>CM038044.1:71239941-72489941 GCA_021397845.1 Areca catechu | reverse complement strand
TTGACTAACATTTTCTATGCAGGTGGTCACTGACATTCAGCTGCTTCTGGATTCCTGCCAGGGGTTGAAGAAGTGCAATTACCATCTCCATAGGGAGACAGATGAAGCCCAGACTCTGGCTGCCCAGGCTAAAGAACTAGAAGGTCAGGTGAAGGCCCTCCAGGACCAATTGGCAAGCTCCCAGGTGAGGGAAACGGAGCTAGAGAGGAAATCCATCAAGCCCAAAGGGGCTTTAAAGGCAAAAAAATCAAAGACCATCTGCCTAGCAGAGAAGGAGGCCAACTCTGCGATGGAGGTTGCTCACCTGGAGGGGAGGATGCAAACCATCCAGTCCCAACTTAAGGAAGAGAAGGCTTAGACCACCGTGGCCTTAGAGAAGGTCACGGTGGCCATAGCATTGATGGAGGTGGCAAAGAAGGAAGCCGCCGAGGCTATCCCCTGATTCAAGGTGTCCGATGCCTTCAACAATAAGGTTGCCGAGGTAGCCATGGTCTCCTACCACAAGGTTTTCAATGACTTCCGAGGTAAGGTCGGCCGTCTCTTCAAGCTGAAGGGGCTGGACAACTTCCAACCCGAACTGCCTGTCCCCGAGGTGCTTGGAGTTTCTGCTACTAAGGTGGGCTAGAGCCGGAGCTGGAGTCGGAGTCTAGAGTGAAGGTCGAGGCTGGAGTCACTGCTACCCGAGGTGCCCCCCAGTCCAATGCTGACCAACATCGGGGGGAGTCAATCATCGGCTAGGGAAGGTGCTGGCGACTGAAGCCTAAATTTTCCTTTTTCTTTTTGTAACTAAAATTTTAAATACTTCTTGGCTTGTCAGGAGTCTTCACATTGTAAAAAAAATTTTGATCAATGAAGACATCATTCCTTCAATTGTCCAATACTCTCTTTTCTTTCTTTGTGTTTAAGTCTTTGGATGGCTTCCCAGCTTGTTTGGAGCCTTGACTGAAGTAAAGAGAACTTCAATAAATAATATAATTTTTTCTCTCCAACTGGTGTGCCTTCTTTCTTTCTCATCTTTTCTTCTATTATTTTCTTTCTCTTTTTTTTTGCTTGACATACTTTGAAGCATTTCTAAGGGATCTCTCAGATTATAGAGGACTTATTTTAGTATTAGGAAACAAGCCTTACTCGAATTGAAAGATGGGCTTATTTCTATAATGAAGGACAAGCCTTGCTGAGGCTGCAAAGGACTTGCTTTCAATTGGTGGACTTTGTCTTACTCTTTTCTTCCTTCAGCCCTTTTGCCTTTTTTAAAGATAGGAAGATAGGCCCCATTGTTGCCATATGTGAGCCTTTCATGTCTTGGCCATTCTATTGGGAAATGTGTCCCAAAGCTAATCGTCTAGCTTGCAGACAGTTGAACTATTGTTGTAATTGTATATGAATTATGTTGAATAAAATGTTTATTCTAGTTATTCATCACATTTTACATCTTCCTATAATGAACTCTTATGTGATGAAGTCCTTAGGACACATTGATGTGATATAGAGAGGATATATATGTAAGGTGACGATATGTAGGCAATAGTCATGCAATTTTAAAATTTTTTCAACCTTGCATCACAACAGAAGACTAGATTAATCATATTAATCAACATATAATATTAGAACATTTCTAATATTGGCCTACAAACAGGATCATGTATGAATATTAATATGCAATGAAAGAAAACATAAGCACACAAAGTCATGCATCACATAGAACCACTCTATGTTCGATGCACATGCTAAAGCGCACTTCTTTTGCAAACTCACCAAGAACCTTTGATACGGAACTATATATGCATGCAATTATTTTTTTATATTTTTAAATATTGAGTTATAAGTTTTAATCCCGAAGATCAAACTAAGGAATGATGTAAAGACTTCTATATGAAAATAAGAAACTAAAAACATGCATAACAGGACCTAATAAGCAATAGAAAAAGGGACCACCAAGGCTGAGAAGCCTCGGTTGGGCTAGTTCACCTATAATAGGGCTACTAACGGTAGAAGGGATGTACCTGGCAATGGTTGAAGCGCCTGGTATAGATCGTATGCGAAGAGGTCGCTTTCACTCCCAGATGAGGCCTAGAAAATTAAGCTGGAGACCTGTGGATTCCCGACTTTATGCTCGATGGTCCGATTGCGGCCCGACTGGAGTCGTTGAATTCGTCGGAGTCAAGGGACCTGCAAACAGTTATTCTAGGGTTAGAAAATAAAGCACAAGTGGAGAGTTAATTGAAAAACCAACAAAGGAAAGATGGGTTTGAAGAGGGTGGCTAGGGCTTGGAGTGGTAGTTGGAGGTTGGAGGTAGGCACAGGACACCGGGAAGAAGAAGGGCTCACACAGAATCCCTTTTTAGCACATAGCAGGTAGCACACAACAAAGTTATAAACTCAATATTATTTGATGAATAAAAGTTATTAAATTTTCATACAAGGGGTCCCTTATATAGAGTCATGAGACTTAGGGCCCAAGCAAAAGAAAACAAGGAAAATAAGAGGTGATCACTTTCTTCCTAAAGTGTAGGGCTGAATACATGGAAGAAAACACTCTCATTCCATACAAAATCCCTCCAAACAAGGTAGGTAGTGGACATCCAAAGGGGGGGGACCACTTCTTTCCTAAGTAAGCTGGCATGAATCAAGTGATTCATGTTTATCTGTTTTGACTTTCCTTCTTGTCTTGCTGGCGTGTGGAGTTAGTGTGCTTGGGGTGTGGAAGGGGTGTGCTGGCGTGTGGTCATCAACTCCTCATGCATGGGCCGACTTCATGATCATCCAAGTAATCTTAGGTGGCAAAATCCAGGGTGTGACTGGGATTCCATGTTGCTGCTGAGGTGGCATGCTGGGTGGTGTCCTTCACATGCTTGAGTCTTCATGTCTTTAGTTGGGTTGGTCTTCATTTGGACTGGCCTGGTCTTCTCTTGTACTTGGGCTGACTTCTACAGGACTCAAGAAGAAGACTAGATCAACATGAGCTCACTAGTACAAGACTTAAGTGATAAAATAATAACTTGATTGGACTAAGCTCTTATTATAAATGGACTCAAATACTACTAATTAATCCACAGAGGGTCGAGAAGCCTCTATCTTATTCTGGTACCTCTGGTGTCCCCACCAACCTTACCTTTAATCTGATACGACACTCGCTGAGTTGAGGAAAAGCTCCCAAGGAAGACAATCACTCTAGAAGCCGTACACGTGTCCGGCCTCTACAGGTTATCCACACTGGAGTTCTTCCTTGACCTTCTTCCTTTGAAGTGCTAGCTTCGCCGGAACAAAATGGCTTATGGACTCTTCTTCTTCTTCTTCTTCTTGGTCGGGACACTCTAGGAGATGAAAAAGTACTATGAAGGATTTAGGAAGTGCACTTAAGAACCTTTCCCAAGATACTCTTTCCAAGCCTAGAACACTAGGCAGCACACACATAAACCCAAACCTTTCTTCCCCACACAAATGTCTCAAAATCTTCTAGCCTTTTCTCCCCCCTTTTAAAGTTTTTTTCAGCAAAAACTTTCAAAAATCTCTCTTCTCTGCAACCTCATTCAGCCGCCAAATATAGAGGTAAGTGGGGAGAGAAGAAAATGAGAGAGTTATAAAACAAAGGGTGTTACATAAGTTATGGGATTACATAATTATGGGGGGTTACATGACATTCAAGGCCATGGGAGTTACATCCTTTTAAATTCAAACTAAATTTTGAATTTACATACCAAATCGAAATTTGAATTCATAATTCAAACTCAAATATGAAATGGGATGCAATTATTTAGCCCAATCACATTGGACCTAACTCGAGCCCAAATCGAATCACATTCAGTTTGACCCAAACTTAATTGCTCAATCAAATTGAGTAATCAAGCAGTCACATTGCCACTAACCCTCCATATAACTATCAACACTTAGTAATTAAAAACTTTGTCACAATATTTGTAACATGATGTGTCAATACTTGACAAATCATCAAATTCCTATAACTGAGTCGACTCTGAAATGTAGATGGACAATCAAATTGTCCAAAGAGTCCAAAAAAATGATTCCCATTCATTCAATAGCCATTACGTCAATTAGAAACCCCTATAGTTTGTGAGCCCATAGGTTCAAATACTAAGCTGATAGTACTGAAACACTTCCAGTACTAGCCAAAGTCACCATCTAGCAATGACACCCGACGTCAGGATAGGTCGAAGGTTATAGAGCAACTATTAAGAACTAAATGAATATAATAATCATATAATACATTCCATTAACCCTCAATGCTCCAAAAGATGTAGAGTTTATTTGCCCAGCCATAGAATAGTCTATCACAATATGTCTCAATACTCAAAATCTCTATAACTGCATACAAGGACTACCCTAGCCAAGGTTTTACTCAATTGAGATATAATGAGTCATTCACTCCAAACTCTTTTGGAGGAGTTAATCATATCTTGATCCAACTACTGCTATACAAGTACTTGACTCTACCCAGCAACCTTTCATCTCTGGATTAGAAATATGGGTAATCTAGCACCTAAGCATAGTGAGTTGCTTGCAAGCTACCATGATGATCTCAAGTCAGAGGAACATTTATATCTATATCCTAATAAGAACTACTCTTTAGCAGAAAAAATGTTCTACAAATGGGTCACATCTAGTGAAGTGTAATACACAACATTTGTATGCCATACCTGTATCTCCACACTCCTTGGTTAAGAGGATAACCAATGACTATGACATACAATGACCTATACTTGATACACTATCATCCTATAACAATGTATCATTTGGTCACCAACCAATTTAAGAACTAGATGATATATCCTGTATATCACATCAATGTAGTTTTAAGGACTTCATCACACAAGAGTTCATATAGGAAGATGTAAAATGTGATGAACAACCAGAATAAACTTTTTATTCAATATAATTCATATACAATTACAATAATAGCTCAACCATCTACAAGGTAGATGATTGGCTTTAGGACACATTTTCCAACAATATCATCTAGTTCTTAAACTGGTCCACGATCAAATGATACATTATTACAGGACGATAGTGTATCAAGTGTAGGTCATTGTATGTCATAATCGTTGGTTGTCCTCTTAATCAAGGGGTGTATAGACACTGGTATGGTATGCAGGTATTGTGTATGACACTTCACTAGAAGTGACCCATTTGTAGAATACTCTTTCTGCCAAAAAGTAGTTTGCACTAGGATATGGATATAAGTGTTCCTCTGACTTGAGATCACCATGGTAGCTTGCAAGCAACTCACTATGCTTAGGTACTGAACTACCTAGATTTTTAATCTAATGATGAAAGGTTGCTAGGTATAATCAAGTACTTGTGTAGTAGTGGTTGGATCAAGATGGGATTAACCCCTCCAAAAGAGTTTGGGGTGAATGACTCATGATGTCTCAATTGAGTAAAACCTTGGCTAGGGTAGACCTTGTAAGCAGTTACAAGAATTTTGAGTTTGAGACATATTGTGATGGACTATTCTAGGGTTGGGTAGTTAAACCCTAAGTCATCTAGAGCATTGAGGCTTAAAGGAATGTATTATATGATTATCATGTCCATTTGATTCTTGATAGTTGCTATGCAACTTTTGACCTATCCGGATGTCGGGCGTCATTGCTAGATGGTGACTTTGGCTAGTACTGGAAATGTTCAAATACTACCGGCTTAGTGTTCGAACCTATGGGGTCACACACCATAGGGGTTTCTGATTGACCTAATAGCTATTGAATGATTGGGAATCATTTTTGGACTCTTTGGATAATTTGATTGTCCATCTATATTTCGAAGTCGACTAGAGTCATAAGTTGACTTAGTTGTAAGGATTTGATGATTTGTTAAGTATTGACACATCATATTATGAATATTGTGATGAAGATTTTAATTACTAAATGTTGGTAATTATATGGAGGGTTAGTGGTAATGTGATTACTTGATTAACTCAATTTGATTGAGAAATTTTTTATTTGGGTCAAACCGAATATGATTCGATTTGGGCTCGAGTTAGGTCCAATGTGTTTGGGCTGAATCATTGCATCCCATTTTAGATTTAAATTTGAATTATGAATTTAAATTTTGATTTGGCATTTAAATTTAAAATTTAGTCTGAATTTAAAAGGATGTGACTCCCATGGCCTTGAATTTTTTTGTAACCCCCATAATTATATAATCCCATAACTTATGTAACCCCTTTTGTTTTGTAACTCTCCCATTTTTTTCTCTCCATGCTTACCTCTATATTTGGGGGGCTGAATGAGGACATGAAAAGAAAGAATTCTAAAAGTTATTTTCTAGAAAGTCTTTCTAAAAAAAAGAAAAAAGGCTAGAAGAGTTTAAACCTTTGTATGGGAAAGAAAGGTTTGGGTTTGGGTGTGTGCTGCCTAGTGTTCTAGGCTTGGGAAGAGTGTCTTGGAAAGGTTTTCTGAGTGCACTTCCTAAATCTTCCATAGTGCTTTTTCATCTCCTGAAACATCCCGACGAAGAAGAAGAAGAAGAAGAAGTAGAATTCATAAGCCATTTCATTCTGGTGAAGCTAGCACTTCAAAGGAAGAAGGTCAAGGAAGCACTCCAATGTGGATTACCTGTAGAGGCTAGACATGGTATGGCTTCCAGAGCGACCATCTTCCTTGGTGAACTTTTCCTCAACCCAGCGAGTGTCGCATCAGATTAAAGGTAAAGTTGTTGGTGAGTTTTCCAAAGAAGTGCTTTTTAGTATGTGCATCGAACATAGAATGATTCTATGTTATGCACGACTTTGTGTTCTTGCATTTTCTTTTATTTACATGTTAATATTCATAGAAGGTCCTGTTTGTAGGCCTACATTAGAAATATTGTAAATTATATGTTGATTAATATGATTAATCTAGTTTTTCGCTGTGATGCAACTTTAAAAAAATTTTAAAGTTGCATGACTATTGCTTACATAATGTTTCCTAACATGTTCCAGGCTGATTCCAAAATCTTGGGACCAGCATGGAGGACTTTGAGAACACTCCATCCCTGCTCTGCTGGCCTTGAGGTCATGCGAACTTGAGTGCAGGGCTTCAGGAGTTTTCTATCTTGATTTGCCGAACTGTGAGTCAAGCAATAGATAGCGAGACTTCGAAGGCTTCCCATCTTACATTTTTGGACTATGAGAACACTCCATCCTTGCAGGGCTTCAGGAGTCTTCCGGCTTTGGAGTGTAGGGCTTTGTAAGTTTTTAACCTTTGAGTATAGGGCTCGTAAGTTTCCTAGCTTTGAGTGCGGGGCTTCATAAGTTTCCCGAGTTTGGAGTGTGGGGCTTTGTAAGTTTCCTAGCTTTGGAGTGAGAGGCTTCGTAAGTTTCCTGGCTTTGGAGTGTGGGGATTTGTAAGTTTCCAGGCTTTGAGTGCGGGGCTTCGTAAGTTTCCTGGCTTTGAAGTGCAGGGCTACATAAATTTCCCAGCATTGGAGTGTGGGGACTCGTAAGTTTCCTAACTTTGAAGTATGAGGCTTCATAAGTTTTCTGGCTTTGATCGTTGGACTTGGAGTCGAGCTAGTGAGTTCCTGCATAGGTAGGAGATAGAGTTGCACCATAAGTAACTTTAATAATTAAGGGAGAGACTTATATTACAGGTAGTACATCCATAAATTATTGGCATTCCATGTTTGAGGGTACCGGTCATCATTAAGCATAGCAAGGTAGTAGGCTGCATTCGGTAGAGACTCGACCACCTTATAGGGGCCTTTCCAATTTGGAAATGGCATGCCACATGCCCCTGGTTGAGATACTTCTGCTTGCTTGAGGACCAAGTCGCCTGGTCGGAAGGTCTTGGGCCTGACGCGGGCATTGTAGTAACATGCCACCCATTATCGATACGCTGCCATCCAGAGTTGAGCTTTGTTCCAGGTTAAGAAGGAGGTGGGCTGGATTCTCAACTTTGTTGTACCGCTCTACCCGTAGCATGGGTAGACCAACCTCTATTGGAATCACAGCTTCTGAATCGAATATGAGGTTGAAGGGTGTCTTACCTGTCGCTGTCTAAGGCGTGGTCTGGTAGGCCCATAGTACACTAGGGAGCTCTTTGGCCTATCGACCTTTGGCCTCATCTAGTCTTGTGTGGACTCCTTGTAAGATGGTTCGGTTGGTCACCTCAGCCTCCCTGTTGGTCTAAGGGTAAGCCACCGAAGTGAAGCGATGGTGGATGTTAAGGTCAGAATAGAACTCCTCGAAAGCCTGATTATCGAACTGCCACCCGTTGTCAATGATGACTGAGTGTGGAAGTCTAAAATAGCAAATGATAGACTTCCAGAAGAAGGATCTAACCTTAGCTTTAGTGATCCATGCCAGGGGTTCGGTCTCGACCTACTTGGTGAAGTAGTCGATGGCCATAATCAAATATTTTCACTAGCTGGATGCGAGAGGAAAAGGACCTAGGATGTCCAATCCTCACAGGGTGAATGGCCATGGAGCTGAAGCTAGGAGAATAGGGTAGCAGGCTAGCTGTGGATGTGAGAGTGACGTTGGCAGCGATCACATTTCCTCACAAAACCAGTGGCATCCTCCTACATGGTCTCCTAGAGGTATCCTTGTCGGAGTGCCTTGTAAGCTAGGATCCTGCCCCCCACGTGATTCCCGTAGACACTTTCATGTATTTCTTAAAGCACGTAGGTGGTTTCTGACGGTTTCAAGCACTTCGGCAAGGGGTAGGAGTAAGACCTCTAATAGAGTTGCCCATCCATCAGCACGAACCATGTGGCCTTCTTTTCGAGGAGGTTGGCCTCTCTGCGATCCTCAGCCTTTCCTCACTAATTGGCTAAATTGTATATGGACACTATGGGTTGGTTTACTCTTAAAGGAAGGGAGAGGCTCAAAGGGCTCGCTAGGAATCACTGCTGGCTCCTTATGCTCCATAAGGTCTGAAATGTTAAAGGTAGGACTAGTACCTAAATCTGGTGGTATCTCAAGCACATAAGCATTGGGTCCAACTTTCTTCATTATTCTGAATGGTCAGCTTCACGAGCATGAAATTCCTTTACAATCACACAATTCTCTGAAAATTCTTTAACTTTCTTTTGAGAATTAGCCAAGTTTTTATATAGTTCATTACTTATGTTCAGCTTTTGACTAATTTTCTAATGCAAATGCAAACATGCTGACACATGCAGACTCCGAACATATGATGCGGGGGACTCGTACTAACACCTAATGACATGCAGACAAAATACCTAATGTGAGCAAATAGCTAATGCTAACTGATATGGGACAAATTGATGCGGGACTAATATGCATGCAATTTTTTTTGTATGTTTTACATGTTGAGTTAGGTGATTAATTGCCAAATTTCAGATCAAAATTATTTGTAGGAAATTTTGTATGAATTTTTGAAGATCAGCATGCAGATTAGGACCTAGAAAAGTAGCAAAGAAGGACCGCCGGGGCTGAGAAGCCTCGGTTAGGGCATGTTCTCCTACAATAAAACTACTGGAGGTAGAGGGGTGTACTTGACAACGTCTGTGAAGATCGCAGCGAAGGGGTCTCTCGTTCCTCGATGGATGCGGCCTGGAAAATCGAGCCAAAGACCCGCGGATACCCGGCTTTCTGCTCGGTGATCCGATTGAGGCTTGGCTGGAGTCGTTGGATTCGTAGGAACTCGGGGACCTGTAAACAACCTGTCAAGGGTAAGAAAACTCACAAAGGAACAAGAAAACAAAGGAAAAATAGCAAGGGAAGGCTTCTTTTGGAGTGGGCATCCAGGGATCTTAGAGGCTTGTTGGCAGCAGGAAGATGATTGCAGCACTGAGAAGAAAAACTCTCACAAACCCCTTTATGCACACAGCAGGGTATCACACAACTCAATTGAAGAACTCAAGGTTTTTTTATTCATCAAAAATTCTCCTTCATACAAGAGGCTAGGTTTCCTTAAATAGACCCTTAACCTTGGGCTCCAAGTAAGGGTACATAAGTCTTTACATAAGAATCATTTTCCCTCTCAAACCCTAGCTAGAAAATAAGGAAATATTAGGTAGAAAAATCTCTAAAAATTTTCTTGACTTGGTCAAGACTCCAAGGATGCCTAGGGGGGCGTGTTGGGCTTCTAGGAGCAGCAAAAGGCCGGCCCAAAGGGGCTCAGGAGCATGGGTTTGGGTCTCTGGAAGCTAGAGTGGCCTGGTAGCCAGGTAGTAGGAATATTCCCTGGTATCTTGCTTCTTAGGGGCTTAGGCTTGGCACCTGGGCTTGATTTCTTTGGGCTAGGATGCAGATGGACCTTTAGAATCATGGATGCCATTATCTATGAGACCTTTAGAATCATGGATGCCATTATCTATGAATATACTTTGGCATCTGGAAGGGAATCTGGGTATCTGGAGGGCATCTGCAAGAAATCAGGGTTTTCTGAATTTTCCTCCTAGGGTCTTCAAATCTTCAAGCTGGGTTGGACATGTGCTATACTTCCATGTCTTCAATCTAGTTGGACTTGGTCTTCACTTGTATGATATAGTCTTGAGTCTTCAGTATGCTTGGACAGGACTCAAAAAATAAAATAAGCTCAACATGAGCTGACTAGCATTGGACTGAACTAGCTCAACATAAGCTGACTAGTACAGAACTGAAATAACAACTCAAAAGACTCAAACAACAACTAAAAAAAAGGACTCAGATGGGCTAAGACCTTATTACAGATGGACTCATAAATTATTGATCAATTCACAGAGGGTTGAGAAGCCTCTGCCTTATTCTGGTGCCTTTGGTGTCTGCACCAATTCTCCCGGGGTGGGAGGAACTCGACCCTGTCGAGTGAAGATCAGACTGGCTCACATATCTCTCGAGAAGGTCTGGGTTGAGGCGTTGCAAGTCCTCTCGAGAAATCTACGAATTGTGCGACTCTGGCAAGCCTTGCCATCGGACCAGGAAGCATTGATAGTCACGGCCCTGGGTCCTGATAGCTTGATCGTCCAGGATACGCTCGATCCGTTCTCCTCTCTCAGGCCAATTTGTTAGTGGACACTCTGGGTTAGGGTCACTTACAATGAAAAGAAATAGGTCCAAAGGCCTTACTAGGTATCGCTGTCGGTTCCCTATACTCAACCAGGTCTGTAATATTGAAGGTAGAACTAATACCCAAATCCGAAGGCAAGTCTAACACCTAGGCATTTGATCCAATCCTTCTCTATCACTTTAAAAGGTCCGGCTCTGCGAGCATGAAGCTTCTTTTAGGCCTAAGCCTAACCAAGATAGAATCCACTACATCAAATTCTTTGACCCTTCTTCGGGAATTAACCAGTTGTTTTAAGATTAGTGCGGGTGGTGAACATGCTAGGCACATGCAGACTCCTAATAAATGATGCAAAAGACTCATACTGACACCTAACAGACTCGACTATGCTTTCCTATCGAAGGAAATTTTATTGAACTCTTTGGATCTAAACCTAATAGATTATAGGTTCTCTAGGTTTGATCCTAGCTTGACATGCACATGAAAATTTATAGTGAACTCCTAGCAAATTCCAAAGAGTATGCCAGAAGTAAGATGCAAACCTAACATGCGTGATAAATGCATGCAGTATGCTAATCTCAGCTAAATGCAATCTAATGATCCTAGAAATGCTGGAGGTGTCAGGAAAGGGCAGAAAATAGGAAGTGGGTTCAGAATTAGTTTGGTAAGGTAGAGAAAAGGGTTCATGGTTAGTTGGATAAAGTAGGATAAAAGATGGGGTATCAGGAACTAATCCTATAATAATGAGGTTAACCTTACGAGGTTGAGATATATCTACAGGGTTTGCATAATGGAAGGATGGGTCGCTAATTTCGGGGAAGAGGTCCTTAATGGGAACTATAGGAGGGGACTCATCTTGAAGATATTGATTCAAAGAGATCAGGTCCTTAATAAATTCTTCTGGTTCTTGTATTTTTGGACTAGACTCTATAATTTGGCTCTCCTCTATGGTTTCCTCAGGTAAGGCTCTAGCAGCAGTACCTAGGTTCTCTTCCTCTATTTGTTCTTCCATTATAGCTTTAGGTTGGATGTGGTCAAGGTCAACTAGCTCTGGGTTGGTTTCTACCTGGGTATCTACTGGGTCAGCTAATTCTAGGTCTACTAAAGGTGTCTCCTCTTCTCCCTCATACTCATCCACTAGGCTCACATCAGCTTCATACACTTTCGCGTTAATGTAAGCCTTGCGAATCTCAGGAATGGTTGGAGAAGGTCGGCTAGCAGGAAATTGGTTAGGTTCTGGTCTCTGATTATGGGTACTACTCCTAGTAGGTTCAGGTTGTATAAGAGGTAGTGGCTCACTATTGGGTTCATATTTAGGGATACTAATCCTATGGGGTTCAAGTTGACTAGGGGAAGCATGACTAGTACTAGGCTGATACTTAGGGGTTATGGGTTCTCTAGGCTCATAAGACAAGGGTGCAGATCTATGGGTCATGGGATTATAGGATCTGGGGTCATAGGATTTTGGGTCAGCTCTATGATCAGGTTCTAAGGATGGATCAAGGTATGGGGTCCTCCTAAGGTTGGGCTCTCTATATGGGTCAGGATATTGGGTCCTCCTAGGATTGGACTCCCTATATGGGTCAGAATACTGGGTTCTCCTAGGGTTGGACTCCCTATATGGGTCAGAATATTGGGTTCTCCTAGGGTTGGACTCCCTATATGGGTCAGAATATTGGGTGTTGGGTCTACTAGGCTCATAGGGTGTGGGTGTATAGGATCTATGATCATGGGATCTAGAGTTATAGGATCTAGGTTCATAGGTTATGGATTCATAGGTTCTAGGTTCATAGGATTTGGAGTCATAAGATCTATAGGTTGTGGGTATACTAGGCTTATAGGGAGAGGGTAAATAGGATCTATCTTCCTGGTCTATAAAATCTTGATTGGGTCTTCTAGGACTAACCTTAGGGATTGGGTCATGACGATGGGCTCTCCTAGGTTCAGCCTCAAGGTATGGATCAGGGTTTGGGGTCCTCCTAAGTTGAGGGGAATTAGGATCTGGCTCAGACTGTGACCCATGGTTTTTTTCTAGGGTCCCTACCCGGACTTTTAACTGATCAAACCTATTGGCAAGATGGTCAATTCTATCATTAGTTTGATACGAGACTGAGTTAACTGGGTCATCTGGGTAGTTATCTGGGTAGCCATCTGGGCCATTTGATCAGCTAGGGCTTTTATTTGAGCTTGTAAATTTTTCATGGGTTCAGACATTTGTGAAGGAGGTGGGTGATATGAAACTCCTGATCTAGTGCTCATGCAAGACTCGATCAGACCGACTATAGCTGACTAGACCTAGAGTCCAAACTAGATGCTCAATCAGGGTGGCAAACTAGCCTATAGTAACCCTGTACTCAGCCAGGCAGGTGTAAGGGGAGTGTTAGGTCCCTGATTACCAATCCTAGACACCAATTAGAGATTGGCCAGGTAGGCGGACCAGCACACAAGCCCTTCAGGATTGAATCCCTAAACCACCGTTCTAGACACTGAGCACAAGGCACACACAGGTTAACTTGACACAGTGATCCAACACTAGCCCGGACCCGACCAGTTGGTGTCCCTAGCCCACTAGGGCAAATTAAGTCTAATTAATTTTAGGTTAAGGCTTGGGACCGAATGCAAGGGATGTGATTTTGGACTAAGGAGAGGTGATCAAATCCTCCCCCCATCTGATATAGCAAGAGTGCCCTTAAAAGTAAATTATGCAATGATGGCAGGCAGATGAGGATGCAAATTAGGGTTTAGATGTTATTTTTGATATTTTTGGAGAATATGTATTTTTTTTTTGGTATTTTTTAAATATAAGAAAACTTGCAAATCATGGCCTAATATTCTGGAAATATACTAAAATTTAAAAATATGCAAAAATTGCTAAACAAAAACCTAAAACTTCCAAACTTGTCTTGCTTAAAAAATAGAGCCAAAATTTTGCAGGATGTATCTTGGCTCGAAGAAAATTCACAGGACATGATAAAATCTACAAAAAAATTTAAAATTACTTTGAATTATGATGAATCCAGAAAAATAATTTTCAGAATTTTTGGAGTTTTTATCAGGGTGAAATAATTAAAATAACAGAGTATATATGGACTAAAAAATTGCAGAAAACAAGCCCTAATCTAAGCTCTGATACCAAATGATGGGGGACTAATATGCATGCAATTTTTTTTGTATGTTTTACATGTTGAGTTAGGTGATTAATTCCTGAATTTCAGATCAAAATTATTTGTAGGGAATTTTGTATGAGTTTTTGAAGATCAGCATGCAGATTAAGACCTAGAAAAGTAGCAAAGAAGGACCGCCGGGGCTGAGAAGCCTCGGTTAGGGCAAGTTCTCCTACAATAAAACTACTGGAGGTAGACGGGTGTACCTGAAAATGTCTGTGAAGATCGCAGCGAAGGGGTCTCTCGTTCCTCGACGGATGCGGCCTGGAAAACCGAGCCAAAGACCCGCGGATACCCGGCTTTCTGCTCGGTGATCCGATTGAGGCTTGGTTGGAGTCGTTGGATTCGTAGTAACTCGGGGACCTGTAAACGACCTGTCAGGGGTTAGAAAACTCACAAAAGAACAAGAAAACAAAGGAAAAATATCAAGGGAAGGCTTCTTTTAGAGTGGGCATCCAGGGATCTGAGAGGCTTGTTGGCAGCAGGAAGATGATTGCAGCACTGGGAAGAAAAACTCTCACAAACCCCTTTATGCACACAGCAGGGTATCACACAACTCAATATAAGAACTCAAGGTTTTTTTATTCATCAAAAATTCTCCTTCATACAAGAGGCTAGGGTCCATTAAATAGACCCTTAACCTTGGGCTCCAAGTAAGGGTACATAAGTCTTTACATAAGAATCATTTTCCCTCTCAAACTCTAGCTAGAAAATAAGGAAATATTAGGTAGAAAAATCCCTAAAAATTTTCTTGACTTGGTCAAGACTCCAAGGACGCCTAGGGGGGCGTGTTGGGCTTCTAGGAGTAGCAAAATGCCGGCCCAAAGGGGCTCGGGTGCATGGGTTTGGGCCTTTGGAAGCTGGGGTGGCCTGGTAGCCAGGTAGCAGGAATATTCCCTGGTATCTTGCTTCTTAGTGGCTTGGGCTTGGCACCTGGGCTTGATTTCTTTGGGCTAGGATGCAGATGGACCTCTGGAATCATGGATGCCCTTATCTATGAATATACTTTGGCATCTGGAAGGGAATCTGGGCATCTGGAGGGAATCTGCAAGAAATCAGGGTTTTCTGAATTTTCCTCCTGGGGTCTTCAAATCTTCAAGCTGGGTTGGACTTGTGCTATACTTCCATGTCTTCAATCTAGTTGGACTTGGTCTTCACTTGTATGATATAGTCTTGAGTCTTCAGTATGCTTGGACAGGACTCAAAAAATAAAATAAGCTCAACATGAGCTGACTAGCATTGGACTGAACTAGCTCAACATAAGCTGACTAGTACAGAACTGAAATAACAACTCAAAAGACTCAAACAACAACTAAAAAAAAGGACTCAGATGGGCTAAGACCTTATTACAGATGGACTCATAAATTTTTGATCAATTCACAGAGGGTTGAGAAGCCTCTGCCTTATTCTGGTGCCTTTGGTGTCCACACCACAAATGGGGGTATGATCGTTGGTGAGCCTAGAAGTCATCTAGATTAGGGTACTTTTTTTCTTGTATTTTTTTTGTAAGGGAGGGATAAAGGAAATAATGGGGATGAAAGATAGGGATCTGGATCTCATGGACTTTGGGACTCATACTAATGAAGAGACCTCTCACCTCTAGGGCATTCCATCCATCTCGATACTTGGAGGCATTATGGTGAATCTCAAAGGACACGAGGGGGATAAAGAAAATGGAATCAAAGAGAAGGGGGATAACTAGGGCCTCACGCCCCTCGATGCCCGAAGGTGAAGGCAAGATGAAGAATCACTCTTCTAAAAACTCATATTTATTCTCCAAACTACTTTTTACAAAGGACTGAGGGTGATATTTATAGACCTGTCCAACCCTCATTTAAATTTGAATACAAGATAAAAAGATAGAGATGATTCAAATGCAAATACAAGCTAAGATAAGATAAGGCCTATCCATATCTCAATCCTAACCAACCAAATCCTAAGTCAAATTTCAAACAATCGATAAATATAAGTCCTAAATTTATTCTGGATATGCTTCGAGATTCATGTGGCTCCAAGATTCATGCTTGCTCCAGGATCCGTGCTGGTGATGTCCCCATCACTAACACTTATTGATATGCAAATTTTATTAAACCCTACACTACAACTGTGGGTTTAACCTTTTGTCAGGTGAGTGACATGCAGATGTGAATGGTGCATGGACTCCTACTAAGTGCCATAGGGTCCTCCAAAAGTAGGATTTAAATATGACATGCTCAATGAATGCATGCATTATACTTACCTCTATATAATGCATATGAATGGTTAAAGAAACATAAGAAAACTCAAGAAAAGGCAGGAAATATGAGGTGGATTCTGGGTTAGTCTAGTGGGGTAGAAAGTAAGAAAAGGGTTCAAGGTTGATTGGATAGAATAAGATGTAAGAAGGGTGTCAGGGATTAAATCTAGACTAGTAAGATTGACCCTATGGGGTTGATGTATATCTAATGGGTTGACATAATGGAAGGATGGGTCACTAATTTCAGGGAAGATATTGTTAATGGGAACTATAGGATGGGATTCTTCCTGAGGGTATTGATAAGCCAAATCCTTAATAAAGTTATCTGGTTCAAGAAATTTAGGACTGGACTCTATACTGGGGCTTTCATATAGTGGCTCCTTAGGGAAGAGTCTAATAGTAGAGTTGGGTTCCTCATCCTTTAACTGCTCTTCCTCTACAGTCTGGATGTGGTCAGGGTCTACTGGATCAATTGATCTTGGGTTGGCTTCTACCTGGACACCTACTGGGTCAACAAATTCTATGTCTTCTACAGGAAACTCCTCTTCTTCTTCCTCATACTCCTCCACTAAGCATGGGTTAGCCTTATATATCTCCTCTTCAATGTCAGCTTTCTGAACTAATGGGATGGTAAGAGGGGGTTGACTAAGGAAAAATTGATTAATACTAGGTTCAAATCTAGGGGTATTAATCCTATAGGGTTCAGGTCAACTGAGGGTTAGTGGATTACTACTCAGTTCATATCTACGGACTATGGGTTCCTGGGGTCTATGGGTCTGGTCTGGGGTTCCTACATGGTCATCTAATGGATTAATCCTATGGGTTGATTGGTTATTGGATTGGATCATTTGGTCAAGTCTTTGATTTATTTGAGCATTTGATTGGTTAATCTGGGAAAGTTGATTTTGGGTTTGGATATTGGATTGGTTTAGTTGGGCAAACTGGTTTCGGGTTTGGGTGTTAAATTGATTTATTTGGGTGGTCAATTAGGCAACCATCTGGTCGTTCATGGCTTTTATGAGGGCCTCAAGATTAGACTCCATGGCTGAACTAGGTTGAGGTTTAGACCACTTGTAGTGGACTCCTGACCTAGTGGTCATGCAATCAATCAATTAGCCAAGGTGGAATGAATACAACCAAGCATGCAAGGTTAACACAAGCTAGGGTTTCCTAGACCTAAAGTCAAAACTAAATGGGTCTACTCAACTTACACTTAACCCAGCAGCTAATCCATCCACTAGCCAGATAGGGGGTAGGGTGGTGGGAGGCTCCCCCTGCTTGTCATAGGATCCTAATTATAAACTACCTGTCCACTTAGATCGTTTGACTCAGGACCCCTAGCCTTAGATACCAGTTTTCAGTAATAGCCATAGGATTAAATGCACTAGTTGGCCCACACAGTTCGGACTTGACCTGTTGGATGTCACCTAGCCCTCTAGGGCAAATTAAGTCTAATTAATTTTAATTTAGGCTTGGGTCAGTATGATGATGGTTGTTTTGGCCCAGGACAGGGGATGAAATCCTGCCCTGATATTAGATAGCAATTGCCCTTAAGATTAGGTTAAAGAGATGATGGCAATTGATGGTCCTGATACAATCTAAAACAATCAGAAAAAGAAAATATTTTATGTATATTTTATGAGGTGGCAAATTAGGTTTTGGTTGATTACGTTAGCAAACAAATTGGGCTTGGGATTGGGTTGTGTAGAAGTTGGTTAGGTTTAGTTGAGTCAAGTGTGCAGAGTTCACAGAATTCTGAGATTTAGGGTTCAGATTAATGTAGTGTTTGACATAGATTCTGATGTGGAAAAAAATAAAAAAAATTCTAAAATAGAGGATGGACGGTGTTGATGATCTCTACCAAATTTTATGCAAAAAAAAAATCAGATGATGTGCAAATCCTAGGGTTTTCGGACTGATACAAAATTTTCAAGGTTTTAGTTAGGGTTTCTAATATGCCAAATTTTAGGATTTTTAATTTTTTGTAAAATTAATTAAAAATTTTTATAAAATAGAGACAAGATAGAGAACATGTCATGCAAATTTCATAGAAAAATAAAATTCTTAGGTGGTCGAAATTAGATAAAAAACAGACACCTAATTCAGCTAGCAGGATGCAAAAATTAGGGTTTATGATCCTAAAGCAGATGAATGCTATCCTAAACCCTCTCTAATACCAAACTAATGCAAGACAATCCTAGGACTGATGAAAGATAGAAAACTATTTTTTTATATTTTTTTTAGAATTTAATTCAGTGGCTAAAGACCCAAAAATAAGTAAAGAATTAGCAGGAAGACTAGTAATGTAAGAAACTATCATACCCACAAAATAAATCGTGCAAAATAATAAAACAAGGACCCCAAAATTGAGAAACTTCTGGCTTAAGATAGCATACTTGTTACCATATCAGAACTTAGGAGGGGGGAGGCTTTTACCAGGCAGTGATTGCAGTTCCTTTGAAGAAGAGATCCTTCAACACTCTAGATGGTGCCTGGAAGAACAAGCCTTTGGTTCCCAAATCTGAAGGCAATCTGGACCCGGTCTGAAGGCAAAGAAAGCCTCCTCTAGAGAGGGAAAACACCTTGGGGACCCTGCAAGCATCAAGGTTAGGCACAAAATAGGTAAGCAATGAAAGAAACAAAATATGAAAGAAAGAACAAGGGGAATCAAGGTTAGGGCTGGCGGCAGGGAAGAAGAAGGAGCTCTTGATCTGGGGCATCTTCAAGGCTTCTCTTCTTGGACGTGGCTACTGCTTGGAGGCTTGATTTGCTACTAGGGTGTGGAGAATTCAAGGAATAGGGGATGGCCAAGGAAAGAACAAGAACCAAAAACCAAAGATAAACAAACCCAAGAACACCTGACTTGCAAAACAATTCTGCAGAGTTTATTTCTTAAGAGTTGATTGAATACAAGAGGAGGAGGGGTGGCATATTTATAGAGTTTGCATGCCCTCTCCTTATTAGGATTGTACCTCTCTCCTAGTTAGGATAGGTTTACAAGCTTTGAGTGGGAGAAGGACTACAATATTAACCTAGAACTAGGATTACAAAGTTGAATGAAATAAAAACTTGATTTCCTCCTTCCACTTGGACTCTTCCTCCTAGCTTGGACCAAGTCAACTATTAAGGACGCCTCTCCTTGGTATTTAGGCTTTATGGTTAGCAAGAATGAGCAGCCAAGAGGCTAGGGCGCTTGGTCTTTGGGCCCCCTGGAAGCCTGGGATGCCTAAGCTAGCAAATTCCTGGAATCTTGGTTCTGGACTGGAATATACTTGGAATCTTGGTTCTTATGAGCTTGGGCCTGGTGCCTGGGCTGATTTCTTTTGGGCTGGGGCATAGATGGACCTCCAGAATCATGGGTGCCTTGGTCTAGGAATATGCTCTGGCATCTGGAGAGGAATTTGGGTAACTGAAGAGCATTTGGAGGGCATCTGGAAGGTATCTTGGACCCTAGGGTGTCCAACAAAGTCCAATAAGCTGTTGTAGTGGCCTTTAACTCCTGGATGAGGCCTGGTGGAACTCCTAAATAGGGTATCCTCCTCTTTTATACATGAACTGGACTAATACTGACTAATACTGAAATACAGGACTCAATACTGGACTAGGGTTGAGACACAATCAACTAGTCTCAACTTATTATAGGACTCTTTCTTACTTGCTTACAAAATTGTGACACATGACTAAGGTTCTAAAAATCCTAATTAGTAAACCATATGAAATCTAGTGATCTGTGTCTGATCCTGGTGTCCCTACTAGTTCTCTTGGTTGGTTCCTTGCCCACTTGCTCTCTATGTCTTACTAGTTGTCTCTCTCCTCCTGGGGATCCCTTCATTCATTTTATATGAGTGGGATGGCCCAAAGCTAGTCTGGGGCTTCATTGAGATATCCCTTTCCTTGTATCCCTTTCGAGAGGGGTTTCGATTTATCTGCAGCCTCCCCCTGTCGGACCGGTCCTTGAAAGGAGATCCTTTTATTGGGGGTGTTCACCGGCATAGCATAGACCTTGTCCCTCTGATGGTGTAGATTTCCATGAGAGGTGCGAGCATCGTGCTGCTGAGCCCCAAGCCACGGTGTGACATTTGTATTCTAGGAGGGACTGCCAGAGACTGGGGCCTTAATAGAATACTCCTCTTGGAAGAGTTACAGGTTCCATGTCACGAGGGCTAGAGCCCTCGATCGCACAGCCATTGACGTGGCAGTGTGTTATAGTGCCTGGAGCCTGGTGAAGCATGCATCACGTAGAACTTGCGGATGGCACATTATAGAGCTTGAATTTTTAGTAGGGCGTGCACCACCTCGTCGAGGTTGCAGGTAACTGGGAGCTTCCATGCAATAGTCTGAACTTCTATTGACCCGCTCCTTCTTACTACTGGCAAGACTTCGATCTTGGCAAGAGAGGGGGGAGCTTTATCTCGGGAGCTCAACCCCGGATGGCAAGAGTGCAACCTTAGTTGGGAGCTCGACCCCGAAGAGCAAGAGCATGACCTCGATTGAGAGCTCGACCCTGGATGGGAGCTGACCTTGGCCGGGGGCTCGACCTTAGAAGGAGGGGGAGCTCTATCTCAGGAGCTCAACCTCGGAAAGTTGGAACATTACCTTGGCCAGGAGTTTGACCTTGGAGGGGAGATAACCTAGGCTAGGAGCTCAACCTTTGAAGGAAGGGGATCTCTATCTCGGGAGCTCAACCATGGAAAGCGAGAGCATGACCTTGGCTGAGAGCTCGACCCTAGATGGGAGCTGACCTCAACCGGGGGCTCAACCTTGGAATGAGGAGGAGCTCTATCTTGAAAGCTCAACCCCAGGAAGCAGGAGCACAACCTTGACCGGGAGCTCGACCCTAGATGGGAGCTGACCTCGACCAAAAGCTCAACCCCGAAAAGCGGGAGCACGACCTCTGCCAGGAGCTCAACCCTGGATAGGAGCTAACCTTGATCAGGAGCTCGACCTCAGAAAGAGGGGGAGCTCTATCTCAGAAGCTCGACCCCAAAAAGTGAGAACATGACCTCGGCCAGGAGCTCGACCTTAGATGGGAGCTAACCTTGGCCAGGGGCTCGACCTCGGAAGGAGGGGGAGCTCTATCTTGGGAGCTTGACCTCGTAAAGTGGGAGCATGACCTCAATCAGGAGCTCAACCCTAGTTGGGAGCTGATCTCGATCGGGGGCTCGACCTCGAAAGGAGGAGGAGCTCTATCTCGGGAGCTCGACCCCAGGAAGCGAGAGCATGACCTCTACCAAGAGGTTGACCCCGGATGGGAGCTGACCTCAGCTAGGGGGCTCGACCTCAGAAAGAGGGGAGTTCTATCTCGGGAGCTCGACCCCAGTAGGTGGGAGTGCAACATCGGCCGGGAGCTCGACCCTAGATGGAAGCTGACCTCAACCGGGGTCTTAACCTCGGTAGGAGGGGGAGTTCTATCTCAGGAGCTCGACCCCAGAAGATGAGAGTGTGGCCCTGGCTGAGGGCTCCAATTCGGAAGGTGGGAGCATGCTCCAAGTATGAGGGTCGCTCGATCGCAGATCTTCTTCGGGACTCCATATCCAAGTGGCACTCTTTGCCAACATGGATGCTAGCTAGGTCTGTCATGGGTTCCACATTAGCGATAGTGCCACATCATTATGAAATATGTAAGAAAGATTAGTAATTATGGCATAAATATATAATTTATACTTAAATTATAATCTATTATATTAGTTATACCTTCAATGGTTTAACCAACTATGATTACAAAAGTTTGAGTTTATCCCATCATTGGATATAGAACTCTCCATCTTTATGCAATTCAAGTTGATCAACCTATAACTATCAATTTTGTATCTTATTACAGTCACCTTTGGATCAACTATAAAAGATATATCTTTATATAATTCTAAAATATAATGAGAGAGAAAACCATTAGCCATTAATGACTCTGCTACTCAAAATCTATAGAGCGCTCCAAGTCCTTTGGGGCTATGCGGAAACACACTTAAACAATATAATAGCAAGCAAAATTATGTATAGGAAATTTTAAAAATATTTAAACATTTTATCATATACAAAAAACTCAATCAAAATATTTTTTAAACTATTACGAGTCCAACAGCTAAAAAATCACTCAAATCGGATATAAAATGAGCAAGTTATAGTAATTTTAATGAAATTCAACGAAAAAACTAAACTATAAATAGTAGATAATATAGGGGGCTTTCTCTAAAATAAATCAAAAAATTGATAAGGACCTATGTATAATTTTAATTTGGACTTATATATAATTTAAAATTTTATAGGGGCTAAAATACAAAAGTTTCTTTAACCTAAATTGAATCTGATCCAATGTGATTGAGTTTGGTCGATTCATCAATTAGACTTACTTTAATTAATAAATTTTGGATTTAAATAGGCTCAAACCTAAGAAACCCGTTAACCCAACAACCCAAATCATACATCTTCGTTTCCTCCTTTCTTCTCCATCGATGACCATCCAAAGCCTTCATTAATGGCTTCCCAAAGTTCTAGATCTCTTCTGTCAGTACATCATCGACCAATCCAGAGGTTCGGTGGCCATCTCCCAACTGCCGATGACCTTCTCACTGGTGGTACAATGGCTAAGAGCCACTGGGTATAGAGGAAAAAATCCCCATTTCTCTTCCAAATTCCATTGAAAAACCCATGGCCAACGGTGTTCTTCCAATCTTTGCAACCCACTAGATGTCTACCTCTCCTGATGGAGACATCAGGTTAACCCTAGTTCACTATGGATCCTCGAGTTTTGAGTCCCTTAGCCATGATTTAAATTTTATCTTTGAGTCTAATAATCTAGCTATGTTAGCTATTTTAATCCTGTATTTGGGCCTTGAGTTTTGTTTTTCAGGCCTTGTTATACTTGAATCCTGTATTTAGAGTCGACTCACACCATTAGGATTTTGAGTCAAGTTTGGGTTAAGCTAAGTTGGTTGAGTTAGTCCATTATGAGTGTTTGTCATTTTGAGGTTTTGTGTCAATTTGAGTCCTGTAATAATGTGAGTCAATTAGATTCACTATGTCCTTTGAGTCCTGAGCTCAACTGAGTCCATTTGTATTATTCGGCCTACTTTAAGTCTAGTCAATTAGGCCCCTTTGAGTCCTATAATTACTTTCATTCAAGTCATATGTAAGAGGAGGACCATTGGACCCATACTCAAGTCACCAGCCCAGCATCTAGACTTCGTTCATGCTGTCCAAGTCCTCCATGGAGCGAACACCAGAGGCACCAGAATAAGACAAAGACTTCTCAACCCTCTGTGGATTTCCTAGTAGTGTTAGTCTTTTTAAGTCCAGTTTGAGATTAAGGCTTAGCCTATTTGAGTTTTTCTTCGGCACTTGAGTCATGTTCTTTTAGGCCTTCTTTATTCGAGTCCTGTATTCGAAGTTTAATTCATACCAATAGGGTTTAGATTAGTCAATCAAGTTAGCTCATGTTGAGCTAGTCTGAGTCATGTAAACCCTATTCCAAGTCCAATGAAGACTCAATACAATTGAAGATCAACCCATCTTGAAGTCATGAAGATCAACCCATCTTGAAGTCATGAAGATCATGGAAGAACCAGCAAGAAAATTAAAGGCCCTGGAAACCTGGATCGCAGCCTGGAACCCTGGATCATAGCTTGGAGCCCTGGACCACAGCTTAGAGCATGTTGGGCCGCCCAAGGCCCATGAAAAGCACCAAGGAGTGCCATAATTTCTTATGGTCACATCCCCTTGGTCAGCCACTTAGGGTCACCTTTCTTGGCCGGCCAAGGCAAGTGAGAGAGAGGGAGTTTGAGGAAAAGTAGGTGAGGGCTTGCCATGTATTCTTGCTAGGGTTTGGGTGGGATTCAAATCCCTATGTAATGACTTTTCTATCCTTACTTGGGGGACAATTTTGTGAGCTTACAAAAGAAGCCCCCTCTTTTGTATAGAGGATAATTTTATTCATGAAATATATTGAGTTTTTATTCTACTATTGTATGCTTGCTGCGTGTTAAGGAGAATCTGTGTGAACCCCTTCTTCTTCCTAGCCTCCTACGCCCTGCCTCCAGCCACCATCAAAACTCTAGAATCCATCTTCTTCAACCTTGGCCATCCAACACAAACTCATCTTTTTTCTTGCTATTTTCTGATATTTATTTCATTCCTACATCATTTTCTAACCCCTAACAGGCGATTTGCAGGTCCCTCGGAGTCTACAAATCTAAGATTTCAGTCGACGAAACGATCGGGTAACCAGATTGAAAGCCGTGGATCCGCAGGGTCTTCGACTTTATCTTCCAAGCTGCACCAAGAGCAAAGAGTGACCTTTGTAAGGATTCATCATCAAGATGCCATCAAGTACACCCCCTCGACTCACCAGTAGCCATATTGAAGGAGAACTAGCCTAACCGGGGCTTCTCAGCCTCAACGATCCTCATCTTTATTATTTTAGTGTCTATTTTGCATGCAACTACTTCTAAAATTTTTGTAGAACTCTTTATTTTAGATCTTTTCTTTATTTTTGGGATTTAGACACCAAACTCAACATATAAAAATACAAAATACTTTGCATGCATATTTAGTCCCACATCATTTGGTATCAGAGCCTGTTTGGGCTTAGTTTCTCTTTGAATATTTGGATCAGGTACTTCACCATGGCCGTCCGGTCATAGGAGACAAGTAGGGCTACAAGACCCTCTCTTCCCAATCGAAGGGATCTCCTATGGCATGTAGGGGTGCCGCTATGATTGACCCCTGAAGAAGAAAACAAAGAGCATCTTTAGGTTAATTTCTGCATCTCGGCCATCACAATACATGGTCTATTTTTTTAATTATTTCTACTTGTAGGTAACTCAAAGAATTTTGATTTTGATTTTTCTAGATTTCCCATAATTGACAGTAATTTTTAGAGTTTTTTCAAGAATTATCTCGATCTATAGATTTTCTGCACGCCGAAATACTACCTGAGAACAGTTCTATCCTAATTTTTTGGCAAGACATTCTTTTTGCATAAATTTTGCTTACTTTAGTTTTTCTACATATTTCCTGCATATCAGGTACTTTTCTACAAAATATATTTCTGCTAAAAAATACACAAAAAATATATATATTCATAAAACAAAAAAATAACTTAGAAACCCTAATTTGCATTTTCATATGTTTGCCATCATGTGCATAAAATAAATTAAGGGCAACTCTACTATGCCAGATAGGGGGAGGATGTGATGACCTCTCCTTAGCCCAAAACTACATCCCTTGCATTTGATCCCAAGCCCAATTTAAAATTAATTAGACCTAATTTGCTATAGTGAGCTAGGGACACCAACAGGTTGGGTCCAACCTTTGTGGGAAGACTAGTTCACCCAATACCTCTCCTATTACTGGAAGCTAGTGTCTAGGCTAGAGGTCTAAAGGCAAATGCCATAAGTGGATTGGTGGTTCCTTAATTGGGTCCCTATGAAAGCAGGGGGGCCTCCCACCATCCCACCTCTTACCTGGCCAGTGGAAGGACTAGGGGTTGTATTGTGTGTAAGTTGAGTCGACCCATTCTATTTGGCCTCTAGCTCTAGGAAGCCTTAGTCGATTTATCTTATGCGTGTTGCATGTCTACTAGATTAGGAGCCTATTAGCCCATCAGCCAATGTTCGTTAGGCTATCAGCCCATGTCCAGTCTAGACTAGGAATCCAATACCAGTAGCCTCAACCCAACCCCACCCAGTGTGACCATGGAGCCCAACCCTAGGAGAACCCCACACCATTACCCATACTTGGTGGACCCAGAGGAAAGACCCTTTAGACACACCCAGCCTTATGCACCCACTTTTGATGGAAGTTCAGATCCTGAGGTGTATATTGATTGGGAGGAGAGAATGGATCAGTATTTTGAGTACACTAAGATGTCGAAGTTAGGAAAAGTTAGATTGGCCACACGTAGGTTAACCTGACATGCTAAGTGTTATTGGGAAGTTGTTGAGGATGAATTTTATTTGAGAGGAGATCAGATAAGAACCTGGAAAGCTATGAGGAGTAAGTTGAGAGAAGAATACCTAGGTAGATTTCATTAGCACAAACTTTTAGACCAATGGTACAAGTTGAGACAGTGTGACAAAACTGTCTATATACATTGAACAATTTAATGAGTTTATTAGGAAATGTAACATAGTTGAACCTGAGTCTATGATCATATCGAGGTTTCGAGCTGGCCTACGTAGGGACATCCAGTGGGAACTATGTCATTGGCAGATTCAGGACCTAGAGGAAGCCTATCACTTAGCTAGGGAATTCGAGTCATATCAGAGGGAAATCATGATTAGTCAATCTAAGTCCAACACGATTAATTTTCCTGAACCCATTAAAGAGCCTAAAGTAGAAGTGTATGAGACTGACATGAGTTTAGTAGATGAATACGAAGGTGAAGACTTTGAGGACTATAATGAAGATGGACCCAAGGTTGAAATCACTAAGGAACTAATAGAAAAAGATCCTGAACCCACTATAGAATTTGAAGGAGTGCCTGAGCCAGGATCAAACGTAGTAGATGAAAGTGAGGGTTCACTAGAGTTGTCCATAGAGGAGGTCAAGGAGCAAGTCCCTAAGGAATAATTCTAGGAAATAGACATTATTTTAGAAGATTTTCAAGATAAGCTTCCCAAAGACCTTCTTGATGACCTTCCACCAGTAATAGATATGCATCCTACTCTAGAACTAGTTTTAGCCCAGGACCTCATTCAGTATTCTTATCAAAAGTTCATTACTCTAATCCCAGTCGATGACCTTTTTCTTGAACTGACTAAGCCATCCTTTCTTAAAGACCCTGCACTTGCAATGACCAAATTCTCCCTCCTTCAAGTGGACCTTATGTTATACATAGATCAATGTTCAAGTCTTAAGGTCATCCCTGGTAACCAAGGTCTATTTCATGCTTTCAATGGATTGCCCCCAAGATTTTGATTCTTATTTCCTGCCATACTCTAAGGCTTCCAATGTTCCCCAAACTTTCCTATTACACTTTATTAAGGTCTTTTAGTTGCACTAGTTCTTTGAGAATGTAAGGTTTGTGACCTACTTTTGGAAGACCTTATGGCATTTGTTAGGAGTCGATTGTAAATTTTCATGTGCATGCCAAACCAGGGTCAACTTAGAGAGTCTATAGTTTGTTAGGTTTAGGCCCAAAGAGTCCAATAAAGTTTCTCTCAATAGGAATGCGTAGTTGAGTTTACATTTTTGTTAGGTGTCAGTACAACTCAAGTGCATCATCTGTATTAAGCATTAATTTTGAAACAAACTGGCTAATTCCAAGAAAAGAGCCAAGAATTTAATGTTGGAGATTCTGTTATGATTAGGCTTAGGCCTGAGCGGTTCCCACCCAAAACCATTAAGAAGCTTTATGCTCGCGGAGTTGGACCCTTTAGAGTGATAGAGAATGTCGGACCCAATGCCTATGTGTTAGATTTGCCCCCAGATTTTGGCATTATTTTTACCTTCAATATCACAAACTTGGTTGAGTATAGGGAACCAGCAGCGATACCTAGTGAGGCCTTTGGACATACCCCTTCCTTTGTGAGCGACCCTAGCCCAGAGTGTCCACCAACAAATTGGCCTGAGATAGGAGAATGGATCGAGCATATCCTGGATGATCAAGCCATCATGACCCAGGGCCATGGCAATCAATGCTACCTGGTCTGATGGCAAGGCTGGCCAGAATCCAATGATTCATGGATTACTCGAGAGGACTTACAGTGCCTCGACCCAAACCTTCTTGAGAGATACCTGAGCTAGAGTGAGCCTTACTCGATAGGGTCGAGTTCCTCCCACCCGTAGAGAATTAGTGCGGACACCAGAGACACCAGAATAAGACAGAGGCTACTCAACCCTCTGTGGATTTCTTAGTAGTGTTAGTAAATTTAAGTCCATTTTGTAATAAGGGCTTAGCCTATTTGAGTTTTTCTTTGGCCCCTGAGTCATGTTCTTTTGGGCCTTCTTTATTTGAGTCCTATATTCGAAGTTTGATTCACACCAATAGGATTTGGATCAGTCAATCAAGTTGGCTCATGTTGAGCTAGTCTGAGTCCTATAAACCCTACTCCAAGTCCAAAGAAGACTCAATACAATTGAAGATCAACCTAGCTTGAAGTCATGAAAATCATGGAAGACCCAGCAAGAAAATTGAAGGCCCTGGAACCCTGGATCATAGCCGGAACCCTGGATCACAGCTTAGAGCCCTAGACCGTAGCTTGGAGCATGTTGGGCCACCAAAGGGCCATGAAAAGCACCAAGGGGTGCCATAATTTTTTGTGGTCACCTCCCCTTGGTCGGCCACTTAGGGTCACCTCTTTTGGCCTGCCAAGGCAAGTGAGAGAGAGAGAGAGTTTTAGAAAAAGTAGGTGAGGGCTTGCCACGTATTCCAGCTAGGGTTTGGGTGGGATACAAAATCTTATGTAATGTCTTTTCTACCCTTACTTGGGGGACAAGTTTGTGAGCTTATAAAAGAAGCCCCCCTCTCTTATATAGAGGATAATTTTATTCATGAAATATATTGTGCTTTTATTGTACTGCTGTGTGCTTGTTGCATGCTAAGGGGAATATATATGAATTCCTTCTTCTTCCTAGCCTCCTACACCCTGCCTCCAGCCACCATCAAAATCCTAGAAGCCATCTTCTTCAACCTTGGCCGTCCAACACAAACTCAACTTTTCCCTTGCTACTTTCTGATTTTTATTTTATTCCTACATCATTTTCTAACCCCCGATAGGTGATTTGCAGGTCCCTTGGAGTCTACAAATCCAAGATTTTAGTCGATCAGCTGATCGGGTCACTGGATTGAAAGCCACGGATCCATGGGATCTTCAGCTTGATCTTCCAGGCCGCATCCGGGTGTGAAGAATGACCTCTACAAGAATTCATCAGGAAGATCCTGTCAAGCACACCCCCTCGACTCACCAGTAGAGATATTGAAGGAGATCTACCCAACCGGGGCTTCTTGGCTTCGGTGGTCCTCTTCTCCATTATTTTAGGATCCATTTCGCATGCAACTAGTTCTAAAATTTTGGTAGAACCCTCTACTTTAAAACTTGGCTTTATTTTTGGGATTTAGACACCTACTCAACATATAAAAATACATAAATACTTTGCATGCATATTTAGTACTACATCACTCTACGAGAAGCACCCCAACATACCAGCCCACAAGAATTCATGAAGTGGCACACTAGGCCCAAGTCCAAGTTCCTAGCATCCTTATTCCATCAGGCCATGATGCCCTCTGGCCTATTCCTACCTTTGGCGCCCCTCCAAGCCAAGTCCAACAAGGCTGGTGCCTAAGTCCAAGCCCAGCAAGGAGTGGAAAAGTCAAAGCAATCCAAGAGAATTTCATCCCAGTCCAAGCCCATAAGGAGCCCTTGACCAAGTCAGAGAAGGAGAAGAGTCCACTTCTAACTAGAAGATTATGTATTATTTCTACTCAAATTATGTACCCCTAGTTTTAAGCAACTTTGTAATCCTTCTCCCTATCAAATTTTGTATTCCTATCCTAACTAGGAGAGGGCATGGGAACATCTATAAATAACCCACCCCTCTGGTGCGGGCACCAGGCTCAGGAAGAGGCTTCAACTAATGCTAAGCTCTTTATGGTTGAAGATTAGGAATTTAAGTCCAGTAATAAGTCTTTGAGTCCTGTATTTATTTTATTTGAATAATTGAGTTCTGTTTTATTTTAATTTGGGTCCAATTAGAGTTCAATTAGGCTTTGTATTAAGTTGGGTTCAAAAGCTACTTGAAGCTGGGTTTCAATTAAGCCAGATTAAGTGCAACCAGCTTCACCAATTACTTGGAACACCACATCATCATTGAACCATGCCACCTTGGAATACAAGTCATGCCACTTGGAGGAGAGAACATGCCATATCACCAAGACAAGTCAACCATGGATTCCCACCCAAGAAAAATTCAAATGAAACTCCACTCTTCATGGGAAGCCACCTTGCAAGAGCCATTCCACCTTCTTTGGGATGCCCTTGATTTTCTCCCTTGTAAGTAGGAATTTCAAATTTGAAAGGGCCCTCCTCTCTTCATGGGACGCCCCTTGATTTTCTCCATGAAAGGAGGTGTAGTTTGAATTTTGAAAGGAAGCTTATAGTCTATAAAAGCTCCTAAGTTCTCTTGTAATGGGGATGATGAATGAAATGAGATTTTTTCCTAAGAAAGCTTTCTTCCTTTGCTAGCCAAAGACCCTTGAGAGAAGGTAGGTGTGAGACCTAGGATACTTAACCAAACAAGCTACTAATCCCTCTTCCAATCCCATTCGGCCACCCTTGAAGAACCATCTTCAAGCTTCTCCAAATTCGTCCATCCCACCTTCCAAAGGAGATCATCTACAATGGAGTTTCCCATGCCAACAAGCAAAGCAGATTCAAGCTATGGGCGCCAAATTGGATCTACTTCATTCTAAGCCTAAACCTCTTCTTCTATTCCTAATTCTCCACTTCCATTCCTCCAACCTTCCTTCTTAACCATTTAGGGTTTCCATCTATTTGTGCAGGATCCCTGGGTCTCATGGTTTCCAAGATGAAGGTCTACTGTGCCAAAGATTCAAATATGGAGTGCCTAGAAACATAGAGTAATCTCTTAGTCATTTAGTACTTCTTCTTGAGTGTCATTTTCCTCATTTCAGAATATTAACACCGGATAACCATCTTAATCTTCCTTCAGATCTGAAATAGTGAGTAAGTTAACCCTAATCTGTGTGGTTTCCTAACCATGAAGATCCCTTTTTAGTTATTTTGATAGAGTCTTTTCTAGTCTTGTTTATTTCATTATGTTCCTTTCATGTAATCCTATTCCTTTTACGTAGAATAGCTGCATGTTTATCTGTTTCATTTTCGTTTAGTCCCTCTAATTCCTAGAAATGCATCATTCGATACTCGTCCCCCATCATATTTAGTATCAAAGCATGGTAGGTTAGGGTTAATTTTGAATTTGTGCATTTAGGTAGGTTGCTGAAATTTTCTGCATGCATAGCATTCATACATGCTACTTAGTTATTATTTTTAAAATCCAATCTAGATCTAAAATTCATGCCTCCTAAGTGGGTGTACACCAGTACATTGTCACGACCCATGGAAATAATGAGCCCCTAGCCAAACATGAATTTTTAGGTTGAAGTTTGGTATGTAAATGCCTTTGTTTGTTTAAATTCTGCTTGCTGTATTTCTGAGTAGGTTGACTGAGATTCACATAAAAGTCTGAATAAAAGTAGTTAATTTTTCATTGAGATAATTGTTTTCCTACTCCTATTAAGTTACTTATCAGCACGTAAAATTTCATCCTCAGAAAAAAATTACAAAAAAAATGAAAATTCCTGCATTCCATCACTATCACTGAAATTCCTTTATGTTCAGTCCTGTTTTTTTTTCTCATTAACTAGTTTTCAGTATCTGCTCAGCATAATATAGATTTTATTTTTAAATTTCCTTTTGTATGGCATATCATCTAGAAGTTAGCAATCTTCTGTGAATTGTTTGATTTTTTTTGAATCTGTTACATTGCACTTTTCCACCACTTTAGAACTGCAACACACTAATTCTGCACTAGAAATTTGGATCCATATGTTTGTTGCATTCATTTCATGGTAAACCAAATTAAGGGTATCAAATTGACATAGGGTCAGGATTTCATTACCTGTCCCTAGCCCAAAAATCACCTACTTGCATAACGAACTCAACCCTAATTAATATGGATTAGACATTTAATTGCTCTAGCGAGCTAGGGACATCCACAAGGTCGGGTCGAGTCAAGTGTCAAGCCAACTTTGATACCCTGTTTGTGTGTACTTGTATCTGGTGTCTAGGCAAGTGGTTTAGGGACAAGAACCCGAAGGTAAGTGGGTTGGTTCGCTTACCTAGCCAATTTCTAATTGGTGTCTAAGGCAAGCAAAGAGGAACCTCCACTAACCTTATACTTACCTGGCCAGGTGCCAAGTTACTATAACCCGGATTGTCAATTTGACCTTACATTTGATTTGTACTCTAGGTCTAGCAAAACCCCTAGTCCGAATTGACTTCGTGTGCATGGCAATTAGATCAGGAGCACCTTATCAGCAAACCCGAGCCTAATCTAGTGTAACCATGGAACAAAACTTTGAGTCTGATGAAATCTTTGAATGACCAAATGACCAGGCTGATTAATTAGCCCAGACCAATCAAAACTTGACCGATCAGATAACCCATATCACTGCTAGACTTGATCGATTAGAAGCTTGTACCATTGGAGGAAATCATGAAGTCTAGAATGAGTTAGAGCATGAATTTGAGTTTGAGACACCCAACAACCCTAGAAGGGCTCTTCATCAAGACCACTTCTTCGAGCCAAATCCTAGGAGACCCAATCCCGATCGAGTCCATGACCCGAACCCTAGGATAGCACAACATGATCCAGTCTATGAGCCAAACCCTAGGAGACACAATCAGGATCAGGCAGACCGTGACGAGCAAACCCTTAGGAGTATTAGGTTGGAAGCACCAACATTCGATGGAAATCTGGATCCTAAGGTTTACGTAGATTGGGAGGGAGAGATGGATCAGTACTTTGATTGGTATGACATGACAGAGGAGAGAAAATGTAAGTTTGCGAAGCTTAGGTTAATTCATCAGGCTAGGCTTTACTGGGGAAACGTCGAGAGGTTCACTAGACAAAGGGGTGATGTTCCCATAGTAACCTGGAGGGCAATGAAACTTAGGCTTAGAGAGAAATACCTTCCTATGTCCTACCACTAGAGACTTCTAGATCAGTGACAGAGATTGACTCAAGGAACCAAGAGTGTAGCCGAATACATTGTCAAGTTTGATAAATTTGTAATGAGATGCAATGTGGATGAGTCTGAGTCAGTTACTTTGTCTAGATTTAGGGCAGGATTGAGAGAAGAAATCCAGAAGGAGTTATTTTTAAGAGAAGTTCAAGACTTAAAGCTAGCTTACCAGGTAGCATGAAATGCCGAGAGATTCCATAAGGGACCATTTTATCGCAGACCCGAACCCCCTAGAACTAGTGCACCTAGTCAGCAACCAGGATCGAATTAGATGCGATCCAATAGACCCTACCCTAGCACCCCTCTAACCCGTAGGGATGATAGGGGTAAAGCACCAGAAGTTCAGAGGACTCCAAATCCTAATGTGGCTTGCTACAGATGTCATAAGTTAGGCCATTATGCTAACAATTGTCCAACTAGGGCCTTACACATAGGGGAATTAGAAGAGAATGAGTCTGAACCCAAAGAACCCCTAGAAGATAGTGTTGAGGAGGTATATCAGGCTGAGGAAAAATTGGCTGAAGAGTATGAAGAAGACGAGGAACAAATAGACCCTAATATGTTGGGAGTAGTTAGATGCATCCTTACCCAAAACACGACACAGGAAGATTGGCGTAGGACTAACATCCTACAAACATTCATCAAGTTAGGGGATAAGGTATGTAAAATAATCATAGATAGTGGGAGTTGTGTAAATGCCATATCCACTAGTGCTATCAAAACTTTAGGCTTGTCCACAGTTCCCCATCCAACTTCCTATAAGGTTTCTTAGATAGACTCCACTTCGTTTCCTACCAAACATACGTGCCTAGTCCAAATCCAGTTATAGTCCTATCAGGAGAAAGTGTGGTGTGATGTCTTACCAAAGGGATTAGCAGTATCATCCTAGGTCGACCCTGGTTATTTGACCATGACGCGACCCTATACGGCCGATCAAATTCCTGCTCATTCATGCACCTAGGAAAGAAGTTTGTGATCAACCCAACACCACCTAAGGATACTGTTAAGAGAGGATCAAGCCACCTAAAGGAAAAGAAAATGGGAGTCAATTTGATCACTAAAAAGGAAATTGAGAAAGAACTCGCTGAGGGTACACATGTTTGGATTTTAACCACTAAGAAAATTCAGGAGCCTTCCCAGAAAGAACGCCCTCAAGAAGTGGCTAAAGTGTTAGAAGACTTTAAGGATGTATTTCTAAATAACCTACCTAACTAACTTCCACCACTCAGGGACATCCAGCATGCCATTGACTTAGTCCCAGGAGCCACCCTACCCAACCTTTCACACTATAGGATGAACCTTACCGAACATTTAGAGTTACAAAGACAAGTAGGGGATCTCCTTAGGAAAGGATTTATTAGAGAGAGTTTGAGTCCCTGTGCAGTACTCTTATTACCGAACCCTAAGCAAGATGGCACTTGGAGGATGTGCGTTGATAGTCGTGACATTAATAAGATCACAACAAAACATAGGTTTCCCATACCCCATTTGGACGACATGTTAGATATGATGGCCGGAGCAATAATATTCTCAAAGATTGACCTTAAGAGTGGCTATCATCATATTAGGATTAGACCTGGGGATGAGTGGAAAACTGCGTTCAAGACCAAGGAGGGTCTTTTTGAGTGGGTAGTAATGCCTTTTGGACTGTCCAATGCTCCTAGTACCTTTATGCGGAGTATGAACCAAGTCTTTCGGTTATTTATAGGAAAGTTTGTCGTAGTTTACTTCAACGGCATTCTTATATATTGCAGGACCCAAGAGGATCATTTGGACCACTTGAATCAAGTCTATTTAGCTGTTAGGGAAAATAGTCTATTTGCAAACCTTAAGAAATGCAATTTTTTTTCCCATTAAGTCATTTTTCTATGTTTTGTTGTCACACCTGACAGAGTTTCTGCTTACCCCGAAAAGATTAAATCAATTATTGAGTGGCCTGTGCCAAAAAGTGTTCATAAAGTATGAAGTTTTCATGGCCTAGCTACTTTTTATAGAAGATTCATTTGGGGGTTTAGTACCATAGTTGCTCCAATCATGGATTGCATTAGGAAAGGCTAATTTGAATGGACAAAAGCTATTGATACGGCCTTCCTAGATGTTAAGAATAAAATGACACAAGCACCTATCTTAAGATTGCCTGATTTTTTCAAGGTTTTTGAGGTTGCTTGTGATGCATCAGAAGTTGGAATAGGTGGAGTTTTAAGCCAGGAGAGCCACCCCATAGCTTTCTTTAGTGAAAAATTAAATGAAGCTAAGCTTAAGTATTCCACCTATGATAAGGAGCTCTATGCGGTAGTGCAAGCTTTAAGGTATTGGAGGCACTATCTACTACCGCATGAATTTGTCCTATTTTCCGATCATGAGGCCCTTAGATTTCTTAGTTCCTAGAAAAAGTTGAATCCTAGGCATGCCAAGTGGGTCGAATACATCCAGTCCTACACGTTTGTCCTGAAACACCATGCCGGAATAGAGAATAAGGTAGCCGATGCATTAAGTTGTAGAGCCCTACTTCTGAACTCGATTAGCACTGAAGTCGTTGGATTTTAAAGACTTATGGATGAGTATGATAATTGTCCAGACTTTAGTGAAGTTTACCAAACCTTGAAATTGGGACCATCTAGTGACCATAGTGAGTACACCCTTTTAGATGCTTATCTGTTTAAGGAAAATAAGCTTTGTGTCCCAAAGACTTTCCTGAGAGATTTTTTAATTTGGGAAACCCATGCTAGAGGTTTGGCTGGCCATTTTGGAAGAAACAAGACCTTATTGATAATTAAGAAGAAATTTTACTGGCCAGGCCTTAAGAGACAGGTAGCCAATGTTGTTGCCCGATGTAGGACATGTGCGGTTGCCAAACATCAAAGACAAAACATCGGGTTATACACTCCTTTACCTGTGCTGAATTGTCCATGGTAGGATCTTAGCATGGACTTCGTTTTAGGACTGCCCAAGACCCTTAGAAAACATGATTCTATCTTTGTAGTGGTTGAGTGGTTTTCGAAAATGGCCCATTTTATACCCTGCTCCCAAACTTTTGATGCCTCCAGGGTAGCCAAGCTTTTTCTCGATCAAGTAGTCAAGTTACATGGGTTACCTAAGACCATTGTTTCTGATAGGGATGTCCAATTCACAAGATATTTTGGAAAACCCTTTGGTACCTATTAGGAACAAAAACTGAAATTCTCAACTGCTTACCACCCTCAAACTGATGGACAAACTGAAGTTATAAATAGAAGTCTAGGGAACTTATTAAGGTGCCTTGTTGGAGAGAGTCTGGGAAATTGGGATTTACTTCTACCTCGTTTTGAGTTCGCATACAACAGCTCGGTCAATGGGTCTACCGATAAAAGTCCCTTTGAGATTATCCATGGTTATAGACCTAGGAGACCTATCGACCTTATCCCATTACCCACACACTTACGTATATCTGAGTCTGCCGAGTCATATGCACAGCATATTAAAGAATTACATAAGAAAATTAGTAAGAAAATTCAAATGAGTAATGAAGTTTATAAGCATGTGGCTGATTTACGTAAACAGATAAAAGAATTTAATGAAGGGGACTCAGTCATGATAAAACTTAGACCTAAAAGGTTTCCACCAGGAACTATGAAGAAATTGCATGCTCAGAGAGCTGGACCTTTCAAAATAATTAAGAAAATAGGATCTAATACATATGTGTTAGAGTTACCACCTGATTATGGCATTAGCTCCACTTTTAATATTTCTGATCTGAAAGAATTTAAAGAACCGGCATTAATTCCTAGTAAGCCTTTTGGACCTCACCCTGCCTTTGAGAGCGAAACCCTACATGAGTATCTACCAGCAATTCCACTAGACCGGAGAGACAAGATTGAACGTATCTTAGATGACCAAGTGATTACTACTAGAAATAAGGGTTATCAACGTTATCTGGTTTGTTGGCATGGTCGACCAGAATCTGAAGATTCATGGATTACCCGAGAGGATCTAAAACAAATTGACCCAAACATATTAGAAAAATATTACAGTCAAACCAATCCTTACTCGATAGGGTCGAGTTCCTCCCACCCGGGGAGAATTTGTGTGGGCACCAAGCTCAGGAAGAGGCTTCAACTAATGCCAAGCTCTTTATGGTTAGAAGTCTAGGAATTTAAGTCCTGTAATAAGTCTTTGAGTCCTGTATTTATTTTATTTGAATAATTGAGTTATGTTTTATTTTAATTTGGGTCCAATTAGAGTTCAATTAGGCTTTGTATTCAGTTGGGTTCAAAAGCTACTTGAAGCTGGGTTTCAATTAAGCCAGATTAAGTGCAACCAGCTTCACAAATTACTTGGAGCACCACATCATCATTGAACCATGCCACCTTGGAAGACAAGTCATGCCACTTGGAGGAGAGAACATGCCACATCACCAAGACAAGTCAACCATGGATTCCCACCCAAGAAAAATTCAAATGAAGCTCTACTCTTCATGGGACGCCACCTTGCAAGAGCCATTCCACCATCTTTGGGATGCCCTTGATTTTCTCCCTTGTAAGTAGGAATTTCAAATTTGAAAGGGCCCTCCTCTCTTCATGGGATGCCCTTTGATTTTCTCCATGAAAGGAGGTGTAGTTTGAATTTTGAAAGGAAGCTTAAAGTCTATAAAAGCTCCTAAGTTCTCTTGTAATGGGGATGATGAATGAAATGAAATTTTTTTCTAAGAAAGCTTTCTTCTTTTGCTAGCCAAAGACCCTTGAGAGAAGGTAGGTTTGAGACCTAGGATACTTAACCAAATAAGCTACTAATCCCTCTTCCAATCCCATTCAGCCACCCTTGAAGAACCCTCTTCAAGCTTCTCCAAATTTGTCCATCCCACCTTCCAAAGGAGATCATCTACAATGGAGTTCCCCATGCCAACAAGCAAAGCAGATTCAAGCTATGGGCACCAAATTGGATCTACTTCATTCCAAGCCTAAACCTCTTCTTCTATTCCTAATTCTCCACTTCCATACCTCCAACCTTCCTTCTTAACCATTTAATGTTTCCATCTATTTGTGCAGGATCCCCAGGTCTCATGGTTTCCAAGATGAAGGTCTATTGTGCCAAAGATTCAAATACGGAGTGCCTTGAAACCTAGAGTAATCTCTTAGTCATTTAGTACTTCTTGAGTGTCCTTTTCCTCATTTTAGAATATTAATGCCGGATAACCATCTTAATCTTTCTTCAGATCTAAAATAGTGAGTAAGTTAACCCTAATCTGTGTGGTTTCCTAACCATGAATATCCCTTTTTAATTATTTTGATAGAGTCTTTTCTAGTCTAGTTTATTTCATTATGTTCCTTTTATGTAATCCTATTCCTTTTACGTAGAATAGCTGCATGTTTATCTATTTGATTTTCATTTAGTCCCTCTAATTCCTAGAAATGCATCATTCGATACTTGTCCCCCATCTCCCTCCACCCTCTTATAACTAATGATCAATTATTATGAATTGTTATGAATGAATTTCTCTTGAGTTTTCCTCAAAATTTTGAGTGAATTTGTGTGTGATTAAGGCTATCTGTGTGATCCTTTAGGGTTTCTATGTTATCCTTGCACCCTGCCTCCAAGCTGCCAACCTTCTTCATCTCTTGGTCGCCTTCCTCGAACCTCTTCCCCTTCTTCTTCTTTCAGTGATCTAACCCTTTTATTCCTTATTTTCTAACCCCTGGTAGGTGATTTGCAGGTCCCTCAGAGTTCATGAATTCAAGGATTCCATCTAACCAGCTTTCGGGCCACTGGATTGAAAGCCGTGAATCCACAAGATGGACAGCTTTGTCTTCCAGGCCGCATCCGAGAGTGTAGAGCGAGCTCTTCATGGATCAATCTTCAAATCTCTGCCAGGTACACCCCCTAAACTCCTCTGGTAGTGGTATTGTAAAAAATCTAGTCCTAACCAGGGCTTCTTAGCCTTAGCGATCCTGTTTCTTCACTTTTAGGATTTATTTCTACATGCTTGTGCTTCGGATTTTCTATAGAATTTTTTACATAATATCTTGGCTTGAAATTTGGGATTCAAACTCCTAACTTAGTGCCTAACAATATAAAAATTACTAGCATGCATAAATAGTCTCGCATCAACTCTCCTCCCCATCCACTGAGCAAAAGAAAAGGGAGACCAATAGACTGTCACCATCGATCACCGGGGAAAGAAAAAACAAAACATTAGTTCTTCTTTTCCAAACCAAGAGCTCCAAGACCCCCATGGGCAGTGCTCCTATCCTCTTCCAATCCTGTGGATGGCCATCTCTTGAGAAGTACCACCCTCCATCACCCCTATCTGCTAGCATTGACAGGTGATATGGCATGCAAAGATGAGTTCTAACTTAGAGGATTAATTAGTTGGTGAGCAATGATTCTTACTTACATAAGGCAAAACTCATTCATAAGAAAGGGCCAAAGTAACTAGATGATGAGACTACTTAATGATAGGAAACTCACCCGCAATGTAGTTCAATTTTAATCAAGGAAGAACAGACGTAATTGTTGAAAAACCATTCTAACTAGGACATAAACCTTCATATGAATAGACCTAAGTGACTTGGATGGGTTTACTAACCAATGATGAGCTCTCCCTTCTTTGAAGGTAGATCAATTTTCAACACTCCATAGAGCTGCAACTGGACTTGAAGACTACCACTTCCGGAATGGAAACTCCCTCCATGGCTGGTTCCAAGGCAAAGTAAAATCTCCTCTTTAACTTAGAATTGTAGGGAACCCTGCAATGAATGATATTAGTGATATGGTAAAGTTGGAGAAAGCTAAAAGAAGTGATCAAAAGGAAGAATTGAGAGGTTGGCATTTTTGTGTTGGAGTGGATGAATAGCTTCCTTGTAGTTGGTGGTCGGCCTTGGATGGAATGTGTAGAAGGTGATCTTCAATGGATTGTTTAAGAGGGCTTCCTTGGAGATGGTGTCCTTTGGGGCTTGCTAAAATTGAGGTTTAGGGAAGAAAGAAAGGGAAAGCTTTGCTAAGGTAGACTAAGAACTAAGTTGTTGATAGATTGATCCTCTCGCTCACTCCCTCACAGAGGATATTTGCATCACACAAATAGAAAGAAATTTGGAACTAAAAAATTTTCATTCATTAGCTCCATTACAAGGAGCTATGGAGAGGTATTAATAGACCTCCCAAAGCCATTTTGAAATTTTGAATTTCAAGGAGGATTACATGGAGAAAATGGTGGAGAATTACAACCAAGCTTGATTCAAGGAGAGGATTAAAGGTTGGCCACTCCAATTTGAATTTGAAAGTAGGCGCCCAAGTGGAGGGGGGTGTGAGGTGTCCTTCATGTTGGCATGGCTGCCACCTAGGCTTGGTGATGTGGCAGTCCAACTTAGTCTTGTAGTTGACTTGCTGATTTATCCTATGTGCTGAGTTATCCCAAATAGCTGAGGTTGTTCCAAGTAGCTGAATAAGTGCTGAAGTGTTGAGTTATTCTAAGTAGCTGAATAAGTGTTGAATAGCTAAAATGTTGAAGTAAAAATTGAATTAGCAGAATTTTTTGGTTGAGTCAGTTCTAGTGCTTGAGATGACTCTTTAGGTTGTAGTCAAACTGACTTGTTGGGGCTTCAAATTTATCATTCAATCCATAAAGAATTTGATTGAAGGCCATTGCTGGTGACCGCACCAATTTTTTTGGGATGGCAAGAACTCGACCCTATCGAGTATGGGTCACCCTAACTTTGGTAATGCTCTAATAAGTCTGGGTCAATTTATTACAGGCTTCCCTAGTAATCCATGAGTTTTTAGATTTTGGCCGACCTTGCCAATGAACCAGATAGCATTGGTAGTCGTTGTTCCTAGTAGTGATAGTCTTGTCATCCAGAATTTGCTCAATTTTGTCTCATCGCTTTGGAAACGTGGCTAGTGGACACTCAGGGGTAGGCTCACTCTCAAAAATATGGTTAGGCCCAAAAGGCTCACTAGGTATCATCATTGGCTACTTATCTTTATCAAGTCTGAAACATTGAAGGTCGAGCTGATACCTAGGTCAAATGGTAATGGAAGTATATATGTGTTAGGTCCAATCTTCTTTATGATTTTAACTGGGCCAGCAATACAGGCATGTAATTTTTTAATGGTTCCAGATGGAAACTGTTCAAGTATGAGTCTAATCATTACGTGGTCTCCTTCATAAAATTTTTTGATCCTCTTACGTGAATTAGCCATATGCTTATAGGTTTCATTGCTCATGTTGATTTTTTACTGATTTCTTTATGCAAGTCCTTAATATGCTATACGTATAACTCAATAGACTTAGAAACTCATGCATGTGTGGGCAATGGGATGAGATCTATGGGCTTCATAGGTTTGTAACCATGGACCATCTCAAATGGACTCTTTCTAGTAGATCTATTGATTGAGCTGTTATAAGCAAACTCAGCACGAGGTAGTAAAAGATCCCAATTTTCCATACTATCACCAACTAGACATCTCAGCGAATTTCTTAGACTCTGGTTAACAACTTCTATTTGGCCATCAGTCTGAGGGCGATAGGTAGTAGAGAATTTCAGTCTAGTTTCTAGCATATGTCAAAGGGTCTTCCAAAAGTAGCTAGTGAACCTAACATCTCTATCTGACACAATGGTTTTGGGTAAACCATGTAGCCTAACCACTTTGTCAAAAAAAAGCTTAGCCATTCTTGAAGCATCTAAAGTTTGAGAGCATAGTATGAAGTGAGCCATCTTAGAAAATCGGTCAACTACAACATAGATGGAATCATGTCTCCTTGAGGTCTTTGGTAGTCCTAGTACGAAGTCCATATTAAGATCTTACCAGGGATAATCAGGAACTGGTAGAGGAGTGTATAGACCAGTGTTTTGCTTTTACTGTTTGGCAACAGCACATGTTTGACATTGAGCCATAACTTGGGCTACATTCCTCTTGTGGCCAGGCCAAAAAATTGATCTTCTATTGCTAGGATGGTCTTATTTCTTCCAAAATGATCGGCTAGGCCTCCAACATGAACTTCCTAGATCAAAAATTCTTGGATGGATGTTTGGGGTATACACAAATTGTTTCCTTTGAAAAGGAATCCATCTAGGAGAGTATAGTCACTATATACACTAGATGATCCTTGTTGAAGTGATTGATAAATGTCACTAAAGTTTGGACACATAGGGTACTCTTCTTTCAATCTATCAAACCCTACAACTTTAGTGATAACTGAGGTCAATAGCATGGATTGTTGGCTTAGTGCATCTGCAACCCTATTTTCAGTGACGGCACGATGTTTTAGAACAAAAGTATATGCCTGAATGTATTCTACCCATTTTTCATGCTCAGGGTTCAATTTCTTTTGAGAATTAAGGAATCATAGGGCTTCATGATCAGAATAAAGAATGAACTCTTGTGGTAGTAAGTAGTGTCTCCAATACCTCAAATCTTGAACTGCCACATACAATTCCTTATCATAAGTTGAATATCTCATTCTCGTCTCATTCAACTTTTCGCTAAAGAATGCCACTGGATGATTTTCTTGACTCAAGACTCCTCCAATTCCTACTCCAGAGGCATCACAAGCAACCTCAAATACTTTTGAAAAATCAGGCAATCTTAAGATAGGTGCTTGGATCATTCTCTCCTTGATTTCTAAGAAGGCTCTATTGGTGGCTTTTGTCTATTCAAAGGTTCCCTTCCTAATACAGTCGGTAATGGGTGCCACTATTATACTGAATCCTTGAATGAATTTCTTATAGAAGATGGCTAGACCATGGAAACTACGGACATCATGGATGCTTTTGGGTACTGGCCACTCAACTATGGACTTGACCTTTTCGGGGTCGGCAGATACTCCTTCAGTGGTGACAACAAATCTTAGAATGATAACTCTATGGATTATAAATTCACATTTTTTGAGGTTGGCATAGAGACTATCTTGTCTAAGGGCTTGGCAAACCTACTTCAGATGGTTCAAATGGTCTTCCTTCATTCTACTGCAGATGAGAATGTCATCAAAATAGACCACTACGAACTTCCTAGTGAATGTCCTTATAACTTGAGTCATGATCCTCATGAAGGTGCTGGGTGCATTGGATAGACCGAAAGGCATTACTACCCACTCATACAAGCCATCTTTAGTCTTGAAAGTAGTTTTCCATTTATCCCCGGGTCTAATTCTTACTTGATGATAGCCACTCTTAAGGTCAATTTTGAAGAAAAATTTAGCTCTGGCCATCATATCCAACATGTCATCCAAACGGAAAATAGGGAAATGATACTTAATGGTAATATTATTGATGACTCGACTATCTACACACATTCTTCATGTGCCATCTTTCTTAGGGGTCAGAAGGACAGGTTCTGTACATGGGCTTAGGCTTTCCCTAATGAATCCCTTTTCGAGAAATTCTCTAACTTGACATTGTAACTCAGAATGTTCTATAGGATTCATCCTATAATGGAGAAGGTTGGGTAATGTGGATCCTGGGATCAAATCTATGGCATGTTGAATATCTCTTAAGGATGGAAGGTGATTAGGAAGGTCTTCTGAAAATATGTCTTGAAATTCTTCAAGAAACCTTAACACTTCCTAGGACTGTTCTTTATGGGGTTGTTCTTGAATTTCCCTAGTTGTCAAAATCTAAACAGGTGAACCACCGTTAAGCTCTTGCTCCAATTACTTAGCACTGATCATGTTTATTTTTTATTTCTTGTCCCTCAGGTGACTTGATCCTCTCTTAACATGGTCCTTAGGTGGTGAAGAATTGATTACAATCTTCTTTCCATTATGTGTAAAAGAACAAGAATTTGAGCAACCATATAGTATAGCGTCATGATCATACAACCATGGTTGACATAATATGATGCTACTTTGGTGTGGACACCAGAGGTACCAAAATAAGATAGAGGCTTCTCAACCCTCTGTGGTTATCTTAGTAATGTTTTGAGTAATTGAGTCCAATTTTGTAATAATGGCTTAGCCCACTTGAGTCTTTATTTTGGCCACTGAGTCCTATTTTAGGCCTTTCTGTATTTGAGTCTTGTATTTAGAGTCATCCATACCATTAGGGTTTTGGATAAGTCAAGTCAAATTCAATTGAGCCATTTATCATTTGGAGTCTTGTATGTAAGTCATCTCATGTTGAGCCAATTTTGAGTTTATTGAGTCCTGTAAGATTTTTTGAGTCTAGTCTAGCAAGAGAAGATTCAAGATACTGATGGACCCCAGCCCGAATGATAACTTACCAACTTCAACGAGTCCCAGTCATATTTGGATGTGCCACCTTGGATTGCATGAGAAGGACATTGAAGATCTATACATCGTCAGCTTGCTGAGAAGATGGAGCCTAGGAGAAACCCTAGAACCAGCCCAGTACTGAAGTGGGCCACCCTAAAGCCCAAAGCCCTTCATAAATTGGTGCCCCTCCTTAGGATTGCAACCCTTGGTCGGCCACACTTATGGCCACCTCCCTTGGCCGACCAAGACCAAGTGAATGAGAAGGAGAGGAGTAATCCTAGTGAGAAGAAGAAGTTTGAACTTATTTGGGAGAGGAGATCTCTATGTATTTGTAAAGAAAAAGGATGCTTAGGGTTTTGCTTGTACGCCCTTACTTGGAGCCCAAGCTTGTATGCCTATATAAAGGCCCCCCTCTCATGTATATTTGAAGCTATTTTGAGTGAAAGTTTTCTTGAGTTCTTCTCAAATTTTTGTGAGAATTCTGTGTAATTTCTGTGTGAATTCTGTGTGAAGGGAATCTGTGTGATCCCAACCCCTGCACCCTGCCTCCAAGCCCTCCAACCAAAAGCCCTAGCCACCCCTCATCCTTTCCTTCCTTCCCTTCTTCTTTCAGCCTTCTAACCTCTTTCTTCTTGTTTTTCTAGCCCTTGTTAGGTGCCTTGCAGGTCCCTTAGAGTTCACAAATCCAGGATTTCAGTTGACTAGCTTTCGGGCCACCGGATTGAAAGCCGTGGATCCGCAAGGTCATCAGCTTTATTTTCCAGGACGTATTCGGGAGCGATCAGCAAACTCTTCATGGATCCATCTTCAAATCTCTGTCAGGTACATCACTTAGACTCCTCTGGTAGCAGTATTACAGAAGAGCTAGTCCTACCAAGGCTTCTCAGTCATGGCGATCCTGTTTCTTCACTTTTAGAATATAGTTCTGCATGCCTGTGCTTCTAAATTTTTTTAGAATTACTTAGTTTCTTAGCTTAGGATTTGGGATACAAACTTCTAACTTAATGCCTAATAATAGAAAATAATTGGCATACATAATTAGTCCAGCATCAGTTTGGTATTAGAGCACTTTTAGGGATAATTTTCTGCTTCCCATCATCTGCATTAGGGGTCTGAGTTTCGGTCTATTTTGTTAACTTAGGTATTTTATGTTTCATTGAAATTTGCACAAAATATTATTTGTTCAGTCTTGATATTTTTTTATTTTTTTAATTATTTTTATAAAAAAAAGCAAATTATAAAAATCTGCATCCTAGAAACCCTAACAAAAATTCTGAGTTTTCTGCACATAGTCTAAAGCCCTAGGTATTGAATCAACATCCGAATTTTAATTTGTATGAAATTTGGTAGGGATTATGTACACTCCAAATCCTCTATCTTGAAATTTTTTGGAAATTTTTTCTGCTTTGAAACTCATACAACTACTGCATCAAAGCAAACCATAATTTCAGTTTCGTAGATTTCTGCATACTTGACTTAACCTAACCTAATCAACTACCAAACCCCTCCCAACCCAAGACAAATTTTGTTTGATAACTTAATCAACTTAAATTTAATTTCTCACCTCATAAAAAGATAAAAAAATATTTTTATTCTCTGATTGTTATTAGATTGCATCAGGTTTCATTGTGTGTTCATCATCTCATTCAATTAATCGTAAGGGTAATTTCCTATCTCAGATCAGGGCAGGATTTCATCACCTGTCATGGGCCTAAAATAACCACCCAGCATCATAACCCAAGCCTTAATTAAAATTAATTAGCAACCTAATTTGCTCTAGTGAGCTAGGGACACCAACAGGTTGGGTCCGAGTTGTGTGGGTAAACTAGTGCACTCAATTTCTCAACTATTATTGAAAGCTGGTGTCTAAGGCTAGAGGTCCAAAGGCAAACACCCTAATAGAGTGGTGGTTTTTAATTAGGACACAGTCACAAGCAGAGGGAGCCTTCCACAGCCCCACCTCTTACCTAGCCAGTGAAAGGATTAGTTGCTGAGTTGAGTATAAGTTGAGTCAACCCATTTCATTTTGGCTCTAGGTCTAGCAAACCATAGTCAGTTTAACCTTGTGCGCTTGATTGAATCATAACACCTTGACTGATTGATTGCATGACCACTAGGTTAAGAACCCAATACCAACGATCTAAATCCCAACCCATCTCAGTCATGGACTCCAACTTTGAGACCTTTATGAAGAACATAAGTGACCAGTTTGCATAGATGAACCACAAGTTCGACCAATCTAATACCCAATCCCAAAGTCAGTTAACCCAATTGACCACCCAGATAAACCAATTAACCCATTCCAATACCCAATCCCAAAATCAGTATGCCCAATTAACCACCCAAATGAATCATAGATTTGACAAATTGACCCAAACAAATAACCAAACAACCAATAGGATTGACTAGTTAACCTATAGGCTTGACCAAGTAGAGGACCGATTAGGAACCCTAGAAAGAACCCAAGAGTCTAGTTCTGAACCTGATCCTGATTCACCCCTTTCCACCACTCATAACCCTATAAGAGCCCAAAACCATGACCCATTTATGGAACCCAATCCTAGGAGAGTCCAACATTAGGAACCACATCAGGAGCCTAACCCTAGGAGATGCCAAGACCCTGACCCGCTCTAGGAACCCAACCGTAGAAGGCCCCACCATGAAGTTTGTGATCAAGATGAGAGGGCCATGATGAACATTAGGGTAGAGGCACCCACCTTTGATGGTAGTCTAGAACAAAAGGTCTACATAGATTGGGAAGGAGACATGGATTATTATTTTGAGTGGTATGACATGAGTGAAGAAAGGAAGTATAAATTTGCAAAGATGAGGCTAGTTTGTCATGCTAGGTTACACTGGGCCAACCATGAGCATACTAGGTGACAACAAGCACTTCCTCCCATAACTACCTGGCAAGACATGAAATTGAAACTTAAGGAGAAGTACCTTCCCAAATCTAATAATCAAAAACTCCTAAACCAATGGAATAGGATATGTCAAGGGAATAGGTCAATATCATATTATATTGCCAAATTTGAGGACTTCGCCATGAGGTGTAATGAACTCGAGTCTCTATTACAGACCTTGTCTAGGTTTAGGACCAGATTACACAAAGATATCTAGAGAGAGCTATATATGAGGGAGGTTATAGATTTGGACCAAGCCTACCAGATAGCTAGACACTATGAACAATTTTAGAGGGGACCTATATACTAGCGATCCAAACTTTCTAGAAGTAATGCTCCCTTTCTAAAATCGAACTCTAGCCAGGCCTACCCGAGTCGACCCACCCCAAACTGACCCAACCTGAGCTGACCCAGTCCAAACCACCCTGACCCGAGTCGACCCCAATCCAATACCCCTATAGCCCATAGAGAAAATAAAGGTAAGTCTATAGAGGTCTAGAAGACTTTCACCACCCCGAGGGTATGCTTTAAATATCGGAAACAAAGCCTTTTTGCTAGCCAATGCCCAATCAGCGCCCTACACCTTGGTGACCTAGAGGAGGATGAGTCTGAACCCATAATTGAGCATGAGGGAGAAGATTATGAGGTTAAGGCCCAATTGGTAGAAGAGTATGATGGAGAGGAGGACGTGCCTGACTCTGAAGACCTGTTAGGAGTGGTTAGGTGCATCTTGACCCAGACCCAAACAAAGAAAGACAAGCATAGAACTAACATCCTACGAACCTTTGTCAAGATAGGAGGTAAGGTGTTCAAGATTATAATAGATTGTGGGAGTTGTGTCAATGCCATCTCTGCCAGTACAGTTAAATCTTTATGATTGATCCTAGTTTCCCATCCTAGCACCTATAAGGTCTCATAGGTCGATTCCACCTCCATCCCAATCAAGTCTAGGTGCCAAATCATAATTAAACTGCAATCATATAAGGAGAAACATTGGTGTGATGTCCTTCCCATGGGAGTCAATAGTATCATCTTAGGTCGACCATGGCTTTATGATCATGATGTAGCCCTGTTTAGTTGAACCAACATCTGTACCTTTAGTTACCATGGAGAGAAATTTGTAATTCATCCAACTCAATCCAGAGATCCAGTCAAGAGAGATTCTAATAGCCTTAAGGAAAAAAACTAGGAGTTAATCTAATTAAGGCTAAGGAATTAGAGAAAGATACTCCTGAGCCAATTGGAGAATCTAAAGAGGACATCGATGAGTTGAGTCCAGTAGAGGAACCTGAAGATGTAGGTAGTAAAGTAGTATCTGGTTTTGAGTCCAATAAGTCCACAAACCTAATCCATCTATCCACACTTGCATTGACCTCTGCACATCATCAACATCAGAACATTAGCCAAAAGAATAATTTAAGTAATGAAACATATAAGAAACTGGCTACTTCTCGAAAGTGAGCCAAGGAATTTAATGTAGGAGTGATGCGGGATAGGATGCGAGGATCGGATCACTGGTGAGCGTAGAAGTCACCAGGAATAGGGCTTGCTTGGAAGAAGAAAGAAGAGGGTGGCGAGGGCTTCGTTGGAGCTTTGGAGGCAGGGCGTAGGAGGCTGGGGCAGCGAAGGGATCACACAAATACCTTTAGAAATAATAGGGATCACACAGATACCCTTCACACATAACAATAGGGATCATACAGATACCCTCACATAGTAAATCACACAGTAAGTTGAAAAAATTCAAGAAGTTTTATTAATCCATGGCATCAAAAAAATACAAGAGGGGGTGGGATATTTATTGATTCACCCAGGTTACATGACTTGAGGGTCAAGAAACCCTGACTTGAGAGCTAAAAAACCTCAAGTGTTGGGCTTGGGCTAGGGCACTAGGCTGGGGTCGCTTGGACTGGGGTGCCATCTTCATAGGTTGAAGGGGCACTCCCTTGTGGGCTTGGTGGCATGAAAGGGCCCAGGCGCCTGGCTGGGGCTTGAGTAGGAGCCCAGGTGCACAAAGACCAGCTCTGGTTAGGGGGGCCTGGTGAATCTCCTGGTCTGCTAACTCTTCTCTTGAACATGACTTGATTGAAAACCACATGGACTCGATTGGACTTGACTGGACTAAAATGACTGAACCTGACTAAGTGGACTCAACTGGACACAGTTGTCTCACTTTATTACAGGACTCAATTGGCTCACTTTAGTACAAGTGACTCAGTACTAATGGACTCAAATAGACTCTTAAGTCCCCACCATTTCCATGGAGTGGGGAGAACTTGACTCCGTCGTGTTAGGCTCAGTAGGGGCTTTGATGGGACCAAATCTAATCAAATCAAGAAGGGCTCTTAGCCTAGGTTCACCCTTTTTTTTTAAACAAATCCCATATTTCTTTTTTTCAGCTCTGCTAAGAGATTTGTGCAACTTTGCATTCCATGCAGCACTGAAAGTTATGTGGCTTTGAGATCTGCATGCCTTTGAAGAGCGTGCACTTTCACATTTATGCACTTCCTCTCTCGGTTTGATGCAGGGTGGAATAGAGGAGAGATTCCAGTAGGCTTCGCCAGCGAATGGTGTTGGGCGGTGATGCTGGCATGAACGAGGAGAAGGCTAGAATGGTGATCTCTCAGCCAGTCATGGATCTCTCTGATCGACTGGCAGTGGAGGAAATGGGGCCAGATCGGAAGGGAGGAAGAGGCTATCATGGTCGATGACTCAATCGGCTGTGAAGGCATCAATCAAAAGCAGGAGTGGCGGTCGGCATCGTCGGTAGTGGAGGGGGGCTTTGGAGGAGGAGATTGGCATGCTCTTCTTCCTTGAAGTCGGCAACCATGAAAGGCAATTGCTTTCACCATCATGCACGAGGCCTCTCCTTCTCACAAGCCAATGCAGGGTGCCATGGAGATGAAAATTCGATGAAGTTCTTCGTTGATGATGGTGCTAGGAGTTCGATGGCTCGGGGAGAGGGAGTTGCGGCTTGTTCCGATGAGTAGCGATGGCACAGTGACACTGGGCTCAGTCCCGAGGCCCTATTGCAGAGCTCAGCTCATCGTAGGAGGGTGCGAGCAGTGAAGGAGGCAGAGCCGGCATTTCCAGCGGCAAGACATCGTCAGCTTCTGGCAGGGGAGGGGGGGCGTCGGCTACTGGTGGTGGCTTCATGGATGGATGATGCCGATGGGGCATTGGGGTCACAGGAGGGAAGCGGATGCCAGGCCATTGACAGACCATACATGGAGGTCGGTGGCTGATCGAGGTTTGAGAAGGAGTATTGCACAGGGGAAATCTAGACGGGAGGAAGGATGTGGAGCCGAGGAGGAAAAAAAAACCATAATCTTCTAGGCTCTGATACCAAACTGATGCGAGACTATTTATGCATGCCAATTATTTTTTTGTTATTAAGCATTAAGTTAGGAGTTTGTATCACGAGTTTCAAGCCAAGATATTAAGTAGGGAATTCTATAGAAAATTTGAAGCACATGCATGTAGAAATAAACCCTAAAAGTGAAGAAACTAGACCACCAAGGCTAAGAAGCCATGGTTAGGACTAGCTCTTCAGTAATACTGCTACCAGAGGAGTCTAGGGGGTGTACCTGATAGAGATTTGAATATCGATCCATGAAGAGTTTGCTCTACGCTCACATATATGGCCTGGAAAACAAAGTTATCGACTATATGGATTCGCGGCTTTCAAGCTACCAGCCCTCTTCATCTCTGAGACACCTTCTTAAAACCTCTTCCCCTTCTTCTTTTAGTGATCTAATCCTATTTTTTCTTATTTTTTTAACTCTTGTTAGGTGATTTGTAGGTCCCTTAGAGTTCAGGAATCCAAGGATTCATTTGACCAACTTTCGGGCTATCGGACTGAAAGCCGTGAATCCACAGAGTCGATAGCTTTATTTTTTAGGCTGCATCCTAATTAGAATTAAGGACACCAACAAGTCAAGCTCAATTAGTGTGTTGAGACTAGAGTGAATCATTTCTTCATCTACTCCCGAAAATTGGTGTCCAAGGCTAGAGGTACAAAGGCAAATGCCTTAAGTGGATTTGTGGTTCTTTAATTGGGTCCTCGAGAAAGCGGGGGGGGCTCCCACAATCCCACCTCTTACCTGGCCAGTTGAAAGGTATTTGTAGTCTTGATCCATACTGAGTCAATTCATATTATATTGGACTTCTGGGTCTAGCAAATCTTAGAATGAGTCTTTGTATTGAATGACTACTAAATCAGGAACTTCATACCAGCATTCATAAGACCAACCAAGTTCTACCATGGACCCCAATCTAGAAGTTCTAATGAGAACTATGACTGAGCTGTTCAAGCAATTGAACAATAGGTTTGATCAAATGGAAGAGAGGATAGGAACTCTTGAAGAGACCTGTATGACCCCTACTGAGCCACAATCACCCAGTTTGCTACCCATCCATTCTAGAGTCCAATGCCAGGAACATACTCCTGGCCCACGTCAAAGGAGACCACACCATGATTATGTTGACTAGGATGAGAGAGCCCTTAGAAACATTCATCTAGATGCACCCACATTCGATGAAAACTTTGATCCTAAGGTGTACATAGACTGGGAAAGTGATATGGATCAATACTTTGATTGGTACAAAATGTCGAAAGATAGAAAATTTATGTTTGCCAAACTTAGATTGGTCCATTAGGCCAGATTGTATAGGGGTAATGTTGAGCGCATTAGTAGATAGAGAGGTGACATGCCCATAGCCACTTGGAAAGCTATGAAGGTAAAGCTTAGGGAGAAGTATTTATCCCTATCCTATGAACAAAGACTCTTGGATCAATGGCAACGATTAAGTCAAGAAAATAAGATGGTGTCAGAGTATATTACCAAATTTGATGAGTTCGTTATGAGATGCAGTGTGGTTGAGTCGAAAGCTATGACCTTATCTAGGTTTAGAGCAGGTCTATGAGAAGAAATCCAGAGAGAGTTATTCCTTAGAGAGGACCGTGATCTAGACCAAGCCTACCAAATTGCTAGGGATTGTGAGAGATTTCAAAGGGGACCCATTTTCCATCGACCCGAATCTAATAGGTTCAATTCCCTTGGAAGTAGACCCAGCCCAAGCCCAAGTCCATCCAACATACCCAATCCTACTACTCCATTAGCTCGTAGAGATGACAAAGGAAAGAACCTTGAAATCCGAAGAGAAGGTAATGTCCATTATTTTAGGTGCCATAAGGCTGGTCACATTGCAAGCCAATGTCCCACCAGAGTGTTACACATATAAGAGATAGAAGAGGAGGTCCCTGAACCCATAGAAGATTGTGAGGAAGAAGTATATGAGGCCGGTGTTAGCTTAGCTGATGAGTATGAAGGGGATGAAGAGATCATAGACACATCAAAATTTCTAGGAGTTGTGAGATGTATCTTGACGCAGGCTAAGGAGAAAGAAGATTGGCATAGGACCAACATCCTACAAACCTTTATTAAGATAGGAGAAAAAGTCTGCAAGATCATCTTAGATAGTGGAAGTTGAGTCAATACCATATCGACTAATACGGTCAAGAACTTGGATTACCCACTGAACCCCATCCCAGCCTATATAAGGTATCCTGAATAGATTCGACCTCGATTCCTATCAAATTTAGGTGCCAAGTCACAATCCAAATCCAGTCATACCAAGAAAATGTTTGGTGCGATAATTCTTCCCAAGGGAGTAAGTATGATGCGGGACTAATTATGCATGCTAATTATTTTTTTGTTATTAGGTATTAAGTTAGGAGTTTGTATCCCAAATCTTAAGCAAGAAACTAAGTAATTCTAGAAAAATTTAAAAGCATATGCATGCAGAACTAAACCCTAAAAGTGAAGAAACAGGACCGCCAAGGCTGAGAAGCCCCGGTAGGACTAGCCCTTCTCCAATACTGCTACCAGAAGAGTCTAGAGGGTGTACCTGGTAGAGATTTGAAGATGGATCCATGAAGAGTTCGCTCGTCGCTCCCAGATGAGGCTAGGAAAATAAAGCTGATGACCTTGCGGATCCACGACTTTCAATTTGGTGGCCTGAAAGCTAGTCAATTGAAATCCTGGATTCATGAACTCTAAGGGACCTGCAAGGCACCTAACAGGGGTTAGAAAAATAAGAAGAAAGAGGTTAGAAGGCTGAAAGAAGAAGGGAAGGAAGGGAAGGATGAGGGGAGGCTAGGGCTTCTAACTTGGGCATAAAGCTTCATATGAATAGACCTAAGAGACTCGGATGGGTTTACTAACCAATGATGAGCTCTCCCTCCTTTGAAGGTAGATCAGTTTTCAGCACTCCATAGAGCTGCAACTAGACTTGCAGACTACCTCTTCTAGAATGGAAACTCCGTCCATGGCTAGTTCCAAGGAAAAGTAAAACCTCCTCTTTAACTCAGAATTGTAGGGAACCCTGCAATGAATGACATTAGTGATATGGTAAAGTTGGGGAAAGCTGAAAGAAGTGATCAAAAGGAAGAATTGAGAGAGGTTGGCATTTTTGTGTTGGAGTGGATGAATGGCTTCCTTGTAGTTGGTGGTTGGCCTTGGATGGAATGTGTAGAAGGTGATCTTGGGTGGATTGTTGGAGAGGGCTTCCTCAGAGATGGAATCCTTTGGGGCTTGCTGAAATTGAGGTTTAGGGAAGAAAGAAAGGAAAAGCTTTGCTAAGGTAGATTAAGAACTAAGTGGTAGATAGATTGAGCATCTCGCTCACTCCCTCACGGAGGACATTTGCATCACACAAATGGAAAGAAATTTGGAACTCAAATATTTTCATTCATTAGCTCCATTATAAGGAGCTATGGAGAGGTATTAATAGACCTCCCAAAGCCATTTTGAAATCTCGAATTTCATGGAGGATTACATGGAGAAAATGGTGGAGAATTACAACCAAGCTTGATTCAAGGAGAAGATTAAGGGCTAGCCACTCCAATTTCAATTTGAAAGTAGGTGCCCAAGTGGAGGGGGGTGTGAGGTGTCCTCCATGTTAGTATGGCTGCCACCTAGGTTTGGTGATGTGTCAGTCCAACTTGGTCTTGTAGTTGACTTGCTGATTTATCCCAAGTACTGAGTTATCCCAAATAATTGAGGTTATTCCAGGTAGCTGAATAAGTGCTGAAGTGTTGAGTTATTCCAAGTAGCTGAATAAGTGCTGAATAGTTGAAATATTGAAATAGAAATTGAAGTAGCAGAATTCTCTGGTTGAGTCAGCTCCAGTGCTCGAGTTGGTTCTTTAGGTTGTAGTTGAACAGACTTGTTGGGGCTTCAAATTTATCATTCAATCCATAAAGAATTTGATTGGAGGCCATTGTTGGTGTCCGCACTAACAGGGAAAACCACCAATGTGGCCATCTCTCGAGAAGTGCTACCTATGTTTCTTCACAAGATCCATTATTCCATGCTCCAACTTTGGTAGACCAAATGGACAGGCCGACAGAGAGGGAGACCGGTGTGGGATGCCGGTGACGGTCCACGTAGAAGGTAGCCGGATGGGACAGAGAGACCAGTTTTTGAGTTACAATAAGTTTTTTAATTATTTTAATTTTATGTACTTGTTCCCTCTCCTGGTCTGTTGACTTTGATTTTGATTATAACAAAATACTTACATATATTTGAGTAGTAATTTTGCATTAAGTGTGTAAATCAGATATAGGTACTTAAGATTTAATTTTGAAAAAATTTCAGCACTGGTGTAGCCAAGTTGATGTGGGATGACTCTAAGACTGATGCAAAATAGCAAACTAATTTTTTTATAATTATTTTAGACATTAATTCAGTTTTTAAAGATCCACAAATAAGTAAGAATCAGTAGAAAGACTAGTAATGCTAGAAACTAACATACCCATAAGATAACTCATGCAGAATAATCAATTCCAGGACTCGAGAATTGAGAAACTCCTGGCTTAGGATAGTGTACCTGTTATCAAATCAGAACTCAAGAGGGGGAAGGTTTTTACCAGGTAGCGATTATAGTTTCTTTGATGAAGGGATCTCTCAACCTCTGGATGGCACCTAGAAGAACAAGCCTTTGGTTCCCGAATCTGAAGGCTATCTAGACCCGGTCTAAAGGCAAAGAAAGCCTCCTCTGGGGAGGAAAAACACCTCGAAGATCTACAAAATGTCAAGGTTAGGCATGAATCAGGTAATCAAAGAAAAAAAAAATAAGATGAAACAAGGAAGAAAAGGGATTAGGGCAAAGGGCTAGCGGCAAGGAAGCAGGAAGAGCTCTTGATCTGGGCATCTTCAAGGCTTCTCTTTTGGACATGGCTAATGCTTGGAGATCTGATTTTCTGCTTGGGGTGTGAAAGATTGCAGGGATGGGTGGTCGGCCAACACAAGAGAACAAGAACCAAACATAAAGAAACCAAAAGAAAACACAAGACACCTATCTCAAAACAATTCATAAGAGTAGATTTCTTACATGAGGAAGAGGGGTGGGGTATTTATAAAGTCCCATGCCCTCTCCTAAAGGGATTGCAAGTCTTCTCCTAGTTAGAATAGGTTTACATAATTTAAGTGAGAGAAAAACTATAAAATAAACCTAGAACTAGGAGTATACTAATTGAATAGAATAAGAACCAGGTTTCCTTCTTCCATTTGAATTCCTCCTTCTTAGCTTAAACCAAGTCAACACTTTGGACATGTTGGGCTTCATGGGGGGCAGCAACGGGTGGCCAAGGATGGTTTGGGTGCCTGGGCTTTGGGCCCTAGAGGCCTGGGATGCCTGGAGCAAGAATATTCCAGGTATCTTAGTTCTGGACTGGAATATACCTGGAATCTAGGTTCTTCATGGACCTGGGCCTTACATTCACTTGGGCTGGGCCACAGGTAAGTCTTTGGGATCATGTTATGACCTGGTCTAGGAATATACTCTGGCATCTGGAGGGAATCTGGGCATCCAGAAAATATCTAGAAGGAATCAGGGTATCTAGAAAGGCATCTTGGATCCTAGGGTGTCTCACAAAATCCAATAAGTTGATGTAGTGGCCTCTGACTCCTGGATGAGGCCTGGTGGTACTCCAAAATAGGGTAATCTATTCTCTTGTACAAAAATTATACTCATACTGGATTTATACTGAAATACAGGACTCGATACTGGACTGGGGTTGAGTCAAATCAATTAGCCTCAACTTATTATAGGACTCAATCTTAATTGATTACAAAATTGTGACACATGACTAAAACCCTAATCAGTAAACCTTATGGGATCCAGGGATTTGTGTCTGATCCTGGTGTCCCCACCATAAGTGTCGACTCATGAAATCCAAGTATTGACTCATGAATAGTGAAGTGTCGACTCAAGGTCTGAGACCAAACAGGATACAGAACATAGTGATTTCAGGAGTTTGGTCAAGTGTCGACTCACGGAACTAAAGTGTCGACTCAAGGTGTCGACTCACCATATGAAGTGTCGACTCACCAGTTTATAGCAAAAGACTTCAAAAGACATTTTTGGTCAAGTATCAACTCAAGGAAATGAAGTGTCGACTCAAGGTATCGACTCACGAAGATCACGTGTCGACACTTGCTGTAATGGCTAGTTTTTCTAAAGTACAGAACTTTTCCAACTTGGCTCCAATGGCTATATTTTCTCCTCTAATGGCACAAACAGTCAAAAAGATATGGAAGGCTATTTATACACCACTAAGCTCTTGGGGAAGAAGATAATTCATGGTTTGAATGATATATCCTTTGGTTTACAAAAAAAATATGTAAAGAATTTTTAAGGATTCAATATTGAAAGTGTTGAGCCTCCAAGGATTCAAAGTGAAGAGGGAGCTTCCAAGAGTGGCATCTTCAAGCATCCATTAAAGCTTCTACAACATGAAGACAAGCTCAACACAACAATCAAGTTCCTCAAAGATAAATCTACTTTTTGTAAGAAAGATTTTATATTTTCATTGTTATTCTTGTTCTTGTATTACTTACTAGTTTCAATAGAATTGAAACTAGTATCTAGGTTGATGGTGAGCCTTGAGAAAACTATCTAGGTTATTGGTGAGCCTATGTGATAAAAACCAATAAGGGTTTTGACTTGTGAGCCAATGAAAACAAGTTGGGTTGTTGGTTAGCCTAAAAAAATAAGTTGGCTTGTTGGTTAGCCCGAAAAACAATCAAGATTGTTGGTGATCCCGTTAACCAACATAGGTTGTTGGTGAGCCTGTAAAACTAACTAGGTTCTTGGTTAGCCTGTAAAACCAAGGGATTTTTGGTGAGCCTGTAAAAATCAAGGAATTTTGACTTGTGAGCCCAGAAAACAAGTTGGCTATGATCTGTATTAGTGAATTTCCAAGGAAAACTTGGGGAGTGGATGTAGGTACCTTGGAGTACACCGAACCACTATAAATCTTTATGTGTTTGCACTACAGCAAAACAGGGTTATCCCGACCCTTTTCTGGCGACGCTTCTGTGAAGCGTTGGGAAGAACCAGAACCCGCCGACGGTTTTTGAAAGCGCTGGCAAAACTGAAAGTCCACCGATGCTTTTAAGCGTCAGCAATTAACCCTGAGTTTTACCGATGCTTTTAAGCGTCGCCGGACCATCCCGCTGAAATCCGGGATATTTGCCAACGCTTATAAGCATCGCCGGAGTCTGGGACCTTTGCCGACGCTTTTAAGCGTCGCCAGACTTGGGACATTTACGGATGCTTATAAGTGTCGCGGAGTCCAGGGACCTTTGCCGACGCTTATAAGCATCGCCGGATCGGCCATTTGCCGACGCTTTTAAGCGTCAGGACCTTTACCGACGCTTTAAAGTGTTGCCACAGTTTTGGACCTTTGCCGATTCTTTTAAGCATCACCGTACTATACATTTACCGACGCTTTTAAGCATCGCGGAGTCCAGGAACCTTTGCCGACGCTTATAAACATCGCCGGATCGTACATTTACCGACGCTTTTAAGCGTCGCCGAAGTCCGTGACCTTTGCCGATGCTTTAAAGGGTCGCCAAAGGTTCCAGGACATTTGGCGACGCTTATAAGCGTCACTATAGTTTCCAGGTTATTTAGCGACGCTTATAAGCGTCGCTAGAGTCCAGGACTTTTGGCGATGCTTATAAGCATCACCGGACTCCAAGTTTCCCCTCCCAACCAACCCTAATTCTGCTTGCAGCCGCCAAACCAACTCCCCCCCCCCGAACTCCTCCTCACCCTCCCTCCCCGCCTCCTCCTTCTCCTCCTCCTCCCCCACGCTCGGTCCACCGCCGAACCCCCACCCCCCCACCAACTCCTCCTTCTCCCCCCCTCCCCCCCACTCCTCCTCCTCCTCCTCCTCCTCCTCCTCCTCCCCCCCCATGCCACCGAACACCCCCCCCCTCCTCCTCCCCCACCCCCCCTCCTCCCCCACCCCCTCCTCCCCCCCCCTCCCCCCACGCCACCGAACACCCCCCCCCTCCTCCTCCTCCTCCTCCTCCCACCCCCCCCCACGCCACCGAACACCCCCCCCCCCTCCTCCTCCCCCCCCCACCCACGCCACCGAACACCCCCCCCCCAACTCCTCCTCCTCCCCCCCCCCCTCCTCCTCCTCCTCCTCCTCCTCCTCCTCCGCTCGGTCCGTCGACGTAGCAGCCGTCCATGATCTCCCGGTCGATCGAGCCGCTGCCGAACCCCCCTCCTCCTCCTCCTCCGCTCGGTAAATTTTTTTTTCTTTTTCATCAATTTAGTCAGAATATGTAAAAGTTCTGTTTTCTCACAATATAGAAGAAAATGTGCACCTGAGGAATTGGGGCTAAAATGAATGTTCCAATAATCTTTGCAAAACAGAATGTGATACCTTGGTTTTCTGTGTGAATTAACATTTCTATGGTCAACTTGAAAGAATAATATGGGCATGATCCTAGTCATACCATTCTAATATCTTTGTTCCATGGCACCTGTAAGATTTTTGAGGTATTATAGCATTGCTAACATGTTTGCTCATTCTTTTATCCCATAAGTTTCTGTATATCTTTTGTGAATTAGTTTAAGACATTGGGAAAATTTATTCCCAAAAAAATTATAAGTTTGCTCGTGGAATTAATTAGTTGTTTCTTTAGGATCCCAGCTTATTGCATCAGATCCATGCAACTTGTAGTTCATTTCTTGTTACATTTTATATTCGTGGTTTTGTTGCTAAGTCATTTTTCCACGTAAGAAAGTTGCTAATGACACCTTTTTCATGTTAAAGGTTATGCAAAAGCCTGTCTTTATCTCCTTGACCATTCAGAGAATTATGGTGGATTACAGTTTTTATTAGTTATTTGTCTTTGACTTAAGCTCTCCTTGCTAGCCTAATCACTTTATAAGCTGCATAATAATTACAATTTGCACCAAAATGAGGACCTAACTATCTAAAGCTGCACTTATGTGGTGTTCTAAGGATGAATATAAAACTATAGCTTCAATTCTAGCTATTTTCCAAAAGCAGATGAGAAAAATTTATTTTTGAAGTGCAAACTTGCTCCAATCCAACCTTGATTTCTTGAGTTGGCTGGGTCAACCTAAATTTTAAACATGTACTTACTGTGGCTAGATCTGGTTCAACAGAATCCAAAACCTAATTTGACAAATTTGTAGCCTATCTAGAGCACAATTCTATTAAGCGATGGCAAATGGGGAAAAAGGTTGGTTTAAGGTGCATCACTGAGAGACATAAGTATAAATATGCTAAACAAACTAGATATACAATTTTTTTGTAAATCGCAGAGCAATGAAGGAAGTTTTAGAAGTGTCATTTGATGAGCAGAGTGATAAAGGGTATAAAGTAGAGAAATCTGAGACAAAAATAGATTACGTGGTTAGCTGAATTGTCAAGGAGGAATATATTTTGTTTCTCTTTCATTGCAAAAATTTAATCTCCAAGGAACATGGTGGATGCAGGGAAGCCATGCCAACTTTTAGCAAGTAAGCACTATTAAAATGGTCGCTGGAAAATAACTGAAATCATGGATCCACACCAAGTTGTAATCTTGTTTCTGTCTCTTCAGTTTCTCATATGATTAATCTAAACTACATATCATCATCATAAAGAAGCATTTCATTTATCATAGATAACAAACATGAGGCAGTTTAGGTGCAATATTAATACTTCAGCATTACATTGCTCGTGCAAGCATATATTTGGTCCATACATAAATAAAAACACAACACTCAGTCACACAATGATTCAATAACATAGAGACAACAAGCTGTCACATGCCCCATTGGCTTATTATGGCTTTTGCCATATAACGTCACTTCAGTGATGATTACTTCGATATCGAAATCTACTGCAACATTTTCGATAAGTTGTCCATGAATAACTCCATTTTTATATATTTCAATACCATCTGTAGTTTTGTTATGATCAATTATGATTTTTTATATATTTTTTTAAAAACTTGCATTGCATTGAAACATAGACCCGTCAATTGATTAAAGTACATATTCTACACGATCCGTATAATTATTTAATTTTTGTACGGATGGCAGAAATATGTACAGTGGTCAATTGAATGTCCAGATTGGACAGTTTGAGAATTGCAAATAATTTTATAGGTGCTTACAGTAATCAAACGGTATAGATAGAGTCCCAGATATATTTCGGATATCATTTCCTTTTAGTTCTCCTCATACATATTTATTTGTATGGGGAGAACTAAGGGGAAATGCTGCCGAAATTTTTCTGGAACTTCTATTGCGTATCTTTTGGTTACTGTAAATGACCTATATAATTAATGCAATTCTTGAATGGGATAGGACCTCTTTACCTATTAGTTGGTGATAGGATGCATTTAATAATACTGTAATTGATCTATTGAATAAACTTATTTTAAATTTGTTCTGTTCTTATAATTATTTATTTATTTCAGTTAGCTTTTTCTTACAATGGATAAGAGTTGGATAACTAAACCGAGGAATAGCAAAGAATATCTGGATGGAGTACAGAATTTCATTAAATTTGGTATGGAGAGAAGTAGTATCAGTGGGAAGATTTTATGTCCATGCCGAAAATGTGTAAATTCCAGTTCTCTATATCCAAATATTGTTGAAGAACATTTGGTATGGAATAATTTTTTAAGAGGTTATACTGAGTGGTTTTTTCATGGAGAGTCAAGGTTACAATCTACATGTAACCAAACCTCTAACATGGAACATATACCTGATTTTGGATCAAGTAACCAACAGAAAAATCTTGCAAGAGATGATGATATCAGGGGTTTGCTCAGAGATGCTTTTGAATATGGTGCTCAACATCCTGGAGATTACAGTGGAGGACAAGTAGCAGCTGGGTTTCCTGAGGATCCTATATTTACTGAATCTATACATGATGAAGAGCCGATACTCCCAACTAATGTTGGAACAGATCGTTATCAGAAGCTGATAAGAGATGCAGATCAAGAATTATATGCCGGTTGCAAGAACTTTTCAAAAATTTCTTTTCTTGTGCATTTGTTCCATATAAAATACTTGAATGGATGGTCTGGCAAGAGTTTTACTATGCTGCTCAAGTTGTTAAAGGATGCATTTCCTGAAGGTACTAGTTTACCAACATCTTGTTATGAGGCCAAAAAACTAGTAAAGGAATTGGATCTTGGATACGAAAAGATTCATAGCTGTCCAAATGATTGTATATTATATCGGGGAGAACATGCCGATCAAGAGTCGTGCCATGTGTGTGGATGTTCACGATGGACGAAGCAAAAAGAAAATGAGAGTGAGGGATTAGATGAATTGGATGCAACATACATTAAACAAAAGCCGGCGAAGGTATTACGCTATTTTTCTTTTGTACCTAGATTGAAAAGGATCTATACATCATCAAAGACAGCTTCGTCAATGAGATGGCATGATGAAAGCCGTACAAAAGATGGAATGCTGAGACACCCAGCAGATAGTTTAGCATGGAAAGCATTTGATGAGAGACATCCTGATTTTGCATCTGATGCTCGTAATGTCAGGCTGGGTTTAGCCAGTGATGGGTTCAATCCATTTCGGACCTTAAGTTCTATCTATAGCACCTGGCCAGTTGTACTGATTCCTTATAATATGCCACCATGGATATGCATGAAACAGTCTTCACTTATTTTATCAATGATCATTCCAGGTGATAAGGGTCCAGGTAATGATATTAATGTTTTCTTACAACCTTTAATAGATGAATTGAAACAACTGTGGGAGGGTATCAGTGCAATTGATGCTTCGAATGGCCAAACATTCAATCTACGGGCAGCTCTATTATGGACTGTTAACGATTTTCCTGTATATGCTAATTTATCTGGCTGGAGCACTAAGGGACGAGTTGCATGTCCTTCTTGTGGTGGATCAACCCATTCAATTTGGTTAAAACATGGAGGAAAGTTCTGTTATATGGGACATCGTCGATGGTTGGAGGCAAATCATCCATTTCGATTTCAGAAGGATTTATTTGATGGTACCATAGAGTTGGGATCTGCTCCAATTCTACCTTCTGGTTCTGATATTCGTAGACAAATGCTTGGTATCAGACACAGTTATGGCAAGATGACAAAGTCCTCTAAAAAGCGAGGAAGAGATGATGTTGAGACTTCAGTACAAGAAGAAATATCGGAGGAAGTCAATACTTGCACCTTAGATACGGCAGTGTTCGAGGATCCGGATAAAATCTTTGAAGTTGAAAATGATGATGATATAATCACAGCAACTACCCATCAGCATACTAAACAATTATTGAAGAAAAGAAGCATATTCTTTGACTTACCTTATTGGGAGCATAATATACTCCGGCATAATCTTGATGTTATGCATATAGAAAAGAATGTCTGTGATAATTTGATTGGAACAATATTAAATCTTGATGGAAAGACTAAAGATAACATGAAGGCGCGTCTTGATTTAAAAGAAATGGGCATCCGACATGAACTTCATCTACAAGTGCTTGCAAATGATAGAACTTATATCCCTCATGCATGTTATACAATGTCTAGTCTAGAAAAAGATCTCTTCCTGATAGTTTTAAAGAATATCAAAGTTCCTGATGGATATGCCTCAAATATTTCACGATGTGTGAATCTGAAAGAGCGCAAAATTTTAAATCTTAAAAGTCATGATGGACATATATTAATGCAAGATATTCTTCCATTGGCTTTAAGGTCGTCAATGCCAAAACAAGTTATTACAGTTGTTTTTCAGTTATCATCATTCTTCAAGGCATTATGTTCTAAGGTTCTTGATCCTCAGGAGCTTGATCAGTTGCAGTCTCAAGTCGTACTTATATTATGTCAGATGAAAAAGATTTTTCCTCCTGGATTTTTTACGATTATGGTTCATCTACTCATTCACCTAGCTTCGGAAGCTAAACTTGGTGGACCGGTACACTACAGATGGATGTACCCTATCGAGAGGTAATGCTGTAAAACTTAAATTTTATAATTTATATAAATTTTTTATTATTTAATATGATATAAATATCATACTTTTTGAAGATATCTTGTACGTTTGAAGGATTATGTATGAAACAAAGCCCATCCTGAGGGCTCAATAGCAGAGGGATATATTGCTGAAGAGTGTTTAACATTTTGTTCAAGATATCTCGAAGGTGTTGAGACTGTATTCAATCGACCTCAACGTCATGGTGATAATATGGAGAATACAGATATATACAAATTTGCATCATCCGGAAGATTTATAGGAAAAGCTAAAAGTATTGTTCTTGACCATAAATCCATGTCACAAGCACACCGTTATGTATTGCTACATAGTGACATAATATCTGACTATCGCAGGTTAGTCTATCTACACATGGATAATACTAAATATTAGCACAGTCAAACTTATATTTCATTGTCATGCAGAGAATTTTTATCTGTACAATGACAAGCCAATCATTCCTCTCGTCCTAATCCAAGGATTGAACAAAGATGGTTGGTTGAGTTATTCCATAATTGGCTTGCAAATCAGGTTAGTATATATAAGTCGTATAATAATTTTATATATTTTTAACATCGACTAAATGATCGATAATTGATATTATATTTTTTAGGTACCGGTACTGATGGAGAAAAATAGTTCAGCAGAATTAATTGCACTTGCCAGAGGTCCAAATTATATTGTGAACAAATATAATGGTTTTATTATAAATGGCTTTAAATTTCATACCAAGGAGCGCGAGAACCTTAGAAAAACTCAGAACAGTGGTGTTATGGTTGAAGCAGATAGAAAATCTTATTATGGTATACTTAAAGATATTTTGGAGTTGGATTATTATGGAAATTTTAAAGTTGTATTATTTCGATGCGATTGGGTGGATATAAATACACCGAGGGGTTTGAAAAAGGACTCAAACGGATTCGTACTTGCCAATTTTTCAAGATTGATACATACAGGTGTGTTATTGAAGGATGATCCATTTATCTTTTCATCTCAAGCTCGACAAGTTTTTTATGTACAATACTCGAAAGATAAAGAATGGGCTACTATTATTAAGACAAAATCCAAAGACTTGTATGACATGGGAAAAAGGGTGGAAGAAGAAGATGGTGATACATACACTCAGTGTATGCCTTATAATATTGTACCGGATGATCATATAAATGATACAACCATTTTGGTTAGGTTGGATTCCGAGGAAGGTACAACTGGTTGATTATGACAAGTAAGTAGTTTGTAAGATGGTTTACATTTTTTGCATTGATGATTATGTTATCTTTTAAATTGCAATTCATTTCCGTTATAATTTGATTATAATGTTGACTGACTTGTTTTTAAATAATGCAGGTTAGGTACACCATGCCTCGAAGGAAGCGATTAGCAGATGTACAGATACAGTTTTCCCAGACCGAGGCTGGTACTTCTTCAGCACAACAGCCTGAGGGCAGTCGATCAGTTTCATATCGGTCTGATGGCAGTCCCTCTATTTCTGCACATCAGCCTCAGGACGACGTTATTCCCTCCGAGTCCGCACATCACGATCCTTCTATGGATCATCCTGATGACGAGCCTATCGTCGATGATATACAGATACAGGGTACATAATTTAATAATTCTATCTCATTTCAATTCATGCATATGCAATAGTTTTGATATACAATGTTCTATATTTTTTTTTTGTAGATGGATCCGGGAGACTCAGGCGTAGGCGAGGACCCACATTAGTTCGTGATGTGTGGCAGTTATCTAAGGGTGAGAGGATAGTGATAGAGTGCAACAAGCTAGGGCAGCCTATTAAGAAAGCTGCTAGCTTGTTGACTAGCTTTCTGGGGATAGTAGCACGCCGTGGTCAGCTATGTCCCCTGAATTATTCGAAATGGAACGACATGCTTCCTGCATATAAAATAGAAATGCTACGAGTTGTGCAGGTAAAAAAATTAATATATTATTTTATATCTTAGGTTTTTAACAATTGAATTGCTTTTTTTATTTAATATTTATTTTATTATTTAATTAAATTGTAGAGCAAGTTCGTTCTTCCTTCAGATTCATCTGATTTTGTGCTTAAGTCTCTCAATCACAAGTGGAAAGAATATAGGGCGAAGTTGAAGAGAGACTACAAGCTAGAGGGTAGGACAGAGGAGCAGGTTGTAGCTACCTGTCCTCCTGATGTTCACCCTCATCAGTGGATGGAGCTAGTGCACTATTGGTTCTCCGAGAGGGCATAGGTTGTGTAGCATCATCAAACACTTCGAAATTTATTAATTTTCACTTGTTATAATTATATTTATACAATATATAACATTGTTTTAATTTTATTTTGCAGACGTATTCTGATATTGGTAGAGCTGCACGAGCTGCTCAGTCTGTTCCTCACACAGCGGGGTCCAAGAGTTATGCACGGCTCAGGCATGAGTTTGTATGTTTCTCATCCCATAATACTAGTAGTATACTTTTAGTTTTAACATAATGTATCATCATGTATCATGCATGTGCCATGTATAATGGTATGGGGATATAAGATGTGTTATTTTGAATTTTTTTGTAATATTTATTATTTATATAGGCTGATCAGCAGGGGAGGGAGCCTGGTGAGGTGGAGTTCTATCGGATGACTCACGTTCACCAGGATGGCAGTTTTGTTCGGGACGAGTCCAGAGATATATATGTATTTTTTTATTTATGTTATATTATGATTTATATTTTTATTTTTATTAAGTATTAATATATGTATTTTTTGTCAAATATAGAATAGGGCTACCTCTATGATATCCGAGCGTGCTAGCGAGGGTTCATCATCTACACAGAGCAGTCGCATCGAGGCCGAGGTATTCTCGGAGTTGATGGGACCAGAGCGTCCTGGACAAGTGAGGGGTTATGGGATTGGAGTTACCCCTACTCAGTTATCTGAGATGCGTAGATATACTCGGGATACTAGAGAGAGTCATGATCAGTTACATGTTCGTCAGCTCCAGGAGGAGATAGCAGAGCTCCGACAGACACGTGATGCAGACAGAGCAGAGATGCAGACCATTAGGTCTCAGCTAGAGCATGTTACATCTATGCTGCATATGTTCATGTCATCTCAGGTAAGTAATTATTTATTAATTTTGTATGTATCTAATAATTGAGAATATATATAATATATGTATTATAATTCCTGATGTATATATTGCAGGTTCCTGGTGCATCTGCAAGCCGCAGACCTGACGACGACCAGCCTCCCACGGATCATTGATGCTAGATGGTTTTTTTATTATTTATGTATGTCTTTTTGTTTATTTGAACTTGGATTGATATGTTTATATATATATATAAAACTTTTTATATTTGGGTTGTATTTGTGTTTGTGTATATTGGATGTGATATGTGATACAAGTTTGAATATTTTCATTTGTTTGTATATGTTGGATGTGATACAGGTTTGAATGTTTCTTTTTCGTAATGTATACAGGTTATGGGTTTGTATATATGGCTGTTTATTTTTTTTAAAAAAAAAAAAATTTACCGACGCTTAAAAGCGTCTCTAGTTTTGGATCTGGCGACGCTTTAAAGCATCGCTAAAACTGGAACTGGCGATGCTTTAAAGCATCGCTAGGCTTGGTGTCTAGCGACGCTTTAAAGCATCGCTAACTGGCGATGCTTTAAAGCGTCGCAGGTTTCAGTTCTAGCGACTCTTTAAAGCATCGCTAAAACTTGAACTGGCGATGCTTTAAAGCGTCGCTAGGTTTGGTGTCTACCGATGCTTTAAAGCTTCAAGTGGCGAGTTCTAGCGATGCTTTAAAGTGTCGCTAGACTAAACCCTAGCGATGCTTGGGAAAAGCATCGCTAGAACTGAAACTGGCGACGCTTTAAAGCGTCGCTAGATTTGGTGTCTAGCGATGCTTTAAAGCATCGCTAATCGGCGATGCTTTAAAGCATCGCTAGGGTTTAGTCTAGCGACGCTTTAAAGCGTCGCTAAATGCCGACGCTTTAAAGCGTCACTAAAAGCCGACGCTTTAAAGCGTCGCTAGAATTGCGACGCTTTTCCAAAGCGTCGGTAAGTTGCGTCCCAATGCTTGCATAGGCGACGCTTTAACGACGCTTTACAAAATGTGGAGATTATTTAGCGACGCTTATAAGCATCGGTAAAAGTCAAAAAAAGCGTCGGTAAAGCCCAGATTCACTGTAGTGTTGTGATTGCTTTTATTCTTGCATTTATTTCTTTATTTCTGCAACACATTATTATCTTCCTCACAAACACATGCTTTGAATTGGCACATTATTTGAAGTATTGAGAAAAAGTTTTAAAGTCCAATTCATCCCCCCTCTTGGGTTGTATCATCACTGGGCTACAAGTGGTATCAGAGCTCAGTATTCCTTTTGAAAATCTAACGATTTTGAGTTAAAGATCATGGCAGCCCAAGTTTGAAAATTTGAAAGTTTAAAATTTTTAAAAAACTTTGAAAATAATTTACAAATCATATATTGAGGGGGAGCTTTTGAAAAATTATTTTTAGATCATATTTTGACGGGGAGCTCAATGTTTTTCATTGTTGCATTGCTCTATTATTATTTTTAATCTTTTGGAGCATGTTATATTTATTTTTTAGCTTACCTAATTTATATACTTAAAGGTTTTGTCATTATCAAAAACAGGAAGATTATTGACTTTGATTTTGATTATGACAAAACACATAAGTATATTTGAGTACTAATTATACATTAAGTGTGTAAATCAGATATATGTACTCAAGATTTAATTTTAAAGAAATTTCAACACTAGTGCAGCAAAGTGTCAACTCATGTAATCCAAGTGTCAACTCAAGTGTCAACTCATGAACAGTGAAATATCCACTCAAGGCCTGATACCAAATAGGATACAGAACGTGGTGATTTCAGGAGTTTGGTCAAGTGTCGACTCACGGAACTAAAGTATCGACTCAAGGTGTCGACTCACCAGATGAAGTGTCGACTCACCAGTGCAAAGCAGAAGATTTCAAAAGATATTTTTGATCAAGTATCCACTCAAGAAAATGAAGTGTCGACTTAAGGTGTCGACTCACGAAGATCAAATGTCGACACTTGCTGTAACGGCTAGTTTTTTGAAGTGCAGAACTTCTCCAACTTGGCTCCAATAGCTATTTCTCTCCTCCAATGGTCACAAATGGTCAAAAAGGTATGGTGGGCTATTTATACACCACTAAGCTCTTGGAAAAGAAGAGAATCGGTTTGAATGATAAATCCTTTGGTTTACAAGAAAAAATATGTAAAGAATTTTTAAGGATTCAATATTAAGAGTGTTGAGCCTCCAAGGATTCAAAGTGAAGAGGGAGCTTCCAAGAGTGGCATCTTCAAGCATCTATTGAAGCTTCTACAATATGAAGACCAGCTCAACACAACAATCAAGTACCTCAAAGATAAATTCGCTTTTTGTAAGAAAGCTTTTATGTTTTCATTGTTATTCTTGTACTTGTATTGCTTACTAGTTTCAATGCAATTGAAACTAGTATCTAGGTTGATGGTGAGCCTTGAGAAAACCATGTAGGTTGTTGGTGAGCCTATGTGATAAAAACCAACAAGGGTTTTGACTTGTGAGCCCGTGAAAACAAGTTGGGTTGTTGGTTAGCCCGGAAAATCATCAAGGTTGTTGGTGATCCCGTAAAACCAACATAGGTTATTGGTGAGCCCGTAAAACCAACTAGGTTCTTGGATAGCCCGTAAAACCAAGGGATTTCTGGTGAGCCCATGAAAACCAAGGGATTTTTGGTGAGCCCGTGAAAACCAAGGGATTTTTTGTTAGCCTGTGAAAATCAAGGGATTTTGACTTGTGAGCTCGGAAAACAAGTTGGCTATAATCTATATAATTATAGTGAATTCCTAAGAAAAACTTGAAGAGTGGAAGTATGTGCCTTGGAGTGCACCGAACCACTATAAATCTTTATGTATTTGTGATTGCTTTTATTCTTGCATTTATTTCTTTATTTCCGCTGCACATTATTATCTTGCTCACAAATACATGCTTTGAATTGGCACATTGTTTGAAGTATTGCAAAAAAGTTTTAAAGTCCAATTCACCCCCCTCTTGGGTTGCATCATCACTGGGCTACATAGTCTATTATGAGTTTGCTTGTGAGCCGCCAATCGATGGTAATACTTTCATGACCCGGAACCTAGATTTTTCAATCTGAGACCGGTTTCCCTATGCTTGAAAGGTGAAACTATTGGTTAACTCAAATCCAGCAATTTCTTCCTTTCTTTTCTTCTTTAATCGTATGCTGATGGTTTATCAGGCTTTTCAACCATGGGCAACCGATTCCAAATGGTTGGGAAAGAATCTTAACCAGAAAGGATGAAGAACACCAACTTCATCCTCTTATATATTTTATTTATTTATTTATCAATTGATTTAAACTATAATATAATATAAATAAATAAATAAAATAAGATAATAATATGATTTTTAGTATCTTAAGATCAAACCAAAATATATTCAAAATTTTTGCATGAATGCAAAGCATGAAACTTGTGCTCTGATTCCACATGTTGTATAATATCTTTAATCCTTTATACTTGGATCGTACTTTTGTGTACATACAAAACTATGAATTATAAAAGATATACCTTGTACCATTTTTCATGTTTGTCGATCGCACAGTCCTTGAGATGTCTTTCCTTCTTAATGAGGTGATTGATCTTCTCTCTCCTCACCCTCTTCTCCTTATGTGGATGATCGATGGGGAACCATTCACTACTGTTATAAGAGTTGGAGAAAAGGGTCCAGGTTATTTCTATATTTATAGTTGCATATATCTCTCCCATCAGAAGACTAAAATCTTAGTTAAAGTTTTACTACAATTTTGTTTGATCGATAAGATCAGTTTTATCAGGAATGGTTTTTTTTAATCAATTAGACTCTGATTCAATACATATGGTTGATCCAAAAGTTGAACATGACTAAATGATAATTAGACCACATATTAGATATTAAAATCTAAACAAAACCTCCAAGTTCTCCAGCACCCGGATCTCCTCAGGTATCTCACCATCAAACCCCTGGAAAGGAAGTGAAAGAACCCTCAACTCTATCAATTTCCTAAGTATGGATCTCAGCTTTCTAGTCATCCTCCATGTGAGATCCGGGCAATTCTTCCACGATGGCCCCAACAAGCTACATGAAGGGAAAAAGGCACCACCTTTGGCCGATATATTAAGCCGCACTCTCCTGGATCTCATGCTGCAGGTGACACCTAACCAGGAGCAAGCATCAGAGCTAAGGGAGGCATGGACCATCCACGAAAGAATCTGGTGGGGTTGAAGGAGACGGTGGCCTTGAACTAGAGAAGAGCATGCCTCTCGATGGCATGCACATCCTCCGCATTGCAATGATGAGAAAGAGGGCAAAATCGAGGAAGAGGAGGGTGAAGATGAGAGTTCCAGTAGCCATCCCCCGACAAGGAAGAGGAGGGCGAAGCATTTCCTACACATGATATTTAAATTAGGATGGGTTGGGTTTGGATTTATTGTGTCACTATACTGGGTTAGAGTCCAATACTGGGTTTAGATTGGATTGTGTCAGGTTAGATCATTTATGTTAAAATCCAAATTAACCTAAAAATCTTAACGGATCAGGTCGAGTCAGGTTGGGTCGAATTCAATAAATCTAGGCCCGATCCGAAAAATAAAATAGATTCAATTTTAAAACCCAATCTGGTTGTACAGGTATTCTAAATAGATTCAGGTCGGGTCTAATTAAGTTGGGTCTAGCAGGTTTCAGATCAACTCGACCTATTTACAGCCTTATTTATGAGTAAGAGACAGAGGTACCTCTAGCTAAAATGGCTGAATTAGAATAGTCCTCGACATGGCTAATAGAAAAAGGAAATGATGAGTTAGTGCATAAGTTAGCCAATTAATGAAATAAAAGAAGCACACCCCGTTTAATCAAAAGTCATGGAGACCCCTCTCTTGTAGGCTTGCCACTCCAAGCCCAAGCAATATTGCCTAGTCATGGTGACCAAGCCACCCATGGTGGATTCGATCAGAGCTACAAGGTCGACTATCCTAAGCATAGCAAGTGGTCTTGCAGGTTAATGTGAAGCTAGCAGCTTGTGAAATTGCCTATGGCAGGCCGACTAATCAAGATATTTACCCCACCACACTTCTAGTCTTGGTCCTGAATCTTGCTTCGAACTCTGCTCTCAAAACAAACTGCGCTCAGCTGATTGTCTCCAAAACTCATTGACAATACTCAATCGCCTAGAATACTTACCACCATAAAAATTTATTGTGTCCTAATGGTCTTACAAAGATCTTGGAGAATACTTTTGTCTGAAGAAAAAACCAAAGCTGCTCTAGAATTGTCAGTCATCAACTTTGAAGTGGCTGAAGAAGTGTTTTTACCTTCTGAATTGAGGGGAGGGCCAACATTAATTCAATCTAGGATGATAATCACGTTTTTAGAATGAATTTCAATTGCATAGGTATCCCACCAATCCATGAAGTAGTCCTCAGCAATGGTAGGATTAAGAGTGAAGCAGACAAGCTTAGACTCTGAACATGACCATTGGTAGAAGAAATTAGCCAAGGAGATCAAATTTGAACAGTAACTAGGAGATGATCATAAAATGAGGAACTCTAATAATATAGGAATGGACAAAGAATTGCTTGAGCAAGGTTAAATTGGCAAGCAAAGAAATTTTGAGAGTAGTGCTCAACCAAGAAAATATTTCTAAATAACTCGATGATAGAGCCCATATGGAGAAGAACCCTTGGAACAAGGAAGTGACTCCATAGGACCTCTATGGCCTCAGTCTCTTTAGAAGATATGTCAGCCTGAGGGAAGACAAGACAAGGTTTGGGGTTCGAAGGAAGCGACAACAAAGAGAATTACCCCAACCGGCTGAGCCTTCATGAAAACTTTTGTATTAGCAGAAGGTAAGAAAAGGTCCCTGCAAATAGGCATACCCAATATTGACTAGATGAGCTTCAGGAATGTCAAATATAGATGGTCAGATTTCGGGAAAATAGGCATAAACACAAAGTTGGAAGATCCATAAAGGACCTTTACGGTTCAAAGCCACGGAACGAACTTCTCTGAGGCCTTGATCTATGTAGGCAGGAACATGGGACTAAGCCAATGATCTTCAAGTAAGAAATATAGTTAGCCTTCTCACTTAAATCTTGGCCGAATTCATCATCAAATACATCTGCCATAATATTTGCATCAAATATTTTATTGAGTGCTTGAAGAAATATAAAAAATATGATACAAGAAATAAAACTTTTTAATAAGAAGCATGAATTTTCCCCCATAAAGTGTAGGGTATAAAGTACTTTCCTTGTTAAAGATTCTAATCTACCTATTTATATATAAAAAGATGACTCTTAGATTATTTTTCATGAATATAAAAATGATTCTTTAATCTTCATGTCTCTAGTTTATTTAAGATGGCACTTTGATCTTCATAATATATCAAATACTAGAGTTATATGACTTTTGGAACTTCACAACATATTAAATCCTAGAGTTACATGACTCTTAAACTTACTAATGACAACTTTAATTATAAATTAACTTAATGGGCCTAAGATTTAAAAAATCCATAAGTCTAAAGGCTAAGACTAGCCATCCCATGATTTAAATGAAGTGTTAGTACAAGGAGACTAGAAGCAAAGGGTAGGAAGGATGAGGGACAAGTTGGCTATAGGAGATTTAGAGAATAAAATATCCGAGGGGCCATTTTCGTCCTACAAAAACTCGATCAAACAAGTGGTCTCAAAGATCAGTCATGGTCAGCCAAGATAAATGAGCATTAGCATTAAGTCTTGAAACTCGTTCTACCATAAAGCATGGTCTTATCGCGATGGCCATGTAGATGGGAGAAAGGATTTTGGAAATGCCAAAACTAAAGATTGGACAAAGGACGAGGAAGTTGGAGTGATCATGGACAAGGACCAATAGTTTAGTTGAATCAGAGAAGAAAAGAAAGGAGATTTTCTATGAACATTTTTATATCATTGTCTTAGGTATCATACCCAATTTATACAGGATTCATATCCCCCTTCAAAGGAAGGAGATGACCAATAATCCCAACAAGGAATTGCTAAACAATGAAGGGTCTCAAATGGAAACATAGACCAGGCTAGGCTATCCACACTCCCCCTCAAGATAAGGCGAAGATATTACGAAGCTTTATCTTGCTACAAATTGAAGAAAACATAGAACCACCAAGACCCTTTGTCAATATGTCTGCTAATTGTTCTATAGATTTAATAAATGATAGATGTATAACTTTCTGATCAAGTTTCTCCTTGATGAAATGGTGGTCAATCTCTAGTGCTTAATTCTGTCATGCTGAACAGGATTATTTGCAATGTTAATGGCCGCATGGTTGTCACAGAACAGAGAGAGGGGAGAAAGATTGAAGAAGGTGTAATTCAGCAAGCAACCTTTTCAACCATAAAATTTCACAAATGCCTTGAGCCATAGCTCGATATTCAACCTCTGCACTAGATCGAGCGACAATATCTTGTTTCTTATTGCACCAAGTCACAAGATTTCTACCAACAAAAGTACAATAGCCCGAAGTGGATCGCCGATCATCTATAGATCTTGCCCAGTCAGCATCTGAATAGGTTTCAACTTTAAGATGTTCATGATGAGAGAAGAGAAGACCTCGTCCTGGGCAGCTCTTAAGATACTGAAGGATCCTGTACACAGCTTTCTGATGGCGCTCATGGGGATCATGCATGTACTGACTTACAACACTGACTGCAAAGGCTATATCAGGTCTTGTATGGGAGAGATAAATCAATCTACCAACAAGATGCTGATATCGCTCATGATCTACAGGCTTACCACCATCAACAGTAAGACGATGATTCAGCTCAATAGGGATAATAGTAGGTCGACATCCTAACATTCCTGTCTCAGTCAATAAATCCAAGACGTATTTTCGTTGTGAAAGAAATATGCCATGAAAGTATCATAAATTACCCAAATCCTTGACTTCAAAAGATTGTGCCAATTGAGTCTTCAAGCGAGCCAGCTTTGGGAGATCATCTCCAGTAAGGATGATATCATCTACATAGATAATTAGGATAGCAACCTTGCATTTATTATAATAGAAGAACATGGTATGATCAGCATTACTTTGGAGGTAACCTATTTCAAGCATGGCATGACGAAAGCGATCAAACCATGCCCTGGGTGACTGCTTTAATTCATAGAGTGATCGGCGCAGACGGCAGACCTTGCCAGCAGTTTCTGCACTAGTAAATCTAGGAGGAATTTTCATATACACCTCCTCTTGAAGATCACCATGTAAGAAGGCATTTTTTACATCTAGTTGGAATAGACTCCAGTTAAGATTTGCTGCACAAGATATGAGGGTCCGAATGGTGTTGATCTTTTCTACAGGGGCGAAGATCTCTTCGTAGTCAATGCCATAGGTTTATGCATAACCTTTGGCAACAAGATGTGCTTTATAACGATCAACTTTGCCTTCAGGGGTCTGTTTCACAGTATAAATCCATTTGCAACCTACTACATTTTTTTTAGTAGGTAAGGAAACAAGTTTCCAAGTCTGATTTTTCTTCAAGGCATGCATTTCTTCAAGCATTGCTCCTTTCCACTTAGTATCTAACATAGCTTCCTTCCAGTGTGATGGTATTGATATAGATTCTAAAGATGCAATAAATGACCTATATGTAGGTGAAATAAACTCATAGGAAACAAAATTAGCAATATCATAACGATATCGAGAAGGAATAATATGAGGACGAGAAGCTTTTCTATGAGCAATAGGCAGATTTAAAGTAGAATCAGAGGAAATATTACCATTGTCACATGGAGATGCTGGAGCTGAGTTAGAAGAAGACTGTTGGGTAGTAATAGAATGCACAATGGGCTCAGATGCAGACTCCCCTTGTTGATTAGAGTCATTATCTGACTGCGCACCAGTGTATTCTTGCTCCTCAGACACTGTAATCTCCCCCTCTCGACTAGTAGCTCAAGAATGGATACTGGGGGAGCAAACAAACTGTTGGGCAAAGGGCAGAGAAGCAGGAGGTTGAGTTATTGGAACAACATCATAATAAGATTCAGTCTCCCGAAAGGTCACATCCATATTGACAAAGATTCACTTTTCAGGAGGGTAATAGCACTTATAGCCCTTTTTTGTAGCAGGATAGCCCACAAAGACACATTTCAGAGATCGTGGATCAAGCTTGCCAACTGTAGGACGATGATCCCGGACGAAACATGTACATCCGAAGACTCGGGGGGTATAATAAAAGAAGACTCCCCTAGAAGAGACACAAGTGGTGCCTGGTACTCCAGAGTGCGAAGAGGCATGCGGTTGATCAGATAAGCTGCAGTGAGAACTGCTTCACTCCATAAAGTTTTTGGAACCCACATAGCAAATAATAAGGATCTAGCAACTTCTAAAAGGTGTCGATTCTTTCATTCGGCAGCACTGTTCTGGGCAGGGGTATCAACACAAGTAGTTTGGAGGATAATGCCATGAGTAGTGAGGTATTCACGAAACTCCTTATGCATATATTCTGTGCCATTATCAGATCTCAGTATTTTAATCTTGGTACTGAATTGGGTATCCACGAGCTTATGAAATTCTTTAAAGCAATGAATCACTTCATCTTTAGATCACAGAAGATATACCCAGGTTACTCTACTATAATAATCAATAAAAGTAACAAAATAACGATGCCTAGAAAAAGAAGTAGGACGACAGGGTCCCCACACATCAGAGTAAACAATTTCAAAAGGCTTCTTACTACGAGTTCCTGAAGCAGGATAAGTAGTGCGCATATGCTTAGCATACTCACACGCATCACAAACTAACTTTTCTTTAGCACACAAATGATACGAACTGGGAAATGAGCGGGATAACATAGAAAAGGAGAGATGGCCGAGCCGACGGTGCTGTAACTGAAGTTCTTGCAGAGCATTATCAGAGGATGAAACAACCATACCAGCTTGCTGAGAATGAGTCTTTGGTTCTCCTCCATCCAAGTAATAGAGCCCGTTGTGCATTTTACCATACCCAATCGTCTCCCCCGTTGTCAGCTTCTGGAAAACACAATGAGTAGGAAAAAAAAGTAACTGTACAATTTAGATCATTGGTAATTGAATGGATGGAGAGAATAGTAGGAAAACTAGGGACATGTAAAGCCGCAGAGAGTCATATGGTGGGTGTATAGTTGATGGAACCTTTCCTAGATACAGGCCGGAAAGAGCCATCAGCTATACGAACTCTGTCCGAACATAATGAGTAAGACTGAAAAATATCAGAATTACCCGTCATATGCATAGTGGCACCAGAATCAATTATCCATGTCTTAGAGGTATCAAAGTTAGCAATATTTACTGTACTAGACTTGATACGAGAGATATGAGATTGTGCAAAATGAGAATGAAAAATAGAAGAAGAAGAACTGGAAGAACTGCTTGGTAAACCGTTAGTAGATGATGGAGCACTGCTGGAAGAAATATTGAACCGGTCCATAATGTGGTGGAGCATTTCATCAGTAGAGAGTGAGCATCCGGTATCAATAGATGAGGAAGCAGGAGGTAATGCCTTGGCAGATGAGGCACCCCCTTCCGGGTGCTCAGAGAGATGTGCTTGAGAATGACCAGTAGATCCACCAGAACGTCCTCCTCCTCGACGGCTACCCCGACCACGCCCAGAGGGACGACCATGCAGCTGCCAACAGGCATCACGTACATGTCCTGTTTTGTGACAATATGAGCATACTCGCATATCACGGCTATCACGAGAATTTGACGGAGACTGGACTACCAGTGCATATCAGGCTGTATCTGTAAGAATAAGCATCACCCGGCGATGAGTTTCCTCACTCAAAACAAGGGAGATGACCTGTTCAAGAAAGGGTAGATCCATACTTCGACCCAAAATTTGAACTCGGATAGGATCAAAGTCATCATTGAGTCCAGCAAGAAAATCAAAGATTCGTTCTTCATCAGTATATTTCTTGAACTCAAGGGCATCTTGCGAGCAACAGGCCTTGAAGGGATGATAAAAATTCAGCTCAGACCACAACCACTGGAGTTCGGCCATATAGGCAGTAATAGAGAGTTCACCCTGTCGTAGTGCACATACCCGGCGTTTGATCTCAAAAGCTTGAGCAGTGTTGCCCTGTTGGGAGTAAGTTTGAGCAGTAGCCTCCCAAATTTCTCGGGTGGTGTCAAGGAAGGACATACCTTGAGCAACTGAAGGTACCATAGAGTTAAGAAGTCAAGCCATCACAAGAGAGTTCTCGGATTCCCATTTGGATATTGCATTGTCTCCTAAATGCGGCTGTTCAGTAGCTCCGGTGAGAAACCCCTCAAATCCACAAGCTTTAATGTATAACCGCACATTTCAAGACTACATAAGATAAGTAAGAGGTCCATCCAACCGAACTGAAGAAATCAGAAGAGATGGATTATCCATCACCGTCCGAGAGCAGGGTATAGATCACCACAGAAAAATAGCTACTCAAAGTAAAGCCAGAGAAAGAAAACTTCTAAATATGATTACCAAAAAATAAGTCATGGAAAATCCCTGGGCCTTCTGTTTTCAGCCATAGGGATCCGGTAGCAAGAGGCAGTGCATGGCGCAGGGTACAGGACTTGGTCTCGGCCTTGTCCTCGTCCTTGTCGCGGGATGCGGCGCAGGCCTTGGGGTCATCGAAGGATGCAGCAGTAAGGGCGTCGGGCGGGCGTGGATGGCGTGGACGCCTGGCGGGCATGGATCGACGGCGTGAACGTCGGGTGGGCGTGGATCGGTGGCACTGGCTTCACGATCGAGCGTGGAGTCGTCGAAGGATGCAGCAGGCGTGGGCAGTGTGGACACCGGGCGGGCGTGGGCGGCGTGGACGCCGGGCGGGCGTGGGCGGCGTGGACGCCGGGCGGGCGTAGGTGGCGTGGATGACGGGCTGTCGTGGATCGGTGACGTTGGTCGGCGCAGTGCAGGGTGGCTCGGTGCAAGGCGGGCGTGGAGGACGAGGACACTGGATCGGGCGAGGGATCGGGGCGGCGTTGTGCAGGGGGAGATTACAAGAATAAGAAGGAGGGTTTAGAGATAAATTAGGGATAATATTAGAATAGGCTAAGGATAAGAAGGAATAAGAAGGAATAGATCGGTGGCTCTGATACCAAGTTGAATCAAAGAAGAAAAGAAAGGAGATTTTTTATAAACATTTTTATATCATTGTCTTAGGTATCATACCCAATTTATACAGGATTCATTTCCTCCTTCAAATGAAGGAGATGACCAATAATCCCAACAAGGAATTGCTAAACAAGGAAGGGTCTCAAATGGAAACATAGACCAGGCTAGGCTGTTCACTTTCCATAGACCTAAGTACTCCAAAACACTAGAGCTCATCTTGCCTTTGTTGGGCTATGGCTTTGAGTGTGGTGTCCACATTCATCATGGTCTAGCATAAGTAATTGATTGAAGATAGGATGAGGATGAAGAAATACACCCTGAAGTTAGGGCTTAAGGAAGCAATAATGAAGGAGATGACCAATAATCCCAACAAGGAATTGCTAAACAAGGAAGGGTCTCAAATGGAAACATAGACCAGGCTAGGCTGTCCACTTTCCATAGACCTAAGTACTCCAAAACACTAGAGCTCATCTTGCCTTTGTTGGGCTATGGCTTTGAGTGTGGTGTCCACATTCATCATGGTCTAACATAAGTAATTGATTGAAGATAGGATGAGGAAGAAGAAATACACCCTGAAGTTAGGGCTTAAGGAAGCAATAAGGGTGAGAGGAAGAAGACAAGCCTTATTTATAAAAACCTGGCACACCATAGCAAGGCATATCTGAAAGAGATTCTAATTGATTACAAATCTAAGAGGGTGATCGAATCATGCAAGTATTTTAAAGCAACCATATGCCACTAAGATTGAACTTATTGAAGTTCAGCAGGTAGAAGAACCGACATATTTAGGAGACATCTCAGAACTGGATTTGACTAATTCAAATCCGGAGCCCTTTGAGCACCCATTAAGGAGATCTAGTAGAGTACCATGTCAACTGGACAGATACTACAGCTTCTTGGTCCAAGATAGAGATCCCATTGAACTTAATGAAAACAATGAGGATCCAATCACCTATATGGATGCTCTACGAAGGTCTAACTCTAATAAGTGGCTAGAAGCCATGAAATCTGAAATGAAGTCCATGGAGATCAATAATGTGTGGACATTAGTTGATCCACCTGAAGGGATAAAATCCATTGGGTGTAGATGGGTTTTTAAAAGGAAACGGGGCACGGATGGAAAGGTAGAGACCTATAAAGTCCATCTGGTTGCCAAGGGATATCGTCAGCATTATGGTATTGACTATGACAAGACGTTCTCCCCAGTGGCAATGCTCAAATCCATTCGGATTATACTTGCTTTAGCTGCATACTTAGATTATGAAATCTGGCAAATGGATGTCCGAACAGCCTTCCTAAATGGTGAGCTGGAAGAGGAGGTGTATATGATACAACCTGAAGGGTTTACATCCACAGATAAGTCAAAGGTTTGCAAGCTTCAGAGGTCCATTTATGGACTGAAGCAGGCATCTTGGAGTTGGATCATACGATTTGATAAGTGTATCAAGTCATATGGCTTCGTTAAGAACTGAGAAGAACCTTGCATTTATAAGTAGACTAATGGTTCTGTGGTTGTATTCCTTGTATTGTATGTGGATGACATTCTTCTAATCGAGAATGACATTCCAGCATTATAGGGAATAAAGGTCTGGCTTTCATTTCAATTCTCTATGAAAGACTTGGGTGAAGCCTCATTCATATTGGGTATAAAGATCTATATCGATAGATCTAATAGGCTTCTAGGATTGTCCCAGTCAATGTACATTGACACCGTGCTAAAACAGTTCAGCATGAAAATTTCTAAGAAAGGATATCTTCCGATAGGCAATGGAATTACTCTCTCCAAAAAGGATTGTGCATCAACTCCTAAGGAGAGAGAGTGTATGAGTAGAGTCCCATATACTTCAGTAGTGGAATCTATTATGTATTCAATGACATGTACAAGACCAGACGTGGCATACTCACTAGGAGTAGTGAGCAGATACCAGTCTGACCCAGGTGAAGTGCATTAGAAGGTGGTAAAAACCATCCTGAAGTATTTGAGAAATACTAAAGACCAATGGCTTATCTATGGAGAGCCTGACTTAAAACTTATTGGTTATACCGATTCAAGTTTTCAGTCAGATAGAGATGATAGCAAAAGTGTATCGAGCTTTGTATTTACCTTAAATGGAAGAGCCATCTATTGAAAAAGATCCAAGCAACACACTGTGGCGGACTCGATTTTCGAAGCAGAATACATTGCAGCATCAGATGTAGTGAAAGAAGCGTGTGGCTATGAAAGTTCCTGGTGTGGGCACCAGGATCCGACAGAGGCTCCTCAACCCTCTGTGGATCTCAGATTAGGGTTCCCCTTTCTATGAGTCCTGTAATAAGGCCTTGAGCCCGAAAACATTGTTATAATTTCTTGTCAAAGTTGTTTAGTCATGTACCTTGGCCAATTTGGGTCAAGTTAGGTCTTGAGTCCTATATTTGTTCGAGTCTGAGTTTGGTCTGGGCCCAAGCCCAATTGAAGTCACTCTGGTTTTCTTCACCAACTCAAGTTCTGGTGGGCCAACCCACCCCTTCTACTTGGGATAATGCCAACTCAGGTACCACCTCAGCTACCTACGTGGCGCCACATCAGCTGCCACTTGGGCATCCAAGAAGGGAAACAAAGTGGCCTCCTCTTGCTTTCCACACGCCTTGGACAACATCCCCCTTTTCCCTCCCCCACATCATGCCTTGTTCCATCTAAAGAGGGCGTTGAAGATCCTTGAGGGAACCAAGCCTCAAAGCAAGCCTCCTCCCAAGTTTTCTTCCCAAAGTGATCTTGCAAGGAAGGAAGGTCAAAAGACACACTCCCCTCTTCAAGCCCTCAACCATGCAATGCCCATGGAGTTCTCCCTTGGTCAGCTAAGAATCATTCCTAGAAGATGGCGTGAAGAGCCCAAGGGAACACATCCCTCCAAGCAAGCCATGCCCCACTCCTCTTCCCAAATTAAGCATGCTAAGGAAGGAAGTCAAGGGACCAATCCCCCCCTCCAAGCCTTTGCTCATGCCATGCCCAACTCCAAATATTTGGTCGGCCAAAGAAATAGGGATGTGGAAAATTTTTGGCGCCACCATGAGATTTATATTTTGAATTTCAAAAGGGCCTTGGGTGCCTATTTAAAGGACCCAATCCCTCCCTTTGTAGAACTAATGAATGAATGAATGAATGAATGAAAATTTGAGTGAATGAGTTTGAGTCTCTTCCACCCTCCAACCCTTGTCTCTTAGACTAGGTCCGAGTGGAATTGCCTTCGTCCCCAGGGACGTCGAGTGGTGTGAGGCCACCTGTCCGTCGCCCCAAGGCGGCGCGAATCCTTCTTCCTCCAGGATGTCGCATGGTGTGAGGCCACATTTCTTCGTCCTCCAGGATGTCGCGGGGTGCGAGGCCCCAAGTTATCTCCAACTTTGACTTCGGAATCCAGCCGGACACCGGGCTCGAAGCCCCTTCCTAACTCCAGTTCAATTCCTTTCCGTACATCTCCACATTTCGCTAACCTCTCTTTTGTTTGCCTACAGGTCCTCCCTGGCATCTCGAGCATTGGAGACAGTTAGCTTTGCCATCGCGACCTCCAGACCCAAAACCAGAGCTCCCACGGGTTCGACTGCTCGGGCATCCAGGCCGCATCCGTCGAGTTGAGCGATCTCTGCACCGGGCACTTCAGAAGTTTGAGGTTTGCCTTCTTTATATCTCCTAAGTAGATATTGTAGGTTGAGCTAGTCCTACCGGGGTTTCTTAATCCCGGGGTCCTGTTCTTGTTCTTACTTTTAGGGCTTTGAACTGCTAGCATAAGCTTCCCTTACTACTCTTCTTATTTCTTATCTTTGCTTGTGATCGCGAATCGAAACCCTAAAATATATATATATATATATATATATATATATATATATATCTAAAACTCATCAAACATAAAAAAATATTAAAAAAAATTCCTCGCATCATAAGCATCCATATTGGCATCCAGCATCCCTAGCCCTAACCCCCTTGCCTCCGCATCAGTTCTTAGGCGAGCTGGGAGTGGCACCTTCCCTGGATAGCCCTGTTTTAGTATTTTGTGACAACACTGGAGCCATAGCTCAAGCCAAAGAACCAAAGTCCTATCAGCATACCAAGCACATTCTGCACCGCTACCACCTCATATGAGAGATTGTGGCACAAGAAGATATTGACCTTCGGAAGATCGATGGAAAAGAAAATCTAGCCGACCCCTTCACTAAAGCAATCAGAATTCAAGAGTTTAAAGATTGTAATTGAAAAATGAGAATGCAATTCTGTTCTGATTGGCTTTAGTCCAAGTGGGAGTTATTGAGAATTGTGTCGCAAAGCCAATCGTCTAGGCAATAGATGATTGTGCTATTTGTATTTAAATTTTGATATAAATAAAAGTTATCTTTTGGCTGTTCATCACAGGTACATTTTTTTTAATTTAAATTATTTTGTGATGATATCCTTTGAGCTACCTTGTATGCGATGTAGAGAGGATATATCGTATAGTTCATAAATTAGTTCACGACCAAATGATACACTATTTCGGGATGATGGTGTAACAAGAATAGATCGTTGATGTTATATATGTTGGTTGTCCTCTTAACCAAGTAGCATGCAGATGCTGGTATGACATCCAGTGTTGTGTTTGATACTTTACTGAATATGACTCTCATGCGAAATTCTCTTGCTATCGAAGAAGAATCTTGTATTAGAATATGGACTTGAATTATTTCTTTGACTTGAGATCACTATGGTAGCTTGCAAGCAACTCACTGTGCTTTGGTACCGGACTATCCGGATTTCTAATTCGATGATGGAAGGTTGCTGGGTACAGTCAAGTACTTGTGTAGCGGTAGTAGGATCGAGATATGATTGACCTCTCCAAATGATTTGGATTGAATGTTTTATATGTCTCAATTTAGTAAGACCTTGGCTAGGGCATTCCTTGTAATGAGTTGTAGGGATTCTTTGAGACATATTCAGATGGACTACTTAGGGTTGGGTAGTTTAACCCTATGCCATCCGGAGTATTAGGAGGTTCAAGGAATAAGTTCAATACTATTCCATATTGATAGGTTCCTGTTGCTCTACAACCTTCAACCTATCCGGACACCGGATGTCATTGCTAGATGGCAACTTTGGCTAGTACTGAAAATGTTTCCGTGCTACCGATTTAGTGTTTGAACCTATAGGGTCACACACCAAGGGTTTCTTCTTGCTTACTTGGCATGTGAATGATTGGGAATTGTTCCAGACTCGTTTGACAAAGTGTTGTCAAATTTATGTTCGAGCTGACTCTTCTTGAACAAGTCGACTCGAGTCATTTGATAAGATGTTGTCAAACTTCTCATCGAGCCGACTCTCTTTGAATGAGACGACTCGAGCCTAGTAGACTCGGATGGTCGAGTCGACTCGAATGACGGAATTCAGCAAAATCTGAAATTACTTCATTAATTGCTGTAATTGTTATCAAAATTAATGGGGATTTTTCTGGTTTTTATGCTTGGTGGTTGCTGAATTCCAAAGGTCTTAGGAATCCCAAGAGACTCATAACTTCCCAATAATCTCTCTTTAGTCCTCTTAATAATTTTGGGGACTATATATATTTTTGTTGGGTAGATTGTGGAAAAGAGTAAATCAGATTTGTTGTTCCACCACCTTTGAGGTTGAGACTCTCTCCATTCCTTGGGTTGGAGATCTTCTAAGACCTCTTAGAGATTAAAAGATTGAATCTTTGGGATAGGGAGTTTTTGGGTGGGATCTTTAAGTGTATACCTTCTATCGAAGGTTTAAGATAGAGAGAACTGGGAGGGTCCTCGTTCTATTCCAGCACTGCTGCAACAACTAACACTTCAAGGAGTTGAAGGTGTCCTACTCGTCTTCAAGGAGTTGGAGAAGGAGTCCATCCGATAAAGCTTCCGTAGGGGCTAACACCTCAAAAAAAAAGAGAAGGAATCGCGCTGCATGGTGTGAACCACCCGTAGAGGCGGTACATGAGTGTTGCTAGCAGATTCTGATTTTTTTATAGATTTGTGCCATCCCTGGGATCGCGACTGAGAGGTGGGCATTTTTGCAACTTTCAGTTCTTCCCGGTGAATGATATCGAGGTATGTGCTTGTTTTATGTATGACATAGTTGTCCATACCGCATTGTATGGTTATATGAGTAGTTCCATATTTCATACTATGGATGCATAATTTTATATTTATATTCCTCTAGATGCATCTAGATCCTGGTAAAGGGGTTATGTTAATTAGATTAACATCTTGATAAAATAGTTTCATCACTTTCCACTGCTGCATGCTCTTTAAAAAGTTTTGAAATGCATGCATCGCCCCTAAGAATAGTTCCTTTCAGTTAGTGTAGTTCAGGCAAATCCTCCACTTCCCAAAGGCTTTCCTCCTCATTGATAGCCTCTACCGCTCAAGGGTGAAGCTCCTTTTCTTTTGTCAGACTGGATGATGGTTAGGGTCGACGTTCAACCTGTGGGTTATCACCTCCGATGGGATACCAGGCATGTCGACGGTAGTCTAGGCGAAAATGTCCGTGTTGGCATGCAAGAAGTCGATCAGGCGAGATCTCTCTTCTTCAATCAGTCGAGCCCCAATCTATACCATCTTCGAGGGATCATCCTCCATAAGGAAAGACAGCAAGGGTTCGACCAGCCCGCTTTTTAGCTCTGATACCGCCGGGTCAGGCTGGTCTAGGTAGGGCTGAGATCCTCTCTCCTCAAGCCTGGGATGGTTTGCCAGTAGCACTGCACCGGCTACCGAGACCCCCTCATTTCTCCAATCCCCCATGGTGTTGGGAACTGGACTAAGAGGCATTTCGTGGAGATGGTGGTGTCAAGCAGATTGTGTCCTAGGCATCCCAGGATGGCATTATAGGATGAGGAGAGCTTCACAACGATGAAGGTCACCAGCAAGGTGCTTTGCTGGGATGGTGTCCCGATGGTTATTAGGAGCATAAACACCGGCCTCATTTGGTCTGTGGACAAACTCATCCTTGAAAAGGCATCATAAAAAAGGATGTCCGAGAAGCTTCCACTGTCTACCATAATTCCTTTTACAGGATGCTTGGCTATCGTCATTCGACAATGACAGCATCATTATTTGGGTTATCTACCCCAGTTGACCCTTCTTCCACCCAGGGGAGTACATCATCACTCTCCTCTCTCCCCCTAACCTTCTTCGGGGCCTTTCCTGCCCCCCAAGATATCATCCCTACCGGCTTCTTAGTGGGACAGTTGTCGATGATGAGAGGTCAAGGACCTTCGGTCTGGGCTACAGGGGGCGCTCCTCCCTCCATATACTTGCCGAGGTAGCTGCGCTTGATTAGCTTTTCGATCTCCCTCTTCAGGTGGTGGCACTCCTCCGTATCGTGGCCATAATCCTGGTGGAAGCGGTAGTAGCGGGATTTATCCCACCTAGTCGATGGCTTCAATGGCGGGCGTCGGTACAGAAAGTGCTCGCCCTCAATTTCCATTAGGATCTTCGCCCTAGGGGCTAGGAGAGGAGTAAAAGTCCCTTCATTGATGAGGATGGCCTTGGATCTGGGCTTTGATCATGGGGCCCGCACCATCCTTTGGTCTGGGTGGCCGAACACCTCCTCGATGGCTTGTCTCTTCAAGGGCCTCCTATCCAACTCCCTCTTGGCATGATCCGCCTCCTCAGCATGGATATAATTCTGCGCCCAGAGAAGAAACTCTGAGTACGTCTTCAGGGGATTCTTATCGAGGGAGTAGGTGAAGCGGGAGGTTTGTGGTCCCCTCTTCAAGGCTAGCATGGCAAGAGACTCATCGAGGTTATAGATCTTCAGGGTGGCAGTCTTGAACCGAGACACGTAGTCCCGGAGAAGTTTCCGATCCTGTAGTCGGATCAAGAAGAGGCTATCGGCCTCCCATGGTGCCTTCCTGTAGGCATCGAAGTGTGCCGTGAACTTTCTCTCCAACTGAGGGAAAGAGTCTATGCTTCCAGGTTAGAGCCTGGAAAATCAGGCTTGAGCTGTCTTTCGTAGAGTAGCGGGGAAGGCAATGCAAAGGAGAGTGTCAGTGGCCCCCTGGACCCTCATGAGGACCTTATGACTTTCCAAGTAGTCCAAGGGGTCGGTTGTCCCATTATAGGGGTCAATCTGTGACATACGGAACTGGCTAGGGATCGGTTCCTCTTGGATCTTCTTCGAAAATGACAGGTGGGTGTCGTATCCCGTGAGCTCACTAGGGGAGCCCTATACTTCTATGAACCAACGGGCCAAATCTGCCAGCATGCGTTCATGCTCTTCGAGGCACCTTTCCGCTCAGTGGCGGATGGCCTTGTCAGTGGACCCTTTAGTGGAGGATGCCGGGGGTGAGGGTGACCGGAGTGGAGGAACTCGCGCCTGAGTTCCCAATCGTGCTGGCACTGCTGGTGCGAGGGCGTGCGGTGGTCTGAGACCGGGGAACGGTTCTCTCAGCTGGTCAAATCACCATGCGACCGCTTGCCATTTGCCTGACAGGCCTTCTAAGGGAGTGACGCCTCATATAGTGACCCCTCTCAGAGGGACTGTAGGCTAATGTGAGGATTGGCTGCGCAAGCCGCTAGAGTCCCTGGCTGCTGTGGAGTTTCCAAAGAGTGCTGCCTCTGATGGAGCTGGCGCACCACCATGACCAAGAGCTAGACCTGGTGGGCGAGTGCGGTATACTGGGGGTCCACCAGGTGTGGCTATGATGGAGTGGGGTGGTCCGCCTCCGGGGGTTGGTCACCGCGGTGAGGGGGGTCCTCCACCCGACTGGTGAGGGTTCTGCAGGCTCGCGTGGTCACCATCAAACTGTGGGTGCCTGCGAGATCTTCCTTATTGTGGGGGGAGTGATGTTTTCTTCTGACCGGTCTCCTCCCCCTACCTGGCATGCTAATATGTTGCCATCCGGATCGTCGTGGCCTGTAGCTCTGACGCGTTAGGTTCCCTCCAGATCCTTGGCTCCTATCTCGCGGTCGGCCTGCTAGCCTGTGGTGCTGGCACCATAATCAGAAGAAGACTTCAGGGTTCCATCTGGATCTCTGATTGACCTTGCCCGAGAAAATTAGGGTTTGTAATAAGGATTGACCTGATCAACCCAATTTTGAGTATGTAATTTTGTCATTTCAATTTTTGTTGAGTCATGTTGACTCAATCCAAGTCTAGGTCCAGGTTGGCGCCATTCCCTTTGCCATAGGGTGCCACATTTTTTCTTCCATGGTCCAGCTACAAGTGGGTGCCACACTCCCTGCCACATCTCCATCCAGTGTCTTTGGTCCCCAAACCATAAGAAGTAAGTTCTCCTTTTTCTTGCACCACTTGGGGGAGAAATCCATCAAGATACCTCAATCCAAGTGGTGCGGGCCCCAGACTCAGAAGAAGACTTCAGGGCTCCATCTGGATCTCTGATTGACATTGCCCGAAGAATTAGGGTTTTCTGGTTTTGTAATAAGGGTTGACTTGGTCAACTCAATTTTAGTTTGAGTCTGTATTTCCCTGCAATTTAAATTTTGTTGAGTCATGTTGACTCAATACAAGTCCTAGTAGTGGACTAGGTCTTCTCCAAGGTGCCACATTTTCTCCCAGGACCAAGCAAGTGGGCGCCACACTCCCAGCCACACGCCAGAGTCCAGGAGGCGCCACATCTCCATCCAGTGTGCCTTGGTCCCCACACCACAAGAAAGCAGATCCCTTCTTTCATGCGCCACTTTGGAGAGAAATCCATCAAGATACCTCAATCCAAGGAGGAGCCAACTTCTTTCCAGATAAACCCAAGCCAGGATGGCAAGAGTTTTTCTTGAAGAGAGGATCAAGGAGGTGCCCCACAATGTTCCATAAAAACCCAAGTTATAAAAGGGAAGAGAGCATGTCTTGGGAAGAAAATCAAGGAGGCACCCAAAAGTTTCCTAAAGTGCCAAAGCCATGAAAGGAAGAAGCCTAAACTTGTGGAGCAAGACTAGGAGGTGTCCAAAAGAGCCAAACCATGAAGGAAAAATCCTTGTTTCATGGAGAGATACTAGGAGACACCCCCATAACCTGCCATTTGGAGCTGATTTTCAAGTTTTCTTGGAGTTTTTGGGCTGCTCACTCATGGAAGGAGTCTTGGGAAGAGAATTTGATGCCTAAAGTGTGGGTTAGTCCTATTAGTCCCACATGGGAAGTGTATGAAATTTTATTTCTTTGTTATGTCTATATATTCAACTCTATGTAACTCTTGAAAAATGATGAATGAAATCAATTTCTTTGTGAGCAACTTTGTGTTTCTCTCTTCCGCACTTGTATTCAAGTGTTGAGCTCTGTGAGGGAGTAAATCCGGGTTCCCTAGGAACCTTGAGGAGGTGTGAGATCTCCAACCCCAAAACTTTAGCTTAGTCCACCCATCTCTACTCCACCACCACCAAACCCTAATTTTTCATCTACATCCCACGGCCCCTCTCTTCCACATAGAGGCCGGCCACTAGCATCCAGGTTCAGATCAACTGTTTCAACTACAGAGCAAGTTCAAAGAAGAGTCAGATCAGTATCAAGATCTCCGGAACTTCTACATCCAACAATCTTCATTAAGTCCTCAGGTCAGTGTCTTTCTTTGAGTTTCTAGTTCTTTTTTCTTTTGTTCTTCTTCTTCCAGATCCTGAGTTCGAGAAGGAGGCCAACCTTGCCATAGGACTACAATCCGAGGATCCATTGCGAAGATACCCCATCTCCAAGGATCCTACAATCTGCTCGAGAGTGTCCTCCAATTGAAGCAACGAGAGATATCACTGCTAGGTAACAAGAACCTTCCCTTCTCACTTTGTCTGTTTCGTTGAAACTCAGAGCAAACCCTAGATCTGGGGGTTTCTCAATCCCCAGCGATCCTACTTTTGAGTTACTCTGATAATCCACTCCTTTTAATTATGCTCTCTGTCATTTCTTAGTTTTTTTTAACATTAGTTTATCTTTCCTTTGAGTCAAAGCCGACTTCTGAAAATATATTAAAAAAAAAATACATTAATTTTAATTTACTTCCGCATCGCATCATCTTTTTTGTTCTGCATCATTTTTGGTATCAGAGCTTTCGTGCTGCATCACCAAGGAGGAGCCAACTTCTTTCCAGATAAACTCAAGCCAGGATGGCAAGAATTTTCTTGAAGAGAGGATCAAGGAGGTGCCCCATAATGTTCCATAAAAATCCAAGTTATAAAAGGGAAGAGAGCATGTCTTGGGGAGAAAATCGAGGCACCCAAAAGTTTCCTAAAGTGCCAAAGCCATGAAAAGAAGAAGCCTAAACTTGTGGAGCAAGACTAGGAGGTGTCCAAAAGAGCCAAACCATGAAGGAAAAATCCTTGATTCATGGAGAGATACTAGGAGACACCCCCATAACCTGCCATTTGGAGCTGATTTTCAAGTTTTCTTGGAGTTTTTGGGCCGCTCACTCATGGAAGGAGTCTTGGTTGGCCAAGGGAAGAGAATTTGATGCCTAAAGTATAGATTAGTCCTATTAGTCCCACATGGGAACTTGTATGGTTTTGATTTTTCTTATAGGTCTATATATTAGACCCCTTTTGTAACTTGAACTTATCTTATGAAATCTTATGAATGAAATCCCTTTGTTTTTTAGCAAAGTCTTGTTCTTCCGCACTTATTCTGAGTGTTGAGCTCCGTGAGGGAGTAAATCCGGGTTCCCTAGGAACCTTGAGGAGGTGTGAGATCTCCAACCCCAAAACCCTAGCTTAGTCCACCCATCTCTACTCCACCACCAAACCCTAGCCTCTACACCATCTCCAAGGTTCTTCTTCCAAAGGGTGGCCGACCACTAGGACCCCAGTCCAGCCATCTTCAAGTCAGCTACCACTGCTTCAGAGTCCATCCAGCAGATCCAGGAGAAGAAGTCCCAAATCCGCAGCCTAGGAGTTCCAGATCAGCTGAAGACCTTCAGATCCCATCCTTTCTTCTACTCGGGTAACTCTCTTCCCTGAGTCTCTTGTTCCTAATCTTGTTCTTCTTCTCTCCAGGATCCAGGGTTCAAGAAGAGGCAAACTTTGCCAAGGACCATTATCGGAGGATCCATTGCGAAGATACCTTGACTCCCGGGATCCAATAATCTGCTCGAGAGAGTCTTTTTTCCACCAAATGGAGAGATATCACTGCTAAGTAACAAGAACCTTTCCTTCTCACTTTGTCTGTTTCGTTGAAACTCAGAGCAAACCCTAGATCTGGGGGTTTCTCAATCCCCAGCGATCCTACTTCTGAGTTACTCTGATAATCCACTCCTTTTAATTGTGCTTTCTGTCATTTCTTAGTTTCTTTCAACATTAGTTTATCTTTCCTTTGAGTCAAAGCCGACTTCTGAAAATATATATAAAAAAAAAATACATTAATTTTAATTTACTTCCGCATCGCATCATCTTTTCCGTTCTGCATCAGCCTGCTCGAGGGTCCTACAAGACAGAGAAAAACCTTGGGCCGGGGATTCTAGTGAAGGCACTCCAACGATCAAGTCAATGGGACGATGATCGAGGGGAACAGATACCTCTGAGGTAGAGAGCTTGGGGGACTCTCCACTTCTAGAGGGTGATAAAAGAAAGGATAATAGTAGTACGAGAATAGAAGAATGGGGGAGTCTTTGCTTCTCCTTCTTTTTCTTACCCGTTTTCCACTTACCTCCACTTGCTATTTTCTACGGGTCTTATATAGATGGGAGGCTCTCCAGGGGGTTCCCGGTTCTCTCCTTCGGAGGGGCATCTATTGCTCGCTGGTGCCTCTCTCTGTTGGCTGGTTCTGTGCCTGAGCCTCCTGCCATAATGGCATGTTGCTACTTTTGAGGAGGCCATCCGGGTGCTGCAGGGCATAGGGTCACAGGGGGACACCCTTCTCTGGGAGGTCCAGGCATCCCATCATGGAAGCTGCAGTCTCTCAGTCGTGCGGTCGTCGATGTGTCAGCATACTACAAGGCTGGGAGCCTGACATTGTCCGGATCATGCAAATCATGTGTACGATGTGCCGTAGGGGGGTGCCTGTCCTCATGGCAGGGTATGCGCCACCTCTCGGAGGGCTAGGGTGGCCAGGTACCCCACTGTCTTTACTTTGAATTCTATCTTCCCCCCTTCGTGACCATTCTCCTGGTAAGAGGGTCTGCTTTGGAGAGGCAGCCTCGACCTCAACTGGGAGTTGACCTCAGACTGGGGGGGCTCGTCCAATGGGCCCTGCCTCGACTAGGAGCTGACCTCGGTAGGACGGTCCCTCTCTGGAGAGGCGGACTCGGCCTTAACCTCGAGCTAGCCTCGAACAGGGGGGGCTCGCCCAATGAGCCCTGCCTCGACTAGGAGCTAACCTCGACGGGGCGATTCCTTTGGCTTTTCGTCATGCGGTTTTGTTCCGGTGGTGGGCTTCTTTGCCGTCGTGACTGCTCGTAGGCTCCACATCAGCGGACATCACCGTTCTAGTCCATGTTAGCGGATGTCGCCGTATCAATTATCTAAAATTCTTTGCAACTATCAAGGTAATATTTATGATAGATCTAGAAAAGATAAAGATGAATTTTTATTATATTTTATAATTTTAATTTTTGATTAATTAAAATTATTAAATTAAATATTAAAAATTGAATTTATTAAAAAATTTTAATTTTTAAATCAAGATTATTTTTAAAAAATTAAATTATATATTAAAATAATTAATAATTTAATTTAAGTTTACTTAATCAAATTAATTGTACATTCATACATATTGATCTCATGAAGAGATATCTCATGTGTGCCTTTGTTCTTCTTGGATTAGAAGAAACCCCGGAGCGCTTTTGTTTTATCCAACGAAAATGTTGGTCAGATCGAGAACGGACCACCCCTGTACTCGCCAAGTTTTTAACGCAGTGTAGGCAGGGAATAAATAATCATAGGATCATTGTCGGCCACGAGGATCCCATCCGCTGGGCGACCATGCAAATATCTATTTAAATATAATTATTTTAAATGCAAGGGCAAGCCGACATCAGCTTTGTCAAAAAAAAAAAAAAAAAAAAAAAAAAAAAAAAAAAAAAAAAAAAAAAAAAAAAAAAAAAAAAAAAAAAAATTCATTTTAGAAGATCTCTTCCCATCAAAATCTTTGGCTAGATTTTGTAGCCTATGGCCATCTATGGTTTTTAGGCTCGAATATCATCCATGCTGCTGCCGCCCGTTAATCCTCAATCACATCACTTGACAGCCTTCCCAGCTGATTAGGAGCCACCTAGGAAGAATGTTATGGCTACGGCACTAGCGTAGTTAAGAGAGGCGCAGCCTCGTTTTTTTTTTTCAACGGCAGCAGCGTAGTTAAGAGAGGCGCAGCCTCGTTTTTTTTTTTCAGTCAGATATGAATTCACGGAGAACCCAACTAACTTTCAAAACACGTGACTAGAGAATTTTTTTTTAAAATAATATAAAAAAAAATTAATTACCAAAATAAATGATCTTTTATTTATTTACGGATTTAGATGATACGTGATAAATAACGGGATATTTTCGAAAAAAAAATTTAACATATCGGACGGCCGTACGAGTACATATGAATTCGGCTTTTGAAAAGACGAATTCTCAACTGAATTCGTCTTTTCAAAAATCGAATTCAAGTCTCCGTACGCCATTCCGTCTTGGTAGTCTCAAAAGCCGAATTCTCAACTGAATTCATCTTTTCAAAAATCGAATTCAAGTCTCCGTACGCCATCCCGTCTTGGTAGTCTGCGAGCTCGCCACGTGGCTGACATTTCTGAAATCGTCTTTCGAAAAGACGAATTCGACTCTGAAATCGTGTTTCGAAAAGACGAATTCGGCTGAGAATTCGTCTTTCGAAAAGACAATTTCAGGCATAAGACCTCCCACGGGCCCTCTTCTTCTGTTCTTCTGCCATCCCTCTCCCCCCCGGGCCCCATCCCTCCCCCTCTCCCGGTCCCCCTCTCCCGGTCCCCTATCTCTCTTCCCCACCCCCCCGGCCCCATCCTCCTCTCTCGATCCCCTGTCTCTCTTCCCCACCCCCCGGCCCCATCCCTCTCTCTCGGTCCCCTGTCTCTCTTCCCCCCATCCCCCTCTCCTGGTCCCATCTTATATCTAGTCCAGCCCCATCCTTTTTAAAAGGTTTGATTTTATTTTGATCCGGTCTAATTTAATTTTTTTTTGGTTCTTCAATGGTCTCTATGATTTATTATTTAAAAAATTTTGTTTGTTTGTTGCTAGATCTATTCAAAGGAATCCGGTTCAAAAGAAGTCCAAGAATATTTGAAAATATACAGGTAATTACTATATTTCTTTTGTTATTATAATTTTTTTGAATAATATTATTATGTTGTTTGTTTGGTATAAAATTTAGAATAATTAGTAGGATAATTTTGGTATGAAATTTAGAATAATTAGTAGATAATTTTGTTTGATTTATGCTATTTTTGTTATAATATATTTATTTATATATTTTTGTTTATATTTATATAATATGTAATTGATAATTGTATAATTATAATTGTATTGATAATAATTAATTAAATTTAAAATATATATTATAAATTAGTGTATTGATATTATAATTGTAATATAATTATTCTAATTATTAAAATTTTAATAATTAGTATTCTAATATAATTGTAATTGTATTGATAATAATTAATTAAATTAAAAATATATATTATAAATTAATGTATTGATATTATAATTGTAATATAATTATTCTAATTATTAAAATTTTAATATTTAGTATTATAATATAATTGTAATTGTATTGGTAATAATTAATTAAATTAAAAATATATATTATAAATTAATGTATTGATATTATAATTGTAATATAATTATTCTAATTATTAAAATTTTAATATTTAGTATTATAATATAATTGTAATTGTATTGATAATGATTAATTAAAAAAAAGTATATATTATAAATTAATGTATTTATATTTTATTTATAATATCATTATTCTAATTATTAAGATTTTAATATTTAGTATTATGATATAATTGTAATTGTATTGATAATGATTAATTAAATAAAAAAGTATATATTATAAATAAATGTAATGATATTATAATTGTAATATAATTATTCTAATTATTAAGATTTTAATATTTAGTATTATGATATAATTGTAATTGTATTTAAATGATTAATTAAATAAAGAATTATATATTATAAATTAATGTATTGATATTATATTTATAATATCATTATTCTAATTATTAAGATTTTAATATTTTGTATTATGATACAACTGTAATTGTATTGATAATGGTTAATTAAATAAAAAAGTATATATTATAAATAAATGTATTGATATTATATTTGTAATATTATTATTTTAATTAGTAAGATTTTAATATTTAGTATTATGATATAATTGTAATAGTATTGATAATGGTTAATTAAATAAAAAAGTATATATTATAAATAAATGTATTGATATTATATTTGTAATATCATTATTTTAATTATTAAAATTTTAATATTTAGTATTATGATATAATTCTAATTGTATATCTTGTAAATAATTATGTAGTTAAATAATTATTTAGTAATACTTAATTATGAATGAAGTTAGAAGTTTACATATTTGTAAATTTTTTATTATAATATAAATGTGCAGAATGAATTTAGGTTAAGCATTTGATTTTCTATATATATTTTTATAAAATTTGCATTTCATTGAACCGTAGACCCGTCAATTGCTTGATATGCATATTCTTTAGTATCCGTATATTTTTCTATACTTGTACAGATCTGAGAATTATGCATGTTGATCAATTGGTTGTCCAATTTGGACAGTTTGGGAATTGCAAATAATTTTACAGGTCAATTTATAGTAATCAAACGGTGTGCAATGAAGGCCGAATGAAATTTTGATCATCATTTTTCTTTTGTTCTTCGCATACATAAATATTTGTATGTGGAGAACTAAGGGAAAATACTGCCGAAATTTTATTTGGTCTTCATTGCATACCGTTTGATTACTATAAGTTAACCCGTAAAATTAATGCAATTCCTGAATGAGATAGGGCCTTTACCTAGTAGTTGATGATAGGATGCATTCATCGTGATAGTAAAATAATTATATTTTTAATTTTATTGTTATATTAATTATGTAATTTAATTAGTTTGTTAATGATATCAATATATGAGAAAGTTATTTCTAAATATATTTTGTTAATTAAACATGTAGGATATAATGGGAGAAAGAATCACAGCATTATGTTATATGGGTGGTTCTATGATTAATGGATCAAATGGAATTGAGTACAATCAGGGACCAAAAAAGGCAATTAGAATCAGTTCTGATATGATATTCCAAGAGTTGGAGAACAAAATATGTAGAGTTCTCTGTATTGATAGAACTGGAAAAAAAGTTTTGATTATCTATAGATATCCACAAATTGTCCAGCCGACATTTGTAAAGTACGAACCTGTTCCATTAACCGATGATGAAGACATGGAGATGATGTTTTCAACTATCGGTTCACATTCATGTATATCGGGTGCAGAGTTATATATAGATATCCAAACCATTGAAGCTGCTGAACCTGATTGCGAACAGGATGATTATGAAGAAGTTGTTCGAAATATAGCAATAACTCGTGTAACTGAACAGGTTCTATCATATAGTACTCCGAATATTGCAGATAATGAAGTGGAAAATATTGGCTCAGTTTTTACTGTAGATCCGTTATGTACGGTGGACAGTACTGTACCGGAAAGTAATATTAAAAAAGCATCAATATATACAGCTGCTGATGACAGGGTGCATGTCGATAATCAACTTTTTAGTGAGAATGATGATGAAAGTGAACATGACTTGGCTGACGAAGGTGACGAGGCTGGTACTTCATATCCAGTACGAAGTCCGGATGATACCACTGTTCCAAATTATTCTACCTTTGAAGCTCCATCTAGAACATTTACCTAGATTGATTGGAATGCTGCAAATATGTCAATGTATTATTCAATGCAGGAACAACATGTTATATGGCAAAGGAATGAGGAGTTACGTAAAGGACTCCGCTTTATAGATAAGGTAGAATTGTAGACTGCAGTAAAATAATATTCTGTTGAAAGACATTATGAATTCAAAGTTATTGAATCAAATCCAAATCTATGGCATGTCAAATGTAAAAGCAGAGATTCTGGTTGTCAGTGGATGCTGAGAGGTATTAAACGGCATAATTTTTTTGAGATCTCACGATATACTGGTCCTCATACATGCCTATTTGCAATAATGTCTCAAGATCATTCTGGTTTGGACTCCACTTTAATTGCTAATGAAATTCGGGACCTGGTTAAAGAAATTTCTACCATTGCTATTGCTGGACTTGGTGCAGTCATAAAGAACAAATATAACTATACACCAAGTTATAGAAAATTATGGGATGCCAAACAGAAGGTGATAGCGATGCTGTTCGGAGATTGGGATATGTCATATCAATTACTTCCGAAATGGTTGCATGCTGTACAAACATTTAATCCGGGTACCTAGGTTAAATTTATCAGCACTCCAACTAGTATACCAAATTGTGCCCAGTTTGATCGTGTATTTTGGGCCTTTGCACCCTCGATTGAAGGGTGTTGACTCTAGTCTTGATTTTGATGATTGACAAAATGTTTAAGTATATATGAGTACTAATTGTATTTTAAGTGTATTTCTTAGATCTTAGTACTCAACCATGTTGAATGAAGAAATGCTTGTATTTCAGTTGAAAAAGTCCTTAAATTAATGGAAAATCAAATATATGGACTTTGGAATTAATATGAAAGAATTTGAAGATAGTTCAGCAAAGCCGGCACGACAAAATTTCAGTGGCACGCTTCAGAGATCGACACCAGAGATCGACACCTGTCCAGAGGTCGACACCTGAGGTCAACACCTGTTCAGAGGTCGACACCTGAGGTCAACACCTGTCCAGAGGTCGACACCTGAGGTCAACACCTGTCCAGAGGTCGACACCTGAGGTCGACACTTGATCCAGAGGTCGATACCAGAGGTCAACACCTGTTCAGAGGTCGACACCTGAGGTCAACACCTGTCCAGAGATCGACACCTGAGGTCAACACCTGTCCAGAGGTCGACACCTGAGGTCGACACTTGAGGTCGACACTTGATCCAGAGGTCGACTCATGGTATAACGGCTAGTTTTTCTGAACTTTTGATTTGATTTCTAACGGCCATAAACGGCCATATTTTTGATTCTAACGGTCTTGTGGAGTTGTTTCAGCTTGAATGAAGTATTTAACCTCCACCAAACTTCAAAAAAGACATGGAGACAAGGTGAAAAGGATTAGAGTGAAAGTAAAAAGCCTTCAAGCAATTCCAAGCCAAAAAGAGTGAGAAATCCAAGAGATTCCTTAGCCAAAAGCTTTCCATCTTTGAGGAATTCAACTTTCAAGAGTTTGGCATTTAGTGAGGTCAAAGATTCCAAGGGAAAAGGCTTGAAGAGTCTCCATCAAGAGCTTCAACGAATTTCTTTTTGCTCAAAAGGAGTTTGTATTGTTTTTATTCATTGTATTCATATTCTTTTGTCTTTGGCTAGTTTCAAGGGAATTTGAAACTAGTGTGAGGTTTGTTGGTGAGCCAATTGATAAAACCAACTAGGGTTCCTTGTAAGCCCGAAGCCAAAACAAGTTAGTGGGGTTTGTTGGTGAGCCAATTGATAAAACCAACTAGGGTTCCTTGTAAGCCCGAAGCCAAAACAAGTGAGTGAGGTTTGTTGGTGAGCCAATTGATAAAACCAACTAGGGTTGCTTGTAAGCCCGAAGCCAAAACAAGTGTGTAAGGTTTTGACTTGTGAGCCTGGTAAAACAAGTCGGCTGTAATCTGAAGATTATAGTGGAAATTCCTAAGTGGAGCTTGGGGAGTGGATGTAGGTGCTAGGTGCACTGAACCACTATACTTCTTGTGTGTTTGCATTGCTCTTCTTTTGCTCTTTAATTGTTGATTTATTTCATTGCTTCCGTTGCACAATTATTTGAGCACTATCACTCTTCACCTTAAAACTTGATAGCACATATATTGCTTTAATTTTTTAAATACCCAATTCACCCCCCCTCTTGGGCACCATATCTGGGCAACAAGTGGTATCAGAGCTCGGTGCTCTGATTGAAAATCTAACGATTTTGAGCTAAAGTTCATGGTGACCCTTGTAGGTATTAGTGTTAGACCACCATTTTTCAATGGCATAAATTACATATTTTGGAAAACTCGCATGCGCATCCATATTCAATCTATTAGTTATCATCTTTGGAAAACCATTATTAGTGGTCCTCATATTCCTTCCATTTTGGTTAATGGCATTTCCATTTCAAAGCCTGAAGAGGATTGGAATGAATATGACATTAAACAAATTGAACTCAATGCTAAAGCAATGAACTTGCTTTATTGTGCATTGGACTTAAATGAATTTAATAGAGTTTCTATATGCACATCAGCGAAGGAAATATGGGACACACTTGAAGTTACTCATGAGGGTACTCTTCAAGTGAAGAACACTAAAATTAATTTGCTTATACATTCTTTTGAAACTTTTGAAATGATGCATTATGAATCTATATCTGATATGTTTTCAAGATTTATGACTATTATTAATGAATTAAAAAGTCTTGGCAAAATCTATACTAATGCTGATTTGGTGAACAAAATTCTTAGATCCTTGCCAAAATCATGGGATCCAAAGGTGACGGCGATCCAAGAAGCTAAAGATGTAGAAACCTTATCTTTGGAGGAGCTTATCGGTTCACTCATGACCTATGAGTTGAACTTATGGCAAAGGATAGTGGAAGCTGATACAGAAAATAAAATAATAGCTCTCAAGGCCAAAAGGAAATTCAAGGCAATGATGGCAACTTGGAGCGATAGCGAAGATTCAAGTACGGATGATGAAGTTGCCCATCTTTGTTTCATGGCAAATGAGAAAAAGGTATGTGCTAAAAATAATTATGATTTTACATTTAAAGAATCACATGATGCATCTAATGATCTTGTGCATGAATACAGATTGCTAAAAATTGAGCACAAGAAATTAAATAGGCATGTAGATTCATTTTCTCTTGACAATACCAATCTTGCAAATAAAAATGATGATTTAAATGCCAAGATTGATATTTTGAAAAATGAAAAGAATAATTTTTCTAAAGAAAAAGAATTTTTAGAAAAAGAAAATGTTATTTCAAAAGATTTATGTAAAAAAGTTTTTAATGAGAAAAATATTTTGATTGAGGAAAAGAAGCAAAAACTCTTGAAGAACTTCAATATTCCTGCTTCTTTCAATTCTTCTTATAAATGTGGTTTCAATGCTTATCCTTTTAGAAAAGTTTGAGTTCCAAAAGGAACCATAATTACTAATCATAAAGGACCCAAGAAAGTTTGTGTACCAAAAATGTCCACTTAATTTGTTTTGCAGGAATGTCTTGCAACCCAACATGAAGAAAGGAAGTTCTTGAAAAGAGGTTGTACAAGACAATTTAAAGAAGTGGACAAGCTACATTTTGGACTAAATGGTAAAAGGAAGGATTATGTATATTGGTAAATTCTAAACATCTCCTTCCATAATTAAAATTGTAGATTAATTTTTATTGCATCAATTACTTTGAAAAATTATTTTAAATAGTTAATTAGAATCAAGTTTGGACTTATCATCATTGGCTATGATCATGAACTTTTTGGTGTTGATGAATTTCATGCTATCATGATTAAATCTATGATTGTAAGACCTTCACTTGATTTTGATTAATGTATTTCATGAAAAATACTTTTAAAGATGCATATTGATTTGAAAAATGTTTTAATTGATTGATTAGAATCAAGCTTAGACTAATAATCATTTGTTGTGATCATGACCATTTTGATGTTGATGGATTTCAAGCTCTCATGGTCAAACTTGTGATTATTAGATCTTCACTTGATTTTGATTAATATAATTTCTAAATTATTTCAAGTGAAATGCTATGATTTATATGTTTTTATTTTTGGCATCTATGCATAATCTAGAAATGATTTGGATCAAGTATAGAACTAGTAGTTAAGGGTTACTTTTAAGAAGAAGGTATGCTTATTGACAAACCCTTGCTCTAATAGCTAGACTTGATATCATATTACTTCTAGCATTTGTATGGATATCAAATCATCTTAAAATGAATTTGAAATAATGCTAAACGTTTTTATGCGATATAAATGTTTTGTATTTTGAAAATCATGAATATCTTGAAAAATTTCAAATCTTGATGCATAAGCTTTCATGTTTTATTCCTGAAATAAATGCATATTTTTAAAGGAGGAATAACATTCAGGGGGAGCATCCAAAGATTTGTTATCATATTTGATGCTTTGAATATCTTGTTGATATCATGCTTTGCCTATATTGCTCTAGTACTCTTCTTGTTTTCAAATCTAATTCTTTGGAGGAGTTACATTCAAATGGTATCATATTCTATTGGCATCAAAATTTTTTTAAGAATTCCTAGTAACCGCTTCGGATTGGGTTAGTCACCATGGCCGTCCGGTCATAGGAGATAAGTAGGGCTTAAAGACCCTCTCTTCCCATTCAACGGGCTCTTTTATGACGTGTAGGGGTGCCGCTGTGACCTTATCCCATGAACAAGTAAGGCGAATGGATAATATACATCAAATCATTTCTTGCATGTGCTTACATTCTTTGGTATCTTGTTCAATTTATATCATATTCAATTGCCTACTTGAATTCATGCATTGATTTTGATGACCTACTTGCTATTCTTTCCAACTTCATTCCCACTTTGTATTGCCTTTCACCCTTTTTCATGATGTCAAAAAGGGGGAGAAAATTATTAAGTATGAAAAGGGGAAGATTGGATAAACATGAAAAATATTTTGAGAAATGAAAGAAAATGCAAAAGGAGGAGAAGAATGTTTTTAACTAAAGGAAAGAATTAGTAAGAAGAAATTTAAAAATTTTGCATATTTTGAAAAATATTTTTTTAAGATTTTTTGGATCATATTTTGAGGGGGAGCTTGGTGCTTATTGTTTTGAGCTTACATGTTTATCTTATTGTTAATCTTTTTAAGCTTACCCTATTCATATACTTAAAGGTTTTGTCATCATCAAAAAGGGGAAGATTGTTGACTCTAGTCTTGATTTTGATGATTGACAAAATGTTTAAGTATATATGAGTACTAATTGTATTTTAAGTGTATTTCTTAGATCTTAGTACTCAACCATGTTGAATGAAGAAATGCTTGTATTTCAGTTGAAAAAGTCCTTAAATTAATGGAAAATCAAATATATGGACTTTGGAATTAATATGAAAGAATTTGAAGATAGTTCAGCAAAGCCGGCACGATAAAATTTCAGTGGCACGCTTCAGAGGTCGACACCAGAGGTCGACACCTGTCCAGAGGTCGACACCTGAGGTCAACACCTGTTCAGAGGTCGACACCTGAGGTCAACACCTGTCCAGAGGTCGACACCTGAGGTCAACACCTATCCAGAGGTCGACACCTGAGGTCGACACTTGATCCAGAGGTCGACACCAGAGGTCAACACCTGTTCAGAGGTCGACACCTGAGGTCAACACCTGTTCAGAGGTCGACACCTGAGGTCAACACCTGTCCAGAGGTCGACACCTGAGGTCGACACTTGATCCAGAGGTCGACTCATGGTATAACGGCTAGTTTTTCTGAACTTTTGATTTGATTTCTAACGGCCATAAACGGCCATATTTTTGATTCTAACGGTCTTGTGGAGTTGTTTCAGCTTGAATGAAGTATTTAACCTCCACCAAACTTCAAAAAAGACATGGAGACAAGGTGAAAAGGATTAGAGTGAAAGTAAAAAGCCTTCAAGCAATTCCAAGCCAAAAAGAGTGAGAAATCCAAGAGATTCCTTAGCCAAAAGCTTTCCATCTTTGAGGAATCCAACTTTCAAGAGTTTGGCATTTAGTGAGGTCAAAGATTCCAAGGGAAAAGGCTTGAAGAGTCTCCATCAAGAGCTTCAACGAATTTCTTTTTGCTCAAAAGGAGTTTGTATTGTTTTTATTCATTGTATTCATATTCTTTTGTCTTTGGCTAGTTTCAAGGGAATTTGAAACTAGTGTGAGGTTTGTTGGTGAGCCAATTGATAAAACCAACTAGGGTTCCTTGTAAGCCCGAAGCCAAAACAAGTGAGTGGGGTTTGTTGGTGAGCCAATTGATAAAACCAACTAGGGTTCCTTGTAAGCCCGAAGCCAAAACAAATGAGTGAGGTTTGTTGGTGAGCCAATTGATAAAACCAACTAGGGTTGCTTGTAAGCCCGAAGCCAAAACAAGTGTGTAAGGTTTTGACTTGTGATCCTGGTAAAACAAGTCGGCTGTAATCTGAAGATTATAGTGGAAATTCCCAAGTGGAGCTTGGGGAGTGGATGTAGGTGCTAGGTGCACCGAACCACTATACTTCTTGTGTGTTTGCATTGCTCTTCTTTTGTTCTTTAATTGTTGATTTATTTCATTGCTTCCGTTGCACAATTATTTGAGCACTAACACTCTTCACCTTAAAACTTGATAGCACATATATTGCTTTAATTTTTTAAATACCCAATTCACCCCCCCTCTTAGGCACCATATCTGGGCAACAAAGGGTTTAAGCACTGTCGTCTGGTCATAAATATCGATGCTACTTTCATGTATGGAAAGTATAAGGAGAAATTGTTGATTGCAATAACTATTGATGGAAATAATCAGATCTTTCCACTTGCATTTGGTATTGTCGATGAAGAGTCAGCAGACACCTGGGGTTGGTTCTTAACTTGTATTAGAAATTTTCTTACAACACGTCAGAAAATTTGTCTAATTTCTGATCGACATGCTAGTATACTTGCTGCAATACAGAATGAGTATCTAGGTTGGCAGCCACCGCATGCTTATCATGTATATTGCCTGCGTCACGTGGCAAGTAACTTCAATTCAAGATTCCGTGATCCCAAACTAAGAGATGTGGTGAAAAGAGCTGGAATGCAAACACAGCCTAGAAAATTCCAGAAATACATGAGAAATATTGATAAATTTAACCCAGAAGCTGTTCAGTGGTTGAATGAAATTCCTTTAGCAAAATGGACACGTTCACATGATGACGGACGATGGTATGGGTTGATGACAACTAATATATCCAAGTGTTTCAATGGAGTTCTGAAAAATGCTCGATTTCTTCACATAACAACATTGGTACAGTTGACTTTCTTTCGACTTGTGTCATATTTTGAAGGCCGACGTATCCAAGCAACAGAGGCAATGGACAGAAATGAAAGGTTTACTCCTTTTGTTACGGGACATGTCATCTCCAACCAAGCCAAAGCGACATCGCATACCATTACATGATTTGATAGAGCAACTGGCTTGTTCCAAGTCCAAACTACTAGACGTTGACCGAACATGAACAAGGGTGATAATACACAGGTACTTACGATCTTTATGTATCATTGAAAATATGTTATTACATTGTGTATATACTGAATTATGATTTTTGATGCTGTAGGTTGTTCATCTTTCCCAGCAGACATGTACATGTCAGAAATGGCAATGTTTTCATTTACCTTGTTCTCACGTCATGGCTGCTTGTGCACATGTTGCCATTGATTTTAAAATATACATTGATCGGTACTATACATTACACATTATCATTGAACTTATATGCCACAATTTCAACCAATTCCTCATGAAGAATATTGGCCCTAGCAAAATGAACACGGTATCATTATACCTGATGTAAATAGGCTGCGACAGAAAGGTAGGCCACGATCCATGATGATCAGAAATGATATGGATATAAGAGAAGCCGGCAACAGACTCAAGTGTACAATCTGTAAAGAAGAAGGGCATGATAGGCGGTCATGTCCAAGGCTTCTACAAGCAGATTAGTTAAATTATATCAGTCATATTTTACAGATGTTTTAATATATGGATTGTAATGTATTAGGCTAATCTTGTCATTGCTTTGTATTTTATTTGATAGATTGTAATATATGGATATGTTTTATTGTCGGATGTTTATAGCTTGTATATGGATTGATGTCCTTACTATGCATTAAATGGGCTTTGTGATTGATTTTCTTTGAGTTATCACAGTTATGGATCCGGGTCCTTCTGATAGTAGTGTACTACACGGTCAGCCTTCACATAGATCATCTTTGGTCTGGGAGGGACAGGATGTTGTTTTGCACTGTCGACGTCGAGAGATGGTTATGCGCAGATCGATACCGCTCGATCGTCGTATTTTGCCATTGCTGATGCAGTCCGGATTCTATGGTCTAGCACGTGTTGGATTTATTAGATTGGACTGGCATTTGATCACTGCTCTCGTCGAGTAGTGGCATCCAGAGATGCATACTTTTTATTTTCCCCATGGAGAGGCCACCATCACCCTACAGGATGTTGCTGTTCAGCTAGGTTTGCCAGTAGATGGTCTACCAGTGACGGGTAGTACATGGGTAGACTGGAGGCAGCTTTGTCTTGAGTTATTAGGGGTCATCCCACCGGATGATAGATTACATGGATCATGACTGAGCTTGGTCTGGCTTACCGAGCACTTCCGGGATTTAGCATTCGATACGGACAAGGCAGCCATTCAGTGCTATGCTCGAGCATATATTTTATAGTTGATGGGTGGATGCCTTTTTATGGATAAATATGGGAACAACATGCATCTATTATTTCTACCTTTATTAGCCGATTTCGAGATGGCTGGACAATATAGTTGGGGTAGCGCTGGACTCGCTTGGTTGTATAGAGAGATGTGTAGGACGAGTCACAGAGATGTTACTGATATTGTCGGTCCACTGTTGCTACTATAGCTGTGGGCATGGGATAGAGTTCCGATTCTTGCACCCCACATATTACTTCGACAGGCTCTAGATCCGATGATCGATTTTGATGATGATGGAGCCGGTTTACCACAGGGACCATTAGGGATGAGGTGAGTTTAGAATTTACATAATATTTTTATGCTGTGTATGATATATACTATTTTATTTAATTAATTTAATTAATTAATTTTGTAGATGGAGAGATCTTTTTTCTGTCACACAGGTACCTATGCATGTGGTCTCTTCGTATCGTTATTTACTTGATCGACTGCGACCCGACGAGGTAATGAATATTGAATTTTTGGTAATGATTGACTTGTTTTATTTGTTCTTGTTTAATAAATTATGCTTTAAATTATTTATAAACAGGTCATATAACAGCCATATACTACTGCTATAATTGCACAGTTACCAAACTACTGTCTACAGGGTCAGGTGATCTGGTGTAGTAGAGTGCCACTAGTATATTTTTATATAGTAGAGTGGCATTTACCCGATAGAGTGATGCGCCAGTTCGGGATGCGACAGGTTGTGCCAGATCAGTTCGATACGTTGTTTGCACTACATCATATTGATATGAGAGGACGATCTGATCAGGATTGGTCCACCGTTCATCAGGATTATATACAGTTATGGATGAGTCATCATGACTATATTATACATGGTGATCCATTCGATGGTACCATGGATTATCACGATCCTTATATGCAGTGGTATCATAGGATCACTCGTCGATTCGTCAGTCGCAATGGTGCAGTATATGATTACATTGTAAGTAATTTAAATTTTATTATTTAAATTATAAGTTTAGATTTTGTCAAACTAATTATTTTTTTTATTTACAGGGTAGTAGTTTTGTAACGATACTCGAGCGTGCGACGACCTCCTCGGATATACAGGATATATGTCATTATGCCCTCTATACTCTTGTCGAGCATGCACGGATTCCACTACATGAGTTTTATCAGGAGGGAGATAGGGAGGACGAGACTCCTTCGCCTTATTATCCATATGCATCTTCATCCGGAGCACCTCTGCTAGCTCATCACAAATGAGGTACGAGACGAGATAGCATTGTTCCACATCCGATGCACGAGTTCACATCTACTGAGGATGTGGCAGCACATTTTGATTATACTACTGCACCGGATTTCATGGGCTGGCAGCATGATTATTCCGAACATGGAGCATCGTCGTCACATCATGTATCTGCACAGCAGGCATCACATGATGTAGAGCATGCTGCATATCAGGCATTACATGATGTAGAGCATACTGCATATCAGGCATTACACGATATAGAGCATGAGACTGAGCAGCATCAGCCACCTCCGATACGTCATCGTCTACAGCCTGCACGCCTAGGAGACGGCCACCATGTGGGACCGAATAGTCATTTATTTTCAAATTTATTGTAATTCATGTTTTCTTGTTAATTTTAAAAAATTGTATTTTTAATATATGTGTTTATTTATGTGTTATGGTCCAAAATATATAAGAATTATTTATATAAGTGTTTATTTATATATGTGTTTATATGTGTTATGGCTTAAAATAGACAAGAATCATTTATTTGCTTAACTAAATTTAAAAAAATATAAATTATAAAATTCAAATTATGAAAATAATAAAAAATTTATTTTCCATCGATTCTGTCATCTATTCGGTTCTCAGTCCTGTCATCATTTCGGTCGCCAGTCCAATTACCAGGATCGATCATCGGTTCACTTATTGGTCTTGCTACTGATTTGATCATCCGTCCACCTACTAATTCGATCATCGGTCCACATATCAGTCTTAAAATGATAAGAATCATTTATTTGCTCAAGTAAATTAAAAAATATATAAAATATAAAATTAAATTTATGAAAATAATAAATTATTTTAGCATTTATTAAAATTCATGATTTCTCGTTAATTTTTAAATTTTTTTATTAAATTTTAATTAAAAGAATATTATTTGGTGAAATCGTAGATACAATCGATGATTTATCATTATTTTATTTTATAAAAAAATATAAAATTTTAATAATTTTTTAATAATTTTTTTAAATTTTTAATATAATTTGGTAAATAATATATTTAAAATATTTTAATTTAATATATTAATAATTTAATAATAATAATAATATTTTTTTTTTCAGTAAAATCATGGAAGAATCCGACCCTCGGTCACCGTCCCGATTGCCTGTTCGGCTAATCATCGATTCACCTACCGGTCATGCTACCAGTTTGACCATCGATCCACCTATCGGTCATACCATCGATCTATGTATCGGTCCTACAATTTTTTTATTAATTTTTTATTTTTTATAAAATTTTGATATGTATTATTCACAGGTTAATTTTTTTCAGAGTTTTTTTTTAAAAAATTATTTTAATAATTTTTTTAATCAGTATTTTCAAATTATATCTTTCCTTTCGTATTTTTTTTGGGGAGAAATCAAGAGTTCGTAAACTGGATTCGTCTTTATGAAAGACGAATCCAGTTAATACTGGATTTGTCTTTACCAAAGACGAATTCAATTTAATTGAATTCATCTTTTTGATAGACGAATTCGTCCACGTCACCCACACCACCTACTTCGATAAATAAATTTCGCATCACCTATTTTCATAATTTTTTTTAAGAAAAACATTATTTTAAAAAATTACTCGGAAATAGGGCGGTTACTATTTTAATATTATAATGATATCAGGCTGATATATTTATTTATTGATAAAATTTTTTTTTATAAATTTATGATTCGAATTGAATAATCATCTGATAGGATGAGACCTAATTGAGAAGCTATACCGGAATTTATTTTTCGTCCCTTCTTCTTATAAAAAAAAAAAAAGAAAAGAAACGTAATATGAAAATTACATAAAAGATACAGAAGGAATTATTATTCTCTCCATAGATGGATTCTTTTCATTTCCAAGAAAGCTGGCCAGGATCAACGACTATAACTTTTTTTCAACTTATACATCAAGGAATGGAGTTTTTTTCTAAAATAATATAAAAATATATATTTATTATTTTAGGTGTATTGAAATATATTTATGAAAGTAGATATTTCTGGAGGACGTGGTAGCTAGCATGGATCCTAAATCATCTTCGGCAAAGACGATTTCAAATTGGATTGAAATCGTCTTTGCTAAAGACGATTTCAGGCAAAGACAATTTCAATTTGGGATGAAATTGTCTTTCTCAAAAATAATTTCAATGCAAATTTTTTTTAATGATTAATAATTTAAAATTAAGATTTATATTAAAAATATGGATATATATAAAAATAATTAAATTTTTTTTAATGAAAGTAATTTAATAATTGTTATATTAATTATTCCAAGTCCGGGTCGTCCTGCATCTTGATATACCGATAAGCAACCGGTTATCCCCGCGCCAATGCACGACTGATGCCGTAAACCCTAAATCCTAAACCGTAAATCCTAAATCCTAAACCGTAAACCCTAAACTCTAAACCTTCAATCAAGATGTGGCCGAGCCCCGCAGGCACCACCGACCATAGCCTATTGGGCACGGGCCATGAGTGGCACGAAACATGGCATAACATGGCATTTTTAAATGCTTGGTGTCAGGTGAACGGGCATGGGGCAAGGTATGATCTATCAAAGGTTGCCGAATAGATGGTCGAACCCTGGCGGCCGGACCGACGATCAAATCGAAGGTAGGACTGAGGGTCGGACCGGTGGCAGAAGGGTAGCTGGATCCTGTCGACCGAATCGACGGTCGGATCAGTGGCAGAACTGGGAGCCGGACCGGTGGCAAAACATTAATTATATAATAATATTATAATAATATTATTATTATTATAATTAAAAATAGCATTAATTATATGATATTATAATAATATATTATAATATATTTTATATTATAATAAATAATTTATATTCTAAAATATAATAAATATATTATAATTTATTATATTATATATAATATATTATAATATAGTATACAAATTTTTAAAAAAATTTAAAAAATTAAAAAAATTAAAAAATTAAAAAATAATCACCAGGTTGATACCATCCGGTCGCCAGTCCAGTACCAATTCGGTCGATAGCCCGATGTCAGTCCAATCCCTTGCTCAGAACCAGTGGCCGGACCGATGGAAAAGAAATGCTTGTATTGCAAGATACTAAAAATAACATATATATATATATATATATATATATATATATATCTGGCACAGTATGTTCCCACTTTTTATTTTTTATCTAAAAAAAGTATCATTTTCTTGTATTTATCGGCCTGCACCAAACTTGCCTTGCATCCAACCATAACGAATATAATAATTTACTTAAAGGCTTTGCCATATTAGTCTCGAATGAAATTTAAATTAACTAGATGTAGAGACTTTCTATCCATTGATAGATGATTGCTAGGAAAAAGTTTTTGTTCTATTTTTTTATAAAATGGTATATAATTATAGAAAAATTAATATGTATAATATAGTTACTTGAATGATGATATGTATGGCAAATCATAGAAAGTGCATTGCATCATTAATTTTTTTAAAAAATTACTCATATTTTATTTTTTAATTCATGTTGATGTATTTTTTCTATATTGGTTTAAATAACATTTTAATTAAAAAAAAGCCTGCTCCAAATACACACACGCACAGCCAAACTAGGTGTTTGGTAATATATATTATAATATATTATTATAATATCATATAATTAAAGTTGTTTTTAATTATAATAATAATTAAAATATTATAATAATATTATAATACTATTATAATATTATTATAATAATATTATATAATTAATGTCTTGCTACCAGTCCAGCTCTCAGTCCTGCTACCGGTCCGATCGTCGATCTGGTCGCCAGGGTCCGGTCGCCCGTCCTGCTATCGGTCCAGCCCTCAGTCTTACCATCGATCTGATCGTCGGTCTGGCTATCAGGGTCCGACCATCGGTCCAACAACCTTTGGTAGTCGTACCTTGCCCCGAGCCTGCATGCCTGACGTTGAGCATTCAAAAATGCCATGTTTCGTGCCACTCGTGACCCATGCCCAATAGGCTATGGCTAGTGGCGCCCGTGGGGCTCAGTCACAACTCGATCGAAGGTTTAGGGTTTACGGTTTATGGTTTACGATTTAAGGTTTAGGATATATGGTTTAGGGTTTAGGGTTTACAGATCAATCGCACATTGGCACGGGGGATGGCTGGTTGCTTATCGGTATATCGAGACGCAGGGTGATCCTGGACTTGGAACAATTAATATAATAATTATTAAATTACTTTCATTTAATAAAATTAATTATTGTTATATATATCCATATTTTTAATATAAACCTTAATTTTAAATTATTAATCCTTAAAAAAAAAATTATGCGTTGAAATCGTCTTTGGGAGAGACGATTTCATCCCAATTTGAAATCGTCTTTGCCAAAGACGATTTCAATTGGCAAAGACGATTTCAACTCAAGTTGAAATCGTCTTTGCCAAAAATAATTTCAAATCCACGCTGACTGCCACGTCCCCTGAAACACCTACATTCGTAAATATATTTCAAAACACTTAAAATAATAAATATATATATTTTTACATTATTTAAAAAAAACTCTCAAGGAACGTGTTTAGATCACATTCTCTTGAACATTTGAACCTTATGAGTACAACTTTCCTCAAAATACTTTTCTGAGTACATTTTCATTTGTTGCTCGATCTAATTATAAATGAGCTACCTATCTTTAGCCGAACTTTTACCCCTTTCTGATAATTAGAGACATTCCATTTCTCTCATGGTTTAGGTGGTGGTGGAGTTGCTTGATCATAGCTTAATAAGCCACCCCATGGTGAAAATTTTCTTTTCATACAACCAAACAGATGACAAGATTATCAGAAAAAAATGTCACCTGGTTAGGATTGACCTCATGATCTCCAGCTGGTTAGCTGCGCTACGATGACCCAATATATCTAGGCCTTTTTTGTTTTGTTGGTGAGGATAAAATATATAGGCCTTTGCCAAGCTTTTTTGTGACCTCGATCACATAGTATGACATATTCATTATTCGTTTGATAATGTGGTTGATATTTCTGGTAATTGAGTAATGATCAATAAAACTAATCATCCACAAATTTTTCTTTTTGCTTTCCCTTATTCTCCTTTTCATCTGCTTTCTGTTACCCTTTTACGATGTCTCTCGATTCATTTGGAGTTGCAAAAATCATGTGGAGTTGCAGAAATCATGTTGAATGCAGGAGCGTCTGGGAATGGATCGCTATTATCCTCATGAACTTCTTTCCGCTTGTTCTTCTCTAGCAATGCTTAAGCAACCCTTTATCGTAATTGAATGAAATGTCCATCCAATAGATGGTTGAAAATTTGGCAGCCTTGGTTAACATCAGATGTACATTTTCGGCCAATCTCAAGTGAAATTTTCTACCATCTAAACCTAGACCAAATGAAATTAACATATCCGGTCAAGGATTTGTTAATGTATCCCACACAGATGGTTTTCAATCAATTATCTCAGTCATATCCATATCTATGTGATTGATCTCTAAGCTAGGATCTTCACAATTAGTTAGGAAAAAGAGCACTATTTCTATTTTTCTTCTCAAATAATACTTTCATACTAGATTGCATTTTTCGGCAACTTTAATGGATCTCTGAATTATAGACCTTCAAATTTCATTTTAGATTTGTAGCTAAGCCTACTTTGAGCCATTTGTATAAACTCATATTTAGACAATCTTTACAGTAAAAATATGAATAGATAACCCTTTTTTGGCCGATACCTAGAAGGACCACAGATCTTATGATGCCTTTTTAAAAGCATTGTTATGATAAATCGGACCAAAGAATTGACCGGCCCATATGAACCGGTTGATCTCGTAGCTAAAAGACCAACTTAACATAATAATAGATTGACAAAATTATTCAACTGACAGCAATATATGACTTGTGGTCGACTATCGACACACACTTGGATAATTGGCCGACCTGCAATCGGCTTGTCCACCTCAGCTTAAGGCTCAAAGCTTAAGGCCCATCAACAATAAAGCTGGTTGTTATACTGTATAACCAATCAAGACCAAGGTAAATAACTACGTGAGGCTGACAGTAACTATAATTAGCTAAGGAAAGATTATCTTAATTAACTCTCCTAATAGTAATTAGTTACAAGAAAGCTTGCCCTAACCATTTTCAGTTGGAATAAATGCCTATAAAAAGAGGTACGAGCAGATCTCCGAGGTAAGCAAATCTAAGGCTACCCTAAGCCAAGTCAATTTGATTTATTCATTTTCCATCCATGCTCCCTTTGAATTTTTCATTCTGTTGCCCAAACTCTACTGACTTAGGCATCGGAGTGTTCCCCACTGAAGAAATCCCGATCCGAGGTTTGTTTTGTAGGAACCAAAGGTGGTGAACCAGCGATTCAGGCATTCCATCCGGTCCATGGAGCTCAGTGTCAATAGATTAGCATGCCAGGTAGGGGGGCTAATTCAACTATGTGAATTACCCCTCTTAGGAAAGAGAATTTCAAGAAAAGGCAAGATGGGAAAAGGAAGAGCATAGAATGCCTCAACAAGTAGGGACTGTCCTACCTCCAAGAAGAATGATCCCCCTGTAGACAATAATGTTATACCTCCTATGCTAAGCATGGGATAATAGTAGATTGATGCCCTTCTGAATCGAATGGATGCATTTGACGGCCATGGTGCAGAATCTCCAAGAAGCTGCCCTTAATGGACAACACCAATCAACGACCTCAAGATTCAGTTGTCGATCCTTAAGGAAGGCCAACAACAAGAATTCACCCGACGATCATCTTGGGATCAGCGATTTCCTGAACCACGAAGCTCTCGGCACCGAAGGCAAGCAGAAAGTCAATTCAAAAAAAAAGGGCAAAAAGATCTTTATCGATATCTTCTGAAGACTCCACTCTAGGAAACACCCAACGAGGAGGGGGAGTACATGATGACTATGAAAAAAAGTTTAAGAAGCTGGAGATGCAAATCGCAAAACTCGATGATCAACGAAGGAATGATGAGACTATGGTATATGATTCACGGCCTCCTTTCTCCCAAAGAATAATGGAGGAAGTGATTCCACACCACTTCAAGGTTCCACAATTGGAACCATATGATAGCACCATTGATCCTCTTGACCACCTAGGAAGCTTCAAGGTATACATGATGATACAAGGAGCTTCTGACGTCTTGTACTGCATCGCTTTCCCTACCACTCTGAAAAAAGCCACTTGAATATAGTATTCGAGCATTTGACCAGTTACAATTCATTCTTTTAATGAATTAAAAAAATTATTTATCAAATTTCAGGACTTGTCAGAAGATTCCTTGCAATTCAGAAAGCCTCTTCCATCTACAATAGAATGAATGAGAAGGTCTACGAGACTATGTAGCCAGATTCAACTCTACCACTCTTGAAATCCCCGATCTCAATGAACATATGACCATGTCCTCCATGAAGAAAGACCTCCGATCATCCAGGTTTACCTTCTCTCTAAACAAGAAGTTTCCTACAAGCTACGCTGAATTGCTAGCAAGGGCACAGAAATATGCGATGGCTGAAGAATAAGCTATTGGGTTACCTAGGCAGGCATAGTGGAAGACTGGATTTCAAAATCTTTCATATTCGAAACCCTGATCGGCCAGAATCCTAAACCTTATGACTACTTGATCATGACAACTAATAAATTTAAACTTTAGGATTATAGAAGAATACTTGAAATGCTATATTCCATAATTTTCATGATGCACGCAAGTGCATGCCCTCCAGAGGTGATCCACATAGAAATTGGACCAAGGAAGCACTCCTACAAAGGTTGCTAGTTTAACTGGAACTCTTCCGGCAGCCTTTCGAACTTTCTCCCTTTCCTGGAATCCCTACCCTCCTGTAGTGCACTTAGAGAATATTCTAAATCCTCTCTCAAATCTTAAATATCCTATCTATTTTTCTTTCTAGGCTCTTATCTTAATTAGACTAGCTTTGTCTTGAAAGAACAAGATTTGTCTTAAAGAGACAAACCTTGTCTTAAGGAGGAGGGAGAAAAAATAGCAGGTAGTATTTTCTGATGGGGAACTCTAATGTTTTGGCATCAGATTACTGATGCCAATTTATAGAGAAGGATGGGGTGCCTGATATGTCTCTCCTTCAGTCATTTGATAAGACCCTTCAAGCAGAAGGAGTCTTATTAGGATGAGAGAATATATCATGATAATACTTTTCATGCACCAAGAGACAAATCATTGTCTCTTCATTTTCCAACATTTTTCTCTACCTGCCACATGGCATTGACCGGTTATGGGAAGGTTAAAAAGTGTGAAATTAGAAATGAAGTGTCAGAGAAATACAGGAGCTTTCAAATAGAAGGACGCCTAGTTTCAGATTAGCACCAAAATGAAGAGATGCAACTCTTCATTTTGTGCCAACTCCTTCCATGCCATTTTTCATCCTTTGACCGGTCAAAGCCCCTTCCAAAAGGGCATGGAGATAAGGAAGAAGACCTTTGGGCTTTATCTAGAATTTGTGACTGACTAGCAAAAGGTCTCTTGGTCCTTCTGTGCACACTTATTATTGGCACACACCGTGCCGATAGTCCATGCCATGTAGGACTCTTCCATAAATCCAAGATAAGTTCCAAATATATCTAGATAAATATTGAATTAGGCTATCCTACATAGAACTCAACCCAATTTAAATTTTATCCTACTTAGGATTCAACCCAATTTAAATTTTACTTAAATTAGTTAGCCCAAATAGCAAACAATCTGATCCAATCAAATTAGGTTAGGAGTTGGGCTAGCCAACATATGCAAGTATGTTAATTAACTAGCCAATTAGGATCCCATGACCCTAACAAAAATATAATTGACTTCCTTGGCCAATTTCTTGGTGTGTGTGACCCTTTGGGTTCCACATCTAGTCAGTAGTAGGTCTAGATCCAAGCCAATTCGATCCAATCAAATCCGATTAAACTAATTAGGTCAAATTGAGCCGACCTAAGTTGTCAATTCGAACCAACTTCCGAATTGACTCATGAATCCAATCGAATTAATCCATAAAAACCTACAAGACATGATTAACATCTAGCAATGTATCATGCCTACTCAAAAGATGAAAAACTTGATAAAAATTATCAAAATATCCTTCAATGAAAAGTTATCGTGCAATTCAATCCTTCGATCTCACTTTATCCCGATTAAGTGATGGGCATGGATAAATGACAAATCCTAGTACTTAATCTTTTCGAATCTCAATTTGATAATGAGGACTCAACTGATGAAAGATTAGAAATCTTATCTAATCTCATCATACTTTGATTAAAGACTTCCTAAGTCATCATTCGAAGAGATCATACTGTATAACTTCTTCTCTCATTAGAAGTGATTGATTCCTTATTGACCTACTCATTACATTCATATACAATCCACCATATTCAGAAGCACCCCGTACATGACTTAATCAGCATGAATGAGCATACACCAAAACATGGATTCATGTGCATAAGATACTATGGTAGTCTCAGGTATAAGGACTACATGCACTGCTCCCACTAAGAGAACATTGCTTTTGATAAGTAAGTAAGACTTTCATTTAATGTTCTCTTGTCGGATCAGTTCAGTGGACTCATAACCTAATGAGCACCCACCCCCTTGTATTAATGTCTCTACACAAGTGGTTGTGAGACCAACCACCCTCTCTATTTAGCATACATAAGATGTGCTAGTCTTTCCGGATTCATCGATCCCCAAATCGATGATCCATCAACTAGGAATATTTTAGATTAGAGTTTATAGAAACTTAGGTCTCATCGTTATGATCTCCATCATAACCCTAATTTCATTGCCCTAACCTATGAAATTTTGTTGGGAATTGTATTCCAAAGCCAATCGCCTGGGTTGTAGGCGGTTGTGCTCAGTATTGTATTCTTTTTAATAATTAATAAAATTTGGCATCTCATCACATATTTTTTCCTGAAATGAACTCTTTCCATGTGATGAAGTCCTTAGGACTACACTGACTTTGATACAGAGAGGATGTATCGAGTGATCCTTAAACCAGGTTCACAACCAAATGATACATTGTACTGGACGGCAATATATCAAGTATAGGTTGTTGTAGTTCACATCGTTTGGTTGTCCTCTTGACCAAATGAGTGTGGTGACACTGATGTGATCTGCAAGTGGGATATGTGATATCTCATTGAACGTGACTCCGTGCAGCCCCTTTCTGCCAAAGGGATACTCACGATAGGATATGGGTATATGTGTCCCTCTGACCTGAGGTCATCACAGTAGCTTGCAAGCAACTCCCCATGCTTTGGTGCCGGACTACCTGGATTATTAATCCGGTGATGGAAGGTTTCTGGGTACAGGCAAGTACTTGTGGAGCAATGATGGACCAAGATGGAATTGACCTGTCCAAACAGTTTGGATTGAATGTCTCGCAGTATCTCAATTTAGCAAATCCTCGGCCGACGTAGCCTTAGTGAAGAGTCACTGGGTTTGCAAGGTTGAGACATGTAGTGGACTAACTCTGTCTGGGTTGGCAGTCCAATCTTAGTCGTCCTGAGCATTAGAGGTCAAAGGGATAAATTATATGGTAACCATATGCCAGAGGTTCGATTGCTCTCGCATCTTCGACCTATCCGGATGCTGGGATCCATTGCTAGATGGTATCTTGTGCTGGTATTGGAATTATTCCAGTGCTACCGCCTAGGTTCGAACCTATGAGGTCACACGCCATAGAGGATAACTCCCTGATCCAGTTACCGGTATTTGATTAGGAATCTTATCGGTGATGGTTTGATTGAGCACATTGGACTGCCCTCGGGTTTGGGTCATTCAGAGTTTGTCCCGGTTTATCAAGAATTTTTTCTGGTTAACCAGGACTTGACCTAACCTTCTGATAATTAGATTTTTATCTAATTACTTGGTTGAACCCATTTCACACCTTTTGGGATTTTCTAAAAACCCTTTGACCCGGTTTAAATTGTTTTAAACCATTTTTTTTAATCTCTTCCAACCGGTCTTTATTGAATGGCCGAACAGAGCTTTGGGCATCTCTTCTCCTTCTTCCGTTCTCCACGAATTCAACTGGATTGAATTCGTTAAATGCCATGATCCAAGCGTTCTGCCTTTCCCCTCTCCCTCCAGTCCTCTTAGCTCCCCATTCCACTGGTTGTTTACCTTGATCACCACTCATAAAACCTGTTGCCTATTGCTGAATTTTAGGGCGCTGTTTTGAGGCAGAAAACTGAGAGCAAACAGGCCATAAGAAAGAATGCTTGTTCATCCTTTCCACCCGCCTGAGAGACCCTTTTATCCATTGTCTGTTCTTTGGCCTCACTCTTGTTGAGTGTTTGAAAGAGAAACCATCAACCACAAGCCTCTGTTCTTTGTGCTCAACAGGAAGAAGAAAGCTCTGCTTCTTCCCACCGTCCAAGGACTTTCCGGTGACTAGCATCGCCTGAAAATTGGATCAGAGGAGCCCGGCGCGTGTCTCCCCTCTAGAGGGTGCTCCTAAGTGAATCTGAGAGCCGGAACGATGTCATTTGCTACTGTTCTTGGTTTTTATTTTAAGTTGCAGGTTTGCTAGAATTGCAGTACAAAGAGCACCCAACCGTGGAAGGTTTGATCCCAATTCATTCTCCTTACAAGGAAGAACGTATTCCCTTGCTGTTGTACCGACAGAAGAGACCAAGGGACTGCCATTTGCTTTGGATTGTTGCTGTTGAAACAAAAAAAAAATCTGAGCTTCAACGTGCTGGAGGTTGAAGACTATGGGAATAAAGTTATTCCCGCTATCCTAGCAATACCAGGTCAATTCCAGACTTATTCTAGGCGAGAATAAGGTATTGTTTTTATTTTTATTATTCATGCATATGTACATCTGGATTTGCAAAATATTTTATAAATATTCCATACCCATTATATGATGTGTTTTTTATCTGTACATGCTTCCGGATCGTGTTAGATCCTGTGCGAAGCAGGTTTTTTCGCTTTTATTTTAAAATTATTTTAAAATACTTACCTGCTCCCTGCTCTTGCATACTTAGTGTAGGCATCTACAAAAGCCTCTTTTTTCACTTTCAATAGTATCAGAGCCAGGTTACAGTAGTAACATTATCCTGATGCATGTATTAGATTAAAATAGTTTAATCTATTTTTGTATTCTGACAGTACTTTTAGGAATCTAGTTGAGACCTTCACCATGACCGTGTGTCTTTGACACGATGCGGATCGTCTATGTTGGCCTTTTCAGAAGGATCCTTTAAGGAAATCTTTGAATTAAAAATTATTTTAGTTCAGAAACTGTTGTGACATGTCTGTTGATTATTGGGCTATGAAATGTTTATAAAATATATATCTAGATATGATGCATGAATTGTTATGTAAAAAAATGTTTTACATTGACACTTAATTAAAAATGTTTTGATTATTTGTATGGCTTATTAAAATAAAATTATTAGGTTTATGAAATCTAATTTGACATGAATAAGCCATTTTGGGTTAATTGGATTAGTTATCTAATTAGGTCCTTAATTGGGTTAGACCTAGGTTTAGTTGAACCGGATAAAAGAAGATTTATCAAAAGTTGATTAAGGTCCTTCTTTAGAACTATCTAATAGTTAGATTAGTTGATCCGTTCATCTAAAATGGATCCAATTAGTGGCTCAGTGGATGCCCGAGTCTTTAGGCTAGTCTGATCGAGTCTGGTAAATCGACTGGTGTCGAGGTAGGTTTTGCATTGTGATCATGGTTGCATGAGGCTACCTCTTTCCTGGCCAACTTGGTTGGTGTCTAGGAAAGATGGTTAATGGCGGATACTCACCCATGATCTCACCTACCTGGCTAGTCGTGTCAACCAGAACTGATTGGAAAAGCTAATTGACTCATGTTAACCCATGTCACCCAGGTTGATCAGTCTAACTAATTTTTAGGTGCCCATGGATCAATTGTTGAATTGATTCAACTCTCCTGGAAACTGATTCGTTCAGTGAGAGAATGATCCATGTTTCCTGTCTCTTTCTTCTATCATAAACTAAAAATCCTCTAAAATTATTAGGTTCTTAAAAAGACTAAGTCAAGGTGTTGACAGTGTCTTAGCCTCCCATTAAGTCAGTTAGAAATGTGTCCACTAGCTTGGTGTGCATCGGTAGTTCCAAAGAATGGGTGTACATCCGGCGACTGGAATTTCTATCTGATCGATGATGGTTCAGTGCAACCTCCTTAACGGGACCAGGTGGGCCGGCCAAAGTCGGGCTTGGTCTTTAGTTAGCTGGAAGCATTGAATTTGTCATTTTAATGGTTGGACCTAACCAGATGCAATAGGAGGCCCCAAGCCCGATTGAGGTGTTCTCTGGAGCAAAAAGAAATACTGAAAATTGTTTAGGGAAGCAATTGGTTTACGAACCTACCTTTAGGCTCGTATGGGTGAGCCGGCCAAAGTCGGGCTCATGCGAGGCCTATTGGATTTCAGTACTCACTTGAAGAAGTGTTTTCATGGATTGGAGTTAGAGGCTACCAATCTAAAAAATTAGTGGGAGAAACCTTTAGACTAAAGTCCAAGTCTTTTGGTTAAAATATCAATTCATACACTAATTTGGTCTTTTTACTTTTCAGATGTCTTCCAATTTATCGCTCCGGTCACTTCTCGATAACGAGAAGTTAAAGGGTCACAACTTCGATAGTTGGTATCGAAGGTTGAGAATTGTTCTGGAGCATGAATGGATCCTTTATGTGATAACGGATCCGGCACCTGAAATCTCTCCCACAAATGCACGAAGTGCGGTCAGAGATGCTTATCTGAAGTGGGTCTCTGATCGGACTACTGTCCGTTGCATTATGTTAGCGGTAATGAACGACGAGTTCAGTCGCAAATTCGAGGAGGCCCAACCTGATGAAATCCTTCAAAAGTTGAAGGAATCCTTCGGCACCCCGGATGATGTAGAACGGTACAAAGTGTCTTGTGCCATCTACAACTCCAAGATGCCTAATGGTGGTTCAGTCACTGATCATGTATTGTACATGATCGAGCTGATTGAAAAGCTGGGCAAAGTTGGATGACCCTTGCACGAGCAGCTCGGCAAGGATGCGATCCTGAATTCTCTTCCCTCCTCCTATCTTGACTTTCTTGATCATTATAGAATGAACAAGCCTGCAGTCAACTACCATGGTCTTTTGGGATTGCTGCAGACTTTCGAGAAAGACCACCAACTGAATAAGGGGGTGGTGAATTTAGTGGAAGTAGAGTCGTCATCCCTTTAAGAAAGGGAAGAAGAAAATAAATAAAAAGGAAAAGAAGGTGCAGAATGCTCCTGGCCCTAGTCAGACCAGGAAGTATAAGACTGATCAATCTTCTGTAGAATGTTTCTACTGCAAGAAGAAGGGACACTGGAAGGGAACTGTCCTCTTTATATTGTGTCCCTTGATCCAAACAGGCCGAGGAAGCAGAAGTCTGCTGAACAAGGTATTTATATGATAAAACCTTGTAATTACTCTATTGTTGATACTGCTAACTGGGTATTGGATATTGGTAGTCCAATTCATGTTTGTAATTCGTTACAGGGACTTCAAGTTAGCAGAAGATTTGAAGATGGAGAACAGTTTCTGAGCGTCGGGAATGGAAATCGTGTTCCAGTACTGGCGGTCGGAGTCCTGCGTCTTGTCTTTGAGTCTTGTACTGTCGAACTAGTCGACTGTCACTATTGTCCTAGTTTCATTATGAGCATAATCTCTGTAGGCCTTTTGGCCAATTATGGTTTTGAACTATCAATAAAGGGAGATTTTTGCAATGTTATTTTGAATAACTCTGTGATAATGAAAGCTAGATTAAATAATGGCATATATGTACTATCAAGGCCTGTTAGTATAATGTACACTTCTAGCAAACGCCCAAGGTTAGATAATGTCAACGATTTATATCTTTGGCACTGTAGGCTAGGTCATATTAACCAAAATAGGATAAACAAGATGCGAGGAGATGGACTCCTCGAGGTCGGTGATTCTGAATCACTGCCCACTTGTGAATCCTGTTTAGTTGGTAAAATGACCAAGTCACCTTTTACTAGAAAAGGTGAACGAGCTACAGAACTTCTAAGTCTAATACATACTGATGTATATGGACCGATGACACTTAGTGCCAGAGGAGGATACAAATATTTCATTACTTTTACAAACTACTTTTCAAGGTTCGGTTATGTCATTTTAATGAGACATAAGTCTGAGTCATTTGAAATGTTCAAACGATACCATAATGAAGTAGAAAAGCAAACTGGAAAAAGTATTAAAACCCTTCGATCTGATCGAGGTGGTGAATACTTATCTGGTGAATTTTTGACATATCTTGAGGAGAATGTAATTCTCTCTCAGTGGACTCCTCCAGGAACACCACAGTTGAATGGTGTGTCCGAAAGAAGGAATCGAACCTTGTTGGACATGGTTCGATCCATCATGGATTTTGCAACTTTGCCGCAATCCTTTTGGAGATATGCACTTCAGACAGCCTGTTACTTATTAAATGATGTTCCAAGTAAGTCTGTTGTCTCCACTTCGTATGAGATATGGACTAGACGTAAACCCTCAATCTCACACCTTCGGGTCTGGGGTTGTCCGGCTTACGTAAAGCGTTTAGACTCAGACATACTTGGTCCTAGGTCTGATCGGTGTTTATTCATTGGTTATCCTAAGGAAACCAAAGGGTATTTCTTTTACTTGGAGAATGAACAAAAGGTGTTCGTTGCTCTTAGAGCTATCTTTTTGGAAAAGGAGTTCCTTGAAGAAGGAACTATAGCTTCTAAGATTGAACTTGATGAAGTTCAGCCAATAAAAGAACATGCACACTCTAAGGACATCGTAGAACCGGCTGTGATTGAATCACACCCAGAACCCATTAGGAGATCCGGTAAAATATCGTGTCAGCCGGACAGATACTACGGTTTCTTGGTCTGGGACGGCGATCCCATTGAGCTCGATGAGAACAATGAGGATCCGATCACCTATATGGATGCAATTCAGAGATCTGACTCTGAGGCATGGCTTGGAGCCATGCAATCCGAAATGGAGTCCATGGAAATCAACAATGTTTGGACATTGGTTGATCTGCCTGAAGGAATAAAACCCATCGGGTGTAAATGGATCTTCAAGAGGAAAAGGGGCGCAGATGGGAAGGTAGAGACCTATAAAGCCCGTCTGGTTGCCAAGGGGTATCATCAGCGATATGGTATCGATTATGACAAGACTTTCTTCCCTGTGGCAATGCTTAAGTCCATTAGGATCATGCTTGCTTTGGCAATATTTTTTGATTACGAGATCTAGCAAATGGATGTCCGAACTGCTTTCCTAAATGGGGAACTGGAAGAGGAGGTATATATGATACAGCCTGAAGGGTTCACATCCACAGATGAATCAAAAGTATGCAAGTTGCAGAGGTCCATTTATGGACTCAAGCAAGCATCTCGAAGTTGGAATTTATGGTTTGATAGATGTATCAAATCGTATGGCTTCGTTAGGAACGGAGAAGAACCCTGCATCTATAAGTGGGTTAACGGTTCTGTGGTTGTATTCCTAGTACTGTATGTTGATGACATTCTCCTAATCGAGAATGATGTTGCAGCATTACAAGGAATAAAAGTCTAGTTGTCATCTCAGTTCTCCATGAAGGACTTGGGTGAAGCTTCTTACATACTAGGTATGAAGATCTATAGAGATAGATCTAAGAAGCTTTTAGGACTGTCCCAGTCTATGTACATTGACACCGTGCTGAAACAGTTTAGCATGGAAAATTTCAAGAAAGGCTATCTTCCGATAGGTTTTGGAATTATTCTTTCCAAGAAGGATTGTGCGACAACTCCTGAGAAAAGAGAGCGCATGAGTAGAGTACCTTATACTTCTGCAATAGGCTCTATCATGTATGCAATGACATGTACTAGACCTGACGTGGCATACTCACTAGGAGTAGTGAGCAGATACCAGTCTGACCCAGGTGAGGCACATTGGAAGGTGGTTAAGTCCATCCTTAAGTATTTAAGAAATACTAAAGATCAATGGCTGATTTATGGAGAACCTGACTTGAAACTTGTGGGGTACTCTGACTCCAGTTTCCAGTCGGATAGAGATGATAGCAAGAGTGTGTCAGGGTTTGTATTTACCCTGAATGGAGGAGTGATATGCTGGAAAAGTTCCAAGCAGATAACTGTTGCAGACTCGATATGCGAAGCAGAATATATTGCAGCATCAGATGCAGCAAAAGAAGCTGTATGGTTGCGGAAGTTCCTTGGAGAGCTAGGGGTGGCACCTTCCCTAGATGGTCATGTTCTGGTGTACTGTGACAGCACTGGAGCCATTGCTCAAGCTAAGGAGCCTAAAGCTCATCACCGCACCAAGCACATTCTGCGGTGCTACCACCTCGTATGAGAGATCATGAAATGAGGCGACATCAATCTTCTAAAGATCGATGGAAAAGAAAATCTGGCCAACCCCTTCACTAAAGCCCTCGAAATAAAAGAGTTCGACTATTGTAAATGGGAAATGGGTATTAGATACTCTTTTGATTGGCTTTAGTACAAGTGGGAGTTGTTGGGAATTGTGTCCCAAAGTCAATCGTCTGGGTTGTAGGCGGTTGTGCTCAGTATTGTATTCTTTTTAATAATTAGTAAAATTTGGCATCTCATCACATATTATTTCCTTGAAATGAACTCTTTCCATGTGATGAAGTCCTTAGGACTACACTGACTTCGATATAGAGAGGATGTATCGAGTGGTCCTTAAACCAGGTTCACAACCAAAGGATACATTGTACTGGACGTCAATATATCAAGTATAGGTTGTTGTAGTTCACATCGTTTGGTTGTCCTCTTGACCAAATGAGTGTGGTGACACTGATGTGATCTGCAAGTGGGATATGTGATATCTCATTGAACGTGACTCCGTGCAGCCCCTTTCTGCCAAAGGGATACTCACGATAGGATATGGGTATATGTGTCCCTCTGACCTGAGGTCATCACGGTAGCTTGCAAGCAACTCCCCGTGCTTTGGTGCCGGACTACCCGGATTATTAATCCGGTGACGGAAGGTTTCTGGGTACAGGCAAGTACTTGTGGAGCAATGATGGACCAAGATAGAATTGACATGTCCAAACAGTTTGGATTGAATGTCTCGCAGTATCTCAATTTAGCAAATCCTCGGCCGGGGTAGCCTTAGTGAAGAGTCACTGGGCTTGCAAGGTTGAGACATGTAGTGGACTGACTCTGTCTGGATTGGCAGTCTAATCTCAGTCGTCCTGAGCATTAGAGGTCAAAGGGATAAATTATATGGTAACCATATGCCAGAGGTTCGATTGCTCTCGCATCTTCGACCTATCCGGATGCTGGGATCCATTGCTAGATGGTATCTTGTGCTGGTATTGGAATTGTTCCAGTGCTACCGCCTAGGTTCGAACCTATGAGGTCACACGCCATTGAGGATAACTCCCTGATCCAGTTACCGGTATTTGATTAAGAATCTTATCGGTGATGGTTTGATTGAGCACATTGGACTGCCCTCGGGTTTGGGTCATTCAGAGTTTGTCCCGATTTATCAGTAATTTTTTCTGGTTAACCAGGACTTGACCTAACCTTCTGATAATTAGATTTTGATCTAATTACTTGGTTGAACCCATTTCACACCTTTTGGGATTTTTTAAAAACCCTTTGACCCGGTTTAAATTGTTTTAAACCATTTTTTTTTAATCTCTTCCAACCGGTCTTTATTGAATGGCCGAACAGAGCTTTGGGCGTCTCTTCTCCTTCTTCTGTTCTCCACGAATTCAACTGGATTGAATTCGTTAAATGCCACGATCCAAGCATTCTGCCTTTCCCCTCTCCCTCCCATCCTCTTAGCTCCCCATTCTACCGGTTGTTTACCTTGATCGCCACTCATAAAACCTGCTACCTGCTGCTAAATTTTAGGGTGTTGTTTTGAGGCAGAAAACTGAGAGCAAACAGGCCGTAAGAAAGAATGCTTGTTCATCCTTTCCACCCGCCTGAGAGACCCTTTTATCCATTGTCTGTTCTTTGGCCTCACTCTTGTTGAGTGTTTGAAAGAGAAACCATCAACCACAAGCCTCTGTTCTTTGTGCTCAACAGGAAGAAGAAAGCTCTGCTTCTTCCCACCGTCCAAGGATTTTCCGGCGACTTGCATCGCCTGAAAATTGGATCAGAAGAGCCCAGCGCGTGCCTCCCCACTAGAGGGTGCTCCTAAGTGCATCTGAGAGCCGGAACGATCTCATTTGCTGCTGTTCTTGGTTTTTATTTTAAGTTGCAGGTTTGCTAGAATTGCAGTACAAAGAGCACCCAACCGTGGAAGGTTTGATCCCAATTCATTCTCCTTACAAGGAAGAACGTATTCCCTTGTTGTTGTACCGGCAGAAGAGACCAAGGGACTGCCATTTGCTTTGGATTGTTGCTTTTGAAACAAAAAAAAAAATCTGAGCTTCAACGTGCTGGAGGTTGAAGACTACGGGAATAAAGTTATTCCCGCTATCCTAGCAATACCAGGTCTATTCCAGACTTATTCCAGGCGGGAATAAGGTATTGTTTTTATTTTTATTATTCATGCATATGTACATCTGGATTTGTAAAATATTTTATAAATATTCCATACCCATTATATGACGTGTTTTTTATCTGTACATGCTTTCGGATCGTGTTAGATCCTGTGCGGAGCAGGTTTTTCCGCTTTTATTTTAAAATTATTTTAAAATACTTACCTGCTCCCTGCTCTTGCATGCTTAGTGTAAGCATCTGCAAAAGCCCCTTTTTTCACTTTCAGATTTATCATAATCATATAATTAAAATATAAGACACAGCAAATGATGAATCAAAAATTTTCTTTATTGATATCAATCTTGAGTTGGGAGAATACAAAAATGCCACTGATACAATAACTATGATTGACTTTCAGGACATAATTATTTCATAAGTAGCTAGTTGGTGCCTGGCCGAAGGGAGGCCTGTTTCTAAGAAAAGGAATGGCAAAACTCTGGAACCTCGACCCCTTGGTATGGCGATATGCCAACTCGATGACATAGTCCCAAGCTCAAGAATTTGGTCGGTAAAATCGATGCATACCCTCCTCTCTCTTTCCCAAGGAAAAATATCTTGATGGAGATAGAGAAGGAAAGCTATCTTCAAAGGCCTCATCCAATGAAGGCACTTCCTGTATCAAGAAATAAAAATAAATATCGCCAGTTCCATCGTGATCATGGACATACCGCTAAAGAATGCATCCAGCTTAAAGATATGATTGAAGACCTGATCAAGCGGAGGTACCTAGGGAGGTATGTCAACAACCAGGAACCTCGAGATGAAGTTGCTGCCCCCAAGAGGGTCACTGAAGAAGCAAAACTGCCCAATCAAAGGCCTACAAATAGAAGAGTAGGCATGCTGCATTGCCGATCCGATTGGAGGAGCAGAGCTGAGGAAGGCACTCCCAAAAGATACAGAAGCAACAATACCATATGCTTCTCAAATGATAATCTGCATGGAATCTAGACTCCTCATGATGATCCTATAGTTGTATCAGCTGTTATAGCAACTATGATGTAAGAAGGATTCTAGTAGATAATGAAAGTTTTGTAGAGATCTTACTCTATGATGCTTTCATCAGGATGAATCTATTCAAAAATAAGTTGCAAAGATCTCCAATACCTCTGACAGGATTTAGAGACAATCCGGTCGGAGTAGAAGGAAAAAATAACATTACCAATGACTATTGGTATGGAACCATTTCAAAAAATACTCTCCATTAACTTTATGGTGGTACAAACACCATCGATGTATAACACCATATTGGGATGATCTACATTGAATAAGTTTCGAGCTATTATATCAACATATCACCTTCTAGTACGATTCCTGGCTAGAAACAGGATCGAAGAAATGAGGAGAGACCAAAGAGTCTCCCGACAATGCCTGATAATACAAGATAGACAGTCGATTGACCACATGACTCTAGAGCAAATGGATCCAAGGGATCAGATGGAACATTATGGGGAGCTAGTTGAAAAACCCATTCCTATACCACTGAGAGAAGATGATCCAATAAAAGTCATGCAAATCGAGAGTCTGCTCGAAGAAGAAATAAGGACAAAGCTGACCAACTTCCTATGAAGCAACATCGATGTCTTCGTCTGGTCAGCTACTAATATGCCTGGGATCCCAACTGAAGTTATTACTCACCAACTGAAGGTCGGTCCCAATCACAAGCTAGTCTGATAAAAGAAAAGAAACTTTATCCCAGAAAGATAAAAGGTGATTGATGAAGAGGTAAATTAGCTTATCAATGCTGGGTTCATAAGGAAAGTACATTACCTAGACTAGCTAGCCAATATAGTAATGGTGAAGAAGTCAATGGCAAATGGAAGATCTGCATCAACTATACTGATAACTTTTCTTTGCCAAAGATAGATCAGCTAGTTGATGCCACTACTGGACACCAACTATTAAGCTTCATGAATGCCTTCTGATGATATAATCAAATCGAATGGATCCTGAGGATGAAGAGAAAATATCATTTATAACCGAGAAAGGGTTATATTGCTACAAGGTGGTGCCGTTCGGCATGAAAAATGCTAGAGCAACATTCCAAAGGCTGATCAACAAGGTCTTCAAAAAGTAACTTGAAGAAAATATGGAGGTATACATCAATGACATGATCGTGAAGAGCTTTAAAAAGATCGATCACATCAAAGATTTGGAAGAATCCTTTGATGCCCTACAACGTCATCAGATGAAGCTAAACCCGACCAAGTGCACCTTTGGAGTGACATCAGAAAAGTTCCTGGGATTCCTCATCACCAAACAAGGAATAGAGGCCAATCTAGAGAAAATTCGAGCAATCCTAGACAGGAGGCCTTCCCCTAATAAAAAAGAGGTACAATAGCTGATCGGGAAAATTGCCTTGTTAAGCTGATTCATTTCTTAGTCAGTCGAAAGATGTCTTTCTTTCATCAAAACCCAATGCCAAACAAGGGGCATCGAATGGTCAAACAACTACCGACTTGCTTTTGAAGAACTAAAGAAATACTTGAGAAATCCTTCTCTACTCTTAAAATCTCAAGAAGGTGAAACTCTCTACCTATAACTCTTTACTTCAGACGAAGCTGCCAACTCTGTACTTATCAAAAAAGAAGCCGACAATATACAGAAGCCGATCTACTACACTAGCAAAGTGCTGCATAAGACCGAAGTAAGGTATCCAAAGGTATAGAAGCTCAAATATTCATTAATTATTATAGTGAAATGCCTGCGACCTTACTTTCAGTCCCATTCGATCATGGTCTTGATGGATCAACCATTAAAGACCATCCTTCAATGCCCTGACACCTCAGGAAGGATAGATAAGTGGGCCATCAAACTAGATAAATTCGATATTGCATTTCAACCCAGATCGGCAATGAAAGCTCAGTTATTAGCCAACTTCTTTGCTGAGTGCACCTAGAACCATGAAGATAGTCATCAGATGGCCAACGAAGAAGAGACAGCCGAAGAAGATTTGAAATCCACTTGGATACTCCATGTGGATGGAGCATCTAGTTCTACTAGTTGTGGAGCCAGACTTATACTTGCCGACCCTGAAGGGCAAACTATGGAGTGCACCCACCATTTCTCTTTTCAAGCTTCAAACAACCAAATAGAATACAAAGCCCACCTAGCAGGACTCAGAATTATCCAAGACCTTGGTCTTCTCAAATTCTTAATTGGTAGTAAATCAAGTAAAAGGCAAGTTTGAAGCCTGAGACATGATCATGATCAAATACTTAGAAAAGGTACAAGATCTGATAACCCGGTTAGAATTCTTTGAGATATCTCATGTCCCACGGATGGAGAACTCCTAGGCTGATGCCCTCTTACGATTGGCCACCACTACTTCCGACTCCCTTGGTTGGACATTCATAAAATACATGGAAGATCCTAGTATATCAAAAAATGCTTCAGAAGTGCATCAGATTAAGCACGAACTCTGCTAGATGGATCCTGATACAGCTATATCCACTGACGTGGAGTCCATCTAGATGTTGGATATTAGCTAGCAAGTGGAGGTGCCACCTAAGCATGGCGCCCAAGCGAGGAGCCAAAGTGAGCCCCCTACCGAGGTCAGCTCCTAGTCGGGATCGAGCTCGTACTACCACCAACTGAAGGAAGGAAGACTACGGAGATTCAAATCATAGTGGGAAAAGGGGTTATCTTCATCAAGACCTCACCGTTGGGATGGTACAACTGATAGGCGACGGCCCGCCACCTGAGGCCTATGGAGGGAGCCACCTCGCCGAAGCACCAGGATCTCCTCATGTCCCAGTTTACACCAATCGAAAAGGAACACCCCATTCGAGGCATGGCACCCCTCAGCCTATCATCTGCATTGGTGTGGGCACCAAAATCTGATAGAGGCTCCTTCAACCCTATGAGGATCTCGGATTAGGGTTTCATCTTTTGGGTTATGTAATAAGGCTTCAAGCCTAAGCATTGTAATTTTTAGTCATGAATTTAGTCTCAATTATTTCTGTTTGGTCCTGTACATTGACCAATTTGGTCAAGTTGTGTCCTGTATTGAGTCCAGTTCGAGTCTGGGTTCAAGCCAGAGTGGTCTTTGAGTCCAGCTCAACTACTATTGGGCCAAGCCTTGAAGGACAACATTTCAGTCCTGGGGTGCCACTTCACCATCCCATTTGGCAACACCTCATCTTGCCAAGTGGGCGGTACAAGTCAGATTTTTTTTGGGCGCTAAAGGGAGACACATCACTTGATCTTTTCCTCCCTTCCCTACCCCCATCAAGCCACTTACTAAAGGATGCATGGGCGACCAAGGAAAGGTTGAAGACAAAGGCCTTGTCCCAAGCCCCATATCTTGTTTCTCTCCAAAGTTGGAAGGGCAACCAAGGAAAGAAGAAAGACACAAGCCTTGCTCCAAGCCCCATATCTTGTTTCTCTCCAAAGTTGGGGGGCAACCAAGGAAAGAAGAAAGACACAAGCCTTGCTCCAAGCCCCATATATTGTTTCTCTCCAAAGTTGGGTGGGCAACCAAGGAAAGAAGGAAGACACAAGCCTTGCATCATACCTTCTTCCCAAAATGAAGATCAACTTTCCAAGTCCAAGGGCACCAAGATCCTTCCTCCAAGCCCAATATCATGCCATGCCCAAATCACAAGAAGCTTTGGTCGGCCAAGGAGAAGAATTGCATAATTTTTTTTGGATTTCAGAAATTTTTTTTTTGGTGCCTTATCAAGCGAAGAAATGTATTTTTCATTCAAATTTTGAAAGGGTCTTAAGGTGCCTATATAAAGGACCTTATCCCCTCCCTTGTAATGCGAATGTTGATGAATGAAAAAAAAAAAGATTTGAGTGCTACTCTTCTTGTTAGTTGCCTTCGTTCCTTAAGAATGTCGATCTCCATGAGGGAGCGTCTTCGCCTTCGGGCATCGAGAGGTGTGAGGCCTCAAGTTACCTTCTCTTCCATGCAAGCCACCCTCCATCTTCGAGCTCAGAGTCCATCGGGATGATCCACCTTGGAGCCTAGCAAGAAGAACTCCATCCACCACCAACCTTAACTCTCATTCCTTCATCTCTTGTTTTCTTCTTGATTGAATCCTAACTCTTCCCCTTGACTTCTTGCAGGTCCTCCAGGTATGATGAATACAGAGTCGGTTTCCCTTGCCTTCGAGATCTTTGGATGAAAAGCTGGTGCATCCGTGGGGGTTGAAGGCTCGATCATCTAGGCCGCATCCATGAGAGCGAGTAAACTCGGCATCGGGTGCTTCAGAACTTTTAAGGTTTGCAACCCTAAAAACTCCTAAGTTGGTATTGATTTGAGAGCTAAGTCCTATGGGGTTTCTCAATCCTGAGGTCCTCCTCTTATCCTTGTTTAGGGACTTACCTGCTTGCTTGAAGTTCTTGTTATTCTAGAAATCCTAGATCTACTCTTGCCTATCTTTGGGAATCCTAAATCCATAAAAAACCTAAAAATCATAAAAAAAAAACCACTTGCATCATTTTTCTCATCTTGCATCTAGTTAGTCTCGTATCATGTTTGGTAGCACTTCCTAAGTACTAGGATTAGGTGCTTCATCAGGCCATCCAGTCATAGGAAACAAGAAGGGCTGTAAGACCCTCACTTCCCATTCCACGGGGATTTTCTATGGCATGTAGGGGTGCCACTGTGATTGACCTTTGAAGGGGAACACAAGGAGTTAGGTATTTTTTTTAAAAAAAAAAAAAAAAAACCAAAAGAAAATTTTTGCATCATTAGATTCTCATCTTCTTCTAATTTTTGCATTTTTTTCCTTCAATACATGGTCTATTATTTTAAAGGTGTTGCTATTTGTAGGAACCTCCAAACTTTTTGATTTTTGTTTTGTTAGATTCAGAATAAATGAAAGTAATTTTGGTAATTTTTTCAGATTTTATTGCAGCCTGTAGAATTTCTACATGCCGGAATACTACCTAAGAACAAAATCTATTCTGAGATTTTCAGCAAGTGCATCTTTTCATGTTTTCATTTCTTAAATAGTTTAATTTTGCATTTAGCTTAATCTCTTGTCATTTCTAGCACATTATTTCTACTATCATACATCAAAAATCCAAAAACATAACTTAGATACATCTCATTAGATCATTTATATGCTATCATTTTCATAAATCACTTAAGTGCGTCAATATCAAAAGATAAGGGAAGGAAGTCATTACCTTTCCTTAGCCCAAAAACATCCACCCTTGCATTCCAAATCCAAACCTAATCTAAAATCGAGTAGCAATCTAATAGATTAGGGACATCAAGGAGTTGGGTTTGAACATTTTAAGGAAGCTGGTTTCATACAATACTTCAATTGGTACCGGAAAGTTGGTGTCTAAGGCAAGAGGTCTAGCGTCAAACGACCTAGGCGGTGTTGTGGTTCCTTAATTGGATCCTTGCAAAAGCAAGGGGGCCTCCCACACTCCCACCTCTTACCTGGCCGGTGAAAGGGCTAGTTGATTGTGGTGTGTGTCTTCTACGTGGACTCATTGTGATTAAACTCCTAGGTCTAGCGAACCCGTAGCACCTTTTGTTGTGTGTTGCATGTCGACTAGGTCTGGAGTCCTCTATCACCCCCATCACCCCCAGTCAAGTGAACCCATGGAGAATGATTGCAAGGATAAATTAAAGGTCATCATTGAACAGATAGCTAGGATGAACAATAAGCTTGATAAGTTTGATCAATGTTTAACAATACTAGAAACTCGGGTTAGGACTCAGAAGCCTCATACTAAACAAGAGCTTAAATCACCTCCCCACCCTAGGAGATTCCCTTAACATGATCCCTCCTTAAAGGCTGAGTCCAAAAGAATCCCATACCCTAACCTAGATTGAGAGGTTCACCCTAGGAGACCCAATCAAGAGTTCATGGATCAGTTTAAAAGAGAATCAAGTAGCTTTAAGGAAAAGAAACCTGTAGACAACCTGATTAGTGACAATTAGTTAGAGAAGGAGAATACTGAGGGAACCCCTACCATTAGATAAATTCAAGAATCGACCCAGAGAGAAGAACCTTTTAAAGAATTTCAGGAAGAAAAGGTTGAACATTCTGAGAATTTAAATGAGAAAACCCCTGAGCCTATTGAAGACTATAAGTATAAAAAGGTTGAACCCATTGAAAATCTAGAGAAAGAAACTCCTGAGCCCATTAAAAAATCCAAAGAAAACATCTATGAGTCAGGTTTAGTAGAGGAATATGGTGAAGACAGGCCCAAGGTAGAAATCATTAAGGAATCAAAGAAAAAAGATCCTGAACCTACTACAGAATTTGAGAAAGAAATGACCGAGTCAGGAGCAAACAAAGTCGATGATAGTGAAGGTTCTTAAGTATTGCCCATAGAGAAGGTCCAAGAACAAAAAGTAGAAATTCGTTTAGAGGACTTTTAAGATAAACTTTTCAAAGACCTTCCCGATGACCTTCCATCTTCTAGGAGCACCCACCCTATCCTAGAACTTGCACCTATAGGTCCATCTAGTACTAATCATGAGGCTGGAACAAGCACACCCATAGACCAACATTCACACATTAAGGTCAGTCTCTTTAGCTTTGAACCAGTCCCAAAGTCTCCTTCCTATTTCCTACCCTTCTTTGAGCCTTCTCACATTTCTAGAGCCATGGGGTTACTTTTTGTTGAGATTACCGGAATGCATGACTCCTTAGAACCTATCCCTTTTGTCATCTACTTCTGGTATACCTTATGGCATTTGCTAGGGATCCATGGTAATTTTTTTTGTGCATACCAGACCAGGGTCAAACCTAGAGAGTCAATAATCTATTAGGTTTAGGCCCTAGAGAGTCCAATAAAATTTTGCTCTATAGGAATGCTTAGTTGAGTCGGCATTTTGCATCATGTTAGAATTCTGCATTAAGTACAAATTTTTTTAAAAATAATTTGGCTGATTCCCGAAAGAGAACCAAAGAGTTTGATCAAGGTGATTATGTAATGATTAGGCTTAGGCCTGAACTGTTTCCACCGGGAATCGTTAAGAAACTTCATGCTCGTGGAGCTGGCCCTTTTAGAGTGTAAGGAGAGTTGGCCCTAATGCTTATGTGCTTGAGCTATCCCGAATTATGGTATTAGCTCGACTTTCAATATCCCGGACTTAGTCGAGTATAGGGAACCAGCAAACATGCCCAGTGAGCCATTTGGGCCTATCCTTTCATTTGAGAGTGAACCCGACTCAGAGTGTCCACCTCCAATTTTACCTAATAGAGGAGAGCAAATGAGCGTGTCATGGATGATCAAGCTATGACCACTGGGGCAAAGGCTATCAGTGTTACTTAGTCTGATTGCAAGGCCAACCATAGTCTGATGATTAGTAGGATACCTAAGAGGACTTGCAACACCTCGCCCCTGACCTTCTGGAAAAATATCAAAGCCAAATCAACCCTTACTTGACAGGGTCGAGTTCCTCCCACCCTAAGAGAATTGGTGTGGGCACCAAGATCTGACAGAGGTTCCTTTAACCCTCTGAGGATCTCGAATTAGGGTTTCATCTTTTGGATTCTGTAATAAGGCTTCGAGCCTAAGCATTGTAATTTTTAGTCATGAATCTAGTCTCAATTATTTTTGTTTAGTCCTGTACATTGACCAATTTGGTCAAGTTATGTCCTGTATTGAGTCCAGTCCAAGTCTGGGTCCAAGCCGGAGTGGTCTTTGAGTCCAGCTCAACTATTATTGGGCCAAGCCTTGAAGGACAACATTTCAACCCTGGGGTGCCACTTCACCATCCTATGTGGCACCACCTCATCTTGCTAAGTGGGCGGCACAAGTCAGATTTTTTTTGGGCGCCAAAGGGAGACACATCACTTGATCTTTTCCTCCTTTCCCTCCCCCCATCAAGCCACTTACTAAAGGATGCATGGGCGACCAAGGAAAGGTTGAAGACAAAGGCCTTGTCGCAAGTCCCATATCTTGTTTCTCTCCAAAGTTTGATGGGCAACCAAGGAAAGAAGAAAGATACAAGCCTTGCTCCAAGCCCCATATCTTGTTTCTCTCCAACTTTGGATGGGCAACCAAGGAAAGAAGAAAGACACAAGCCTTGCTCCAAGCCCCATATCTTGTTTCTCTCCAGAGTTGGGTGGGCAACCAAGGAAAGAAGGAAGACACAAGCCTTGCATCATGCCTTCTTCCCAAAATGAAGATCAACTTTCCAAGTCCAAGGGCGCAAAGATCCTTCCTTGAAGCCCAATATCATGCTACGTCCAAATCATAAGAAGCCTTGGTCGGCCAAGGAGAAGAATTGCAGAATTTTTTTTGGTTTTCAGAATTTTTTTTTTGGTGCCTTATCAAGGGAAGAAATGTATTTTTCATTCAAATTTTGAAAGGGTCTTAAGGTGCCTATATAAAGGACCTTACCCCATCCCTTGTAATGCGAATGTTGATGAATGAAAAAAAAAAGATTTGAGTGCTACTCTTCTTGTTAGTTGCCTTCGTTCCTTAAGACGTCGATCTCAGTGAGGGAGCGCGTTCACCTTCGGGCATCGAGAGATGTGAGGCCTCAAGTTACCTTCTCTTCTGTGCAAACAACCCTCCATCTTCGAGCTCGGAGTCCATCGGGATGATCCACCTTGGAGCTTAGCAAGAACTCCATCCACCACCAACCTTAACTCTCATTCCTTCATCTCTTGTTTTCTTCTTGACTGAATGCTAACTCTTCCGCTTGACTGCTTGCAGGTCCTCCAGGTACCATGAATACGGAGTCAATTTTCTTTGCCTTCGAGAACTTCGGACGAAAAGCTGGCGTATCCACGGAGGTTGAAGGCTCGATTATCCAGGCCGCATCCATGAGAGCGAGTGAACTCGGCATCGAGCACTTCAGAACTTTTAAGGTTTGCAACCCTAAAAACTCCTAAGTTGGTATTGATTTGAGAGCTAAGTCCTATGGGATTTTTCAATCCCGGGGTTCTCTTCTTATCCTTGTTTAGGGACTTACTTGCTTGCTTGAAGTTCTTGTTATTCTAGAAACCCTAGATCTACTCTTGCCTATCTTCAGGAATCCTAAATCCATAAAAAAATCTAAAAATCACAAAGAAAAAATCACTTGCATCATTCTCTCATCTTGCATCTAGTTAGTCCCGCATCATGCATCACCCACAAGAAGAAGGCTGTGCTAGAGGATTCAAACCCTGGAGTGGCCGCCCGCATACCAATGCTCTGCCAAGCTTCCCAAAACATGGCAACCAACCAGAATGTCAAAGCCAGCGACATAACTCCCTGCCATGAAGGGATAAAGGGGAGCTCATGCATAGTCCCCGAATACTACCAGATGTCAACCCTCGGGACTCCCTCAAAAGGGGAACATTTTGGAAGCAAGCTCAAGGGGCAACACTACCTCTCCTTAACAAACTAAGAGAGGCCTTCAACCAAAAGAAAGAGGACAAGCAAGCAATGGATAAGTGAGGTAATCGTTGGCACACAGAATAGGAGAGCAAACCAGATGAAACACTCTGAGGCTACCGAAGAATTCATCGAAAGAATCCCATGGACACAACCAACCCTGCTCAAGCTCTCCTTCTCTATTGATGCTCCTTTCTCACTTTCTTTTCTTTAAAAGACAACCTCTGAATGTGGAGACCTTATCGAGATCCATCGAGGGGGATTTGTTCTCTTGGATCACCCGCTGACTTGATCATCGGAGTGCCCCAATCGGAATCCCAGACCTGGGTCTCTTTTCTTTTATAGGGGACTGGGTACGCATGCAGGATTTCAAATGAGGAGGGCGATGCCTGATGCTGCATCGAAGCTACATGCCACGACAATCCAGGTGGCAATAGATTGGCATACCAGGTAGGGGGCAGGATGAGGAAACATCAGTCAATTTGGTCCCCTTACCAAAAAAGCAGCTCCACTTGAGGCATGGTGGTGACACGCATGCAGGAAGCCTCCACCAGCTACATGGGAGGTCCTCCTTATAATGGAGACCTACACGGCCCAGAGGGGGAGCTCCCCGCTTTATCACAACCTCTCCCGATGGATGATCAGCTCGTCCTGCTCGCTTAGCAGATACAAACTCTGATCATGGTCGTACGGTAGTTGCAGCATCAGCACCGATCTCTAGCCACCCAACAATAGCCAAAGACCCCCGCGGCCCTAGTCACTTGACCCCGTGATAGCTTGCAGTCCTTCCAAGGCAGGCCACTATAACCACAGGACATAAATAATCCCCGGGGTAGCCTCCAAACCCCGACAAAGTGATAGAGGAGCGGGTCAATCGATCGGGAGAGCCAGTCCCCAGTCTTGAAGCGCGCTGCCCTCAAGCACCGTAGACACTACCAGAGCAAGGCCCCCTATCATGACCCTCCTCAACAGTTACCTCTATCTTCTCCAGCAGCCTTAGCGAAAGGTTCCACCAATGAGGCTATTGGGTGCATGGCAGAGAAGCGCCTGGAAGAACAAGAGCAAAGGTTGGCAGAACTATCCCGCCAGTTTGCCATCATGCAAGGCTCCTCCCGTGAGCCAGTGGGCCATGACGCTCGATCGCCCTTCTCCCGAGAGATCCAAGAGGGGCCGATCCTGAGTCGGTTCCGCATGCACCAGGTGGATCCCTACGATGGGACCGCCGACCCCCTAGATCACCTAAAGAACTACGAGGCTCTCATGAGAGTCCAGGGGGTGACAAATGCCCTCCTTTACTTAGGCTTCCTAGCCACTCTTTGAAAGGTTGCTCGATTTTAGTTCACTTGTCTTGAACCTGATAGCATCAGTTCCTTCACGGAGCTAGAAAGAAAGTTTATGGCACACTTCGACGCTTGTCGGAAGGTGCCACAAGAAGTTGATAGCCTTTTTTCCATCAGGTAGCAGGACCACGAGTCCTTGCAAGACTATGTGGCCTGCTTCAAGATTGTCACACTGGAGATATATAATTTGGATGAGCCCATCACCATGCTTGTGCTGAAGAGAGTGCTTTGGACTTCCTGCCTGACCTACTCCCTAGACAAGAAGCCACCGAAGACAAACTCTAACCTCCTCCTCTGTGTTCATAATTATATTCGTGCTGAGGAAGTGGATTATACCAGGAGAGAGCTGGATGGGAAACCATTAGAGAAACAAACCTCGGGAGAGCCCCAGGGGCATGCAAGCCTGGGCCAAGCCCAAATTCCCGAGCGAGGCCTAAGTCGAGGAACGATCTCATTCCAAAAGAAGCATATACTCCTCTCCTCGTCCTGAGATTGAAAATTCTCATGAAGATTGAGTGTGAGCGCTACCTACATCGCCCTCCCCCACTAGGACCTCTAGTGGCCATGATAAGACAAAATACTGTCGATTCTACCATGACCACGGCCATGATATCGAGGAATGCTATCACCTCAAAAGAGAAATTGAAGATCTAATAAAGTGGGGCTACCTCAAAAAGTTTATGGGGGGCAAGACCCCGGCAGAGCCTCAGGCGCTTGTGGCCTTTCCTCCTGTCCCTGTAGTTGAAATTGGTCCATCGAGAAACCCGTGCGTATGATATGTTGGGGGCAAACTCTTCCTATACTGGGAAGGTCCCTATGGAGTAGTCGAGACCCTTCCCCCTGGAGCCTACTACCTCGCCGAACTTGACAGTGCCCAGTTTGTGCAGGCCTGGAATGACAAAAGTCTAAGGATGTACCGCCAATAATGTAAGTCTCCCTCCTTTCAATAAAAGATTCCTTTCAGTGCAATGTTGTCTTTGCCTTGCAGGAAAACCATCGCCCGACCCCAGGCCTGGCGATTCGAGCCAAGAAACTCCAGAAGCCCCACACTTGCTATTGAGCCCATGGTCCAGGGATGTCAACCGGGAAGCCCTAGGGTTCTTGCCATCTATCGCCTGACTCTCAGTTCAGTTCTTGCCTTGCTCACAGTCCGAAGATATCCATGGCGACTCAATGAAGTCTCGCCATCTACGCGAGGCTCACAGTTTGGCAATTGCTATGCTAATAGTCCGAAGATATCCATAAAGACTCTAAAAGGCCCCTGCCATCTATCGCCTGACTCTTAGTTCAGCTCTTGCCAGGCTCACAGTCTGGAAATGTCCGCTGTGACTCAATGAAGTCCCGCCATCTACCGTGAGGCTCACAGCTTGACATCTACTATGCTAACTGTCTGGAGATGTCCACGAGGAATCCCAGCAATCTCGTTGTCTAACACGAGGCTCGCAGTTTGGCATCGACCATGCTCATAGTCCAGAGATGTCAGTGGGACACCCCAGAAGTTCCACCATCTATTGCTTGACTCACAATTTAGCACCTCAAGCTGGGAGCCACAGCTAGGAAACTCTTGAAGCCCAGCACCTCCTACCATCCTTACAGTTCGGAGATGTTAACGGGACACCCCAGAAGTTCTGCCATCTGTCGCCTGACTCATAGATCAGCATCTAAAGCTGGGAAACTCCTGAAGCCCCGCACCTGCCACCATCCTCATAGTCCAGAGATATCAACGGGACACTCCAAAAGTTCCACAATATATCGCCTGACTCATAGCTCGGCGCCTCAAGCCGGGAAACTCCAGAAGCCCTGCATTCAACCCACCGGGCCTCCAGTTCAGTGATAGCAAAACATGGCACTCCTGAAGGCCCACACTTCGTAGGCCAAACTCAGTGCTAGTGAGGACAATTTCAAGACTCCTCAAGTTAAGTGCCATAACTTGATGGTCTCCTAGGGCCACTCAGGCCCCCCTCAAGCCATACACCAGCTCTTGGCTTGACTGGAGAGTTCCCAAGACAAGCAACTACTGAAGAGGTTCGAGGTAACCATAAAAATGAGAACTCAATGAAGCAAAAAGAACATTGATATTGCATGAAAAAGATACATCATCAACAGACCCCCAACAGGCCGGGCAGTCCCAAAATAGAAAGAAAGATTTGGGAAGGAAATCAAAGCCTATCCCTCTATGGGCTCCTTCCTGAGATGATGGATAGGCATGCCAGCATCCCCTTGGGCCTCTGCAACCCCCACCAGTGGGACTTCCTCAATGGCAAGAGCAGGCTCTACCTCAGCCATGACAGTAGGAGTCATAATTTTTCCTAAGGCTCCACCAAGGCTGCCTGGGACCACGACCTCTTCTAGCTTCAGCTCTAGGAAGAGTTGGGCCACCAGAGATTTGCAGACCCCAAATCCTTTAATGAAGGAATCCATGGCTGCCTCCTGGACTTTATCAAAAAACATCGTTGAGGCCCTGAACATGGGCACTGCCTCGATGGCCTCCTTCTTTGCAGCCTCCATCAAGACGACCGCCCTAGCAGCTCTCTCCTCGACTACTAACAGCCAAGCCTGCATTGCCTCTAGTTATGCTCGGAGGCCACTCCTTAGCTCTTCCACTCAGGAAACTTCGGCTTTGAGCTCCTCCACCCGGTGGGAAGCCCGATCCCTTTCTTGGGCCAAGGACACTTCGAGGTCACTAACCCAATTTTTGGCATCGATTGCCCTGGCTTGAAGGACCTTATCCCTCTCTTCCAAGGCCCCGACCCGGTCAGTTTGCTCCCAGGCCTCAACCGCTAGCGACACCCATTCTTGCTCTCGCTGGGCATCTCTCCTTTCCCACTGGGTGCAGTAGTCGTGGATGAGAAGAACATTGATCCCAATCTGCATCATCAAAGGTGTTAACTATGACAACTAGACTGAAGCAACAGAAAAGAAGAAGACTACCGTAAAGAGGAGGGGAAGTGGTGCGGGCACCAGACTCAGAAGATGACTTCAGGGCTCCATCTGGATCTCTGATTGACCTTGCCCAAAGAATTAGGGTTTTCTGGTTTTGTACAAGTCCTAGTAGTGGTCTAGGTCTTCTCCAGGTTGGTGCCACCTTTTTTCAAGTCAAGGTCCAGGGTGCCACATTTTTCTCCCAGGCTCAAGTAAGTGGGCGCCACACTCCCAGCCACACGCCAGAATCCAGGGGGCGCCACATCTCCATCCCAGTGTCTTGGTCCCCACACCTAAGGGAGCAAGAATTTTTCTTGAAGCCAAAATCAAGGAGGCGCCCCATATATACCTTAAAAGGCCAAGCTAAAGGAGGAAAGAGGCATTTCTTGGGGAGCACTTCAAAGGGGCGCCCAATCCATGCCTAAAAAGACCAAAGCAAAGTTGGGAAGAGCCATGACTGGGGGAGAAAGAAAAGGAGGTGTCCAAAAGAGTTGAGCCATGAAAGGAAGAAGCCAAAACTTGTGGAGCAAGACTAGGAGGCGCCAAATACTTCCAAATAAAACCAAGCATGGAAGGAAAAAAATTTTTTCTTGAAGAGCAAGGCTAGGAGGCGCCACCTACTTACCATTTGGAGCCACCAATCAACACTTATGGAAGCTCTTGGTCGGCCATATGAGAAGGATTTGATTCTACAATCCTAATTTGAGGATCCATTCTATTAGTCCCACATGGGAAGATGTAAAACCCTGACCTCTTGTAAAGACCTATAAAATAAACCCCTCTTGTAAGTTTGAAAAAACAACTGATGAATGAATTCAATTTATGTGTGAGCAAACTTTGTGTTTCTCTCTTCCGTACTTGCATTCAGGTGTTGAGCTCCGTGAGGGAGTAAATCCAGGTTCCTTAGGAACCTTGAGGAGGTGTGAGATCTCCAACCCCAAAACCCTAGGTTAGCCACTTCACTTCCAAACCCTAGCCGCCCATCATCCTCTTCATTCCACCAAACCCTAGCCTACCCCATCTCTCACGGCTCCTCTCTCCAAGTAGAGGCCGACCACCAGCATCCAGGTCCAGTTCGGCTACTTCGAAGACAGAGCAAATCTCAGAGGAAGTCAGATCAGCATCCAGGAGAATCAGGATTTCAGCAACATCAGCTTTCAAGTTCTTCTATCTGGTAAATCCTTCCTTGAGTATCTGGTTCCATAACTTGTTCTTCTTTCCCAGATCTTGAGTTCAGAAGAAGCCAACTCTGCCAAAGGGCCAGTATTGGAGGATCCATTATGAAGATATCTGAATCCGGGGATCCAACAATATGCTCAAGAGAGTCCTTCCACTAAACTCTGTGAAGATCACTGCTTGGTCTGTAACCCTTCTCTTCTCTTTACTTCTGTCATGTTGAAAGTTCAGAGCGAAACCCTAGGTCTGGGAGTTTCTCAACCCCCAGCGATTCTTTACTTCTGAACTACTCTGATAACCTAATTTCTTTAAATTGTGCTTTCAATTATTACATAGTTTCTTTCAATTTAGTTTAACTTTCCTTTGAGTCAAAGCCGACTTCTTAAAATATATATATATAAAAAAAAAACATTAATTTTAATTTGCTTCCATATTCTACATATTCGTTCTACATCATTTTGGTATCAGAGCATTCGTTCTGCATCATTTTTGGTATCAGAGCATTCGTTCTGCATCAGGAAGGGTGCCAAGAAGGGCCTCTGCCAGCATCCTGCCTCCCCTCTCACGACGGTCACACGACTGGATCGCAAACTCCATCATGACTTTGCAAGTGCAAGATCCTGGATAACTACCAAGTCTGGTTTCACCCCAGGTGCTACCCTCCAGATATTTGAATTCAAAATTTAAAATAGGGGCCCCTTGATTCATGAAGAAAACATCCTCTCTTCACTCCCCCAAATCAAGTATTGTAACCACTATTTCAAATTTGAATTCAAATATCAAATGAAGACATAGGTGCTTATAAAAAAGACCCTAACCCTCTTGTAAAACTAGTTTTTGATGAATGAAAATTTTGAGAAGTTTCTACTTCATTATAGCACTTGTCTTCTTAGACTAGGAACTCTGTGAGAGAGTGCCTTTGTCCTTCAGGACATCGAGGGGTGAGAGTGGTGCGGACACCAGAGACACCAGAATGAGACAGAGGCTTCTCAACCCTTTGTGGATTACTTAGTCTCATTGAGTCTATTTGTAATGAGGGCTTAGCCTATTTGAGTTGTCTTTTATTATTTGAGTCCTGTACTAGTCAGCTCATGTTGAGCTAGTTTTATTTCTGAGTCCTGTATGTAGCATTTGATCCACACTATTAGAGTTTTGGATAAGTCGGTCAAGTCAGCTCATATTGACCTAATCATATTCCGAATCTTGTAATCATGTCTAGTTATATTGAGTCTGTTTGAGTCAAGCCCAGTCAAAGAAGACTAAAGCATGTGAAGGACACCACCCAACATGCTACCTTAGCAGCCGCATGGAGCCCAGTCACACCCTGGATTTCACCACCTAGGATTACTTGGAGGATAATAAATTTGGCCCATGCATGACGAGTTGATGACCACACGCCAGCACACCCCAAGTACACCAACTCCACACGCGCTAGCATGATAAGAAAAAATGTCAAAACAGATAAACATGAATTCCCTAATTCATGCTAGCTTGCATAGGAAAGAAGTGGTCCCCCCTTTGGATGTCACTTCCTATTTTGTTTGGAGGGACTTTGTATGGCATGAAAGTATTTTCCTCCATGTATTCAGCCCCACACTTTAAGAAGAAAGTGGGAGAGTATTTTCTTCCATGTATTTAGCCCCACACTTTAGGAAGAAAGTGGTCACCCATTATTTTCCTTATTTTCTTTTGCTTGGGCCCTAAGTCTCATGACTCTATATAAGGGACCCCTTGTATGAAAATTTTAACAATTTTGATATATAAAATACTCTTGATTCTCCAATTGCTGTGAGCCTCCCTGCTTTGTGCATTAAGGGATCTTGTGTGAGCCTAAAGTCCTTCCGAAGTGCTACCCGAAGAAACCCTAGCCAACCAATCTTTTTCCAAGCCTCTTCTTCCAACATGCCCTTGCTGCCTTTTTCTGAAGTTTTTCTTGTTTCTAGCCTTTATTTTCTCACCCTTGATGATTGTTTCAGGTCCTCGAGTTCCTACGAATTCAACGACTCCAGCCAGGCCGCAATCGGACCACCAAGCAAAAAGCCGGGAATCCGTGGGCCTCCGGATTGATTTTCCATGCCGCATCCATCAAGGAACGAGTGATCTCTTCACTGCAATATTTACTAGATGCATCAAACATTGCCAGGTACACCCCCTATATTCTCCAGTAATTTTATTGAAGATGAACGAGCCCAAGCAAGACTTCTCAGCCTCGGCAGTCCTCTTTCCTTTGCTTTTTAGGTCTTGATCTACATGCGTAGTTTCTAAAATTCATATAGAACTCTCTACATCTTATTTTGATCTGATATTCAGGATTTAACTATCTCACCCCACATATAAAATACACAAAAATAATTGCATGCATCTTAGTTTCACATCATCTAGTATCAGAGCTTAGATTAGGGCTCATTTTCTGCACCCTTCACAATCTATATATGTACTATTCTTTTAATTGTTTCTCCCTTCTCAAAATTCTAAAAATTTTGATTTTTATTTTTCTAGATTTATATTAATTCAAAGTATGTTACAGAATTTTTGGAGATTTTATTTTAGTCTATGCAGTTTCTTCAAGCCGAAATATAGCCTACAAATTTTTAGCTCTGTTTTTTAGCAAGACAACTTTGGAAGGTTTAGGGTTTTGTTTGGCATATCTTTTGCATATGTTTTATTTTTAGTATGTTTCTAGCATATTAGGTCATTGGCTACAAATCATATTTCTGCAAAAGAATAAAAAAAAAAATTACATATATAAAAGCTACCTAAAATACTGGAACCCTAATTTTGCATCATCAGCCTGCCATCATTGCATAAACTACCTTTAAGGGCACTCTTGCTATTTCAGATAGGGGGAGGGTTTGATCACCTCTCCTTAGCCCAAAACAACATCCCCTGCATTTCATCCCAAGCCTAACTTAAAATCTATTAGAATTCATTTGCCCTAGTTGGCTAGGGACACCAACTAGTCGAGTTCGGGCTAAGTATCAGATCACTATATCAAGCTAACCTGTGTGTGCCTTGTGCTTAGTGTCTAGAACGGTGGTTCAAGGATTCAGTCCCGAAGGGCTTGTGTGCTAGTCCGCCTACCTGGCTAATCTTTGATTGGTGTCTAGGATTGGCAATCAGGGACCTAACACTCCCTTTACACCTGCCTGGCTGAGTACAGGGTTACTATAGGCTATTTTGCCACCCTGATTGAGCATCTAGTTTTGGACTCTAGGTCTAGGTAGCTATAGTCGAGTCAGTATTGAGTCTTGCATGAGCACTAGATCAGGAGCATCATCCTCCATCTCCACTTTTGTCTGAATCCATGGACAATCTTGAAGCCCAGATTAAAGCCCTTGCTGACCAAATGGCCCAGATGACTCAGTTGACCCAGATCGATACCCAAACCCATAATAGACTTGACCATTTAGCCAATAGACTTGATCAAGTAGATGTTCGGATAGAAACCCTAGAGAAAATCCATAAGACTCAGATTAGATCCAAACTTGAGCCACCCATATCCACACTATCCAAATTATATGAACCTAGAACCTATGTACCCAAAACCTATGAACATAGGTCCTATGCACCCACTCCCTATAAGCCTAGTATACCCATAACCCATAGATCTTATGACTCCAAATTCTATGACTCTAGAACCTATGAGCCCATATCTTATGAGCCCAGTAGACCCAAGACCCATAGAGATGAACCTAAATCCTATGACCCCAGATCCTATAATTCCATGACCCATATATCTGTACCCTTGTCCTATGAGCCCAGAAAGCCCATAACCCCTAGGTATCAGCCTAGTACTAGTCAGGTCTTTCCTAGTCAACTTGAATCCCATAGGATTAGTATCCCTAAATATGAACCCAGTAGTAAGCCACTACCCCTTAGGCAACCTAAACCTACTAGGAGTAGTGCCCATAATCAGAAACCAGGACCTAGCCAATTTTTCCTTAGCCGACCTTCCCCTACCATCCCTTTGATTGACAAGGCTTACATTAACGTGGAAGTGTATGAGCTGATATGGACTTAGTAGATGAATATGAGGGAGAAGAGGAGATACCTATAGATGATCTAGAATTAGCTAACCCAATAGATAACCAGGTAGAAGCCAACCTAGAGGTAGTTGACCCTAACCACATCCAGCCTAAAGCTGTAGTGGAAGAATATTAGAGGAAGAGAACCTAGATATTGCTACTAGAACCTTGTCCGAGGAAACCATAGAGGGGAGCCAAATTATAGAGTCTAGTCCTAAAATACAAGAACCAGAAGAATTTATTAAGGACCTGATATCTTTGAATCAGTACCCTCAGGATAAGCCTAATCCTATAGTTCCCATTAAGGACCTCTTCCCTAAGATTAGTAACCCATCCTTTCATTATGCAAACCCTGTAGATAGACCTCAACCTCATAAGGTTAACCTCATTAGTCTAGGATTAGTCCCCAACATGCCTCCTTATATCATACTTTATCCAACTAACCTGGAACCTTTTCCTCCACCCTATTAGACTAATTCTGAACCCAGTTCCTATTTTTTGCCTTTTCCTGATACCTCCAGCATTTCTAAGATCATTAGTTTGTATTTAGTTGAGATTAGCATACTGCATGCATTCATTACGCATGTTAGGTTTGCATTATACTTCTGGCATATCCTATGTAATTTGCTAGAAGCCCATTGTAAGTTTTCATGTGCATGTCAAGCTAGGATCAAACCTAGAGAATCTATAACCTCTTAGATTTAGGTCCAAAGAGTTCACTAAAATTTCCTTTGATAGGAATTCATAGTTGAGTCTGTTAGGTGTAGGTATGAGTCATTTGCATCATCTGTTGGGAGTCTGCATGTGCCCAGCATATTCACCACCTGCACTAATTTTGAAAGAAACTGGCTAATTCCCGAAGAAGGGCCAAAAAATCTGATGTAGTGGATTCTATCATGGTGAGGCTTAGGCCTAAAAGAAGCTTCATGCTCGCGGAGCGGGACCGTTTAGAGTGATAGAGAGGGTTAGACCAATACCTATGTATTAGATTTGCCTTCGGATCTGGGCATTAGTTCTACCTTCAATATCACAGACCTGATTGAGTACAGAAAACCGGCAGCGATACCTAGTAAGGCCTTTGGACCTATTCCTTCCATTGAGAGTGACCCTAGCCCAGAGTGTCCACCAATTAATTGGCTTGAGAGAGGAGAACGGATCGAGCGTATCCTGGATAATCAAGCCTTAATGACCCGGGGCTGCGGTTATCAATGTTTTCTGGTCCAATGGCAAGGCCGGCCAGAGCCAGACGATTCATGGATTTCTCAAGAGGACCTGCAATGCCTCAACCCAGACCTCCTCGAGAGATATGTGAGCCAGCTTGATTTTCACTCGACAGGGTCGAGTTCCTCCTACTCTAGGAGAATTGGTGCGGACACCAGAGGCACCAGAATAAGACAGAGGCTTCTCAACCCTCTGTGGATTACTTAGTCACATTAAGTACATTTGTAATGAGGGCTTAGCCTATTTGAGTTGTCTTTTATTATTTGAGTCATGTACTAGTCAGCTCATGTTAAGCTAGTTTTCTTTCTAAGTCCTGTATGTAGCATTTGATCCACACTATTAGAGTTTTGGATAAGTCAGTCAAGTCAGCTCATGTTGAGCTAATCATATTCCGAATCTTGTAATCATGTCCAGTTATATTGAGTCTATTTGAATCAAGCCCAGTCAATGAAGACTCAAGCATGTGAAGGATACCACCCAACCTGCCACCTTAGCAGCCACATGGAGCCCAGTCACATCCTGGATTTCGCCACCTAGGATTACTTGGACGATAATGAAGTTGGCCCATGCATGACGAGTTGATGACCACACGCCAGCACACCCCAAGCACACCAACTCCACACGCTAGCATGACAAGAAAAAATATCAAAACAGATAAACATGAATCTCCTAATTCATGCTAGCTTGCTTAGGAAAGAAGTGGTCCCCCCCTTTGGATGTCACTACCTACCTTGTTTGGGGGGATTTTGTATGACATGAAAGTGTTTTCTTTCATGTATTCAGCCCCACACTTTAAGAAGAAAGTGGGAGAGTATTTTCTTCCATGTATTTAGCCCCACACTTTGGGAAGAAAGTGGTCACTCATTATTTTCCTTATTTTCTTTTGCTTGGGCCCTAAGTCTCATGACTCTATATAAGGGACCCCTTGTATAAAAATCTTAACAATTTTGATATATGAAATACTCTTGATTCTCCAATTGCTATGTGCCTCCCTGCTGTGTGCATTAAGGGATCTTGTGTGAGCCTGAAGTCCTTTCAAAGTGCTACCCGAAGAAACCCTAGCCAACCAACCTTCTTCCAAGCCTCTTCTTCCAACACACCCTTGCTGCCTTTTTTTAAAATTTTTCTTATTTCCAGCCTTTGCTTTCTCATCCTTGACAGTTATTTGCAGGTCCCCAAGTTCCTACGAATCCAACAACTCCAGCTAGACCGCAATCGGACCACCGAGCAGAAAGCTAGGAATCTGCGGGCCTCCGGCTTGATTTTTCAGGCCGCATCCATCGAGGAATGAGTGATCTCTTCACTGCGATCTTCACCAAGTGCATCAGACGTTGCCAGGTACACCCCCTATATTCTCCAGTAATTTTATTGAAGATGAACAAGCCCAACCAAGACTTCTCAGCCTCGGCGGTCCTTTTTCCTTCGCTTTTTAGGTCTTGATCTCCATGCATAGTTTCTAAAATTCATATAGAACTCTCTACATCTTATTTTGATATGATATTCGGGATTTAACCATCTCACCCTACATATAAAACACACAAAAATAATCGCATGCATATTAGTTTTGCATCAGAGAGGCCCTAAGTTCCTTTCCTCCTTCGCAAGCCACCCACCAATCTTTAAGCTTAGACGCCCGTGGAAGCTCGACCAGGATGCCTAGCAAGAAGAGCCTCCTCAACCACCATTCTCAATTCTTTTCCATCCCTTCTTACTTGCTTATTCCTTCTTCTTGATGTTTTCTAACCCTTCCCTTGGGTGCTCGCAGGTCCGCCAGGTGCCACGGACAACAGAGTTGGTCTTCCTTGCCCCCGTGACCATCGAACGAAAAGCCGACGAATCCGCAAGGTTGAAGGCCTGATCTTCCAGGCCGCATCCGTGAGAGTGAGTGAACTCGGTATCGGGCGCATCAGAGTCTTCACGGTTTGCACCCCTAATCTCCTAAGTAGGTATTGATCTAAAGCTAAGTCCTATGGGGTTTCTCAACCCTAGGGTCCTCTCGTTATTTTTGTTTAGGGACTATCTTTGCTAGAAAGTTCTTGTCCTTATAGAATCCCTAGTTCCATTCTTAACTTGACTTCAGGAATCAGTACATCTCTTGAAACCTAAAACTCAAAAGAAAAATCATTTGCATATCCATCTCATCATTAGTATAGTCCCGCATCATCTTAGTCCCATATCAATTCCTGGTATCAGAGCTTCATCCCGCATCATTTGGTATCAGAGCATGGTTAGGGCTTAGTTTTCTTTAAGTACTTGGTTGGGTGCTTCACCATGGCTGTCTGGTCATAGAAAAAAGTAGGGCTGCAAGACCCTCACATCCCATTGAAAGGGGATTTCCTATAGCATATAGGGGTGCCGATGTGATTGACCCTTGAAGGAAAAAACGAGGAGATAGATTTTAGATCCTAAAGAAAAGTTTTGCATCATTAGATTGCAACATCTTTAAAATTTCTGCATTTTTCTAACCTAGTATATGGTTTGCTATTTTAGTTGTTTCTGCCTGTAAGAATCTTTGATTTTGTTGATTTTTGTTTTTCTAGATTCTAATAATTGATAGTAATTTTCAAAATTTTTCTAGATTTTATCTCAGTCCATAGATTTTCTACATGCCATATTACTATCTAAAAATAATTCTGCTCTGAATTTCAAGCAAGTTCATTTCATCATACTTTCATTTCCATATAGTTTAATTTTGCAGTTTAGGTTCATGTTTTTTATTTCCAGCAACTTATACTTCTGATAATCTACATCAAAACATAAAAAAAATTATATACATTTCAATAGGTTTCATGTGCATGCCATCATCTACATAATCGACTTAAGGGCGACAATATCACAAGATAAGGGAAGGAGGTCATACCTTTTCTTGGCCCGAAAACCAGCAACTTGCATTTTGAACCTAAGCCTAAATTAAAATCTAGTAGCAACCTAATAGCTTAGGGACATCAACGAGTCGGGTTTAACCATTATGGGGAAGCTAGTGCATGCAACCCTTCATTAGTACCGGAAAGCTGGTGTCTAAGGCAAGAGGCCTAGTATCAAATGATCTAAGTGGTGTTGTGGTTCCTTAATTGGATCCTTGAGAAAGCAAGGGGGGCCTTCCACACTCCCACCTCTTACCTGGCCAGTGAAAGGGCTAGTTGTTGTGCTGTGTAATTTAAGTTAACCCATTTTGTTTAAACTCATAGGTATAGCAAACCGTAGTATCCTCCATTGTGTGTTACATGTGCACTAGATTAGGAGTCAATGTATATGTGATTGATTGCATGACCATTAGATTAGGAGCTCAACCTATAGTCTCGACCTAACCCAATCTAATGTGACCATGGAGCCCAACCCTAGAAGAGCCACTAGGTACATTATGTTGCAAGTATCTAAATTTGGTGGTGATTCTAAGATTTAGAATTGTCTTAATTGGGAAAAAAATATGGACCTGTATTTTGAAAGCCATATGAATATCTATTCTGAAAGAGATCAGTTCAAGTTTGCTAAAGCTAAGTTAGTTTGCCAGGCTAAGGTAGACTGGGATAAGTTTGAGAGAGTACTTAGGCGAGAATGCCGTAAACCCATAACTATCTGGAGCGACATGAAACTTGAACTAAGGATAAAGTACGTAGGTAGATTTTTTGAGCACAAAGTTTTAGACCAATGGTACAAATTGAGACAGGGCAATAAAACTGTGTCTAAGTATATTAAGGAATTTAATGAGTTTATTAGGAGATGTAACATAGTTGAACCTAAGTCTAAAATCATATCTAGATTTAGAGATGGCCTACGAAGGGATATCCAGTGGAAACTATTCCAGTGGAGGATTTATAACCTGGATGATGCCTATCGACTTGCTATGGAATTCAAGTCAAGTCAGAGGGAACCCATGAACTATCGAGTTGAGCCCAGTAGGATTAGTACCTCTGAATCCAAACCCAACCTTAACCCGAGTCGACCCAACCCTAACCCGAGTCGACCCACCCCTGCTACCCCATGTGTTAACCAGGGTGACATTACAGAAGAGGAATATGTTGTAGACCTAGAATTGGTTGACCCAAAAGACACCCAGGTAGAAGCTATATTGGAAGGACCCTTAGAAGATTCTGAACCCACCAGTGAGCCTAAAGTAGAAGTATATGAGGCTGACATGAGTTTGGTAGACGAATATGAAGGAGAAGACTTCGAGGAGGACAACTCTAGTACCTTACCTAAGAAAATCCTTAGAGAAGAAAAGATTGTAGAGCCTAGTCCTGAAACATCATAACAATGGAAAATTAGTGAGGACTTGGTTCTTGTAAGTCAATGCCCTCAGGAAGAGCCCACTCCTTTAGCCTCAACCCGAGACCTCATTTAGTTCCCTTATAAAGAGTTCATTCCTCTCATCCCAGTTGATGACCATTTTCTGGAACTGAGTAACTCTTCATTTCTTGAAAAACCTGCACTTGCAATGACCAAATTCTCCATTCTTCAATTTGACCTTATGTCACCCATAGATCAATGTTCATACATTAAGTTTAGTCTCTTTAGCCTAGAATGAGTCCCTGAGTCTCCTTCCTATTTCCTACCCTTCCCTAAGTCTTATCATGTTTCTAGAGCCATTAGGTTACACTTTGATGAGATTACCAGGTTGCATGAATCCCTAGAGCCCATCCCTTTTGCTACCTACTTATGGAAGACCTTCTGGAATTTGCTAGAAGTTCATGATAAATTTTCACATGCATATCAAACCAGGGTCGAACCTAGAGAGTCTATAGTCTATTAGGTTTAGGCCCAAGAGTCAAATAAAAATTTCTCTCAATAAGAATGCATAGTTGAGTCTGCATTTTGTTAAGTATCATTATGAATTTTAGAGTTCGCAAAGTCATTCACATAGCATGCATAAGGAAATTAGCCAAAAAAATTAATCTAAGTAATGATATATATAAGAAATTGGTTGATTCCTGAAAGCAAGCCCAAGAATTAGACATAGGGGAATCTGTAATGATTAGGCTTAGGCCTGAATGGTTTCCACCAGGAACCATTAAGAAATTTCATGCTCGTAAAGTTGGCCCCTTTAAAGTGATAAGGAGAGTTGGCCCTAATGCCTATATGCTTGAGCTACCCCTGGATTATGGCATTAGCTTGACTTTCAATATCTCAGAATTAGTCGAGTATAGGAAACCAGCAACCATACCCAGTGAGCCTTTTGGGCCTGACCTATCTTTTAAGAGTGAACCTGACCCAGAGTGTCCACCTCCAATTTTACCTGAGAGAGGAGAATGGATTGAGAGTGTCCTGGATGATTAAGCTTCCGCCACCCGGGGCAAAGGATATCAGCATTACTTGGTCCGATGGCCAAGCCGACCGGAGTCCGATGATTCGTGGATTACCCTATAGGACTTGCAGCACCTCGACCTGACCTTCTTAAAAAATTCCAAAGCCAAATCAACCCTTACTTGACAGGGTTGAGTTTCCCCCCACCCCGAGAGAATTGGTGTGGGCACCAGGATTAGATAGAGGCTCCTCAACCCTATGTGGGTCTCTGATTAGGGTTCTTAATCTTTTGGATCTTGTAATAAGGCTTCAAGCCTGAGTAATTTACTTTTTAGTCATGTAATTAGTATCTAGTTGATTTCAATTTTTGGTTTAGTCTGGTAATTTGGCCAATTGGTCAAGTTAGGATCAATTGGTCCTGTAATTAGCCAAGTTAGTCCACAAGCTCAAGTCAATTTGAAGATGGGCTCAAGCTAGTTTGAATATGAGTCAAGCCACCTCTCCATGCCATGTTAGGAGTGCCAACTCATAAGGAGTGCCACATCATCAGTGCCACATGGCATGGGAGGCACCACTTCAGCTCATGGAGGGCCACATCATCAATGCCACATGGCATGGAAGGTGCCACTTCATCAAGCACCTTGGGCGGCCAAGTAAAGCTAAAATTTTAAATTCAAATTCCATGGCTGACTCCCATTAATCTCTCCTTGATCCAAACCAACAAGATCCTCACCCCACTCCACATATTAAGCCATATCACCAAGGATCAAGCCTAGCATTCATGGTTGGTCAAAGCTTCATGAAGAGGAGATTCAAAATTTAAAATAGGCGCCCCTTGATTCATGAAGACAACATCCTCTCTTCACTCCCCCAAATCAAGTCTTGTAACCCCTATTTCAAATTTGAATTCAAATGTCAAATGAGGACTTAGGTGCTTATAAAAAGGACCCTAACCCTCTTGTAAAACTAGTTTTTGATGAATGAGAATATTGAGAAGTTTCTACTTCATTATAGCCCTTTGTCTTCTTAGACTAGGAACTCTGTGAGGGAGTACCTTTATCCTTCAGGACATCGAGGGGTGAGAGGCCCTAAGTTCCCTTCCTCCTTCGCAAGCACCCACCAATCTTCACGCTTGGATGCCCCTAGAAACTCCACCTAGATGCCTAGCATGAAGAGCCTCCTCGACCACCATTCTCAACTCTTTCCCATCCCTTCTTACTTGCTTATTCCTTCTTCTTGATGTCTTCTAACCCTTCCCTTGGGTGCTCTCAAGTCCTCCAGGTGCCACAAACAACGGAGTCAGTCTTCCTTGCCCCCGCGACCATCGAACGGAAAGCTGACAAATCTGTAGGGTTGAAGGCTTGATCCTCCAGGCCGTATCCGCTAGAGTGAGTGAACTCGGCATCTAGTGCATCAGAGTTTTCATGGATTGCACCCCTAATCTCCTAAGTAGGTATTGATCTAGAGCTAAGTCCTACAAGGTTTCTCAATCCCGGGGTCCTCTCGTTATCTTTGTTTAGGGACTATCTTTGCTTGCTAGAAAGTTCTTGTCCTTATAGAATCCCTAGTTCCATTCTTAACTTGACTTCAGGAATCAGTACATCTCTTAAAACCTAAAACTCAAAAGAAAATTTATTTGCATATCCATCTCATCATTAGTATAGTCCCGCATCATCTTAGTCCCACATCAATTCCTGGTATCAAAGCTTCATCCCACATCACCTGTGACAAACTTTCGACCAGGGCGAGGGCCAATAACCTACCACCCTTGGCCATGAAAATCCTTTTTCAGCATAAAGAAAGAAGTGAACAAAGAGATCCTCAGCTCTATGTTCAACTCATAGCAGAGGACCAAGAAGTTACAAATTACTCGAATGCTATTCGGAGTCAGCTATGCCGGGACTATGTGATACAAGTTTAAAATTTTGACAAAAAAAGAATGCAAAGAAAATCGAAAACTAGCCTTCTGGTGATCTTCGTACACTGATATGGTGCCAGGACCCTTTCCTCGAAATAAGGGACCATCAAAGGAAGAATCTCGGGGATTTTGTAATGATCCCACATGGAAGCTAACCTAAAGAAAGAAAAAGTACTCTTAATGGAGTCAAGCCTTAGTTCGAGACCCCTTGCCCTAGAAGGACCTACAATGCCAGAGGGTTCATCCTCTCCCCTATCGGCCGAAAGCTCGCCGATGGTGGGAACTCTTAAAGACCTGACCATGGGTAAGAAAGGATGAGATATCTAACCTAAGAAGGATCAGAAGATTTGGAAGAACAAAGACTCGAGGTTGAAGCAGGAATAAAGATTTCCTTAAAATAATTGAGAGCAGGAAGATCCATTCTGAGAGGTGGAAACCCTTTATATAAGTGACAACAACAACTCTGATCTCTCCCTCAAGCAGTGTGAAGCACTTCTGAATATGCCACGTACACCAGTGCCAATTATGGGTATGGACCACTAAGAGGCAGAAGTCAACTCAATAGACCAGCCTGCTAGCCTTGATCCATGAAAATTTGATTGATGTCCAAGATGAAGCCTTCGTACAGCACCGGACATCTGTGATGGTGCCACATTTCATAATCCAAGCCAAAGATGAAGAGTAGACCTGAGCATCAAAATGAAAAGAGTCGATGTGACCCTTGAGTCCGTGCCAACCTTTTTGATGCCATTAAGAGCTCGACATCTATCCAAAGAACAATCCTCAAAATGGAAAATAGTTAATGCTACCAACCAGGTTCGAGATTCGCTATCATTAGTAATCTTCTCTTCCCTTGAAAAAAGATAAAAATTAATACTCCCATCTTTCAACGCAATAATTTGCTTTGAAATTAGGAGTGGGGGGCAAGTATTATGATAAACTGGGCTGAAGGATTGACCGGCCCACATGAACCAATTGACCCACAGCTAAAATACCACACAACATGAGAACAGATCGGTACAATTATTCAATCGATGGTAATATATGACTTGCGGTTGGCCATCGACGTGCACTAGGATAATTGGCTGACCTGCAATCGGCCTGTCCATCTCAGCTTAAGGCCCATCAGCTTAAGGCCCATCAAGAATAAAGTTGGTTGTTACACTGCATAACCAATCAAGACCAAGGTAAATAACTACCTGAGGCCGATAGTAACTATAATTATCTAAGGAAAGATTATCTTAATTAACTCTCCTAACAGTAATTAGTTACAAGAAAGCTTGTCCTAACCACTTTCAGTTGGGATAAATGCCTAACAAAAGTGATAAGTGGGGATCTCCGAGGTAAGCAAATCTAAGGCTATCCTAAGCCAAGTCAATTTGATTCATTCCTTTTCCATCCACGCTCTCTTTGAATTCTCTATTCTTTTGCCCGATTCTATTGACTTAGGAATCGAAGTATCCCCCATCGGAGAAATTTCGGTCCAGGGTCTATTTTGTAGGAACCCAAGGTGGTGAATTAGTGATTCGGGTGTTCCATCCAGTCCGTGGAGCTTAGCATCAACAAGCATCATAAAATAATAATGCTTAAAAGCATCACAAAGTTTTAATTTGCTAACATCGATACTTTTAAACACTATAACAAAAATGGCCATTTCTCGATGGTTTTTTTCCGATGCTAGGGATGTGCGTTGGCAGCCTTCGATGACCCACCGATGCTTTTGAGAAGTGTCATTAAAATTGGACATTACTGACACTTTTAGCATCGCGAGGTTTCCCTTTTCTTCCCCAAACTGAGCACTAGATCCCATTCGCTCTATCAGCCGCAACCATCCCATTCGCTCGATCCATCGCAACCTCCTTCTCCGATCCCTCCTTCCTCCTCTCATTAAATCGGCTTGTAGCTCCTGCTTCGATCCCTCCCTCCTTCTCCATCTCTTCCATCAATGTCGGGTCTATCCTCATCTTGCAAAGGATCGAACCACTGCCATATAGACCTGAGTTGAGCCACTGCTGTGCATCGGCCACCTCCTCTATTTCATCCTCCAATCCCTCTCTATTGACTCCTATATTGATTTTGATGATTAACAAAGTACTTAAGTATATTTGAGTACTAACTATTTATTAAAATATATTTTATCAGAAAAAGGTACTCATCAAGTTAGTTGATTGATTGCTTGTCAAAATAGTTGAAGAAGTCTCTTTATGGATGAAATTGTAAAGTTAAATAGACTTAAGTACATCAGAATGACTTGGAAGGACTCAAGTTTGAAGGTTGAAAAAGATTCAGCAGAGTCTCAACTGAATTTTAAAAAGTTTCAGCCAAATGTCGACTCATGGATATGAAGTGTCGACTCACAATATCGACTCATAGAAGCTTGAGCTGATACACAGAAGATATTTTAGATGGCATGCTCCAAGTGTCGACTCATGAAGCTCAAGTATCGACATACAATGTTGACTCAAGGATCGACTCAAGGCTGAGATAAAAATTATACAGAACATGTTGATCTATATACAAGAGGTCTTTCACACAGGCCTTATTAAAATGCTTAGGGCCATCGGATGCTGACTACGCCCTCAGAGAAGGCATGAAGGCATATGTGGAGATCATATGGGGGGTAAATCACTAGCCTACAAGATAATTCACCAAGATTATTATTGGCCAACCATTCAGAAAGATGCAGCTCACTACGTCTGAAGATGCAACCAATGTCAAAGATTCTCTAGCATCCAGAGATGTCTTGCAAGCCAGCTAACTCAGCTTATATCCCCATAGCCTTTTGCTCAATGGGGAATGGATATACTTGGTCCTTTTTCTTTGACCTCTGGACAGCGAAAGTTCCTCATTGTGGCCATCAACTACTTCACCAAATAGGTTGAGGCCGGACTCTTAGCCCTTATTTCTGAAGGGAAGGTTGAGAACTTTGTCAGGAATGCAATTATATTCTGATTTGGAATCTCGCATGCCATTATCACCGACAACGGAAGATAGCATGACAATTCTAAGTTCAAAGAATTCTGCACCCAATATCATATTGCTCATAGATTGACACCCGTCAGTCATCCCTAATCCAATGGAGAAGCTGAAGTGACCAATGGGACTATTCTCCATGGTATGAAGACTAGATTGAATGATGTCAAAGGGCTTTGGGCCGAAGAATTGAACTCAGTCCTTTGGACATATCAAACAACCTCCAAAACGGCTACCAAAGAATCTCCATTCAACTTGGCCTACGACTTCGAAGCAGTCCTTCCTGTGGAAGTTACTTTACAATCCCTAAGGATTGATCACTTTAAAGAACCTAAAAATTTAGAGCATCGTAGAGTAGACTTGGATCTACTTCAAAGTACCAGACTTCAAGCTCAGATGAGGATGGATACATATCGACAAAAAATTGCTAAATATTATAACTCCAGGGTGAAGGAACGAGCCTTCCGACTCGAAGACTTGGTATTTTGAAGGTCTGAAGTATCCAGGCCAACGAAACAAGGCAAACTATCCCCTAAATGGGAGAGACCTTACCGAATCAGAGAAGTTATCCACCCCAGGATATATCGCCTTAAAACTCTAGATGGTCTCTTATTACCTCGGTCTTGGAATGTAGAAAACCTTCACAAGTACTATCAATGAAAAAAATTTTCTTGAAATATCCTTGATGAAGTCTCCAAGAAAAAAAAATGGGCCCACTAAAGCCCACCAGATTTCAAGACCAACTGAAGCCTAAAATGGGCCCACTGAAGCCCACCAGATTTCAAGGCCCACTAAAGCCTAAAATGGGCCCACTGAAGCCCACCATATTTTAAGGCCCACTAAAGCCTAAAATGGGCCCACTGAAGCCCACCAGATCCCTTAAGATCTAAAAGGCAGGCTTGACCAGCCTACCTTATTATCCAAAGAGAGGCACAGGGATAGCCTAATCAACCTACCCTAATCGTAAATCCGATGATGTGCTGAGACGAGCATGACCAGCCTACCTTGTTATCAATAAAGGTACAGGGAGGCCTAATTGACCTACCTTAACGGTAAATCTGACGACATGCCGAGGTAGGCCTGACTAGCCTACCTTATTATCAAAAGAAGTATACAAGGGCGGCTTAATCAGCTTGTCCTAAAGGAAAATCTAGTGAGTACCATAGCATGCCTAATCAGCATGCCTTATCATCATATATAATCGGTAAAGTCCGATCTTTCTATCTATAATGATGATCAGTTCGATCGGAGCCAGTGAAAAGTATTGGAGTTTTGTTGAAAATACTCTAATTCATTGTCTACAGTGCCGACCAATCTAAGAATGATTCTAAAGTATACTCATCAAGCAAAAGGAAGATTTCAACGTCAAATAATAGGAAGATTTCAACATCAAGCACAAGGAAGTTTTCATTCATCAGAAAAATTATTACATGCTCTCAAGAGGAAGTTGATCAACATGAATAAAGAAAGAATCTACATCAAGATTATTTCTTCTCAACTGGCCCAGAAGTCAGAGCGAAAGTAGAAGCCTCCCTTGTAACTCCTTTGTCTGTCAGGGGAGTTGGCATCTCTTCGGCTAGACTTTCCACTTCTTTTTTCTCATCGTCATCATTGCCAGTTATATCAATGGTGGAAACATCTAAGTCTGGGTATGTCTCCATGACTCTTTCCAGACAATCTTGAAAATCGATATGGTAACTCCCCACCCCCTCTTCATGTATCTCATCATCGAAGGCCTTGGGTCTTTTATATACTTCGACGGCCTCGATAGCATTCTTGTCGGCCAGCTTCACCTTCTACTCAACTGATGCTACCTCCCATTCCAAGGTGCTGATCTTCTCCTCTAGCTTGGTCTTCTGGACCATTGCCTCTTCAGCATTTTGATGGTCATCTTTTATTAACATTTCGATCGAGCGCAACATTTTTCATCTCTTCTTTAAGTCTACGGCTAGCTTGGTTGCTTGAAACTGAACCACCTTCAACTCCTTCTCTAAAGAAATGTTGGCGGTGGTAGCTTGATTCAGCTTCTATTCAGCAATAATCCAGAGTTCATCAGTTGCTTCTTTTTCAGCTTTTGCTGATGTCAACTGATCCATGAGGTCCTTGTTGAGATTGGTTAATCCATGAAGTTCTCTTTTATTAAAAAGATGTCATGGATGAATTGTTGAGAATAGCAAGAACATACTCAATATTGATGAAGACTTACTACAAGAGATCTTAAAAATGATTTGAACACTTGCAGTGTTTTGGGGTACATAGAAGAAAAAATGTCTTCCAATCACCGTTTTCTTGTCATCTCCCAGTCCTTCCAAAGGATGGTGGTCTTTAGCAAAGTCTTGGCCAGCTTGGTATTATCAAGACTGGCATCTAACACACTGAAGCCCCTGAGGCCCTCCTCTTCGGCGACTCGGGGTTTGGATTCAATTTTTGGCCCAGGCACTACTTCGGTGACCAAAGTCTTACCTTTGTCAATTCAACTTGGCTCCTCATATGGTCTGGCGATGAGCGATGCTGTCAGTTTTCCAGTAAAATGCTCTGGTGAGTGGACATTTTCCTCTTTTGAGATTGATTCTATGATGATGGGGGTATTCTCCCAAACTGGGTCTCTTGAAGAAATACATGAACGAGTTCGCTTGATGCTCCTTTGTTCAAATCTCCTTAGAGGATCTACTGCTATCCTCTTCCGATGGCCTGTCGAAGTTTCTCAATGTCTAGTTTCATCTCAACACTAGTGAAGGGAAATGAAAATCGAATTTTGTTAATGAAGAAAGGAGGAACTGCAGCAAAACCCTGCTCGACTAGTGAGATCTCCAAAGATTAAATGGGTTTAACCCTTAATGGCAAGACCCTCATATATAAGAAGCACCAATGGTCTAGATTTCTCAATTCAAACTTAAAACACCCCTATAATCATGCCACATGCATTTCATCTGACAGAAGTCGAAGCGACGACCTCGACTTGTGAGTGGGCAATTAGGAGAAATCAAAGGACCACAACTAATCCGATTTTGGAGGCACACCACTTTAGTGACTTCGATCGAGATGGTCCATGATCTTAATTATCCCTTCTCTATCAATGAAGATGTGACATCTGGCAAAGGCAACATGCCCTAATAATAATGGGTCAAAACCATCGACGAAAGTCGAGGTTTGTCATTTTCAAAAATATCCTTTTAATTAATGGACCCTCTCTCTCCCCTAAAAAAAAAACTCCCATTGATCTAGTATATCCGAAGCTAATTGAGTTCGGGAGTTAAAGGACCGATCTTGTGATTGACCAAGCCGATCAGTTCATTCAAGGCTTATATTCTTGCCAAGACTATTCCGAAGACTTCATACTTAAATAAGAAGTTGTCATGTATTTGACATGTTCCTACTTAAGGAGATTCTACTCAAAGTTAAAAGATATTATGTGTCTAATGACTTCATACTTGAAAAAATTCTTTTGGAAAAAAATTGCATCATGACTCAAGTCAAATGGAAAATGTACGTTTTCATTCACCTCAAAAGAAGTACATCGATATTTTGGTTTTTTTACAAAAATAAAAGGAAAAGACTACAAAGCCTAGTCATCTACTACTGCGACAACTTTCAACTCGGTCACAGAAGGGACCTCTTCAGTTTGGTTTGGGGCCCTTGAATCAGATATCACTGGAACTTCTACTTCTTTAGTTGTGACCAGGGCTTCTTCTGGTTGTCCTTGATCTTCTTCAGCTGTGACTGGGACTTCTTCAAGCTACCCTTGAATTTCTTCAGCTTCGGTTGGAGGTTCAGTCTCTTCCTCTTCGACCTCATATAACTGGATACTCGGGAGGTCTAACTCCGGATAAAGTGCAAGAACCTCCTTAACCCCATCATTGAAGCCTAACTAATAGTTGACCACTCTCAATTCGATCAGCTCATCTTTAAACTTTGAAGATGTTTTGAAGTCTTCAATGGCTTTGACGGCTTGAATCTTCAAGGCTTCGGATTCACTGGCCACTACTTCGGCCTCTTTGGTTGCTGCTACAGCTTTCTCTTGGAACTCCTGGCTGTATGTTCCAAGGAGTAGATTCTCTTCTTCTTCTTCTCGAGCTTTACTTCCTGCTCAAAGATTTTTAATTGAGCCTTCTTCAGCTCTGCTCTTAGGCTCTGAATATCATCATCGCTCTTATTAAGTTTGTCTTCTATGGCCGACTTTAATTCTTCGGCCACCTCCTTCTGGGCTTTCACCGTCTAGAGTTCTTTGATAATCCCTCGGCTGAGGTTGACATACTCTGATATTCTCTCTTCCATTAGAGTCACATTATGAATTAGCTACATCACATAACCAAAGAATGGGATTAGTTGTGCCAACAGTAATCTTGAAAAAGTTAATGAAGGGAATCACTTTTACCCTCAACATCGCAGGATACGCTGACTCAACCACCTCATTAAGTTGGTGATTCTTTGTAACTTCCCAATCTCTGGGAAGAAGTGTAGTCTTCAGCACCTTCCTAGCCACTTCGGGGTGCACCAAGTCCCGTGCATCCAAAAATGTTGAGAAATCTACTTCATAATCTCGATCTAGAGGGGTATCCCTCTATAATCCCTCTCTGGCTTGGAAAGCCTTTGCCTTATCCTTCAAGGAAGGGCATGGTAGCGGTGCATCAATGACTGGAGCTAGGACTGATCGCTCCAAAGTCCAAATTGGAGTAGAGCCCCTTGAAGGTGGCTCTGTTGAAGGAACATCACCCCCTCCTGATGACATCCTCGTTGGTGTAACTCTTGTGGCCTCTTCGGCCTGAGTTTTCTTTCAGATTTCCTATCCTTCTAAAGGGACCAGTACTGCTCTCTTCTTAGCAGCTTGATGAAGCTTCCCAAAATCTGGCTTTATTTTACCTGCAGATGGGAAAAGCTAATAAAGATCATTCAACAGAGATATGTTGAAAACATAATGGATTAAAGACTAACTATTTGCTATACCAAATGATGGGAAAGCACTGATCTGGGCAAGGTGAAGGTTTCACTCTTCAAGTAATTCCTTGATCAAAGGAACTTTGGACCCACACAATGTCTCATAGTCTACCTGGTCAGCCCTCAAAACCTTCTTGCCCGTGTTTGCATCCAATCGAGGTTCCTTCCATTTAGTGTAGAAACCCCATGACTAGGAAGAAAAGATAAAGAAAAAATTGGGTTTCTACCCATGAATGGCATTGGACATACCTTTGATTAATTTATGACCAGGATGGGGGCCAGTGACCCACCATCCTTGCCCATGAAAATCCTTCTTCAGTATGAAGAGGGATGTGAACAAGGAAGTCCTAGGTGCTACGTTCAAGATATCGCAGAGGACCAGAAAATCATAGATGGTTCAAATATTATTCAGAGTCAACTAGGCAGGAATTACATGATACAGATTGAAGACTTTAGAGAAAAAGGGATGAAGAGGGAATCAAAGACTAGCCTTCAGGTGGTCTTCGTATACTGAAATGGTTCCTGGAGGAGCTCGATTCACCCTCTCATCGGGATGTGGAAGCATCAATGAAAGACTTTCGGGGATTTGATAGTATTCCCTAAGCTAAGCTATCCTATCGAAAGACAAAAAATAAGAAATGGACTCTGGCCGAGACTCAGCACTCCTTTTTCTAGAAAGACTTGAGACATTAGAAGATTCACCCCCCTTTCTACTAGTCGAAATACCACTGATGGTAGGAACTTCTAAAGACCTAACCATGTTGAAAGGAGGGAAAAGAAAAAGGAATATACCTGTTGACTCCGTTATTGATTTTGATGATAAACAAAATGGTTAAGTATAAGTTGAGTACTAATGATTTCTTTGATTGAAAAAGCTAAGTTTAGATGAAAGATCTGCTCAAAGAAGACTTGGACAGTCAAAGTTTGCTTGAATGGATACTTAAGTGAAGTATAAATTTGATTCAGCATAAGTTCAGGCATTTTTATGAAGATTTCAGTGAGGTGTCGACACATGACACCAAGTGTCGACACATAGAAGTAAAGTGTCGACTCAAGCTGGTACGCAAAGAATATTTTAGATGGCATGGCTGAAGTGTCAATACATGGACTTGAAGTGTGGACTCAAAGTGTCGACACATGGATCAGCTCATCGCTTGAGATTTTTAAGTTACAGAACTTGCTGAAGATGAACTACAAAAATGTCGACACATGGATGCGATGTGTCGACTCACCTGAAAAATTGTCGACACATTTGAAATTTCTAGAAAGCCATATTGAAGATATTTGAATTGGGTGTCGACTCAAGAAGTTCATGTGTCGACCTGAAGTGTCGACTGATAGCCTGAAGTGTCGACACATGAAGTTCTGAGAACAGTAACGGCTAGTTTTTTAAACGTAGAACTTGTCTCTTTTCACCCCCATTGACTAGTTTTTCGAGTCTAACGGCTAGAAACCAGATTTGAGACCTTCAGAAGGTATTTATATGGTTCAAATCAAATCAAAAGACATGAAAATGAAATAGAAATATCCAAGAGAGAAGAAAAGAGAGCATTCACTTCCATTCATTGAAGTTCAACCACTCTCAAGTAAAAGCAAGCCTCCAAGCATTCAAGAGCCTTCAAGAGCATTAAAGATTAACCATTCTTGAGCAATCAAAGAGGCTTCATCAAGTTCAAAAGCATCACAACTTTGAGCTTCAAAGAGATACCCGCTTTTTATTAGAAAGCTTTTATTCACTTTACTTCAAACTATTATTTGTTGTAAGGGTTCTTGGTTAGCCATTACAAAACCAAGGGAGGTTATTGGTGAGCCTTTGAAAACCAATTAGGTTCTTGGTTAGCCTGAAAAACTAAGAGAGGTTGGTGATAAGCCTTAAAACCATTTATATTCTTGGTTAGCTCGTAAAACCAAGTTAGGTTTTGACTTGTGAGCCTTGTGAAAACAAGTCAGGTTTTGATTAGTGAGCCCGAAAAACTAATCGGCTATAACCGATTGAGATTATAGTGAATTTTCAAGAAAATCTTAGGGAGTGGATGTAGGTGCATTGGATAGCACCGAACCACTATACTTCTTTGTCTTTATAGTTGATTGTCTTCTTTTATTGCTCTTTATTTCCACTGCACATTTACTTAAGAGCATTACATTTGAATTCATGGTACCATGATTAATTGTTGTATTGGTATTAATACTATTGCATTGCATCAAGTAATTATTTTTTAGAGATCCAATTCACCCTCCCTCTTGGATTGCTTACTGGGCAACAAGTGGTATTAGAGTCCTGTTCTCAGTTTATAGGCTTTACCATCTTGAATAAAGATCTATGATAGCCCCTATTGGTACTAGTGTACTTGAGAGACAAGCCTCAAATAGACATCCATTTTTCAATGGATCAAATTATACATATTAAAAAACTAGGATAAGAATTTATATATATTCTATTGATTATAACTTATGGAGAGTGGTTGATAAAGGTCCTCATATTTCTTCGATTGTGGTTAATAGTATTTCCATCCCAAAGCTCGAAGAGGATTGGGATGAAAATGACATTAAGCAATCCGAGATCAATGCTAAGGCAATGAATCTCCTTTATTGTGCATTAGATCCTAGTGAATTCAATAGGATATCTACTTGCACTTCAGCCAAAGAAATATGGTACACACTTGAAGTTACCAATGAGGGTACTGATCAAGTAAAAAATACTAAGGTGAACATATTAGTGCATACTTATGAAATGTTTCGCATGGAACCTAATGAGTCTATCACTGACATATACACTAGATTTACAAATATTATAAATGGAATGAGAAGTCTAGGAAAAGTAATGTCTAACGCTGATCTTGTGAATAAAATCCTCAGGTCACTTCCAACATCGTGGGATCCGAAGGTGACGGCCATCCAAGAAGCAAAGGATGTTACAAGCTACCATTAGAATAACTGATTGTATTGCTCATGACTTATGAGCTGAATTTGAAGCAAAAGTCAATGGACATGGATAAAAAGAAAAAGGGGATTGCATTCAAATCAAATATACAAGAAGAATCCTCAATCGATGAGTCCGAAGAAGAAGAAGAAGATGAAAGTGAAGAAGCTCTTCTTGCTAGGAAATTTAGAAGATTCATGAAGAGGAGGAAGTTTCCTTACAAGATGAAATTTCAATCAAATAAAGAAAAGGGAAAAGAGAAAGAGAAAGAAAAGGCAAAAGAAAAGGAGAAGGAAATACCTACATGCTTCGAGTGCAAGAAACCGGGTCACTACAAATTCGACTGCATCTCCTAAAGAAGTCAAGGAAGAAGTTGAGAAAGAAAGCAATGATGGCTACCTAGAGTGATAGTGAGGACTCCAGTTCTGAAGAAGAGTAGACAAAAGTTGCAAATCTTTGTCTTATGGCACGTCAAGAGCAAGATGAGGTAATATATGATACCAAAATAGATTTTACTTTTGATGAGTTAAGAAATTCTTTTGATGGACTTATGCATGATTATAAATTGATTTTATCTAAAAATAAAAAGCTAAAAAAGCATGCAAATAGTTTTTCTCATGAAAACAATTCTTTACTAAATGAGGTTAGTGATTTGAAAATGAAACTGGATATTTTAGAAAAGAAAAATAATGCTTTAACAATGGAAAATGAAGTTTTAAAAAGATCCAAAATTATTATTTCTAATGGTGATCTTTTAAAGAAAAACAAGGATTTAGAATTAAAAAATGTAAAGTATAAAAATAAACTTGATAAAATGAAGTCCTTTATTGAAAAATTTACCTATAGTTCAGAAAAACTAAACTTACTTTTAAATAGCCAAAGAGCCATTTTCAATAAAGTAGGATTAGGTTATAGATCGCAAAAATAATAAAAATACTTTAAAATCTTTTTTGTACCTGCATCATCTAGCATAATATATTTTTCATGTAAAAAGCAAGGTCATAAATCTTTTTAATGCAATTTGAGAAAAATTAACTCTTTTGAAAAAGTTTGGATTCAAAAGGAACCATTTTAAGTGCTAACCCTAAAGGACCCAAATTGGTGGGGGCACCAAGATCTGACACAGATTACTGGACCCTATTTGGTTTACCTAGCCATGTGTCAAATTTTGTAATCAACTAGAATTGAGTCCTGTAATAAGATGAGGTTAGTTGATTTGTCTTAACCCTCAACCTAGTCAGTGTTTTGAGTCTTGTACATCAATTATGAGTCCAGTATGAGCCTGATTTTTATACAAAAGAGGAGGTCACCATATTTTAAAGTTCCACCAGGCCACATCCAAGAGTCACAGGTCGCTACATCAGTCCATTGGATTTTGTGTGACAACCCAGGATCCAAGATGCTTCCAGAAATCCTGATTCTTTCCAGATGTCCTCCAGATGCCCAGATTCTTTCCCAGATGCCAGAGCTTATTCCTAAACTAGGGTATCCATGATTCCAGAGGTCCACCTGCATCCCAGTCCAAAGAAATCAAGCCCAGGTGCCAAACTCAAGCCCTTAAGAAGCAAGATTCCATGGAATATTCTTGCTATCAGGCTACCAGGCCACCCAAGTTTCTAGAAGCCCAAACCCATGCATCAAAGCCCCTTTGGGCCAGCCCCTTGTTACTCCTAGAGGCCTAACACATCCCCCTAGGTATCCTTGAAGTGTTGACCATGTCCAAATAGGTTTGACCAAGTCCAAGTTGAAGAGAAGGAGAAGACCAAGTTTATTCCTAACCTAGTTGGGATTTCTAATCCTTTTAAACTTTATAATTCTAACCTAGCTAGGAAAGGACTTGTATTCCAATTTGGAAGAGAACTTGTAACCCAAGTGTAACCATAGTTAGTGAGGGCATGGGAACTCTATAAATACCCCACCCCTCCCCCTCTTGTAAGCATCTTTTTCTTATGAATAAACCTTGCTGAAATTTTGTAAAATTATCTTGAGTTTGAGTTTTGGTTCTCTCTTTGAGTACTCTCCTTGTGTTCCCGGATTGAAACCCCACTGCCCTAGCATCCCTTGGCATCCCTGGAGATCAGCCACATCCAAGGAACAGGAGCTCTTGCTGCCATCCAAGTCTAAGAGCTTCTTCTTCCTCGACTGCTAGCTTTTTGCCCTAATCCTGATTTTCTTCAAAACCTAGTTCCTTTTCTAATTTTTATTTGCTACTTTGATTAACCTTTGACACTTGCAGGATCCTCGAGGTGCTTCCCCTCCCTTGAGGAGGCCTTCTTTGCTGCCCGGACCTCCCAAATTCGCCATCAGATTCAAGGGAAATAAGGTTTCTTCTTCTAGGCTCCGATCAGAGTTGTGAGTGATCTCTTCTGCTATTGAGTTTCATTCTCTGACTGGTAAGAAACCTTCCCTTCTCTTGATATCTATTTTGATAAAGATAAGCTATCCTAAATTAGGAGTTTTTCAACTCTCGGGTCTTGGCTACTTATTATCTTGTATGAGTTCTTTGCGATCATGATGATTCTTTGCATTGTTATTCCTTATGCTAATTCTTACTTTAGTTTAGGAGTATAGCCTATAAATTAAATTATAAAAATCATAAAAAAATAGTTTACTATTTTTCCTGCATGATTAGCAATCTTAGAGTCATTCCGCATTACAAGTTAGCTTGGGTACCTAAAAACAAAGCTTGATTTTTATTACAGGTGTGTCTTGCAACCAAGGAGAACAAAAGATTTTGGTATCTTGATAGTGGTTGATCAAGGCACATGACGGGAGATGTGAAGGAATTCACTTCTCTTGAAGCAATGAATGAAGGGAGTGTGCCCTTCGGGGATAATGGTAAAGGAAAAATCATTGGTATTGGTATGGTTCACATTACTCCTTCTAGTTATATTAGTAATGTACTTTTAGTTGAAGGTTTAAAGCATAATCTTTTAAGTATTAGTCAATTTTGCAATAAAGATTTTCAAGTTATTTTTAAATCATCTTATTGCATGATTGCTAGTCCGAATATAAATGGAGTGTAATTCATTGGAAAAAGGCATGGTAACATTTATTTGATAGATTTGGATGATCTATCTTTGCCTAATGGAGAATGCCTTGTTGCAATGAATTCTACTAAAGATGAGACTAGTTGGCTTTGGCATAGAAGATTAGGGTATGCTAGTATGTATCTACTTTCAAAATTTTGCAAAAAAAATTTAGTTAGAGATTTGCCTTAACTTTGTTTTGAAAAAGATAGAGTTTGTCAAGCATGTCAATTTGGAAAACAAATTAAAACTTCTTTCAAGCTTAAAGGTTTTGTAACTACTAGTAGACCACTAGAACTACTTCATATGGATCTCTTTGGACCAACTAGAACATCAAGTCTAGGAGGCAAGAGATATGGATTAGTCATAGTGGATGATTTTTCAAGATTTACATGGATTTTCTTTCTAATATATAAAGATGAGTCATTTTCTGCATTTATAAAGTTTTATCGAAAAGTTTTTAATGAAAAAGGTGTTTCAGTTGTATGCATTCGTAGTGATCATAAAACTGAATTTGAAAATCAGGATTTCGAAAGCTTTTGTAATGAAAAAGGTATTGAACACAACTTTTCTGCACCTAGGACACCTCAGCAGAATGGGATAGTAGAAAGAAAAAATCGTATTTTAGAAGAAATGGCGTGCACTATACTTTGTGAAAATTATTTACCAAGATATTTTTGGGCTGAAGCTATTAATACTGCATGTTATATTTTGAATCGAGTTTTAATCCATCCTATTTTGAAGAAAACTTCTTACGAACTTTGGAATCAAAGAAAACCAACTCTAAAGTATTTTCGAGTTTTTGGTTGTAAATGTTTTATCTTAAATAATGACAAAGATAATCTTGAAAATTTTGATGTCAAGTTTGATGAAAGTATCTTTTTAGGATACTCTACATCAAGCAGGACGTACAGAGTTTTCAACAAAAAAATCTTAGTTTGTAGAGGAGTCTATACATGTTATTTTTAAAGAATCTACTAACAAATCCTTTAGAAAAGAGGATATTTCTGATGTATATGCAGGTGCTGACAAGCTTCAAAAGCTGACGTTGAATGATCAACCCCCTCAGCCAAGTGAAAAAGATCAAGACAAAAGTCAGAAATGTGAAGACACTCCAAAGCACCAAGATCTACTTAAGGAGTGGAGGTATGCTCATGGACATCTTAAGGAATTAATCCTAGGTGATCCATCTAAAGAAGTAAGAACTTGAGCCTCAATTAAAAATGAATGTGATTATATAGCTTTTGTTTCTCAAGTTGAGCTTAAATATTTTGAAGATGCTGGAAAAGACCATAACTGGATAAATGCCATGCAAAATGAACTAATTTAGTTTGATAGAAATAATATTTGAACATTAATAGAAAGACCATCTAATATTTCTATTATTGGCACAAAATAGGTATTTAGGAATAAATTAGATGAAAATGGAATTGTTGTTAGAAATAAAGCTAGGCTAGTTGCTAAAGGCTACAATCAGGAGGAAGGAATTGATTTTAATGAAACTTTTGCTCCTATTGCTAGACTTGAAGCAATTAGACTACTATTAGCATTTACTTGTTTTATAAATTTTATACTGTTTTAAATGGACGTTAAGAGTGCTTTTCTAAATAGTTTTATAACAGAAAAAATTTTTGTTGAACAACCACCTAGATTTGAAAATCATGCACATCCTAATCATATTTTTAAATTGCACAAAGCACTTTATGGATTAAAGCAAGTACCTCGAGCCTGGTATGAAAGACTCAACAAATTTTTGATTGAAAATGATTTTCTAGAGGCCATGTTAATAAAATCTTGTTTTTGAAAAAGAAAGATAATGATTTATTAGTAGTGCAAATATATGTTGATGATATTATTTTCGGTGCTACTAATGAAATTCTTTGTCAAGAGTTTGCTAAGCTAATGTAGGGTGAGTTCTAGATGAGCATGATGGGAGAACTCAATTTCTTTCTCGGACTCCAGATCAAGCAAACTAAAGATGGAATCTTTATCAACCAAGCTAAGTATACAAGAGAGATTATAAAGAAGTTTGGGATGGAGACTTCTAAATCAATAGGTACACCTATGAGCCCCTCTTGCAGACTTGATAAAGATGACCATGGTAAATCTATAAATCAAAAATTATACAGAGGTATGATTGGCTCTTTATTGTACTTAACTGCAAGTAGACCAGATATAATGTTCAGTGTATGCATGTGGTGTGGACACCAGAAATCGAAAGAAACTTCACTCCAACAAGGTTAGCCTTATCCCAATTTGGATCAAAGATAATTAGGTCACCTTGTATCCTTTAGATCAAAAATGTTTTATTTCCTTTTCAGGAGTCATTTCCTTTTTAAGAGTCCTGTAATTAATTTTGAGTTTCAAATCAAGAGTGTTTATTGAGTCCTGTAATTTCTTTTAAAATTTTATTTCTTGTAAGTCCATTTCAAATTTTAAAGTCTAGGTCAGTTGAGTTTAATTCAGTTGAGTTAAGTCTAATTCAGTTGAGTTAAGTCTATTCAAGTCTTAAAGCCATGAAAGCCAGCAACAAGACTCAAATTCTGGACCCCAGAATTTGACCCCATGAAGAAGAGAAGACACACCACCAAGCAAGAGAAAAGGACCATCAACTAGGACCACTTGGCGCCACATGTCATCTTGAAATTAGAAGACCACCTCACCATGCCACGTCATCAGCCAGAGGTGCCACCTCACCAGCCACTTCATCACCCTTTGGGCGCCAACAAGGGAGATTCAAATTCAAGGAGGTTGGCCATATCCCTCCAAGCCCTTCACCAAATCCTCCAACTCCCCCCATATCCCTCCAAACCCTCCATCAAATCCTCCAACCCCCCTTGTAATCCTCCTCAATTTGGGAAGTTTTTAAATTTCAAAAGCTAGCTTTGTGAGGCTATTAAAAGCCTTGGACGCCTATTGTAAAGGGGATTGAAAATGAATGAAATACAAGTGAAGTTTTGAAGCAAATTGTCTTGTGTTCTTGTGCGAAAGTTTCTTCCTCCACGCCAAAGCCAATTTTTTTTTTTTTTCTCCAAGCAACTCACCATTCCAGTACAAGACGAAGGCATTGGAGTCGGCCAGATCTTCTGCAATTTCTTCTTTGTTCACAAATCCTCCCAACCTTTCTTTACATTTGTCTCTTTCTTTCTTAACCTGTGATCTTCAATTGCAGGGTCCTTCGAAGTCTTTGAGTTGAGAACCGGGTTCCCCCTTGACAATGAACCGACAGACTGAAGTCCAAGTCCAGAGTTCTGATCTTTGTTATCCAAGTCCTCCAGTCCAGAGCGTTGGTAGTTTCAAGGTATGAATCAAAAGAAGGTTGGAAAGCTCATCAAGGTAAGTCCATAATCATTAGCCCCTATTATCTAGATCTTCTTCCTTCTTAGTTTAGGATTGTGTCTAATCAAGTAAAAGTTCCATTTTGTGTAATCCTTAAGTCTTATTATGATGAGTACAATGCTAGTGTAATTAGGTTTCATTGCTCTACAAACCATAATCTAAACATTAATCATATGCTTGCCGCATCAGCATGTGTGCTAGATATCAATCTGAACCTAAAGAATCATATATATTGGCTATTAAGCACATTATTAGATATATATCTGGTACAATTGATATTGGTTTATGATATTCTAGAGATTCATCTATTGAATTAATTGGATATTCTGATGCTGATTTTGCTGGTTGTAAATTGGATAGAAAGAGTACTAGTGGTACTTGCCAATTTCTTGGAGTTAACTTAATCTTCTGGTTTAGTAAGAAACAAACTTTAGTTGCATTATCCACAGTTGAGGCTGGGTATATTGCAGCAGGAAGTTGTTGTGCTCGAATCTTGTGGATTAAGCAACAACTTGAAGATTTTGAAATCAAGTTGACTAGTACACCTATAAAGTATGATAATACCAGTGCTATTTGGTGACTAAAAATCTTATTCAACATTCTAGGAGTAAATATATTGAAATTAGATATCATTTTATTAGAGATCATGTTGAAAATAATGATGTTGTGCTTGAATTTATTTATACTGAATTTCAATTAGCTGATATTTTAACTAAGCCTCTCCTAGAAGAGCGGTTTTGTATGATTAGAATCTTTCAATCTTTGACTCAAATTAGATCAAATTTTACATTAATCTTTGCTAATTTCATTGAATTTCCAGTGTATTTGATCATATTTTTTGTCTCTTAATTTTCGGTTTTAAGTCAATGTGTCGACACCTAAATGTGTTGACACATTCGTGAGTCGACACATGAACGGCAGCAGACCGAGGATAAGGGCTTTCCGAAGTATTTTTTTCTTTATTTCTTCTCCCCACTCGAGCTGACACATATCCTAAATTTCTCCACACTCCTCCTTCCCTCAAGTTGGTGCTCAAAATCCTTCAATTCTTCATTTAGGATGCTTTTTGGCTTGGATTGAATGACTTTCCGCTTCCCATTTCCAATTTGAATCCTAGAAACCCTAGGTTTCTCCTCCAAACTTGTTCAAATCTCTATTCTATGCAATGGAACCCCGAAAACAAGTAGTCTGTCACCCTCGGTTGTCCAATCAGGAAGAAGAGCGAAGAACCAAGGCCAGACACGAAGCTAGAGCTCCAGATCTGCCTGCTCAACCTCTTTTTGCAACTTCTAGCTGGATGAGTTTGAAGATGGTTGTCGGAGGACACCGTGTGGACTTCAGTTTCGTCGACCAGTAGCTTTTTAGGATCGGTCAGTGGATTCGAGATGCTGGTTTGACATCCTTCTATTCTTTGAGCAAGAGATACTACCCAGGGCTTATTCGAGAGTTCCATGGATCACAAGCCCGTGGGTGTGATGGTTGGCTAGCTCTGGTGAGAGGTAGGGATATCCCAGTTACTTCAGAGATATTGAGCAGAGTGTGGGATATTCCTATGACTAGTTCAGTTATAGATAGTTTGATTGATAGAGTTAGTGGTCTCCAGTGTGTATTCGAGTCAGACATTTTACCTAAGGGAGTCACCATGCCTACATCCCGTTTGTCTATGGAGATGAGACTATTGCACCACATTGTCGCCTGGATCTTTCTACCGAAAACCAGATGTTTCGATTACATCATTGAGCGAGAGTTGCTCGTGCTGGTCTCATTAGTACATGCACACCCGTCTACCTTCCGATGCTCATGGTTCATTAGATGATGGAGGCTTCGACGAGTCAGCTACTCGGCTTACCCTACGAGATGGGGTTGACTTTATTGTTCAAGGAGTATGGTGTGACTTTTTAGGATGAGCCCTTCCGTATGCTCCTTCATACTGATATTTATGGCATCAGGTTATTACATAGGATGGGTTATCATCTATTCAGAGGCCAGTGGAGATGCAAAGTATCTGGTCAGGCCAACGACAGAGATGATGATGATGTGGTAGAGGAGGATCGCATTCTTACTGATGAGGCAGGACCTACATAGGCATCTCTTCCAGAAAGTCAGCCAGAGCCAGCAGCACAGCCATAGACTGCTTCTCAGTCTGAGCCTACTTCTCAGTCTCAGCCAGTTCAGTCGGATACTCCAGGAGCTACAGAGAGTCTATTGAACATAGTCAGGTGCATTGAGATAGATGTTTTGATCATTAGACAGTGACTTGACTGCTTCATTGCTGAGACCAGAGAGAGCCACGTGGACTGAGTGATGGCATCTCAGCTATTCTGACTGCACTATCCAGACCTATAGGGAGTACTCCAGTTTCTGATCTAGCTCCACCTGCTCCAGCACCAATTGTTGATGACAGTGATGATGATGGTGATGATGAGGAGACTAACTCTGATGGATTCGCCTTCCCAGATTTGATTTCAGAGCCAGTGGAAGAGGTGACAGTAGACTTGTCTAGGAGTCCCAATTGTGACCCTTCCAGTTCACCTACTCAGACTCCTATCCATCTACTCCACCATCCAGATCAGATGATCATGTTCTGATTCCTATTCTTTCACCTGTTATTGATTCATCCATTATCGATACACCCATTATTGACACTCCTATTGATTCACCGATTGCAGATTCACCCATTTATTCCTCAACTGATACATCTATCATTGATACACCTATCATTTCATCAGCTGATACACCTATTTTTGATACACCCACTGTTGGTACACCTACCATCCATACATCCTCTCTTATTCGGGAGCTAGGTTATTACACACTTGGCTTTCAGTATCTTGATTCTGGTCCATTTTTTGATCGTACACCACTTTCGATAGTCACAGAGACTGTCGCCCCGATCTGCTCTATTCCTGCTAAGGACATAGCCTCCACCTCTTATGCTCCAGCTAGAGGTCGGATGTATGCTCGATGCAAAGGACATGGTCATCGTACTCTTTCAGGACCGACTAGGACCCACCTTCGAGATCTCAGATCGATGTAGCCTTGAGCTCGCTCTTTTACTGATACTGGACCGATTGAGATCAGATCTTCTGATGATGATGAGGTTGAAGATTAGGATATCTTTGTATGTTTAGATAATGTACTTTTATACATCTTTTATCTTTTGTTGTACAAATTCTGACTTTAAATGAAATATTATGTTGTACTTCATGTTTATGACTTCAAATGAATGAAATGCTTTAATCTTCTTTAGTACTTCATTATCTTCATTAATGAATGAATGAATTTTTATTGTAATTCAATTCTATATCTTGAATGACATGCCTATTTGTCTTCCTACCTTTTTAATGATGACAAAAAGGGAGAGTAATAAGATTAAAGTATAAATGTGTAAGAGATTAATAAGTATAACAGAGTAAATATGCTTGAAAATTTGTAAAAATTTAAAAATTATTTTGAAAACTTAGTTGAACTTGAATTGAAAATTGTTTACAAATTCCTTAAGTAAGGGGGAGCAATACTTTCTTTACATTAAAAATATTTTCTGAATTGAATTTCATCTTAAATTCCTTCTTTAAATGTTTAAAAAGATATTTACAAACTCTTTTATGAATCATCAATTCAGGGGGAGCCTTGTCTATTGTTGAATTTTTGTCTCTCCTAAACATGTTTTCTTGTAGAATATCATGATACATAAATTTATGTCTTATATATCCCAAAGTTCTGATACTCTTAATCATTATAACAAGCTCTGACATTCTTAATCATTATATCACACTTGTTCTGATACATCTTATCAATATTGCAATTTACTTTGATACACCTATTGCATTTAGCTCTTTGCACCATGATAAATTCTTTTAAAAACTTTTTATGCAATTTATAAATAAAGATTTTGTCATCATCAAAAAGGGGAAGATTGTTGACTCCATTATTGATTTTGATGAAAAGCTAAACGGTTAAATATAAGTTGAGTAATAATGATTTCTTTGAAGTATATTTTTATAGAAAGAGGTGCTCAAAAATTTGAAAAATGATTGCTTGATTGAAGAAGCTAAGTTTAGATGAAAGATCTGCTCAAAGAAGACTTGGACAGTCAAAGTTTGCTTGAATGGATACTTGAGTGAAGTATAAATTTGATTCAGCACAAGTTTAGATATTTTTGTGAAGATTTCAGTTAGGTGTCGACTCAAAGTATCGACACATGAAACCAAGTGTCGATACATGGAAGTGAAGTGTCGACTCAAGTCGATACGTAAAGAAAGTTTTAGATGGCATGACTGAAGTGTCAACACATGGACTTGAAATATGGACTCAAAGTGTCGACACATGGATCAGCTCATCGTCTGAGATTTTTAAGTACAGAACTTGCTGAAGATGAAGAACTGCAGAAGTGTCGACACATAGATGCGATGTGTCGACTCAAAGTATCGACTCACCTGAAGAAGTGTCAACACATCTGAGATTTTCAGAAAGCCAGATTGAAGATATTTGAACTGGGTGTCGACTCAAGAATTTCATGTGTCGACCTGAAGTGTCGACACATGAAGTTCTAGGAACAGTAACATCTAGTTTTTCAAATATAGAACTTGTCTCTTTTCACCCCCAATGGCTAGTTTTTTTAGTCTAACAACTAGAAACCAAATTTGAGGCCTTGGAAAGGTATTTATATGGTTCAAATCAAATCAAAAGACATGGAAATGAAATAGAAATATCCAAGAGAGAAGAAAAGAGAGCATTCACTCATATTCATTGAAGTTCAACCACTCTCAAGTAAAAGCAAGCCTCCAAGCATTCAAGAGCCTTCAAGAGCATTAAAGATCAACCATTCTTGAGCAATCAAAGAGGCTTCATTAAGTTCAAAAGCATCACAACTTCGAGCTTCAAAGAGATACTCGCTTTTTATTAGAAAGCTTGTGTTCTCTTTACTTCAAATAATTATTTGTTGCAGGGGTTCTTGGTTAGTCTATTACAAAATCAAGGAAGGTTATTGGTGAGCCTTTGAAAACCGATTAGGTTCTTGGTTAGCCCAGAAAACCAAGGAAGGTTGGTGGTGAGCCTTAAAACCATTTAGGTTCTTGGTTAGCCCATAAAACCAAGTGAGGTTTTGACTTATGAGCCTTGTGAAAACAAGTCGGTTTTGATTAGTGAGCCCGAAAACTAATCGGCTGTAATCGGTTGAGATTATAGTGAATTTCTAAGGGGATCTTGGGGAGCGGATGTAGGTGCATTGGATAGCACCGAATCACTATACTTCTTTGTCTTTGTGGTTAATTGTCTTCTCTTATTGCTCTTATATTTATTGCTTTTTATTTTCACTGCACATTTACTTAAGAGCATTACATTTGAATTCATAGTACCTTGATTAATTATTGGATTGGTATTAATACTATTGCATTGCATCAAATAATTATTTTTTAGAGACCCAATTCACCCCCCCTTTTGGATTGCTTACTGGGTAACAATACCTGTAATAAAAGGAGACTTGAAGAAGAGAGGAAGATTTAGAATAATAGAAAGAGGAGGAAGATCTCGATGAAAGTGGAGAAAGTCATTCTGCGAAGTAAAGACCCTTTATATAGAGGATAGCGATGGTTTGGATGATCCCCTTGAAAGAATGGAAATGCCTTCGATCACACCACGTATAAGCAGCACCGATCGTGGGTACGAACTACTAAGAGACACCGATCGACTTGACAGGGATAAGAACAAACTGTAGTCATGATCGATGAGAATTACCTGACAGCCAGGATGAAATTCCCATGTGATGACAAGTGGTCGAGATGCCGCCACATCATCCACTCCTAGTCGAAGGCAGAGAGTCCGCCAGAAACTTCTTGATGAGAAAATCGGCATGACTCTTAAATCCCCACCATTTCTCCATGAGCCAACAGAAATATGACACCAATCCACAGCACGATGCTCGAATCAAAAATTAGTTATCATGATCAACTAAATCAAAGATTTGCCATCATTTGCTATCTTTTCTCCTGCTAGAAGACGATACAATATAAATACTCCCATTTTTCAAAGCAAAAGTTACTTTGAAACTAGGAGTGGGGGGCAACTATTATGATACGCTGGCTCTAGAAAAGATGATTAACGGTCCGGAGGTTCAATTAATCCTATTTGAACTAGTCAACTAAGCAGATGAACATGCGAATGACTCCAAAATTTGACAAAAAATGATTTGATGCTATATACCAGCCAATGACACCGCATAACGTAGGATCAGTCTTCAGCTAGCTCCAAAGATGATAACTTTGAAATATATACCTGAACCATGCTGTTCCGGAATGGATAGCTAATCTATCTTTGGTCCAATCCGAAGAGAATGGTTCTGAAGCAAATGACTACTCCATCTTCAGCCCAATCCGAAGAAGATAGTTCCGAAGCAAGTGGTTAATCCACCTTCGGCCCAATCTAAAGAGGATGGGTCCGAAGCAATTGGTTAATCTATCTTTGGCCCAGTATGAAGAGGATAGTTCCAAAACACATGGCCTGCCTCACTTCAATCCTTTCCAAAAAGTATGGTCTTGAAGTAAGTGAATGGTTTTCTTTGGCCTAGAGCCATCAAGAATAGATTTGGTTGCCCTAACCAACCACGTGATTAATAGCTCCGGCTTTAATAAAAATAGGATAGATAATTTATTGATCCCATAAGTGATTTTGATGATAACCAAATATTGGAGCATGTATATTTATTTCTATCAACTCTTCAAGTATTTTACAAGTTTTTGTAGGATAACTTAATTTGTTCAAACTTCAACACCTACACTATTGTTTCTTGTTTGAGTTGTGTTGTAATGTATTTTTTGTAAAGAAGAACCTAATGAAAAAGCTAAAAAAAAATTATGTATAAAGGGTTACTTCTGTGTGTGTGTGTGCCATGAAATTATTTTGAATTGGTATGCTTGAAAATGTAAAAAGTTGGTGAGAGTTTTTCTTTGAGTTCAAGTATAAAAATCTCGAAGAAGATACTTGAGTCGACCCAGCATGATGAAAAGTCGACTCCACCTACTGGCACTTAGCAAGGATTCTAGAACGCATCAATCCGAGCTGACTCGATGGAAAGCGAGCTGACTCCAGTGAATCCGAGTCGACTGGAATCAGTTTGAGCTGACTCCTCCAGAGTCTAGTTTTTGAAGATTTCTGAGAACAGCCAGGCAAGCTGACTCGAACCAGAAAGAGCTGACTCTGCCAGACTTAATTTTGAAAGCCTGAGAAAGCGAGCCGACCCGAACTGCATCGAGTCAACTCTTCCAGAGTGAGATCCCCTTGAAGTGAGATCCCCTCACTTCAATCCTTTCCAAAAAGTATGGTCTTGAAGTAAGTGAATGGTTTTCTTTGGCCTAGAGCCATCAAGAATAGATTTGGTTGCCCTAACCAACCACGTGATTAATAGCTCCGGCTTTAATAAAAATAGGATAGATAATTTATTGATCCCATAAGTGATTTTGATGATAACCAAATATTGGAGCATGTATATTTATTTCTATCAACTCTTCAAGTATTTTACAAGTTTTTGTAGGATAACTTAATTTGTTCAAACTTCAACACCTACACTATTGTTTCTTGTTTGAGTTGTGTTGTAATGTATTTTTTGTAAAGAAGAACCTAATGAAAAAGCTAAAAAAAAATTATGTATAAAGGGTTACTTCTGTGTGTGTGTGTGCCATGAAATTATTTTGAATTGGTATGCTTGAAAATGTAAAAAGTTGGTGAGAGTTTTTCTTTGAGTTCAAGTATAAAAATCTCGAAGAAGATACTTGAGTCGACCCAGCATGATGAAAAGTCGACTCCACCTACTGGCACTTAGCAAGGATTCTAGAACGCATCAATCCGAGCTGACTCGATGGAAAGCGAGCTGACTCCAGTGAATCCGAGTCGACTGGAATCAGTTTGAGCTGACTCCTCCAGAGTCTAGTTTTTGAAGATTTCTGAGAACAGCCAGGCAAGCTGACTCGAACCAGAAAGAGCTGACTCTGCCAGACTTAATTTTGAAAGCCTGAGAAAGCGAGCCGACCCGAACTGCATCGAGTCAACTCTTCCAGAGTGAGATTTTCTGAACTTGAGAAGAAGAGCCAACCAATGATCAAAAGAGCCGACTCCTCGAGTTCAAGTTTTTCAATGATTCAAGTTCGAGCCAACCCGAGCCACAAAGAGCCGACTTGTCCAGAATGAAGTTTTGCACCCTGAGACAAAGAGCCAACTGTACTGAAGATTTGGTGACTCGACCTATCCACTCGAAGGATCCGAGCCGACTCGAAGGAATCCAAGCCGACTCGAACATCATTTTTAGGTATCCAACGGCTAGTTCCAGAAATTATTCTTGAATGCCAAAAAGTGCTCCAACAGTCACAAGTCATTCTCCAATAGTCTACAATGGCTAGAACTGCCTTGGAGTGATAGAATACTTTATATTTGAAGGATTTGAACATCCAAAAAGTAAGAGTTTTTGAAAAGTTCTTAAAAGTTTAGAGAGCTTCATTGAATATCTTAACCACCAATAGTAAAAGAGCACAAGAGCATTCAAGTCAGCCTTCAAGTCTTCACCAACTCAGATCTGAAGCTTGAAGAAACTTTGGAAGAAGCCACTAAAGTAATTAAAGCTTATTCAAGTGCATTGAGGTAGACTTCCATCAAGCTGCATCGGCAACTATCAAACAAATTGAGTTTGTCATTTTTGTTGCGTTTATTTCAATTCAATCTTTTGAATTGTTGGGTTATTAGTGAGCTCGGCTGAAAGACCAAATAGGTTCTTGGTGAGGCTTGACAAAAACCAAGTGTTGGGTTCTTGGTGATCCTGTGAAAACCAAGTTAGGTTTCTTTGGTGAGCCTGTTTAAAACCAAAGGGTGTTGGGTTTTCTTTGGTGATCCCGTTAAAACCAAAGTGTAGAGGTTTTAGATACTGATCCTGTAAAACAATCCTACTGTATTCGGTGTGAATATAGTGAAAATCCCAAGTGATATCTTGGATAGTGGACATAGGAGCTGGGTTGCTCCGAACCACTATAAATTTTGTATATTTGTGTTGTGCTTCCTAGCTCTTACTTAGCTTCTGCAATCTATCATCTTGTCACAGCACCTACCACTTGCAAAGGATTTTTAATTACACATAATCTTGCCTTAATTTTTTAAATTTCCAATTCACCCCCCTCTTGGATAGCTACCTGGGAAACAACTGGTATCAGAGCAGTGTCTCTGAATACACTAAAGTAAAGATTGATGGCTCATCCAATGACTACGTCCTTGGTAGAAGGCCAATCAACCAATAGACCTCCACTTTTCACTGGCACAAATTATGCATACTGGAAAGCTAGAATGAAAATTTATGTTCAAGCAGTCAATTTTTAGTTGTGGAAGGTCATTCTAAAGGGTCCTTATATCTCCATGACTAAAATTGATGGAATGGACATTCTAAAACCTGAAGAGGATTGGGACGAACATGACATGAAGATAGGTGAGTTAAATGCCAAAGCAATAAATCTCTTATATTATGCTTTGGATAGTAATGAGTTTAATCGAATTTCAATTTGCTCATCTATAAAAGAAATTTAGGATAAACTCGAAGTGACCAATGAAGGAACTTCTCAAGTGAAGTCTTCTAAAATTAATTTTTTGTGCATAGTTACGAATTGTTTAAGATAGAACCTAATGAAACAATCGCTGCCATGTTTTCATGTTTCACTGATATCATTAATGGCTTAAAAAGTTTTGGCAGGGTATATACTAAATGCAGATCTAGTACAGAAGATTCTTAGATCTCTTCCGGATAAATAGGATCCGAAAGTGATTGCCATCTAGGAAGCAAAAGATTTAAATACCTTGTTGCTGGATGAACTGTTAGGATATCTCATCACGCATGAACTGACCATGCAACACTGAATTGAAGATGATCAAAAGAAGAAGAAATCAATCACCTTCAAAGCTGCTATCGATTCTAGAAAGGATGAAGAATCGGAAGAAGAATGCTCCTCTACTGAAAGCGACATGGAAGACGAAGACGTTGCCATGGTCGTTAAAAAATTTAGAAAGTTTTTAGGAAGAAGAAAAGGAAGGTATCTTAAAAAATTTTACAAGTACAAAGAATTCAGTAAGGAGAAGGACAAGGAAAAGGAGAAAGAAAAAGAAGTGCCCACCTGTTATGAATGCAAAAAGCCAGGGCACATCCGACCAGGTTGTCCATTATTGAAAAAGGGATTTAAGAAAAAGAAAAAGAAAGCTATTGTAGTGACGTGGAGCGATAGCGAAGCATCCTCATCTACTGGACAAGAAGAGACCACGAAATCTACAAATCTATGTCTGATGGGTCTTGAAAACGAGGTATCATCCCCTAAACCTTAAACTGAATTTACATATGATGAATTGAATTATGCATTTCATGATTTACTTATCGAATTCAAGAAAGCTGGGGTTAAAATTAAATCCTTGAAAAAACAAAATGATATTTTATTGAAAGACAAGGATGAGATTTCTGAAAAGAATAACATTTTATAAAAAGAATTGAATAACTTTTCTGAAAATGTTATTGTTTTGAATAATGAGAAAAATGCTTTAAATGAGATAAACAGAATTTTAGTTACCGAAAATATTGATTTAAAAAGGATGGTTGAGAAGCTTAAGCCTTTAGTAGAAAAACTTACTTTGAGTTCTAACAAGCTTGAGCTAATTTTGAAAGAACAAAAGGATTCAAGAAGTAAAGCTGGAATTGGATTTAATGCTAAAGGAATTTCAGTAACAAAATTTGTATCTTCAAAAGCTTCAGCTTCAAATGTTAAACTTGAAAAATCTTTTCCATCAAATTCTATTTCAAATGGCTTGAAATATATTCCCAAGAATTCTATGAAAAAATCCTTCAAACCAAATATTTCTATTTCTGCATCTTTTAAAGCTTCAAAGCAAGCATCATTCAAAAATGATAAAATTGTTTGTTATGCATGTCATAGATTTGGACATAAATCTTATCAATGCAATTCTTTAAAATATTCCATGATTGGTGCATTGAAATATAGAATCGTTTGGGTTCCAAAGGGAACTAATTTTGCTAATCCGAAAAGACCCAAGTTAGCTTGGGTACCTAAAATCACTCCTTGACTATTTTGCAGGACTGTCTTGCAGCCCACAAATTAAAGAAATGATGGTATCTTGGCAGTGGCTGTTCAAGGCATATGATGGGTGATAAAGATCAGTTCATCACCCTACAAATGAAAGGAGGATTGGTTACATTTGGAGATAATGGCAAAGGAAAAATAATTGAAATCGGTAAGATTAAAATAATCCCTGTACTTTTATTGAAGATGTGCTGCTAGTAGATAAATTGAAGTATAATTTATTGAGTATTAGTCAATTGTGTGATAAAGGCTTCAAGGTTATCTTTGAATCATCTATGTGTATAGTAACTAACTCTCTTGATTCTAGCAACAAATTCATTGGTCATAAGCTTGGAAACATCTATGTGGTAGATCTAAATGATCTAGCCATGACTAGTAGTTCCAGTCTAGTAGCTATGAATGCTAAGACCAAGGACTCATGTTTATTATGTCATAGATGATTAGGTCATGCTAGCATGCATACAATTGCCAAATTAATCTCAAAGAATCTAGTTAGAGGTTTGCCACATTTTAAAATTGATATTGATTATGTATGTGATAATTATAAATTAGGCAAACAAACTAGGGGGAGTTTTAAATCGAAAAATGTTATTTCAACAACCAGACCCCTTGAGCTACTTCACATGGACTTATTTGGACCAACTAGGACCACAAGCCTAGGAGGTATAAAATATGGTCATGTAATTATAGATGACTTTTCTAGATTCACATGGATATTATTTATTGCACATAAAGATGAAACTTTTGATGTGTTTCGAAAATTTCATAAGAAAATTGCAAATGAAAAGTGTTGCCGATCTTACCACGGTGGCTTGTAGTTTGTGAGCTGGCACCAGTTCTCGGACTCTCCCACCTTGAGATCTCTGAGCCTCCGATCCTGCAAAATAAGGTTAGAGACCCGGGTCGGGGACTCCGGTGGGGGCACTCCGATGATCAAGTTAGAGAGCGACAAGATAGAACAGGTTCACTAAGGTGGGTTCCCGAAGGACTCCCATACTTAGAGGAAATTTAGATGAAAGAAGTGTGAGGGAGAGAGGGGTTAAAGCCGGCTTCCTGCACTGGGTCTACCGAGCTTGCGCTTGAGGACTCCCGGGGGTCCCAGGATCGTTCTCTCGGTACTCTTCCCTCTTTTTGGCTTACCTTTCTGTCCGCTTTTACCGTCCCTTTTATACCACCAGACCGCCCTTGGCCTCCGTCCCCTCCCTCGGAGGCTTCCGGAGATCTCTGGATCATTTTTCCCTTTCTCCTTCGAGTCCGGGAGTTAAGTGGCAGGCATGCCTCGTTTGACATTTTGTCACGAAAGGGAAAAACTGGCCAAACCTCGAACCAAGCATGGGAGCCCTTCTTTCGGGGTGTTGACAGTGGGTTTCCAGTGTTTTAGGCCCCTGCTTACAAGGATTTTATTCCTCGATAGTGGGGCCCCACTTAACTGATATAAATGAGGTTCCATGCATAGCTGCAGGCTGTACTGGAGCCCTATACGAGATAAGGCGCACGACGATTCTAGTGGCGACCTCGCGACCCGTGCCTCTGCCTCCCCGAGGCTTTGCAGGGGAAGGCTGACTTTGGCCAAGGTAGACCCATCTTAAGGTGCCACCTGGAGAAGGAGTAGGGGCTGCCAACTTCGATCGAGGTGGATCCCTCCTGGTTAGACACCTGGCGAAGTGGCAGAGGAAGGCTCGACTTCGGTCGAGGTGGACCCGTCTTGAGGTGCCACCTGGCGAAGGAGCAGGAGCGCCAAGCTCAGCCTCGGTAGAGGTGGACCCGTCTTGGGGTGCCACCTGGCGAGGGAGCAGGGGCTGCCAGCTTCGGTCGAGGTGGACCCCTCCTGGGTGGACACCTGGCGAAGTGGCAGAGGAAGGCTCGACTTCGATCGAGGTGGACCTGTCTTGGGGTGCCACCTGGCGAAGGAGCAGGAGCGCCAGGCTCGACCTCGACAGAGGTTGACCTATCTTAGGGTGCCACCTGGTGAGGGAGCAGGGGCCGCCAGCTTCGGCCAAGGTGGACCCCTCCTGGGTGGACACTTGGCGAAGTGGCAGAGGAGAGCTCGACTTCGACCGAGATGGACCCGTCTTGGGGTGCCACCAAGTGAAGGAGCAAGAGCGCCAGGCTCAACCTCGACAGAGGTGGACCAGTCTTGCGGTGCCAGCTGGCAAGGAAGTAGGGGCTGCTAGCTTCGGCCAAGGTGGACCCCACCTGGGTGGTCACCTAGCGAAGTGGCAGAGGAAGGCTCGACTTCGACCAAGGTGGACCCATCTTGGGGTGCCACCTGGCGAGGGAGCAGGGGCCACCAACTTCGGTCGCGGTGGACCCCTCCTGGGTGGACACCTAGCAAAGTGGCAGAGGAAGGCTCGACATCGATCAAGGTGGACCCATCTTGGGGTGCCACCTAGCGAAGGAGCAGGAGCACCGGCTTGACATCGGTAGAGGTGGACCCATCTTAGGGTGCCACCTGGAGAGGGAGCAGGGGCTGCCAGCTTCGACCACGGTGGACCCCTCCTGGGTGGACACCTGGCGAAGTGGCAGAGAAAGGCTCGACTTTGGTAGAGGTGGACCCGTCTTGGGATGCCACCTGGTGAAGAAGCAGGAGCGCCAGGCTCGACCTCGGCAGAGGTGGACCCGTCTTGGGGTGCCACATGGCGAGGGAGCAGGGGCTGCCAGCTTCGGTCGAGGTGGACCCCTCCTAGGTGGACACCTGGCGAAGTGGCAGAGGAAGGCTCGACTTCGGCCAAGGTGGACCCATCTTGGGGTTCTACCTGGCGAGGGAGCAGGGGCCGCGAGCTTCGGCCGAGGTGGACCCCTTCTGGGTGGACACCTGGCAAAGTGGCAGTGGAAGGCTCGACTTCGGCCGAGGTAGACCCATCTTGGAGTGCCACTTGGCGAAGGAGCAGGTGCGCCAGGCTCAACCTCGGCAGAGGTGGACCCGTCTTTGGGTGCCACCTGGCGAAGGAGCAGGAGCGCCAGGCTCGACCTCGGTAGAGGTGGACCCATCTTAGGGTGCCACCTGGCGAGGGAGCAGGGGCTGCTAGCTTCGACCGAGGTGGACCCCTCCTAGGTGGACACCTAGCGAAGTGGCAGAGGAAGGCTCGACTTCGGCCGAGGTGGACCTGTCTTGGGACGCCACCTAGCGAAGGAGCAGGAATTTTAAAAGAATAAAACCACGTGGCACCGACGGCATCCAACTGGATCTGACACACATTTCACATTAGCGATGTAGCCATATCAGTTGCCCCCCATCCCCAGGTCCCATCAAAGCATCACGGCTTGGGGCGTGGGGAGTTAATGCCGAGATGACATGGAAAAGGTAAAAATTCCGTGCCATAATTACCATGATCACTGCCGCCGCTTCTATTGCGCCCATGACCTTGTGGGAGGCTGCCACGTGCAAGCATCTGACAGGCCATTAATACGCCATTTCGAAACTGAGGTAGTTTCCATCGGACCGAAGCGTCGATGTCGGGCGTGCCTCCACGTGGTGGTCATCTGATGGCCCGAGACGGAAAGAGGCGTACGGTTGCTGTTGATTGAGTTTGTAAAGGAGGGAGACTTTTCGTAAACGAGGTCTCTCGACTTTCTCACACGTCGCAGGCAGTTACAGCGATCTCTCTTCATCTCCTAGGGGTTGCCAATCCTTTGGTACAAAACATCCCGGTGAGTGCCCACGATATCTTTCCTCCTTCTTCTGCCTCCTGATTCTGTGCTACTCCGAACCCATCTCCTTCTTATTCCTTCTTCCCCGATGGCGCGCCACCGTCATGTTTCTTCCAACCCAGACGAGGCCAGTCCTTCCCGGCTGAGGACTCTATCGTCTTCCTCCTCGGAGGGGGAAGAGATTCCAGACGAGGTTCGGAGGCAACTGCAGCCAGGGATTGTGACCATAGGCATCCCTAGGGATCCTAGGACTCCCCCTATAGTTTCCGCACGCCCCATTTCCTCTCTTCCTCCTCCGATGGCAGAGGTCTCTTCTTCTAGTCCCTCCGGTTACGCCTCGACGATGATCGGAGATGATCTTTTCTGGATCCGTGATACCTATAGGGTCCCGGAGTCAATCCGTCTTTCACTCCCAGGACCTAGAGACCGAGTAACCTCGAGTGGCCCTGGAAGGGTTGCTTTCTACAAGGACTTCCTTGTCGGGGGTCTCCGTTTTTCCCTTCATCCTTTCTTTCTCTCCTTTCTTAGTCACTTCTGCCTTGTCCCGGCCCAGTTGGATCCCAATGCCATCCGGATCATCTTTGCCTTCATCGTCTTCTGTCATTTTCACGGGTTTGTGCCCGTTTCTCGCTATTCAGGGCCCTCTTCACCCTGAAGCGTTATTCTACCGACGACAACTGGTGGTATCTTTCACCCCGGCCTAGGTGCCTTAGGTTCGACCTCCCCACATCGATCAAGGGTTGGAAGAACTATTTTTTTTTTTGCCTTGGTTGAGGATGTTGACTAGGCCTGGAGTGAGCCAGATGGTCTCCGAACCGGAACTCCCAGGTTGAGCCGGCAGACCAAGAGGTCTACATGCAGATGCTGGGTGACGTGGTCCCAGCTCTCGATGTTCTACTTTCGGAGCAGAATTTATTCAAGGCAGGAATCAGTCCCATCCGAGAGTTGGGTGAGACCCCGGATCTCCTTCTTTCGCCTTTGTTTTTCGCTTTGTGCTCCTTTTCTTTCAAACTGGCCTAACCGTTTCTTTCTTCCAGGTATGAAATTCTCCGTCGAAAGCTTGATGGAGGGTGTTCGGAAGAGGGACGCTATTGAAGGGACCCAAGACGCCCCAGCAAAGAGGTGTCGCACTAAGGCGAGCCAGGGACCTGCACCTACCCCTGCTCCCACTGGCCCCGGGGCAACGGGCTCTGCCCCAAGACCACCTCAGCCTCGCGTGCCCGATGTCCCTATCATCGATCTCGACAGGGTCAGGGGAGAGAGGAGGTCGGAACTCATCCAGGCAATGCCTGCACCGGCCACTATGCCGACCATCTCCACGGTTGCGACCAGGGTTATGGCAGCCCCACCGATGGCCGCATCGCCCAGCAAAGGGACAGCCGCCCAGCCTGTTGCCGATGCGCACATTCTACCCCCATGACTCAATGCCAACTCCTTCGTCATCCACGATCAATGGCTCGCGGAGAGGATGATGGAGTTCGCGAGCACGCCCCGAGACCGTTGTATGAGGGGCGGCCGGGACTATACTGACGTGCTGCTCGGGATCCTTCCATTGCTCTTCACGGTAAGCTCTGAGCTCTCATCTTTTAATGTTCCAATTGGATCTTATTGACATCCCGTCTCTTCTTTGACACAGATCGGGACTGATGTATTACTGCTGAGGTACTTTTTCTCCAGCTACGCAAAGAAAGATGCTGAGAAGGAGAGAAGGCTCGGCAAGCTTGCAGCTGACGTGAAGGACCTCATAAAAAAAGGGGTCGAGCTGCGGGAGAACAACCAGGCCCTCCGAGTGGACCTGGGTCACGCCGAGGGGGGCATAAGGGAGCTGGAGACCTCTCTGTCTGAGGAGAGGATCTCGAACCAACGCCATGCTGAGGACGATGTGGTAGAGATGTCACGCCTCCGGGCTCAATTCCGGTCACTGGAGCGCTGGGTCGAGGAGGTCCTCAAGGAGCTTAGCACAGCCAAGGAGAAGAACTCCTACGTCAACGGGCTGCAGAGGGCTACCTCAGGAAGTTCGTAAGGGGTGAGGCCCCGGCGGAGCACCAGCCAATCGCGGCCCTTCCCCCTGTCCCTGCGGTTAACAACCGTCCCACGGAGAAGCCGGTGGGTATGATCTCTTGGGGGATAGGGCGTGGGTCGAAGAGAGCCCGGAAGACGGGAAACCTGGAGAATGTACTCCCCTTTGAAAAGGGGAATGAAAGTGAAAATATAAACAATGATGCCATGGTGGTCGAGATGACCATCGCAAAGCATCCTGTACATCGTATTATGGTGGATAGTGGGAGCTCTACTGATGTACTTTTTTATGATGTTTCTTCCGGATGAATTTGTCTCATGATCAGCTAAAGCTGGTGCACACCCCTCTTGTGGGCTTCAACGAAGATTCTGTGGGGGTCGAAGGAGAGATCACTCTCCCTGTTACCACCGGATCCCCACCCTGGTAGAACATGGTCATGATGACGTTTACCGTCGTCAGGCTCCCATCACCTTACAATGCTATCCTGGGCCGTCCAGGGCTCAACCAGTTGAACGCGATCATTTTCACCAAAAGGTTGCTGGTGCAGTTCCCTACCGCCTCTGGGATGGGAATGATGAGAGGGACAGCCCAACCTGTCCCGCATTGCCTACAGATGGTCCTAGGGGCCTGGAGTGCCGAGCTCGGCTCTGACATCGATGATCTCGACCTAAGAGCGCAAGACCCTAGGGGAGGTCCCGTAGAACGCTTATTAATGTACCCCCTTAGCTCAGACCCTCAGAAGATGGTGCAGATAAAAGCCCAGCTCTTGGAAGATGAGCGGGTTCGCTTGCTAGATTTTCTCCAGACGAACGCTGATGTGTTCGCCTGGTCTACTGCAGACATGCCGGTATCCCCTTGGAGGTTATCACCCATCAATTGAAGATTGATCTGAGGTGCCACCCGGTCCAATAGAAGAAGAGGAGTTTTGCCACGGAGAGACAGAATGCTATCAATGAGGAAGTAGAAAAGCTCCTCGCCACCGGCTTTATGTGAGAAGTACAGTATCCTAGTTGGCTGGCAAACATGGTAATGGTGAAAAAGAGCAACGGCAAGTGGAGGATCTATGTGGACTACATCGACCTCAATCAAGCTTATCCGAAGGACAGTTTTCCTCTTCCTAAGATCGACCAGCTCGTGGACACTACCTCGGGGCATTGCCTTCTCTCTTTTATGGACACTTTCTCCGAGTACAACTAGATCCGAATGCACCTAGAGGACGAGGAGCACACCACCTTCGTCACCGATCATGGGACCTGCTTTATAAGATGATGACGTTCAGCCTCAAGAATGCGGGTGCCACGTACCAACGTCTGGTCAACAAGGTCTTCAAAGACCAAATTGGCTGCAACATGTAGGTGTACATGGATGACATGCTGGTCATGAGCAAGCCGACTTCGGACCACATAGGCAACCTAGTGAAGACTTTCAATAACCTCCGTCTCCACCAAATGAAGTTGAACCCAGCAAAGTACGCTTTCGGCATATCCACGGGGAAGTTCTTGGGCTTCATGGTGACCCAAAGAGGGATAGAGGCCAACCTAGAGAAGGTCCAGGCGATCCTAGACATGGAGTAGCCCACCTCCATGAAGCAAGTGTAGCGACTCACCGGCTGGATAGCCATCCTGAGCCAGTTTATCTCAAGGTCCGCTGACCGCTACCAGCCTTTCTTTAAGGTGCTGAGGAAGATGCATGACTTCGCTTGGATGAAGGAGTGCTAGGAGGCATTCGAAGAGCTGAAGAAGACATTGGCATCGCCGCCATTGCTTTCCCGGCCAAAAGAAGAAGAGGAGCTCCTCCTGTACCTGGCGGTCACACCGGAGGCCATCAGCTCGATCCTGGTTCGGACGGATGACAAAGGGATACAGAGGCCAGTGTATTACACGAGCAAACTCCTCCGCGATGCGGGTATTCACGGTTTGAGAAACTAATTTTTGCACTAATCATGTCCGCCCAGCGTCTCAGGCTTTATTTCTAAGTGCACCCCATTGCAGTCTTGATGGATCAACCACTGAAAGCGGTGCTCAGCTGACTTGACATGTCTGGGTGCCTGGTGAAGTGGGTGCTCAAGCTCAGCAGTTCGACATCACCTACCGACCGAGGTCGGCCATGAAGGCATGGTACTCGCTGATTTCTTGGTAGAGTGTGCAGGCCTAGGCGAGGGGCCGGAAGAGAGCTCCCAAGATCGGCAGCTAGAGCCTAGACCGGAGGAAGACATCTGGATCCTTCATGTGGATGGAGCCTCAAACTCCGGTGGGAGTGGAGCCGGACTCATCCTTGCCAATGGTGAAGGGGTCATCGTCGAGTGTGCGCTTCGCTTCCAGTTCACCGCCACCAATAACCAGGTAGAGTATGAAGCGCTCCTCGTGGGGCTAAGAGTTTTTCGTGAGCTAGGCGTGGCCTGCATCAGGGTCTTCGTCGACTCGCAACTAGTGGCGGGCAGGTCTCGGGGGAGTATGAGGCATGGGATCCCCAAATGGTGAGGTAACTGGAGCTCGTATGAACGAGCACGGCAGGTTTTAGGTGCTTCAACGTCTCCCATATTCCTCGCGGGGAAAACGCTCGTGCAGACGCCCTCTCCCGCCTGGCAACCATGCCGGACTCATCACTGGGCCGCGCTTACATTGAGCATCTTAAAGCCTTGAGCTACGAGACACCCATGGAGGTCCAGCAGGTCAATCCAGAGCCCAGCTGGATGGACAAGTACATCGACTACATCACCAACGGACCTTGCCAGAGGATCGCGTGGCGGCCGGCCTTATTAAGAGGAAGGCCATAAGTTTCGTGTTGATGGATAGGCTACTGTATCGAAGGTCCTACTCCTACATGCTCCTCAAGTGTCTGAGACCCTTTGAAGCCGCCCTTGTGCTCCAGGAGATCCATGAGGGCATCTATAGGAACCATGTGGGGGGCAGAATGCTAGCGTATAAGGCCCTCTGTCAAGGCTATTTCTAGAAAACGATGAGGGAAGACGCAGTTGACTTCGTGAATAGGTGTGACCGATGTCAGCAACATGCTGTGGTGCAGCGTCAACCTGCCACTCCACTCTCCCAGCTCTCCACCCCATGGCCGTTTGCTCAGTGGGGCATGGATCTCCTTGGACCTTTTCTCCCGGCGTCCGGGCAACGAAAGTTCTTGATTGTGGCTATCGACTACTTCACGAAGTGGGTCAAGGCCAAGCCCTTGGCCCAGATCACGGAAGCAAATGTCACCAAGTTCCTTTGGAAGTCGATTATCTACTGCTTCGGCTTGCCCCACACCATCATCACCGACAACAGATGCCAGTTCGACTGTTGGGAGTTCGAGGAGTTCTACGACGACCTCAAAATCCATCATCATTTCACCTTGGTTGCGCATCCTCGAACAAATGTAGAAGCTAAGGTAACGAACATAACCATCCTACAAGGCCTTCAGACAAGATTGGACCAAGCCAAGGGGAGGTGGGCAGAGGAGCTCCCAAGCATCCTGTGGGCATACCATACTACCCCAAGGACGGCCACGGACGAGACCCCCTTCAACCTCATCTTCAGAGCAGAAGCAGTTATTCCGGTATAACTCAGGCTGCCGACCTTGCACGTGGAGCAGTACGACGAGACGGAGAACCTAGCGCGGCTGCTGCTGAACCTGGACCTCCTTGAAGAAATGAGGGACCGGGCCCAAGTTCGGATGGCTACTTATCGGCAATGAGTGAACAGATACTACAACTCCAGGATACAACCAAAGTCCTTCCGTCAGGGAGACTTAGTGCTATGCCGCGCTGAGGCTTCCCAGCCACGGGAGTGCGGTAAGCTCTCCCCACATGGCTTACTACCTAGAGGAGCTAGGCGGATCACGGTTCCCGCAGACTTGGAATGCCTCAAACTTGAAGATGTATTACCAATAGTGTAAGACTCCTTATACTTCAATAATAAAATCTTTTTATCACCAAATGCCTATTCTTGTCTCGTAGGACAATCGCCATCCAGCTCTAGGTTCGGTGAGCATGGGCACGGTGAAAGATCTGCAAAGGCACGAAGTACCCTCTCACAAAAATCCTGGAGTTCAGTCCGGAATGCCATATGGAATTAAGTTCCGACATGCGGCCCCGAAGTTCAGTCCGGAGGAGGTCCCGGAGACTTAGGTCCCGGTCCCACAAAATTCCAAAGAACAGCTCAGTAAGTTGTACAAGGCTCAACTCCAACCTGTGGCCCCGGGGTTTAGTCCGGAAGCTCGCACGGAACCCGGTTCCAAAGCAAAGTCCCGGATCTCGATTTAGAAGGTGGAGCAGAACCCAGTTTACCCACGAAATCCCGGAGTTCAGCCCGGAATGCACCACGGGACTCAATCCCAGTGGCTGTCATCGGTGTTCAGTCCGGAAGATGCACAAAAAAAAAAAGAAAAGAAAGAAGAGAAGTAAGAAAAAGAAGAAATGAAGTAATGGAATAAGATTTTCATTTTTGATAAAAAGTTTCTTACAAAAGGGGGCCCCGACAGGCCGGGTGACCCGAAGAAGAAAAAAATAGATTCAAACAAAAGCGAGATGAAAATAAAAGCCCCTGGCTACTCGGTTGCAGCTGCATCCCCCGCTGGCTGGGAGCACCCTCGTCGCCGACGGCATTGTCAGAAGGTTGTTCGTGGACAGCCACCTCGGCACCCTCTGCAGCTACGCTCCCTCGCCGGGCTCCTCCCTCCGGTCACCCAGGATGACTCCGCTGAGGTTGAGCTCAGGAAAGAAGGAACTCACCTTTTCTCGACACACCTCAAAGCCCTTCAGGAAAGAGTCGACGGCCGTCTCGTGCAGCTCTGCCCTGAACTCCTCAAACGCCCAGAACTTTGGCATGACCTCCTGTGCCTCCCTCTCGGATGCCTCCAATAGCCCGTTGATGTCGGAGTTCTTCTTCTTGGCTGCGCTAAGCTCCTTGAGGACCTCCTCGACCCGGCACTCCAGTGACCGAGATTGAGCCCGGAGGTATAACATCTCTGTCGCGTCATCCTCAGCACGACATTGGTTCGAGATCCTCTCCTCAGATAGAGAGGTCTCCAGCTCCCTTACACACCCCTCGGCATGACCCAGGTCCATCCGGAGGGCCTGGTTGTTCTCCCATAGCTCGACACCTTTTTCTATGAGGTCCTTCACGTGTTAGCTGCAAGCTTGCCGAGCCTTCTCTCCTTCTCGGCATCTTTCTTTGCATAGCTGGAGAGGAAGTTCCTCAGCAGCAATACATCAGTCCCGATCTGCATCAAAGAAGAGACGGGATGTCAATAAGATCCAACTGGAACATTAAAAGATGAGAGCCTGGAGCTTATCGTGAAGAGCAACGGAAGGATCCCGAGCAGTGCGTTAGTGTAGTCCCGGTCGCCCCTCAGATGGTGGTCCTGGGGCGTGCTCGAGAACTCCATCATCCTCTCCATGAGCCCTTGATCGTGGATGATGGATGGTGGGGACACCTGAGGCACCAGAATAAAATAGAGGCTTTTTCAACCCTCTGTAAATTGATCAATAATTTATGAGTCCATCTGTAATAAGGGCTTAGCTCATCTGAGTCCATTTTAGTTATTATTTGAGTATTTTTAGTTGTTATTTCAGTTCTGTACTAGTCAGCTCATGTTGAGCTAGTTCAGTCCAATGCTAGTCAGCTCATGTTGAGCTAATTTTATTTTTTTGAGTCCTGTCCAAGCATACTGAAGACTCAAGACTATATCATATAAGTGAAGACCAAGTCCAACTAGATTGAAGACATGGAAGTATAGCACAAGTCCAACCCAGCTTGAAGATTTGAAGACCCCAGGAGGAAAATTCAGAAAACTCTGATTTCTTGTAGATGCCCTCCAGATGCCCAGATTCCCTTCCAGATGCCAAAGTATATTCATAGATAAGGGCATCCATGATTCTAGAGGTCCATCTGCATCCTAGCCCAAAGAAATCAAGCCCAGGTGCCAAGCCCAAGCCCCTAAGAAGCAAGATACCAGGGAATATTCCTGCTACCTGGCTACCAGGCCACCCCAGCTTCCAGAGGCCCAAACCCATGCACCCGAGCCCCTTTGGGCCGGCCTTTTGCTGCTCCTAGAAGCCCAACACGCCCCCCTAGGCATCCTTGGAGTCTTGACCAAGTCAAGAAGTTTTTTAGGGATTTTTCTACCTAATATTTCCTTATTTTCTAGCTAGGGTTTGAGAGGGAAAAAGATTCTTATGTAAAGACTTATGTACCCTTACTTGGAGCCCAAGGTTAAGGGTCTATTTAAGGGACCCTAGCCTCTTGTATGAGGAGAGTTTTTGATGAATGAAAACCTTGAGTTCTTCTATTGAGTGGTGTGATACCCTGCTGTGTGCATAAAGGGGTTTGTGAGAGTTCTTCTTCCCGGTGTTTGCAATCATCTTCCTGCTGCCAACAAACCCTCTAGATCCCTGGATGCCCACTCCAAAAGAAGCCTTCCCTTGCTATTTTTACTTTGTTTTCTTGTTCCTTTGTGAGCTTTCTAACCCCTGACAGGTCGTTTGCAGGTCCCTGAGTTCCTACGAATCCAACGACTCCAGCCAAGCCTCAATCGGATCACCGAGCAGAAAGCCGAGTATCCATGGGTCTTTGGCTCGGTTTTCCAGGCCGCATCCGTCGAGGAACGAGAGACCCCTTCGCTGTGATCTTCACAGACGTTGTCAGGTGCACCCCTCTACCTCCAGTAGTTTTATTGTAGGAGAACTTGCCCTAACCGAGGCTTCTCAGCCCCGGCGGTCCTTCTTTGCTACTTTTCTAGGTCCTAATCTGCATGCTGATCTTCAAAAATTCATACAAAATTCCCTACAAATAATTTTGATCTCAAATTCGGGAATTAATCACCTAACTTAACATGTAAAACATACAAAAAAAAATTGCATGCATATTAGTCCCCCATCAATGGAAGAGCTGGCGTTGAGTCCTGGGGGTGGAATGTGCGCATCGGCAACAGGCTAGGTAGCTGTCCCTTCACTGGGCGATGCGGCTGTCGGTGGGTCTGCCGTCACCCTGATCGCAACCATGGAGATGGTCGGCGTAGTGGCCGGTGCAGGCTTTGGCCGGGGGAGTTCCGGCCTCCTCTCTCTCCTAACCCTGTCGATATCGATGACAGGGACGTCGGGCGCGCGAGGCTGAGGCGGTCTTGGGGTAGAGCCCGTTGCCCCAGGGCTAGTGGGAGCAGGGGTAGGTGCAGGCCCCTGGCTCGCCTCAGTGCGAGCCCTCTTTGCTGGGGCCTCCTGGGTCCCTTTAGCGGTGTCCCTCTTTCGGATGCCCTCCATCAAGCTTTCGATGGAGAATTTCATACCTGGAAGAAAGAAACGGTTAGGCCAGTTTGAAAGAAAAGGAGCACGGAGCAGAAAGTGAAGGCGAAAGAAGGAGATCCGAGGTCTCACCCAACTCTCGGATGGGATTGATTCCTGCCTCGAATAAATTCTGCTCCGAAAGCAGAACATCGAGAGCTGGGACCACGTCACCCAGCATCTGCATGTAGACCTCTTGGTCTGCCGGCTCAACCTGGGAGTTCCGGTTCAGGGACTGGTCTGGCTCACTCCAGGCCCAGTCAACATCCTCAACTAAGGCAAAGAAAAAATGGTTCTTCCAACCCTTGATTGATGTGGGGAGGTCGAACCTAAGGCACCTAGGCCGGGGTAAAAGATACCACCAGCCGTCATCGGTAGAATAATGTTTCAGGGTGAAGAGGGCCCTGAACAGTGAGAAACGGGCAACAAACCCGTGAAAATGACAGAAGACGATGAAGGCGTAGATGACCCAGATGGCGTTAGGAGCCAACTAGGCCGGGACAAGGCGGAAGTGACTAAGAAAGGAGAGAAAGAAAGGATGAAGGGAAAAATGGAGACCCCCGACAAGGATGTCCTCGTAGAAAGCAACCCTCCCAGGGCCATTCGAGGTTACTCGGTCTCTAGGTCCTGGGAGCGAAAGACGGATTGACTCCGGGACCCCATAGGTACCCCGGATCCAGGAAAGATCATCTCCGGTCATCATCGAGGCATAACCGGAGAGACTAGAAGAAGAGACCTCCGCCACCAGAGGAGGAAGAGAGGAAATGGGGCGTGCGGAAACTATAGGGGGAGGCCTAGGACCCCTAAGGATGCCTATGGTCACGGTCCCTGGCTACAGTTGCCTCCGAACCTCGTCTGGAATCTCTTCCCCCTCCGAGGAGGAAGACGATGGAGTCCTCGGCAGGGAAGGACCGGCCTCGTCCAGGTTGGAAGAAACATGACGGCAGCGTGCAATCAAGGAAGAAGGAGCAAGAAGGAGATGGGTTTGGAGTAGCACAGAATCAGGAGGTAGAAGGAGGAAAGATGTCGCGGGCACTCACCGGGATGTTTTGTACCGAAGGATTGGCAACCATTGGGAGATGAAGAGAGATCGCTGCAACTGCCAACGATGTGTGAGAAAGCCGAGAGATCTTGTTTCCGTAAAGTCCCCCTCCTTTTCAAACTCAATCAACAGCAGCCGTACGCCTCTTTCCGTCCCAGGCCATCATATGACCGCCACATGGACGCACACCCGACATCGACGCTTCGGTCCAATGGAAACTGCCTCGATTTCGAAATGGTATATTAATGGCCCGTCAGACGCATACACGTGGCAGCCTCCCATAGGGTCTCGGGCACAACAGAAGCGGCGACAGCGATCATGGTAATTATGGCACGGGATTTTTGCCTTTTCCATGTCATCTCCGCATTAACTCCCCATGCCCCAAGCCGCGATCCCTTGATGGGACCTGGGGATGGGGGGCAACTGATATGGCTACATCGCTGATGTGGAATGTGTGTCAGATCCAGTTGGATGCTGCCGGTTCCACATGGGTTTTTTCTTTCAAAATTTCTGCTCCTTTGCTAGGTGGCACCCCAAGACGGGTCCACCTCGACTGAAGTCGAGCCATCCTCTACCACTTCACCAGGTGTCCATCCAGGAGGGGTCTACCTCGGCTGAAGCTGGCAGCCCCTACTCCCTCGCCAGGTGGCATCCCAAGACGGGTCCACCTCTGCCGAGGTCGAGCCTGGCGCTCTTGCTCCTTTGCCAGGTGGCACCCCAAGATGGGTCCACCCCTGTCGAGGTCGAGCCTGGTGCTCGTACTCCTTCGCCAAGTGGCAACCCAAGACGGGTCCACCTCGGTCGAAGTCGAGCCTTCCTCTGCCACTTCGCTAGGTGTCCACCCAAGAGGGGTCCACCTTGACCGAAGCTGGCGGCCCGTGCTCCCTTGCCAGGTGGCACCCCAAGATGGGTCCACCTCAATCGAAGTCGAGCCTTCTTCTGCCACTTCGCTAGGTGTCCACCCAGGAGGGGTCCACCTCTTTCGAAGCTGGTAGCCCCTGCTCCCTCGCCAGGTGGCACCCCAAGATGGGTCCACCTCTGATGAGGTCGAGCTTGGTGCTCCTACTCCTTCGCCAGGTGGCACCCCAAGACGGGTCCACCTCGGCCGAAGTCGAGCCTTCCTCTGCCACTTCACTAGGTGTCCACCCAGGAGGGTTCCACCTCGGTTGAAGCTGGCATCCCCAGCTCCCTCGCCAGGTGGCACCCCAAGATGGGTCCACCTCTAACGAGGTAGAGTCTGGCGCTCCTGCTCCTTCGCCAGGTGGCACCCCAAGACGGGTCCACCTCGGTTGAAGTCGAGCCTTCCTCTGCCACTTCGCCAGGTGTCCACCCAGGAGGGGTCCACCTCGATCGAAGTTGGTGGCCCCTGCTCCCTCACCAGGTGGCACCCCAAAACGGGTCCACCTCAGCCGAAGTCGAGCGTTCCTTTGCCACTTTGCCAGGTGTCCACCCAAGAGGGGTCCACCTCTGCCGAAGCTGGCAGCCCCTGCTCCCTCGCTAGGTGGCACCCCAAGACGGGTCCATCTCTGTCGAGATCGAGCCTGGTGCTCCTGCTCCTTCACCAGGTGGCACCCCAAGACGGGTCCACCTCGGTCGAAGTCGAGCACTCCTCTGCTACTTCGCCAAGTGTCCACCCAGGAGGGGTCCACCTCAGTCAAAGCTGGCGGCCCCTGCTCCCTCGCCAGGTGGCACCCCAATACGGGTCCACCTCTACCGAGGTCGAGCCTGGCGCTCCTGCTCCTTCGCCAGGTGGCACCCCAAGATGGGTCCACCTCGACTGAAGTCGAGCCTTCCTCTGCCACTTCGCCAGGTGTCCACCTAGGAGGGGTCCACCTCGATCGAAGCTGGCAGCCCCTGCTCTCTCGCCAGGTGGCACCCTAAGATGGGTCCACCTCTATCGAGGTTGAGCCTGGCGCTCCTGCTCCTTCGCCAAGTGGCACCGCAAGACGAGTCCACCTCGATCGAAGTCGAGCCTTCCTCTGCCACTTCGCCAGGTGTCCACCCAGGAGCGGTCCACCTCGGCCGAAGCTGGCAGCCCCTGCTCCTTTGCCAGGTGGCACCCTAAGATGGGTCCACCTCGGCCAAAGTCAGCCTTCCCCTGCAAAGCCTCAGGGAGGTAGAGGCATGGGTCACAAGGTCACCACTAGAATCGACGTGCACCACATCCCGTACAGGGTGCCAGTATGGCCCGCAGTGATGCATGGAACCTCGTTTACATCAGTTAATTGGGGCCCCATAATCGAGGAATAAAATCCTTGTGGGCAGGGGCCTGAAACACTGGAAACCCATCGTCAACGCCCCAAAAGAAGGGCTCCCGTGCTTGGTTCGAGGTATGGCTAGTTTTTCCCTTTCGTGACAATACGACAAACGAGGCGTGCCAGCCACTTAACTCCCGGACTCGAAGGAGAAAGGGAAAATGGATCCAGAGATCTCCGAAAGCCTCCGGGGGAGGGGGCGGAGGCCAAGGGTGGTCTGGTGGTATAAAAGGGACGGTAAAAGCTGACAAAAAGGTAAGCCAAAAAAAAGGGAAGAGTATGGAGAGAACGATCCTGGGACCCCCGGGAGTCCTCAGGCGCAAGCTCGGTAGACCCAGTGCAGGAAGCCGGGCTTCAACCCCTCTCTCCCTCACACTTCTTTCATCTAAATTTCCTCTAAGCACGGGAATCCTTCGGAAACCCGTCTTAGTGGACCTGTTCCATCTTGTCGCTCTCTAACTTGATCATCGGAGTGCCCCTGCCAGAGTTCCCGGCCCGGGTCTCTAACCTTGTTTTGTAGGATCGGAGGCTCGGAGATCTCAAGGTGGGAGAGTTTGAGAACCGGCACCAGCTCACAAGCTATAGGCCATCGTGGTAAGATAGGCAACAAAAATAATCTTTTTGTTATTTCTATAAGAAGTGATCATGGAATGGAGTTTTAAAATCAATTTTTTGATGAATATTGCACTGAGCACAGCATTGATCACAACTTCTCCGCTCCTAGAACACCATAACAGAATGGTGACGAAGAGAGAAAGAATAGGAGTTTGGAAGAAATGGCCCGAACCATGTGTGAAGGTAATCTTCCAAGGTACTTTTGGGCAGAATCGGTGAACACAGCCTTTTACATTTTAAACCGAGTTTTAATTAGACCAATTTCAAAGAAAATCCCTATGAGCTTTGGAATGGAAGAAAACCAAATATTAATTACTTTCATGTTTTTGGGTGTAAATGCTTTGTGCTTAATAATGGTAAAGATAACCTAGAAAAGTTTGATGCAAAGTCTGATGAATCTATATTTCTTGGTTATTCACTTCATAGCAAAGCATATAGAGTGTTTAATAAGAGGACTCTTACTATAGAAGAGTCAATTCATGTTGTTTTTGATGAAGCTAATCCCTCATCATCTAGAAAAGATGAGTGCGTAGATAATGATGCAGGTACACTATAAAAGAAAATTGAAGATCTAAGCATTTAAGACAAGCCAATGTAAGATGGAAATGAAATGGTAAACAAGGATAATACTGATTTACCAAAGGAATGGAGGTATGTAACTTCACATCCCAAAGATTTAATTATTGGTGATCCTTCTCATGGTGTTAGGACTAGGTCAGCATATAGAGATGCACATGACTACCTAGCCTTCATTTTACAAATTGAACCACATAGTTTAGAAGAAGCTAAAACTGATCATAATTAGATGATGGCCATGCATGATGAATTAAACCAGTTTGAAAGAAATAATGTTTGGACACTAGTTAGTAGACCTACAGACCACCCAATTATAGGAACCAAATGGGTCTATAGAAACAAACTAGATGAGAATGGCAAAGTTATAAGAAATAAAGTACGATTGGTAGTAAAAGGGTACAATCAAGAAGAGGGTATTGATTTTGATGAAACGTATGCTCCTGTAGCAAGACTAGAAGCCATTAGACTACTTCTTGCATTTGCTTGCTACATGAATTTTAAACTCTTTCAAATGGATGTCAAAAGTGCTTTTCTAAATAAATTTATTTATGAACAAGTTTTTGTAGAATAGCCACCAGGTTTTGAAAATCATGCTTTTTTAAATCATGTGTTTAAATTGAACAAAGTTTTATATGGTTTGAAATAAGCACCTAGGGCCTGGTATGATAGACTGAGCAAATTTTTACTTGAAAATGATTTCAAAAGAAAAAATGTTAATAAAACTCTTTTTATTAAAAATAAAGGTAATGATATGTTAGTTGTACAAATCTACATTGATGATATTATATTTGGTGCAACTAATGAAAATCTTTGTAGAGATTTTGCTGAATTGATGCAGGGCGAGTTTGAAATGAGCCTTATGGGTGAGCTCAACTACTTTCTTGGATTACAAGTCAAATAAATGAAGGAATGAATCTTTATAAGCCAAGCCGAGTACATCAAAGAGATAATCAAGAAATTTGGCATGGAAACAAGCAAAGAGGCTAACACACCCTTGAGCCCTACCTGCAGACTAGATAAAGATGAAAATGGATCCATTATTAACCAAAAGCTTTATAAAGGTATGATCAAATCCCTATTATATTTGACAGCCGGTAGACCTGATATCTTGTACAGTGTATGTGTATGTGCTAGATTTCAATATAATCCTAAAGAAACACATATGCTTGTTGTTAAAAAAATTATTAAATATTTGAAAGGCACAAGCAATTTAGGTCTTTGGTATTCTAAAGAATCATCTTTGAATTTAATTGGTTTCTCCGATGCTGACTATGCTGGTTGCAAAATTGATAGAAAAAGCACAAGTGGTACATGTCAATTTCTAGGATTGAATTTAATTTCATGTCACTGTAAGAAGCAAAACTCCGTAGCATTGTCCACTGCTGAGGCAGAGTATGTTGTTGATGGTAGTTGTTGTGCTCAAGTGTTATGGATTAAACAATAGCTAGAAGATTTTGGTGTTATACAATCTAAAATTCCAATCAAATATGATAATACAAGTGCTATTAATTTGACAAAAAATCCTATTCAGCATTCACGAACCAAACACATTGAAATTAGGTACCATTTTATAAGAGATCATGTTTTGAATAATGATATTGTACTTGAATTCATGCCAACTAAAAAACCAACTTGCTGATATTTTTACAAAACTTTTAAGTTTTGATAGATTTGTAATTATTAGAAATGAACTAGGATTATGTGACCCACTCTAGAAATACTCTTATAATCTTAAGGACAAATTATCTAGGAGACCTCTTAATCCCAAATTGTATGATAAATGAGCTTTGATTGAAATCCAAAAATTTATCTTGTACTCCCTTTGCTCGAGCCGACTTGAGCAGATGACCTATTGATCGGCCGGCTAGGATGTCGAGCCATCTCTTTTTAGTTCGAGCCATAGAATTTTTCTTTCCCATTTCTATTCTTAAACCCTACTCTCTTTCCCACCAAGAAACCTTCCAAATACTTCCAACTTCCAAAAACAGCTTCGGAATTCAAATATCTTCACTCAATGGCACCAAAAAGAGCAATTGGAAAGAAATCAAAACGAGATAGTGAAGCTGCTCTGCAAGAGAGGAGGACAAAATTTCGAGAAGACAGAGCTTCCCAAAATCCACCACAGTTTGAGGAAGAACCAAGTCCAGTTTCTCCTAACCATCAAATGTCTTTAGGTATGAGACCGATAACCACCGGCAGACGGATTTTATTTGAGTACCTAAAAGAAATTGGTTTTGTTATTGGTGATTTTATTGAAAATCAAGGTTGGAGAGACTTATGTTCATTGGATATCAAAACTACTCTAATCTAGTTAGAAGTTTCTATGAAAATTTAAGATTTGGTGAAAATTTTATTGAATCATCAATGAAAGGGAGAATAATTATTATCTCCCAAGAAATCCTTGGAAATGTCTTGGAAATGCCATTTGAGGGGATTGAGTACTTAGTACTGAAAGACAGAACTAGAGCACTGCAAACTATTTTAGAAAGAACTGAAGTTGATGAGATAGGGATTCTCAAGGCCAGCATGTTATCCATTAAAATGAGAGTTCTACATAATTTTATTAGCAGGATCTTTTTGCCTAGAATTGGATGTTTTGATTAGGTTAGTGAAAGGGATCTGTGCTTCATGGAGCTTCTAATTAATGGTGATAAGATTAATTTACTAGCTATCATGATCAGCCAGATGAAGGAGGCAGTAAGAAAAGTCAAGGCTTGCCTGCCGTATGGAAATGTCCTCACTTTATTCTTTCAAAATGCAAACATAGACTTGACAGGATAGGACAACAAGACACTTCTACATACAGATACCTATATTGCAAAAACTTCAAAGGATGGGGTATTTGTTGTCAGATGGCACATGGAAAAAGAAGACTGATGCTCCTATAGTTGAAGAAACTGAAGAGATTCAAGATCAAATAGAGTTGAAGGCTGGTGAAGACACTATAATGCATATTCCAGAACCACAGCCATAGATGGGATCTTTAGTCTAAATAGACTTTGACACTTCTTTCCCAGATGTTTCAGTACTAGATATACCTGATATGCCTTATAGTACTCCCATTTTTACTCAGTCTACTGATATTCCCATTCATAGTCATACTACTACTACTCCTGCTGTAGGCACTTCATTGTTACAGACTTCATTCACAGCAAATGAATAACATGACTGAAACTATAAAGTCTTCTATGAATGGAATGTTTAAAGAATTACACAAATCAGTTGATGAGAGACTCAATCAATTTGAAGGATAGATAGACTATCTAAAATGCAAAATTGAATCTCTTGAAACTTCAAAGACCACAATAAATACAACTGACACAGATATGCAACCAATTCTATAGCTAATTACTTCAAGTTCAGAGAAAATTGAAAAATCTGTTACATTAGTACTTGAAGCTTATAGAACTGAGATGGACAACTTAAGAATCAGAATGGGGTCAAATGGGGTCAGTTGAAGTAGGTAAAAGAATGGAAGATGACTACACCAAGGGCATTGGAATAATTAGAAGTGAATTTAGAAGATTGAGAGGCTCAGCAGAAGCATTTGCTAATGTTCAAGCCACATAAATGTTTATATTGCAAAAGGAAGTGGCACAAATAAAAGAATCAATGGAAGATTTAGCTGCCTCTAGAAGCACAAAGAAAATAGAAGCAGAACTGAAATCTATGAACATCTTATTATGAAAAATGATGACTAAGATTGAAGAAATCCAAGCTGCTCAAAATGCTCCTCCCTCTTCTTCTACACAATTTCCTAGTCAATCTACTCATCCAAGACAACCTGCTCCACACCTTAGGCCACAAGGAATCCACAATATACCATAATTTGTTGACCCAATTACTTCTCTACCACCTGGCATTCAGATTCCCGGTCAACCTTCACATCCTAAAGTAGACATAGATAGTGACTGAGTGTATTACTCTTCACTTTGTACTTTGTACTGAACTTCTTTGAAATGAAATGAAAAGTACACTTTTTGTCTCTTAAATTATACTATTTCTCTATGCAAATGAATGTTTATGTTTAAATGTTCATACAATGACTAATTTTTTAATTAGAATTTCAAGATGAATATGAGAAAGTGAAATTATCTCAAACAAATTTTAAATACTTTCTCATTCTATTTTAAAATCTGAGCTTAACTCCTACTCTACCTTTTTGATTGATTGACAAAAAGGGGGAAAAAGTTGTAAAATCATTGCATGAAAAGGATAAAATATATTCATATATTTGCTCTAATACACAAAGATTTGCTCTAATGCATAAAGCTTGAAAGCTAAGCTTAAATTAAGCTCTGATACATCATGATACATATTTAAAAGGCTCTGATACATAATGATACATATTTTTGATACATAATGTTTTAAATTTTGATTTTTAAAGGCTCTGATACTTAATGTTCCCTTGAAACATTTTGAGCTCTAAAAACACATAAAAAGTAAGCCAAAACATGGAGTATCTTATTGAGGGGGAGATTATCTCTCATTGCCCTAATTCTCATTCCATAATTTGGCATTAATTGAAGTCAATTCTTTTTACTTGTTTATATGCTCTTGCAAATATAGTTATACAAGTAAATGTAAAGTTTTATATTGCTTTTTCATGCCCAGTATTTTGTCATCATCAAAAAGGGAAAGATTGTTGATTCCATAAGTAATTTTGATAATAACCAAATATTGGAGCATGTATATTTATTTCTAACAACTCTTCAAATGTTTTACAAATTTTTGTAGGATGACTTAATTTGTTCAAACTTCAACTCTTACACTATTATTTCTTGTTTGAGTTGTGTTGTAATGTATTTTTTGTAAAAAAAACCCAATAAAAAAGCTAAGAAAAAATTATGTATAAAGAGTTACGTCTGTGTGTGCATGCGCCATGAAATTATTTTGAGTTGGTATGCTTGAAAATGTAAAAAGTTGGTGAGAGTTTTTCTTTGAGTTCAAGTATAAAAATTCTGAAGAAGATACTCGAGCTGACCCAGCATGATGAAGAGCTGACTCCACCTAACTGGCACGCAGCAAGGATTCTGGAACACAGCAATCCGAGCCGACTCGATGGAAAGTTAGCCGACTCCAGTGAATCCGAGTCAACTAGAATCAGTCCGAGCCGACTCCTCCAGAGTCTAATTTTTGAAGATTTCTGAGAACAGCCAGGTGAGCCGACTCGAACCAGAAAGAGCTAACTCTGCCAGACTTCATTTTGAAAGCCTGAGAAAGCGGGTCGACCCAAACTATATTGAGCTGACTCTTCCATAGTGAGGTTTTCTGAACCTGAGAAGAAGAGCCGACCAATGATCAAAAGAGCCGACGAATGATCAAAAGAGCCGACTCCTTGAGTTCAAGTTTTTTAAAGATTCAAGTTCGAGCTGACCTGAGCCACAAAGAGCCGACTTATCCAGAGTGAAGTTTTGCGCCCTGAGACAAAGCATCGACTATACTGAAGATTTGGCGACTCGACCTATTGACTCGAAGGATCCGAGCTGACTCGAAGGATCCGAGCCGACTTGAAAGAATCCGAGCCGTCTCGAACATCATTTTCAGGTATCCAATGGCTAGTTCTAAAAATTATTTTTGAATGCCAAAAAGTGCTCAAACGGTCACAAGTCATTCTCCAATAGTCTACAACGACTAGAACTGCCTTGGAGTGATGAAAGACTTTATATTTGAAGGATTTGAACATTCAAAAAGTAAGAATTTTTGAAAAGTTCTTAAAAGTTTAGAGAGCTTCATTGAATATCTTAACCACCAACATCAAAAGAGCACAAGAGCATTCAAGTCAACCTTTAAGTCTTCACCAACTCAGATATGAAGTTTGAAGCAACTTTGGAAGAAGCCACTGAAGTAATTAAAGCTTATTCAAGTGCATTCAAGTGGACTTCCATCAAGCTGCACCAGCAACTATCAAACAAATTGAGTTTGTCATTTTTGTTGCATTTATTTTAATTCAATCTTTTGAATTGTTGGGTTATTGATGAGCCCGGCTGAAAAACCAAATAGGTTCTTGGTGAGCCTTGTTAAAAACTAAGTGTCAGGTTCTTGGTGATCCTATGAAAACCAAGTTAGGTTTCTTTGGTGAGCCTGTTTAAAACTAAAGGGTGTTGAATTTTCTTTGGTGATCCCGTTAAAACCAAAGTGTAGAGGTTTTGGATTGTGATCCTGTAAAACAATAATACTATATTCGGGTGTGAATATAGTGGAAATCCCAAGTGGTATCTTGGATAGTGGACGGAGGAGCTGGGTTGCTCCGAACCACTATAAATTTTGTGTGTTTGTGTTGTGCTTCCTAGCTCTTACTTAGCTTCTGCAATCTATCATCTTGTCACAGCACCTACCACTTGCAAGGAATTTTTAATTGCATATAATCTTGCCTTAATTTTTTAAATTTCTAATTCACCCCCATCTTGGGTAGCCACCTGGGCAACACAATCTCCGACAGCAACCCCATTCAGTTACAAGAAAGTTGGATTAACCAACTTCCCTAACATAATTCCTGAAGTCTTAACTACTTTCAGTTACAACAATACCTATAAATATTGGTAAGAGGGGACCTCTGAGGAAGCAATTTCTGGACAAGTCTGGGTCAGTCCTCGACTAGCTCTCACTACGTCATTTGAGCTCTCACTCCTTTCATTCCACTTTCTTTGTTTTGAGCTCTCCATTCTGTGACCTGAACTCTACTGACTTAAATATCGGAGTGTCCCCACCGAAGAAAATCCGGTCAAGGAGTTTGTTTTGTAAGAATCTTGGAGGACGCACTAGCGATCCAAGTACTCCATCCAATCCGCAGAGATTAGCGTTAACAAGGAATATATTGGTTGTATTTCTTTATATATTAGTTGAACGCTTTCCTTGGAATTAGTGGATGAATGGAGATTAAAGAAAAAATAATCATGCATCACAGGAACTTGGGGAGAAAAAAATACTAGGCATCATAGAAACATGGGGTTTTATGTATTGGGAGGGGGAGGGCGATGGGCCCCTGTCCGAATATGGCTCCAGCATTGTTGATCTTTGAGATTCTGAGGATGAGGTTTTTCCTCGTATCATGAAGTATGTATTAATGTATATCCAATAAACCTACCTATTGTTGCTTGGCATTTGAAAAGGATGTTTAAAATTTTAATTACTTAATTATAGTATTGATTTTGAGATTTGTATATTTTATAGTAATTGACTCGAGTATTGCCCAACAAATTATTTATCAATGGTAAAATAATATAAACTTTCTATTTTTGGTTTGGTAAAATAATATAAACTTTCTATTTTTGGTTTGGTGCGGTTGAGACCGTTCTATTATTATGAAAATATAGAGTACATAGGTCAATAAAATTAATAAAAATAAAAAAAATTAAATAATTGGTCGGTTGTTGAATAAGAAAATACCTCACATCCAAGTTTCATAGTTGTCCGGTAGGTGGTTGGGATGTCATTGGTGGAGGGAAGATCTCGTGCTTAATTTTAGTAGATTTTTAATTGGTTCATGAAGTACCATTATCCAAATTTGCTAGTTTGGTAACAGCTGGAGCAAGGTACATTTCGAGACGAGACTTTGATGGACATTTCGCAACAGAAATTCTTTGCTGAGACTTGAAATGTTGAAATATCGATAGTTTACATACTCACTGCCCGGCATTTCCGTTCATATATGATCGACGAAACTGACTCCAATCGCTTAAAAAATCGCCCTAAATTCCTCCTACCTTCCTCCAATTTATCTTTCACGAATATTTGACTAGTCAAACAATAATTATACCATTGTTTTCATCCTGCCTTGTCATCATCATTGCTATATATTACAAGTGATAAGATATAATTGTTTTCTAGTATAAATATAATCCATGTGGTCAAATTAATATTTTGACTGAACAAATTTTTTTTAAAAAAACAACAAGAAGAAGCGGGTTGAAAGTGCAGCATTGTGTTTGGTGTTGTCAAGTAAAGCTGGACGTTGTCCATTTTAGTTTTGGTGCAATTTTCGCATGTTTGGGGCCACATATACTGCCTGCCGAGTAGCACAAGTTGGATGGGATGGGTTGTACCCGGTTCTCTTATTACACCGAAAATAGTACTCCATACCAATTGATGCCATGCTTCACATCATTTTAAAAACAAAGAATTTTTTGAATATATTGTAACGTAATCTCAGTTTCAAAAATTTCAGTCCAAGGCTGGAATTAGCTTATAACTTCATAACAACGGCTTTTAACTTTCATATATATTATTGGGATTGGAGCAAGCGAGTTGGAGTGCTGGTGCCCTCATCTTTTCATCCAATATCTTGCGTTTTTATAAAAATATTATCCAAAAAGAAAGGGAATTATTCGACCAAGCCGAGAAGGGGGAATGCGTGTGGTCCCCACAACAAAAAGCCTGGATTCGAGGCGTCTACTGGGTGACTGGCCATTTCTGGTGCCACCCCTAAATTTTCAAAAATTCCGCCGTATAGATTATTTAATACAAGCGGTACAACAAGGCAACTGGCCCAACGAAGGCGGTTTCTCGGCCGCCTCACACACCACACAACCCCCCCCCCCCCCCCCCCCCCCCCTGCATCTTTCTTCCTTCTGGAAAAGCGCAGCAAAAGAGGGCACTGCATCTTTTTGAAGTGTCGCTCTGTCCCTTTGGTTCCACAACCCACCCACGAAAGGACACATAATACTGGGAGTTAGAGTGGGAGAGAGAGCAATAGAGAGAGAAACATGAAAGGAGTGATCTCAGAAGAAGGCGGCGTGCAGGAAGGAGGGAGCGTCACCCTGGACGATCTTAGGAAGAAGATGGCCGAGTTTGCAAGAGAAAGAGACTGGGACCAGTTCCACAGTCCCAGAAACCTCCTCCTAGCATTGGTATTCTTCTCTCTCACTCTAAATGTCTACTTTCTTTCCTCTCTAATCCCATTCCCTTGTGTCTTCACCCATCACCCATTACAGTGGAATGGAAAATTTTCCTTTATCCTTTCTTTGTTAATGTTGTTGTTGGTTTTTTTTTTGGCCTTTTCTCTTTTAGGTATGTTCTGTTTGGAGGGGAACGGAATGGGTTGCATTATTTTGCCCCCTAAAATCAACCTTTTCTTTTCCTCTACTGGTCGGGTGGGGATGGGGGAGTAAAAGTTAAAAACAGTCCCAAAGGAAGGCAAAGGGGAGGGGGAAAACCTAATATTATAATATGCATCAAGTGCTGATATCATTCCCTTTTGTTGTTCCTCTGCCTTTTATTTCTGAGCCCACCCCCAGGATAAGGAGGAATAATGGAAACCATCTTCCTTCTCTTTCTCTCTCCTCTTTTTCTTTTTAATGTTTTCTTTTATTATGTTTTTCTTCTCATTGTTCTGTGTTTTCGGTTTGTTGGTGTTGGAGGAAGGTGGGAGAGGTGGGGGAGTTGTCGGAGATTTTTCAGTGGAGAGGGGAGGTTCCCAAGGGCCTTCCAGACTGGAAGGAGGAGGAGAAGGAGCACCTGGGGGAGGAACTCTCTGATGTGCTGCTCTACCTTGTGAGGCTCGCAGACATTTGTGGGGTGGACCTAGGAAAGGCTGCCCTCCGGAAGGTGGAGCTCAATGCCCTCAAGTACCCTGTTCACCAGTGCAAGGGCTCTTCAAAGAAGCACACCCACTACTCCAACTCCAATAGCAACAACAATCCCTCCTCCCTCGATGAGCACCCCAATAATGGCTCTTCCGAGGGGCTCTGATGAGTCTTTTTTGGATTTGGTGTCTTTCGTGCTCAAGCGGTGGTTTTGTACAGACTACTTCCTTGTGGGATTTAGAGGGATGGATGGACAGATAGAGAAGAAGACAAGTTTATTTTGGTTTTTTGCTTTTCTGTTTTGGTTGCATGGAAACCATCTTGGGTGGTAAATGGAGGGTAGAAACATTTTGTGCAAAACACTTCAACTGCCATGCCTGTTGATCTATTTTGTGTTTCTGCTTGCAAGGACTTAATTAATTGTATGCTGGATTTTTATTCTCCAGGCTTCTCTTGCCTAGCTTTGCAGTGTATAGGAAATCTACACTGCTGTCTCTCATAATTGTGGTCCTTCACTGCAATTTTGCTTTTGGTGGATGGTGTTCTGCCAAGAACCATAGAAGTGCAAGGGCAACTGGTTTCTTGTCCGCCACTTGGCAGGAGTAAAGTCTGGTGGGACCCCTATATGGATTCTAGACTTCTAGTCCTCATCTTTGTATGCCACGCTTTTCTGTTCTTTTCAACCTACACTCCCTTGGGGCATGAGGTTCTATGACTTGTCGTCGAATTAGCTTGGAAGATAAGTCTTCTTAGAAAGTTGAGTTTGACTTGGCTTCCCCTATGGCTGTCCCCAGCAATTATCTGGATGCTTCGGAATAGGGTTGTTTTCCACGTTTTTACATTGGTTTACGATGTGAAATAAATCATTCTATTTTTTTAAAATCTTTGTTTGTGTTGTGAAATATATTTTTGCTTTTCATTTTGCTTTTTGTTTGCGGTTGAATGAACTTTGCTTTCTCTTTGACTTGTAGCATGACGTATTATACTCTTTTATTCCGTATCTTATTAATTATTTTCTTTTACTTGTTTCTGACCTCCTAACTATTCAACATGAGCGAGAGCTTTCAACCAAAAACCCAAGTGCTGGTTGTTACCTTTGATTTGTATTCTTACCTTATATCAATTTGATACTGCCAGCCTTTCTATAACTCCTTGCTCTTTGCATTCATACTGCAACAACAACCTAATTTTTAATTTGTTTTTCCCTCCTTTTCTTACTGCACTTATCAACATCCTCTTTTGAGCTATTCTTTTCTTTTCAAGCCTACTCTTCTTTGACGAGCTTCCAGGTCTTTGTTTCAAAAGTAGCACCATTCATTTAATAAGCTTTGATGAATATTTTGTACTTTGTTGAATAGATAAGGATTATTAGATAGGCACCATTTATACTATTGATCTATTTATAGTACATTGCTTATTCAAGAAAATGATTTATTTTTCTATAAACTAATTTGTCATAGCATATTAATTTGAGTTTGAGTCAAAAGAGTTGCTTGGTAATGCTAGACACGGTCATCGTGTGTATGCCATTATTTTTGCAACACTGGATGCTTATATTTTTTCTTCCTAAGTATTATACTTTAGATGACAATGTCAACTAGACCAATTTGCATGAACTTCTATTTTATTAAGTGGATTCATGTTCAAATTTTGCTTGTTATATAACTTTATGGCTGCTTAAGATGGATTTAAAATGGGAAGTGTTGATGTTGATCCATACGGACTGGATGGGTTGCCTGGTTCGTCGCTTCACCTTCTTAGGCTCCTGCAAAATAAATTCCTGGCCAAAATTTTTCTGGCAGGGATACTTCGATGCCTAAGTTAATAGGATCAGGTCACAGAATGAAAAGTTTAAAGAAAGAGAGATGACGAGAGAGGAGTCAAATTGGCATCAGCTAGTCTTAAACTGGCTCACAGTTGCTTAGTCTTGCTTACCTTGGAGGTCCCCTCTTACTGCTTTTTATAGGTGTTGCTATAACTAAAAATAGTTAAGCCATCTTGATTTCTGTTAGATAAGCTAGTCAATACAACTTCCATTCAACTAATTATAGTTACTGTTGTAGGTTAGTTATCTTGGTCTTACTAAAGTCGGGACTGTCAGTTATAAGATTGGTTGGTTATAATAATCAAGTCCGTTCTCGACAACTTTAAATCAAAGTGGATCGGTCATTCTCTTCGAAGTTGGTCGACAGTCATTTTGTTGGCTATAGATTAGCCATTTACTTCAGAGTCATTTGCTTCGGAGTACATATTGTGGATTGGCTATTTATTTTGGAATCGTTCTATTCGGAGCGGGTCGATTGTAAATCAACCATTTATTTCGGAGCCACTTGCTTTGGAGCATATATTGTATTGTGGATTGGCTTTTTGCTAAAGGCTAATCTCAAGTTGTATGTCATTACTAGCCGAAGCATAGTGTCGATTCATTCTCTCGTCGGAGTTCGGGAGTATCGTTATGTCAACCTGTCTAGTCGATCGATCTGGGTAGGATTAGTTGAATCTTCAAACTGGCAATTACTTTTTTGAGCTGGTTTATCACAATAGTTGCTTCCCACATCCAATTTTAAGATAATTTATTGCTTTGAAAAATGAAAATATTAATATTTTATCATTTTTCGATAAAAGAAAGGATAGCCAATGATGGTGAATATCTGATTTGGCTGATCAAAATAATTGCTTTCTATTTTGAGCATCATGCTCTTGACAGGTGTCGAACTCTTGTTGGTTCTTGGAGAAATGGCATAGGTTGAAGGGTCGTGGCGTCTTTTTTCATTATGGTATTTTGGTCGACTCTTCGTCTCTGGCCCGGATGGGGGATGTGGCATCATCCTGTCCATCTAGCATCACTTGGGGATTTCATCTTGGCCATTAATCACATTCTCGCAGATCGTGGTTGGCAGGCTGGTTTTCCTCCTGTCGAGTCGGCCAGTGTCTCTTAGGATTTCGTATTCACGATCGGCGTTGCCCATACGTGGCACGATCAGAGATGTTTCTAGTCTTCCGAGGAGATTATCTAAACCGTCGTCGTTGCCTATATAAAGGACATTTTTTCTATGGAATGAACTTCTTCGCCTTCATCGAAATCTTTCTTCTTCTTCAATCATTTGGAACCTCCTCCTTCTCAGGTCCTTTTTTTCTATAGGTAGAGACTTCTTTCTTTTTCTTCCTTTTTATCATGGTTAGGTCTTTAAAAGTTCCTGCCGTTGTTGGGATTCCAACTAGTAGAGAGGGGAGTGATTCCTCCGGTGCCTCAGGTCCTTCTAGGAAGAGTAATACTAAGTCTAAATCGGAATCAATTGCAAGTTTTTTGTCCTTTTCCAAAATAGTTTATCTTAGGAAGTATTCTATATTTTTGAGAGTTCCATTGATACTTTCTCAACCCGATGAAAGGGTGAGCCATCCTCTTTCCGATGCCATCTCAGTATACGAAGACTACCTGAAGGCTGGTCTTCGATTTCTCTTACATCCATTTTTTCCCAAAATTTTTAATTTGTACTATATGGTCCCCGCGTAGTTGACTCCGAATAGTATTCGGACTATCTACGGTTTCTTAGTTCTTTGTGATATCCTAAACATAGAGTCCAGGACTTTCTTATTTATATCCTTCTTCATGCTGAAGAAGGATTTTTATGGCCAGGGATAGTGGGTCATCGGCCCTCGTCCTGGTTGGAGATTGATTAAGGGTATGCCTAGCGCCATCCACAGATGGAAACCTTGCTTCTTCTTCGTGTTCTCCTCTCATCCTTGGGGTTTTAACATGGAGTGGAGGGAACCTCGATTAGATGCTAATGCCGGTAAGAAGGTTCTGAGGGTCGACCAAACAGACTTTGATATGTTTTTTGGGTCTGAAGTTTTTTAGCCAAGGAATTGCTAGAAGAGCATAACCTGTGTTGGGAATTGTGTCCCAAAGCCAATCGCCTGGGTTGTAGGCAGTTGTGCTGAGTATTGTATTCATTTTATGAATTAATAAAATTATTATTTTGGCATCTCATCACATATTGAATTTCCCTAAAAATGAACTCTTTCTATGTGATGAAGTCCTTAGGGCTACACTGACTTCGATACAGAGAGGATGTATCGACTGGTCCTTAAACCTTATTCACAGCCAAAGGATATATTGTACTGGACGGCAATATATCAAGTATAGGTTGTTGCGGTTCACATCATTTGGTTGTCCTCTTGACCAAATGAGTGTGGTGATACTGATATGACCTGCAAGTGGGATATATGATATTTCATTGAACGTGACTCCGTGAAACCCCTTTCTGCCAAAGGGATATTCACGATTGGATATGGGTATATGTGTCCCTCTGACCTGAGGTCATCACGGTAGCTTGCAAGCAACTCCCTGTTCTTTGGTACCGGACTACCCGGATTTTTAATCCGGTGACGGAAGGTTTCTGGGTACAGGCAAGTACTTATGGAGCAGTGATGGACCAAGATGGAATTGACCTATCCGAACAGTTTGGATTGAATGTCTCGCTGTATCTCAATTTAGCAAATCCTCAGCCGGGGTAGCCCTAGTGAAGAGTCACTAGGCTTGCAAAATTGAGACACGTTGTCGATTGACTCAGTCTGGGTTGGCAGCCCAATATCAGTCGTCCTGAGCATTAAAGGTCAAAGGGATGAAATATACAGTAACCATATGCCAGAGGTTCGATTGTATGCTCCCGCATCTTCGACCTATCCGGATGCCGGGACCCATTGCTAGATGGTTTCCTGTGCTGGTACTGGAATCGTTCCAGTGCTACCGTTTAGGTTCGAACCTATGAGGTCACACGCCACAGAGGATAACTCTTTGATCCGGATGCCAAGTATAATTGGGAATCGCTTCGGTTTTATGGTCACGATATTTATTTTAGCATTTTTTTCGGGGTCTTGCCCTTGTTTGGGTCAGCCAAAAATTCTTCCGGGCTGACCAGGTCTGCGCCAAGATTTTTCTGAATCAGATTTGAACTGATTCGGAGCTAAATTCGGCCTTCAATTGGTTGTGAACCAATTGAATTATTTAATTGGGCTTGGACCGTTCAAATTGAATTAAACCAATTTTTGGGATTCAACCTTTGGGTTAAATTATTTTGAACCCATTTATTTGGACCGGTTATAATTGGATTGAACCAGATTTTTTTTTTTGGACCGGTTTTGAACCGGTGCTCTTTCTTTCACCGTGTAAATTATTACATGTTGGAAGACCAAACGACCATATTTGCTGGGAGTGGAATTCCAAGCGTCGTTGAAGCTGAACGTCCCCTTCGTTTGACGCTTGTTGTGGGCGTTTCTTCTCCCCCCTCCACCTATCTTTTAAACCTAGTTTTATTGCTGGTTAAATGGTGTTTGCAAACTGCTGCCGCTTGGCTTTTCCCTGCCTCTCCAACTCCCTCTCACGGCTGCATTTTTAAACCTGCTATTGCCCTGTTTCAGCACCCTTTTTTTTATCACCGTGCAACATCAAGAAATATGATTTGAGTGCTGTTCTTTGGGAGCCTCATTCCTTCTTCCATTGAGTGTTCTTGGGGTTGGGTTTAGGAGAGTTTGAGGGAGTGAAACCAGGCCTTATCCCTCCCTTTTGGTTGTGCTCAAATCATTTCTGCAGCAAAGAGAAGTTGCTGAAAATTACCTGTGACCGTGTCCTCTTCCAGCGGCTAGCACCGCTCGTGAGAGAGGTTCAGAGTTTCCCCGGCATGTCTCCCCTCCAGAGGGAGTTCCTTTCTACTCCTGGGAGCAAGAGGATCGAGCCGGATTCGTTGCTTCAGCTCCGAACGCAACGAATCAGGCTGCTGTTTTTATGCAACCAGAATTTCAGCAGCAAGTTTTTTGAGCAATTTTTACCTCCTGTACATTGTGATTTGGTTGCAGTTTTCAGTGGCAAATCGAAGAAGACTTCTCCACCTTGCAGCTGCTTCGATTCGGGAGCAAACGGAGGTCCGGAAGCCATCGTTCCGGCAACCTTTCTTTCACCCCAAAACAGAGTTTTTTCTGCTCTTCAAGAAAGAAGAAGACTGGAATAAGTTAATCCCACTTATTCCAGTCTATTCCAGTTTTATTCCAGGGTTATTCCAGGCAGAATAAAGGTATGGAAAACTAATTTTTTTAATCATGCATGGATAGATTAAATTGTTTAAAATTTTATAAATATTTTATATGATTATGCATGCCTAAATGCAACTAGATTTAGATTAATTCCTGGCGGAGCAGATACCCGTTGCATGAATTTTGAAAATTGTTTTAAAATCCTATCTGCTCCCGCAGATGTTTGCATGCCTAGTATAGGATCTTGTAAATCAACCTGCATCTTTTACTAACAATGGTATCAGAGCCAGGTTCCATGTGTAATCTATTTATGTTTGCATGTATGTAGATTAAAATTGTTTTAATCTAATGATGTATCAAAAAATTTCTTTTTGGAATCTAGTTGAGACCTTCATCATGACCGTGTGTCTTTGACACGATGCGGATCATCTGTGTTGGCCTTTTCAGAAGGATCCTTAAAGAATATTAAAATTAAAAATGTTTTAATTTGATGATACATAGTTTTAGGCATGTTTAATATGGATATAAAATATCTTGATGCATGATTTTTTGGTTATGTAAAAATGTTTTACATTGTGACTTAATTAAAATTGTTTTAATTAAATCTTTGGCTTATTAAAATCTTTTAGGTTTATGAAATCTAAAACACTTGCATAAGCCATTTTGGGTTAATTGGGCTAGTTATCTAATTGGGTCCTTAACTGGGTTAGACCTAGGTTTAGTTGAACTGGATAAAAGAAGATTAATCAAAAGTTGATTAAGGTCATTCTTTAGAACTATCTAATAGTTAGAATAGTTGATCCGTTCATCTAAAATGGATCCAATTAGTGGCACTGTGGATGCCCGAGTCTTTAGGCAAATTTGATCGGGTCTGGTAAACCGACTGGTGTCGAGGTAGGTTTGGCATTTGTGATCATGGTTGTATGAGGCTACCTCTTTCCTGGCCAACTTGGTTGGTGTCTAGGAAAGATGGTTAATAGCGGATACTCACCCATGATCTCACCTACCTGGCTAGTCGAGTCAACCAGAACTGATTGGAAAAGCTCAATGACTCGAGTTAACCCATGTCACCCAGGTTGATCGGTCTGACTGATCTTTAGGTGCCCATGGATCATTTGTTGATTTATTTCAACCCTCCTGAAATCTGATTGATTTAGTGGGAGGATGATCCATGTCCTTGTCTCTTCTCTTCTGTCACACCAAAAAATCCTCTAAAATTATTAGGTCCTTAAAAGACTAAGTCAAAGAGTTGACAATGTCTTAGCCTCCCATTAAGTTGGATAGAAATTTGTCCACTAGCTTGGTGTGCATCGGCAGTTCCATAGAACGGGTGTACATCCGGCGACTGAAATTTCTATCTAATCGATGATGGTTCAGTGCAACCTCCTTAACGGGACCAGGTGGGCCGGCCATAGTCGGGCTTGGTCTTTAGTTAGCTGGAAGCATTGGATTTGTCATTTTAATGGTTGGACCTAACCAGAGACCCGCAATAGGAGGCCCCTAGGCCGATTGGGGTGTTCTCTGGGGCAAAATTCTATACTGAAAATTGTTTAGGGAAACAATTGGTTTACGAACCTACCTTTAGGCTCGTATGGGTGAGCTGGCCATAGTCGGGCTCATGCGAGGCCTATTGGATTTCAGTACCCACTTGAAAAAATGTTGTTTTCACGGATTAGAGTCAGAGGCTACCAATATGAAAAATTAGTGGGAGAAACCTTTAGACTAAAGTCCAAGTCTTTTGGTTAAGTTATTAATTCATAAATTAATTTGGTTTTGTTTTCTTTTCAGATGTCTTCAAACTTGTCGCTCCGGTCACTTCTTGATAACGAGAAGTTGAAGGGTCATAACTTCGATACTTGGTATCGAAGGTTAAGAATTGTTCTGGAGCATGAACGGATCCTCTATGTGATAACGGATCCGGCGCCTGAAATCCCTCCTGCAAATGCACGGAGTGCGGTCATAGACGCTTACTTGAAGTGGGTTTCTGATCGGACTACTGTCCGTTGCATTATGCTTGCTGCGATGAACGACGAGTTCAGTCGCAAATTCGAGGAGGCCCAACCTGATGAAATCCTTCAAAAATTGAAGGAATCCTTCGGCACCCCGGATGATGTGGAACGGTACAAAGTGTCTTGTGCCATCTACAACTCCAAGATGCCGAATGGTGGTTCAGTCACTGATCATGTATTGTACATGATCGAGCTGATTGAAAAACTGGGCAAACTCGGATGCCCCTTGCACGAGCAGCTCAGCAAGGATGCGATCCTGAATTCTCTTCCCTCCTCCTATCTTGACTTTCTTGATCATTACAGAATGAACAAGCCTGCAGTCAACTACCATGGTCTTTTGGGGTTGCTGCAGACTTTCGAGAAAGACCACCAACTTAATAAGGGGGTGGTGAATTTAGTGGGAGAAAGTAGAGGTCGTCGTCCTTTAAAGAAAGGGAAGAAGAAGAAAATAAATAAAAAGGGAAAGAAGGTGCAGAATGCTCCTGGCCCGAGTCAGACCAGGAAGTTTAAGGCTGATCAGTCTTCTGCAGAGTGCTTCCACTGCAAGAAGAAGGGACACTGGAAGAGGAACTGTCCTCTTTACATTGCGTCCCTTGATCCGAACAGGCCGAGAAAGCAGAAGTCTGCTGGACAAGGTATTTATATGATAAAACCTTGTAATTACTCAATTATTGATACTGCTAACTGGGTATTGGATACTGGTAGTCCAATTCATGTTTGTAATTCGTTACAGGGACTTCAAGTTAGTAGAAGATTTGAAGATGGAGAACAGTTTCTGAGCGTCGGGAATGGAAATCGTGTTCCAGTACTGGCAGTTGGAGTCCTGCGTCTTGTCTTTGAGTCTTGTACTGTCGAACTAGTCGACTGTCACTATTGTCCTAGTTTCATTATGTGCATAATCTCTGTAGGCCTTTTGGCCAATTATGGTTTTGAACTATCAATAAAAGGAGATTTTTGCAATGTTATTTTGAATAATGCTGTTATAATGAAAGCTAGATTAAATAATGGCATATTTGTATTATCAAAGCCTGTTAGTGTAATGTACACTTCTAGCAAACGCCCAAGGTTAGATAATGTCAATAATTTGTATCTTTGGCATGTAGACTAGGTCATATTAACCAAAATAGGATAAACAAGATGCGAGGAGATGGACTTCTCGAGGTCAGTGATTCTGAATCACTGCCCACTTGTGAATCCTGTTTACTTGGTAAAATGACCAAGTCACCTTTTTCTAGAAAAGGTGAACGATCTACAGAACTCCTAAGTCTAATACATACTGATGGATGTGGACCAATGACAATAAGTGCCAAAGGAGGACACAAATATTTCATTACATTTACAGATGACTTTTCGAGATTCGGTTATGTCTTTCTAATGAGACATAAGTTTGAGTCGTTTGAAATGTTCAAACGATACCGTAATGAAGTAGAAAAGCAAACTGGAAAAAGTATTAAAACCCTTCGATCTGATCGAGGTGGTGAATACTTATCTGGTGCATTTTTGACATATCTTGAGGAGAATGGAATTCTTTCTCAGTGGACTCCTCCAGGAACACCACAGTTGAATGGTGTGTCCGAGAGGAGGAATCGAACCTTGTTGGACATGGTTCGATCAATGATGGGCTTTGTAACTCTACCGCTATCCTTTTGGGGATATGCGCTTCAGACAGCCTGTTACTTGTTAAATAATGTTCCGAGTAAGTCTGTTGTCTCCACTCCGTATGAGATGTGAAATGGACGTAAACCTTCAATCTCACACCTTCGGGTCTGGGGTTGCCCGGCTTACGTAAAACGTTTAGAGACGCAGACAAACTTGGTCTTAAGTCTGACAAGTGTTTATTCATTGGTTATCCTAAGGAAACAAAAGGGTATTTCTTCTATTTGGAGAATGAACAAAAAGTGTTCGTTGCTCTTAGAGCTATTTTTTTGAAAAAGGAGTTCCTTGGAGAAGGAACTATAGCCTCTAAGATTGAACTTAATGAAGTTCAGCCAATAGAAGAACCTGCACACTCTAAGGACATCGTAGAACCAGCTGTGATTGATTCACACCCTGAACCCATTAGGAGATCTGGTAGAATACCGCGTCAGCCGGACAGATACTACGGTTTCTTGGTCCGGGACGGCGATCCCATTGAGCTCGATGAGAACAATGAGGATCCGATCACCTATATGGATGCACTTCAGAGATCTGACTCTGAGGCATGGCTTGGAGCCATGCGATCCGAAATGGAGTCCATGGAAATCAACAATGTTTGGACATTGGTTGATCCGCCTGAAGGAATAAAACCCATCGGGTGTAAATGGATCTTCAAGAGGAAAAGGGGCACAGATGGGAAGGTAGAAACCTATAAAGCCCGTCTGGTTGCCAAGGGGTATCGTCAGTGATATGGTATCGATTATGACGAGACATTTTCTCCTGTGGCAATGCTCAAGTCTATTCGGATCATGCTTGCTTTGGAAGCATATTTTGATTACGAGATCTGGCAGATGGATGTCCGAACCGCTTTCCTAAATGGGGAGCTGGAAGAAGAGGTGTATATGATACAGCCTGAAGGGTTCACATCCACAGATGAATCAAAAGTATGCAAGTTGCATAGGTCCATCTATGGACTCAAGCAAGCATCTCGAAGTTGGAACTTACGGTTTGATAGGTGTATCAAATCGTACGGCTTCGTTAAGAACGGAGAAGAACCGTGCATCTATAAATGGATTAATGGTTCTGTGATTGTATTCCTGGTACTGTATGTTGACGACATTCTCTTAATCGGGAATGACGTCGCGGTATTACAAGGAATAAATGTCTGGTTATCATCTCAGTTCTCCATGAAGGACTTGGGTGAAGCTTCTTACATACTAGGTATGAAGATCTATAGAGATAGATCTAAGAAGCTTTTGGGACTGTCCCAGTCTACGTACATAGACACAGTGCTGAAATGGTTCAGCATGGAAAATTCCAAGAAAGGCTATCTTCCGATAGGTTCTGGAATTACTCTTTCCAAAAAGGATTGTGCGACAACTCCTGAGGAAAGAGAGCGCATGAGTAGAGTACCTTATGCTTCTGCAGTAGGCTCTATCATGTATGCTATGACTTGTACTAGACCAGACGTGGCATACTCACTAGGAGTAGTGAGTAGATACCAGTCTGACCCAGGTGAGGCGCATTGGAAGGTGGTTAAGACCATCCTTAAGTATTTAAGAAATACTAAAGATCAATGGCTGATTTATGGAGAACCTGACTTGAAACTTGTGGGGTACACTGACTCCAGTTTCCAGTCAGATAGAGATGATAGCAAGAGTGTGTCAGGGTTCGTATTTACCCTGAACGGAGGAGCGATCTGCTGGAAAAGCTTCAAGCAGGCAACTATTGCAGACTCGGTATGCGAAGCAGAATATATTGCAGCATCAGATGCAGCAAAGGAAGCTGTGTGGTTGCGGAAGTTCCTTCGAGAGCTACGGGTGGCACCTTCCCTAGATGGTCCTGTTCCGGTGTACAGTGACAGCACTGGAGCCATTGCTCAAGCTAAGGAGCCGAAAGCTCATCACCGCACCAAGCATATTTAGCGGCGCTACCACCTCGTACGACAAATCTTGGAGCGAGGCGACATCAATCTTCTGAAGATCGATGGAAAGAAAAATCTGGCCGACCCCTTTACTAAAGCCCTTGGTGTCAAAGAGTTCGACTATTATAAATGGGAAATGGGTATAAGATACTCCTCTAATTGGCTTTAGTACAAGTGGGAGTTGTTGGGAATTGTGTCCCAAAGCCAATCGCCTGGGTTGTAGGCGGTTGTGCTGAGTATTGTATTCATTTTATGAATTAATAAAATTATTATTTTGGCAGCTCATCACATATTGAATTTCCCTAAAAATGAACTCTTTCCATGTGATGAAGTCCTTAGGGCTACACTGACTTCGATACAGAGAGGATGTATCGACTGGTCCTTAAACCTTGTTCACAGCCAAAGGATATATTGTACTGGACGACAATATATTAAGTATAGGCTGTTGCGGTTCACATCATTTGGTTGTCCTCTTGACCAAATGAGTGTGGTGACACTGATGTGACCTGCAAGTGGGATATATGATATTTCATTGAACGTGACTCCGTGAAACCCCTTTCTGCCAAAGGGATATTCACGATTGGATATGGGTATATGTGTCCCTCTGACCTGAGGTCATCACGGTAGCTTGCAAGCAACTCCTTGTGCTTTGGTACCGGACTACCCAAATTTTTAATCCGGTGACGGAAGGTTTCTGGGTACAGGCAAGTACTTGTGGAGCAGTGATGGACCAAGATGGAATTGACCTATCCGAACAGTTTGGATTGATGTCTCGCTGTATCTCAATTTAGCAAATCCTCGGCCGGGGTAGCCCTAGTGAAGAGTCACTAGGCTTGCAAAATTGAGACACATTGTCGACTGACTCAGTCTGGGTTGGCAGCCCAATATCAGTCGTCCTGAGCATTAAAGGTCAAAGGGATGAAATATACAGTAACCATATGCCAGAGGTTCGATTGTATGCTCCCGCATCTTCGACCTATCCGGATGCCGGGACCCATTGCTAGATGGTTTCCTGTGCTGGTACTGGAATCGTTCCAATGCTACCGTTTAGGTTCGAACCTATGAGGTCACACGCCACAGAGGATAACTCTCTGATCCGGATGCCGAGTACGATTGGGAATCGCTTCGGTTTTATGGTCACGGTATTTATTTGAGCATTTTTTTTGGGGTCTTGCCCTTGTTTGGGTCAGCCAAAAATTATTCCGTGCTGACCAGGTCTGCGCCAGGATTTTTCTGAATCAGATTTGAACTGATTCGGAGCTAAATTCGGCCTTCAATTGGTTGTGAACCAATTGAATTATTTAATTGGGCTTGGACCGTTCAAATTGAATTAAACCAATTTTTGGGATTCAACCTTTGGGTTAAATTATTTTGAACCCATTTATTTGGACCGGTTATAATTGGATTGAACCGGATTTTTTTTTTTGGACCGGTTTTGAACCGGTGCTCTTTCTTTCACCGTGTAAATTATTACACGTTGGAAGACCAAACGACCATATTCGCTGGGAGTGGAATTCCAAGCGTCGTTGAAGCCGAACGTCCCCTTCGTTTGACGCTTGTTGTGGGCGTTTCTTCTCCCCCCTCCACCCATCTTTTAAACCTAGTTTTATTGCTTGTTAAATGGTGTTTGCAATCTGCTGCCGCTTGGCTTTTCCCTGCCTCTCCAACTCCCTCTCATGGCTGCATTTTTAAACCTGCTATTGCCCTGTTTCAGCACCCTTTTTTTTATCACCGTGCAACATCAAGAAATATGATTTGAGTGCTGTTCTTTGGGAGCCTCATTCCTTCTTCCATTGAGTGTTCTTGGGGTTGGGTTTAGGAGAGTTTGAGGGAGTGAAACCAGGCCTTATCCCTCCCTTTTGGTTGTGCTCAAATCATTTCTGCAGCAAAGAGAAGTTGCTGAAAATTACCTGTGATCGTGTCCTCTTCTAGCGGCTAGCACCGCTCGTGAGAGAGGTTCAGAGTTTCCCCGGCGTGTCTCCCCTCCAGAGGGAGCTCCTTTCTACTCCTGGGAGCAAGAGGATCGAGCCGGATTCGTTGCTTCAGCTCCGAATGCAACGAATCAGGCTGCTGTTTTTCTGCAACCAGAATTTCAGCAGCAAGTTTTTTGAGCAATTTTTACCTCCTGTACACTGTGATTTGGTTGCAGTTTTCAGTGGCAAATCGAAGAAGACTTCTCCACCTTGCAGTTGCTTCGATTCGGGAGCAAACGGAGGTCCGGAAGCCATCATTCCGGCAACCTTTTTTTCACCCCAAAACAGAGTTTTTTCTGCTGTTCAAGAAAGAAGAAGACTGGAATAAGTTTATCCCACTTATTCCAGCCTATTCCAGTTTTATCCCAGGGTTATTCCAGGCAGAATAAAGGTATGGAAAACTAATTTTTTTAATCATGCATGGATAGATTAAATTGTTTAAAATTTTATAAATATTTTATATGATTATGCATGCCTAAATGCAACTAGATTTAGATTAATTCCTGGCGGAGCAGATACCCGCTACGTGAATTTTGAAAATTATTTTAAAATCCTATCTACTCCCGCAGATGTTTGCATGCCTAGTGTAGGATCTTGTAAATCAACCTACATCTTTTACTAACAACCTGCACTTCGCTCGGATTAGCGAGTTCTTGTCTTTTGGTATATTTGGTAGTTAGTCTTCGTTCCATTTCATTTTCTCTTGTATATCTTCATCAACTCACTACAGTAATCTTCTTTGTGTTGTAGGCAAGAAGATGAGGCCAGACTTTAGGAAGCTTCGTTAGGCTGCCCAAAAGAGGCCCATGTCAGCCCCTCAAGAGGGGTCGAAGATTCGGAAGAAAGCTCAGGCCGAAGAGACCATGAAAAGTACACCGTCAAGGATGGCATTGGACGATGATGATGTCCCTTTGACAGAGCTCCACTTAAGGGGCTCTACTCCATCTTGGACTTCAGGGTGACTGGATCTCTCCCTTGTTGCCGATGCACCACTGTCCCGTTTCTCCTGTCGGGATAAAGGAAAGGCTCCTCAAGCCAAAGAGTTGGGGAGAAACACTCCCTTGACAGGGAGTTTGAAGTGGACTTCGTCATTTTCTCGAACGGGCGGGGTTTGGATAACTCCGAACTGGCTAGGTAGCTGTTGAAGGCCACACTCCTTCCAAGAGATTGGGAGGTTACGAAGAATCGCTGCCTCGAGCAGGTGGTCGATTCGATATATCCGAGCATTCTGAGAGCAAGTGTCCTCCTTATTTATTTCTTTATGATTGTAGTTAGCATGACTAATTCTTTCTTCCTTTCATTACCTGGTACAGCTGAACCATGAGGTGACCCTGCTAGAGGAAGGCGTATCAAGATTCACCAATCTCAGTAACAGCCTTCGAGAAGAACTCCAAGTGATGAAAGCCGAAAAGGAGGTGGCCAAAGAGTTGAAAGTGGCCATGGAGGAGAAGCTAAACAAGAGCGTTGTCGACGTTCAGACTTTGAAGGCTGAGTTGAAGAAGGCTCAGCTGAAGATATCCGAACAGGAGGCAAAGCTCTAGAAGAAAAATAAGAAGATTCACTCCTTGGAGCATTCGACCAAGGAGAGTCATAAGAAGGCCGAAGAAGTGGCCAAGGAATTCGAAGCTCTAAAGGAGCAAGCCATAAGGGCTATTGAAGACTTCAAGAAGTCTTCGAAGTTCAAGGACGAGCTGACTGAGTCCAGGGTGGTCAGCTACCGAGTATGTTTCAACAACATAATTAAGGAGGTTCTCGAACTTCACCCAGACTTAGACCTCTCAAGCATTAAGCTGTACGAGGTCGAAGAAAAACCTGAGCCTCCAACTGAAGTTGAAGAAGTTCCGGGATAGCCAGAAGAATTCCTGGTCATAGCTAATCCAAAGGCCCCAAGTCAATCAAAAGGGGTTCCTTCGGTGGCTGACCTGGACGTCGTCCCAATAATGGATGACTGGGTTCTTGTACTTTTTCTTTTTCTTTTGTATCAAAACTGAAATGTAAATGTACACCCTTTTGGAAATGAATGAAAGAATGCTTGTCTTTTTCAGCTTGTGCCCTCTTTGTTCTTTGAACTTTTTCCAAGTATAAAGTAATCAGACATCTAATAACTCTCACTTCGAGGAAAAAATTTTTTAAGTATGAAGTCATCGGATATCTAATAATATTTCCACTTTAAGGAAAATTTTTTTTCAAGTATGAAGTCATCGGACTCCTTTCAATAAGTATATCGGTATAATAGATGAATAGCTTCGTAGTATTTTCAAGGGATAGTTTAGAATCCTTATCGGCTCTGATTGATCTCATCTTTGTCGTAGACTGAAGAGTTTGATCTTGCTGATACAGTGGGTAAGTTAGGTTCACTCCCTTGTGCTTGTTAGCTGTATATAGGTAAGATAGGTTGGTTTGGCCCGACCTCATATTCATCGGATTTACTGTTAGAATAGACTAATTAGGCCCACTCTTGTACTTTTGATTGATGATGATGTAGGTGTAGATAATTCAATCTCAAATCCAACTAGATTTGACGAACCAAACCCTCAAGAGCAGCCTTGTTTCCGATCAAGAACGTATGTCCTGATCAACAAAACAATTACGGAAGCATATCACCAGATTGTGGATGATCATCTGCCAGCAATCTCCATAGAAGATCATGGTAGGATTCAGGTCTATGAAGATCAAGAACATCAAGAATGGGAGAAGAGAAAAGGAAGAAGAGAAACAGAGGAATTTTCTCGGGAGAAAGGGATTTTCTACTCTTTTTACTTCAAGAAGTTCATTACACTTTCTTCGTTTCTTCCTTACTATCCTCTTACGAGAATACAATATATATACCTCGGTCACACGTGGTCGAGATCCCAAAACTCCCCCAGCTGGCACCGTTAAAAACAATTCACCCGACATCCAAGCCGACTCTAGACACTAGAGTTGACTTGGCCCTGGAACCGAGTCGACTCTAATCCTCAAAGCCGGCTCTTTCAGACCACTGGATTGACAGACTGTAAAACGGGGCTGTCTCGAACTCATCCGAGCTGACTCATCCAGTCTACAGGTTTCCTGACTGTGCAACCGAGCTGACTCGAACCCATTCGAGTCAACTCGTCTAGTTCACAATCATCTGTTCTGAGACGTGCCAACTAACAGAGCCGACTCTTATCTCAGAAGAGCCAACTTTAAGACCTAGACTGACCAAATCTGAGCCTAAACACTTAGGACTCATACCGGACTCGACCTTAGCCCTAGATACATCATGGAAAACTATGATAGACTAGATCAATACATGTACATTGACCCAACTAGCTATGAATGCACCATTCGAGACTCAACAATCTCCACCTTGGTGCTTCAAGGCTACATATGCCAGACTCCTTAAACCCATTAATCACATACAAGAGTATAAGCTATCCCTTGGTAGAGCCTTCGTAAGTGCATCCACCTGATTCTCCGTTGTATGAACCTTCATTAGCATCACTTCTCCTTCCTCCACCAGCTCCCTGATTTTATGGCATCTCACATCTATATGCTTGGTCCTAACATGATAGAATGGGTTCTGTGTCAAGTGTATGGCACTCTGGCTATCACTGTGCAGGACCACCATACACTGTTTTACCCCCATTTCAGACACTAGCCTTCTCAGCCATAGTGCTTCCTTTACAGCCTCTATAATCCCTATATACTCTACTTATATTGTAGACAAAGCAGTAATAGGTTGAAGGGTTGATCTTCAAGAAACTGGTCCACCATACATACAGAAGAGATAACCTATTTTAGACCTCCTTGTATAAAGATCATCTGCATAGCTTGCATCAACAAACCCTTCCAAAGGACCTGAATCATCACATGATTCTATGGAGTTCCATCTAGATCCTTCTGGCTGCCCACCAAACATCAGTTAATATTTCTGAGTCCCTTGCAGATATCTCAAAATCCACTTCAATGCCTTCTAGTGTTCCTTTCCAGGATTAGCCATGTACCTGTTCACCTGGCTTACAGCATATGCTATATCTGGCCTGCAACAAATCATAGCATATTTTAAACTACCCATTGCATTGGCATATGGAACTCTTTCCATGTACTCTCTCTCCTTCTCTGACTGGGGGCACTATTTTTTCGAGAGAGAAATATGTCATGGTAATGGTGTTTCCACAGCTTTGGCCTTTTCTATCCCAAACCTCTGGAGTACCCTTTTAATGTACCCACCTTATGACAAATGGAGTATTCTTTTGCATCTATCCCTGCAAATCTTCATTCCAAGGATTTTCTGAGCTGATCCCAAGTCTTTCATATCAAATTCTTGAGACAATGCTCTTTTCAGCCCTTTCACAACTGTCATACTTCTGCTGGCTATCAACATATCATCCACATACAGAAGTAAATATAGAGCATCCATAGTATCCACATCCTTGACTTAAACACAATGGTCATGTTCATATCTAAGAAACCCAAGGCTCATGATAAAAGTATCAAATCTGTGATTCCACTGACGAGGTGATTGTTTCAACCCATATAATGATCTCTAAAGTTGACATACCTTGTTCTCCTGTCCAATCTCAATGAAGCCATCAGGTTGCTTCATATAGATTTTTTCTTCCAGTCTTCTATGTAGAAAGGCCGTCTTCGCATCTATCTACTCCAATTCTAAATTATGTTTTGCTACCAAAGACAACAATATCTGAATTGAAGTATGGTGTACCACAGGAGAAAATACTTCAGTGTAGTCAACTCCTTCCCTCTGTGAGTATCCCTTTGCTACCAACCTTGCCTTGTATCTCACTCAACTTTGCTCTGAAGGTAATGATTTCCTAGTGAACACCCATTTGCAGCTAATAGCATGAGCATCTCTAGGTAGATCCACCAGCTGCCATGTCTGATTCATTCTGAGAGATTCCATCTTTTCCATCATGCCTTGCATCCATGACTCTTTATCAGGACTTTCCATGACTTCTACAAAACTTTTTGGATCTCCATTCACAGATATAAGAGCATATGAAATTGCTTCATCCATGCCATATCTTACCGGCTTCCAAATTGTGTATTGAGGCTTATGCAATGTCATTCCCCTTGCACTGTCCTACAAGTCTGCTGTTTGTGGCTCCTCCTGCACCTCCCTTTGAACAACTGATTCCTCTTGCCTCTCATTCACTCTTGGAGAATTTTTCCTGTCCAACTCCACCTCAACTGAAACTCCATTTCCAATTGATGTTGAAGGCCTATCCTCCACCTATGATGGGCTCTCACTGCTATTCATCTTATTGACTGCATTTCCAGTTGCAGTCCCCGATTTCACCAAGATGCTCCTCTCATCAAAGATGACATCCCTACTGATCACTGCCTTTTGAGACTATGGATCCCACAGTAGGTAATCTTTGACTCCTTATGGATATCCTATGAAAATCATCTTCTTCGACTTAGGATCAGCTTGCTTCTTTCAGTTGCCTCAACATGTACATAAGTCAGGCAACCAAAAACCTTCAGGTGGCCAAGCTCCACCTTCTTCCCACTCCAAGCTTCTTCTGAAAGTTTTCCATCCAACTTGAAGTGAGGGGACCTATTTATAAGAAAACATGCTAGAGTAATATCATCATCCCAAAAAATTTTCAGTAGTGATGACTGCAGCCTCATACTCCTTGCCCTATCCAATAGTGTCTGATTCATCCTTTCCGCGACACCATTCTATTGTGGGATCATCCTTACTATGTAATGGCGTTTGACACCATTTTCTTTATAGTAACTTCTAAACTCTGTACTAGAGTACTCCCCACCATTATCAGTCCGAAGGCATTTTACATGTCTTCCTGTTTCTTTCTCTATCTCAGCCCTCCAAGCCTTAAACCGGATAAATATATCTAATTTTTTCCTCAACAGATACATCCACAGTTTTCTAAAGAAGTCATCAATAAAGGTAACAAAATACCTTGCTTCACCTCTGGATAACAGAGGTGCTGGTCCTTATACATCCGAGTGCACCAAATCCAGCACTCCTTCACTTGGCTTGGTACAAATAGCAAATTTCACTCTATACTATTTATCAAAGATACATGGCTTACATAGGTCATTTCCATCCTTTTTCAAAGGTGGGATGTTCCCTCTTTTGTTTAACTCTGTGAGCCCTCGGTCACTCATAGGACCCATTCAATAGTGCCACAGTTTATATTTCAACTGTTCCTCCTGTGTCGTTGCAAGCACTTCAGCACTATTACTCACTACTGAGCCTACCATCCTGTATAGATTGTTGCTCATTCTTCTTCCTCTCATTACCACCAAAGCTCCCTTGGTAATCCTTAAACATCCACTACCAGATTGGCAACTAAAAACATATCCCTGCTTTTCCAAGTAGTCTAAAGAAATCAAATTCTTTTTCAATTCTGGTACATGCTTGACATTTGATAGAGTCCTTATCACTCCATCATACATCCTCATCCTAATAGTACCTACTCTAGCTACCATACAAGGGTGATCATCACCAAGGCTTACACTATATCCATCTGACCTGTCATAGGTGTAGACCAATCTAGATGTGAGATATAGTGGTATGAGCATGCATAATCCAAAATCCAGGTATTCTCCCAATCCACTGATCCATCCGATATAATCAGTACTTCTCCTCCATTGCTTTCTAAAGCATTAGCACCATTAGTGTTGGCTCTCCCCTTTTCTATCTTCCAAAGAGGACAATTCTTCCTAATATGTTCAAGTTGACGACACTTGTAATATTTCACACTCTTGTGGTTTCGAGACTGAGATCTGTCATTGGACTTTCTTCTAGCTCTTTCCTTGGGTTTTCCTTACCTTTTATTTATAGCAAGAATCTCTGAGTTAGGATTAGCTTTACAGATCTTTTCCCTTTGCTCATTGGATCTGAGCACACCAATAGCCTCTTCATAGTTTAGGGTTTCCTTTTCATAAACCAAGGTTGTTATGAGACCATCATACGATCCAGGGAATGAACACAGTAGCAACAATGCCCGATTCTCCTCGTCTATCTTCACATCCAGACTCATCACTTCAGAACATACCTGATTGAACCTTTGAATGTGAGCAACTAGGTCTCCATCTTCAAGCATCCTCAAGCTATGCAGTTGCTTCTTCAGCCATAGCTTGTTCATCATGTTCTTTTCCATGTATGTGTGATGTGGCACAATCGCTGACATGGAGTAACTGTCAGATGACGCATCAGAGAAAGATGCCACGTTGGATACTCTACTCGGGCTTCTTTGCCGGGCTGAGCTCCCTCAGGATAATGAGGCCGCCCACTGAAGTCGAGCTTCATCCTCCGCCTGGTCGGGCCCACTAGCCCGGGATGCTTAGGCCAGAGCTGAGCGGCATCCTCCAGATCGAGCCCCTCGAGATCGAGCCCTATGGTCCGAAGTCGAGCTCAACCCTCCTTCGCCATGTGGAGTCTCTCCGAGGTCGAGCCCTTAGGGTCGGGGCTGCGCTCTGCCCTCCGCCAGATTGAGCCCTGTGGTCCGGAGTCAAGGTCAACCCTCCTCCGTCACATGGAGTCTCTCCGAGGTCGAGCCCTCTAGGCTGGGGCCACGCTCTGCCCTTCGCCAGATCTAGCCCCTCGAGATCGAGCCATGTGGTCCGGAGTCGAGCACAGCCCTCCTCCATCACATGGAGTCTCTTCGAGGTCGAGCCCTCTGGACCGGGGCTGCGCTCAGCCCTCTGCCAGATCGAGCCCTACCTTCTCTACTCGGTCTCCAGCTCGAGCAAAGACACCGGCAAGCAGAGAGACATCACCATCACCCTAGGACATCGACGAGCTGCCTGAAGATTGCAACAGGATGCCTACTAGGTCGCAATAATTGCTCGAGGCTCCCACTTGCACCAGAAAGGGAAGAAGCTCTCTAATCAAGGCGCCACGCTCTTCACCAACAACCTGAACCACCTGGAAGAGGAAGTCAACCAGGAGATTCGAATCCCGAGGACAGTGGACCCCTAATTGAGGCACTGCCAGGCTTCCCGGAACGGGGTGACCAGGAGGAATGTCAGAACACATAACATTCTCCCTTAGCACGAATTAGGAAAGACGTCTTATCCACGGCACGGGACACCATCCTAAGGCAGGTGCCCAACGGTCACCTTGGCTACAAAGAACATTCGACACCCCCGGAGGGGGGAGGTATGCAAACACAAACACAAGTGTAAGCTCAACCAGAGGGCAATGCACCACCAAAAAATCCAAGGGAAGGAGGAAAGGCCATATAGAGAATCCCTCTAGCTCGGCCACTATTTTCCTGATGCACTTGCACCCCACTCTCATACTACTCACTCCTAGTGTGGAGTCCTTCAAGAGGGGCTCGACCAAGAGGATCTGTTCTCTTGGATCGTCATTGACTTGACCGTCGGAGTGCCCCCACAACAATCCCCGGTCCGGGTCACTAATCCCTGTTTTGCAGGTTCAGAACCATAGGATCGCCAGGCATTGGAGGAAGTGCATTCCGGCGCCGACAGCAGCTACGGGCCACGACGATCTTGTCGGTAACAGATTGGCATGCCAAGTAGGGGGGACGAGAAGCGATCTTTGATCCTTCTTTAATCCCCTTTACAAGTAGTCTGATGGAAGGATGGTGATGACAAGGACGAGAGAGGTCTCCACCAGTCGTGCGGGGGACTCCCCCTCCCGAGAAAACCCACATAATCCAGAGGTGGAGCCATTCGCTCCAGCTCAACCACCTCTGCCGGAATCCCAGCTGGCTGCACTTATCCAACATATGCAGATCCTTGCCACAGCAGTGCACCAGCTTTAGCATCAGCACCGGTCCTTGATCAATCATCAGCAGCCAAGGACTCCCGCGGCCCATGCCGCAGCACCCCGCGATAGCCTGCGTTCCTTCCAAGGAAGGCCTTCGTAGCCACGGTCCATTACTGACAACCGGGGAAGCCACCAAACTCCGACGAAAAGACAACGAGTCGGGTCTGCCGATAGGGAGAGCCGCTCATCGAACCTTAGTGGGCGATGTCCAAATCCTACCGAGGTAGGAAAAGTAGAACCCCCCGTCATGGGTGCCAAGCACCCATGTCACCTTCTCCGTCTCCTTCGATAGAGAGGTCTACTAACGAAGCCATCAGGCACATGACGAAAAAGTGCCTGGAGGAGCATGATCGCAAGTTGGTAGAATTATCCCGGCAGTTTGCCAATCTACCGGGCTCCACCAGCGAGCCAGCAGGCTATGATGCCCGCCCTCCTTTCTCCCAGGAAATCCAAGAAGAGCCGATCCCAGGTCAGTTCCGTATGCTACAGGTGGATCCTTACGATAGGACCACTGATCCCCTGGACCACCTGGAAAGCTATCGGGCCCTCATGATGGTCTAGGGGGCCACTAATACACTCCTTTACGTCGCCTTTCCTACTACTCTCCGGAAGGTAGCCCGGGTGTGGTACGCCTGTTTAGAGTCGGAGAGCATTAATTCCTTTGTCCAGTTGGGGCAGAAGTTCGTGTTCCACTTCGACGCCTGTCGAAAGATGCCACGAGAGGCAGACAGCCTCTTCTCCATCAGGCAGCAGGACCGCGAGTCACTGCGGGACTACGTGGCCCGTTTCAAGGCTGCCGCATTGGAGATCTACAATCTTGAGGAGCCGGTTACGATGCTGGCTCTGAAGCGAGGGCTCAAGAAATCTCGCCTGACCTACTCGCTTGACAAGATGCCCTCGAAGACCTATTTCGAGCTCAGAAGTACATCCGCGCTGAGGAGGCGGATCGTACGAGGCGGGAGCTCGATGAGAGGCCACCAAAGAAGCTAACCCTCGTCGAATCGTCCGGAACGCGAAAGCCGGGACCCCCAGCTCCGAGCTCCCAGCAAGGACCAAGGCCGAGAGGCGCTCCTGTCCCTAAGGAGAGTTACACCCCCCTCCTCGCCCCGAGGACGAAGATCCTCATGGAAATAGAGGGCGAGAAATATTTGAGGCGCCCGCCTCCGATGAAGCCATCCTCTGGCCGCGACAAAATAAAATATTGCCACTTCCATCGTGACCACGGCCACGATACCGAGGAATGTAGCAACCTCAAGTGAGAAATTGAAGAGCTCATCAAGAGGGACTACCTCGGAAGGTTTGTTGGGGGCAGACCTCAAGCAGAACCCCAGGCGCTTGTTGCTCTCCTGCCAGTTTCAGCAGTTGACAACCGCCCTACCAAGAAGCCGGTAGGGATGATATGCTGGGGAGCCGGATGTGCGCCCAAGAGGCCCCGGGGGGCAGGGCATTTTGAAAATGTACTCCCCTTTATGAGGGAAGGGGAAGACGAGGGAAAATATGTAAATAATGATGCCGTCGTCAAGATGACAATTGTGAAGCATCCTGTAAAACACATTATGGTTGATAGTGGAAGCTCCATAGATATGCTTTTCTACGATGCTTTCTCTAGGATGAATCTTTCTCATGCTTAACTTAAACCTATGCATACACCCCTTGTTGGTTTCACAGGTGATTCTGTAAGGGTGGAGGGAGAAGTTACTATTCCAGTCACTGCAGGGATCCCATCTTGGTAGACCACCGTCGTGATGACTTTCATAGTTGTCAGGCTTCCTTCAGCCTATAACATGATTCTGGGCCGACACGGACTCAACCTGCTCGACGCCGTCGTCTCCACCAAGAGGCTACTTGTACAGTTCCCAACTCTTTATGGTGTCAGGGAAATGAAGGGAGTACCCTAGCCGGTGCAGCACTGTTTCCAAATCCTTCCTGGGGCCGAGGCCCCTAAGGGCGATCCCAAGGCGGACGACCTCGATCAAAGAGCTCAAGGTCCCAGGGGAGGCCTGATCGAGCGCTTACTCTCTTACCCGCTCGGGGATGACCCTGCGAAGACGGTGCAGATTGGAGCCCAGCTACCCGAGGAGAAGAGGGCTCAGCTGTTGGAGTTCCTGTGGACAAATGCAGATGTGTACGCTTGGATAGCGGTGGACATGCCAGGTATTCCCCCCGACATCATCACCCATAAGTTGAGTATTGACTCAAAGCACAGGCCAGTTCATCAGAAGAAGAGGAGCTTCGTCCCAGAGAGATAGGCGGCTATCAATGAGGAAGTGAACAAACTCCTCGCCGCCAGTTTCGTTTGGGAGGTGTAATATCCGAGCTGGCTGGCGAACGTGGTGATGATGAAAAAGAACAATGGCAAATGGAGGATTTGTGTAGACTACACTGACCTTAACAAGGTATGCCCGAAGGATAGCTTCCTTCTGCCGAAGATCGATCAGCTGGTGGACACCACTTCGGGACATAGGCTGCTCTCCTTCATGGACGCATTTTCCGGATACAATCAGATCTGGATGCACCCTGAGGATGAGGAGCATACCGCCTCGTCATCGATCAAGGGACGTAATGCTACAGGATGATGCCCTTCGGTTTGAAGAATGCTGGCACCACATACCGTGCCTGGTCAATAAGGTCTTCAAAGACCAGATTGGTCGTAACATGTAGGTGTACGTGGACGACATGCTTGTCATGAGCAAGCCGAGTTAAGATCATATCGTCGACCTCATCGAAGCCTTCTACAACTTTCGGCAATACCAGATGAAGCTGAACCCGGCGAAGTGCGCCTTCGGAGTGGCAGCAGGAAAGTTCCTCGGCTTTATGGTCACTCAGAGGGGCATTGAAGTGAACCTGGAGAAGGTCCAGGCGATCGTCGACATGGAGCACCCGATATCCAAGAAGTAGGTCCAGGGCCTGATGGGGTGTATTGTAGTCCTGAGCCAGTTCATCTCGAGGTCGGTTGATCGCTGCCTTCCCTTCTTCAAGGCGTTGCGCAAGATGCACGACTTCACCTAAACGGAGAAATGCAGGACGGCGTCCGAGGAGTTGAAGGAGTTCCTGGCTTCTCCTCCATTGCTTTCTAGACCAGAAGAAGGGGAGGAGCTCCTACTTTATTTGGCGGTTACACCTACAGCCGTCAGCTCGGTCCTCGTCTGTGCAGACGATGACAGATCCCAGAAGCCGGTGTACTACACCAGTAAAATCCTCCATGATGTGGAGATTAGGTATACTTGCTCCGAGAAACTCATTTTTGCAGTAATAATGTCTGTTAAGCACCTCAGCCCTATTTCCAAGCACACCCGATCGCGGTTGTGATGGACCAGCTGCTGAAGGCCATACTTAGCCGCCCTGAGACCTCCGGGAGACTGGCGAAGTGGTCCCTGCTTCTCAGCGAGTTCGACATAGCGTATCGATCGAGGTCTTCGCAGAAGGTCCAAATCCTAGTCGACTTCGTGGTTGAATGCACCGGGCTCGCGGAGAAGCCAGAGTAGACAATAACGGAGCTCCAAATGGAGCCCGGACCAGAGGATCCTTGGATCCTCCACGTGGATGGTGCATCCAACTCCAGCGGGAGTGGAGCAGGCCTCATCATCACCAATAGTGATGGGGTGGTGGAGTATACTCTTCGCTTCAAGTTCGCTGCATCAAACAACCAGGTGGAGTACGAGGCGCTCATCGCAGGTTTAAAAGTCTCCCGCGAGCTCGCCGTGAAGAACTTGAAAGTCTTTACCGACTCCCAACTGGTTACCGGGCAAGTCTCTGGGGAATATGAGGCCAGAGACCCCCAGATGATGAAGTACCTGGATCGAGTCCGCTCCAGCACGGCAGGCTTTTGACGCTTTACCATCTCCCATGTCCCCTGAGGGGAGAACGCGCGTGCGGATGCACTGTCATGGCTCGCGACCCTTCCGGACTCATCATTGGGGTGTGCCTACATCGAGTATCTCGATAATCCAAGCTACGAAAGCTTAGAGGAGGTGCATCAAGTCACCCCCGAGCCGAGCTATGTCGAATCGAAGCATCTCAACCTCGGGAGTGCAGCAAGCTCTCGCCGAACTGGGAGGACCCCTATAGAGTGGCTGAGGTCCTTTCACATGGGGCCTACTACCTCGAGGATCTAAACAGTGTCAGGTTTCCTCGAACATGGAATGCTTGCAATCTGAGAAGATACTATCAATAATGTAAGGCGTTCTTCCAGTAATAATAAAGATTTTCTTTTGCACAAGTTGCTATCTACCTTGCAGGAAAATCTCCAAGTCTTCGAGCCCAGCTCCAAGACACTAACTCCGGAGCCCAGCTCTCCGGCCAACAAGTCTTCGAGCCTAGCTCCAAGACATCAACAACGGAGCCCAGCTCTCTGGCCAATATGTCTTCGAGCCCAGCTCCGAGACACCATTAACTTCGGAGCCCAGCTCTCCGACCAACAAGTCTTCAAGCCCGCTCCAAAACACCAACTTCGGAGCCTAGCACTCCGGCTAACAAGTCTCCGAGCCCAGCTTTGAGACATCATCAACTCCGGAGCCCAGCTCTCCGGCTAACAAGTCTTCGAGCCCAGCTCCAAGACACCAACTCCGGAGCGCAGCTCTCCGGCCAACAAGTCTTCAAGCCCAACTCCAAGACATCGACTCCGGAGTCCAGCTCTCCGGCCAACAAGTCTTCGAGCCCAGCTCTAAGACATCAGCCCTGGAGCCCAGCTCTCCGGTCAAGGAGTCTTCGAGCCCAGCCTCGAGACACCACCAACTCCGGAGCCCAGCACTCTGGCCAACAAGTCTTCGAGCCCAGCTCCAAGACACCAACTCCGGAGCCCAGCTCTCTGGCCAACAAGTCTCTGAGCCCAGCTTCGAGACATCATCAACTCCGGAGCCTAGCTCTCTGGCTAACAAGTCTTCGAGCCCAGCTCCAAGACACCAACTCCGGAGCCCAGCTCTCCGGCCAACAAGTCTTCCAGCCCAACTCCAAGACACCATAAACTTCGGAGCCCAGCTCTCCGGCCAAGAAGTCTTCGAGCCCAGCTCCGAGACACCATCAATTCTGGGGCCCAGCTCTTCGGCCAATATGTCTTCGAGCCCAGCTCCGAGACACCATCAACTCCGGAGCCCAGCTCTCCGGCCAATATATCTTCAAGCCCAGCTCTGAGACACCACCAACTCCGGAGCCCAGCTCTGGCCAACAAGTCTTCAAGCCTAGCTCCAACACATCAACTCCGGAGCCCAGCTCTCCGGCTAATATGTCTTCGAGCCCAGCTCCGAGATACCATCAACTCTAGAGCCCAGCTCTTCGGCCAACTCCAGAGCTCAGCTCTCCGGCCAACAACTCAGGAGCCCAGCTCCAAGACACCAACTCCGAAGCCCAGCTTTCCGGCCAACAAGTCTTCGAGCCCAGCTCCAAGACACCAACTCCGGAGCCCAGTTCTCTGGCCAACAAGTCTTTGAGCCCAGGTCCAAGACACCAACACCGGAGCCTAGTTCTTCGGCCAACAAGTCTTCGAGTCCAGCTCCGAGACCATTAATTTTGGGGCTCAGCTCTCCGGCCAATATGTCTTCGAGCCCAGCTCCGAGACACCATCTACTCCGGAGCCCAGCTCTTCGGCCAATATGTCTTCGAGCCCAGCTCCGAGACACCATCAACTCTTGGATCGGGGCCCAGCTCTCTGGCCAAGAAGTCTTCGAGCCCAACTTCGAGACACCATCAACTCCGGAGCCCAGCTCTCCGGTCAAGAAGTCTTCGAGCCTAGCTCCAAGACACCAAGACCTGAGCCCAGCTCTCAGGAGAATAAGACCCGGGGCCCAGCTCTCCGGATGGCAAGTCTTCGAGCCCAGCTCCAAGACAAGACCTGTGCCCAGCTCTCAGGAAACCCTTGGACCGGGGCCTAGCTCTCCAGCCAAGAAGTCTTCGAGCCTAGCTCCAAGACACCAAGACCTGAGCTCAGCTCTCAGGCAACTCTTGGACCGGGGTCTAGCTCTCCGGCCAAGAAGTCTTCGAGCCTTTCTCCAAGACACCAAGACCCGAGCCCAGCTCTTGGGCAACCTGGACCGGGGCCCAGCTCTCCAGCCAGCAAATCTTGGTTGCTCCCAAACTACCGAAGTCCTGAGCTCGTTTCACCAACATTGGAGCCTGAAGACCAAGCCCTAGACAAGGCGGAACCCTTCTCTCTAATCTTGCTGCGTACTCCAAAAAAAAAAAAAGAGAAGAAGGGAAAGAGAGAAGAGGGAAGAGTCAAGTAAAGCTCGGGAATAGATAGCAAGAAAATTTCCACTTCATTAATAAAAGTTGTTTATAAGCATCTTTGGGCCCCCGACAAACCGGGCGACCCAGATCAAATACAGAAAGGGAAAAACAAGATGGAAGGCTACTCCACTCTGGTCAGCCCTCCAGTAGGGTTGTGAGGCTATGAGGTCTCATTCTCGAGGACCTCCGATTGGGCAGCTCCGGTCTCAGGTGGCCTAGCTCCGGCTTCGGCTGGTGGAGAAGTTTTGGGAGTAGCCGCTTCCTCGACGTCCGCCTCCGGGCCCGACTCCATGTTCGAGGCTTGAGAGTAACTGAGACAGCTACGGCCCTCGTTAGGAACGAACCCCCCAACTCGACTGTGCAAGTACATGAAGCCTTTGGAGTCCGACGTTATTTGATGAATCTCGGTGATGAACTCCTCCGAGGCTCTGTACCTGGCCACAGCCTCTTTAGCATCCTTCCTTACCTTGGCAGCTTCCCCCATGGCTGCCTCCGCCGACTTGGTCGACTCCTCTGCCGCCCTCTTAGCCGCGGCCAATTTCTCCTTCGCCGCCGCCAGTTCGGCCTGAAGGGATCTAGCAATCTCCCTCTACCGGACTGCCTTGGCATTGAACAACCCTAGCCTTCTTTCAGCATCAGCGAGCTCCTCGGCCTTCTTCTTCGACCGGCCCCGCTCCTAGTCGAGGCCCTCCGGGAGCTCCTTTGCTCGTCCCTTAGAACCGATGAGCCTCTTCTCGAGGTCCCTGACTTTTTGACCGAGCACCCCGTTCGTGTTGGTCCTCTCCTTCAGGTCGGCCTTCAGCGACTCGATCTCAGCTACCCGCTGCTGGTCTCCTTCACGGACTGCTCGCTGACTTGGCCCTGGTGCTGCAGACGTTGTCCTCTCCACTGGTGCAAAGGCAGCTTCAGCCTCCCTCCTACTTGGGGCGACCGGTGCGGCGGGAGCGACCACCGACGAGCTCTCACCCCAGGCTCGTCTCAGCGGAGGCTCATTGGCCAGTCCGACTGGCGGCCTCTTCCTGGTGATCGCCAGCAAGTCGCTCTCTGTGAAGATCATTCTTGCACAGATCACACAATGGTTAGAGCTCAGAAAGGTCAATATAAAAGTATAGAGGAAAGAAAGACCTTAGCTGGACCACCCAACCCTCTTATTGGGTCGACCATGGCATCGAAAAGGTTCTGCTCTGATAGCAGGACCTCAAGGGAAGGAATCTGAGTGGTGTGGAGCTGCTCGTAGTCATCCTGGTCAGCCGCATCGACCGCAGAGACTCGATTGGGGGACTGATCCGGATCACTCCAGACCCAGTCAAACCCCTCGACTGTGGCAAAGAAGAATTTGCTCTTCCATCCCTTGATGGAAGAGGGGAGCTCAAATTTAATGTCCCTCGGGTGAGAAGACAAGGACCACCACCCATCCTCGGTGGGGTGGCGCTTCAGGGTGAAAAATGCCCTGAACAAGAAAAATCGGGCAACGAACCTGTGGGAGCGGTAGAGTACGATGAAGGAGAAGATGGTCCTGATGGCGTTCGGGACTAGCTGAGCGGGAACCAGGCGGTAGTTGCTCAGCACAGACATGAAGAAGGGTTGAAAGGGGAATCGGAGCCCTCCCGAAAAGGTCTCCTCATAAAAGGCGATCCAGCCTGGGCTACTCGAAGTGACCTTGTCCCCTGGTCGGGGGATCAGAAGTCAAACGGAGTGCGGGATATCGTAGACATCCCAGATGGTCCCCAGTTCTACAACAAAAATCGTCGAAGTGATCCCACTGGGACCTGTTGACCAGACAGACTTGGAGATAGGTTTGGATGGGGGAGGAAGATGAGAAGGATGGGAAGGACCAGCCCCTGGTTCTCTAATAGATATGGGGCCAGGAGGATGCCTCCTACTGAACTTGAAGTACACCCCATCCCCCTCCTCATCGAAGGAAGAAGATGGCATCCTTGGCTCAGAAGGACCGGATTCATTCGGATTGGTGGAAGGACGGAAGCCTGGACCAAAATGAGACATCTTCAAAAGAAGAAGAAGCAAGGAACCCAAGGAGCAGAAGGGACGAACTCGGCTGGGGGAAGGCCGTAGACTCAGAAGAGGAACCCTACTGTGATGGGAAGAAGAAGAAGAGAAGGAACACTAACCTGGTTCCTTAGGAGGACTGAGGCAATCAGGAAGAAGGGGAAGCCTGGGTACTGTAGCGGGCGTGAAGAATTTGAAAGAGTAGATGTTTTGGGTAAAAACTTCTTTTCATTTTGAAGCGACCCAACGCATTCATTATGTTACAACCTCTCCGCCAACGGATTCACGCCACATGCCAGCCATCGGTGAGAAAGGCATCCCGGTCACTCTGGGTTCCGTGCCGGCAATAACTACTCCTCGGACATGGCCGCGTGGCACCATCGCAATGGCCTGGGAAATCGTCATGCAAAGCGCTGGTGATCATGGCCATAATTGCACCGGATCTTCACCTTTCCATGTCAGCAACGCAATTACTCCCTTCAACCCGAGCGCCGCACACTAACAAGCCTTGGGAGTGGGGGGAAAATGATGTGACACAATCGCTGACGTGGAGTAACTGTCAGATGCCGCATCAGAGAAAGACGCTACGTCGGATACTATACTTGGGCTTCTTTGCCGGGCTGAGCACCCTCAGGATAACGGGGCCGCCAGTCAAAGCCGAGCTCCGTCCTCAGCCAAGTCAGGCCCGCGAGCCTGGGATGCTTAGGCCAGAGCCGAGCAGCATCCCCCAGATTGAGCCCCTCGAGATCGAGCCCTATGGTCCGGAGTCGAGCTCAGCCCTCCACCATGTGGAGTCTCTCCGAGGTCGAGCCCTCTGGGCCGGGGTCGTGCTCTGCCCTCCGCCAAATCGAGCCCCTCGAGATCAAGCCCTATGGTTCGGAGTCGAGGTCAGCCCTCCTCCGCCATGTGGAGTCTCTCCGAGGTCGAGCCCTCTAGGCTGGGGCCGCGCTCTGCTCTCCACCAGATCGAGCCCCTCGAGATCAAGCCCTGTGGTCCGAGTCAAGCTCAGCCCTCCTCCGTCACGTGGAGTCTCTCTGAGGTCGAGCCCTCTGGGTCGGGTCCATGCTTTGCCCTTCGCCAGATCGAGCCCTACCTCCTATGCTCAGCCTCCAGCTCGAGCAAAGACACCGACGAGCAAAGAGATAGCACCATCACCCTAGGACACTGGCTAGCTGCCCGAAGATTGTAGCAGGACACCCACCAGGTTGCAATAATTGCTCGCGGCTCCCACTTGCACCAGAAAGGGAAGGAGCCCTCCGATTGAGGTGCCACGCTCTTCACCAACCACCTGAACCACCCAGAAGAGGAAGTCAACTAGGAGATTCGAATCCCGGGAGGGGCGGCGGCCCCCCAATTGAGGCACTGCCAGGCTTCTCAGAACGGGATGACCAGGAGGAGTGTCAGAACACTTGATAGCCTTCCTTAGCACGAATCAAGAAAGATGTCCTGTCCATTGCACGGGACACCGCCGCATGCGCCTGCCAGCCCAGCAAAGGTCTCAAGGCAGGTGCCCAACGGTCACCTTGGCTACAAAGAACGTTCGACACCCCCGGAGGGGGGAGGTATGCAAACACAAACACAAGTGCAAGCTCAACCAGAGGGCAATGCACCACCAAAAAACCCAAGCAAGGGAAGGAGGAAAGGCCACATAGAGAATCCCTCTAGCTCGGCCACCATTCTCCTGACGCACTTGCACCCCACTCACACACTACTCACTCCTCCTAGTATGGAGTCCTTCAAGAGGGGCTCAACCAAGAGGATCTGTTCTCCTGGATTGTCACTAACTTGACCATCGGAGTGCCCCCACCAGAATCTTAGGCCCGGGTCACTAACCCCTATTTTGTAGGTTCAGAACCATAGGATCGCCAGGCACTGGAGGAAGCGCATTCCGGTAGCGACAGCAGCTACGGGCCACGACGATCTTGGTGACAATAATGTGTTATCTAGTTTTCTGCAAAGACCTTTTGCGGTAATCTCTGAACACACCTCAAGTAAAACTGAACAATCAAATACATCCTGATGGTGCTGAAAGTAATCTCTTCTAACTCTTTCCATTCTTCAATACTAATCTTTTATGGTCATTTTTTAACCAAGATCTTGTAGATTCTCTGTTGAACCAGTAAATCTTTAACCCTTTGCTGCCATAGGGTGAAGTTTTCCTTGCTATCGTACTTCTCAAAATATACTTTGAACCCACTTGATGCCATTACCAAAATCAAGAATTCAAGAGATCTGAAAATTGTACCTGCAAGAAGCTTTACTTCCAACCCTCTGATCTTGAGATCTTCCTTCCACGAACCTTGCTCTGATACCAAAATATAGAGAATTCAATCTCAAATCCAACTAGATTTGACAAACCAAACCCTCAAGAGCAGCCTTGTTCCCGATCAAGAACGTATGCCCTAATCAACAAAGCAATTACGGAAGCATATCACCAGATTGTGGATGACCATATGCCAGCAATCTCCATAGAAGATCATGATAGGATTCAGGTCTATAAAGATAAAAAACATCAAGAATGGGAGAAGAGAAAAGGAAGAAGAGAAACAAAGGAATTTTCTTAGGAGAAAGGGATTTTCTACTCTTTCCACGTCAAGAAGCTCGTTACACCTTCGTTTCTTCCTTACTATCCTCTTATGAGAATACAATATATATACCTTGGTCACATGTGGCCGAGATCCCAAAACTCTCCTAGCTGGCATCATTAAAAATAGTTCACTCGACATCCGAGCCGACTCTAGACACTATAGTTGACTTTGCCCTAGAATCGAGTCGACTCTAATCCTCAGAGCATGCTCTTCCAGACCATAGGATTGACAGACTGTGCAACGGAGCCGACTCGAACTCATCCCAGCCGACTCGTCCAGTCTACCGTTTTCCTGACTGTGTAACTCAGCCGACTCGAACCCATTCGAGCCAACTCGTCCAGTCTATAATCACCTGTTCTGAGACGTGCCAACCAACAAAGCCGACTCTTATCTTAGAAGAGCCGACTCTAAGACCCAGACATACCAAAATTGAGCATAAATACCTATGACTCATACCGGACTCGACCATAGCCCTAGATACATCATGAAAAACCATGATAGACCAGATCAATACATGTACATTGACCCAACTAGCCATGAATGCACCACCTGAGACTCAACAGTATGTTGGTCAGACCGCCTTTGCACTCATTGGATTTATCGTTAGGATAGGCTGATTAGGCCATCATTGTATTTTTCATTGATGATAAGATAGGCTGGTCAGGCTCATCTTTGCACTTATCGAATTTACTGTTAGGGTAGGCTGATTAGGCTACCATTGTGCTTTTCATTGATGATAAGGTAGGTTGGTAAGGCTCGTCTTTGCGCTCATCGGATTTACTGTTAGGGTAGGCTGATTAGGCCGTCCTTGTGCTTTTCATTGATGATAAGGTAGGCTGGTAGGCCCGCCTGCAATTGGATATGGTGTTGGGTCTATTCAAAGGTCTTTATTGATAATATTTGTGAAGGTTCTCTATATTCTATGATCGAGGTAGTAGAGAACTGTCTAGAGTTTCAAGCCGATAAGCTCTAGGATGTACGACTTCTCTAATTTGGTAGGGTCCCTCCCAATTAGGAAAGAGTTTTTCCTATTCCGTCGGCTTGGATACTTTGGACCTTTGTAACACCAAGTCCTCGGGTTTGAAGGTTCGCGCCTTCATCCTGGAGTTGTAGTATCTAGTAATCCTTTGTCGGTATGTTGCCATCTTCATCTGAGCCTAGAATATGGTGCCTTGGAGTAGATCTAGGTCTACTCTACGATGCTCAGAGTTTTCTGGCTCTGTGTAGTGGTCGATCCTTAAGGATTGTAGAGTAACTTCCATTGGGAGGACTGCTTTAGTGCTGTAGGCAAGGTTAAATGGGGATTCTCTTGTAGCTGTCCTGGGAGTCATCCAGTAAGCCCAAAGGACTGAATTCAGTTCTTTGGCCCAGAGCCCCTTGGCATCGTTTAGCCCAGTCTTCAAGTTATGGAGGATAGTCCTGTTGGTTACTTCGGCTTCTCCATTGGATTGAGGGTGGCCGACGAAGGTTTGCCTTTGAAGAATATGATATTGGGCACAGAAGTCTTTGAACTTAAAAATGTCAAATTGTTTTCCATTTTTGATGATGATGGCATGAAAAATTTCGAACAGAAAAATAATGAAATTCTTGACGAAGTTTTCGACATTCCCTTCAGTAATATGAGCTAGGAATTTGGCTTCGATCCACTTAGTGAAGTAGTCGATGGCTACGATGAGATATTTTCGTTGTCTAGAGACTGAATGAAATGGACCGAGAATTTTCATTCCCCATTGAGCAAAGGGCCATGGGGCTATTAATTGAGTCAGTTGACTTGCAAGGCATCTCTGGAGGTTAGAGTATCTTTGACACTGGTCACATCTCTATACGTAGTTAGCAGTGTCTTTCTGGATGGTCGGCTAATAATAACCCTGGCGGATTATTTTGTAGGCTAGAGATCTGCCCCCTAGATGGTCTCCATATATACCTTCATGCACCTCTCTTAGGACATAGTCGGCATTCGACGGTCCTAAGCATTTTAGCAAGGGTTGCGTGAAGGACCTCTTATACAAGGCTTCATCCAGGATAATATATTGGGAGGCCATCCATCGGACTTGTTTGGCATCGGCCTTATCTTCAGGTAGCTCACCATTGTTCAAGAACTTAAAAATAGGATCCATCCAACAAGGCTCGTGCCCGATTTGGTGCATCTCTAAAGTCTTTTTTGAAATGATGGGATCTTCCAGGTATTCAATATAAGTCCAACCAAGGGAGTCCGAAGAAGTGGTTGCTAGTCGAGAGAGGGCATCGGTTTGAGAATTTTCAGTCCATAGCACATGGCCTATTTCAAAAAATTCTAGTTGGGATAGAAGATGGTGGGGATACCAAAGGCACCAGAATAAGACAGAGGCTTTTCAACCCTCTGTAGATTGATCAATAATTTATGAGTCCATTTGTAATAAGGGCTTAGCCCATCTGATTCCATTTTAGTTGTTATTTGAGTCTTTTGAGTTGTTTTTCAGTTCTGTACCAGTCAGCTCATGTTGAGCTAGTTCAGTCCAATGCTAGTCAGCTCATGTTGAGCTAATTTTATTTTTTTGAGTCTTGTCCAAGCATACTGAAGACTCAAGACCACATCATACAAGTGAAGACTAAGTCCAACCAGATTGAAGACATGGAAGTTTATCCCAAGTCCAACCCAGCTTGAAGATTTGAAGACTCCAAGAGGAAAATCAGAAATCCTGATTCCTTGCAAATGCCCTCCAGATGCCCAGATTCCCTTTCAGATGCCAAAGTATATTCATAAACCAAGGCATCCATGATTTTAGAGGTCCACCTGCAACCTAGCCCAAAGAAATCAAGCCCAGGTGCCAAGCCCAAGCCCATAAGATGCAAGATACCAGGGAATATTCCTGCTACCTGGCTACCAGGCCATCCCAGCTTCCAGAGGCCCAAACCCATGCGCCCGAGCCCCTTTGGACCGGCCTCTTGATGCTCTTAGAAGCCCAACACGCCCCCCTAGGCATCCTTGGAGTGTTGATCAAGTCAAGAGAATTTTTAGAGATTTTTTCTATCTAATGTTTCATTATTTTTTAGTTAGGGTTTGAGAGGGAAAATGATTCTTATGTAATGTCTAATGTACCCTTACTTGGAGCCCAAGGTTAAGGGTCTATTTAAATGACCCTAGCCTCTTGTATGAAACTTGATTTTTGATATGAAATAAACCTTGAGTTCTTATATTGTTTTGTGTGATTACCCTGTTGTGTGCACGAAGGGGTTTGAGAGTTTTTCTTCCCAGTGTTTGCAACCATCTTTCTATTGCCAACCATCCTTCCAGCCCCCTCCAAAACTTTCTTCCCTTTGCTGTTTTTCTTTGTTTTCTTGATTTTCTCTAAGTTTTCTAATCCCTGACAGGTCGTTTGCAGGTCCCCGAGTTCCTACGAATCCAACGACTCCAGCCAAGCCTCAATCTGACCACCGAGCAGAAAGCCAGGTATCCATGGGTCTTTGGCTCGATTTTCCAGGCCGCATCCGTCGAGGAACGAGAGATCCCTTCGCTGCGATCTTCACCGGGCGCTTCTGTTCAACCATATTGAAGACTCAAGACCACATCATATAAGTGAAGACCAAGTCCAACCAGATTGATGACATGGAAGTATAGCCCAAGTCCAACCCAACTTGAAGATTTGAAGACCCCAGGAGAAAAATTCAGAAAACCCTGATTCCTTGCAGATGCCCTCCAGATGCCCAGATTCCCTTCCAGATGCCAAAGTATATTCATAGACCAAGGCATCTATGATTTTAGAGGCCCATTTGCATCATAGCCCAAAGAAATCATGCCCAGGTGCCAAACCCAAGCCCCTAAGAAGCAAGATACCAGGAAATATTCCTGCTACTTGGTTACCAGGCCATCCCAGCTTCCAGAGGCCCAAACCCATGCACCCGAGCCCCTTTGGGCTGGCCCCTTGCTGCTCTTAGAAGCCCAACACGTCCCCCTAGGCGTCCTTGGAGTGTTGGCCAAGTCAAGATAATTTTTAGGGAATTTTCTACCTAATGTTTCTTTATTTTCTAGCTAGGATTTGAGAGGGAAAAGGATTCTTATGTAAAGACTAATGTGCCCTTACTTGGAGCCCAAGGTTAAGGGTCTATTTAAAGGACCCTAGCATCTTATATGAAGCTAGATTTTTGATATGAAATAAACCTTGAGTTCTTCTATTGCTTTGAGTGTTACCCTGTTGTGTGCATTAAGGGGTGTGAGAGTTTTCTTCTTCCCGGTGCTGCAACCATCATCCTGCCGCCAGCCAATCCTCCAGAGCCTTGGCTATCCACTCCAAAATTTCTTTCTCCTTGGCTGTTTTTCTTTATTTTCTTGATCTCCTTTGAGTTTTCTAACCCCTGACAGGTCGTTTGCAGGTCCCCGAGTTCCTACGAATCCAACGACTCTAGCCAAGCCTCAATCGGACCACCGAGCAGAAATCTGGATATCCACAGGTCTTTGGCTCGATTTTTCTAGGCCGCATCCATCGAGGAACGAGAGATCCCTTCGCTGTGATCTTCACCGGGTGCTTCAGACGTTGACAAGTACACCCCCTTTACCTCTAGTCTTTATATTATAGGAGAATTTGCCCTAACCGAGGCTTCTCAGCCCCGGTGATCCTTTTTTAGTACTTTTCTAGGTTCTAATATGCATGCTTGGCTTCAAAAATTTATACAAAATCCCCTACAACTAATTCAGATATGATATTCGGGAATTAATCACCTAACCCTACATATAAAACATACAAAAAAAATTGCATGCATATTAGTCCCATCAGAAGATCTTGTACCTTTTTCAAGTACCTGACCATAGTAGAGTCTCGGGCTTCGAATTCACCTTTTACTTGGTTCACCACTAGTTGAGAATCCGAGAAGACTTGGATCTTTCGAATCCCTAACTCTTTGGTGATTCTATGTCCTGCCAGGAGGGCTTCATACTTCGCTTGGTTGTTCAAAGTTTGGAAGGCAAAGTAAAGGGCATATTCCATGGTCTGTCCGTTGGGACTAGCTAAGATGAGTCTGGCCCCACACCTCGCAGAGTTGGAGGCTCCGCTACATGAAGTATCCATGTGGATTTTGAATCCTTTTAGGTGACTTATCTTCGATCCTCTATTGACTGTTTTCCTGGCTCCACGTACATTCAGCAAGGAAATCGGTCGATACCTATGCCTTTATCGCTGATCTGGGTTGGAACATGATATCGAATTCATCTAACTTGATGGTCCATTTGGCTATCCTTCTCGAAGTATCAGGACATCAAAGGATGGCTTTCAAGGGTTGGTCTGTCAGGACCACAATGACGTGGGATTGAAAGTAGGGCTGCAAGTGTTTCACCACGATCATCAATGAATATATGAGTTTCTGCACTCTGGGGTATCTTGTTTCGGCTTCATGCAGTACCTTGCTAGTATAGTAGATCGGCTTTTGCAGGTTGTTTGCTCCTTTTCTAATAAGTACTGAGCTGACCGCTTCATCCGAAGCGAAGAGATACAAGTAGAGAGTTTTACCTTCTTGAGGTTTCAAGAGCAGAGGGAGACTTTTCAGATATCTCTTCAGCTCTTCAAAGGTGAGTCGGTAGTCTTTTGACTACTCGAAATTTCTTGTTTGGCGGAGGGCTTTGAAGAAGGGGAGCCGACCTGGAGATGACTTGATTTAAAGAGGCGATTCTTCCAATCAGTTGTTGCACCTCTTTCTTGCTGGAAGGATGTCTTATACTTTGGATGGCTTGGACTTTTTCTGGATTGGCTTCTATTCCTCATTTGGTAATGAGGAATCCTAGGAATTTTCTCGATGTCACTCTAAAAGTGTACTTGGTTGGGTTCAGCTTCATCCGATGACGTCGTAGGGTATCTAAGGATTCTTTTAGATCTTTGATATGATCAGCTTTATGGAGGCTCTTTACGATCATGTCATCGATATACGCCTCAATGTTCCTTCCAAGTTGCTTTTCAAACATCTTATTGATCAACCTTTGGAAGGTTACACCGATATTTTTCAGTCCGAATGGCATCACCTTGTAGCAATAGATTCCCTTCTCTGTCACAAATGCCATCTTCTCCTCGTCATTAGGATTCATCCGTATCTGATTGTATCCGAAGAAGGCATCCATGAAACTTAACAATTGATGACCAGTAGTGGCATCAACCAGTTGATCTAATTTTGGTAGTGGAAAGCTATCTTTTGGGTAAGCTTTATTGAGGTCGATGTAGTCGATGCAGATTCTTCATTTGCCATTAGATTTCTTCACCATCACAACGTTGGCTAGCCAGTCGAGGTACTGAACTTTTACGATGAATCTAGCATTGAGGAGTTTGTTTAGCTCTTCATTAATCACCTTCTGTCTTTTTGGAGCGAAGTTCCTTTTCTTCTGCCAGACGGGCTTGTGGTTAGGGACGACTTCTAATCGATGGGTGATGACTTCGGTCAAGATTCCAGACATGTCAGAAGCTGACCAGGCAAAGACGTCAGTGTTACTCCATAGGATGTGAGTCATCCTTTCCTTCATTTCTTCGTCGAGTAGACTGCCGATCTGCACAACTTTTGTTGGGTCATCTTCGGCTAACGGAATGGATAGTCTTTTTTATAGGCTCTTCGCAATCCTCTATCCAATCTCTTAGGTCCAATTGCTCCAAAGTTATGTGATTGGCCGACTGTCTGTCTTATATCATCAAACATTATGTGGTGACCGTTTGGTCTCCTTTCATTTCTCCGATGCCATTTCTAGTGGGGAATCGCACTAGGAGATGGTAGGTTGATACTATGGCACAGAACTTATTCAAGATGGGTCATCCCAAGATAGCATTGTATGCTAATGGCGTTTATACGACCATAAAGTTAATTGGAAGTGTTTTTTGAAATAGTTATGTGCTGAGAGTTATTGATAATAATATTTCTCCTTCCACTCCAACCTGATTATCTCCAAAACCCGTGAGAGGTATAGGAGACTTTTGTAACCTATTTTTGGATAAATTCATTCTGAAGAAGGCATCATAATGCAAGACCTCTATGAAGCTTCTATTATCTACCATAATCCTTCTTATATCATAATTGGCTATAACAGCCGAAATTACAACAGGATCATCATGAGGAGTCTGGATTCTTTGCAAGCCGTCGTTCGAAAAGCATATGGTGTTATTGCTTCTGTATCTCTTGGGGGCATCTTCTTCAGCTTCGCTTCTCCAGTGGGTTCGATGATGCAGCATGCCTATCCTTCCGTCAGTCGGCCTTTGGTTGGATAGTTCTGCTTCTTCCACAACTCTCTTGGAGGCAGTGCCTTTGGTTCGGGGTTCTTGGTTGTTGACATACTATTTCAGGTATCCTTCCTTAATCAGGTCTTCTATTACATCCTTGAGCTGGATGCATTCTTCAGTGTTATGGCCATGATCTTGGTGAAACCGGCAGTATTTATTATTGTTCCTAGATGTAGGAGGTGCCTTCATGGGATGTGGCCTCTGTAGGTAACTCTTATTCTCTATTTTCATCAAGATTTTCTTCCTTGGGGGAGAGAGAGGAGTATATGAGTCGAATCTACTATCCAGTTGCTTTGGCTTGGGACTGCACTGTTGAGTTGGTGCATCGTTGCCAAGGGGTCCGGATGGGGCTAGTCCCTTGCCGCTCTTCTTCCTAGAGGCTGATCTCCCTTCAGTTAGGTGCCGACTGGTTGCTTGTGAAAGAAAATGGTGCAGGTGGTTTGACATGATCCTACACTAGGCATGCAAATAGCTGCGGGAGCAGAATGGATTTTAAAACTTTTTTTAATATTCGCGCAACGGAAATCTGCTCCGCCCAGAAACTAATCTATTCATGTTGCATGCAGGCATGTATCATGATATAAAAATATTTGCAAAAATTAAACAAATAAATCTATTTATGCATGATAAAAAAAATAATTTTTCATACCTTTATTCCAGCTGGAATAACTCTGGGATAAACCTGGAATAGGCTGGAATAGCTGGAATAAATCTATTCCAGCCTTCTTCCTCCTTAGACCGTGGGATACCCTGTTTTGAGCTTTCAAAACGTCATCCAAACACCACCTTCCGGACCTCCGTTTGCTCCCAAATTGTAGCAGCGGCTAGGGGTTCGAGTGGTCTTCGATTTGGCACCGAGACCTGCAACCAAAACACAGCAAAGATGGTGTACAAAAATGCCCAAAGTCTGCTACTGGAAGTTGTTGTAGAATAGGACAGCAGACTTCAATCATCATTTTTGAGCAACAGCAGCAAGTCCGGCTCGCGTGGTTTGCTCCTAGGAGTAGAAGGGTACTCCCTCTAGAGGGGAGACGTGCCCAGGGCTCTCGGATCCCTCTCCACATGCGGTGCTAGCCGCTGGAAGAAGACACTCGGTCACGGTAAGTTTCAGCAATAGGACTTTGCTGAAATAGGAATTTGAGCACAAGAAACAAGGCTTTGTTTCTCTCCCTCACACACTCCAAATCCCAGCCTAACTAGTACCCAATGGGTGGAAAAGGACCAAGCTCTCAGCCTCTCAAAGGGAAGAACACACACTTGCTGTTTTCTTCTTCACACGGTGTATATCTTCGGCTGAAACAGGGGCGCTGATGATGTTTAAATAGGTAGCAGGGAAGAGGGAGATGGAGAGGCTGGGAAAACCAAAAGACACCGGCTGCCATTCTCCCATTAAACAGCCATTAACAAGAGTTAAAAGGACGGGTGGTGGGAGGAGAAGAGACGCCCAGCAACAGCGTTCGTTCGGTCGTTTTGGTTTCCAGCACTTGGGTTTCTTCCAGTAACGTGTAAAACATTTACACGGTGAAATAAGAACACCGGTTCAAAACTGGTCCAAGCAAAAAAAATGGTCCAATCCATTTAAACCTTTTGGTTCAATCTAATTGAACCGGTTCAAGCCCAATTAAATTGGTTCAATGGATTAAAATTGATTCACAACCAATTGGAGGCCGAAACGAGCTCCGAATCAGTTCAAAATTGATTCAGAAAAATCCTGGTGCAGTCATGGTCAACCTGGAACAATTTTGGTTGATACAGACAAGGGCAAGATGGGAAAAAGAGTGCTCAAAAATACTGTGACCATAAAATCGAGACGATTCCCAATCGTAATCGGTATCCGGATTAGAGAGTAATCCTCTATGGCATGTGACCTCATAGGTTCGAACCTAAATGGTAGCACTAGAACAATTCTAGTACCAGCACAGGAAATCATCTAGCAATGGATCCCGGCATCCGGATAGGTCGAAGATTCGGGAGCAAAATATCGAACCTCTGGCATATGGTTACCGTATAATTCATCCCTTTGACCTCTAATGCTCAGGACGACTGAGATTGGGCTGCCAACCCAGACTGAGTCACTCGACTACGTGTCTCAACCTCGCAAGCCCAGTGACTCTTCACTAGGACTACCCCGACTGAGAATTTTCTAAATTGTGATACTGCGAGACATTCAATCCAAACTGTTTGGACAGGTCAATTCTATCTTGGTCCATCACTGCTCTACAAGTACTTGCCTGTACCCAGAAATCTTCCATCACTGGATTAAAAATCCAGGTAGTCCGGCACCAAAGCATAGGGAGTTGCTTGCAAGCTACCGTGATGACCTCAGGTCAGAGGGACACATATACCCATATCCAATCGTGAGTATCCCTTTGGTAGAAAGGGGCTGCACGGAGTCACGTTCAACAAGATATCACATATCCCACTTGCAGATCATATCAGTGTCACCACACTCATTTGGTCAAGAGGACAACCAAACGATGTGAACTACAACAACCTATACTTGATATATTGCCGTCCAGTACAATATATCCTTTGGTTGTGAACAGGGTTTAAGGACCACTCGATACATCCTCTCTGTATCGAAGTCAGTGTAGTCCTAAGGACTTCATCACATGGAAAGAGTTCATTTCAGAGAAATATAAAATGTGATGAGCTGCCAAAAAATATATTTTATTAATTCAAAGAGAGAGTACGATACTTAGCTCAACCGCCTACAACCCAGGCGATTGGCTTTGGGACACAATTCCCAACAGCTTGCTCTTCTGCCGTTGCATATTTTTGAGCTCTCGCTAACAATTCAGCATAGCTCGTAGGGAACTTCTTATCCAAGAAAAAAGTAAACCTGGATGATCAAAGACCCTTCTTTATTGAGGACATAGCTACGTGTTCATTGAGATCAGGGATCTCAAGGGTGGCGGAGTTGAATCTAGCGATGTAGTCTTTTAGGCTTTTTCTTTCATTTTGCTACAGAAGGAAGAGGCTATCCAAATTATGGGACATCTTTTGGCAGGTCCTGAAATGTGATACAAATAGTTTCTCCAATTCACAAAAAAAATGAATGGACCTGGATGGATGCTTGAATATTACATTCGAGCTACTTTCTTAAGAGTGGCTCGAAAGGTGAGGCAATGCAGGGCATCAGAAGCTCCCTGTATCATCATGTGTGCTTTCAAGCTTTTCAAGTGATCCAAAGGATCAGTAGTGTCATCATACGATTCCAATTGAGGAATCTTAAAGTTGCGTGGGATAACTTCTTTCATTATCCTTTGAGAGAAAGGGGGGCACGAGTCATATAGTATGATTTCCTCACTTCTTCTCTGGTCATTGAGTTTCGTAATTTGCAATTCCAGCATCTTAAATTTTTCTTCATAATCATCGTGTATTCCCTTTCACCTGGTACTTCCTGGAGTGGAGTCTCCCGAGGATGTTGAGGAGGTTTCCCTAGCTCTCTTCCTCTTGGGTTTGCCTTCCATATGCCGCGGTGTTGAGAACTCTGGGGATCGAAAGAGCGTTGATCCCGAGAGGAGCGTTAGGTGAATTCTTGGTGTCGGTCTTCTTTCCTTCTAGACAGATGGCTATGTCTAGAGGCTGCTGGCGGGTGTTGTCCCTAGATTGGAGTTTCTTGAAAATTCTATACCATGGTCGTCAGTACATCCATCCAATTTATGAGGGCTTCTAATTGTTGTTGTCATATAATGAGTGCGTGAGGCTGCATGTCGTTTTCTATTGGGAGATCATTCCTCTAGGAAACAGGGCGTTCCCTACTCGCTGAGATATTCTGGAATCTCCCTTTTACCATTTTGTATTATCTCGAGGGCTTCTCCTTTCTAAGAGGAACAATTTTCACAATTACGAGATCCCTTCTTGGCACGCCAATCTGTTAACGCTGATCCCTGCGGACCGGATGGGTTGCCTGGTTCACCGCATTACCTTCTTGGGCTCCTACAAAACAAACCCCTGGCCAGAATTTTTCTAGCAGGGAACACTCCGATGCCTAAGTCATGTCTTACTTACCTTGGAGGTCACCTCTTACTGCTTTTTATAGGTGTTGCTATAACTGAAAGTAGTTAAGCCTTTTTGATTTTTGTTAGGGAAGTTAGTCAATGCAACTTCCCTTCAACTAATTATAGTTATTGTTGTAGGTTAGCTACCTTAGTCTTACTAAAGCTGGAGCTGTCAGTTATATGATTGGTTGGTTATAATAATCAAGTTTGTTCTCGACGGCTTTAAGTAGAAGTAGATCGACCATTCTTTTCGGAGTTGGCCGACAGTCATTTTGTTGGTTATAGATCAGCCATTTACTTTGGAGTTGTTTGCTTCGGAGTACACATTGTGGATCAGCTATTTATTTCGGAGCCTCCTCTTCGGAGCGGGCCGACTGTTGATCAGCCATTTACTTCGGAGCCACTTGCTTCGGAGCATGTATTGTATTATGGATCGACTTTTTGCTAAAGGCTAATCTCAAGTTGTATGTCATTACTAGTTGAAGCATAGCGTCGATCCGTTCTCCCATTGAAGTTCGGGAGTATTGTCGTGTCAACCCATCTGGTCGACCGGTCTAGGTAGGATCAGTTGAATCTTCGAATCAGTAATTACTTCTTTGAGTCGGTTTATCACAACAGGAAGTTTGATCATGAAATTTCGTTATCTGCTTAAGTAATTAATGTACCGTGGTATATTTAAGTGTTTGCATTATTTCTTTTCATTTCTTTTGCCCTTTTTTTTTTTTAATTGTGCGACTATTTCGTAGACATATCTAGTTCATTTTATTGATTATATTATCCAATTACTAACTTCTTGGAGCACAGAGGTGGTGTTTGTAGTTTAGCTATCACCTTAATAATTTTTGCATCTGGCTTTGGTTTTATATTTTGATTTCTAATGTACCAAAATGCTAATATTTTAATTAGTATACATATTAGTACAAATTCATTATTATGCACATTCTTTTTTTCTTTCATGGAAAATTTTTTTCATCATTGCTCTAAAATTTTTTTCTAAATAATTTAATTCAAGTTGTCATCAAAATACATATACTCTGATCCTCAGCACATGTGCACTTGCTGTACTTGATTGTGTCAAGTGGAAGGAGTAGTGATGATCATAATCGCTCCCGAACGAGTTAAATATTTTGGATCAGATCTCTTTATTTGAATATTAGCCAAGTAGTGATGTTTACAAGGTACATGCGCTGCTATTAATTATGCCCATATTGGGGTTGTGCTCTTTGGACGTTGGTAGGCCGTGTGTGTGAATGTGTATCTGGTTTGGAGTTTACAAGCAAGAGCTAAAAATGAGATGATTTATGAATAGAGACACTCGAGTGCAGTATTAAAATTTGGAATGGATGAAAGGCGTTTGAACGAGTAATTAGATTTAAGAACTTAATACCTTAGTGACTTGAATGGCATTTTCGGATGGAGCATGAGACTAGAGTTTATCGAAATTAATTAGAGTTGAGATGTAGGCCAATAATTTATTATTTTAATGTTATCATGCTATCTGTTAGAATCAAGACAGGTTCCGACCAACAAAATATAAGATGTATCATTGCCCGGCAAATTCCAACGGTAGCCAGGTAGCTTATTCCAGAAAGAGATAATTCTTCTATAATCCTTCTTTATCTATATAATGCTGTGGCAAGGTTAAGGTACCGGCAAGAGTCACATCGAACAAGGCATTTTCAGCATCCATGATCTTTTTCTTTTGAGCAATAATTTCAGCATCCGTAATCATTAGCCTCATGGGTGATTCGTTGGTACCCTACAACCATCAAGAGGTTTATGGCTTTACTAGTTGGCTAAAGTGGTGACTTGATGCTATCTGTGGTATCCTTGCTCTGCAACTCCATCTAATTAATTAAAAAAAGAAAAAAGAGAGGCACTTTATGCATCACATTGCAGTTAAAATTGGTGTTTATATGCCTCTAGGCTGATGCAATTCCTTCTTCCTTGGCCTCTTGGCTAGAAAGAAGATGATGCTCGTTTGCTTTTTTTGTTTTTTCTTCCTATAAGCAACTGCATCCATGTCACATCATTTTCACCAAAGTTAATTTTACAGCACCTAAAAAATAGTTAACTTTGAATTCTTTTCTCTGATTATGACACCTAATTTAGTGCATAAAATCCCTCATGTTCTTTTTGAATTTTTACTTCCTGACATCCCGTTGAAAGCAAAATTGACGCAGCGACATTTTGCATAGAAGTCCCGAGTGCATGAACTATGCAAAGGTTAGTAGCCTGCTACCTCCGCTAAACTTTGACCAATCTCAAAAATAGAACTTATTTTTATCACCATTTATCTCCATCTCCCATGTTATCCATCTCAGAACTCTCAAGTTCAACAATGACTTGGGATCGCTTCATATAAATCTTGAATCATCTAGCGGAAGAAAAAAATATTTATGGCTAACAACACCTAGAGCATTGATACAGCTGTATCCGCTGACGTGGAGTCCTTCTAAATGCCAGTTGTCAGCTAGTAGATGGAGGTGCCACCTAAACCTGGCATTCGAGAAAGGAGCCGAAGTGAGTTCCTTGCTGAGGTCAGCCCCAGCCGAGGTCGAGTTCAAGCTGCCACCAAGCGAAGGAGGGAAGACGACGGAGATTCAAATCATGGCGAGAAAGACAGTTGCCCTCATCGAGACCCTGCCATTGAGACAGTATAACTGATAGGCGGCGGTCTACCGCCTGAGGCCTACGGAGGGAGGCGCCTCGCCGGAGCACCAGGGCCTCCTTAGGCCCCAGTTTACACCGATCAGGAAGGAACGTCCCCTTCAAGGTGTGGCTCTCCCTAGTCTGCCATTTGCACCATCCACAAGTGGAAAGCCGTGCCAAAAAATTCAAACCCTGAGGCGGCCGCTCGCATGCCAACACTCTGCCAGGTTTCCTGAAACATGGCGACCAACTAGAACACCAGAGTTAGCAGCATAACTCCCCACCTCAAAGGAGAAACGATGGCTTACACGCAGTTCTCGCGTGCTGCTAGATTTCACCTCCTGGGAGTCCCCCGAAAGGGGAACATCTGGAAAGCAAGCAGGAGGTTACACAAGGCCTCTCCATAATAAATTAAAAGGGGCCTCCGAACGAAAGGAGAGGACAAGAGGCAAAAACCAGCAAGGGATAAGGGAGGTAATGGTTGGCACACATAAGGGGAGAGCAAGCCAGACGCAATGCTTGGGGCTATCGGGGAATTCATTGGAAGAACCCCACGGACACAGCCAACTCTGCTCCAGTCCTCATTCTCTACTAACGCCCTACACTAACTTTCTATTCTCAAAAACACGACCCCGAACATGGAAACCCCACTGGGATCTACCGAGGAGAATCTATTCCCCTGGATCGCCCACTGACTTGATCATTGGAATGCCCCCGCCAGAATCCCTGACCTGAGTCTCTTTCTCTTTTGCAGGGATCCGGGAATGCACACAGGATCCTAGGCAAGGGGGGCGACACTTGATGCTGTGCCGGAGCTACAGGCCATGATGGTCCAGGTGGCAACAGATTGGCGCGCCAGGTAGGGGGTAGACAGGATGCTGAAACGTCAATCAAACCAGTCACCCCACCACAAAAGTAGCTCCACTTGAGGCATGGTGGTGACACGTGCACAGGAAGCCTCTGCCAGTCGCATGGAGGGCCCTCCTTCTCATGGAGGCCCACGCAGCCTAGAGGGGGAGCTCCCTGCTCCACCACGATCGCCTTCGATGGATGTCCAGCCCATCGCACTCTCCCAGCAGGAGCAAGTGCTATCCGTGGCAGCACGGCAGTTACAACACTAGCAATGGTCCCTGGCTACCTAGCTGTAGCCAAGGACCTCTACGGCCCAAGTCACCGCCCCCCACGGCAGTCTGCATCCCTCCCAAGAAGGGCCTTCATAGCCGCGGGCCACGACTGATCCCCGGGGTAGCCTTCAGGCCCTGGTGAAGCGACAGAGGAGCGGGTCGATCGATTGGGAGAGCTAGTCCCTAGGCTTAAAGCGTGCCCCCCACAGGCACCGTAGATGCTGCCAGAGCAAGGCCCCTCATCGTGACCCTCAGCATTCTCCTCCATCCTCTCCAGCTACCTTGATGAAAGACTCTACTGAGGAGGCTATTAGGCACGTGCCAGAGAAGTGCCTGGAGGAACAAGAGCGTAGGCTAGCAGAGCTGTCTCGCTAGTTTACCAACATGAAAGGCTCCTCCAAAGAGCCGGCAGGCTACGACGCCCATCCCCCTTTCTTCCAAGAGATCCAAGAGGGGTTGATCCCGAGTTGGTCCCGCATGTCTCAGGTGGATCCCTACGACGGGACCACCGACCCCTTGGACCACCTACGGAGATACAAGGCTCTCATCGGAGTCCAGGAGGCAACGGATGCCTTCCTCTGCATAGCCTTCCTCACTATCCTGCGGAAGGCCGCTCGAGTCTGGTTTACCCATCTCAAGCCTGAAAGCATCAATTCATTCACAGAGCTGGAAAGAAGGTTCGTGGCACACTTCGATGCTTGCCGAAAGGCGTCGCGAGAAGTCGATAGCCTTTTCTCCATTAGACAGTAGGATCACGAGCCCTTGCAAGGCTATGTAGCCCGCTTCAAGGTTGTCGCACTGAAGATCTACAACTAGGAGAGCCCATCGCCATGATGGTGCTGAAGAGAGGGCTCCAGACTTCTCGCCTGACTTACTCCCTTTACAAGAAGCCGCCGAAGCCATACTCTGACCTCCTCCTCCGTGTTCACAAGCATGTTCGTGCTGAGGAGGCAGATCACGCCCGGAGAGAACTGGATGGGAAGCCCTTGAAGAGACAAGCTCCGGGGGAGGCTCCAAAGGCACACAGGCCCAGGACGAATCCTAGTTTTTGAGCGAGGCCCATGACAAAGAGTAGTCCCATTTCGGAAGGACACACCCCTTTCCTCGCTCCGAGGTCGAAGATTCTCATGGAAATTGAGGGCGAGCGCTACCTACGCTGCCCTCTTCCACTGGGATCGTCCAGTGGCCATGACAAGATAAAATACTATCGGTTCTATCGCGACCATGACCACGACACCGAGGATTGTTGTCACCTTAAAAGAGAGATCAACAATCCTATAAAGAGGGTCTACCTCGAAAAGTTTGTGGGGGGTAAGATCCTTGTAGAGCCCCAGGCGAACATGGCTCTCCTCCTACCCCTGCAGTTGACAACCAGCCCACTGAGAGGCCCGTGGGTATGATGTGTTGGGGGGCAAGCTCTCCCCAAATTGGGAAGGCCCCTACGGAGTAGTTGAGGTCCTTCCACTTGAAGCCTACCACCTCGTCGATATCGATGGCGATGAAAGTCTGAGGGCTTATCTCCAAAAATGTAACGCTCCTCCCTTTTCAATGAAAGTTTCCTTTTAGTGCAATGTTGTCTTTGCCCTGCAGGAAAACAATCGCCCGACCCTAGGCTTGGAGATCAAGCCGGAAAACTCTTGAAGCCCCGTATGCATTGCCGTGCTCACAGTTTGGAGATGTCAGCGAGACTCCCTAGAAGTTTTACCATCTACCGCCTTACTTACAGTCTGGCATATCAAGCCCGGAAACTCTTGAAGCCTGGCTACTAAGCCCAAAAACTCATGAAGCCCGGCACCTATGCCCGGAAACTCCTAAGGCCCGGCCACTAAGTCCGGAAACTTTTGAAGCCTAGAACCTATGCTCGGAAACTCCTGAAGCCCGGCCACTAAGGCCAGAAACTCCTGAAGCCCGGTACCTAAGCTCGGAAACTCCTGAAGCCCGGCACCTAAGCTCGCAAACTCCTGAAACCTGGCCATTAAGCTCGAAAACTCCTGAAGCCCGGTCATTAAGCCTGGAAACTCCTGAAGCCCGGCACCTAAGCCCGAAAACTCCTGAAGCATGGCCACTAAGTCTAGAAACTCTTGAAGCCCGGCACCAGAGCCCGGAAACTCCTGAAGCCCGGCACCTAAGCCCGGAAACTCTGCCACTAAGCCTAGAAACTCCTGAAGCCCGGCACATTAAGCCAAGAAACTCCTGAAGCCCCACACCTGTCACCATGCTCACAGTCTAGAGATGTCAGTGGGACTCCCCAGAAGTTCTGCCATCTACCGCCTAACTCATAGCCCGGTACCTCAAGCTGGAAAACTCCTGAAGCCTTGCACCTGTAACTGTGCTCACAGTCTGGAGATGTCAGCGGGACTTCCCAGAAGTTCTGTAATATATTACCTGACTCACAGCCCGGTACCTCAAGCTAGAAAACTCCTGAAGCCCTTCACCTGTCGCCTTGCTCATAATCTAGAGATGTCAGCGGGATTCCCCAGAAGCTCCACCATCTATCACCTGACTCACATCCCGGCACATCAAGCCCGGAAACTCCTGAAGCCCGAAAACTCCCGAAGCCTAGCCATTAAGCTCGGAAACTCCTGAAGCCCGGCACATCAAGCCGGGAAACTCCTAAAGTCCCGTACCTGTCGCTGTGCTCATAGTCTGGAGATGTTAGTGGGACTCCCCAGAAGTTTTGCCATCTACCGCTTGACTCACAGCCCGGCCCCTTAAGCCGGAAAACTCCTGAAGCCCTACACCTATTGTTGTGCTCACAGTCTGGAGATGTCAGTGAGACTCTTCAGAAGTTTCACCATCTATCGCCTGACTCACAGCCCAACACATCAAGCCCGGAAACTCCTGAAGCCTAGCCACTAAGCCTGGAAACTCCTGAAGCCCGGCCACTAAGCTCGAAAACACCTGAAGCCCGGCACATCAAGCTGGTAAACTCTTGAAGCCCCGCACCTGTCACCGTGCTCATAGTTCGAAGATGTCAGTGGGACTCCCTAGAAGTTTCTCCATCTACCGCCTACTCACAACAAAGCACCTTAAGCTGGGAAACTCCAGAAGTCCTGCATTCAACCTAATGGACCCCCAGTTCGGAGATGGCGAAGTGTGGCACTCCTGAAGGCCCACACTCTGCCAGTCGGACTTAGAGCCAGTGAGGACAATCTCGAGACTCCTCGTGTCAAGTTCACCAACTTGACAGTCTCTCAGGGCAACATAGGTCCCCCTTAAGCCATTCGCCAGCTCCTGGCTTAACTAAAGAGGTTCAAGGTAACCATAAAAACAAAAGCTCAGTGAAGTAAGGACTTTATTGATGTTGCATGAAAAAGATATATCATCAAAGGATCCCTGACAGGCCGGTCGGTCCTGCAAAAATAAGAGAGAAGAAGAGCAAGTTCCGGATGGAGATCGGAGCCTATCCCTCAGCAGGCTCCTTCCTAGGATGGCAGGTAGGTGCGTCGGCATCCCCTTGGGCCTCTACAGCCTCTACCGGTGGGCCTCCTCAGCGACAAGGTCAGGCTCCACCTCAGCCATGGCAGTGGGGGTCGTAGCTCCCCCTGAGTCTCCACCAAGGCCACCCGGGATGACGATCTCGTCTAGCCTCAGCCCTGGAAAGCAATAGGCAACCAAGGATTTGCAAACCCCGAATTCTTTGATGAAGGAATCTGTGGCCGCCTTCCGGACTTCATCGACAAACTCCACCAAGGCCCTGAACTTGGGCACTACCTCAGTGGCCTCCTTCTTGGTAGCCTCCATTAGAGCCACCGTCCCAGCAGCTTTCTCCTCGATTATCGATAGCCGAGCCTATGCCACCTCCAGCCATGCCTGGAGGCCATTCATCAGCTCTTCCGCCCAGGTAGCGTCGGCCCTGAGCTCCCTCGCTTGGCTGGAGGCTCGATCCCTTTCTCGGGCCAAGGACTCTTCGAGGTTCCTGACCCGATTCTTGGTATTGATTGTTGTGGCCTGGAGGATCCTATTCTTTTCCTACAAGGCCCGGGCCTTGTTAATCCGCTCCTAGACCTTAGCTGCCAACGACATCCTTTCCCGCTCCTACTGGGTGTAGTAGTCGTGAACGAGAGGTATGTCGGTCTCGATATGCACCATCAATGATGTTAGCCATGGATGTAAGATTGAAGCAACAGAAAGGCATAAGACTACCGTGAAGAGGAGGGGAAGGGTACCAAGAAGAGCCTCTACCGGCATCCTGCCTCCCCTCTCACGGCAGTCATGTGACTGGACCGTGAACTCCATCATGCGCTCTGCAAGTGCAAGATTCTGGGTGACCCCAAATTCGGTCTCACCCCAAGTGCTGCCCTTTGGACAACAGCCCTCCTCGGTGTTGAGGGCGCTGCCGCATCCGGGGGAGCCGCATCCGAAGGCTTCTCATCTGGCAGTGGGGATCTCGTCACCGCAGACGATGGCGACAGTGATGGTTGCTCCGCCACCCTTTCTCCTTCTACGTCCATCTTAATGACTGCAGGATGGTGGATTGCAACCATTGCAGCCGGCCTGGCCAGCATGCCCATGCCAGGTTCTTGGGTCGGAAGCTGGGCTCGTTGCTCCGAAGGCCCAGGGGCTGGTTCGATTGCTTGCCCCGTAGCGCCAAAGACTGAATCAAGCCTCGCCTCTTAGCTCGGCTCAACCTGAGCCCTCTTTGGTGGAGCCTCCCTAGACTCGAATGGCAGGCCTCTCTTGTGGGAGGACCCCAGAAGCCCCTGTATCGAGAACTTCATGCCTGCAGGAAGAAGAAGACAAAGTTCAGCAACAGGCCAAAAAGGGCTCATTGAAGAAGAGATACCCCTCCGAAATCACCTAGCCCCTGGATTAGGCTGATCCCGGTGCCGAACAAGTTCCTCTTTCATAGCAGAACCTCGAGAGGGAGGATCTGATCGGAAATAAGCTAGTCGTATACTTCCTAATCAGAGGCCTCAACCTGGGAGTTTCGATTTGGGATCCGATCTGGATCACTCCAGACCTAGTCCACCCCTTTGACTGAAGCAAAGAAGAGTTTCCTCTTCCACCCCTTGATGGAAGAGGGGTGCTCAAACTTTATCCCCCTCAGGCGAGGATAAATGCACCACCACCCGTCTTTTGGTCGGGTGGCATTTCAGGATAAAAAAGGCCATAAACAAGGAGAAGTGAGCGATAATCTCATGGAAGTGGCAGAAAATAATGAAGCAGTTGATAACCCTAATGGAACTGGAAGCCAATTGGGCTGGAACAAGATGATAGTTGCTCAGGAAGGAGAGAAAGAAGGGATGGAAAGGCAAGCGAAGGCCCTCGAGAAAAAAACTCTTCGTAGAGGACTTTTCGAAATGGGCCACTGGAGGTGATCCGCTCTCTCGATCATGGGACCGAGAGTTGGATAGAGTCCGGGATACCGTAGGTGGCCCGGATCACAGAGAGATCCTCCCCGGTGATCGTTGAAGCTATGCCCAAAGGCCCAGTCAGACGGGAAGACCAAGAAGAAGCAATGGGAGGAGAAGAGATGGAAGGAGTAGAAGGGACCCTGGGCCCATCGATGACTACTTCGGTTGGGCGAAGGCTTTTGCGGATGATGAGAGGGACCTCCTCCTCCTCGTCTGAAGATGGAGTCCTCAGTCGAGGGGATCCTGCCCCATCGAGTTTACCAGAAGAGCAGTGGTGCTAATCGGACAGAGCCATCCGAGAATAGAAAAAGGAGGTGTATACGGAAAGGAAACCTGAAAGCCCTACAAGAAGACTTAGCCTAGCCAGAGAAGAGGAGAAGGCCAAGGGAGATTAACCTGGTTGTTATGGAAAAAGACAGTCAGGAGAAGGCCAAGGGAGATTAACCTGGTGTTATGGAAAAAAGATAGTCAGGAGAAGGAAGAAGCTCTGGCCCGATGGTGAGCGGGAATGTTTCGAAAAAGGTGATTGAGGGAAAAAGCTTACCATCTATTGAAAGCCACCAAACTGCAACCGTACATCCTCTCAGCATTCTCATCGCCGGATAGGTACCACATGGCAACGTCGACCGGAGGCGATGCCTCGATGCAACGGAAATATCCTCGAGTCGTATATCCATCATTATGTTTCCTCAGACCCGCTGATGTGGCGCCCCCATAGTGGCCTTAAGGCATGGTGCACGAAGTGGCGACGATCATGGCATTTAATGGTGCTAGATCTTAGCCTTTCTACATCAGCTCTGCAATTACCTCCTTTGCCCCGAGCATGATGTTTTGTCAGGGCTTGAGAACCGGAGACCAATGAAGAAACAACATCACTGGGTCCTGCATGGATCCATTCGACGGAGATTGCAACCATAAGCTCCATCCCATCAAGTCCTTCTACTGGGTTGGCTCTCCCCAGGTTGAGACTCCAGCAGAAGTCCGATTCCTCGAGTCCCTTCGCTAGGTTGTCTCCCCCCAGTCAAGACTCTAGCCGAAGTTAGACTCCACCTTCTGCTGGGCTGCTCCCCCTACGTCGAGACTCCAGCAGAAGCTCGACTCCTCGAGTCCCTTCGCCAGGTTGGCTCCCCCTGGTCGTGACTCCAGCCAAAGTCATCCTCCACCTTCTGCTGGGCTGGCTCCCCCCAGGTCGAGACTCTAGTAGAAGTCCGATTCCTCGAGTCCCTTTGCTAGGTTGGCTCGCCCCTGGTTGTGACTCCAGCCGAAGTCAGACTCCACCTTCTGCTGGGCTGGCTCCCCCCAGGTTGAGACTCCAGTAGAAGCCTGACCAGGAGAAGATGGAAGGGAGATCAGGCAAATCAAGCAGCATTTGGGTGCCCAATCTCCTCCCCTCTTTCATGAGATTTTATTTCTTTGTGTTGACCACCCTTTTATGGAATGTTTGTGGCGCACTCCATCTTTCCTTGTAGCATGAAATCTCTTGCCCTTCTAGCCCCATCTTTTATGGCATGTAGTTGGCACCAACATGGAAGCTTGTTGGCGCCCCTTTTTATGTTTATTTTTCCATGTATTCCAATTGGCTAGGGCTTTCTATATAAGATCCCCTCTCTTGTATTGAAATGAAGAAGTATAATGATGATGATTTGAGAAGGGTGATTCTTCGTTCTGCCTCCATAAAGGAGTGGGCGCGAGGCTCGTCTTAACTTCGCCTTTGGGCATCGAGGGGTGTGAGACCCTATGCCTTCGCTTTCGAGCATCGAGGGATGTGAGGCCCTAGTTATCCCCTTTCCCGTCGAGTCCTCTCTATGATCTTAGAGATTTTTCTTCATGATCCTAGGTAGCGATTTGGATGGGATGCCCTAGGCTTCGCATGTAGTGAGATGGGTGGGATACCCTAGGCTACATGTAGTGGGGTGGGTGAGATGCCCTAGAGGTGAGAGGACTCTCCATGAATGTAAGTTCCAAGTTCATAGAGTGTCCATCTTCTTTATCCCTCCACAGCCTTAGAAAGTTACTCTCACGGCTCCATTAGTGAGGTGGGTGAGATGCCCTAGAGGTGAGAGGTCTCTTTATGAGTGTGAGTTTCCAAGTCCATGGCAGTCCAAACCCCTACCTTTCATCCCCGTTGTTTCCTTCACCAAATCCATCAAAAAAAAAAAATATATATTTTGTGGTACCCTAATTCCTGGTGAATTCTCAGCTCGCCAACAATCCTACCCCCTCGCTCCTGTCCCTCATCACTCTGGGGCTATCGAGGAATTCATCGGAAGAATCCCATAGACATGGCCAACTCTGCTCCAGTCCTCCTCTACTAACGTCCTACACTCACTTTCTTTTCTCAAAAACACGACCCCCGAACATGGAAACTCCATCGAGATCCACTGAGGGGGATCTGTTCCCCTGGGATTCTCTCTTAGTGGACACCTCTAGGGACATCTCAGTTAAATGAAATGTCTGAAAGGAGGAATCGAACCCTGTTAGACATGGTTTGGTCCATGATGGGCTTTGCTTTTCTACCGCTATCCTTTTGGGGATATGCTCTGGAATCAGCCTGTTACCTTTTGAATAGGGCTCCGTGTAAATCCATTAACAAAACTCCGTATGAGATATGGACTGGATGTAAGCCAACACTCTCACACCTTCGGGTTTAGGGTTACCTGGCTTATGTAAAATATTTGGAAACGGACAATCTTGGACCTTGGTCTGATCGGTGCCTTTTTATTGGGTATCCAAAAGAGTCTAAGGGGTATTGCTTCTACTTGGTTGAGGAATAAAAGTTGTTTGTCAGTCTCAGGGCTATCTTTTTGGAAAAGGAGTTCTTTGGTGAAGGGACTGTAGCTGCTAAGATTAAACTTAGTGAAGTTCAACAAGTAGAAAAATTGATACATTTAAGGGATAACATAGAACCGGTTGTGATTAGATCACACCCTGAGCCCATACAGGAACCATTAAGGAGATCCGGTAGGGTACCGAGTCGACCGGATAGATACTATGATTTCTTGGTCTGGGATGGTGATCCCATTGAACTCGATGAGAATAATGATGATCCAATCTCCTATATGGATGCGATGTAGAGGTCCGACTCTGAGAAATGGCTGGGAGCCATGAAATCCGCAATGAAGTCCATGGAAATCAATAATGTATGGACATTGGTTGATCCACCTGAAGGGATAAAACCCATTGGGTGGAAATGAATTTTCAAATGGAAAAGGGGCGCAGCTGGGCAGGTAGAGACCTATAATGCCCGTCTGGTTGCCAAGGGATATCGTCAACGTTATGGTATTGACTATGACGAGATATTCTCTCATATGGCAATGCTCAAATCCATTCGGATCATGCTTACTTTAGCGACACACTTTGACTATGAAATCTGGTAAATGGATGTTCGAATAGCTTTCCTGAATGGTGAGCTGGAAAAGGAGGTGTATATGATACAACCTGAAGGGTTCACATCCACAGACGAGTCAAAGGTGTGCAAGTTTCAAAAGTCCATCTATGGACTGAAGCAAGCATCACGGAGTTGAAACATGCGATTTAATAAGTATATTAAGTCGTATGGTTTCGTTAGGATGAAGAAGAGCCTTGCATTTACAAATGGGCTAATGGTTTTGTAATTGTATTCCTTGTGTTGTATGTGGATGACATTCTCTTAATCGGGAATGACATCCCAGCACTGCAAGGAATAAATGTCTGGTTGTCATCTCAGTTCTCTATGAAGGACTTGGGTAAAGCCTCTTACATACTGGGTATGAAGATCTATAGAGATATATCTAAGAGACTTCTGAGACCGTCCCAGTCTACGTACATCGATACTGTGCTGAAGCGGTTCAGCATGAAAAATTCCAAGAAAGGCTATCTCCCAATAGGCACTGGAATTGCTCTCTCCAAAAAGAATTGTGCGACAACTCCTGAGGAGAGAGAGCATATGAATAGAATCCTATATGCTTCAGCAATGGGTTCTGTCATGTATGCCATGACATGTACTATACCAGACATGGCATACTCACTAAGCGTGGTGAGCAGATACTAGTCTAACCTAGATGAAGCTCATCGAAAAGTGGTAAAGACCATCCTTAAGTATTTGCAAAATACTAAGGACCAATGGCTGATTTATGGATAACTTGACTTGAAACTTGTGGGGTATACTGACTGCAGTTTTCAGTCAGATAAGGATGATAGCAAGAGTATGTCATGATTTATCTTTACCTTAAACGAAGGAGCTGTCTGCTGGAAAAGTTCCAAGCAGCCTACTGTGGCGGACTGGGTATGCGAAGCAAAGTACATTACAGCATCAGATGCAGCGAAGGAAGCTGTATGGTTGCAGAAGTTTCTTGGTAAGTTGCGAGTGGCATCTTCCCTAGATAGTCCAGTTCTGGTGTATCGTGACAACAATAGAGCCATTACTCAAGCCAAAAAGCTGAAGTATCATCATCGCACAAAGCACATTCAACAACGCTATCACCTTGTACGAGAGATCATGGAACGAGGTAATATTGACCTTCAGAAGATCGATGGAAAGGAGAACTTGGCTAACCCCTTCACTAAAGCCATCAAAACTCAAGAGTTTGATAGTTGTAAATGGAAAATGGGAATAAGATTCTGTACCGATTGGCTTTAGTCCAAGTGAAAGTTATTGGGAATTGTATCTCAAAGCCATCATCTAGGCTGTAGACGGTTGTGCTAATTTTATAATGTATATGAATTTCTTGATAAATAAAAGTTATCCTTTTTGGCTGTTCATCACTTGTGCATTTTTCTGAAAAGAACTCTTGTATGATGGAGTCCTTAGAACTACATTATATTTGATATAGAGAGGATATATCAAGTAGTTCTTAAACTGGTTCACAACCAAAGGATACATTGTTATAGGATGACAATATATCAAGTATAGGTTGTTGTATCTCATATTGATTGGTTGTCCTCTTGACCAAGGAGTGTGGTGACACTGATGTGACATACAAGTAAAATGTGTGACATCTCATTGAACGTGACCATCTGCGGAGCTCCCTTCTGCCAAAGGGTTGCTCGCAAAGGGATATGGGTATATGTGTCTCTCAGACCTGAGGTCATCATGGTAGCTTGCAAGCAACTCACTATACTTTGGTGCCGGACTACTTGGATTTCTAATCCAGTGATGAAAGGTTTTTGGATGCTGTTAAGTACTTATGGAGTGGTGGTGGATCAAGATGGAATTGACCTCTCCAAATAGTTTGGAGTGAATGACTCGTTGTGTCTCAATTTAGCAAAACCTTGGCCAAGATAGTTCTTGTAAGGAGTCACAAAACTTGTAAGGTTGAGACACGATTTGGATGAACCAAATTAGGGTTGACAGTCAAACCCTAGGTCATTCTGAGTATTATGAGATAAAAGGAATGAATTATGCGGTAACCATATGCCAAAGGTTCTAGAATATTGCTATGTAATCTTTGACCTATCCGGATATTGGGTATCATTGCTAGATGAGAACTTTGACTGGTATTGGAAGTGTTCCAGTGCTATCGGCTTAGTGTTCGAACATATGGGGTCACACATCATAGGGATCTCTATCTGATCTAAAGGTTGATTGACGATTGAGTATCATTTGCCATCACTGGAGGTCAATGTGATTGGCCACGTTCCAGGTATCGATACTTGTAAGTGTCGACACTTGTAAGTGTCGACACTTGTAAGTGTCGACACTTGTAACACTTGGGTATTTTTGAAGTGTCGATACTTGACTGACGAGCAAAATTTCTGGGAAGAATTTCTGGAAAGATTTGACTTCAAATTTTGAATTCGAATTTCAGTTTTTGGGCATTTTTGGCTCCAGGCTTTCTTGGTATGATAGTCATACTTGCTTTTTTTTTTGGCTTGGACCCATTTGGTATGGCCCTTGACCTTCTCCCCCAATCACTCCTCCTTTCTCTTTCTCTCTCTAATGGTTGCCCCTATAAATAAAGGTTATTCTATAGGGTTTTGGCTAATTTTGGTTCTTGGTTTTGTTTTGTTGGCTGGTTACAAGGTCTCCATGCCACAAGAATAAAAGAGGGAAAAGGATTTGTGGGATCTTTAGAATTGGGTGTGAGAAACCTAGCATTCAAGCTAGGTCTTGAGAAGAGAGTTTCTTAGGAAGGGTTCCACATCTCCTCTTTATCTTCCCGGAAGAAGAAGATCGGTCCGAAGGATCCCGAAGAGCTAGCACTCTGAGGGAGTTGGTCAGTTTCGAGCCCTGGTGTGAACTACTCGTAGAGGCCAGACATGTGTGTGGCTTGAGAGCATTTTCACCACCTCCATCCTAAAGGTATAGTGGTAAGGTGCCCTTATGTCTCCATCCTCTTTTCTGTTGATGTTGATGTTTTTAGTAGCATGCTTCATTATTATACAAGATCCTGTTATGGGCAAATCGGTAGATCGTTTTGATCTATTTACCGAGCCTTCCGTTGCTTATTTTAAAATCATTTTAAAATACTTTTCTTTTGTCTAGCATGTTTTTTCCTTCATAGACTCCTTCCCTTAGTTGGAATGTAAGTTCGTGGTGCACTTCGATGCTTGCAAGAAGGCACCGTGCGAGGTTGATAACCTCTTCTCGATCCAATAGTAAGATTGGGAACTCCTCCGGGACTACGTGTCATGGTTCAAGATCGTTGCCTCAGGGATCTATAATCTTAACGAGTCTATTACCATGCTAGCCTTGAAGAGGGGACTGCGAACCTCCCGCTTCACCTACTCCATCGACAAGAAGCCCCCGAAGATGTACTCAGAGTTTCTTCTCCGGGCACAGAAGTACATCCATACTGAGGAGGCGGATCATGCCAAGAGGGAGTTGGACGGAAGGCCCCCAAAGATACAGGTTATCAGGGAGATGTCTGGCCATCCAAACCAAAGGATGGTGCAGGTCTTGTGACCGGAGTCTAGGTCCAAGGTTAACCCCATCGATAAAGAGAGTTTCACTCCTCTCATCATCCCTAAGGCAAAGATCCTGATGGAAATTGAGGACGAGCACTTTTTACGCCGACCCTCACCATTGAGGCCATCAATTGGGCCGGATAAATCCCGCTATTGCCATTTCCACTAGGATTATGGCCATGACATGGAGGAATGCCACCACCTGAAGAAGGAGATCAAAGAGTTGATCAAGCATGGCTACCTCACCAAGTATGTGGAGCGGGGAGTGCCCCCTATGGCCTAGACCGAAGGACCTCGACCCCTTTCCATCGACAACCATCCCACCGAGAAGTCGGTAGAGATGATATCCTAGGGGGCAGGAAAAATCTCGAAGAGGGTTAGGGGAGAGAGGAGAGTGACAATGTGCTCCCCTGTGCGGGAGAAGGGTCAACTGGGGTAGACAACCCAAATAATGATGCTGTAGTCATCGAAATGACGATAGCCAAACACACTGTAAAAAGAATCATGGTAGACAGTGGAAGCTTCTTAGAAATCTTTTTTTATGATGCCTTTGCAAGGATGAATTTGTCCACTGACCAAATAAGACTGGTGTTTACGCCTCTAGTAGGCTTCACTGGATACTCAGTCGGAGTCGAGGAAGAAATTACACTCCTAATAGCTGCTGGGATACCACCCCAGCAAAGCACCGTGCTAGTGACCTTCACTGTTGTAAAGCTCCCCTCACTCTATAATGCCATCTTGGGATGCCCAGGACTCAATCAGCTTGACGCCACGATGTCCATGAAATGCCTCTTGGTCTGGTTCCCGACCCCATGGGGGATCGGGGAGATGAGGGGGTCCCGACAGTCAGTGCAGCACTGCTGGCAGACCATCTTGGGCCTAACGGGTGGATCTCAGCCCTGCCGTAGACTAGCTTGATCCGACAGCATCGGAACCAAAGAGCGGGCCGGTCGAACCCCTGCTGTCTTTTCCTTTGGGGGACGATCCCTCAAAAATGATACAGGATGGGGCTCTACTGGTCGAAGAAGAGAGATCTCGTCTGCTCGGCTTCCTGTATGCCAATGCAGATGTCTTTGCCTGGACTGTTGCTGACATGCTCGATATCCCACCGGAGGTGATAACTCACAGGATGAACATCGATCCCGACCATCGTCCGATCTGGCAGAAGAAAAGGAGCTTCGCCCCGAAATGATAGAAGGCTATCAACGAGGAGGTCAAAAAATTGCTCATGACAGGCTTTATTTGAGAGGTACGATATCCTGACTGGCTGGCTAACATGGTGATGGTCAGGAAAGCCTCTAGGAAGTGGAGGATCTGTGTAGCTACACTGACCTCAATAAGGTGTGCCCAAAGGATAGCTTCCCCCTTCCTAAGATCGATTAGCTGGTGGATGCGACCTTGGATCACAAGTACCTCAACTTTATGGACGTGTTCTTCAGATACAATCAGATCCACATGCATCCAGAAGACGAGGAGTGCACATCTTTCATGACCGACCGAGGTACGTATTGTTATAAGATGATGCCCTTTGGCCTCAAGAATGCTGGGGCCACCTACCAATGCTTGGTCAGCTCAATCAATAAGGACCAGATCAACCGTAACATGCAAGTGTACGTGGATGACATGCTTGTCATCAGCGGCCCAGAGGAGGACCATCTCACTGACCTGGCGGAGGCTTTCGATAACCTTCGTCGCTATCAAATGAAACTGAATCCCATCAAGTGCATCTTCGGAGTGGCAACAAGAAAGTTCCTAGGGTTCATGGTGATCCAAAAGGGGATAGAGGCCAACCCCTAGAAGATCCAGGCAATCACAGACATGTGGCATCCCGCCTCCAAGAATGAGGTCTAGCATTTGACTGGATGCGTCGTGGATTTGAGCCACTTCATCTCACGCTCTGCTGAGCATTGCCAGGCGTTCTTCAAGATCCTCCGAAAGATGAACGACTTCACCTGGATAGAAGAATGTCAAGAAGCGTTCGAGGAGTTGAAGAAGCTCCCCACCTCACCACCACTACTATCCAGGCCGGAGCCTGGAGAGGAGCTCCTCCTATACCTAGAGGTCTCACTAGAGGCGGTTAGCTCCGTGCTGGTTCACGTTGATAGGGATGGCTCTCAGTAGCTAGTCTACTATACCAGCAAACTACTCCATGATGCCGGAACCAGGTACTCCAGGCTAGAAAAAAATATTTTTGCACTAATAACACCTGCACAGCATCTCAGGCTTTATTTTCAAGTACATCCCATTACTGTCCTCACTGATCAACCCTTGAGGGCTATCCTGAGCCATCCCGACACTTTCGGGCACTTGGCCAGGTGGGCATTGAAGCTCAGCAAATTTGATATCACTCATCGTCCATGGCAGGCGCAGAAGGCCCAAGTTCTAGCCGATTTCATGGTGGAATGCAGCTGGGCCGGAGGAAGTCCAGAGGAGATGGACCAACAGGTCGAACTCAGGCCGGACCCACCCCCAGTGGAGGAAACGTGGATACTTCACATGGACGACGCGTCCAACGCAGAAGGAAGCGGAGCTGACCTCATCCTTGCCAGTCCTGATGGAGTTGTTGTGAAATGCACACTATGATTCCTCTTTAAAGCGACCAACAACCAGGCAGAGTATGAAGCGCTCCTTGCAGGGCTGAAAGTGTCCCGCGAACTGGGTGTCAAAGGTTGAAGGTCTTTACAGACTCACAGCTAGTAACGGGCCACATCTCCGGTGAGTACGAAGTGCGGGATCCTATGATGGTGAAGTACCTGGATCAGGTGCGCTATTATACATCGACCCTCCAGCACTTTAGCATCTCCCATATCTCGCGGGCAGAGAATGCCCGAGCTGACATCCTTTCCAGGCTGGCCACCTTACTAGAGGCTTCGCTGGGGCACACCTTCATCGAACATCTCGAGCCCCCCAGTTGCGAGGCTGCGGTCGAGGTCCAGCAGGTCTCCCACGAGGCTAGCTAAATGGATCCCTACATCAAATACATTACTGCTGGCACCTTACCAGTGGACTGAAAGAAGACCGGCCTTCCCAAGAAGAAGGCCGCATGCTACGTGATCCTGGACGGGCAGCTCTACCGGAGATCCTACTCCTACCCCCTGCTAAAGTGCCTGAAGCCCTTGGAGGCCACTTACGTACTCCAGGAGATACACGAAGGTATTTGTGGCAATCATGTGGGGTGCAGGGCCCTAGCCCACAAGGCGATCTGGCTGGGATACTTTTGGGAAACCATGCGGGAGGATGCGACTGATTTCATGAAGAAATGCGACAAGTGCCAATGCCATGCAAGCATTCAGTGGCAGCCGGCAGCCCCTATTTCCCAGCTATCAGCCCCGTGGCCGTTTGCCCAGTGGAGAATGGATATCTTAGGCCCTTTTCTAGTGGCATCCGGCTAACAGAGGTTCCTGATTATAGCCATCGATTACTTTACCAAATAGTTCAAGGCCGAACCCTTGGCATAGATAATAGAGTTGAAGGTCCAGTCTTTCTTCTGAAAATCTATAATTTGTAGATATGGCCTCCCGCACATAATCATCATCGATAATGGGAAGCAGTTTGACAACCGGGCCTTCGAAGAATTTTGCTCCGACCTTGGCATCCACCACTGCTTCACTTCGGTGGCTCACCCTCAAACAAATGGAGAGGCCGAATTGACTAACTTTACCATCCTGCAAGGGCTCCGCACGAGGCTAGACGAAGTCAAGGGCCGATGGGGGACGAGCTGCCCAGCATGTTATGGGCCTACCACACCACCCCCCACACGGCCATCGACGAGACACCCTTCAACCTTATTTTTGGGACTGAGGCAGTAATCTCGATAGAACTCAGCCTGTCCATGCTTCGGATAGAACAATATAGTGAAGGCAAGAACCCAGCACACCTCCTCCTCGACCTAGGCTTGCTGGACGAGACAAGGGACAAGGATCGACTCAGAATGGTGGCCTACCGGTAGCGGGTCGTACGCTATTACAACTCCCACGTGCGGCCTAAGGTGTTCCGCCTAGGCGACCTCGTGCTCAGGCGAGCAGAAGCATCCCAACCAGGGGAATGCGAGAAACTCTCCCCGAATTGGGAAGGCCATTACCAGGTGATCGAAGCCTTGCTGGGCAGTGCCTATTACGTCGTCGGGCTTGACAGCATCTGCTTCACGCGAACCTGAAATGCCAGCAACTTAAAGATGTACCACCAATAATGTAAGGCACTTTCACAATAAATCCAAGTTCATTTTTGGTGCAATCTTGTTTTTCACTAGTGCAGGAACTCATTTGCCCTACTTAAAGCCAGGAAGTAGCACCTTGGACCAAAGTCGGGAGCCACAGCACCCTGCACCAAAGCCGAAAGCCATAGTTCCCCACACCAAAGCCCGCCATAGTGTCCCATACCAAAGCCGGGAAGTTGCACCCTGCACCAAAGCCGAGAGCCACAGTGCCCCGCACCAAAGCTGGGAGCCACCGTGCCCCACACTTAAGCCCATAAACTCCAAGAAGCCTGGCCACTAAGCCTGAAAACTCCTGAAGCATGGCACCCAAGCATGGAAACTCCAAGAAGCCCAGCCACCAAGCCCAGAAACTCCAAGAAGCCCAGCCACTAAGCTCAGAAACTCCTGAAGCCTTGCACCCAAAAGCAAAAACTCCAAGAAGCCCGGCCACCAAGCCTGAAAACTCTTGAAATCTGGCACCTAAGCCCGGAAACTCCTGAAGCCCGGCACTCAAGCCCAAAAACTCCAAGAAGCCCAACCACCAAGCTCTGAGACTCCTGAAGCCCAGTGCTCAAGCTTGGAAGCTCATGAAGCCCAACGCTCAGAGACAAACAATTTCATCGCCCAGCTTATAGTCCGGGGATATCAACTGGAAACTCCAAGCAAATCCCACCATCTATCGTCTGACCCACAGGCGAGCAACACAAAAAGAAAGAAGCAGAATAATGGCAATCAAATAGATGTTCCATTGATGAAAATTTCCAATACATCCCTGGTGAGGCACCCCCCAACAAATTGGAGGCCCTCCTTAACTTACAAAAAAATATGAAAGAGAAGAAGAAAGAAAGAAACAGATAAGGAAAGGAAGATCTAAACATTGGTCACCAACCCCTTTCTTGATCGACGGACAATACCAGCCCCCCGCGAGGCGCCCGGGGAGGCTTTGGGTTTCGCCTCAGCCTCTTCTGACTTTGACTCCTCCTCAAAGCCAGGCTTATCCTCTTGCCTGGGGTACAGGATAGAAGGTCTGATGTTGTCCAGCCCTTTCAACCCGTAGAAGCGGAAGGCCTTGCTCTTGTACTCTTGGAATCCTTGGTTATAGGAGTCCAGGACAGCCTCGGCGACTTCATCCCTGAAAGCCTGGGATGCCATGAACTTGGGGATTGCCTCCATCGCCTCCTTTCTGGCCATCTCCAGTATTGCAGTGGCCACCGATGCCCTCTCAAGGACCATCGCAGTCCGGTCCTCCTCTTCCAGTTGGGCCTAGAGGGCCCGTACCTTCTTCTTCAGCCGGGCCCTCTCCTCGGCCCAAAGGGAACTGGTATCCCACTCCCTCGCAGGGGCCGCCACGGGCTTGGCCACCCCTGTGGTCCCGGGGTCGCCTCTTTGGACCTTCATACTGGGCTCCCCCTCGGGCTCCCTGATGGCAATTCTCCTACGAGATATCTCCCGGAGATCTTTGTGGCTGAACTTCATCACTACAATATGAGAAGAAAGAAGGAAGGGAGTCTAGCTTCTCAGGACTTCCCCTAAGAGGAAGGGGAAAAGTAGCTCTGGAGGGAAATCTTATCTTTCCACTACCTGAAGAATCTTCGGAGACCGAGAAGATGGATCCTATTTAATGGCCTGGAGCCCTATTTCTTTGTGCCCATAGAAGACTTGTGCCATGTCCCGCACTAAGCCAACCGAGAGATGCCATGTATCAAAGCGATGCTTCGAACCTGGAGTAGTTCCCTTAAAGTTGATGCAGCATTAATAACCGTCTTTGGGGAGAGAAGACGTGGCAACACCCAGGTGGCGTGGAAGCACGACCACTTGAATGCCGATGCATCTGGCATCGAAAATGGTAGGGGAGCACCCCCTCCATGCCAGCACAATCATTACTCCCTTCGCCCCGAGCGGATGCTTCGTTCTTTGACCTATGGAGTAGGGGGCAACTGATACGGTGACATCTACTGACATGGATCGGTGCGGCGACACCCACTGACGTGGAGCCTGTGGATGGCCATGGTGGCGAGAAGCCCACCACCTAGGCAAGGTCGCATGACAAAGAACTGAACTGGACCACCCTTCTGAGGTAAGTTCCCAGTCGAGGCAGGGCTCATTAGGTGGGCCCCCCATTTGAGGTCAGCTCCCGGTCGAGATCGAGTCTGCCTCTCTAGAAGGGACTTTCCTTCTGAGGTAAGCTCCCAGTCGAGGTAGGGCTCATTGGGCGGGCCCCCCGTCTAAGGACAGCTCTCGGTCAAGGTTGAGTCTGCCTCTCCAGAATGGACTGCCCTTCCGAGGTAATCTCCCAATCGAGGCAGGGCTCACTAGATGGCCCCCCGTCTGAGGACAGCTCCCGGTCGAGGTCGAGTTTGCCTCTCTGAAGCAGGCCCTCCTACCAGGAGCATGGTTTCCCACCAAAGGCGCAAAGAGGGGTGAAGCTAGCATTCAAAATAGAAGTAGCAGAGTACCTGGCCACCTTGAGCCTCTGAGAGGTGGCGCATACCTTGCCATGGGTGCAGGCCCCCCTTGCGGGGCTTCGTGCACACGATCTACACGATCTGTACAATGCCAGGTACCCAGCCTTGCGGTATGCTAACACGTCGATGACTGCACAACTGGGAGACTGCAGCTTCCATGATAGTACGCCAGGACCTCCCAGAGAAGGGCATCCCCTTACAGCCCTATGCCCTATAGTATCCGGATGGCCTCATCCAAAGTGGTAACATCCCATTATGACTGGAGGCTCATGCACAGAACCAGCCCGACAGAGAGGAGACAGCAGGTAATGGAAAGCCTCCTTTGAAGGAGAGAACTTGGAATCCCCTGGAAGGCTTCACGTCTATATAAGACCTACAGAAAAAGCGAAGCAAGGTAAGCGAAGCAAAGATTCTTTCATTCTGGGATTATTATCTTCTCTTTTTATCACCCTCTGGAAGCGGGGAGTCCCCCAAGCTCTCTATCTCAGAGGTATTTATTCTCCTCGATCATCCCACTGACTTGATCGTCAGAATCCCTGGCCCAAGATTTTTCCTATCTTGCAGGATCCCCGAGCAAGCTAGCAAGCCGACCGCAGGATGGAAAACAAGGATCTGGTAGGAACCCGATGCGTCTGAGCTACAGGCCATGGCGATCCGGGCGGCAACAATATACTATAATTTATTTGAATTCTAATTTGGCATACTTTGATTTTATCATCATAAAATTAATTATTCAACTTATATATATATTTTTATATCCATGTATCCAGTATTCAATTTGTGTTCATATCCATTAAAATAAATAAAAATATAAATTTTTGCATCCGAATAATATCAGAATCCTTATTCATACTCGCTAAATAAAATAAATATAGATGTGGATATACTAACATCGGTTGGTGCCCGATTTCAACCCTTATTTGTAGATGACTTCAACACAATCTTGATCATGGAGAGAAATGATGAGTTGCTATTATACATGGCCGATTGGAGTGACTGTATATACTTGAACTATCATGCTTGTTGTAGGCTTTACAGGCAAATCATTTACTTAAACTTATGATCCTAGCTAGTTGGCAACGAGTCTGTTAAGTTTTTCTGATTCGAGAATGAAAAAACTCAGCGGCTATCCAGGATAGGATGGAGCTCGTTGCTGCCGACTGCTAAGATGAAAACATGGATCACCAAAAGAAGAGAGCAAGCAAAAATAATGGAGGAATCTCTAGGGGATGATTGGAGCTCGATGCATAGTTTTTTATTTCATTTGGAGTAGAAAAAGAAACGCCTTTATGCTGTGATACGGTCATTTTCTTCTCAAAAAGAGGGGTAAAAAAATTTGTTCCCTTGTTTGAAGAGTGGTGAAGATGCAACGATGTGTGGATTTCAAAACCGTTATGATATGATATCCTGTTCTGTCCTGTCAAGTCAGGTTAAATCTGCATGAACCAATAAGAAGATGCAGTGCTGGCCAACTCGGATTTCTTACACCGCACGCGGTATAGAAAGAATTTTCCTCTTCTAATTCATGCGGGAGGTATTCATCTAAAAGCCCAATACCTTTCAAGAAACTTTTGGAGAAGAAAGTTTTGTGAGAGGAAGGGGAAGGAAGTTGTATCACAGGCACGGCATGGGCAGATAGGGCTTTTAGAATCACAATTCTAAGCTAAAATTGTAGTAGTTGTCATATGAAACGAACAGCACAGATTACCATAATCATACAAGAAATTTTGTTCTAGAACTTTTTCAAAGTACCATTTGTTGAAATGTACATTTGGAATGTTTTAGCAAAACCTTGGTGTCATTTAAGGTTTGCTAGTCCATGTTGACTCAATTCCTTGCACTGGGAGACTGCGGGATTCTTGGAAGGATTGTGACTATTGTTTGTTGCTATCTCTGATCATGAAAGGCAATGTTATAGCCTGGTCGCTACTATTTTTTCTCCTAAGAATGAAATAGCAAGGAGATAGATGATTGACATGCCAATGTACGTGGTCCCTGGTAGATCATGCAATGGTTCATCTGTAGGTCAAGCATCCATGAACATGAAAGAATCTTTGCAAGTTACATCGATATGGCAGAACTGTCTCATCTTAATAAATTCATGATTCTGCATCGTTGCATGATCTCTGATATTTTAAATTGATATTGTATTGTTAACATATTTCTCAACAAAGAAGAAAAATAGTGTAACAACAAAATGTTGCAAGTTGAAATCAGATCAAACTACTAGCATTTTGGATGGAAGAATTACATTGTTATCTGCTCTCTGGAGGACATAATTACTGATCGTTTAAAATCAATAACGAATACAACATAGCTGAAGAGTGGAAAGAAAAGAGGGTAATATTTGGTTGACTTGCTTCATCTCATCACTAACTGGCCATAAAGAATGTGACTTCATTATGACAAGTTTCTTGATGTACTATAAACCAATTGATTATGTAAATCAACTTATGGTAATTACTAATTTTTTAGAAGGATAAAGACATTAATGTACCATGCCAACATATTTCTCTTGCACAAGAATATCTTTCATATCAATAACTTGAAACGGAGATGTGAACCTCAAAACCAATTTAAAGCAATAATTATGTTAAGCAAATATCAATATAGTTATATTACACTTCACAAGGCTTTTAGATACTAAGGAGCCAAGTGCATATAATGACATAATATCATATTCCTTTCATTTAGTTGAAATTATTTATATCTAATTATCTTTCTTCACAGAAAATCTGTATAATAAAAAGATTGTAAATTTTCTTATGACTAAATCACATTGTGTGATAAGTCATAATATTGATATGATTCTGCACATATATAGCATTTTATTTATTTTAACTAGATATTTTATGCAAAATGTTTCGGCATCTAAACAATTTTTTATATAAATAAAAGTAACTGCAACCTTCATACAAGTTCCTTTCCCTATCTTTCTTGAGGGAAATTTCCCTAACAAAATTATGGGAGGGTATTACCTTTCTAGAACTTTCTCCAAACCATCAATTTGCCAACAACTTGTAAAACTTGGATGTGATCCTCTTCTTCAATAAGAAGACCTAAAGAGAATAGGAAAAACCTTTGCACGAATACCTTTCTCAATGATTCAAGGAAAAAGAAAAGATGGTGGCACAAAAAAGAATTGGATTTGCTCCATCTTATTTCTCCTCTTTCTAAAACCAATGCCACAATCATATCACTCCTATCCAATCCAGATAATGACTAATTCAAGTTTGAAATAACTATCACCTTATTTGGAATTTGATTCAAATTCAAATTGTAGATAAGGATTGCCCTTGATGAGAGAGAAGAGGGACACCCACTTTAGCTTCCACCCTCTATGACTTTGCATGCAAGAAGAGAGGGGTGCACATTTTCATGCACACCCTCTCTCTTGGGTGGGAATTAAGAGAGAGAGTCCCAGTCTGACTGAGACTTTGTTGGCTTTGGTCCTTGATTTTGATGACTAACAAAACGTTGAGTATGTATTTTATACTAATGATTCAATTGTAGTTGTGAGTTTCAGGATATAGGCATATCAAATTTTCTATACAAAAGTATCAAACTTACTAAATTTCAAGCTAAGTGAATTTCAGTATTTTAGAAGTCTTCTCACTTTGGAAAATCTTAAAATGGATCAATCTGGACTTTTTGAAGAAGAAGTTGAAGTTTTATTGAAGAACACTTTGAATTTTGAAGCTTGGCACATAGTTTTTTGATTAGCACAACTAAGTGTCGACTCATGAAACATAAAGTATCGACACTTCAGAAGAACTGGCACGCAGAAATCTATTTGGCACGCCTTTAGTCGACTCACAGAAGTCAAGTATCGACTGATGAAGTTAGGTGTCGACTCACAGAAATCAAGTGTCGACTCATGGCCTGAGATAAAAGAAAATACAGAACTATGTCATTTTGAGGATTGTGTTAAGTGCTGCACCAAGTGTCGACTCAAAGACTCAAGTGTCGACTCAAGCTCAAGTGTCGACTCAGAGGTCGACTCATAGCCTGAGAACAGAATTGCAACAGAACTCGATTTTTCCAAAGATTATACCTTGAGTCGATTGATAAAGATCCAAGTGTCGATTCATGGAGATCCAAGTGTCGACTCATGAACAACTCAAGTGTCGACTCATGAGTTCTGACAACAGTAACAGCTATATTTTTTGAAGCACAGTTTTGACTCTAAAAGGTCCCCAATGGCTAGTTTTGCTTCATCAATGATCATAAACCATTTTTTGAAAGTTTTTGAAGTATTTAACTCTCACCAAACTCATTCATAAAGAACTAACTCATAAGAGACAAATCCTACCTTTGAGAATATCACTTTAAATGTCAAAAAGAGAGCTTGAAAGAACATTCCATCTGAAAAGCTTCTACTTTAGCTGTTGAGCCTTCAAATCAACATTCCAAAAGTGGTCTTTCAAAGAATCCAAAGAGAAGACAACTCAAGCAAATCAACAAGAGCTTCATAGCCTCTACTTTCTACTTTATAGAGAGTTTTTCTTGTACTTTACTCTTGTACTTCTGAATTTATTTGTTGTGACTAGTTTCAAGGGTATTTGAAACTAGGTGAGGCCTTTCCAAGCCATGAATTGGAATCCAAGCCTAGGTTGGCTTGAGGAAAGGTTGTTGGTGAGCCTAAGTAAGAAAACCAACTTTGGGTTTGACTTGTAAGCTCTTGAAAACAAGTTGGCTGTAATCTAGGTTGATTATAATGAAATTCTCAAGGGATTGCTTGGGAAGTGGATGTAGGTACTTGGTATGCACTGAACCACTATAAATCTTATGTATTTGTGTGTGTGATTCTTCTTCTTTTGCTTTTACTGCTTACTTTATATAGCATTGCATCTTATTCATATTGTGCTCATTTGCATTGCTTCACAAATACTTTAAGTTCAGCACATATTTGCTTTAATTTTTTTAAAAAAATCTAATTCACCCCCCTCTTGGATTGCTACACTGGGCAACAATTGGTATCAGAGCTTGGTACTTAGCGTATAGGTCTAACGATCTTGAGTCAAAGATCTAATGGCAGCCTAAATTGGTGTTGAAATTGTTGAGGGTCAAGCCTCAAACCGTCCCCCACTATTCAGTGGCACAAATTATACATATTGGAAGACATGTATACGCATTTACATTCAAGCCATTGATTACAATATTTGGAGGATCATTGTTAAAGGTCCTCATTAGCCTACCATCTTGATTAATGGCATTCCCACTCCCAAATTGGAAGATAATTGGGATGAGAATGACATTAAGTAAGTTAAACTTAATGCTAAGGCTATGAATTTATTGTTTTGTGCATTAGACCCAAGTGAATTCAATAGAATTTCAAATTATCTCTCTGCCAAAGAAATATGGGATACACTTGAAGTTATCCATGAGGGTACACATCAAGTGAAGACTACCAAAGTTAACTTGTTCATTCATACTAATGAAATGTTTAGAATGGAACCATTTGAATCTTTTAGTGAAATGTACACTAGATTTACTAATATTGTGAATGGCATGAGAAGCTTAGGTAAAGTCATTTCTAATGCTGAATTAGTTAACAAAATTCTCAGGTCACTTCTTTCATCATGGGATCCAAAGGTGACAGCTATTGAAGAAGTTAAGGATGTCAACACTCTATCTCTTGAGCAGCTTTTGAGATCTCTCATGAAATATGAGCTGTCACTAAAATAAAAGGTTGTGGACAATGACAAAAAGAAGAAAATCATAGCATTTAAGTCTACAAGCAAGGATGATTCAAGTGATGATTTTGATGAGGAAGATGATGAAGATGAAATGGCTCTCATCTTAAGAAAGCTCAAGTGGTTCATGAGAAAAAAAAGTATAATTTCAAAAAGAAGCCTCAAAAGGGAGAGCCTAGTAAAGAGAAAGAGAAGGAAAGGGAGCAACCCATTTGTTTCGAGTACAAGAAACCCAGACACTTCAAGATGTACTGCCTCTTGTTGAAGAAGAGCAGAAAGAAATTAAGAAAGAAATGAAAGGGATATGCCCAATAAGCCAATATATATTGTATCTCCCAAATCAATGTAATTGATAATATTATAATAAAGGCATTATTTTTCGTCATACGTTGTGTATTATTATGATGAAGCCTATAGATTAGGGCTATGATTTTAGGGTTATGATGAGATCATACCAGTGAGACCTAAAGTCTTAAAACCTTAATCTAAAATATTCCTAGTCAAAGGAACCCTGAGTAGGGGATCAGGGTTTTTCCAGTAGGACTAGCACATCCCATGTATACTGGAAAGGGTGACTGCTCTCACAATCACTTGTGTATGACACTAATACTTGGATGTGGGTGCTCATTAGTGAATGAGTTCACTGATATGATCCAACTTGAGAACATCTAATGGAGTCGTAGCTACATGTCAATAGAAGGTTCTCATAGTGGGAGTGGTACAAGTAATCCTTTGACCTGAGACTGCCATAAGTACCTTATGTACATGAACCCATCCTTTGGTTCAATCCTAATCATGACATTGAGTCATGCACAGGATTGATACTGGGAATGGTGAATTGTATATGAAGGTAATGAGTAGGTCAACAAGGAATCGATCACTCTTAGTAATAGGAGATTGCATCCAGCTAGTTATCAATCGGATGATGATTCAGGGAATCTTTGATCAAAGTAAAGATATTAGAGATGGTTTCTAATATCAAGATAATTGAATCATCAATATAAGATTGAGCTAGAAATAAATATAATATTGGATTTGACATATATCCATATCCATAATTATATTTTGGGTGCAGGCTGATCGAAAGATTTAATTGTACGGTAACTTTCTACTGAAGGGTAGTTTTGGTATTTCACCAGAATTTTCATATCTTCCGGGTAGACATGACACGTTGCTAGACGTCAATCTTGTCTTGTGGGTTGATCAAATTTAAAGATCACTTATTAGGAAGAGTCCTAATTGATCAAGTCGGGTAAGCTCGATTTGACCTAAATCGATTAGAAAGAGTTGTAATCAAGTTAGGTCAACTTGTACTCAGACCTACTACCGGCTGGATATGGAACCCAATGGGTCACACACTTAAGAGGATTGATCAAGAGTTTAATTTGTAATTAAATCATCTTTGCAGGATAACACTCTAGCAGGTGTTCCAAACCCTAGCTTCTATTCGAATTGGATTTGAATTAGGGTTCCGAATTGGATCAATTTGGATTGTAATTGGACCTAATTAGACCTTAATTAAAATATATAGGACTTTGGGCTAACCCATGGCTAAGACTACATCTTAATTAACACCCAAGCCCATCCATATAGGCCACCCAAATTATTTGTGCGCGTGGATAAGAGGAAAGACTCCACGCGCGCATGGACTCTTCATGCGTGCGTGAAGTCTTCTTATTTCACCGTAATTTTTACATATTGGCCAGTTATTCCCTATTAGCGCATCTCCTAATGACCATTAGATGGTCATCTAATGGTTTTGGGGATTTTGAGAAAGAAAGAAGGCGCTAACCCTTCCCGGTTGTGCGATATAACGTCTCTTCGGAGACCGAAACATCGCAACTTCTTCTTAAAACTTCATAACTTTTCTTTTAGGAAGAGCCATGAGTTTGAATCTGAATGGCCGTGAGAAGGAAGGAGAGGGTGTGAGAAATGTGGAAAGCCAGGAGAAATAGTTTACGGAGAGTTGTGTTCTTTTGAAAAGATATTTTTTTGTAGTCTTTTAAGGAACAGAGGCTTCGGGTGTTTTTCTGTTGTACGACAGAAGTTTTTTTTATTTTTCTTTCCTTTCCAGGAGACTGATTCCTCCTTAGCTTGTTTAGGACACAAGAGTTTCCTTTTTACAGAGTTCTCCTCTCTGTTGAAACTCAAGTCTAAAAGAAGAGATAGGAAGAATCTCTCGAACGGTAAAAGAAAAGAATATATACTCTGTTTTATTTCCTTTTACATTAAGACATTAGTGTCTTAAATCCTCCTCCTCCTTCAAGACAAGAGTGTATTCTTAGGACAAGATCTTAAGAAAGGGAGAGGAAGAAGAAAGAAAGGAAGTAAGAAGTCCCTGCCGTGGAGTTTTTCAACCATAGTCCTCTTGAGTTATAGGAGAAGAATTCAAGTGAAGGAACTTTTGAAGAAGCAAGCATCTTGATCAATTTTCTTGTGGATTACCATTGGAGGGTGGACATTTGGATGCCTGGTGAATTCAAAAGGGTCATTCAACATCAAGTTTTGATTCTACATCAAAATTGGATTTAGTGATAACAGGTTGGTGCCCTAATTCTAATAGTGTAGGTTTGCATGTTTCTCATATATTTTAATCCTAAATATGGAGATCCTGGCTAAGGGTTTTGGTGTAAATTTCATCATTTTTGAAATTATCTTTTCACTGTAGTGCACTGGAATCCTTTCAGTGGTATCAGAGCAACCCTTATTACAGTTAAAACATATGGAAATTATTTATATGTGTTTTTGTTGTAGTGTCGCATGTTAGGATTTTAAACCCTTGAATGCTGATACACTTAGCACATTTATGTGATGCATGTATGTTTGATAATTTATGTTTGATGTGTGTCACTAATTAGGGTTTTTCACTCAAACCCTAATTATTATAGAGATATGTTTAGTTTTGAAGTCATCATACTGAAATAAGGTTGCCCTGGCATAATGGTGGATCCATTATGTGGTAAATGGTTGTCCTAGTATGATGACACACTTAGCACATATTTTCTTATTTATAAGAATGATATGTTGTGATAAATTTTATAAGGATGTGCTGGCAATTTATAAATCCCTCCTCTTAAAAATTATATTAAGTCTTAGTATTTTTAACTGATAAGAATCACCAGTCATGATGAACAGTTGATCATTTCGGTGTCTAGAAAGGTGGTTCTGGGAAGGTAAAGAGAATTGTGGTTTTTAATTGGTTCCGTTGACTGACCTGGCCAATTTTTATTGGTGTCTAGGAAAGCAATGGGGGTACTCCCACATCTCTTCCACTTGCCTGACCAATTTGATTCAATTTAAATCTTGACTAAAATGCTTAGTGTTAAAAAATACGATATATATTGGCCTTCCTTCATGTTGGATCGTTATTGTGTTATGAACCACATTAGGTTTGTTGTGTTATCTGCAAGACCTAATATGGTGATTGATATAATACTAGTCTAGTGCATAAAGATGCTTACAGTATATTCAATATAATGCTTTGTTGTGTTATCTGCAAGGGCATTATATTTAAGTATTGACTGTAAAGAAATGAAAGGGTCTTGACTTAACTAGAACATTATGGTTTATTGTGTCTTCTGTAAGACTAATAATGTTCTAGAGGCCAAGTTACTTCTTGAGAATTATATGAGATATAATTGGAAGAGTTTCCTACCTTTAAGCTTATAAAATATTTGTTGTGTTTTCTGCAAGATCTTTTATAAGTTATTAGGATCTCAATCTCACTAACAAAAACCTATCAGGGTTTTTTCTCGATTATCATAGTGAGGGCTATGATTTTTGATAAAATAGTGGAAAACATAATTAAATTAAAGACCTAATATAATTATGTATGTCATTTCATGATTGTTTGCTTATGTATTGTTCTTTGTTAAATGTAGATAAATGGCATCTTCATTATCACTACAAAGTATCTTAGATACCAACAAATTGACTGGTCCAAACTATATGGACTGGTTGAGAAATTTAAAGATTGTGCTGAGTTCAGAAAAACTTTCTTATATTCTTGATACCCCTAGTCTTAATCCACTAGGGGACGATGCCACACAGGAAGATATGCCCACATACAAAATGTGGCAGAATGACTCCCTCACTGTCAAGTGTATCATACTAGCCTCTATGACCAATGAGTTACAGAGACAGCATGAAAGCATGGATACTCAATCCATAATGCTCAATTTAAAAGAGCTTTATGGAGAACATAGCAGAACTGCTAGATATGAAATATCTAAGCAGTTATTCCGTGCTAGGATGACAGAGGGAACATCCGTTCAGGATCATGTTCTGAAAGTAATTGACTTGATCACTAGATTGGGTCAATTAGGCTTTATTATGGATGGGGAGTTGAATCAGGATTTAATCCTGCAATCACTCCCAGAGTCATTTTCTCAGTTTGTCTTGAATTATCACATGAACAAACTGAACACTTCCTTGCCTGAGCTGTTAAATATGTTAAAAATAGCGGAGAGCCACATAAAGAAAGAAAAGGCTTCACTTCTTCTTATTGATAAGACCAATAAGAAGAAATCAGGCAAAAAGGGTTTTAATAGGAAGCTAAACCCTAAGAGTGGCATCAATAAGAATAAGAAAGGAAAGAAGGCCTCCAAACAGTCGACCTGTTTCTTTTGCGGCAAAGCGGGACATTGGAAAAGGAATTGCAAGGCTTACCTTGCAACTGTGAAGCCTGGTGCATCAGATGTGCCAAAAGATATGTATGAGATACATGCTATATTGACATTAAATTCATCTATTTCAAATACTTAGGTATTGGATACCGCTTGTGGTTACCATATATTCAAATCTTTGCAGGACCTCCACAAGCTTAAAGTATTGAAGGAAGGTGACTTCAATCTCTACGGTGCTAGTGGTGATATCATCCAAGCAGAAGCTGTAGGGACCTATATTCTGAAGTTGCCTTCAGGGAAGATCTTGGAGTTAGAAAATTGTTATTATATGCCTAAGATTATTAGGAACATTATATCTATTCCCTTGTTATTAAAACAATAATATGTAATGGATGTAACGAGCACTGGTTGCTCGATAATGTTATCTAATGAATTTGTATGTTCTGGCATATTTAGCAATGGGCTCGTAACTCTTTCTTCCAATGATAGTGTTTTTCATGTCAATAATAAAAGAAAAAGAGAACACTTTAATAATACTTTACTTTGGCATCATCGACTTGGTCATGTTAATGAGTCTAAGATAAGCAAGTTATACAAGGAGAAATTCCTTGATCCTTATGAATATAAATCATTAGGGACTTGCGAATCATGTCTCATGGGTAAGATGACCAAGACTCTATTTACTGGACATGGAGAAAGGTCAACTGAGTTATTAGGACTTATACACACTGATGTATGTGGTCCAATGACGACTCAGGCCATAGGTGGATACTCATATTTTATCACTTTTACAGATGATTTATCTAGGTTCAGATATGTGTATCTTATGAAACATAAATCTGAAGCCTTTGATAAATTTAAGGAGTATCAAAGTATGGTCGAAAAACAAACTGGGAAAAGTATTAAAGTTCTTCGGTCTGATCGAGGAGGAGAATACTTATCCATGGAGTTTTTAGACTATCTTAAAGTTAATGGAATTCTTTCTGAATGGACCCCTCCTTATACACCACAGCTAAATGGTGTAGCTAAAAGGAGGAATCGTACCTTATCAGATATTGTATGATCCATGATGTGCTTTACAAATTTACCCATTTCCTTCTGGGGTCATGCCCTAGAAACTACTGTTTACATTCTGAACAAAGTACCTTCTAAATTCGTTTTTAGTACTCCGTATGAGATTTGGAGTGGAAAGAAACCATATCTTAAATATTTTAAGATATGGGGATGTCCAGATTATGTTAAAAGAAATTTTGGACATAAGTTGGAAGCTAGAGCGGATAAATATCTATTTGTAGGATATCCTAGAGAGGGTAGAGGATATATGTTTTACCATCCTACTGAACAAAAGATTTTTGTCAGCAGGCATGCCATTTTTCTAGAAAAAGAGTTCATTTTAGAAAAAAGCAATGGTAGAACTGTTGAACTTGGAGAAGTACAAGAAACACAGATAGACAATTCTCAACCATTAGAACATATAGCTAGGTCAGAACCAGAACACAAAACTCCTCCTCGTAGGTCTGATAGAGTGTCACGGGCACCTGAGAGGTATGGGTTTATTATTGAAAATAATGAAGCCCAAGTCATTCAAAATGATGAACCTCTGACCTATTCGGAAGCTATCTTGAGTAGTGACTCAGATAGATGGCAAGAAGCCATGGAATCCGAGATAGACTCTATGTATGTCAACCAAGTATGGTCTTTGGTCGATGCACCAGAGGGTGTTAATCCTATTAGGTGCAAATGGGTCTATAAGAAAAGGATTGGGGTTGATGGCTAAGTTGAAACCTATAAAGCCAGATTAGTGGCAAAAGGTTTTAGACAAAAACAGGGAATTGATTATGATGAAACATTCTCACCTGTAGCCATGCTCAAATCAATTCGGATTTTACTTGCTATAGCAGCATACCATGATTATGAGATCTGGCAAATGGATGTGAAGACTGCTTTCCTCAATGGTTTCTTTGAGGAAGAAGTCTACATGTCACAACCAGAAGGTTTTATTTCAAAGAATAAACCTAATCAGGTATACAAGCTAAAGAAATCCATTTATGGATTAAAACAAGCTTCAAGGAGTTGGAACATCCATTTTGATGAAACTATTAAAAGGTTTGGTTTTATCAAAAATGTGGATGAACCCTGTGTTTATAAGAAGACTAGTGGGAGTGCCATAGTCTTCTTGGTTCTGTATGTAGATGACATACTCCTCATTGGGAATGATATCCCAATGTTACAATCAGTCAAGGTTTGGCTATCAAACCAGTTTTCCATGAAAGATTTGGGAGAGGCATCCTATATACTAGGTATTAAGATCTATAGAGATAGGTCTAAGAGGATGCTAGGTTTATCCCAGTCAAGGTATATTGACTTAGTGCTGAAAAGATTCAGCATGGATGGAAGTAAAAGAGGTTATCTTCCTATGAGTCAAGGCATACATCTTTCCAAAAGAATGTCACCTAAGACACCTGAAGAAAGAAATAGAATGAATTCTATACCTTATGCTTCGGCAATAGGGTCCATAATGTATGCCATGTTATGTACCAGGCCTGATGTGGCATATGCTTTAGGCATTGTCAGTAGTTTTCAGGCTGATCCAGGAGAGGATCATTGGAAAGCAATTTAAAATATTCTTAAGTACCTGAGAAGGACTAAGGATATTTTTCTGGTTTATGGTGGTTCTGATCTTAAACTAGAAGCATATTTTGATTCTAGTTTTCAATCAGACATTGATGATAGCAAATCCATTTCGGGATATGTTTTTATCCTAAATGGTGGAGCAGTGAGTTGGAAGAGTACTAAGCAGCAGATTGTAGCTGACTCAACCATAGAGGCAGAATACATAGCTGTCAGTGAAGCCGCCAAGGAAGCAGTCTGGATGAAGAAGTTCATCACAGAGTTGGGTGTTGTTCCTGAGATTGAAAACCCAGTGCCACTTTACTGTGACAACACTGGAGCTGTTGCTCAAGCTAAGGAACCAAGAGCTCATCATAAGTCCAACACATTCTGAGACGCTTCCATCTCGTCCGAGAAATAGTCGAAAGACAAGATATCTACATAAATAAAGTTGATACAAAGAACAACGTAGCAGACCGGTTAACTAAGGCTCTACCACAGCGAGATTTTGATCGCCACCTCGAGGGTATGGGGTTAAGATTTAAAGGCGATTGGCTTTAGTGCAAGTGGGAGATTGAAAGGGATATGCCCTATAAGCCAATCAATATTGTATCTCCCAAATCAATATAATTGACAATATTCTAATAAAGGCATTATTTTTCGTCATACGCTGTGTATTATAATGATGAACCCCATAGATTATGGCTATGATTTTAGGGTTATGATGAGATCATACCAGTGAGACCTAAAGTCTTAAAACCTTAATCTAAAATATTCCTAGTCAAAGGAACCCTGAGTAGGGGATCAGGGTTTTTCCGGTAAGACTAGCACATCCCATTTATACTGGAAAGGGTGACTGCTCTCATAGTCACTTGTGTATGACACTAATACTTGGATGTGGGTGCTCATTAGTGAATGAGTTCACTGTTATGATCCAACTTGAGAACATCTAATGGAGTCTTAGCTACATGTCAATAGAAGGTTCTCATAGTGGGAGTGGTACAAGTAATCCTTTAATCTGAGACTGCCATAAGTACCTTATGTACATGAACCCATCCTTTGGTTCAATCCTAATCATGACATTGAGTCATGCACAGGATTGATACTGGGAATGGTGAATTGTATATGAAGGTAATGAGTAGGTCAACAAGGAATCGATCACTCTTAGTAATAGGAGATTGCATCCAGCTAGTTATCAATCGGATGATGATTCAGGGAATCTTTGATCAAAGTAAAGATATTAGAGATGGTTTCTAATATCAAGATAATTGAATCATCAATATAAGATTGAGCTAGAAATAAATATAATATTGGATTTGACATATATCCATATCCATAATTATATTTTGGGTGCAGGCTGATCAAAAGATTTAATTGTATGGTAACTTTCTACTGAAGGGTAGTTTTGGTATTTCACTAGAATTTTCATATCTTCCGGGTAGACATGACACGTTGCTAGACATCAATCTTGTCTTGTGGGTTGATCAAATTTAAAGATCACTTATTAGGAATAGTCCTAATTGATCAAGTCGGGTAAGCTCGATTTGACCTAAATCGATTAGAAAGAGTTGTAATCAAGTTAGGTCAACTTGTACTCAGACCTACTACCGGCTGGATATGGAACCCAATGGGTCACACACTTAAGAGGATTGATCAAGAGTTTAATTTATAATTAAATCATCTTTGTAGGATAACACTCTAGCAGGTGTTGCAAACCCTAGCTTCTATTCGAATTGGATTTGAATTAGGGTTCCGAATTGGATCAATTTGGGTTCTAATTGGACCTAATTAGACCCTAATTAAAATATATAGTACTTTGGGCTAACCCATGGCTAAGACTACATCTTAATTAACACCCAAGCCCATCCATATAGGCTGCCCAAATTATTTGTGCGCGTGGATAAGAGGAAAGACTCCACGCGCGCATGGACTCTTCATGCGCACGTGAAGTCTTCTTATTTCACCGCAATTTTTACATATTAGCCAGTTATTCCTTATTAGCGCATCTCCTAATGACCATTAGATGGTCATCTAACAGTTTTGGGGATTTTGAGAAAGAAAGAAGGCGCTAACTCTTCCCGGTTGCGCGATATAACGTCTGTTCGGAGACCGAAATATTGCAACTTCCTTCTTCTTAAAACTTCACAACTTTTCTTTTAGGAAGAGCCGTGAGTTTGAATCTGAAGGGCCGTGAGAAGGAAGGAGAGGGCGTGAGAAATGTGGAAAGCCGGGAGAAATAGTTTACGGAGAGTTGTGTTCTTTTGAAAAGACATTTTTTTGTAGTCTATTTAAGGAACAGAGGCTTCGGGTGTTTCTCTGATGTATGACAGAAGTTTTTTTTATTTTTCTTTTCTTTCCAGGAGACTGATTCCTCCTTAGCTTTTTTAGGACACAAGAGTTTCCTTTTTACAGAGTTCTCTTCTCTATTGAAACTCAAGTCTAAAACAAGAGATAAGGAAGAATCTCTCGAACGGTAAAAGAAAAGAATATATACTCTATTTTATTTCCTTTTACATTAAGACATTAGTGTCTTAAATCCTCCTCCTCCTTCAAGACAAGAGTGTATTCTTTGGACAAGGTCTTAAGAAAGGGAGAGGAAGAAGAAAGAAAGGAAGTAAGAAGTCCCTGCCATGGAGTTTTTCAGCCATAGTTCTCTTGAGTTCTAGGAGAAGAATTCAAGTGAAGGAACTTTTGAAGAAGCAAGCATCTTGATCAATTTTCTAGTGGATCACCATTAGAGGGTGGACATTTGGATGCTTGGTGAATTCAAAAGGGTCATTCAACATCAAGTTTTGATTCTACATCAAAATTGGATTTAGCGATAACAGGTTGGTGCCCTAATTCTAATAGTGTAGGTTTGCATGTTTCTCATATATTTTAATCCTGAATAAGGAGATCCTGGCTAAGGGTTTTGGTGTAAATTTCATCATTTTTGAAATTATCTTTTCACTGTGGTGCACTGGAATCCTTTCAAGAAAGCCATGATGGCAACCTGGAACGAGAGTGAGGACTCGAGTTCAGATAAAGAGCAGTAAGATGTTGCCAATTTCTGATTGATGCCTAACAATGATGAGGTAAAATCTGAACTTGAAAATGAATTTACTTTCGAAGAATTGTATGATGTTTTTGATGAATTGGAAGTTGAATATCAAAAGCTTAAAATGAAAAGCAAAGAACTAAGAAAGCAAAATCTTGAGTTGATTAAGATAAATAATAAGTCTTTGATTGAAAATGATTGTTTGCATCAGGAAAACAAGAAGTTAACTAATAAAATTACTTCTTTGAAAAAGAACAAGGAAGATTTGAAAAAAGATAAGTCTTTTGCAATAATTAAAAAATTTGCTAAACAAAACAAAGAACTTTTGCAAGAAAACAAGAAGTACAAAGATGAACTTGAAAAAGTTAAACCTTTTGTTAAAAAATTTAGTTATAGTTCTAAAAAACTCAACATGCTTTTAAATAATCAAAGAACTATTTTCAACAAAGTTGGATTAGATTTTAGACCACAAAAACAACAAAAATATTTCAAAAATTTTTTTTGTGCTTGCTTCCTCTACTATTTCCTGTTATTCTTGTGGCAAAGTAGGACATAAATCATATATGTGTGATACAAGAAAATTGAATCAGGTTAGAAAAGTTTGGATTTCAAAAGGAACCATATCTACTAACCCTAAAGGACACAAGATGACTTGGGTACTTAAAGTCTCCACCTGATTTGTTTTTGTAGGTGTATCTTGCATCCAACAAAAGAAAATTGTGGTACCTCGATAGTGGTTGCTCAAGGCATATGTCTGGAGATGTGGAGCAATTCTCATCTCTTGAGTATCAAAATGGTGGAAATATAATCTTTGGTGATAATGGAAAGAAAAAAATTATCGGTATTAGAAAAGTTCATATCATCCCCTCCACTTATATAGATAATGTTATTCTTGTTGATGGTTTAAAGAATAACTTACTTAGTATTAGTCAGTTTTGTGATAAAGATTTTAAAATTATTTTTGAATCTTTCATGTGCATTGTGTCTAGTCTTGATAACAATGGTATCAAGTTTATTGGTTATAGGCATGAGAACATTTACATGGTTGATCTTGATGATTTACCGTACAAAATGGTCAATGCCTAGTGGCAATGGAAGCCAAGATCAAACTAAACTAGTTGGTTTTAGTATCGTAGACTAGGACATGCAAAAATGCATTTGCTTTCAAAACTTAACAAAATGAATCTTATAAAAGATTTGCCAAAACTTAGTTTTGAAAAGGATAAGATTTGTAGTATTTGCCAACTTGAAAAATAAGCTAAATCTTCTTTCAAACCTAAGGAAGTTGTCTTTATATATAGACCCCTAGAATTACTTTATATGAACCTCTTTGGACCTACTAGAACAACTAGTTTGGAAGGCAAGAAGTATAGTCTAGTTATTGTGGATGATTTCTCACATTTTACATGGATCATGTTTTTAGCTTATAAAGATGAAACATTTTCTACATTTATTAAATTTTATAAGAGAGTTTCAAATGAAAAAGGTATTTCAATTGTTTCTTTCCGAAGTGATCATGGTACGGAATTTGAAAATCATGATTTTGAAAAGTTTTGCAATGAAAATGGTATTCATCATAACTTTTTTGCACCTAAGATACCTCAACAAAATAGGATGGTAGAAAGAAAAAATAAAACTCTTGAAGAAATGACATGCACCATGCTTTGCAAAAATAATTTGCCTAGATATTTTTTTAGGTGGAAGCCATAAATACTACTTGCTATATTTTAAATCGTGTTTTAATCCAGCCTATTTTAAAGAAAATACCTTATAAGCTTTGGAAAGGTAGGAAATTGACCATTAAATTTTTTTGTGTTTTTGGATGCCGTTGTTTCATTTTAAATAGTGGCAAAGACAATCTAAGTAAATTTGATGCTAAGTCAGATGAGGGTATCTTTCTAGGTTACTCTACATCTAGCAAGGCATATATGGTCTTTAATAGAAGAACACTTCTTGTTGAAGAATCCATTCATGTTGTCTTTGATGAGACTAATAAAAAACCTTCTAGAAAAGAAGATGTTGTTGATGATAAAATAGGTATTCAAAGGATTGAAAAGCTGAGCATCAATGAAGAGCCACTTAAAGAGCAAAATGAAGATCAATAACAAGTACAAGGAGTTGGAGCCTCATCCACACCCAAGCCATTACCTAAAGACTAGAGATATGCTCATGGTCATCCCAAAGAACTTATAATTGGTGATCCATCGAAAGGGATAAGTATTCATTCATCCTTGAGAAATGTATGTGATTACTTAGCTTTTATTTCTCAAATTGAATCAAAATTAATTGAAGAAGCTGAAATTGATTATAATTGGATAAATGCTATGCAAGATGAACTAAACCAATTCAAAAGAAATAATATTTGGACTTTAGTTGAAAGACCTACTAATATTTCTATAATTGGAACCAAATGGGCTTTCAGAAACAAACTTGTTGAAAATGGAATAATTACTAGAAATAAAGCTAGGCTAGTTGTCAAAGGTTACAATCAGGAGGAAGGGATTGATTTTGATGAAACCTTTGCTTCTGTTGCTAGACTTAAGGCAGTTAGACAATTATTAGAATTTGCATGTTTCATGAATTTCAAACTATTTTAAACGGATGTCTAAAGTGCTTTTCTAAATGGATTTATTAAAGAAGAAGTATATGTAGTTCAGCCCCTTGGTTTTGAAATTCATGAATTTTCTAATCATGTTTTTAAACTTCATAAAGCTTTGTATGGTTTGAAACAAGCTTGAAGTGCTTGGCATGATAGATTAAGTAGATTTTTACTTAAAAATAATTTTTCTAGAGAAAATATAGACACAATATTATTTTTGAAAAAGAAAAATGATGACTTATTAGTAGTACAAGTATATGTTGATGATATTATTTTTGGTGCTACTAATGAGGTTCTTTGCCAAGAGTTTGCCAAGCTTATACAGGGAGAGTTCGAGATGAGCATGATGAGAGAGCTTAATTTCTTTCTCGGACTCCAAATTAAGTAAACTATAGAAGGGATCTTCATCAACTAAGCTAAGTATATAAGAGAAATCTTAAAGAAGTTTAGAATGGAGACCTCAAGATCAATAGGTACACCTATGCACCCTTTTGTAAATTAGATAAAGATGAATCAGGTAAAAGTGTAGATCAAAAACTATATAGTGGTATCATTGGTTCATTGCCTTATTTAACTGCAAGTAGGCCATATATAATATTTAGTGTATGTATGTGTACTAGATATCAGTCTGCTCCTAAAGAGCCTCATTTAATGGCTATTAAATGCATACTTAGATATTTGTCTGGCACTATTGATATTGAACTATGGTCTCTAGATATTCATCTATTGAATTGATTGCATATTCTGATGCTGATTTTGCTAGGTGTAAACTTGATAAAAAAAGTATTAGTGGAACCTATCAATTTCTTAGAGTTAATTTGATTTCATGGTTTAGCAAGAAATAGAATTCAGTTGCTCTATCTATGGCGAAAGCTGAATATATAGCAGTTGGAAGCTATTGTGCTCAAATCTTATGGATTAAATAACAACTCGAAGATTTTGGCATCAAATTAACTAAGACATCCATAAGATGTGATAATACTAGTGCAATTAATTTGATCAAAAATCCTGTTCAACATTCAAGAATCAAACATATTGAAATAAGACATCACTTCATAAGTGATCATGTGCAAAATTGTAATGTAATGCTTGAATTTGTATATACTGATAATCAATTAGCTGATATTTTTACTAAATTCTTTAGCGAAGATAGATTTTGCATGATTAGAAGAGAGTTAGATATCATTGATCCCTTTGATTAGAACTCCTTCAAACCTTATTGTTACTTGATTTCTTGAGCTCAAAACCCTCTCATTTGTATCTAAAATCCTTCACTATAACCCCCTTGATTTTTGAAAATTTTCTAGATTTTTTTCTAGGTTTTCTGGCAAAGTGTCAACACTTGAATTTTTGGCCAAGTGTCGACTCATGCAAGTGTCGACACTTGACCAAAATCTGTGTCGACTCATGAATGGAAAACTGTGTTTTTAGGGCTTCAACAGATCTTTTTGAAGCCACTTGTCTCTCGACTTTCTCTTGCCCTAGTGGTCCCCCTTCATCTTCTTGGTCCCAAAATAGTGGAGTTCCATCATTGTCCCTCCATTATTCGGTAATTTCTTCTCTTTTTCCTCTAATTTTGCCAAATCTCACTCAGTTCTTCATGTTTTTTATTGATTCGGCCCAAGTTTTCTTTGATTTCTTCATGTCTTTTTCTTTTCTCTAGTCTTTTGCCTCATTTTGGTTTGTTTCTTGCTTGGTTTTTCTTTTCCTTCCTTTGGTTTGCTCCTCCTTGGTCCGATTTTCATCTCCTGGTCCATTCCTCACCCGTTTCCTCCTCTTTCCTTTTGCTTTTTTTTCAGTTCACTTATTGTTCCCTAGTTCTTCGTTCTAGTGGTTCTTGGTGACATGGGTCCTCGCAATCAAGTTATTTCCAAGAAGAGGTTGAGCCAGGGTAGAAGGGATTCCAGTCCTACATAGTGGAGATCCAAGGCACGGTTTGACCCAGCTAGGGATCAGTAACATAGTGAGTATGAGAGAGTGCCTCCTCAGCCATCCCCTACTATAGAGAGAGTGTTTGGGAAGATCATTGCCTATGGATGCTGTATAGATGAGGAGTTTATGGATCATGAGGGCTTTGGGATTTGTGAGTTGCTTAGAGATGCTGGACTGATCTCTTTTTGCACTATGAAAGAGAAGTATTATCCTTATTTGATCATGGAGTTTTATGGGAGCCTTGCTATTGATGGACTATTATGGAGTGCTATGGTCAGAGGTGTGCAGATTCCCATGTCTCAGGACACATTGAGCAGAGTTTGGAATATTCCTTTGTACGGGATTGTAGCTACATGTGTTGGTGATAGAGAGGCCATATTTCAGTGCATATTGGAGAGAGATGATGTGCGTGATGTATCGACACTCACCGTGAATCAGATATTTGTGGAGATGCATCTGCTTCATCATATCATTGCACGCATCCTACTCCCGAAGACTGGTCAATTCGATTTCATTACGGAGCGGGAGCTCATGTTGATGGTTTGCCTCATACGGAGGACTGCCGTCAACATCCCAGCACCGATGATGTGTCAGATGGGAGAGGCGGGGACTTAGCGATGACTTTGCCTACCCTATGGGACGGGGCTGACTCGTCTATTCAGATCTTATGGTATTCCTTTGGAGGATGAGGCCTCCAAGGTGATTCTTCATACTGACATTTATGACGAGCGATCACTACACCAGATGGGCTATCGGAGAGTAACAGGATGATGGGTACGCAGGGAGATAGGGCAAGAGCCTAACGAGGAGGATGAGCTTCGTGTAGTCAAGACAGGGCCTTCTGGACTAGCTAAGCACATTCCCCTCCTAGACCTGCACCTGTCATTGCTTCTTGGTCTGAGCCAGTCACTCATCTACCAGCTCCAGCACCTTAGCCGACTGTAGAGACTGATTCTGACATGGAGCAGAGGATCTTAGACTTATTTATAGGAGTCCGCAGGGAGATCTCTCAACTATCTACCAAGACTATTCAGGTTCAGATTGAGCTGCAAGGCCTGCGAGTGCATACTGCTATGCAGATCAGCTCTCTTCGTAGTGTGATGAAGACTAGTTTTGCACATATTCAGGAGATGCTGAGATCATTGATGGCCTCTGGCACTTCTAGTCAGTCTGCTCCTCCACCTCCTCCTACTGATGGTGATGACTCAGGTGGTGACACTATAGAGTCAGCAGCAGTTCTGATGGTGATGATGGACAGCCTGGCAGCACCGGCACAGTTCCTGAGGATCAGCCTCCAGTTCCTCCTACAGTTGATCTAGCTCTTCCTACAGTTGACCCTTCCCCAGCTCCAGTTGATCCTTCTTTAGTTCATGATGATTCTACTCCGGCCGAGACTACTATTTTCCACACTACTTGGACCTGTAGGACTATAGAGAGATCTGGGCCATCTCTTAGGACTAGGAGTCTCACCCATAAGACCCCTAGGACTTTTTTCTCTTGGACATAGCTCCGATAGTCCTACAGTTTCCATCTGATGAGGACTAGCCTCACAGATGTTTATCATGTTGTTGTGTTTATCATGCTTACTGTTGTTATGTTTATGATTTTGTATCAGTCTTTTCAGTAATGTATCATTTGTTTTTAGTTATGTATCAGATTTTTATCATGTATCAGGCTTTCTTCTTTGTGATGAAACTTTTATTTGAACTACATTGAAATGAATGTTGCTTTTACTCATCCTTTTTGTACTATTCTTCTCTTCTTTGTGTGATGAACGCATTAATTGAGTGATGGGGATCCAGGGCAGGTCTGGATATTTTTCCATTTTTCTCTTATTTTCTTGCTTTTTTTATTTTTCCTATTCCTGCTATTCCACTTATTACTGCTATTCCACCTTTATCCCAATCTTATTCCCGATTTATTCCTACACTATTCCATCTTCTCCTGTGAATTTTTTTTTAAACTTCCGAACCCTAGCCGTCGCCCCATCCGGTCCCAGATCCGGGCCGCCCGACCCCGGGCTGCCCGACCCTCGGCCGCCCCTGCCGGACCGTCGCCGATGCTCGCCGGCCCCGCCCTCACCGGAGAAGCCACCGCTGTCGCCCACGCCCGTGGGAAGATGAACGGATGCGGAGGCGTCCGCCCACCACGGCCCACGGCCACTGCTACTGCCTCCGCCGCCAGCTTGCTACAAGCCGTTGTTCCCGTCGCCCGCCGGCCCTCGCCCGGCCGCCGGTGGGGTTCGCCGTCGCCCACACCCGTGGGAAGACGAACGGACACGGGAGGCATCCGTCCGCCCATGTGCACCCCTGCGCCACCACCACCGTTGCCGCCTGCCGCTGCCGCCCGCACGTCCGCCGGCCACCATCCCTTCGGCCCCGTCCTTCCTCGCCGTCCACCAGCCATGCCGGCGCCCTGAGTTCTCCCATGGCTGTGGAAGACCAAACGACATGCCCTGGGGCATGCCGTGCCATTCTTGTGCCACCTCGCCCACAGTCCACTGCCAGCCATCCGCTGCTTCCCGTCCGCAGGCCGGTCCGCCATCCGCTTCCCGACCATCCACTGCTGCCCTGCCGGAGATCGTTCTTCCCTTCCTCGACAATGAGTTGGTGTTTGCACGGATCTCAAAGCAATCCCATTTTCAGAGCAGCATGCTTTCTGGAGTAGATCATTAAGCTGACATGCTTCTCAGAGCAGATCAGCCCCATTTTTGATGCAACATGAATTTTGATGTAATTTATTTTCTTTTTTTAGTTTTCTTAGAGGCAAAGAAACTAAGGGTTTCGGTTTTTGTATATAAAGGCCCCTCTCCCCTGCAATAATCAGAGAGATTTGATATAAATTTTTTGGTTCTCCATTGGTTCCGGTTCTGGTTCTAGGCTGAGGCCTGTTTGCCATCGTTCCCTACGGTGGGGATAATGGGTTCGTTAGGGGGTGTGAGAGTCCTACTTTGTGGATGATGGGTTCGAGCACCCTAGTTATCTCCTATCTCGTCTTCTTTATCCCCTCGTGTCCTTTGAGAGTCATTCTAGCTCATCTATGTGAGAGCCCTACTATGTGGATGATGGGTTCGATGAGAGCTCAGGATAGCTGGTGCTTTAATCCCTCAGGAGGGTAGCTATGTGCTTTGATCCCTCGGGAGGGTAGCTTTATGCTTTGATCCCTGACTTTCTGTGTGCGTCTCCCCGTTAGAATAAGTCTCAGAGCCATGAGTTCCAGTTCCCAGTCTCCCATCTCCATCCTTCCTTCGCCACCTTCACCAAGAAAATTAAAAACCAAAAGAGATAAGCTATTTTAGGGTTTTAATTTCAGTGTCACCCTAGTCTCGGGAGGCTTCTTAGCCCTCCCACGGTCCTAGTTTACTTAGGTTGTTTCCCTTTCCCAAATAATCCAGGTTACATCGATATTCGTTCTGCATCAATTTTGGTATCAGAGCGAGTTGTGGATTAGGGTGTGCTCCATTTTTCGAACTCGACGGAGTCGAGTTCTTCGCGGTCGAGGAGAATGATGGGGATCCAGGGCAGGTCCGGGTATTTTTTCTATTTTTCTCTTATTTTCTCGCTTTTTTTATTTTTCCTATTCCCGCTATTCCACTTATTCCTGCTATTCCACCTTTATCCCGATCTTATTCCCGATTTATTCCTACACTATTCCATCTTCTCCCATGATTTTTTTTTAAAACTTCCGAACCCTAGCCGCCGCCCCCTCCGGCCCTAGATCCGGGATGCCCGACCCCCGGTCGCCCCCACCGGACCGTCGCTAACGCTCGCCGACCCTCGCCCTCACTGGAGAAGCCGCCGCCATCGCCCATGCCCATGGGAAGACAAACGGATGCGAAGGCATCTGCTCGCCATGGCCCATGGCCACCGCTGTCGCCGCCACTGCCGGCCTGCTACCTGCCGCCTACTCGCCGCCCGCCGGCCCTCGCCCGACCGCCGGTGGGGTCCGCCACCGCCCACGCCCGTGGGAAGATGAACGAACGCGGGAGGCGTCCATCTGCCCGCGTGCACCCCTGCACTGCTGCCGCCGTTGCCGCCAGCCACCGCCGCCCGCACGTCCGCCGGCCACCATCCCGCCGGCCTCGTCCTTCCCCGCCGTCCACCGGCCACGTCGATGCCCTGAGGTCTCCCACGGCCATGGGAGACCAAACGGCATGCCCTGGGGCGTGCCGTGCCATTCTTGTGCCGCCTCGCCCGCAGCCCACCGCTAGCCGTCTGCCGCTCGCCGTCCACCGGCCCGTCCACCATCTGCTTCCCGGTCGTCTGCTGGTGCCCTGCCGGAGACCATTCTTTCCTTCCTCGACCGTGAGTTGGTGTTTGCATGGATTTCAGAGCAGCCCCATTTTCAGAGCAGCATGCTTTCTGGAGCAGATCATCAAGTCGACATGCTTCTCAGAGCAGATCAACACCACTTTTGATGCAACACAAATTTTGATGTAACTTATTTTTCTTTTTTAGTTTTCTTAGAGGCTAAGAAATTGAGGGTTTTGGTTTTTCTATTTAAAGACCCCCTCTCCCTCTGTAATAATTAGAGATTTGATATAGATTTTTGGGTTTTCCATTGATTCTAGTTCTGGTTCTGGGCTGAGGCCCGTTTGCCTTCATTCCCTACTGTGTGGATAATGGGTTCGTTGGGGGGGGTGTGAGAGTCCTACTTTGTAGATGATGTATTCGAGCACCCTAGTTATCTCCTATCTCGTCTTCTTTATCCCGTTGTGTCCTTTGAGAGTCATTCTAGTGTATCTATGTGAGAGCCCTGCTTTGTGGATGATGGGTTCGATGAGAGCTCAAGGTAGTTGGTGCTTTGATCCCTCGGGAGGGTAGCTATGTGCTTTGATCCCTCGGGAGGGTAGCTTTATGCTGTGACCCCTGACTTTCTGTGTGCGTTTCCCCGTTAGAGTAAGTCCTAGTTCCATGAGTTCCAGTTCCCAGTCTCCCATCTCCATCCTTCCTTCGCCACCTCCACCAAGAAAATTGAAAACCAAAAGATATAAGCTATTTTAGGATTTTAGTTTCTGAGTCACCCTAGTCCCGGGAGGCTTCTTAGCCCTCCTACGGTCCTAGTTTGTTAGGTGTCTTTCCCTTTTCCAAATAACCCAGGTTTCATCGATTTTCGTCTCGCATCATTGAGGGGAAGAAAGATAAGAAAATTACTTCAGTTCATTAATGATGCAAAAATGGGGAGTAAGAATAAGAAGATATATAAGCAATTTTTTAAATTTTTGGCACATTATCTAACATAGGGGGAGAGAAAATGAAATTTAACTTTACTTATCTCTTTACTCCTATGAAATTATGTTGTATGCACCTTGTTATGATGAATTTGACTCAATTATCTTGAGCTTTAAGTGTATGCTCACTTGAAAGTATGGTACAATACCTTTAATTGAACTTAAATGCTTATATACTCAAGATTTTGTCATCATCAAAAAGGGAGAGATTGTTGGCTTTGGCCCTTGATTTTGATGACTAACAAAATATTAAGTTTATATTTTTTACTAATGATTCAATTGTAATTGTGAGTTTCAGGATATAGGCATATCAAATTTTCCATACAAAAGTATCAAACTCACTAAATTTCAAGCTAAGTGAATTTTAGTATTTTAGAAGTCTTCTCACTTTGGAAAACCTTAAAATGGGTAAATCTAGGCTTTTTGAAGAAGTTGAAGTTTTATTGAAGAATAGTTTGAGTTTTGAAGCTTGGCACGGAGTTTTTTGATTAACACAACCAAGTGTCGACTGATGGAACACAAAGTGTCTACACTTCAGAAGAACTGGCATGCAGAAATCTGTTTGGCATGCCTTGAGTAGACGCATAGAAGTTAAGTGTCATTTATGAAGAAGTTAGGTGTCGACTCATAAAAATCAAGTGTTGACTCATGGCCTGAGACAAAAGAAGATACAGAACTATGTCATTTTGAGGATTGTGTCAAGTGTTGCACCAAGTGTCGACTCAAAAGACTCAAGTATCGACTCACAAGCTCAAGTGTCGACTCAGAGGTCGACTCATAGCCTGAGAATAGAATTGCAAAATAACTCAGTTTTTTCAAAGATACCTTGAGTCGACTCATGAAGATCCAAGTGTTAACTCATGGAGATCCAAGTATCTACTCATGAACAACTCAAGTGTCGACTTATGAGTTCTGACAATAGTAACAACTATATTTTCTGAAGCATAGTTTTGACTCCAAAAGGTCCCAAACGGTGAGTTTTGCGTCACCAATGGTCAAAAACCATTTTTTTAAAGTTTTTGAAGTATTTAACTCTCACCAAACTCATTCATGAAGAACTAACTCACAAGAGACAAATCCTATCTTTGAGAATATCACTTCAAAAGTCAAAAAGAGAGCTTGAAAGAACATTTCATCTGAAAAGCTTCCACTCTAACTATTAAGCCTTCAAATCAACATTCCAAAAGTTGTCTTTCAAAGAATTCAAGGAGAAGACAACTCAAGCAAATCAACAAGAGCTTCATAGCCTCTACTTTCTACTCTATAGAGAGTTTTTCTTGTGCTTTACTCTTGTACTTTTGAATTTATTTATTGTGGCTAGTTTCAAGGGTGTTTAAAACTAGGAGATAGGCCCTTCCAAGTCATGAATTGGAATCCAAGCCTAGGTTGGCTTGAGAAAAGGTTGTTGGTGAGCCTAAGTGAGAAAACTAACTTTGGGTTTGACTTGTGAGCCCTTGAAAACAAGTTGGCTATAATCTAGGTTGATTATAGTAAAATTTCCAAAAGGGTTTCTTGGGGAGTGGATGTAGGTGCTTGGTGTGCACCGAACTACTATAAATTCTTTGTATTTGTGTGTGTGATTCTTCTTCTTTTGCATTTACTACTTACTTTACATAGCATTGCATCTTATTTATATGTGCTCATTTGCATTGCTTCACAAATACTTTAGGTTCAGCACATACTTGCTTTAACTTTTTTAAAGAAATCCAATTCACCTCTCCTCTTGGGTTGCTACACTGGGCAACGGACTCAAGCTTTCTTCGTCAATTGGATTCAATCTAGATTTGATTTAAGTCAAATTTGAATCCAATTCGCACCAAATTCAAATCAAAACTAATCATAATCCAATTAGGATACAAATCCAAGTCTTACATGAATTATTAAATCCAATTAAACTTAAATTAGTTTAAGTTTAATTAAATTAAATCTAATTTAACTCAATTAGGACTTAAATGCTAATTTAATTAAGTCAAATTACATTACAACAATTACAATTAAGTCCTCCTTTCTAACATTTAGTAATTTTTTTATTTATAACTTTTACAAATTGATCCAAATCATCAATCCAATTGATAATTTGATCAAGATCTAATTGATTGGTCAGGTCAAACTCCTATTATGTGTGATCTTATAGGTTATATTCTATCTGGTAGTGAGACATACCATAATTTCTATAATAGTATCATTGAAATGCTTTTCAATGAATTAAAATGATTCCAACTCATCCTCAACATGAATCATTTATCTGAAATGATCTTAGTAAGTTTTTACAATTCAGCAGTGATGCTTAAAAGCATGTAGTGATAATCTAGTAGAACATAATGGCTAGAACCACTGGTATAGTTATCATGTGATTGAGTTTTTCTATCATGAGTCCCAATAGGATGCAGGTCAAGATAAACTTATCAATCCCTAAGTATTCATCATATATAAATTTAATTAGTTTGAGTCTAAATTATGAACTGATTGAAATTCCTTTCCATCAATCATATTAATGTGGCCGTAGTTTTAAAAACTCAACTTTTTAAATTACATAGGACTACTTCTCAACTATTAAGGTCGATAGATCTCATCTAAGTATGCACCCTATCCTATAATGAACCTACTATAGCCAACATATATTACAAGGATCCAAATAGCTAGGAGACCAAGTTTATGTATAGTCAAACTTTCGTAGTCTCATTATGAGCAATGAGGTACTATAGGTCAAAGAACTATTTACACAACTATAGCATCAAGAAAGTTACTGATGATTGAGTATATATCCAAGTGAATTATTATTTTGATCAAATTTAGTATTATTTTTCTTTAACAACCACATATACTCTTGCTCTAGCATCCTTATATTGTTGACTCAAAACTCGTCTACCTTAAGAAAAGTGATCTATGCACAATCTTGATAGATTAATCACCATCCTCATGATGATTTAATAACCAGGAGCAATTTAGGAATTAATCTATAATGATACATATATCAAATTCTTAATTTTTTGAGAATATGTGTTATTAATCATTAAGTTGTTGGATGATTTAAGGACACTGTTGCCACCAAGATTGTCGTGGCCTGTAGCTCTAGCACGTCGTTGATGCATCGGGCTTCCATGGAGGGTGCTCATCCCTCTCCTTGTCGGTCAACTCCTTAGTCCGATTGCCTTACAAAAAAGAGGATACTTGGGCCGGAGATTCCAGCGGGGACACTCCAACAATCAAGTCAGACGAGGATGATCAAGGAGAATAGAACCTCTATGGCAGAGAGCTTGGGGACTCTCCATGTAGAGGGTGAAAGAAAAGGATTTTGATATGAATTCAACGTGGAGATGGAATCAGGGAGCTTGGAAAGTTTTGTTGGCTAGTTTCTTGCCCGCTTGCTCCCTGTTCTCACTTGCTTATCGATTACCCTTTTTTTCATTCTCTCTCTAATCTAATGTATGTGGGGTGGCACAGACCAGTTTTGGGGCTTTGTCCAGGTGCCCCTCTGGTGGTACGGCTCCCCGTGGGAGCGACGGGCGCCATGCCGCTGGGCCCCTAGCCATGGTGGGTTGTTTCCATCCCTAGAGGGTTCGTTCGAGCGTTGCAAAGCTCTAGGGCCTTCATGGAACACTTCTCTTGGGGGAGGTTCATGTATCGTATCACGAGGTTTGAAGCTCCTAGTTGCACGATCGTCGATGTTGCGGTAGGTTATAGGGCCTGGAGCCTGGTGGAACGCACATCGCTCAGGACATGGCGATGGCATGTTGTAGAGTTTGAATTTGTGACAAGGTATGCACTACCTCCCGGAGGTTGCTGGTGATCAGGCTCCTCCTTGCCATTGTTTGAATTTTGTTGGTCTTTCCTTCTCTTACCATTGGCGAGGATATCGGCCTTCACGAGGTGGGGGTGAGTCCTGCCTTGGGAACTTTGCCTCAGAACTTGCCTTGATAGCATGAGCATGATCCCAGCCAGGAGCTGACCTCAGATGGAGGGCTCGCTCTATGAGCACAACCCTATCTGGGAGTTGACCTCGATAGGAGGGCATGCATTGATAGCATTAGGACGACCCCAGTCGGGAGCTGGCCTCAGATGGAGGGCTCATCTTATGAGCATGACTCCGACTAGGAGCTGACCTTAGCAGGAGAGCTCTCCTTGATAGCATGAGCATGACCTCGATTGGGAGCTGGACAGAGATGGAGGGCTCGTCATGTGAGCATGACCCTGACTGGGAGCTCAACTTGGTAGGAGGGCTCGTCTTAGCAGCATGAGCACGATCCCGATCGAGAGCTAGCCTCAGATGGAGGGCTTGCCTTATAAGCATGATCTCGACTTGGAGTTGACCTCGATAGGAGGGCTCGCCCTGGCAGCATGAGCATGACCCTGATCGGGAGCTGGCCTCAGACGGACGGTTTGCCTTATGAGCATGACCCCAGTTGGGAGCTGACCTCGACCGGAGGGCTTGCCTTGGTAGCATGAGCACGACCCCGGCCAGGAACTGGTATTAGATGGAGGGCTCGCCTTATGAGTACAACCCCAGCTGGGAGCTGACCTTGGCAGGAGGGCTCGCCTTGACAGCATGAGCATGATCCCAATCGGGAGCTGGCCTCAAACAGAGGGCTCACCTTATGAGCACGACCCTGACTAGAAGCTGACCTCGGTAGGACGGCTTGCCTTGGCTCCTTGCTTGGCCATCGTGTCCAGGTGGCAGGTCTGTTGCCAGGACAACTGCCAGCAGGGGCTTCATGTCAGTGGTGCACTACATCAGATGCCCTCTATTCCCGAGCTTGGAAAATGAAGTAGCGCTCGGGGCGATGGGAGTAATGATCATGCTGATATGGAGGAGCGCGCCTCCGATGCCATCAATACCTTGAGCACCTGCACCCTGAAGATCGTGCTTTCATCGTATTTGGTTTTTCGATGGGGGGATCATAAATGCTTCATTCGAACCAAGGCGACCGCTCTTGTTCCAAAGCATCGGGACTGTTTGACAATGGTACATGGCAGCTCCTGGTTTGCCAGGGAGTCGAGGATGTGCATGCCTTCAATTAGCATGGGGCAACGGTGGGCAGCGGGCTTTATTACAAAGGACCTGCCCCCTTGCCTTTTTAAAGGATCTTCGAGCACAAGCAACTGAGCTTCCGTAGAGCCTCTTCCTTCTTCTCTAATCCCCCTCCCATTCTAGGGTTTAGAGTTCATGGTAGATTAGGCTCTTCCTCTCATGTCTTTCTCCTTCAACCCCTCTCCCTCGGCCTGTGTTGAGGGAGGGCTTCTAGTAGATTTTAGGTTCTCAGCCAAAGAACTAGAGGGCCAAGTAAAGGCTCTTTAGGAGCAATCGGCCAGTGCTAAGGTAAGGGCATCTAGCCTGGAGAAGAAATCCATCAAGCTCAAAGCCATCCTCAAGGAGAAGAAGGAGAGCCCGTGGAGGACGGAGAAGGTGGCTGCCTCTATGATGGAAGTGACCCACCCGCAGGCCTTCCAGGTGCAACCAGATGTGCAACTGAACAAGGAAGCGACCAAGGTCGTGGTCGCTATGGAGAAGGCCACGGTGGTCATGGTGCTAATGGAGGTGGCCTAACATGAAGCTACTGAAGCCATCTCTTGGTTCACAAGATTGGTGATCTTCAAGAATGAGGTGGCAGATGCATTGTTGGACTCCTTCCTTCAAGGGTCCAGAAAGTTTCAGAGGAAGGGCACCTCTCGAGTAGAAGGGACTGGAATGCCTCCATCAGGTCCCGGGAGTAGAGTCCAGAGCTGGAACCCCGATCCAAAGCTGCCCAGGTCTCCCCTTCGGTAAGCATTATGCCAGCATTGAGAGTGCCTGCCCATTGGTCGGGTGAGGAGCGGCGAGGGAGGCCTAAGCCTGTTTCCTTTTTATTTTGTAACTTGAAATTTTAGGAGGCATCCCGGCCTGTCGGGAGCCTTCATAAGATGTAAGAGAAGATGGTGTGGGCACCATAGCTTAAAAGAGAACTCAATCCAATATCAAGCCAGGTTCATTATGGATTTCAATGGATTAAGTTAATTTTACTTGTGGTTTCAATGTTATTTCTTTAATTGAACATGAGTCCTATAAATAGGAAAATTTGTTTCTTTGATTGAGTTTGAGTCCTATAATTAGGGTTAGGCTTATTTCAATTTGGTCTTTTGAGTCTAATTAGGGTCAATTTGGTCTTGTAATTAGTGATTCTACAAGTTGGGTTTAAGATAGGTTTGGGTTGGGTTCAAGATTGGTTTGGGTTGGGTTCAAATTTAGCAAGAAGACTTGAAGATTAGGTGAGACAAACCACTTCAACAAACCATGCCAAGTTGGAGTGCCACATCACCAAGCATAGTTGGAAGCCACCTCACTTTTCATGTCAACATGGAAGACAACTCACCATGCCACTTCATCGATCTTGGGCGCCCAAAATCAAATTCAAAAGGAAGGTAGCCGACCACATTATTTTCCATGAATCAAGGAAGTTTTAAACTCTATAGTCTTCATGTTGTAACCCCTCCCACTTTCCACTCCATGAATCTTGTAACTCCCCTTGAAATTCGAATTTTCAAAAGGCTTTGGAGGGCTATAAATGCCACTCCAAATCCACTTGTAGAAGATGATATTTTTGATGAATGCAAAAAAAATTCTAAAGTTTCTACTTCCATTTGTGTTGTGCAAATGTCCTCTGAGAGGGAGAGGGTGAGAGGCCCATAAGTTCTTCCATTAGTCAACCTAGCCACCATCAAATATCCTTCATTCAACCAAGGATTGTGCCATCTTCCATCAACTCAAGGATGCCCATCAACTTCAGCCAAGGAGCCCAAGCATTCCTTCTTCCAAGGAGCCATTCCTTTCAAACAAGCCACTACATTTTCCATCACCAAATCGCTACTTCTAACCCTCTTCTAAAATTATTTCTACTCCATTCTTCCATCCCTTCTAATCAATAATGAGTTCCCTTGCAGGATCCTCCATGGTCGCGAGCTAAAGAGGAGGTGTACTTTGCCTTGGAACCAATATCATGGAAGTCTTCATCCTAGGTGTGATAGTTTTCTAGTTCAAGTCTTCAATCCATTGAGTGCTGAAATTTAATCCACCATAACAGAGTGTGAGAGCTCAATATTGGTGAGTAAACCTTCCTTTACTCTTAGGGTTTGAATATTTGAATGGTTTATGTCCTAGTTGGAATGGTTTTTCAACCATTAGGTCCAATCTTTATGGATTAAATAAGAGCTATAGTTTGGATTACCTTTAATCCATTGTTTAGCTTTCCTTCATATGATTCCTATACTTATTTTATGAATGAGTTTTTGCTTATGTAAGTAAGGATCATTGCTCAACCAACTAATTAATCTTCTAGCTTAGAAATCATCCTTTGCATGCTACATCATATTTGATATTAGAGCATGGTTGTATGGGTAGCATAATAATGATAGCATATATGTTTCTCTTTAAATACTCAGATTGGGTGCGTCATCATGGCCGTCCGGTGATAGGAGAGAAGTAGGCTGCAAGACCTTCTCTTCCCATTCAATGGGGTCTCCTATGGTGTGTAGGGGTGCCACTGTGATTTGACCTGTGAAAAAGAAAACAAATAGATAACTCTTTTAGGGCTTAGTTTCTGCATCCCGTAATTCCATTATATGGTCTTTTCATTTAATTGTTTCTATAAATAGGAAACTCAAAATATTCTGATTCTTATTTTTCTGGATTCATCATATTTGATTCTTTTCATCAAAATCTTTTCCTAATTTATTTCAATCTATAGGTTTTTTGCACATCTATTTTCTGCCTGAGAATAGTTCTATCCTAAAATTTCAGCAAGTCTATTTCAGCATTGTTTAGTTAGATTGTTGTTTGTTGCTTTCATTTTAAACTACTTAAGGGAGATGATATCATAAGATAAGGGAAGGAGATCATTACCTTTCCTTGGCCCAAAAATAACCAACCACATTTTGCATCAAACCCAAGCCCTTTTAATAAAATTGAGTAGCAACCTAATTAGAATTAGGGACACCAACAAGTCAAGCTCAATTAGTATGTTGAGACTAGTGTGAATCATTTCTTCATCTACTCATGAAAATTGGTGTCTAAGGCTAGAGATCCAAAAACAAATACCTTAAGTAGATTTGTGGTTCCTTAATTAGGTCCTCGCGAAAGTGGGGGGGGCCTCCCACAATCCCACCTCTTACCTAGCCAGTTGAAAGGGTATTTGTAGTCTTGATCTATACTGAGTTAATTCATACTACATTGGACTTTTAGGTATGGAAAATCCTAGAATGTGTCTTTTTATTGAATGACCACTAGATCAGGAACTCCATACCAACATTTGCAAGACCAACCAGGTTCTACCATAGACCCCAATCTAGAAGCTCTAATTAGAACTATGACTGAGCAGTTCAAGCAATTGAACAATAGGTTTAATCAAATAGAAGAAAGAATAGGAACTCTTGAAGAGACCCATATGACCCCTACTGAGCCACAATCACCCAGATTGGCACCCATCCATCCTAGAGTCCAACGCCAGGAACATACTCCTGACCCACACCAAAGAAGGCCACACCATGAATATGTTGACCAGGATGAAAGAGCCCTTAGAAACATTCATCTAGATGCTCCCACATTCGATGGAAACTTGGATCTTAAGGTGTATATAAACTGACAAAGTAATATAGATCAATACTTTGATTGATACGTAATGTCAGAAAATAGAAAATTTATATTTGCCAAACTTAGATTGGTTCGTCAGGCTAGATTGTATCGGGGTAATGTTGAGCGCATTAGTCGATAGAGAGGTGACATGCCCATAGCTACTTGGAAAGCTATAAAGGTAAAGCTTAGGGAGAACTATTTATCCCTGTCCTTTGAACAAAGACTCTTGGATCAATCGCAATGATTAAGTCAAGGAAATAAGACGGTGTCAGAGTATATTGCCAAGCTTGATGAGTTCGTCATGAAATGCAGTGTGGTTGAGTTGGAAGCTGTGACCTTGTCTAGGTTTAGAGCATGTCTACGAGAAGAAATCCAGAGAGAGCTATTTCTTAGAGAGGTCCATGATCTAGACCAAGCCTACCAAATTGCTAGGGACTATGAGAGATTTCAGAGGGGACCCAATTTCCATCGACTCGAACCCAATAGGATTAATTCCCCTGGAAGTAGGCCCAGCCCAAGCCCAAGTCCATCCAACAGACCCAGTCCTACTACTCCATTAGCTCATAGAGATGACAAAGGAAAGAGCCCTGAAGTTTGAAGAGAAGGTAATGTCCATTTTTTCAGGTGCCATAAGGTAGGCCACATTGCAAGCCAATGTCCCACAAAAGCATTGCACATAGGAGAAGTAGAAGAGGAAGTCCCCGAACCCATAGAAGATTGTGAGGAAGAAGTGTATGAGACCGGTGTGAACTTAGTTGATGAGTATGAAGGCGATGAAGAGATCATTGACTCATCAGAGTTTCTAGGAGTTATGAGATGTATTTTGATCTAGGCTAAGGAGCAAGAAGATTGGTGTAGGACCAACATCCTACAAACCTTTGTTAAAATAGGAGAAAAAGTTTGCAAGATCATCTTAGATAGTAGAAGTTGCGTCAATGCCATATCAACCATTACAGTCAAGAATTTAAGTCTACCCACTATGCCCTATCCCAACCCATATAAGGTATCTAGGATAGATTCGACCTCAATTCCTACCAAATTTAGGTGCCAAGTCACAATCCAAATCCAGTCATACCAAGAAAAGGTTTGGTGCGATGTTCTTCCTATGGGAGTAAGTAGCATCATATTAGGCCGACCATGGTTGTATGATCATGATACTATACTCTATGATCATTCTAATTCTTACTCTTTTACTCATAATGGAAAGAAGATTGTAATCAATTCTTCACCACCTAAGGACAATGTTAAGAGAGGATTGTTGACTCTGTTATTGATTTTGAAGAAAAGCAAAATGCTTAAGTATAAGTTTAGTACTGATGATTTCTTTGATATGTGTTTTTGTAGAAAAAAGGTGCTCATCAACTTAACAAAAATTTGTGATTGAAAAGTTCCAAATATGGATGAAAGATCTGTTTAAAGAGGACTTTGGTAGCTGAAGAATGCTTGAAAGGATGCATGAGTTCAACACAAATTTATTTCAGCAAAAGTTCAGCTATTTTTGTACAAATCTCAGTGATGTGTCGACTCAAAGTATCGACACCTACAACTCAAGTATCGACACATGACAATGAAGTGTCAACTCAAGCTGGCACGCAGAGAGAGTTTCAGTTGGCATGGCTAAAGTGTCAACACATGGACATTATGTGTCGACTCAAAGTATCGACACATGGATCAGCTCATCGCCTGAGATTTTTGGGTTACAGAACTTGCTGAAGTTGAAGACTTTCCTAAACTGTAGATATATGGATGTCAAGTGTCGACTCACCAGAAGAAGTGTCGACACATCTGAGAATTTCAAAGAACTTCATTGAAGATATTTGAACTAGGTGTCAACACATGGAGTGCAAGTGCCGAACCTATGTGTCGACTCAAAGCCTGAAGTGTCGATACTTGGAGTTCTGGGAACAGTAACGGCTAGTTTTTCAAATACAGAACTCACCCCTCTTGCCTCCCAATGACTAGTTTTTCGTGTCTAATAGCCAAAAACCAAGTTTGAGATCTTGGAAAGGTATTTAAGTGATTCAAATCAAATCTAAACACAAAAGGATCAACAAGAGAAAATGAAAAGAAGTACATTCATCCTATTCATTGAGTTCAACTACTTTCAAGCTAAGAGAAGTCTCCAAGCATTCAAGAGCCTTCAAGAGCATTCAAGTTCAACCTATTTGAGCATTAAAAGGAGGCTTCATCAAGTTGAAAGTAGCCCTACATCAAAGCTTCAACGAGATATCCACTTTTATTAGAAAACTTTCATTATTTTTTATTTTCAAACATAAATTCTTGTTATAAAGGTTATTGATTAGCCTTAAAAACCAAGGAGGTTATTGGTTAGCCTTGAAAAACCAATTAGGTTCTTGGTTAGCCCATAAAACCAAGGAAGGTTGTTGGTGAGCCTTAAAACTAATTAGGTTCTTGGAAAGTGTTGCCTAGTAAGCAACCCAAGAGGGGGGGTTAATTGGATCTCTAAAAATTAATTACTTGATGCAATGCAATTGTATGAAATCCAATACAACAATTAAACAAGGTACTATGAATTCAAATGTGATGCTCTTAAGTAAAAATGCAGCGGAAACAAAAGCAATAAAAGAAAGCAAGTAGAGAAGATAAGCAACCACAAAGACAAAGAAGTATAGTGGTTCGGAGCTATCCAATGCACCTACATCCACTCCCCAAGATCCCCTTGGAAATTTACTATAATCTCAACCAATTATAGTCGATTAGTTTTCCGGGCTCATTAATCAAAACCCGACTTGTTTTTATAAGGCTCACAAGTCAAAACCTCACTTGGTTTTATAGGCTAACCAATAACCAAATGGTTTTAAGGCTCACCACCAACCTCCCTTGGTTTTCTGGGCTAACCAATAACCTAATTAATTCTCAAATGCTCACCAATAATCTCCCTTGGTTTTATAATAAGCTAACCAAAAATCCTTACAGCAAATAATAGTTTTGAAGTAAAGAGAATAAAAACTTTCTAATAAAAAGCGGGTATCTCTTTGAAGCTCGGTGTTGTGGTGCTTTTGAACTTATTGAAGCCTCTTTGATTGCTCAAGAATGGATGATCTTTAATGCTCTTGAAGGCTCTTGAATGCTTGGAGGCTTGCTTTTGCTTAAGAGTGGTTGAATCTTCAATGAATATGAGTGAATGCTCTCTTTTCTTCTCTCTTGGATGTTTCTATTTCATTCTCATCAATAATGTTGCTTTTGATTTGATTTGGAGCATATAAATACCTTCCCAAAGCCTCAAATCCAGTTTCTAGCTGTTAGACTTGAAAATCTAGCCGTTGGAGGGTAAAAGGGTCGAGTTCTGCATTTGAAAAATTAGCCGTTACTGTTCGCAAAACTCCATGTGTCGATACTTCAGGCTGTGAATCGATACTTCAGGTTAATACTTGAACTTCTTAAATAGACACCCAGTTCAAATATCTTTAATTTGCTTCTTTGAAAATCTTAGATGTGTCGACACTTCCTCAGGTGAGTCGACACTTCGCTTCCATGTGACGATACTTCTGCAGTTCTTCATTTTCAACAAGTTCTGTGATTTGAAAATCTCAAGCGATGAGCTGATCCATGTGTCGACACTTCAAGTCTATGTGTTGACACTTCAGCCGTTCCATCTAAAACATTCTTTGTGTACCGGCTTGAGTTGACACTTCACTTCCATGTGTCGATACTTGGTGTTATGTATCGATACTTTGAGTTGACACTTCTCTGAAATCTTCATAAAAATACCTGAACTTGTGCTGAATCAAATTTATACTTCACTCAAATAACCATTCAAGCAAACTTTGACTGTCAAAGTCTTCTTTGAGCAGATCTCTCATCTAAATTTGCCTTCTTCAATCAAACAAACTTTTTCAAATTTGTGAGCACCTTTTTCTATAAAAACATACTTCAAAGAAATAATTAGTACTCAACTTATACTTAACCATTTTGCTTATCATCAAAATCAATAACGGAGTCAACAATCTCTTCCTTTTTGATGATGACAAAATCCTTAAGTATAAATTGCATAAAAGCTTTTAAAAGAATTCATCAAGGTGCATAAAGCTAAATGCAATAGGTCTATCAAAGTAATTTACAATATTGACTTGATGCATCAGAATAAGAGTGATATAATGACTAAGAATGTCATAGCTTGTTATAATGATTGAGAGTATCAGAGCTTTGGGAAATATATAAGATATAAACACAAGTATCGTGATACTCTACAAGAAAACATGTTTAGGAGAGACAAGAGTTCAGCAATAAACAAGGCTCCCCCTGAATTGATGATCCTTAAAAGAGTTTGTAAATATATTTTCAAACATTTAAAGAAGGGATTTTTAAGATGAAACTTAATTCAGAAAAGATTTTCAATGTAACAAAGTATTGCTCCCCCTTACTTAAGGAGTTTGTAAACAATTTTTAATTTAAGTTTTCAAAATAATTTTCAAATTTGCAAATACTCTTATTATCCCTTGCACATCACATTTATTCTTATCACATTTATACTTTCACATTTATACTCATCACATTTATACTTTAGTCTTATTACTCTCCCTTTTTGTTATCATTAAAAAGGCAGGAAGACAAATAGGCAATTCATTCTAAGGAAATTTAAAGCATTTCATTCATTTCCACCAAATGCATAAACATGAAGTACAACATAATATTTCATTTAAATTTAGAATTTGTACAATAATAAAACATACAAAAGATGCATAAAATGTAAACTATCTAAACATAAAAATATATGCTAATCCTCATCCTCATCATCATTAGAAGATCTGATCTTAATCGATCCAATATCAATAAAAGAGCAAACTCGAGGCCACATCGATATGAGATCTCAGAGGTGAGTCCTGGTCGGTCATGGTGGAGTACGATGACCACGTCCGCTACGTCGAGCATACGTCCAACCTCTGGCTGGAGCAGAAGAGGTGGAAGCTATGTCCTCAGCAAGAATAGAGCAGATCATGTCAATAGTCTCTACGACTGTCGGAAGTGGTGTACGATCAAAGGATGGACCAGAATCAAGATACTGAAAGCTAGGTGTGTAAAAACCTAACTCTCGGATAAGATAGGATGTATGGATGGTAGGTGTATCAATAGTGGGTGTATCAAAAACAGGTGTATCAACTGATGATAAGATAGGTGTATCCACGATAGGTGTATCAACTGAAGAATGAATGAGTGAATCTGTAATCGATGAATTAATGATAGGACTATCAATAATGGGTGTATCGACAATGGGTGTATCGACAACTGGTGAATGAACAACAGCTGAATTAATAATAGGTGAAAGAATAGGAATCGGAACATGATCATCTGATCTGGAAGGAGGAGAAGATAGACTGGAGTCTGAGTAGGTGAGCTAGAAGGGTCATAAGTGGGACTCCTAGGCAAGTCTACTATCACCTTTGCCACTGGCTCTGAAATCAGATCTGGGAAGTCGAATCCATCAGAGTCAGTCTTCTCATCATCTCCATCATCATCACTGCCATCATCAACTGGTGCTGGAGCAGACGGAGCTGTATTAGAAACTAGAGTACTCCCTATAGGTCTGGACAGTGCGGTTAGAATAGCTGAAATGCCATCACTCAGTCCACTGTGGCTCTCTCTGGTCTCAGCAATGAAGTAGTCAAGATGCTGTCTAATGATCAAAACATCTATCTCAATGCATCTTACTCTGTCCAATAAACTCTCTGAAATTGCTGGAGTATCCGATTAAACTGGCTGAGGCTGTGAAGTAGTGGGCTCAAACTGAGAAGCGGTCTCTGGCTGAGCTGCTATCTCAAGTTGATTCTCTGTAGGTCCTGCCTCGCCGGAAAGGATGCGCTCCTCCTCTACAGCATCATCATCATCAACTCTGTCATCGGCCTGACCAGATACTCTATGTCTCCACTGGCCTCGGAACAAATGATAACCCATCCTATGTAATGAGCTGATTCATAAACATCAGTATGAATAACATACGAAAGGGCTCGTCCTCAAAATTGACTACATACTCCCTGAATAATATAGTCAACCCCATCCCATAGGGTAAGCAGAGTCGCTGACTCATCGAAGCCTCCGTCATCTAATGAACCATGAGTATCGGAAGGCAAATGGATGTGCACTGTACCAATGAGACCATCACGAGCAACTCCCGCTCAGTGATGTAATCGAAACATCCGGTCTTTGGCAGAAGGATTCGTACGATAATATGGTGCTATAATCTCATCTCTGCTGACAGACGGGATGCAGGCACGGTGGCTCCCTCAGGCAATATGTCTGACTCGAATATACATTGGAGACCACTCATTTTATCAATCAGGCTGTTAACCACTAACCCAGTTATAGGAATATCCCACACTCTGCTCAATATCTCTGAAGTAACTAGGATATCCCTGCCTCTCACCTGAGTCAGCCAACCATCACTCCCACGGGCTAGTGATCCATAAAACTTTCGAATAAGGCATGGATAATATCTCTCACTCAGAGAACAAAATGATGTCAAACCAGCCTATCGAATCCACTATCCAATCCTGAAGTGCTGCTGGTTGACGAAACTGAAGTCCACACGGCATCCTTTGACGACCGTCTTCGAACTCATCCAGCTAGAAGCTACAAAAAGAGGTTGAGCAAGCAGATCTGGAGCTCTAGCTTCGTGTTTGGCCTTCGTTCTTCGTTCTTCCTCCTGATTAGACTGCCGAGGGTGATGGACTACTTGTTTTCGGGGTCCCATTGCATAGAATAAGGATTTGAACAACTTTGGAGGGGAAACCTATGGTTTCGAGGGTTCAAATTTGGAATGGGAGGCGGAATGTCACTAAATCCGAACAAGAAAGCATTCCAAACAAAGAATCAGAGGGTTTTGAGAAAAAAATGGAGGGAAAGAGGAGTGTGGTGTACCTTAGGGTATGTGTCGGCTCGAGAGAGGAGAAGAAATGAGGAAAAAATACTTCAAAAAGCCCTTATTCTCGGTCTGCTACCGTTCATGTGTCGACTCATGAATGTGTCGACACATCGACTTAAAAACCAAAAAATAAGAGAAACAAGGGTTGATCAAAATCACTGGATATTCAATTAAATTCAATAAAATTAATAATGATTGAGTATGATTGATGTCAAATATGATTGTTTTAAGTCAAAGATAGAAAAAATTTAATCAAAAGGATTAATGACCCCGAGCTCTCTTCTAATCATACAAAATTGATCTTCCAAGAGAGGCTTAGTCAAAATATCAGCTAATTAAAATTCAGTACTAATAAATTCAAGTACAATATCATTATTTTGAACATGATCTCTAATAAAATAATGTCTAATTTTGATTTACATACTCCTAGAATGTTGAACAAGATTTTTGGTCAAGCAAATAGCACTGGTATTATCACATTTTATAGGTGTACTAGTCAACTTGATTCCAAAATCTTCAAGTTGTTGCTTAATCCACAAGCTTTGAGCACAATAACTTCCTGCTGCAATATACTCAGCCTCAGCTATGGATAGTGCAACTAAAATTTGTTTCTTGCTAAACCAAGAGATTAAGTTAACTCCAAGAAATTGGCAAGTACCACTAGTACTCTTTCTATCCAATTTACAACCGGCAAAATCAGCATCAGAATATCCAATTAATTCAGTAGATGAATTTCTAGAATACCATAAACCAATATCAATTATACCAGATAGATATCTAATAATGCGCTTAACAGCCATCAGATGTGATTCCTTAGGTTCAGACTGATATCTAGCACACATGCATACACTGAATATTATATCTGGTCTACTTGCAGTTAAGTACAGTAAAGAGCCAATCATACCTCTATATAATTTTTGATCTACAGATTTACCATGCTCATCTTTATCAAGTCTATAAGAGGGGCTCATAGGTGTACCTATTGATTTGGTAGTCTCCATCCCAAACTTCTTTATAATCTCTTTTGTATACTTAGCTTGGTTGATGAATATTCCATCTTTAGTTTTCTTGACCTAGAGTCCGAGAAAGAAATTGAGTTCTCCCATCATGCTCATCTCGAACTCATCCTTCATTTGCTTAGCAAACTCTTGACAAAGAATTTCATTAGTAGCACTGAAAATGATATTATCAACATATATTTGTACTACTAATAAATCATTATCTTTCTTTTTCAAAAACAAAGTTTTATCAACATGGCCTCTAAAAAATTTATTTTTAATCAAAAATTTGCTGAGTCTTTCATATCATGCTCGAGGTGCTTGATTTAATCCATAAAGTGCTTTGTGCAATTTAAAAACATGATAAGGATGTGCGTGACTTTCAAATCCAGGTGGTTGTTCAACAAAAACTTTTTCTGTTATAAAACCATTTAGAAAAGCACTCTTAACATCTATTTGAAATAATTCAAAATTCATAAAACAAGCAAATGCTAATAATAGTCTAATTGCTTTAGGTCTAGCAATAGGAGCAAAAGTTTCATCAAAATTAATTCCTTTTTCCTGATTGTAGCCTTTAGCAACTAGCCTAGCTTTATTTCTAACAACAATTTTATTTTCATCTAATTTATTCTTAAATATCTATTTTGTGCCAATAATAGAAATATTAGATGGTCTTTCTATTAATGTCCAAATGTTATTTTGTCAAACTAAATTAGTTCATCTTGCATGGCATTTATCTAGTTAGGGTCTTTTTCAGCTTCATCAAAATATTTAGGTTCTACTTGTGATACAAAAGCTATATAGTCATATTCATTTCTAATTGAGGCTCGAGTTCTTATCCCTTTAGATGGATCACTTAGGATTAATTCCTTATGATGTCCATGAGCATACCTCCACTCCTTAGGTAGATCTTGGTACTTTGGAGTGTCTTCACCTTTCTCACTTTTATCTCGATCTTCTTCACTTGGCTGAGGGGGTTGATCATTTAGTGTCAGCTTGTCAGCACCTGTACATTCATCAGAAATATCCTCTTTTCTGGAGGATTTGTTAGTAGACTCTTCGAAAATAATATGCACAGACTCCTCTACAACTAAGATTCTTTTATTGAGAACTCTGTATACCCTGCTTGATGTGGAGTATCCTAAAAAAAAATCTTCATCAGACTTGGCATCAAATTTTTCAAGATTATCTTTTTCATTATTTAAGATAAAACATTTACAACCAAAAACTCAAAAATACTTTAAAGTTGGTTTCCTTTGATTCCAAAGTTCATAAGGAGTTTTCTTCAAAATAGGATAGATTAAAACTTGATTTAAAATGTAACATGCAGTATTAATAGCTTCAACCCAAAAAAATATCGATAAATCATTTTCATAAAGCATAGTGCATGCCATTTCTTCTAAAGTATGATTTTTTCTTTTTACTAACCCATTCTGCTGAGGTATCCTAGGTGTAGAAAAGTTGTGTTCATTTCCTTTTTCATTACAAAAGCTTTCAAAATCCTGATTTTCAAATTCAGTTCCATGATCACTGCGAATGCAAATGACTGAAACATCTTTTTCATTTGAAACTTTTCGATAAAACTTTATAAATGCAGAAAATGACTTATCTTTATGTGCTAGAAAGAAAACCCATGTAAATCTTGAAAAATCATCCACTATGACTAATACATATCTCTTGCCTTCTAGACTTGATGTTCTAGTTGGTCCAAAGAGATCCATATGAAGTAGTTCTAGTGGCCTACTAGTAGTTACAAAACCTTTAGGCTTGAAAGAAGTTTTAACTTGTTTTCCAAATTGACATGCTTGGCAAACTCTATCTTTTTCAAAACAAAGTTAAGGCAAATCTTTAACTAAATTTTTTTTGCAAAATTTTAAAAGTAGATACATACTAGCATGCCTTAATCTTCTATGCCAAGCCAACTAGTCTCATCTTTAGTAGAATTCATTGCAACAAGGCATTCTCCATTAGGCAAAGATAGATCATCCAAATCTATCAAATAAATATTACCATGCATTTTTTCAATGAATTACACTCCATTTATATCTGGACTAGCAATCATGTAATAAGATGATTTAAAATCAACTTGAAAATCTTTATCACAAAATTGACTAATACTTAAAAGATTTTGCTTTAAACCTTCAACTAAAAGTACATTACTAATAAAACTAGAAGGAGTAATGTGAACCTTACTAATACCAATAATTTTTCCTTTACCATTATCCCCGAAGGTCACACTCCCTTCATTCATTGCTTCAAGAGAAGTGAATTGCTTCACATCTCCCATCATGTGCCTTGAGCAACCACTATCAAGATACCAAAGTCTTTTGTTCTCCTTGGTTGCAAGACACACCTCATCTTGCTCTTGATGTGCCATAAGGCAAAGATTTGCAACTTCTGTCTGCTCTTCTTCAGAACTGGAGTCTTCATTATCACTCCAGGTGGCCATCATTGCTTTCTTTCTTAACTTCTTTAGGAGAGGGCAATCGAATTTGTAGTGACCCTGTTTCTTGCACTCGAAGCATGTAGGTATTTCCTTCTCCTTTTTTTTTTCCTTTTCTTTATCTTTATCTTTTCTCTTTTCTTTATTTGATTGAAATTTCTTCTTGTAGGGGAACTTCCTTATCTTCATGAATCTTCTAAATTTTCTAGCAAGGAGAGCTTCTTCACCTTCATCTTCTTCTTCTTCTTCGGACTCATCAATTGAGGATTCTTCTTGTATGTTTGATTTGAAAGCAATCCCCCTTTTTTTTTAATCCATGTCCATTGATTTTTGCTTCAAATTCAGCTCATAAGTCATGAGCGATCCAACTAGCTACTCTAATGGTAGCTTGTCAACATCCTTTGCTTCTTGGATAGCGGTCACCTTCGGATCCCATGATGTTAGAAGTGACCTGAGAATTTTATTCACAAGATCAGCATTAGACATTAATTTTCCTAGACTTCTCATTCCATTTATAATATTTATAAATTTAGTGTACATGTCCGTGATTGACTCATTAGGTTCCATTCAAAACATTTCATAAGTATGCACTAACATGTTCACCTTAGTATTTTTCACTTGATCGGTACCCTCATGGATAACTTCAAGTGTTTCCCATATTTCTTTGGCTGAAGTGCAAGTAGATATCCTATTGAGTTCACTAGGATCTAATGCATAATAGAGGAGATTCATTGCCTTAGCATTAATCTCGGATTGCTCAATGTCATTTTCATCCCAATCCTTTTCGAGCTTTGGGATGGAAACACCATTAACCACAACCGAAAGAATATGTGGACCTTTATTAACTACTCTCCATAAATTATAAACAATAGAATGCATATAAATTCTCATCCTAGTTTTCTAATATGTATAATTTGATCCATTGAAAAATGGAGGTCTATTTGAGGCTTGACCCTCAACTATACTAGTACCAATAGGGGCTGCCATAGATCTTTACTCAAGGCAGTAAAGCCTATACACTGAGAACAGGGCTCTGATACCACTTGTTGTCCAGTATGCAATCCAAGAGAGGGGGTGAATTGGATCTCTAAAAATTAATTACTTGATGCAATGCAATTGTATGAAATCCAATCCAACAATTAACAAGGTACTATGAATTCAAATATGATGCTCTTAAGAAAAAATACAGTGGAAATAAAGAGCAATAAATAAAAGAGCAAGTAGAGAAGATAAGCAACCACAAAGACAAAGAAGTATAGTAGTTCGGTGCTATCTAATGCACCTACATCCACTCCCCAAGATCCCCTTGAAAACTCACTATAATCTCAACCGATTATAGCTGATTAGTTTTCTGGGTTCACTAATCAAAACCTGACTTATTTTTACAAGGCTCACAAGTCAAAACCTTACTTGGTTTTATAAGCTAACTAAGAACCTAAATGATTTTAAGGCTCACCACCAACCTCCCTTGGTTTTTTGGGCTAACCAAGAACCTAATTGATTTTCAAAGGCTCACTAATAACCTCCCTTGGTTTTACAATAGGCTAACCAAGAACCCTTACAGCAAATAATAGTTTTGAAGTAAAGAGAATAAAAGCTTTTTAATAAAAAGCGGATATCTCTTTGAAGCTCGATGTTGTGGTGCTTTTGAACTTGTTGAAGCCTCTTTGATTGCTCAAGAATGGATGATCTTTAATGCTCTTGAAGGCTTGGAGGCTTGCTTTTGCTTGAGAGTGGTTGAATCTTCAATGAATAGGAGTGAATGCTCTCTTTTCTTCTCTCTTGGATGTTTCTATTTCATTTTCATCAATAATGTTGCTTTTGATTTGATTTGGTGCATATAAATACCTTTCCAAGGCCTCAAATCTAGTTTCTAGCCGTTAGACTTGAAAATCTAGCTGTTGGAGGGTAAAAGGCTCGAGTTCTGCATTTGAAAAACTAGCCGTTACTGTTCCTAGAACTCCATGTGTCGACATTTCAGGCTATGAGTCGACACTTCAGGTCGACACTTGAACTTCTTGAGTCGACACCCAGTTCAAATATTTTCAATATGCTTCTCTGGAAATCTTAGATGTGTCGACACTTCCTTAGGTGAGTCGACACTTCGCTTCTATGTGTCGACACTTCTATAGTTCTTCATTTTTAGTAAGTTCTGTGACTTGAAAATCTTAAGCGATGAGCTGATCCATGTGTCGACACTTTGAGTTGACACTTTAAGTCCATGTGTTGACACTTCAGCCATGCCATCTGAAATATTCTTTGCATACCGGCTTGAGTCGACACTTCACTTTCATGTGTCAACACTTGGTGTCATGTGTCGACACTTTGAGTCGATACTTCTCTAAAATCTTCACAAAAATGCCTGAACTTGTGCTGAATCAAATTTATACTTCACTCAAATAACCATTCAAGCAAACTTTGATTGTCTAAGTCTTCTTTGAGCAGATCTCTTATCTAAATTTGGCTTCTTCAATCAAACAAACATTTTCAAATTTGTGAGTACCTTTTTCTATAAAAACATACTTCAAAGAAATCATTAGTACTCAACTTATACTTAACCATTTTGCTTATCATCAAAATCAATAACGAAGTCAACAGTAAGCCCAGAAAACCAAGTGAGGTTTTGACTTGTAAGCCTTTTAAAAACAAGTCGGGTTTTGATTAGTGAGCCCGGAAAACTAATCAGCTATAATCGATTAAGATTATAGTGAATTCCTAAGTGGGTCTTGGGGAGTAGATGTAGGTACATTGGATAGCACCGAACCACTATATTTCCTTTGTATTTGTAGTTGCTTGTCTCTTTCATTTGCTCTTCTCTTATTGCTTTTATATTTTCGCTGCACACTTATTAAAAGCACTTTATCTTTGCATTCATATTACTAAGTTTGATAATTGGATTGGTTCACATACTTGCACTTAAATTTTTAGAGACCCAATTCACCTCCCTTCTTGGGTTGCTTACTGGGCAACAAGTGGTATCAGAGCCCTGTTCTCAGTTTATAGGTCTAACTGCCTTGAGTAAAAATTTATGGTAGCCCCCCTTGGTACTAGTGTAGTTGAGGGACAAGCCTCAAATAGACCCCCATATTTTAATAGAACAAATTATACTTATTAGAAAACTAGAATGAGAATATATATGCATTCAATTGATTATAACTTATGACAGGTTGTTGATAAGGGTCCTCATGTTCTTTCGATTGTTGTGAATGGTGTTTCCATCCCAAAACTCAAAGAGGATTGGGATGAAAATGACACTAAACAATCCAAGATTAATGCGAAAGCAATGGATCTCCTCTATTGTGCATTAGATCCTAGTGAGTTTAATAGAATTTATACCTGCACATCTGCTAAGAAAATATAGAATACACTTGAAGTTACCCATGAGGGTACCGATCAAGTGAAGAACACAAAAGTAAACAAGCTAGTGCACACATATGAAATGTTCTGAATGGAACCTAATTAGTCTATCACTGATATGTATACTAGATTCACAAACATTGTAAATGGAATGAGAAGGTTGAAAAAAATAATGTCTAATGTTGATCTTGTCAACAAAATTCTTAGGTCACTTTCAACAACATGGAATCCAAAGGTGATCGCCATCCAAGAAGCTAAGGATGTTGACAAGCTACCATTGGAGCAATTGGTGGGATCGCTCATGACTTATGAGCTCAATCTAAAGCAAAAGTCTATGGAAATGGACAAGAAGAAAAATGGGATAACATTCAAGTCTACTGTTCAAGAAGAATCCTCAAATGATGAATCTGAAGAAGAAGAAGGAGAAGAGAGTGAAGAAGCACTCCTTCCTAGAAAATTCAAAAAGTTCATGAAGAGAAGGAAGTTCCCCTATAAGAAAAAGTTTCAATCAACTAAAGAAAAGGGAAAGGAAACGGAGAAAGAAAAAGAAAAGAAGAAGGAAATACCTACATGCTTCGAGTGCAAGAAGCCTGATCACTATAAATTTGACTACCCTCTCCTAAAGAAGTCAAGAAAGAAGCTTAGGAAGAAAGCTATGATGGTGACCTGGAGTAATAGTGAAGACTCTAGTTCGGAGGAAGAACAAGATGAAATTACAAACCTATGTCTCATGGCATATCAAGAGCAGGAAGAGGTAACTTTTGATACATAAATAAATTTTACTTTTGATGAATTAAGAAATATTTTTGATAAATTAATGCATGATTATAAACTGATTTTAATTGAAAATAGAAAGTTGAAAAAGCATGCAAATAGTTTTTTCTCATGAAAATAATTCTCTTTTGAATGAAGTTAGTGAATTAAAAACTAAACTTGATATTTCAAAAAAGAAAAATAAGGCTTTAACTATGGAAAATGATATTTTGAAAAGACCCAAGACTATCATTTCAAATGGTGATCTTTTGAAGAAAAACAAGGATTTAGAATTAGAAAACAAAAATTACAAAAATGAGCTTCATAAAATAAAACCTTTTATTGAAAAGTTTACTTTTAGCTCAGAAAAACTCAATCTTCTTTTAAATAACCAAAGAGCCATTTTCAATAAGTAGGATTAGGTTACAAACCTCAAAGATAATAAAAGTATTTGAAAAACTTTTTTGTACTTGCATCATCTAGTATCACATGCTTTTCATGCAAAAAACAAGGACACAAAGCTTTTCAATGTGATATGAGAAAAATTAATAACTTTAGAAAAGTTTGGGTTCCAAAAGGATTCAATTTAAGTACTAACCCTAAAGGACTCAAGTTGGGTTGGGTACTTAAAAACAAAACTTGATTTGTTTTACAGGTATGTCTTGCAACCAAGGAAAATAAAAGACTATGATATCTTGATAGTGGCCCATAAGTTAGGGTTTCTTAGCCCTCAAGTTATGTACCCTGGGGTGAATATATAAATACCCCACCCCGTCTTGTATTTTTTGAATGCCATGGATGAATAAAATTTCTTGAGTTCTGTGTGAAGGATCTGTGTGATCCCTGATTTACTGTGTAAGGGCATCAGCATGAGCACAGGGTATGTATGTGATCCCTATTATTCCTAAGGATATCTGCATGATCCCTTCCCCCTTCTTTTCAGGATATCTGTGTGATCCCTAGGGCATCTGTGTGAGCCCTTTGGTTTGTGCTTATCCTCCTAGAGGAATCTGTGTGAACCATAGTTATCTTTCTAAACACTTCGACCTCTTCTTTCTTCTTCCAGTAAATCCTAATCCCCTAGTGACTTCTCAGCTCGCCAGCGATCAAACCCCGATCTCTGTCCCCCATCAACTTGGTATCAGAGCTAGAGGATTAGGGTTTTTCTTCTTCCTTCCCGGTTCCACTTCCTTCCTCCCATCCAGATCCCCCTCCTCACCAGCCACACTGTTCCCTTTCTCCCCTGTTTCATATTTCGTTTATGGATCCTTCTCCAAAATCAATGCCGGACCACCCTCCCTCCAACCGGTCACCCACCACCGTTCCTCCCTTCCAGCCCTCACCCATATTTTCCACTTCGTCCATGCCAACCTCTCTGAGAACTGCCAATAGCCCCTACACCCGTGACTGGATCAACTGGAAGCAGGTCTCCAGCCTCAGCGACATCATCCACTGTTATGCCACCCCCAAACCCTGCAACTAGTCGATCAATGCCTGGCAGCCGACGAAACCCCACGCCATAGATTTGGTTGCCCATGGCCCCCCAACCAGAAGATCCCCCTCCGTCTCGCTCGCCTCCAGCCGTTGTGTCCGCCTCCACCCGAGCCATCCACTGGAAGACCCATCTTCGTTAGCCTCCGCCCAAATCGATTCCTTTCTTCTCTGCCTCATCGATGCCCCATCCTCCATCCATGAAGTTTCCCACCGATCGGATAGCCGAGAAGACTCAGTGATGCCGCCTCCCACCAGACTTCCTTTCCTTCGGTGAATAGCCACCGACTGTCCCAATGCCATTACCATCCTCAGCCCCAGATTATGTTCACCTCCTCCCTTCCGCCCGAAGCCCCATAGCCGCTACGTGAAAGACACCGGTCCGCCGACCTCATTGAAGAGATCACCTCCTAGCCCATCAGCGGTCGTCTTCTCCTCTTCGTCGATGACATCTCCCCTGATGGCAGTCGATAACCCCGATGCTTAATTCATCATCGCCCTCAGGCTTCAGATCAAAATCTCCATTTGATCACCTCCTTGCTCTCCGTTGGCTAGCTGCCTTCCTCCGCCATGGTCACCACCATCATTCTGGTACCATAGCCGGTGAACTCTCCTTCCGGGTTGCCCTCCGTTCCACCTAGAACTTGGTTCGTGGAGAAGAAGGCACCAAGGTGATTGCATGAACATGAATACGTTTCCCATACCTACTATCGACTTCAGGTTCTACACAGATCTCATAGCAGAACCTCATGGATATCAAAGCTACACCCTCTTCAAAGCAACACGAATTTCAAAGCTGCACAGGTTTCAAAGTCACACAGATTTCAAAGATGCACAAATTTCAGAGTTGCACAAATTTCAGAGCATAGCCTCCTCTTTATTCCATGTTTATTTTGATATATTTGGGTTTATTTGACTGGATCTATTTTATTGATTTGTCTCTTTTGATGTGCTTAGATTTTGTTCCATCAAAGCCCCCGCTAAGCCTGACTCGATGGAGTCGAGTTCTCCCCACTTCAGGAGAATGATGGGGACCCGAGAGTCTAGTATATTTTATTTTAAGTCCAGCTAAGTCCATTTAGTCGAGTCTAGTTATTTTTAGTCCAATCAAGTGAGTTAGATCGAGTCTTATAATTTTCATTCATTTCAAGATCCAAGAGGAGAGTAAGTAGACCTAGAGATTTACCAGACCCTCCCCAATCAGAACTGGATTCCATGCACTTAGGCCCTTACATGCCTTCAAGCCCACAAGAGAGAGCTCCAGTCCAAGACAAAAGCCCACTGTTGACCAGGTCCACCAAGATTTCTTGGCCCACAAGTCAGGGTTTCTTAGCCCTCAAGTCATGTACCCTGGGGTGAATCCATAAATACCCCACCCCCTCTTGTATTTTTTGAATGCCATAATGAATAAAATTTCTTGAGTTCTGTGTGAAGGATATGTGTGATCCCAGGATATTTGTATAATTCCTGATTTACTGTATGAGGGCATCTGTGTAAGCCCAGGGTACCTGTGTGATCCTTATTGTTCCTAAGGATATCTGTGTGATCCCTTCCCCCTTCTTTTTAGGGTATCTGTATGATCCCTAGGGCATCTGTGTGAGCCCTTTGCTTCGTGCTTGTCCTCCTAGGAAAATTTGTGCGAACCCCAGTTATCTTTTTAAATCCTTTGACCTCTTCTTTCTTCTTCCAGATAAACCCTAATCCCCTGATGACTTCTCAATTCACTAGCGATCCAACCTCGATCTCTGTCCCGCATCATATGGATTGGTTATAGTGGATGTTTTTTCAAGGTTTACTTGGATTTTCTTTTTTACTCATAAAGATGAATCATTTTCTGTATTTGTAAAGTTTTACCAAAAAGTTTCTAATAAAAAAGTTACTTCTGTTATTTACATATGAAGTGATCATGGTTCTGAATTTGAAAATCAAGATTTTGAAAGTTTTTGTAATGAGAAAGGTATAGAATATAATTTTTCTGCACCTAGAATACCTCAACAAAATGGGGTAGTAGAAAGAAAAAATTGTATTTTAGAAGAAATGGCACGCACTATGTTTTACAAAAATGATTTGCTAAGATATTTTTGGGATGAAGCAATTAATACTGCCTATTATATTTTAAATCATGTTTTAATCTGCCCTATTTTAAAGAAAACTCTTTATGAACTTTGGAATCAAAGAAAACCAACTTTGAAGTATTTTCGAGTTTTTGGTTGTCAATGTTTAATTTTGAATAATAGTAAAGACAATCTTGAAAAATTTGATGCCAAGTCTGATGAAGGTATCTTTCTAGGATACTCTACATCGAGCAGGGCATACAAAGTTTTTAACAAAAGAACCCTAGTTGTAGAGGAGTCTATACTTGTGGTTTTTGGGTGATCTGAGTGGTTGGTGAGGAATGTAGCATCTCGATCGGCATGCTGCTTGCCTTTTTGGTGCAACTGGCTGTTTCAGGTGGTCCGCATGATTTGGGAGGTGCTTCGGTACGGTCCTCGGGCAGCTCGCTAGTGTCCTTGGCTGGTGGGGACCTCATCCGGGCTAGGGCCGAGCTGGGACGGCAAGGCTTGCTCCGTCCTAAGCACTCCGAGCTTGCAGGGGGCACTTTGGTGGAGGAGGGTGAGGTGTGTGCCCGGTCCGGAGGGCACGCGCTCGGAGAGGCTCCACATCGATGGGTGAGCTCTCAGCTCGACCTCGATTACGGGGCACTAACCTCTAAGGGTCTCACTCCGGAGGGCAGACCCGGTCCAGAGGGCGCACACTCGGAGAGGCTCCATATCGACGGGTGAGCTCTCAGCTTGACCTCGACCGCAGGGCACTAACCTTCGAGGGTCTCGCTCTGGAGGGCAGAAGGTGGACCCGGTCCAGAGGGCATGCACTCGGAGAGGCTCCACATCGGCGGGTGAGCTCTTAGCTCGACCTTGACCGCAGGGTGCTAACCTTCGAGGGTCTCACTTTGGAGGGTAGAAGGCGGATCCGGTCCAGAGGGCGCGCACTCGGAGTGGCTCCACATCGACGGGTGAGCTCTCAGCTCGACCTCGACTGCAGGGTGCTATCCTCCAAGGGTCTCACTCTAGAGGGCGGAAGGCGGCTCCGACCTAGGTGTCCCAAGCTCGTGGGCTTGACCTGGCGAAGGACTGAGCTCGGTTTTCTATTCTGAGGGAGCTTAGCTTGGCTCGGTAGTGGGATCCGGGTCGGAGAGTCGACGCGGCATCTCTTCTTGATGTGGTGCCTACCGGTTTCTCCATGTCAGCAAACCATTCACATCATTTGTCCCCCACTCTCGAGGCCCGTTAGTGCACGGCGCTCGGGTCGAAGGGAGTAATTGCGATGCTGATGTGGAAAGGCAAAGATTTGGCATGATGATGGCCATGATTACTGGCGCTTCAGGGACCGACCCTGCAGGCCAATACGGGGATGCCATGTGGCCATGTCCGAGGAGCAGTTAATGCTAGCACAGAATACAAAGCGACTGGGATGCCATTCTCACCGATGGGTGGCATGTGGCGCAGATCCGTTGGTGGAGCGGTTGAATCAGTACGAATACCTTGGGTCGTTTCAAAATGAAAAGAAGGCCTTACCCAAACCATCAATTCTTTTTGAATTCTCCGTGCCTGCTGCCGCCGCTCCCAAGCTTCTTCTTCCTTCCAGTCATCCCGAGTTTTCTTAAGGCAATAGGTTAGCTTCTTCTTCTTCCTCCTTCCCCCACTAGAATAAGGTTCTTTCCCGGGGTCCGGAGTCTTCTTTCAGTTAGATCCCCTCTTCGATCTTCTACTTTGAGTTCTTCCTCTCCTTTGTCCTTGAGGATGTCCCATTTTGGTCCAAGCTTTCGCCCCTCTACTGATCAGGGCGAGGCCAGTCCTTCCAAGCAGAGGCCGGCATCCTCCTCTTCTTCCTCTAGTGGGGAGGAAGACGTAGCTCGCTTTGAGCTCAGTAGGAGGCGTCCTCTTGGTCCAGTTCTAATTAGGGAACCGGGGTCCGGTTCTTCTTTGCCTCCTCCTTCTCCTGCTCCTACTCCTGAGTCTGCCCAGCTTGCAGGCCCTGGTGGGGTTGCCTCAACGATCACCACCGGGGAACTCAGGACTATCCAGGATGTCTATGGGATCCCACCTTCCGTCCGACTCACAATCCCTCGTCCAGGGGAACGGGTAACTTCGAGTGGCCCAGGCCATCTTGCCTTCTATGAGGGGACCTTCTTTGGAGGTCTCCGCTTTCCCTTCCATCCTTTCTTTCTGTCAGTCTTAGACAATTATCATCTGGTCCCGGCGCAGCTAGTGCCAAATGCTATTAGGGTCATTTTTTTCTTCATTGTGTTTTGTCATCTTCACGGGTTCGTGGCCCGATTTTCTTTGTTCAGTGCTTTCTTTGCCCTGAAGCGCCACCCAACCGAGGATGGGTGGTGTTCTTTGTCCTCCCGCTCGAGGGGCATTAAGTTTGAACTTCCCTCTTCCATCAGGGGATGGAAGAGCAAATTTTTCTTTGTTGTGGTCGAGGGGGTCGACTAGGTCTGGAGCGATCCGGACAGGTCTCCCAATCGAAACTCTACGGTTGATGCGGCTGACCGGGATGACTACGAGCAGCTCTGCACCACCCAGATATCTCCTCTCGAGGTCCTGTTATCTGAGTAGAACTTTGCCGACTCCGGGGTCGATCGAACAAATTGGTTGGGTGAATTCGACCTGAACCTTTTCTTTTCCTTTATTGCACTTCCTGCACTTCTTGCACTATTCCCCATAGATTCTAACTGTTGTGTGATCCACATGCAGGAATGATATTCTTCGAGAATGACCTCCTGGCAATCACCAAGAAGAGGTCACCGACCGGGCTGGCTGGGGAGCCCTCGTCGAGGCGGGCGTGGAGTGAGAGTGCCCCTGCAGCCGCCCCCACAGTGGTGATTGGTCTGAGCTCGGCTGTCTCAGCGGGCCCGAGCTCAAGGGTGTCCCGTGCTGCTTCCATGCCGGTGGAGAGGGCAGCTCCTACGGCACTGAGGCCCGCCTAGCAGGCCCCCGTTGTAGAGCCGGAGGTGGTAGTCCGAGCGAGGGCTGCCGCTGCTGCTGCTGCACCTGCCATCCTCCGAGTCAGTCCGTCATCGATGCTAGGGGTGAGGAGACCCGGGCCGAACCTAGGGCCACGACGGAGGTGCCATTTGCACCGACACCGGCCTCCCAGCCTGCCCTTCGGGGTCCTTCATCCAGTGGCGCAAGGCCGCCCACTCACAGAGAGAGCTGGAGGGAGGAGGCCCGGCACCATCTCCCTTTCAACAAGGGGCCGAAGAGTTCATTTCTTCGGATATCCGAGCTTGCCGAGTGCATGATGGATTTCTCCATCCAAGTATGCGATTGGCAAGAGATGGCTGGGATGCGGTTGACCGACGTCATCAGTGCCATCTTTTCCCAGCTGTATTCGGTAAGCTCTTTCACCTTTTTTATCATTCATTCATTTTTTTTTCTTTTTTTTATTTCATCATCATTTTTTTTTACTGACTTTCTTTCATGGTGCAGATTGGTGGCGAGGCCCTCTACATCAAGGGCCACTTCCAGAGCTGGGAGCATCTCGAGCGGCAATAGTGATGGGGGACCTGAAACCTATCCGGGTTTCACCTTTTATTTTTTTTAGAATTTTAAAATTTTTTTTAGAATTTTTGTATTTTAGTTATTCCAGCTATTCCCTTTATTCCCATGTTATCCCGATGTTATTCCAACTTTATTCCAGGCTATTCCTATCTCCTTCAACCTCTAGAAAAAAATCACAGAGGCCTTTTTTTTTCTTCGATTTTTTGCCCCACCGGTCCGCGATCGGCCGTGCCCGACCCCCACCACTGCCGCCGATCCGCCGCCCTGCCGTCCCGCCGGCATCCCTGGGGCCTCACGCCCGTGCGAAGACTCGCGGTCCGTGGAAGACCAACGGTCGCCCACGGCCGCCGCCGCCGTTTCGCCACCACCGTCGTGCCGCCCCGCCACCGCCGTCCGCCCGCTGGCGCGCCACCAGGCCGCCCCGCCGCCGGCATCCCTGGGCCTCACGCCCGTGGGAAGACCCGCGGTCCATGGAAGACCAACGGTCCCGCCCACGACCGCCGCCGCCGTTTCGCCGCCGCCGTCGTGCCGCCCCGCCACCACCGTCCACCCGCCGGCGCGCCACCAGGCCACCCCGCCACCGCCCACTGGGCCGGGTGCCGAAGATCCAGGTGCCCCCTATTGCTCGGTCGTGAAGGAGCTTTCGCACGTTTTTCAGAGCAACCAAATGAAGCTTCTGCACGCATCTCAAAGTGGTGGAAGAAGAGTTGTTTTGCACGATTTTTGGAGTAGCACGAGTTTCAGAGTGGAGGGGATTTCAAAATTCAAAAAACGAGATTTATTTGGTAATTTTTTTAATGAATGTAATTTGGAAAATTTGGGATTTTGATTTTGAATTTGATTTCAAAATCAAGGGAGGATTTCAGGGGATTTTATTTTTGAATTTCAAAAGGGATATGGGCATCTATAAATACCCATACTCCTCTTGTAAAAAAACAGTTGAATGAAATTTTTGAGTGTTCTTCCAGTGTGTGGTTCTGGGCTGAGACCCTTTTTCCTTCGTCCTTCGGGACGTCGAGGGGTGTGAGGCCCCAAGTATCTCCTTTCTCCCTCCCACCTTCGTGTCTTCCCCTCGTGGCCTTGAGAACCATCCTAGCGCCTCTAAGTACTGAGGAGGGCGTAATACCTTAGAGGTGGACGGTCTCTTCATTAGGGTGAGTCCCAAGATCCATGAGTTCTCCCCCACCCCCGTCCTCCGTGACCTTGAGATCCATCATAGCGCCTCTAAGTATTGAGGAGGGCGTAATGCCTTAGAGGTGGACGGTCTCTTCGTTAGGATGAGTCCCAAGGTCTAGGAGTTCTCCCCCACCCCCATCCTTCGTGACCTTGAGATCCATCCTAGCGCCTCTAAGTATTGAGGAGGGCGTAATGCCTTAGAGGTGGACGGTCGCTTCGTTAGGATGAGTCCCAAGGTCTAGGAGTTCCCGTCCCAGCCTCCCATCCCCATCATTCCTTCGCCATCTCCGTCAAGAAAATTTTAAAAAAAAAACCAAAAGAGCCCAGTCGTTTTAGGATTTTTGGGGGTCGTTCTATCATAGTCCTGGAGGCTTCTTAGCCCTCCCATGATCCTTGATTTGCTTTAGGTGTTTTTCCTCTTTTCAAAATAACAATAGGTTTTCTTCGTGTCCTTCATTCTACATCAATTTGGTATCAGAGCTAGTAGTGGGCTAGGATTTGCTTAGTCCTCGAACTCGACGGAGTCGAGTTCTTCGTGCTGCAGGAGAATGATGGGGGACCCGAAACCTATCCGGGTTTCACCTTTTATTTTTTTTAGAATTTTAAATTTTTTTTTTAAAATTTTTGTATTTTAGTTATTCCCGCTATTCCACCTATTCCCTTTATTCCCATGTTATCCCGATGTTATTCCAACTTTATTCCTGGCTATTCCTATCTCCTTCAACCTCCAAAAAAAAATCACAGAGGCCTTTTTTTTTTCCGATTTTTTGCCCCACCAGTCCGCGATCGGTCGTGCCCGACCCCCGCCACTACCGCCCGCCCGCCGGCGCTCCGCCGATCCGCCGCCCTGCTGCCTCGCCGGCATCCCTGGGGCCTCACGCCCGTAGGAAGACCCACGGTCCGTGGAAGACCAACGGTCGCCCATGGCCGCCGCCGCCGTTTTGCCACCACCGTCGTGCTGCCCCGTCGCCGTCGTTCGCCCGCCGACGCGCCACCAGGCCGCCCCGCCGCCAGCATCCCTGGGCCTCACGCCCGTGGGAAGACCCGCGGTCCGTGGAAGACCAACGGTCGCCCACGACCGCCGCCACCGTTTCGCCGCCGCCGTCGTGCCGCCCCGCCGCCGCCGTCCGCCCGCCGGCGCGCCACCAGGCCACCTCGCCGCTGCCCGCTGGGCCGGGTGCCGAAGATCCAGGTGCCCCCTATTGCTTAACCGTGAAGGAGCTTCCGCACGTTTTTCAGAGCAACCAAATGAAGCTTCTGCATGCTTCTCAAAGCGGTGGAAGAAGAGTTGTTTTGCACGATTTTTGGAGTATCACGAGTTTCAGAGCGGAGGGGATTTCAAAATTCAAATAAACGGGATTTATTTGGTAATTTTTTTAATGAATGTAATTTGGGAAATTTGGGATTTTGATTTTGAATTTGATTTCAAAATCAAGGGAGGATTTCAGGGGATTTTATTTTTGAATTTCAAAAGGGATATGGGAATCTATAAATACCAATACTCCTCTTGTAAAAAAACAGTTGAATAAAATTTTTGAGTGTTCTTCCAGTGTGTGGTTCTGGGCTGAGGCCCTTTTTCCTTCGTCCTTCGGGACGTCGAGGGGTGCGAGGCCCCAAGTATCTCCTTTCTCCCTCCCACCTTCGTGTCTTCCCCTCGTGGCCTTGAGAACCATCCTAGCGCCTCTAAGTACTGAGGAGGGCGTAATGCCTTAGAGGTGGACGGTCTCTTCGTTAGGGTGAGTCCCAAGATCCATGAGTTCTCCCCCACCCCCGTCCTCCGTGACCTTGAGACCTATCCTAGCGCCTCTAAGTATTGAGGAGGGCATAATGCCTTAGAGGTGGACGGTCTCTTCGTTAGGATGAGTCCCAAGGTCTAGGAGTTTGGTGCGGGCACCAGACTCAGAAGAAGACTTCAGAGCTCCATCTGGATCTCTGATTAACCTTGCCCGAAGAATTAGGGTTTTTGGTTTTTAATAAGAGTTGACTAGATCAACTTAATTTAGCTTGAGTCTACATTACCTGCATTTTATTTTGTTGAGTCATGTTGACTCAGTAGTGGACTAGGGTTTCAACCTGGGATGTTACATTTTCTCCCAAGACCAGGCAAGTGGACACCACACTCCCAGCCACACTCCCAGTCCAGGGGGCGCCATATCCACATCCAGCAGCTTTTGGTCCCCACTCCACAGATGGCAACTTCCTTCTTTCATGCACCAGATAAAGAGAAGTCCACCAAGAGAGCACAAATCAAGGGGGGCGGCCAAGACTTTCCCAAGAAACTCCAAGCAAAGAAGGGAAGAAATTTCTCTTGGAAGAGAACATCAAGGGGCGCCCACTACCTGCCAAAACAATCAAGACAAAGATGGGAAGGACCTTGACTTAGGGAGGAAGAAAAGGAGGAGTCCAAAAGAGTTGATCCAGGGAAGGAAGAAAATTTTTTCTTGAAAATCCAAGCAAGGTGGCGCCATCTACCTGCCATTTATAACCCAAATCCTAATTTTTGATATTTTGGCCGTCCATATGTAAGGGATTTGCCCTAATTTGGAGATCCCCTCCTTTAGTCCCACATGGGAAGATGTAAAACCCTCCTCCCTTGTAATGCCTTATAAATTAAACCCCTCTTGTAAGTTTACAAGAATCAGAGATGAATGAAACCAAATTTTTTTTGTGAGCAAACTTTGTGTTTTCTCTCTTCCGCACTTGTATCCAGGTGTTGAGCTCCGTGAGGGAGTAAATCCGGGTTCCCCAGGAACCTTGAGGAGGTGTGAGATCTCCAAAACCCAAACCCTAGGTTAGCCACTTCTACTCCAAACCCTAGCCGCCCACCATCCACTTCAATCCACCAAACCCTAGCCTATCCCACCTCCCACAGCCTCTCTCTCCAAGTCCAGGCCGACCACCAGCATTCAGCTACAGTCCGAATACATCAGATCCAAAGCTCTTTCCAGAGGAAGTCAAATCAGCCTTCAAGAGAATCCGGATCTCAGCGACATCAGCCTTCAAGTTCTTCAAACTGGTAAATCCTTCCCTGAGTCTCTGAATCCATCACTTGTTTTTTTTCTTCCCAGATCTTGAGTCCAGGAGAAGCCGACCCAGCCACGAGACCAGTATTGGAGGATCCATTGCGAAGATAGCCGAATCCGAGGATCCAACAATCTGCTCGAGAGAGTTCTTCCACCCAAATTCTGTGAGATCACTGTCTGGTTGGTAAACCATCTCTCCTCTCTATTTCTGTTCTGTTGAAAGTTCAGAGCGAAACCCTAGGTCTGGGAGTTTCTCAACCCCCAGCGATCCGTTACTTCTGAACTACTCTGATAACTTAGCTTTTTCTAAATTGTGCTTTCAATCCTTACCTAGTTTCCTTCAACTTAGTTTAACTTTACTTTGAGTCAAAGCCAATTTCTGAAATATAAAAGAAAAAAAGAGAATTAATCTTAATTTTACTTCCGCATACACTTCTTTATTCTTTGTTCTGCATCATTTTTGGTATCAGAGCTTCCGTTCTGCATCATTTTTGGTATCAGAGCCCTGTCTAGGGTTTCTGTTTGATTGCCTGTTTGAGTCCCTCTCTTTTTACTTTGTCTGCTCGAAGTAGACTCCCCAGGACATCCGGTCCTAGGAACGAAGCGAGGTGCAAACCTCCTCTTCCCATTCCACGGGGTGTTCCTAGGGTGTAGGGGATCCGTTGGGTTACAACTTCGTAGCAGAAATTGTAAACGGGGAAGTGCTCTATTTTTAGCCCGTAATTGCCCTATTGCAGGAATTATTTCTCACTGCAGGTAACTTCAAATTCAGTGATTTTTATTTTTCTGAAACCAGTATAATTGAAACTAATTTGCATAATTTTCTCATGATTTATTGGTTTCCGTGTGATTTCTGAGAATTAAATTACTGCAACTCTGTTTTTGTGTTCTGCAATCCATTTATTTTTGAGTGTTCATCTCTTAATTCAACTTAAGGGCATTTGAGCATCTGAGATAAGGGGAGGAGTTGATAACCTCTACTTAGCTCAAAACCACCACCCCTTCATTCGAACCTAAGCCTTTAATCTAAAATTGATTAGACCTAATTTGCCCTAGTGGGCTAGGGACATCAACAAGTCGGGTCAAGGCTAGTGTTGAGTCAGTTTGTCTGGTTACTCTATGTGTGCTTTGTACTCAGTGTCTAGAATGGTGGTTCAGGAATTCCATCCCGAAGGGCTTGTGTGCTGGTCCGCCTACCTGGCCAATCTTCGATTGGTGTCTAGGATTGGCATTGAGGGACCTAACACTCCCCTTACACCTGCCTGGCTGAGTCCTAAGTTACTACAGGCTAGCTTGCCACTCTGATTGGGCATCTAGTTTGGGCTCTAGGTCTAGTTAGCCTGTAGTCGTTCAGTTGAGTCTCATTCTGTGTGCTTGCTTGCATCATCATGTCTACCCGGAATGGAGTACCCTATCAACCTAGTCAAACCCAACCAGATTTAGAGGCCATGGTTAGAAATCTTACCAAAAGTATGACCAAATTGAGTCAGGACATGAATGAGGGTTTTTCCCAGTTTAGGGATCGAGTCCAAGTACTTGAGAAACGTAGACATCAAAATTGGACCCCTGATCCAAAATTTAATAGGACCCCACCTCACCCATGCCAGGAACCTAGGAGGACCTTATACCATGATCCCGAGCATAACCTTAGGAAGCCTAACCATGATATCTATAGTGTGGATCGTGTCTATGAGAGGTCCTTACAATATTCTAGACCAGTCACTCAACAACCCAAGTCTTCTAGATCAAACCATTTAGATCCACACCCATGCCCAAGTAAGGTCTCTACTAGCTTGAAACCCAGTGTGACCCAGGTTCCTATATCTCAAGAATGTTTGTTTTGTGGAGAAAGAGGCCATAAATCTAGTCAGTGCCCATGCATAGGACTGGCTTGTGCACAGCTAAGTGGTAAGAATCCTAAGGATGACATTAATGAGGGAGAACCCAAGCCTACCAATGAGGAAGAACGGTTAGGTATGACAAGCCTAGAATCAGTTGACCCGATTACCACTGACCCGAAACCCATTGAAGATGGCATCGAGGAAGTATATGATGCTGGCTTGAGTCTAGTTGATGAATATGAGGGGGAAGAACTTGAAGAATGTGACATCGATACTATTGGTTCCTTACCTGAGGAGACCTTGGAAAGCAACCAAGTAGTAGGACCTAGTTCAGAAATTCAAGAGATTTGTGAGAACAAGGTTTCTTTAGTCAAACACCCCCAGAAAGAACTCATAGTGTTAGCCCGAGATATCAGTGCGTATCCTCTAATGACAGCCATTCTCCAAGTACCAATTGAAGATCTTTGCACTAAACTGTTTAAGTTTGCCCACCCTATGGTAGATCCTCTCCTTAGGATGACTGAATCAAGCCTCTTACAATTGGACCTTGTCCCATGCCCAGCCACTAAGGTCTCTCCCATAATCTCAGTTGAACATCCTTGTCTTGAACGGATTGATTCACCCAGTCCTGTAGAAGTCCTCCTTATGACCCCAAACGCCTTCCTTCGCATGACTGACCTATCCTTCTATAGAGTATACCTTTCCGCACCCATAGGTCAAATTTTAAGTCTTAAGGTCATCATCCATAGGCCCTCCCATGAATCATTCTCTAATCCAGTTCTTGAGAAAGTGGATCATTGTTTGCTTAGAGAACAAACCTTAACTATTGCAATCACATGTCCTAGGCTACTCCCCGAACCATCTCTTGATCCATTCCTAGGAATAGCAAACTTTTCCTTTCGTAAGGATGACCAGTTGACACTTATAGATCACCATTCAAACCTTCAGGTCACCACCTTTAATCAGCAGGTAATTCAAGACTCCACCTCATATTTCCTCCCTTTCTCTAGGACTTCCAATGCTTCTTACATCATCCAAGTATACTTTGTCGAAGTCTTTAGAGTGAACCACGTGTTAGAACCTATTAGGTTTGCCACCTACTTCTGGAAGACCTTATGGCACCTACTAGGCACCCATGATAAGTTTTCATGCTCTGCATGCCATCCTCCGACCCAAGGTCAAACCCAGAGAGCCATAGTTTGTTAGGTTTAGACCTAGGGTTCCTTTGAATAAAAGTCCATTCTTTAGGAATGCATCGTCAGGCGAGTTTAGGACATTGTCTTAGATTTTGATTGAGTGAGAATACCAGGAATTGGGATTTGTATTTACCCAGGGCTAAATTTGCATATAATGACTCGGTCAATAGGTCTACGGGTAAGAGTCCATTTGAAATTGTGCATGGTTACAAACCCCACACACCTATTGACCTAGCTCCTTTACCAGTCCACACACGGGTCTCCGAGTCTGCCGAAGTTTTAGCACAGCATATAAAAGACTTGCATAAAGAAATTCAAGCCAAAATAAATTTAAGTAACGAAACTTATAAGAAATTGGCTGATTCTCAAAGGCGAGTCAAAACTTTTGACGAAGGAGACTATGTAATGATTAGGTTAAGGCCTGAACGGTTTCCTCCTGGAACCGTTAGAAAGTTACATGCTAGGGGAGCTGGACCATTTAGAGTGGTAAAGAGAGTAGGATCCAATGCCTATGTGCTCGAGTTGCCTCCAGAACTAGGCATTAGCTCCACTTTCAACATTACAGACCTAGTAGAGTATAGGGAGCCAGCTGTGATTCCCAGTGAGGCTTTTGAACCTAATCCTGCTCTTGAGAGTAAACCTGACCCTGTGTGTCCACCAACAAATTGGCCTGTGAGGAAAGAGCAGATTGAAAAGATCCTGGATGATCAGGTTATCTCTACTCGTAATCGAGGATACCAAAGATACCTGGTCCGCTGGCTAGGAAGGCCAGATTCTGATGACTCTTGGATCTCTCGAGAAGAGTTACAAGAGCTGGACCCAGACCTCTTGGAGAGATACCAGAGACAACTTGATCCATACTTGACAGGGTCGAGTTCCTCTCACCCTGGGAGAATTGGTGCGGGCACCAGACTCAGAAGAAGACTTCAGAGCTCCATCTGGATCTCTGATTAACCTTGCCCAAAGAATTAGGGTTTTTGGTTTTTAATAAGAGTTGACTAGATCAACTTAATTTAGCTTGAGTCTACATTACCTGCATTTTATTTTGTTGAGTCATGTTGACTCAGTAGTGGACTAGGGTTTCAACCTGGGATGTTACATTTTCTTCCAAGACCAGGCAAGTGGACACCACACTCCCAGCCACACTCCCAGTCCAGGGGGTGCCATATCTACATCCAGCAGCTTTTGGTCCCCACTCCACAGATGGCAACTTCCTTCTTTCATGCACCAGATAAAGAGAAGTCCACCAAGAGAGCACAAATCAAGGGGGGCGGCCAAGACTTTCCCAAGAAACTCCAAGCAAAGAAGGGAAGAAATTTCTCTTGGAAGAGAACATCAAGGGGCGCCCACTACCTGCCAAAACAATCAAGACAAAGATGGGAAGGACCTTGACTTAGGGAGGAAGAAAAGGAGGAGTCCAAAAGAGTTGATCCAGGGAAGGAAGAAATTTTTTTCTTGAAAATCCAAGCAAGGTGGCGCCATCTACCTGCCATTTATAACCCAAATCCTAATTTTTGGTATTTTGGCCGACCATATGTAAGGGATTTGCCCTAATTTGGAGATCCCCTCCTTTAGTCCCACATGGGAAGATGTGAAACCCTCCTCCCTTGTAATGCCTTATAAATTAAACCCCTCTTGTAAGTTTACAAGAATCAGAGATGAATGAAACCAAATTTTTTTTGTGAGCAAACTTTGTGTTTTCTCTCTTCCGCACTTGCATCCAGGTGTTGAGCTCCATGAGGGAGTAAATCCGGGTTCCCCAGGAACCTTGAGGAGGTGTGAGATCTCCAAAACCCAAACCCTAGGTTAGCCACTTCTACTCCAAACCCTAGCCGCCCACCATCCACTTCAATCCACCAAACCCTAGCCTATCCCACCTCCCACAGCCTCTCTCTCCAAGTCCAGGCCGACCACCAGCATTCAGCTACAGTCCGAATACATTAGATCCAAAGCTCTTTCCAGAGGAAGTCGAATCAGCCTTCAAGAGAATCCGGATCTCAGCGACATCAGCCTTCAAGTTCTTCGAACTGGTAAATCCTTCCCTGAGTCTCTGAATCCATCACTTGTTTTTCTTCTTCCCAGATCTTGAGTCCAGGAGAAGCCGACCCAGCCACGAGACCAGTATTGGAGGATCCATTGCGAAGATAGCCGAATCCGAGGATCCAACAATCTGCTCGAGAGAGTTCTTCCACCCAAATTCTGTGAGATCACTGTCTGGTTGGTAAACCATCTCTCCTCTCTATTTCTGTTCTGTTGAAAGTTCAGAGCGAAACCCTAGGTCTGGGAGTTTCTCAACCCCCAGCGATCCGTTACTTCTGAACTACTCTGATAACTTAGCTTCTTCTAAATTGTGCTTTCAATCCTTACCTAGTTTCCTTCAACTTAGTTTAACTTTACTTTGAGTCAAAGCCAATTTCTGAAATATAAAAGAAAAAAAAAAAGAATTAATCTTAATTTTACTTCCGCATACACTTCTTTGTTCTTTGTTCTGCATCATTTTTGGTATCAGAGCTTCCGTTCTGCATTAGAGTTCTCCCCCACCCCCATCCTTCGTGACCTTGAGATCCATCCTAGCACCTCTAAGTATTGAGGAGGGCGTAATGCCTTAGAGGTGGACGGTCTCTTCGTTAGGATGAGTCCCAAGGTCTAGGAGTTCCCGTCCCAGCCTCCCATCCCCATCGTTCCTTCGCCATCTTTTCCAAGAAAATTTTAAAAAAAAAATCAAAAGAGCCCAGTCGTTTTAGGATTTTCGGGGGTCATTCTATCCTAGTCCCGGAGGCTTCTTAGCCCTCCCATGATCCTTGATTTGCTTTAGGTATTTTTCCTCTTTTCAAAATAACAATAGGTTTTCTTCGTGTCCTTCGTTCTACATCAAATAGGCCATCGAGATCGAATCTTTAAAGGCTGATTTGAAGGAGAAGGCCGGGGCAAACGGGGTCCTTGACCTCGAAAAAGAGCTCGCCGATGCTGAGGGGCGAGTGAAGGGACTCTTGATGGCTCGCGATTTGGAGCGGAGTCGCTCGAAGAAGGAAATCAACGACCTTTCCGTCGTCAAGAAAAAACTGAATTGGTATAGTGCCGAGGCCGAACGGCACAAGGAGATCGCCCGAGCTACCCAGGTGGAGCTGGCAGTCATGAAGGAGAAACTTGCTGCTACTGAGAAGGTGACAAAGATACCAACCAACTCGACGGAGGTAGCTAGATTGGAATCCGTCGAGCTGAGGAGGGTGGCCGCTGAGGCCACGAAGGGTGTTGAGGATGCCGTCACCAGGTTCAAGGCTTCGGAGGACTTCATCGCTGAAATCCAGCAGATGGCATCGGATTCCTTTTACAAGGATTTCATGTACCTGCATGGCCAGGTCGAGGCGCTTATTCCCGATAAGAATCGCAGCTGCCTCAGGTATCCTTCAGCCTCGAAGGTGGAGGATGATGAGGAGGCCATCGCAGGAGCCATGGGCTCGGAGCCTCCATCACCAGCTGAGGGTGATCCTCCTGAAGTTAGGGCAGCTCAGCCGGAGACTTCTGAGTGTGGGAGCTCTCGGCCTCAGGACCCAGTAGAGAAACCGGCCGGCGTGGAATGACCCTTTTCTTCCTTGTCCTGCTTTGTACTTTTTGTTTCTTGTACTTATTCAGGGTCTCCCGGCATGTCGGGGGCCCAGAAGACACTTGTAACTTATGTCTTTGATTAATGAAATTTTTGCTCCTTTATTATCTATTTCTTTTACCTAGTTCTTCCCTTTTCTCTCTTTCATCTCCTCTCCTCTTCTTTTTGTATGGGGAGACCAGAGAGAAGGGCTGCACCTTGCTTGAGGCTAGGTCATGACACTTGAGAGCTACTGGGCTCAAAGGTATTTTTGACTGAGGGTCGTGAGGTTCAAAGGTCCCTTGGCCGGAGTTCTGGGCTCCGGTCTTGGGTTAGTGTCCAGGAGCTAGGCTCGGGGACATTGGCTGCTGAGAGCTGCTTGGCTCGAAGTTCTCTTGGTTGGAGATTTGAGCTTGAGAAGGCATCCTACAGCTGGGCTCGGGTACATTGATTACTGAGAGCTGCTTGGCTCGAAGTTCTCTTGGCTGAAGATCTGAGCTCCGGTTTTGAGAAGGCGTCCTGGAGCTAGGCTCGTGGTTATTGATTGCCGAGTGCTGCTTGGCTCGAAGTTCTCTTGGCCGAAGAACTGAGCTCCAGTCTTGAGAAGGCATCTTGGATCTGGGCTCGGGGAATTTGATTGCTGAGAGCTACTTGGCTCGAAGTTCTCTTGGCTGGATATCTGAGCTCCAATTTTGAGGAGTCCTGGAGCTGGGCTCAAGGATGTTGATTGCTGAGAGCTACTTGGCTCGAAGTTCTCTTCGCTAAAGATCTAAGCTCCAGTCTTGAGAAGGCATCCTGGAGCTGGGCTCGGGGATGTTGATTGCTGAGAGCTGCTTGGCTCAAAGTTCTCTTGGCCGGAGATATAAGCTCTGGTCTTGAGAAGGTGTCCTGGAGCTGGGCTCGGGGACGTTGATTGCTGAGAGCTGCTTGGCTCGAAGTTCTCTTGGTTGAAGATCGGAGCTCCGTCTTGAGAAGGCATCCTGGAGCTGGGCTCGGGGACGTTGATTGCTAAGAGCTGCTTGGCTCGAAGTTCTCTTGGCCGAAGATCTGAGCTCTGATCTAGAGAAGGCATATGATGTGGGATTAATATGCATGCAATTCTTTTTGTACGTTTTATATGTGGGGTTAGGTGATTAATACCCAAATTTTAGATCAAAATTAGTTGTAGGGAATTTTGTATGAATTTTTGAAGCCAAGCATGCATATTAGAATCTAGAAAAGTATTAAAGAAGGATCGCCGGGGCTGAGAAGCCTCGGTTAGGGCAAGTTCTCCTACAATATAAAGATTGGAGGTAGAGGGGGTGTACCTGACAATGTCTAAAGCACCCGGTGAAGATAATAGCAAAGGAATCTCTCATTCCTCGATGGATGCGGCCTGGAAAATCGAGCCAAAGACCCGTGGACACCCGGCTTTCTGCTCGATGGTCAGATTGAGGCTTGGCTGGAGTTGTTGGATTCATAGGAACTCGGGGACCTGCAAATGACCTATCAGGGATTAGAAAACTCAGAGGAAATCAAGAAAACAAAGAAAAATAGCAAAGGGAAGAAAGTTTTGGAGGGGGCTGGAAGGATGGTTGGCAGCAGGAAGATGGTTGCAAACACCGGGGAGAAGAACTCTCAAAGATGGCTTGGAGATCCTTCTACGTCATGGAGCTAGGCTCGGGGATGCTTGGAGTTGGAGAGCTACGTGGCTCGAAGATTCTTCTACGTCCTGGAGCTGGGCTCGGGGATGCTGTTGGTCCTTTCCTGCAAAACATGCAGATACCCATGCAAGGGAAAAAAATCGTTATCATGATCGTTGGTAGGGGAACTTACCTTACTGGGGGCGTCTTTGTAGGTTGCAGGCCCACCTCCCTCGGGGGAGCCTGACACCGTCGAGTTCTTCGAGGTAATGGACCCCTCATGATGGAACTTACGCCGTCTCGTGGGGGCCTTCTTATGGTGGTTCGTGATCGCCGTCCCGACAATCATGGCATCTTTGCTCACCTTTCTCCCTTGCTTTCTCCTCCCCTCATGGCGGGGAGATCACCCTCGGGAGGTAATGGACCCCGCTTGAGGTCTACCCCCCACAAACCTTTGGAGGTTGGTCTCCTTGATGAGCTTCTTGATCTCCTTCCCATGATTGCGACGTCTTTTGACATCACGACCGTGATCATGGTGGAGGCGATGATACTCTACCCTGCTATGACCGGTGAAGGGCTTCGCTGATGGTGGGTGTTGTAGTCTAGAGACTTGCCAGTTGGGCCTCGCATGTTGATGAACCGGCAGGAAAACCCCACCAGCTTGTACTCATGCCTTTCTAGGTGTGCTTTCGCTGTGTGCTTGATGGTTTCGTTAGCGGATTCCCCATCGAAGGGGACAGGGGGAGTGACGTCCTGGAGAGGCCTAGAGAAGATCACCCATCTGTTGACCTTTCCAGCTTATGTTGCCACCATTCTTCTACGGTATTTGACCTGGGGAGTGGTGATGGACTTGGTCATGCCCGTCCTGCCCCCCTTCCTGGCGTGCCAATCTGTTGTCACCAAGATCGTCGTGGCCCGTAGCTGTTGTTGGCACCGGAGTGCGCTCCTCCTCCTCTGTCGCCCGCCGTTCTCGGTTCCTGGACCTTCGTGCTGGGTGCGGCCGCCTCGCCACCCGGCGGTCCTCCACTCCGCTGCGGGTGCGGTTGCCTCGTCACCTAGCGGTCCTCCGCTCTTGAGCCTATTTTACAGCGATTAGAGACCCGGGCTGGGGTTCTGGCGGGGGCACGTCGATGATCAAATCAGTGACGATCCAGGAGAACAGATCCTCTTGGTCGGGCCCCTCTTGATGGACTCCGTACTAGGAGTAAAAGATGTGCATGAAGGTGAAAACGTTGCAGGGGGAGAGTGATAGCGGGGATAGAGGGGTGCTCTGTTCCTCGGCCTTTCCTTGTGCCCCTCGCTTCTCTTCAACAGTGGTGGTAGTGGCGCTTCACCCTCTTGGCCGGGCTTGCGCTTATGCTTGTGGTGGTGGTGGTGCCATCCCCCTTTTCTGGTGGGGGTCGCGCTTCCTATTCTTTTTTTTCTTCTTCTTTGGCTTGTATTTTTTGCCTGTGTCTTGGAGTTATTGTGTTACCTTCAGGTTTTTTGTGAACTTGGTTACCGTTTGGTGCTTGTCTCGGGATCCCCGCTGGGCTGTCAGGCATGTGCGGCGGTGTCCAGAGGAGCCTTTCCCAATTCATGATTGGGTGCGTTGTCAGGCGCTCCAACACTCTTCTTGGTTGCCTCATTCTAAGAAATTTGGGGGTGCCTCGAATGGCAGGCCGTCGCTCGCAGGATTCGAATCTCTTAGTTAGCTTTCTCCCTTGGGTGATCTGAGTGGTTGGTGAGGAATATAGCATCTCGATCGGCATTCTGCTTGCCTTTTTGGTGCAATTGGTGATTTTTGGTGGTTTGCACGGTCTGGGAGGCGCTGCTGTACGGTGCTCGGGTGGCTCGCCGGTGTCCTCGGCTGGTGGGCACCTCGTCCGGGCTAGGGCCGTGCTGGGATTGCAAGGCTTGCTCCATCCTAAGCGATCTGAGCTTGTGGGGGGGTGCCTAGGCGGAGGAGGGTGAGGTGCGAGCCTGGTTCGGAGGGCGCGTGCTCGGAGAGGCTCCACATCGGTGGGTGAGCTCTCAGCTCGACCTTGACTGCAAGGCACTAACCTCTGAGGGTCTCACTCCGGAGGGTGGAAGGCAGACCCGGTCCAGAGGGCGCGTGCTCGGGGAGGCTCCATATCGGTGGGTGAGCTCTTAGCTCGACCTCGACCGTAGGGCACTAACCTCCGAGGGTCTCGCTCTGGAATGCAGAAGGCAGACCCGGTCCAGAGGGCGCGTGCTCAGAGAGGCTCCACATCGGCAGGTGAGCTCTTTGCTCGACCTCGACTGTAGGGTGCTAACCTTCGAGGGTCTCGCTTTGGAGGGCCGAAGGCAGACCTGGTCCAGAGGGCGCATGCTCGAAGAGGCTCCACATCGGCGGGGGAGCTCTCAGCTCGACCTCGACCATAGGGTGCTAACCTCCGAGGATCTCACTCTGGAGGGCAGAAGACGGCTCCGACCTAGGCATCCCGAGCTCGTGAGATCGACCTGGCGGAGGACTGAGCTCGGCTTTCTGTTCTTAGGTTGCTTAGCTCAGCTCGGTAGTGGGATCCGAGCCAGAGAGTCAACGCGGCATCTCTTCTTGACGTGGTGCCTACCGGTTCCTCCATGTCAATGAACCATCCACATCAATGATATTATTTTCGATGCTATTAATGAGATTTTTTGTCAAGAGTTTGCTAAGCAAATGCAGGGAGAGTTCGAAATGAGCATGATTGGTGAGGACACCAGAGGCACTAGAATAAGATAGAGGCTTCTAAACCCTTTGTGAATTACTTAGTAGTGTTTGAGTCTAATTTATAATAAGGGCTCAGCCAATTTGAGCTATCATTTTCATTATTTGAGTCCTGTACCAGTCAGCTCATGTTGAGCTAATCATATTCTGAGTCTTGTAATCATGTCTAATTATATTGAATCTGTATTTAGTCAAGCCCGGTCAAAGAAGACTCAAGCATGTGAAGGACACCACCAAGCACGCCACCTCAACAGCTGCATGGAGTCCCAGTCACACCTTGGATTTTGCTACCTAGGATTACTTGTAGGATCATGAAGTTGGCCCATGCATGAGGAGTTGATGACCACATGCCAGCACACCCCTTCCACACCCCAAGCACACCAACTCCAAATGCCAGCATGACAAGAAGGAAAGTCAAAATAGATAAACATGAATCCCTTGATTCATACCAGCTTGCTTAGGAAAGAAGTGGTCCACCCAAAGACAAGAGAAGTAAGAAGTTGGTGCCCGTTGGTCCCCCCCTTTGGCTGCCCACTACCTACCTTGTTTGGAGGGATTTGCATGGCATGAGAGTGTTTTCTTCCATGTATTCAGCCCCACACTTTAAGAAGAAAGTGGGCACCCCTTATTTTCCTTGTTTTCTTTTGCTTGGGCCCTAAGTCTCATGACTCTATATAAGGGATCCCTTGTATGAAAATTGAATAACTTTTGAATGAATGTTATTGAGTTTTCTCATCTGCCGTGTGTTAAGGGGATTCTATGTGAGCCCCTCATTCCTCCTTGTCTGCTGTGCCCAGTCTCTAGCCGTCATCAAACCCTAGAAGCATCTTCTCTAAGCCTTGGCCGCCCAACATCAATCATCCCTTTCCCTTGCTATTTTTTAATTATTCCTTCATCCCTTCTTCAATTTCTAATCTTTGAAAGGCTGTTTGCAGGTCCCTCAAAGTCTACAAATCTAACAACTTTAGTCGGGCAGTGATCGGATCACCGGGTTGAAAGCTGAGAATTCGTGGGTCTTCGGCTTGATCATCCAGGCCGCATCTGGGAGCGAGAGCAATCCCTTCATATACGATTTTTATCAAGCGCTTCAACCATTGTCAGGTACACCCCCTCTGCTTGTCAGTAGCATTCTTGAAGGGGAACTAGCCCAACCGAGACTTCTCAGCCTCGGCGGTCCTCTTTTCTATTGCTTTTAGGTTCTTTTTGCATGTTGTTACTTCTTGTTTTGCATAGAACTCTCTACTTAGATTCATGGCCTTATCTTCGAGATTTAGTTACATCACTTAACCTATAAAAATAAAAAAAAAATATTATGCATGCATTTTAGTTTCGCATCAATGATGGGAGAACTCAATTTCTTTCTCGGACTCCAAATCAAGCAAACTAAAGATGGAATCTTCATCAACCAAGCTAAGTATACAAGGGAAATCATAAAGAAGTTTGGGATAGAGACTACTAAGTCAATAGGTACACCTATGAGCCCCTCTTGTAAACTTGATAAAGATGAGCATGGTAAATCTATTGATAAAAAATTATATAGAGGTCAGATTGGCTCTTTATTGTATTTGACGCTAGTAGATCAGACATAATGTTCAGTGTATGTATATGTGCTAGATATCAGTCTGATCCTAAAGAATCTCATCTGTTGGTTGTTAAGCACATTATTAGATACTTATTTGGTACAATTAATATTGGTTTATGGTATTCTAGAAACTCATCTACTAATTTAATTGGATTTTTTGATGCTAATTTTGCTTGGTGTAAATTAGATAGAAAAAGTACTAGTAGAACTTACCAATTTCTTAGAGTTAACTTAATCTCCTGGTTTAGTGAGAAACAAACTTCAGTTGCACTATCTATAACTGAGGCTGAGTATATTACAGCAGGAAGTTGTTGTGCTCAAATCTTGTAGATTAAGAAATAACTTGAAGATTTTGGAATCAAATTAACTAAGACACCCATAAAATATGATAATACTAGTGCTATTTGCTTAACTAAGAATCCTATTCAGCATTCTAGAAGTAAACATATTAAAATTAGGCATCATTTTATTAGAGATCATGTTAAAAATAATGATGTTGTACTTGAATTTGTTTGTACTGAATTGCAATTAGCTGATATTTTGACTAAGCCTCTCCAAAAGGATCGGTTCAGTATGATTAGAAGAGAACTTGGGGTCATTAATCCTTTTGATGGAGAATTTTCTACTCTATCCCATAAAATATCAAATTTGACATCAATTACATTTAATTATCTTGAATGTCATTGTATTCCTAGTGATTTTGCTCTACACTTCATTTTCTTTTTTTTCAGTTTTAAGTCGATGTGTCGACACATGAACGGTGACGGACCAAGAATAAAGATGGAAATGATGTGTTTTCTTGGCATTTTCTCCTCCAATTTGTGCCTACACATGCCCTAGCACTGTTCTAACCACTATTTCCCTTCAAATTTCATCAAAAACCCTCTCAAATTCTTGTTTTGAATAGTTATTGGTTTGGTTTTTGTTATAATCCATTTTTGTTTTGAACCGTTGAAACCCTAGTCTCATCTCCTCTTTTGTTCAATCCATGAACCTATGGAATGGGATGTAGAAAGCAAGTTGTTCGTTGCCCTCGGCCATCCAACCATGAAGAAGAGAGAAGGACAAAGGCCAGACATGAAGCTAGAGCACCTGATCCACCTGCTTGGCCACTTTTTCCTGCTTCCAATCACATGGGTTCAAAGATAGTTGTCGGTGGACACCGTGTAGACTTTGGATTCATCGACCAGCAGCACTTTCGGATTGGTCAGTGGCTTAGAGATACTAGTTTGGTTCCTTTTTGTTCATTGACTGAGAGATTCTGCTCGGGCCTGATACGAGAGTTCTATAAATCTTTAGCCCGTAGCAGTGATGGATGGATCACACAGGTTCATGGCAGAGATATCCCGGTGACTGCAGAGGTTCTGAGCAAAGTATGGGATATACCCCTGACAAGATCTGTCGTTGACAGCTTAGTGGATAGGTTTAGTAGACTCCAATGCATTTTCGAGTCAGATGTTCTACCTGAGGGAGCCACTGTTGCAGCATCCCGACTTTCTGCTGAGATGAGGTTATTGATCATAACATTGCCCGAATTCTTTTATCGAAGATTGGACATTTTGACAACATCACAGAGAGAGAGAGCTGCTTGTGATGGTCTCTTTAGTTTAGCATGTAGCAGTTTTCCTTCCGGTACTTATGATACATCAGATGATGGAGTCATCGACCAATCAGAGACTATGCTTGCCTGACGGGATGGGCTTGACCTTGCTCTTCAAAGCATATGGAGTGACATTTGATGATGAGACCTACTGGATGCTTTTACATACTGATGTCTACGACATCAGATCACTTCACCGGATGGGATATCAGTTAGTCAGAGGCTAGTGGAGTTGTCGAGTATTAGGACAGGCCGATGATAGAGATGAGGACACTGCGGAGGAGGAACTTATATATTCAGGCGAGGCAGGACCTTCAGAGGTATATTTACCTGAGATTCATCCTGAGCCAACAGCGCAACCAGAGCCTGCTCCTCGGCTTGAGCCAGCTACACAACCTCAGCTAGCATAGTCAGATGTTTCAAGAGCTTCAGAGAGTCTTATAGATAGAGTCGGTCGTATTAAGACAGATATTATGATTGTTCGACAGTGACTTGATAGCTTCACTATGGAGACCAGAGAGAGCCATCGAGGATTGAAAGATGGTATCGTTGCTATTTTGTCCACATTGAGTAGACCCTCTTCTGGGAGTGTTTCTGATTTATCTGCTCTTGCTGATTATGCTCCAGTTCCACCTGCTCCAGGACCAGACACTGATGGTGATGACGAGACTGACTCTGATGGATTTGACTTTCTAGATGTGATGACAGAGCTAGTGTTGGAGATAGCAGCAGACTTGCCTAGGAGTCCCATTCATGATCCAGAGAGTTCATCCTTTCAGACTCCTATCCTACCCACATCACCTTCTAAATCAGTCGATCATTTTCCTATTCCTATACTTTCACCAGTTATTAATACTCCTATTATTTCTTCAGTTGATACACCAGTTAATGATACACCAGTTATAGATACTCCTGTTGTTGATTCACCTTCCTTGCATACATCTTCACTTATTTGAGAGCTAGGATTCTATACTCCTGGTTTTCATTATCTTGATTCTGGTCCTTCATTTGATCGTACACCACCCCCGATAGTTGTTGAGACTATCACTCTAATCTACTCTGTTCCTGCTACCGACATAGCTTCCACCTCTTCTGCTTCAGCTAGAGGGAGGACTTATGTTCGATGCAAAGGACATGGTCGTCGTACTCCTTCATGACCGACCAGGACCCGCATTCATGATCTTCAATTGATATGGCCCCGAGCTCGAGCTTTCACTGATACTGGACCGATCGAGATTAGTTCATTAGATGATGAGGATGATGCTTACGATAGTTTTTATATGGTTTATATTTTTATACTTTTTGTATATTTTGATGTTCACTTTATATATCAAACTTGTTTTAAGTGAATGAAATACTATGTTTCACCTTATGACTTTGGATGAATGAAATGCATTAGTTATTTTCAGAAATTCACTATTTTCCTTTATGATCGAGTGAATGGCTTACATTTATGTTCAACTTTATTGCCTTCTTCCTTCCTTTTTAATGATAACAAAAAGGTGGAGAAATAAGTATGAATATTTATGAGAAATAAGTATAAATATGTATGAATAAATATGTATGATGAAAGAAATCCTAAATCTAAAATTTTGAAATTTTGAAAATCTGCAATCTTGAAAATTTCTATTCATTGAGTGAGGGAGAGAAATACATCCTTTGTATTGAAAATCTATTTTGAACTGAATTCCTTGCCCAATTCTAATCCTTAGATGTTTAAAAGATGTTCACAAATCTTTTTATGGATCATCTCTTTAGGGGGAGTATTATTTATTACTGAAATGGTCTCTCTTGAGCATTTTTTTTAGAGTATCATGATACATGATTTTATCTCTTGTATATTTTGAGTTCTGGTACTCTTAGCTATGGCAATACTCTTAGATTTGATACATCTCTTTTAGTTTTTCAATACCTTTGAAATGAGCTTTATGAACATTGAAAATTTCCTTTGAAAGCCTTTATTGCATAATTTATACTTAAAGATTTTGTCATCATCAAAAAGGGAGAGATTGTTGACTCCATTATTGATTTTGATGATAAGCAAAATGCTTAAGTATAAGTTGAGTATTGATGATTTCTTTGAAGTATATTTTTATAGAAAAAATGTGCTCATCAACTTAACAAAAATTTATGTGACCTAAATATGGATGAAAGATCTATTTAAAGAGGACTTTGGTAGTTGAAGAATGCTTGAAAGGACACATGAGTTCAACATAAATTTATTTCAGCAAAAGTTCAGCTATTTTTGTACAAATATCAGTGATGTGTCGACTCAAAGTGTCAACACCTACAACTCAAGTATCGACACATGACAGTGAAGTATCTTCGGCATGCAGAGAGAGTTTCAGTTGGCATGGCTGAAGTGTTAACACATGGACATTATGTGTCGACTCAAACTGTTGACACATGGATCAGCTCATCGCCTGAGATTTTTAGGTTACAGAACTTGTTGAAGTTGAAGACTTGCCTCAAGTATCGACACATGGATGTTAAGTGTCGACTCAAAGTATCGACTCACTAGAAAAAGTGTTGACACATCTAAGAATTCCAGAGAACTTCATTGAAGATATTTGAACTAGGTGTCAACACATGGAGTGCAAGTGCCGACCCTATGTGTCGACTCAAAGCCTGAAGTGTCGACACTTAAAGTTTTGGAAACGGTAACAGCTTGTTTTTCAAATGCAGAACTCACCCCTCTTGCCTCCCAACAGCTAGTTTTTCATGTCTAATGGCCAAAAATTGAGTTTGAGGTCTTGGAAAGGTATTTAAGTGATTCAAATCAAATCTAAACACAAGAGGATCAACAAGAGAAAAAGAAAAGAAGTGCATTCACTCCTATTCATTGAGTTCAACTACTTTCAAGCTAAGAGAAGTCTCTAAGCATTCAAGAGCCTTCAAGAGCATTCAAGTTCAACCTATTTGAGCATTAAAAGGAGGCTTCATCAAGTTGAAAACAGCACTACATCAAAGTTTCAAGGAGATATCCACTTTTATTAGAAAGCTTTCATTGTTTCTTTTTTTTCAAACATAAGTTCTTATTTTAAAGGTTATTGGTTAGACTTGAAAACCAAGGAGGTTATTGGTTAGCCTTGGAAAATCAATTAGGTTCTTGGTTAGCCCGCAAAATCTAGGGAGGTTGTTGGTGAGCCTTAAAACCAATTACGTTTTTAGTAAGCCTGAAAAATCAAGTGAGGTTTTGACTTGTAAGCATTGTGAAATCAAGTTAGGTTTTGATTAGTGAGTCCGAAAAACTAATCGGCTTTAATCGGTTAAGATTATAGTAAATTCCCAAGTGGGTCTTGGAGAGTGGATGTAGGTGCATTGGATAGCATCGAACCACTATATTTTCTTTATGTTTGTCGTCGCTTGTCTCTTTCATTTGCTTTTCTCTTATTGCTTTTATATTTCCGCTGCACACTTATTAAAAGCACTTTATCTTTGCATTCATATTACTAAGTTTGATAATTGGATTGGTTCACATACTTGCATTTAAATTTTTAGAGATCCAATTCATCCCTCGTCTTGGGTTGCTTACTGAGCAACAAGGATCAAGTCACCTAAGGGACAAGAAACAAGGAATAAACATGATCAGTGCTAAGGAATTGGAGCAAGAGCTTAACGGTGGTTCACCTATTTGGATTTTATCAACTAAGGAAGTTCAGGATCAACCTCATAAGGAACAACCCCAGGAAGTATTAAGATTTCTAGTGGAGTTTCAAGACATATTTCCATAAGACCTTCCTAATCACCTCCCACCCTTAAGAGATATTCAACATGCCATAGATTTGATCCCAGGATCCACATTACCAAACCTTCCCCATTATAGGATGAATCCTACAGAACATTCTGAGTTACAATGACAAGTTGGAGAACTCTAAAAAGGATTCATTAGAGAAAGCCCGAGCCCATGTGGAGCACCTGCCCTTCTGACCTCTAAGAAAGATGGCACATGGAGAATGTGTAGATAGTCGAGCCATCAATAAGATTACTATTAAGTTTCATTTCCCTATTCCCTGTTTTGATGACATGTTGGATATGATGGCCAGAGCCACCATTTTCTCCAAAATCGACCTTAAGAGTGGCTATCATCAAGTAAGAATTAGGCCCGAGGATGAATAAAAAATTGCTTTCAAGACTAAAGATGGCTTGTATGAGTGGATAGTAATGCCTTTCGGTCTGTCCAATGCACTTAGCACTTTCATGAGGATCATGACCTAAGTTTTAAGGATATTCATTGGAAAGTTTGTAGTGGTCTATTTTGATGACATTCTCATTTATGGTAAAACAAAGGAAGACTACTTGAACCATCTTAGACAAGTTTGCCAAGCCCTTAGACAAGATAGTCTCTTTGCCAACCTTAAGAAATGTGAATTCATGACCCATAGAGTTATCTTTCTAGAATTTGTTGTTACCAGTGAAGGAGTGTCTGCCGATCTCGAAAAGGTCAAGTCCATAGTTGAGTGGCCGGTACCCAAAAGTGTTCGTGAAGTTCGTAGTTTTCATGGTCTAGCTACTTTTTATAGGAGATTTATTCGAGGATTTAGTACCATAGTAGCACCCATTATCGACTGCATTAGGAAGGGAACCTTTGAATGGACAAAAGTCATCGATAGAGCCTTCCTAAAAATCAAGGAGAGAATGACCCAAGCACCTATTCTTAGACAACCTTATTTTTCAAAGATATTTGAGGTTGCTTGTGATTCCTCTGGAGTAGGAATTGGAGGAGTCTTGAGTCAGGAGAGTCATCTAGTGGCATTCTTTAGTGAAAAGTTGAATGAGGCGTGGATGAGAGCTTTAACTTACGATAAGGAATTGTACATGGTAGTTCAAGCATTGAGGTATTGGAAATATTAATTACTACCACAAGAGTTCATTATTTATTCCGATATGAAGCCTTACGATTCCTTAATTGCCAAAAGAAATTGAATCCTAGGCACGGGAAATGGGTAGAATATATTCAAGCATATACTTTTGTTCTGAAACATCATGCCGGCATTGAAAACAGGGTTGCAGATACACTGAGCCGACGATCCATGCTTTTGACCTAAGTTAGCACTGAAGTTATAGGGTTTGATAGACTGAAAGAAAAATATCCTAAGTGTCCCGACTTTAGTGTCATTTATCAATCCCTTCAACAAGGACCATCTAGTGTACATAATGATTATACCATTCATGTGTTAGATGTATGCCCTGAAAGCCATGTTGGCTTGACACCTTTTAATTTTAGGGCATGAACTTTGTACTTAATTTCTTTGTTAATAAAAGGGCATTAGTTTCATTCATATTATTGTGCCTATGAATCGTCCATGGAGTTAATGGATAATGACACATATTCTCAAGAGTTGAGAATATGAGACATGTGTCTTTAGAGATTAACTCCTAAAAGCTCCCGATTGTTGGAATATCATGAGGATGATGATTAATCTATTAAAATCGGTGCATAGATCACTTCCCTTTTAGGGTAGATGAGTCTCTGACCTATAGTGTGATGACACTGGAGTGAGAGTACAGGTAGTTGATAAAGATCAACGGTATTGAGCATGACCATGTATAAAAAGCTCACTTGTCGATAACTTCTTGATGCTATAGTCATGTGAATAGTTCCTTGACCTAGAGTGTCTCAACTACTCATAATAAGGTTGCTGTAGTTTGATAGCACAATCACATGGTTCCTATCCATACGGGACCTTGCGGTGTTCTTTGGTTGTAGTAAGTTTATTGTAGGAGTTGGGTGTTCACTTGTAGGGATCTATCAGCCTTAGTAGTAAGGAATAATCCTATGCAAGCTTAATGAGACTAAGTCCAGAAATCTATGACCATAGTAGGGTGATAATGAAAAGGTATTTTCATTAGTATCACAATTGGACTTGAGTCAATTAGGTTAAGCATATGACTGATAGGTTTGACAAGTATCCGTAACCAACATCATGTTAGGATTTTGATAGAGGAACCGAATCACATGGTAACTACACGTAGGGGTTCCAATCTTATTCTACTGGGTTGCCACAACATACAGCTAGGTATCACTAGTTGATTATGAGAGCCCGTTAGGATTGTTTTTGGATCGATGATCCTAATTAGGGTTGAGCTGAAATTGTTTTAGTCCATCGAAAGAAGTTTCGATGATGTATAATGGAGATTATAGCATGTCTCCTTACCACATAGGATAGGACCTGAGGGGTCACACACATTAGGAGCTCAAGTAACCAATTAGCAAATCAATTTGACCTAATTGTAAATGTTACAATTAATTAGTTATGGATTAATTGCTAATTAAATTAAATTAGATTTAATTTAATTAAGTTAGACTCAATTAATTAATCCTAGTTGAGTTGGGTCAATGTCTGCTTCAAAATGGTTCGATTGGATTTAAAATCGACTTCTGTTTGACTGTAAAATCATCATGTTTGGACCATGACCTAGAGTCCAATTAGATTAGGACTCTCTCTCTTTGTCTCTCCTTCCCTCCACATGCCAAAGGGTGGGTCCCATTTATTTTGTGTGACAAAAGAAGAGGGCTTGAATATTTAGAGAGGTATTAATTAAGTTTGGACGTGGAGAAATTAAGAGAGGGAAGAGTCCTTCTCTTCCACTCCTCTTAAAATTCAAACCCAATCCAGATTAGATCAAACTCATTTATTTATGGCATGTAGAATTGGGGAGATTTACCATGAAAGAAATAAAAGAAGGGAGAAAGGGGCAGAACATATGTTTTTGTTTTTGGCATGATTTCCTTTTGGGCATCTTCTCCGAAGAATCTCTCTCCTGGGGTGCCATCTCCTCTTCCTTCTTTTCTTGTTTATTTTTCTTCCTTGTGATCTTCAAGAGCATTGAGTGGTCCTTTTCATAAAAGAAAGAAAAGAGAAAAGGGTCCAAAGGTCTTGCATAATCTGATTTGCAAGGCAGAAATAGAAATCAAAAGCTGGTCCGGATTCAGATCGGCACAGTTTTAAAGCAAGTAATTTGCTGAAAGAGGAGAGGGCTACAAGGATCTAGCAGTTCAGTGCCCTTTATGACTTAGTTGTGAGAGCTTCGTATGGATACCAACAGAGGCTAGGCATTTGCATGGCTCTGACAGAATCCTTGCTTTTCAATAGCGGATTTGCATGCTTTTCAGAGCCATCCCGGATAGCGATCCAAGTAAGTATTTTATACTTAAAAAAAAATTTATTTCAGATCTGATATTTTTCTCATATGTTGCAGCATGTTAGAAATTTATGATAAATAAATTAGATTCATTTATGATTATCATGATTAGATATAAATTATTTTATATTTGCTTCTGCTACGACAGGCTGTTGATGCCTGTTCGATTGCAATTTTTCTATTCCTGGAAGAATTCCAACAGTGGTATCAGTGCCACGGTTCTCCTTTTAACATGCATGCATGAGAATTAGATCTAAAAAAATATTCAGAATAGTTAGAAAGATTATGATTTTTTGGATCTATGTTGAACCTGAGATTATTCTAGCTTAAAATTTTATGTTTTGAAAAATTATTTTCGAAATAAAATCATAATTTTCAGATCTGAAAATTAAATTTAATGATCTAAAATTTAATTGATCAAGGGTTACACAAAGTGACATAAGGTTGTCATGCTATAAGGTTTACCCCATATAGTGCAAAGGCTGTCCTACTTTGATGTATACCTGGTTTTGAAAATGAGTTTTCAAAATGGTTTTGATCGATTTATGATTATGTATGTTACTGTATGAGATGCACAACATTAGGGTTTAGATCTTAAATGTGATTCATGATCATAAGCCACTAATGTCATGCACTTAAACCTAATTTTAAAATTGATTTGATCAAGAAAATCAAATTAGGTGCATGAGGGTTTGGGTTGAACAAATTAGGTCTAGTGATTGGGCTATGGGAATTAGGGCTTGATTAGATCAACAAGTAACCATAATATGATTTTCTGCAAGTGACTTAACCTAATTGGATGATGATTAGGGTTAGATCAAGTATGCTTAAAATTGGTTTTAGATGTAGTCTGGTCAGATTGATTCATTTGAATCGATAAATTAAGACCTAATTTGGCTTAGTGATGAGCCCAGATCATTAGATGACCTAATTGAATCCTGTCAGTCAATTGGTGTCTAAGAAAGGTTTTAATCATGGTTTTAATTGGGGCTAACTCTTTTTCAACCAACTAGTTTGGCAGAAAGAGGGTAAATTGGCAGAACCCTCCTATGGATCAAACTGACCTGGCCAATTTGGTTGATTGAGTTTTCAAAAGGGTTACTTTTGATTTGAGTTCACCCATGCTAACTAATTTTAGTCAGACATGAGATTATGCTGACTGAATGTAATTAGTCAGACATGAGATTGTACTGACCTAATGTAATTGGTTAGTCATGATTTGGCTGATCAATTTAAAAGAGACCTGAATCCAAGCTCCCAATAAATATTAAGTCATAGGTCTTCCACCATTGTAGGTGTGCAGGTGTCCTATTGGTGTTGATTATTCTCGGCTGGTTACAGTGATCTGGTGCATCTAGAAGACACAACCATCCTATTAGGCATGAGATGTTGCTAGGCACTGATGGGGTTGGGCCCAATAAATGGGCATGTTGAGAGTCTCAATGATGGCTTTGTCTAACAGGAATGGTGGGTTTGACTTAACTAATGATTGGACTAATAAACGGGCACATTGAGGTTCTATGATTTAGAAACCAAGAGCTACAACTTGTATTAGATACATTGGACAAGAGTTGGCCACTTATTGGTATAGCATGTTACTAATAACCAGATACGGTGAGGTGCCACTCATCAATGGGACCGTAGCACCCATAGGTACCTAGAGTTGTAGGATTTTTGCATCTCCACTGGGAGTGTGAGAGATCCGAGAAAATAGTGGGAGTTCTAAAATTATTTCTTAAAGATCTTAGAATAATTTTTATAATTAAGTACAAAGCATCTAATTTGAATCTTCTACTCTTGCAGTTAACCATGTCTGCTTCAAATCCTTTAGTCCGTATTCTAGAGACAAACTAACTAGTAGGTCTCAATTTTAAAGATTAGTTGAGAAACTTCAAAATTATTATGAGTTATGAGAAGTTGGGCTATGTGCTTGACCAGGAACCCCCTATCGTACATGACCATCCAAATGCTCATCAAATGAATGCATATGAGAAATGGATGGAAGACAATAATAAGGTTAAGTGTTATATGTTGAACTGAATGTCAAATGAATTGTAGAGCCAATATGAGGATATGCCAACTGCTAAATCGATTTTGATTCACCTACAAGAGTTATATGGTGAACAAAATCCTATTGCACGCTTCGAAGTATCGAAAAGGCTTTTCAACAACAAGATGCATGAAGGGCAGTCAATGCACAATCATTGTTTGACAATGATCAAGGACATCGAATAGCTTGAGAAGCTGGGCATTCATATTCATAAGGAGCTTCAGGTGGATTTGATCCTCCAGTCCTTGACTTGTTCATATGCTCAATTTGTTATGAATTATAATATGAACAAGTTGAACTACACTTTGCCTGAATTATTGAACATGTTGGTAAGCAGTGAGGGGACCCTGAAGAGTCCAAGGGGCTTTATTTACTCTATGGAGCAGTCTTCCTCTAAAAGAAAGTCTACTTGGAAGAAAAAAAACCTGCAAAGAAGCAAAAGAAGAAAAGCAAACGAAAGAAGAAGGACACTCCCAAGAAAGCCAAGGTTAGCAAGGGAAAATGTTTCCACTGTAATACAGATGGCCTCTGGAAAAGGAATTGTCCTCTCTACCTGGAGAGCCTAAAGAAATAGAAGGAGCTTGTACCTTCTGAAGGTAAGCCTATACTCATTATTGAATCTAACCTAATGGTTTCATCTACTTTCAGTTAGATTTTAGACTTTGGCCCTAGTGCTCATATATACATTTCAATGCAGGGCCTAGAAAGAAGTAGAATGCTGAGAAAAGGTGAGATGGTCCTACATGTGGAAATGGAGCAAAAGTTGCTGCTCAAGCCATTGGATCATATTCTCTGGTGTTACATTTAGGGTTTAGATTAGTACTTAGTGACTGTTATTTTGTACCTGGAGCTAGTAGAAATTTGATTTCTGTCTCTGTGCTAGCACAGGAAGGATTTGAATTTATATTCAATAAAGACTTTTGTAGTATTTATTTGAAAAATAAATTAGTGGCAAAAGCTATTTTAATTAAATATCTCTATTATTTGCATGTCGATGCATTTTTATATATTAACGAGAAAATTAAAGTGAATACCATAGAACATAAACATCCTAGAGATGACCTAAATGAAAAATACATGTGGCACCTAAAGCTCGGTCATATAGGTGAGGACAGGATAAACAAACTAGAAAGGGATGGGATCTTAGATTCAGTTAATTCTGAATCATACCCACCTTGTGAGTCATGTCTTCAAGGCAAAATGACCAAGTTACCCTTTGTAGGACATGGAAAAAGGGCCATAAAATTACTTGCCCTGGTACACACTGATGTGTGTGGTCCATTTGATGTGTAGTCCAGGGGTGGTTTTTACTACTTCATAACTTTTACTGATGATTGTTCATGGTATGGTTATGTGTTTCTTGTGAGACACAAATCTGAAGCTTTTGAAAAGTTCAAGGAATTCAGAAATGAGGTAGAAAAACAAACAGGTAAAATCTTTAAGGTTCTTCGATCAGATCGGGGAGGAGAATACCTTAGTAGGGAATTTTTAGGTTATCTTAAGGACAATGGCATAGTCTCACAATGAACTCTACCTGGTATGCCTTGGCTCAATGGGGTGTTTGAGAGGAGAAACATGACATTATTAGATATGATCCGATCCATGATGAGCTTCACTGACTTGCCTTTGTTTCTTTGGGGATATGCCTTACAAACTTCAATTTATATTCTAAATAGGGTTCCATCTAAATCTGTTCCTACCACACCATACGAGATTTGGCATGGTAAGAAACCAAGTCTTGCCCATTTCAAGATTTGGGGATGTCCTGCCTATGTCAAGAGACTAATGACGAACAAGTTGGAATCTAGATTTGTGAAAGCTCGGTTTATAGGATATCCTAAAGAAACTTTAGGATATTATTTTTACCTTTCAGAATATCATAATGTGATTGTGAGTAGACATGCCACATTTCTTGAAAAATAGTTTATTCAGGAAGGTGGTAGTGGGAGGTTAATTGAGCTTGATGAGAAAGTCTCTGAAGAGCAGCAAGCTAGAGATTAGATCGAACCTAATCAACCAATACACGTAAATGCTCTTCCACCTTGTAGGTCTATTAAAGTCTCCAAACCTCCTGAAAGGTACTTGGGTATGATTACAGAGGATATAAAAGAAATGTTTCTTGTTGGGGACAAGGATCAATTGATTAATCCTAAGGCATATGATGAGGTGATGTTAGACATTGACTCCAAGAAATAGTTGAATGCTTTGAAGTTAGAAATTGATTCAATGAATACTAACCAAGTTTGGTCCTTAGTGGATCCACCAAAGGATATTGCACCTATTGGTTGTAAATGGATCTACAAAAGAAAAATAGGTGCAGATGGTAAGGTAGAAATCTTTAAAGCAAGGTTGGTGGCGAAAGGATATAGTTAACGTGAAGGTATTGACAATCTTGATACCTTTTCACCAGTAGCTATGATGAAATCCATCCGTACATTGCTTGCAATTGTAGCATATCAAGATTATGAGATATGGCAGATGGATGTGAAAACAACATTCCTGAATGAATATCTTGAGGAAGATATCTATATGGAGCAGCCTTTGGGTTTCACTTTCGATGATGAAGATCATAAGGTCTGCAAGCTGTATAGATTAATTTATGGATTGAAGCAAGCTTCTCAAAGTTGGAATACTCGTTTTGATGATGCAATCAAATTATTTGATTTTATCAAGTATGAGGATGAGCCATGTGTTTACAGGAAAGCCAGTGGGAGGGCAGTGACATTCCTTGTATTGTACATGGATGACATCCTCCTTATTGGGAATGATATTCCCATGTTGATTTCGAACAAAAGTTAGTTATCTAAGAAATTCTTTATGAAAGACTTAGGTGAAGCATCTTATATTTTGGGGATTAAGGTCTATAGAGATAGATCTAATCGGATGCTTGGCCTTTCACAAAAATTGTACATAGAGAAAGTGCTAAAAAGGTTCAGTATGGAGAACTCTAAAAAAGGATAGTTACCTCTTCGGCATGGCATTAATCTCTCCAAGAAAATGTATCCTAACACACCTGAAGAGATTCAACGCATGAGTAAGATTTCATATGCTTTGGTAATTGGAAGCCTTATGTATGTCATGTTGTGTACTCGACTGATATAGCTCTTGCTGTGAGTGTTAGTAGCAGATATCAATCAAATCCAGGTGAAGAACATTGGATAGCTATAAAGAACATTCTTAAGTACTTGAGAAGGACTAAAGATTTGTTCTTAGTCTTTTAAGGAAATTCAGAATTAGGGATAAAGGGATATACAGATTCAGACTTTATGTTTGATCGTGATGATAAAAGGTCTACATCAGGGTCTATGTTTTTATACAATGGTAGGGCAACTAGTTGGAAAAGTTCTAAGCAGCCCATTATAGCAGATTCAACAATGGAAGTAGAGTACATCACTACCTCTGAAGTGCAAAAGAAGCCTTCTGGTACAAAAAGTTCATTACGAACCTTGGAGTGATGCCATCTGATGCCATCCCTATAAATTATGATAATAATGGTGCAATAGCTCTTGCTAAGGAGCCTAGGTCTCATCAAAAGTCTAAGCATATCGAGTGGCAATTTCATATTATACGTGACTACCTCGAGAAGAAATATATTGAGGTGCGAGGAGTATACTTCACAAACAATGTGGTAGACCCACTGACTAAGACTCTAAGCCATCAGAAGGTTGAAGTCCACTTTGAGAAAATGGGACTTAGATATGTAGCCAATTAGCTTTAGTGCAAGTGGGAGATTGTTAGATGTATGCCCTGAAAGCCATGTTGGCTTGACACATTTTAATTTTAGGGCATGAACTTTGTACTTAATTTTTCTTGTTAATAAAAGGGCATTAGTTTCATTCATATTGTTGTCTATGAATCATCCATGGAGTTAATGGACAATGACACATGTTCTCAAGAGTTGAGAATATGAGGCATGTGTCTTTATAGATTAACTCATATAGCTCTCGATTGTTGGAATATCACGAGAATGGTGATTGAACCATTAAAATCAATGCATAGATCACTTCCCTTTTAGGGTAGATGAGTCTCTGACCTATAGTGTGGTGACATTGGAGTAAGAGTGCAGGTAATTGATAGAGATCAATGGTATTGAGCAAGACCATGTACAGGAAGTTATACGGATGACTACTCACTCATCGATACTTCTTGATGCTGTAGTCGTGTGAATAGTTCCATGACTTAGAGTGTCTCAGCTACTCATAATAAGGTTGCTGTAGTTTGACAACATAATCACATGGTTCCTATCTATACGGGACATTGCAGTGTTCGTTGGTTGCAGTAAGTTTATTGTAGGAGTAGGGTGCTCACTTGTAGGGATCTATCAACCTTAGTAGTAAGGAATAATCCTATGTAAGCTTAATGAGACCAAGTCCAGAAATCTATCGCCATAGTAGGGTGATAATGAAAAGGTATTTTCATTAGTATTACAATTGGACTTTAGTCAATTAGGTTAAGCATATGACTGATGGGTTTGACGAGTATCCGTAACCAATATCATGTCAGGATTTTGATAGAGGAACCAAATCACATGGTAACTACACCTAGGGATTCCAATCTTATTCTACTGGGTTGCCATTACATACTGCTAGGTATCACTAGTGGATTATGAGAGCCCGTTAGGATCGTTTTCGGATCGATGATCATAATTAGGGTTGATCTAAAATTGTTTCAGTCCATCGAAAGGAGTTTCGATATGTATAATAAAGATTATAGCATGTCTCATTACCAGACAGGATAGGACCTGAGGGGTTACACACATTAGGAGCTCAAGTAACCAATCAGCAAATCAATTTGATCTAATTATAAATGTTACAATTAATTAGTTATGGATTAATTACAAATTAAATTAAATTAGATTTAATTTAATTGAGTTAGACTCAATCTTCTAGTTGAGTTGGGTCAATGTCTGCTTCGAAATGGTTCAATCTAATTTAAAATTGGCTTCATTTTGATTGTAAAATCATCACATTTGGACCATGACCTAAAGTCCAGTTAGACTGGGACTCTCTCTCTGTCTCCCCTTCCCTCCACATGCCAAAAGGTGGGTCCCATTTATTTTGTGCAACAAAAGAAGGGGGCATGAATATTAAGAGAGGTGGTATTTGAGTTTGGGCATGGAGAAATTAAGAGAGGGAAGAGTCCTTCTCTTCCATTCCTCTTAAAACTCAAACCCAATCCAGATTAGATCAAACTCTTTTATTTATGGTGTGTAGAATTGGTGATGTAGGGCAAGGGGGTTAGGGCTAGGGATGCTGGGATGGATGCTTATGATGCAAGGAATTTCTTTTTTTTTTTTTTTGTTTGATGAGTTTTAGATTTTTTTTAGGGTTTCGATTCCCGATCACAAGCAAAGGTAAGAAATACGAAGAACAGTAATGAAAGCTTACGCTAGTAGTTCAAAGCCCTAAAAGTGAAAACGAGAACAGGACCCTGGGATTAAGAAATTCCGGTAGGACTAGCTCGACCTACAATATTTACTTAGGAGATAAAGAGAAAGCAAACCTCAAACTTCTGGAGCGCCCGGTGCAGAGATCGCTCAACTCGACGGATGCGGCCTGGATGCCCGAGCAGTCGAACCCGTGGGAGCACTGGCTTGGGGTCGTGAGGTCGTGATGGCAAAGCTGACTGTCTCCAATGCCCGAGATGCTAGGGAGGACCTGTAGGCAAACAAAAGAAGGGTCAGCGAAATGTGGAGATGCACGGAAAGGAATTGAGATGGAGTTGGGAAGGGGCTTCGAGCCTGGTGTCCGGCTGGATTCCGAAGTCGAAGTTGGAGATAACTTGGGGCCTCACACCCTGCGACGTCTCGGAGGATGAAGGAATGTGGCCTCACACCACGCAATGTCCTGGAGGATGAAGGATTCACGACGCCCTGGGGCGACGGACAGGTGGCCTCACACCACTCGACGTCCCTGGGGACGAAGGCAATTCCACTCAAACCTAGCCTAAGAGACAATGGTTGGAGGGTAAAAAAAACTCAAACTTTTTCATTAATCACTCAATCATTCAATAGTTCTACAAGGGAGGAATTGAGTCCTTTAAATAGGCACCCAAGGCCCATTTGAAATTCAAATTACAACTTTCATGGTGGCGCCCAAAATTTTCCATCATCTCCTCTCTTTGGCCGACCAAATGACTTGGGGTTGGGTGTGGCATGTGGGAAGGCTTGGAGAGGGGGATTGGTCTCTTGACTTCCTTCCTTAGCATGCTTATTTTGGGAAGAAAGAGTGGGGCATGGCTTGCTTGGAGGGATGTGTTCCCTTGGACTCTTCAATGCCATCTCTTGGATTGATTCAAGGCCGACCAAGGGAGAGCTCCATGGGCGTTGCATGGTTGAGGGCTTAAAGAGGGAAGTGTGTCCTTTGACCTTCCTTCCTTGCATGAACACTTTGGGAAGAAAGCTTGGAAGGGGGCTTGCTTTGAGGCTTGGTTTCTTCAAGGATCTTCAACACCCCTCTTTTGATGGAACAAGGCATGATGTGGGGGAGGGAAGAGGGGGATGGTGTTTCTTACTTCCAATGTCGCCCAAGGCATGTGGAAAGCATGAGGGTGCCACTTTGTTTCCATTCTTGGATGCCCAAGTGGCAGCTGATGTGGCACCACGTAGGTAGCTGAGGTGGCACCTGAGTTGGCATTATCCCAAGTGGAAGGGGTGGGTTGGCCCACCAGAACTTGATTTGGTGAAGAAAACCAAGGTGACTTCAATTGGGCTTGGGCCCAGTCCAAACTCAGACTCGAACAAATACAGGACTCATGACCTAACTTGACCAAAATTGGTCAAGGTACTGGACTAAACAAACTTTGATAAGAAATTATGAAATTGCTTTGGCTCAAGACCTTATTACAAGACTCATAGAAGGGGGAAACCCTAATCTGAGATCCATAGAGGGTTGAGGAGCCTCTGTCGAATCCTGGTGCCCACACCAGTTCTCCCGGGGTGGGAGGAACTCGACCCTATCTAGTAAGGGTTAGCTTGGCTTTGATACCTCTCCAGGATGTTGGGGTCGATGCGTTGTAAGTCCTTCCGTGTGATCCACAAGTCATCGGATTCGGGTCGGCCTTGCCATCGGACCAGGTAATGCTGGTAACCTTTGCTCCGGGTAGTGATGGCTTGGTCATCCAGGACACGCTCGATCCGCTCTCCTCGCTCAGGTATATTTGGAGGTGGACACTCAGGTTCAGGTTCACTCTCAAAAGGGAGTTCAGGCCCAAACGGCTCACTGGGTATGTTTGCGGGTTCCCTATACTCGACTAAGTCAGAGATATTGAATGTCGAGCTAATTCCGTAATCCGGAGGTAGTTCTAGCACATAGGCGTTAGGGCCCATTCTCCTAATTACTTTAAAGGGACCCGCCCCACGAGCATGAAGCTTCTTAACGGTTCCTGGTGGAAACCATTCAGGCCAAAGCCTAATCATTACAAAATCCCATATTTCAAACTCTTTTGCTCGCTTTCGGGAATCAGCCAGCTTTTTATATGTGTTATTACTTATATTAATTTTCTGGCTAATTTCTTTATGCATGTCCTTAATATGCTGTGCAAGTGAATCAACTGACTCGGAGACACGTGCATGAATAGGTAGGGGAATTAGGTCAAGAGGTCGGTTAGGCCTGTAACCAGAGACAACTTCAAAAGGACTCTTCCCGGTGGTCCTATTTACAGAGCTGTTATAGGCGAACTCAGCTCGAGGTAAAAGAAGATCCTAGTTTCCCGTATGTTCACCTATCAAGCATCTAAGAAGGTTTCCCAGGCTCTGGTTGACCACCTTAGTTTGTCTGTCGGTTTGCGGGTGGTAGGCAATGGAGAATTGGAGCTTGGTTCCTAGGAGGTGCCAATGGGTTTTCCAGAAATAGCTAGTGAAGCGAACATCCCTATCGGACACTACAGTCTTAGGTAGGCCATATAACTTAACCATATGTTCGAGAAATGGCTTGGCGACTTTGGAAGCATCTAGGGTCTGGGAGTAGGGTATAAAATGAGCCATTTTGGAAAACCTATCCACTACTACAAAGATAGAATCGTGCTTCCTTGCGGTCTTGGGTAATCCTACCACAAAATCCGTGCTGAGGTCTTGCCAAGGGTGGCTAGGTACGGGCAAGGGGATGTACAGGCCAGTATTCTATTTCTGCTGCTTGGCCACAGCATAGGTTCGGCACCTAGAGATAATATTGGCTACATCTTTCTTAAGGCTAGACCAAAAGAATTGGTCTTCAATAGCTAGAATGGTCTTCTCCTTACCAAAGTGACCAGCTAGGTCTCCCGCATCGGTTTCCCACACTAAAAAATCTCGGAGTAAAGTCTTGGGAATGCACAACTTATTACCCTTGAAAAGATAACCATCCTGTAAGGTATAGTCACTATGGGCACTAAATGGTTCTTGAAGCTTAGATTGGAAGATCTCACAGAAGTCAGGACAAGATTCATATTGCTTCTTAAGTCGGTCAAATCCTACAACCTCAGTCCTAACCGTGTTTAACAAAAGGGCACGACGGCTAAGGGCATCAGCTACCTTATTATTAGTACCAGCATGATATTTAAGCACGAAGGTATAGGCTTGGATATACTCAACCCACTTAGCGTGCCTAGGGTTCAATCTCTTCTGGGAATTCAGGTATCGAAGGGCTTCATGGTCTGAAAATAGGACAAACTTATGGGGTAAAAGGTAGTGCCTCCAATATCTAAGGGCTTGGACGACTGCATAAAACTTCTTATCATAAGTTGAGTACTTAAGTTTGGCCTCATTAAGTTTTTCGCTAAAGAAGGCCACAGGGTGATTTTCCTGACTAAGTACTCCACCAATCCCAACTCCCGAAGCATCACAAGCAACCTCGAAAACCTTAGAAAAATCTGGCAATCTCAGGATAGGTGCTTGTACCATTCTATCGTTAATTTCAAGGAAGGCTTTGTCTGCAGCTTTAGTCCATTGAAAACCTCCCTTCCTGATGTAGTCAGTTATCGGTGCTATAATTGAATTGAATCCCCGAATGAATCATTTATAAAATGTGGCTAGGCCATGGAAACTACGTACATCGTGGATGCTAGCTGGGACATGCCACTTAACTATAGCTCTAACCTTCTCGGGGTCGGCTGAAACTCCTTTAGGGGTAACTACAAAGCCTAAGAAGATAACCCTAGTTGTTATAAATTCACACTTCTTAGGGTAGGCGTAAAGGCTATTCTCCCTATGGGTTTGGCAGACTAACCTTAAGTGGTGAAGATGGTCCTCTTTGGTCTTGCTATAGATCAAGATGTCATCAAAATACACTACAAGGAATTTTCTAGTGAACTCGTGCAAGACTTGGGTCATGACTCTCATGAAGGTGATGGGCACATTAGACAACCCGAAAGGCATCACTACCTATTCAAACAGACCATCCTTAGTCTTAAAGGCTGTTTTCCATTCGTCCCCGGTCGAATTCTAATCTGGTGGTAACCACTCTTGAGGTCTATCTTTGAAAGAATAGTGGCACCGGCCATCATATCGAGCATATCATCCAGGCGGGGAATAGGAAACCTATATTTGATTGTAATTTTGTTGATAGCCCTGCTATCAACACATATCCTCCAGGTCCCGTCTTTCTTAGGGGTAAGTAGGGCAGGGACGGCACAGGGACTTAAACTCTCCCTAAGAAAACCCTTCCTAAGCAGCTCTCCCACTTGTTTCTGAAGCTCTTGATGTTCAGTGGGGTTCATCCTATAGTGGGGAAGGTTTGGCAAAGTGGATCCTGGGACCAAATCTATAGCGTGCTAGATGTCCCTAAGGGATGGCAGTTGATCAGGTAATTCATCCGGGAAAACATCCTCAAATTCTTTCAGAGTCTTTACTACCTCTTGGGGGTGTTCTACATTGGATGGCTTGTGATTCTCCTTGGTGGCTAGAATCCAAACAGGGGCTCCCTCTAAAATCTCTTTCTCTAGCTCCTTAGGTGTGATCAGGTTGACTTCTGCTTTCTTCTCCTTAAGGCTGCTAGATCCTTTCTTGACGGGGTCCTTAGGTTGGATTGGGTTGATTGTGATCTTTTTCCCTTGGTGGAGAAAGACACAGGTATTGGATCGACCATAAAGGGTGGCATCATGGTCGAAAAGCCAAGGTCATCCTAGAATGATACTACCCACACCCATGGGTAAGACGTCACACCAAATCGATTCTTCATAGGAACTCATTTTGATCTTGATCTGGCACCTAGACTTTACAGGGATTGAAGATGAATCTATCCAGGAGACTTTGTAAGGGTTGGGGTGGGGAACTGTGGCTAGTCCTAAAGATTTAACTGTACTCAAGGAAAGGGCATTAACACAGCTTCCACTATCAATGATGACCTTACAAACCTTATCTCCTAGCTTGATCAGGGTCTGTAGGATGTTGGTCCTACGCCAGTCTTCCTATACTATGTTTTGGGCTAGGATGCATCGGACTACCCCTACAAGGTCCTCAGATTCAAACACTTCTTTCTCTCCCTCATACCCTTCCAATAACTGATTTTCGGGATCATAGATGTCCTCTTCAGGTTCCACGGTTGGTTCGGGTTCAATCTTAGTTGGTTCTTCTATGAATAGGGCAGAGGCGGTGCACTGGCTAGCAAAATGTCCAGGTTTATGACACCTAAAGCATTTACCTAGGGGATCAGGTCTCCTCTAGACTTCAACAGCCTTACCCTTTTTTTCTCTACTATACTGGGGCCGGTTCAGGCTGGGACGACTAGGACTAGGTCGGGCTGGGTTTGGTCGACTTGGGTCAATTCGGTTTGGGTTTGGTCGACTCGGGTAAGCTTGATTGTAACCTTGGGTGGATCCAGGGATATGGCTCGGGTTTCTAAAGGGCTCAGGTCTTCTATAGGTGGGAGCTCTCTAGAAACGCTCACAGAGCCTAGCAACTTGGTAAGCTTCTTCCAAGGTTCTAGTTGATCTAAAATACAGCTCTCTCTGGATGTCTGGGTGTAGGCCAGCCCTAAACCTAGACAGGGTTACCTCAGGTGATTCAACAACCTTACATCGCATAACATATTCATCAAACTTGGCGATGTAATCGGCCACACTCTTACTCCCTTGACTTAAGGTCTGCCATTGGTCCAACAGTTTCTGGGTGTAAGATGCAGGTAAGTATTTCCTTCTAAGCTTTTCTCTCATCTCCCCCCAGGCGGTTATGGGTAATTGACCTTTCTGCTCTATGTAGTTCTCAACACTGTTCCAGAACAACCTAGCTTGGTGAACCAACCTTGCTTGGCAAACTTAAACTTAGTTCTCTTTGACATAGAGTACCAGTCAAAATACTGCTCCATAGCAGACTCCCAATCTTCAAACACCCTGGGATCTAAGCTACCATCGAAAGTGCATGCCTCAAGCTTGATGCTCCCAAGGGCTCTTTCTTCACGATCCTCCATATTGGGTCTCCTAAGATGGGTATCAACAAAGGGGTCAGGGTCTCTCCCAAAGTCATCCTCAAAGTAAGGGTCTTGTGGCAGGTTCCTCCTTGGGTGAGGGGACTCAGGACTAGGTTCAGGTCGGGGCCTAGCAGCTTCCTCTAGGGGTCTCAGTCTGGTCTCTACCTGGTCCAGTCTATTGATCAACTGGGTCATGGATTGGGTAAAGGCTCTAATGTCGGCTCACAGTTGGTCCATGGTGTCGGCAGAGGGTGGAGAAGGTGGGTGAAAAGAGGTCCCTGATCTAGTGCACATGTAACAAAACGATGCTACGGTTTGCTAGACCTAGGAGATCTCTCCAAAGGTAAAGTCAAGAAGATGAACCTGGAAGTAGTAACTTGGCACCTAGCCAGGTAAGTGTAAGGTGAGTGGAGGTTCCTCTTTGCTTTCCTAGACACCAATTAGAAATTGGCCAGGTAAGTGAATCAACCCACTTCCCTTCGGGCTCTAGTCCCTGAACCACTTGCCTAGACACCAGCTACACAAGCACACACCAACAAGCAATCTAGCTTGGCTCGGCACTTGGATTGACCCGACTTCGTGTGTGTCCCTAGCTCACTAGAGCAGATTAAATGTCTAATTGATTTTAGTTACTGGCTAGGGTTCGATATGCCGGGTGGTGGTTTTTGGGCTAGGGACAGGTAATGAAATCCTGACCCTATGTTAAATTGATGCCCTTAAGATAAGTTATGTAAAATGAAGTACAATAATGACTAATGAAATGACTTAAAATTTTTTTTGTTCTTTTGTGTCTTTTAGATGGGTGAATGCTAAACAAAATGCAGGAATTAAAACATGCAAGAAGCAAGCTAGATGGATGAATGAATCAAAAGATGAGATGCTTGCTGAAATATCAGACCTGAGATTTTCTCAGGCAATATTTTGGCTTGTAGAAACTCTACAAACTAAAATAAAATCTAAGAAAATAGACAAAAATACTTTAAAATTAATGCAATCTAACAAAATAGAAATCATGAAATTTGGATGTCTTTATAAAGAGAAACAATCCAATGATCAGACCATATACGGACTGAGAAGAATGCAGAAAATGAAACAAATACACTAGTCCTAGCCTTGCTCTGATACCAAGATTGATGCGAAATGAAAAGTCGATGTAACCTGGTTATTTGGAAAATAGTGAAACAACTAAACAAACTAGGACCGTGGGAGGACTAAGAAGCCTCCCGGGACTAGGGCATACTGACACTAGAATCCTAAGATAGCTGATCTCTTTTGTTTTCAATTTTTCTAGGTGGATGTGACGAAGGAAGGATGAAGATGGGGGACCGGGAAGTGGAACTCATGGCCCTGAGACTCACTCTAGCAGGGGACGCACACAGAAAGTCAGGGGTCAAAGCCTAAAGCTACCCTCCTGAGGGATCACAGCACCAACTACCCTGAGCATAAAGCTACCCTCCCGAAGGGGTCACAGCACCAGCTACCCAGAGCATAAAGCTACCCTCCCGAAGGGGTCACAGCACCAGCTATCCTGAGCATAAAGCTACCCTCCTGAAGGGGTCATAGCACCAGCTACTCTGAGCTCTCATCGAACCCATAATGCACACAGCAGGGCTCTCACATAGATGCACTAGGATGACTCTCGAAGGACATGAGGGGATAAAGAATACGAGATAGGGGATAACTAGGGTACTTATCGAACCCATAATGCACACAGCAGGGAACGCCTCACACCCCTCATCGAACCCATAATGCACACAGCAGGGAACGAAGGAAAACGGGCCTCAGCCTAGAACCAGAACCGGAACCAACCCAAAAATCTATATCAAATCTCTCTCTATTACACGAGGAGAGGGGGCCTTTATATAGAAAAACCAAAACCCTCAGTTTCTTATCCCCTAAGAAAACTAAAAAAGGAAAATAAATTATATCAAAATTCGTGTTGCATCAAAAGTGGTGCTGATATGCTCTAAGAAGTGTGTTGGCTTGATAATCTACTCCAGAAAGCATGCTGCTCTGAAATGTTGGCTGCTCTGGAATTCATGCAAACTCCTTAAATGGCCGTGCAGAGGATGGATCACCCGACGGAGCACATGGTCGGTGACCGGGAAGCAGGTGACGGACGGGGCCGGTGGACGGCGAGCGGCGGATGGCTGGCGGCGGGCCGCAGGCGAGGTGGCACAGGGCTTGGCACGGCATGCCCAACATGTCGTTTGGTCTCCCATGGCCGTGGGAGACCTCCTGGGTGCTGGCGCGGCCGGTGGATGGTGGACGAGGTCGTGGACGGCGGGAAGGTGGCCGGCAGACAGGCGGCAACGGTGGCTGCATCAGGCAGTGGACGGCGACGTCACACATCCGTACACGGGCGGACGGATGCCTCCCTCATCCGTTCGTCTTCCCACGGTTGTGGGTGGTGGTGGACCACACCGGTGGCCGGGCTAGGGCCGGCGAGCAGCGGGAACGGTGGTGGCAGCAAGCCGGCGGCGGTGACGGCAATGGCAGTCGTGGGCCACGATGAGTGGACGCCTCCGCGTCCATTCGTCTTCCCACGGTGATTGGGCGGCGGCAGCGACTTCTCTGGCGAGGGAAAGGGTCGGCGAATGTCAATGACGGTCCGTCGGGGGCGACCGGGGGTCGGGCAGCCCGGATCTGGGGCCGGAGGGGGTGGAGGCTAGGGTTTGGGCATTTTAAAAAAATCATGGGAGAGGATGGAATAGTGTAGGAATAGATCAGGAATAAGATTGGAATAAAGGTGGAATAGCATGAATAGGTGGAATAGAGAGAATAGAAAAATAAAAAAAACCTGAGAAAATAAGAAAAAAATGGAAAAATACCCGGACCTGCCCTGGATCCCCATCAAAGTACCATCTTTCTTAGGGTTCAGTAATGCGGGTACTGCCCAAGGACTCAAACTCTCCCTAATAAATCCTTTCCTAAGGAGATCCCCTATTTGTCTTTGTAGCTCTAAGTGTTCGGTAGTGTTCGTCCTAAAATAAGGAAGGTTCGGTAGGGTTGCTCCTAGGACTAAATCAATGGCGTGCTGGATGTTCCTAAGTGGTGGAAGGTGGTCAAGTAGGTCATCTGGAAACACATCCTTAAAGTCTTCTAACACTTTTATCACTTCTTAAGGGCATTCTTTCTACGAAGGTTTCTGAATTTCTTTAGTATCTAAAATCCAAACAGGTGTACCCTCAGTGCGTTCTTTCTTAATCTCCTTATCAGTTATCAAATTGACTCCAGTTTTCTTTTCCTTTATGTGGCTCGATGCTCTCTTAACAGTGTCCTTAGGTGGTGTTGGGTTGATCACAAACTTCTTTCCAAGGTGCATGAATGAGCAGGAATTTGATCGGCCATATAGGGTCGCATCATGGTCAAATAACCAGGGGTCAACCTAGGATGATACTGCTCACTCCCATTGGTAGGACGTCACACCACACTTTCTCCTGATAGGACTGCAATTGGATTTGGACTAGACACCTATGCTTGAAAGGAATTGAAGAGGAGTCTATCCAAGAAACCTTATAGGGAGTTGGATGGGGAACTATGGACAAGCCTAAAGTTTTGACAGCACTAGTGGATATGGCATTTACACAACTCCCACTATCTATGATTATTTTACATACCTTATCCCCTAACTTGACAAATATTTATAGGATGTTAGTCCTATGCCAATCTTCCTATCTCATGGTCTGGGTAAGGATGCATCTAACTACTCCCAAAAGATCAAGCTCTACATGTTCCTCGTCATCTTCATACTCTTTAGCCAAATCATCCTCAGCCTGGTGTACCTCCTTAACGTTATCACCTAGGGGCTCTATGGGTTCAGACTCATTCTCTACTATTTCTCCTATATTCAAGGCTCTAGTTGGACAATTGCTAGCATAATGGCGTAATTTGTGACATCTGAAGCAAGGAGTATTAGGGTTTGGGGTTCTCTGAACTTCTGGTGCTTTACACCTATCATCTCTATGGATCAGAGGTGTATTAGGGTTGGGTCGATTGGGTCGCATCTGACTTGTTCCTGGCTGATGATTAGGTGCACTAGTTCTAGGGGGTTCTGGTCTACGGTAAATTGGTCCCCTATGAAATCTCTCAACATCCCGTGCTACCTGATAGGCTAACTCTAAATCCTGGATGTCTCTCATTAACAACTCTTTCTAAATCTTTTCTCTTAATCCAGCCCTAAATTTAGACAAAGTAACTGACTCAATCTCATCTACATTGCATCTTATCACAAATTCGTCAAACTTTGCAATGTAATCAGCTACACTCCTAGTTCCCTGGGTCAATCTTTGCCACTGGTCTAGAAGTCTCTGATGGTAGGACATGGGAAGGTATTTCTCTCTAAGCCTAAGTTTCATTGCTCTCCAGGTTACCATGGGAACGTCACCTCTTTGTCTAATGAACCTCTCGATATTTCCCCAGTAAAGTCTGGCATGACGAATTAACATAAGCTTTACAAATTTACATTTTCTCTCCTCAGTCATGTCATACCAATCGAAGTACTAATCCATCTCTCCCTCCCAGACTACGTAAACCTTAGGATCCAAATTTCAATCAAATGTTGGTGCTTCCAACCTAATATTTTTAAGGGTTCGATCATCATCATCCATTTGATCCTAATTAGGTCTCCTAGGGTGTGGCTCATTGGCTGGGTCATGGTGTGCTCTCCTTGGTTTCGGGTCATGGACTCGATCAGGGTTGGGCCTCCTAGGATTTGGCTCAAAGAAATGGTCCTGATGAAGCCTTCTAGGATTGGGTTCAGGAAAAAGGTCTTGTTGCAGAGCCCTTCTAGGATTGATGGGTGTATCAAACTCAGGTTCAGGCTCTAACTCATTCTGGACTTCCTGAGTTCCTCCAGGGTTACAAGCTTCTAATCGATCAAGCCTAGCAGTGATGAGGGTTTTTTGATCAGTCATGCTTTGGTTGGTCTATGCCAATTGATCAGTCAGGTTTTGGTTCAACTAGGTCATTTGGTCATTCAAAGATTTCATCAAGTTCTCAAAGTTTTGTTCCATGGTTACACTAGATTGGGCTTGGGTTTGCTGGTTGGGTGCTCCTGATCTAGTTGCCATGCACACATGGACTCAAACTCAGACTAGGGGTTTGCTAGACTGGTGCGGGCACCAGACTCAGAAGAAGACTTCAGGGCTCCATCTGGATCTCTGATTGACCTTGCCCGAAGAATTAGGATTTTCTGGTTTTGTAATAAGGGTTGACTTGGTCAACTCAATTTTAGCCTTGAGTATGTATTTCCCTGCAATTTAAATTTTGTTGAGTCCTAGTAGTGGCCTAGGTCTTCTCCAGGTTGGTGACATCTTTTTCTAGTAAAGGTCCAGGGTGCCACATTTTCTCCTAGGCTCAAGTAAGTGGGCACCACACTCCCAGCCACACGCCAGAATCAAAGGGGTGCCACATCTCCATCCAGTGTACTTTGGTCCCCACACCACAAGAAAGCAGGTCCCTTCTTTCATGCACCACTTAAGGGGAGATCAACTTAGGATCCTCAATCCAAGGAGGCACCCAAAATATTTCCATAAGAGCCAAGCTATGAAAAGAAAGGAGCAAAGCTTGGGGAGCAAGACTAAGAGGAGCTCAAATATTTCCAGATAAAACCAGGCATGGAAGGAAGAAAATTTTTCTTGAAGAGCAAGGCTAGGAGGCGCCACCTACTTACCATTTGGAGCCATCAATCAATACTTATGGAAGCTCTTGGCCGGCCATATGAGAAGGAATTGATTCTACAAACCTAATTTGAGGATCCATCCTATTAGTCCCACATGGGAAGATGTAAAACCCTGACCTCTTGTAAAGACCTATAAAATAAACCCCTCTTGTAAGTTTTAAAGGACAACTGATGAATGAATTCAATTTATGTGTGAGCAAACTTTGTGTTTCTCTCTTCCGCACTTGCATTCAGGTGTTGAGCTCCGTTAGGGAGTAAATCCGGGTTCCCTAGGAACCTTAAGGAGGTGTGAGATCTCCAACCCCAAAACCCTATGTTAGCCACTTCACTTCCAAACCCCAGCCGCCCATCATCCTCTTCATTCCACCAAACCCTAGACTACCCCATCTCTCACGGCCCCTCTCTCCAAGTAGAGGCCGACCACCAGCATCCAGGTCCAGTTCGGCTACTTCGAAGACAGAGCAAATCTCAAAGGAAGTCAGATCAGCATCCAGGAGAATCAGGATTTCAGGAACATCAGCTTTCAAGTTCTTCTATCTGGTAAATCCTTCCTTGAGCATCTGGTTCCATAACTTGTCTTCTTCTTTCCTAGATCTCGAGTTCATAAGAAGCCAACTCTGCCAAAGGGCCAGTATTGGAGGATCCATTATGAAGATATCTGAATCCGGGGATCCAACAATCTACTCAAGAGAGTCCTTCCACTAAACTCTGTGAAGATCACTGCCTGGTCTGTAACCCTTCTCTTCTCTTTACTTCTATCCTGTTGAAAGTTCAGAACGAAACCCTAGGTATGGGAGTTTCTCAACCCCCAGCGATCCTTTACTTCTGAACTACTCTGATAACCTAGTTTCTTTAAATTGTGCTTTCAATTATTACATAGTTTCTTTCAATTTAGTTTAACTTTCCTTTGAGTCAAAGCCGATTTCTGAAAATATATAAAAAAAAAAAAAAGAATTAGTCTTAATTTACTTTCGCATCGCATCATCTCTTTTGTTCTGCATCATTTTTGGTATCAGAGCCCTGTCTAGGATTTTTGACTTGCTTGCTTGTTTTGAGTGTCTCTCTTTTTTACTTTGTCTGCTCGAAGTAGACTCCCCAGGATGTCCGGTCCTAGGAACGAAGCAAGGTGCAAGCCTCCTCTTTCCATTCCACGGGGTGTTCCTAGGGCGTGTAGGGGATCCGCTGGGTTACAACTTTGTAGCAGGAATTGTAAACGGGGGAAGCATTCTATTTTTAGTCTGTAACTATCCTGTTGCAGGAATTGTTTTTCATTGCAAGTAACTCTAAATTATGTGATTTTTATTTTGCTGGAACCAGTATAATTGAAACTATTTTATATAATTTTATTGTAATTTATTGGTTTCTGTGGAATTTCTGAGAGTTAAATTACAGCAACTCTGTTTCTGTGTTTCTGCAATTCAATTTTTTGAGTGATCATCTCCTAATTCATCTTAAGGGCAATTGAGCATCTAAGATAAGGGGAGGAGTTGATAACCTCTCCTTAGCCCAAAACCACCACCCATTCATTCGATCCTAAGCCTAAGTTTAAAATTTATTAGACTTAATTTGCCCTAGTAGGCTAGGGACACCAACAAGTCGGGTCTAGGCTAATGTTGAGTCAGTTTGTCTAGTTACTCTGTGTGTGCTTTGTACTCAGTGTCTAGAATGGTGATTCAGGGATTCTATCCCGAAGGACTTGTATGATGGTCCGCCTACCTGGCCAATCTCTGATTGGTGTCTAGGATTGGCATTTAGGGACCTAACACTCCCCTTACACCTGCCTGGCTGAGTCCTGAGTTACTACAGGCTAGCTTGCCATTCTGATTGGGCATCTAGTTTGGGCTCTAGGTCTAGTTAGCCCGTAGTCGTTTCAGTCGAGTCTCATTTGGTGTGTTTGCTTGCATCATCATGTCTACCCGGAATGGAGTACCCTACCAACCTGGTCAAACCCAACCTGATTTAGAGGCCATGGTTAGAGCTCTTACTGAAAGTATGAGCAAATTGAGTCAGGATATGGCTGCTACTGTTGCCCAATTTAAAGAACAAGTCCATGAGAATTTTACCCAGCTTAGGGATTGAGTCTAAGTACTTGAGGAACCTAGGCATCAGAATTGGACTCCCGACCCAGATTTTAATGTGCCTCAACCTCACCCACACCAGGAGCCTAGAAGACCTTTATACAGAGATCCTGAACCTAATCATAGGAGGCCTGACCCAGAGCCTGAAGATAGAGATGATAGGTTCATTCGGAACATCAAATTACATGCACCCACTTTTGATGGTAGCTTAAACCCTAAGGTGTATTCTGATTGGGAGGGTGAGATGGACCAGTACTTTGAGTGGTATGCCATGTCTGAGGAAAGGAAGTTCAAGTTTGCCAAGATGAAGTTAGTACGTCGGGAACATTGAGCTAACAACTAGAAGACGAAATGTTGAGCCCATAACCACTTGGCAGGGTATGAAAGAAAAGCTTAGAGATAAGTACCTACCCATTTCATACCAGCAGAATCTGTTAGACCAATGGCAGACCTTGAAACAAGAGAACCGATCTGCATCAGACTACATAACCACCTTTGATGAATACCTGATGAGATGTGATGTGAGTGAAGCCCATGAGGTCACTTTGTCTCGGTTTAGGGCTGGACTTAGGGAAGATATTAAGAGGGAGTTATTTCTGAGAGAGGTTACTGACATAGACCAAGCCTATCAGATTGCACTAGACACTGAGAAGTTTCAGAGAGGACCTATGCCTTCTAGGGTTAGTGCCCCAATCCCAAGAACTGGACCTAGCCAAGTTACTCCTAGCAAACCTAGTCAAGGTATTCCCACCCCTAGGCCCATGGACAAAGGTAAGGCACCTGACACCCAGAGAACCCCTAGTATCACCTGTTTTAAGTGCCAGAAACCTGGTCATATCTCCAGCCAGTGCACAGCCATAGCCTGTTTTAGGTGCCATAGGATAGGTCATGTTTCTAGCCAGTGCCCTCGTAGATCCCTTTACATAGAAGAAGGAGAGGAAGAGAGTTCCAGGCCCAATGAAGAATTTGAAGAAGAAGTTTATGAGGCTGGAATGAATTTGGTTGATGAGTATGAAGGAGAGGAGGAATCCACAGAGTCTGACCAGTTAGGGGTTGTGAGATGCATCCTGCCCCAGAGTAGAGTTCAGGAGGATTGGCGTAGGACTAACATCCTACAGACTTTCCTTAAACTAGGGGATAAGGTATGTAAGATCATCATAGATAGTGGGAGCTGTGTGAATGCCATTTCTGCTAGCACAGTCAAAATGTTAGGCTTAACCCCAGTCCCCCACCCCAACCCCTATAAGGTTTCTTGGGTAGACTCTACCTTTATACCCATCCAGTCTAGATGTCAGGTCCAAATCCAAATGCAATCCTATCAAGAGAAGATTTGGTGTGATGTCTTGCCCATAGGGGTGAGCAGTATAATTCTTGTGAGACCTTGGTTATATGATCATGATGCCACCCTCTTAGGAAAATCCAATACCTGTGTCTTTAGTTTTAATGGGAAAAAAATCACAATCCATTCAGTCCCTCCTAAGGACAAGGTAGCTAAAGGACCCAATAAGGTCAGAGAGATGAAGACGGGAGTGAACCTAATTAGTGCTAAGGATCTATAACAAGAAATTCATAGTGGTTCACCCATTTGGATGTTGACTTCTAAGGAACTTAGGACTCCTAAACCCTCAAAGCCTCCTCAGGAAGTTAGGCCTTTGTTAGAAGAATTTGAGGATGTTTTTCCCGAGGATCTGCCAGACCACCTTCCACCTCTTAGGGATATCCAGCATTCCATAGATTTAATCCTATGAGCTACTTTACACAACTTGCCCCATTATAGGATGAATCCATCTGAGCATAAGGAACTACAAAAGCAGGTTGGAGAATTGTTGAGGAAGGGGTTCATTAGAGAGAGTCTTATCCCTTGTGCAGTTCCTGCACTACTGACCACAGAGAAGGATGGCACATGGAGGATGTGTGTTGATAGTCGTGCCATCAACAAAATCACAATCAAGTATAGGTTCCCCATCCCTAGACTAGATGACATGCTAGATATGATAGCCAGTGCAATAATTTTTTCCAAAATTGAACTCAAGAGCGGCTATCATCAGGTTAGGATTAGACCAGGGGATGAGTGGAAAACCGCTTTCAAAACTAAGGATGGTCTCTACGAATGGGTTGTTATGCCTTTTGGGTTGTCTAATGCCCCTAGTACTTTCATGAGGATTATGACCCAGGTGCTTAAAGCTTTCATAGGGAAGTTTGTAGTGGTCTATGTTGATGACATCCTGATCTATAGTAAGACCCCTGCAGACCACCTAGGCCACCTTAGACAAGCCTGCCAAGTTTTGAGGAATGATAGTCTCTACGGTAATCTCAAAAAGTGTGAATTCATGACCAGTAGAGTTATCTTCCTTGGTTTTGTAGTAACCCCTGACGGCGTGGCTGCCGATCCAGAGAAGATTAGGTCCATTGTAGAATGGCCAGAGCCGACCTGTGTGCATGAAGTCAGAAGTTTCCACGGCTTGGCTACCTTCTATAGATGATTCATCAAGGGGTTTAGTACTGTAGTTTCTCCTATCACAGACTGTATTAGGAAGGGAGAATTTCAGTGGACTAAAACAGCACATAAAGCCTTCCTAGATCTTAAGGATAGGATGACCCAAGCACCCATTTTGAGGTTACCCGACTTTTCTAAAGTATTTGAGGTTGCCTGTGATGCTTCAGGAGTAGGTATAGGTGGAGTCCTAAGCCAAGAGAACCATCCCGTAGCATTCTTTAGTGAAAAACTTAATGATGCTAAGCTTAGGTATTCTACCTATGATAAAGAATTTTAGGCGGTAGTGCAAGCTTTGCGTTACTGGAGACATTATTTGCTACCGCAGGAATTTGTACTGTTTTCAGACCATGAGGCTCTTATATTCTTGAATTCCCAGAAGAAGCTTAACCCTAGGCATGCTAAGTGGGTAGAGTATATCCAGTCCTATACTTTTATTTTGAAACATAAGGCTGGGACTGAAAATAAGGTAGCTGATGCCCTTAGTCGTCGATCTTTGTTATTGAATTCTGTTAGGGCTGAAGTCGTAGGGTTTGAGCAGATCAAAGAGGAATATGAGTCGTGTCCAGATTTTAAGACTGTGTACCAGGATCTAGCTCAAGGACCATCTAGTGATCATAAGGATTATACCCTTTTAGATGGCTTTTTGTTCTTTAAAAATAGGCTTTGTATCCCTAGAACTTCTCTTAGGAAATTTTTGATTTGGAAAATTCATGCTGGAGGTCTAGCTGGCCATTTCGGAAAAGACAAGACCACCCTGGCTATTGAGGACCACTTTTTCTGGCCTAGCTTAAAAAGAGATGTAGCACACATTGTGGCTAGGTGTCAGACCTGCGCTGTTGCCAAACAGAGAAAATAGAACACCGGCCTTTATACCCCACTCCCTGTCCCAGATCGTCCTTGGCAAGATGTGAGCATGGACTTTGTGTTAGGTTTGCCTAAGACCCAGAGGAGGCATGACTCTATCTGTGTTGTAGTCGACCGATTTTCTAAGATGGCCCATTTCTTGCCTTGTTCCAAAACATTTGATGCGTCTAAGGTAGCCACCCTGTTCTTTAATGAGATAGTTCGACTCCATGGCCTACCTAAGACAATTATTTCAGATAGGGATGTCCGGTTCACCAGCTACTTCTGGAAAACCCTTTGGCATAAGTTAGGGACATAACTTAAGTTTTCAACTGCCTATCATCCCCAAACTGATGGCCAAATCGAAGTAGTGAACCGTAGTTTAGGCAATCTGTAAAAGTGTCTTGTTGGTGAAAACATTAGGAACTGGGATTTGTACTTACCTAGGACTGAATTTGCATACAATAACTCGGTCAATAGGTCTACATGTACGAGTCCATTTGAAATTGTGCATGGTTACAAACCTCACACACCTCTTGACCTAGCTCCTTTACCAGTCCACACACGAGTCTCCGAGTCTGCTGAAGCTTTTGCACAGCATATAAAAGACTTGCATAAAGAAATTCATGCCAAAATAAATTTAAGTAATGAAACTTATAAGAAGTTGGCTGATTCTCAAAGGCGAGTCAAAACTTTTGTTGAGGGAGACTATGTAATGATTAGGTTAAGGCCTGAACAGTTTCCTCCTGGAACCGTTAGAAAGTTACATGCTAGAGGAGCTGGACCATTTAGAGTGGTGAAGAGAGTAGGGTCCAATGCCTATGTGCTCGAGTTGCCTTCAGAACTAGGCATTAGCTCCACTTTCAACATTACAGACCTAGTAGAGTATAGAGAGCCAGCTGTGATTCTCAGTGAGCCTTTTGAGCCTAATCCTGCTCTTGAGAGTGAACCCAACCCTGTGTGTCCACCAACAAACTGGCCTGTGAGAAAAGAGCAGATTGAAAAGATCCTGGATGATCAGGTTATCTCTACTCGCAATCGAGGATACCAAAGATACCTGGTCCGCTGGCAAGGAAGGCCAGATTCTGATGACTCTTGGATCTCCCGAGAAGAATTACAAGAATTGGACCCGGACCTCTTGGAGAGATACCAGAGCTAGCTTGATCCATACTCGACAGGGTCGAGTTCCTCCCACCCCGGGAGAATTGGTACGGGCACCAGACTCAGAAGAAGACTTCAGGGCTCCATCTGGATCTCTGATTGACCTTGCCCGAAGAATTAGGGTTTCCTGGTTTCGTAATAAGGGTTGACTTGGTCAACTCAATTTTAGTCGAGTCTGTATTTCCCAGCAATTTAAATTTTGTTGAGTCCTAGTAGTGGCCTAGGTCTTCTCCAGGTTGGTGACATCTTTTTCAAGTCAAGGTACAGGGTGCCACATTTTCTCCCAGGCTCAAGTAAGTGGGCGCCACACTCCCAGCCACATGCCAGAATCCAAGGGGCACCACATCTCCATCCAGTGTAGTTTGGTCCCCACACCACAAGAAAGCAGGTCCCTTCTTTCATGCGCCACTTAAGGGGAGATCAACTTAGGATCCTCAATCCAAGGAGGCGCCCAAAATATTTCCATAAGAGCCAAGCTATGAAAAGAAAGGAGCAAAGCTTGGGGAGCAAGACTAAGAGGAGCTCAAATATTTCCAGATAAAACCAGGCATGGAAGGAAGAGAATTTTTCTTGAAGAGCAAGGCTAGGAGGCGCCACCTACTTACCATTTGGAGCCATCAATCAATACTTATGGAAGCTCTTGGCCGGCCATATGAGAAGGAATTGATTCTACAAACCTAATTTGAGGATCCATCCTATTAGTCCCACATGGGAAGATGTAAAACCCTGACCTCTTGTAAAGACCTATAAAATAAACCCCTCTTGTAAGTTTTAAAGGACAACTGATGAATGAATTCAATTTATGTGTGAGCAAACTTTGTGTTTCTCTCTTCCGCACTTGCATTCAGGTGTTGAGCTCCATGAGGGAGTAAATCCGGGTTCCTTAGGAACCTTGAGGAGGTGTGAGATCTCCAACCCCAAAATCCTATGTTAGCCACTTCACTTCCAAACCACAGCCACCCATCATCCTCTTCATTCCACCAAACCCTAGCCTACCCCATCTCTCACGGCCCCTCTCTCCAAGTAGAGGCCGACCACCAGCATCCAGGTCTAGTTTGGCTACTTCGAAGACAGAGCAAATCTCAGAGGAAGTCAGATCAGCATCCAGGAGAATCAGGATTTCAGCAACATCAGCTTTCAAGTTCTTCTATCTGGTAAATCCTTCCTTGAGTATCTGGTTCCATAACTTGTCTTCTTCTTTCCCAGATCTTGAGTTCAGAAGAAGCCAACTCTACCAAAGGGCCAGTATTGGAGGATCCATTGCGAAGATATCTAAATCCGGGGATCCAACAATCTGCTCAAGAGAGTCCTTCCACTAAACTCTATGAAGATCACTGCCTGGTCTGTAACCCTTCTCTTCTCTTTACTTCTGTCCTGTTGAAAGTTCAGAGCGAAACCCTAGGTCTGGGAGTTTCTCAACCCCCAGCGATCCTTTACTTTTGAACTACTCTGATAACCTAGTTTCTTTAAATTGTGCTTTCAATTATTACATAGTTTCTTTCAATTTAGTTTAACTTTCCTTTGAGTCAAAGCCGACTTCTAAAAATATAAAAAAAAAAAAAAGAATTAGTCTTAATTTACTTCCGCATCACATCATCTCTTTTGTTCTGCATCATAGACCTAGAGCCCAAACCAAATGTTTGATCAAGTTGACAATACAAGTTGTAGTAACTTGGCACCTGGCCAAGTAAGTGTAAGGTTGGTGGAGGTTCCTCTTTGCTTGCCTTAGACACCAATTTGAAATTTGCCAGGTAAGCAAACCAACCCACCTTCCTTTGAGCTCTTGTCCCTGAACCACTTGCCTAGACACGAGATACAAGCACACACAAACAGGTTGTCAAAGTTGGCTTGACACTTGATTCGACCCGACCTTGTGGGTGTCCCTAGCTCGCTAGAGCAATTAAATGTCTACTCCGTTTTAATTAGGGTTGGGTTCGCTATGCAGGTTGGTGATTTTTGGGCTAAGGACAGGTAATGAAATCCTGACCCTATGTCAAATTGATGCCATTAAGATGATTTATCATGAAATAAATGCAAGCATGCAAATGAACCCTAATTTCATGTACAGAAATTAGTGTGTTGCAGTTCTGATGTGGGGCAGAAAAGTGATATGTATCAATCTCAGAAAAATTTGAGAAAATTACAAAACACTTCTAAATTGTAGAGGATATACCATATGAAAGGAATTTTAAAAATAAAATCTGTGTTAGGTGTGGTAGTTCCCGAAACACAGATAATGCATGTAGGATAGAACAGCAGAAATTCTAAAGATACTAGTTTGAAAGATGCAAAACTATTAATTAGTACTTAAAACTTACCAATTTATGTTTCACTTCAAGGATCAATCACAATGGCACCCCTACACACCTTAGGAGATCCCCGTGGAATGGGAACAGAGGGTCTTGAAACCCTACTTTCTTCTTAAGACCGGATGGCCTGGTGAAGCACCCAAATCCAGGTACTGAAAATGATGCAAAGCCCTAACCTACCATGCTCTGATACCAATTTGATGTGGGATAAAATGAAATGATGCAATCTAGGAGGAGACAATAATAATTAAACGAGAAATGGAGTAAAGCAAGGCTACTTTCCATATAAAAGAAATGAAACTATCATGAAGGAATTCTGCATATAAACTAAACCTGAATGAAAACTTTCATAATATTAAAGGGGAATAGATCTTCATGGTTAGGAAACCACACAGGATAGGGCTTAATTAAGTTAACATTTCATATCTGAAAAAACATTATAAGAGGGGTAACCAAGCATTAATATCTCAAGGGTTTGAAAAGATATACTCAAGGACGAAGTCTCTGAATGACAGGGTGATTCCTTCAAATATCGAGAATTCTAGTCTCTATTTCCTGCCTTGAAAGACCCTCTTCTTTAGAACCTGGATATCCCGGGGATCCTACAGAAAATATAGCAGAGTTACGAAATAACTTGAAAGGTAGGAAATAATGGAAATCATGGTTGAAATTGAGAAGCTGTTGGATTTAAAGAAGCTTGGCCGGCCCTCTTGGAATGCATCTTCTTGTAACTTGGACGTTGGGGATGGAGAGCTTGGATGGATTAGAAGACTTGCTAATGGCTATTGGCATGGAAGAAGAACTCTCTTAAAGTAACTAAGGGTCTCTCACCCACTCCCTCTCGGAGGACATTGGATAATACCAAATGGAAGAAGAAACACTCCTTTTTTCATTCAAATTCATCAATCCTTACAAAAGAGCTTGGAGTTGATTTTATAAGCCTCCAAGGATATTTTGAAATTTCAAATTACAAGGAGATTTTCATGGGAGGTTCCTAGCTATAAGGGTGGGATTCAAATTACATGGAGAATTTCATGGGATAGCTAGCTAAAATGGTGGAAGAGTAAAGCTCTTGGCCGCCCACTTTGAATTGAATCCTTGGTGATGTGGCATGTGATGAGGTGGCTTGCTGATATGTATTCCACATGGTTTGGGGGGTTGACATGGCATCCCACATGGCTTGCTGAGGTGGCATCCTCCTTGGCTTAAATGGTTGAAGTGGTTGAGCGCATTCTATCTTCAAATAAGCTTGCTCAATTTCAAACCTTTCTTGGACTCAACTACTAAACTTAATAATTACAAGACCAATTTGATCCTAATTGGACTCAAAGAAGCGAAATTAAAATAAACATACTCTAATTACATGACTCAAATTTAATTAAAGAAATAAACTGACTCTATTTACAAGACATGAAAGAATTAAAGCCATACTAAATTAGACTGAAGCTTCTTCCAGACTTTGGTGCCTGCACCACTACTATTCTCTCTTCCCTTTTTTTTTGAGCTTGAATCTGCTGTACGGCATCCCTGGCTGCTGGGGGCCTCTCCCCACTTTGCTTGCTATTTTTCTTTTCTTTGGTTTGGATTGCTTCTGGGAGGTCTCCTCAGTTTGCCAAGCCATGGGTCAAGTGGATGACGGTGGGAGTTCAAGGATTTCCCACCGACATCCTCAGGCTGTGAGCAAGTTAACTAGATGTAGGGCTTCTGAAATATCTTGGCTCAGTTCGCCATGCTGTGAGTCAAGCGACAGATTGTGGGACTTTTGAAGTTTCTCAATGGACATCTTCGGATTGTGAGCAAAGCAGTGGGTGCGGCGATTCGTGAGTTTCATGGCTTATAGGTGCCAAACTGTGAGTCATGCAATAGATGGCGGGGTTCCAGGAATCCCCAACTACACCTTAAGACTGTGAGTGGGGTGATTGAGCACCGGTCTATAGGAAGGACCCGGCTTGAAGATTGCCTAGCTGCAGGCCTTATAGTAGGTGGCAGGTTGCACTATCACCACCTCAGGGTTGTGAGCTCAGCTGAAAGGTGCGAGCCTGATGGAGTGGGCTTGGCTTAAGAGTGCCGAGTTACGAGTCAAGCAGCAGATGGCGGATTACCCTGTCACCACCTCTAGACTGTGAGCACGGTGAGGAGTGCGGGCCTGATGTAGTGGGCCTGGCTTGTTGATGATGAGTTGCCATGCTATGAGTCACGCGGTAGACAACATCTTGGTGCCACCTCTGGGCTATGAGCGAGGCTGGAGGCATCGAGCTTCTCGATTCACCACGCTTTGAGTCATGTAGTAGACGGCATCTTGGTGCCACCTCCGGGCTATGAGCATTGCCATGAGGCTGTGGGGTGCCAAACTTATAAATGAGCCAAGTTGTGAGTCACGCGGTAGATGACACCTTGTTACCGCCTCCAAGATGTGAGCGAGGTTGGGGGCGCCGAGCTTCTTTATTCGCCATGCTGTGAGTCACGTGGTATATGGCATCTTGTTGCCACCTTCGGGCTATGATCGCATCCATGAGGCTATGGGGAGCTAGACTTATAAGTGAGCCAAGCTGCGAGTCATGTGATAGACGGCACCTTGTTGCTTCCTCCAAGCTGTGAGTAAGGCTGGGGGCGCCGAGCTTCTCGATTTGCCATGCTGTGAGTCACACAGTATATGGCATCTTGGTGCCACCTCCAGGCTATGAGCATGGCCATGAGGCTATGGGGTATCGGACTTATAGGTGAGCCAAGCTATGAGTCATGCGGTAGATGACACCTTATTGCCACCTCCAGGTTGTGAGCGAGGTTCAGGGCACCAAGCTTCTTGATTCGCCATGCTGTGAGTCACATGGTAGATGGCATCTTGGTGCCACCTCCGGGCCATGAGCATGGCCATGAGGCTATGGGGTGCTAGACTTTAAGTGAGCCAAGCTGTGAGTCATGCGGTAGACAGCACCTTGTTGCCGCCTCTGAGCTATGAGCGAGGCTGGGGGCACCGAGCTTCTCGATTCACCATGCTTTGAGTCACACGGTAGATGGCATCTTGGTGCCACCTCCAGGCTATGAGCATGGCCATAAGGCTATGGGGTGCCAGACTAATAGGTGAGTCAAGCTGTGAGTCATGCTATAGAGGGTGACTTATTGCCACCTCCAGGCTATGAGCTCGGCTGATGAGCGTGGGCTTGATGGAGTGGGCCTAGCTCACTAATGAGGAGGAGTTGCCATACTATGAGTCTCGCGGTGGACGGCATCCTGGTGCTGCCTTCAAGCTGTGAGCATGGCTGGGGGCATCGACCTTCTTGATTCACCATGCTGTGAGTCACGTGATAAATGGCATCTTGGTGTTGCCTCTGGGCTATGAGCACGGTTGATGAGGGTGGGCCTGATGGAGGGGCCCACCTTATTGGTGAGGATGCCGAACTGTGAGTCACGTGGTAGATAGCGGGTTGCCCTACTGCCACCTCCGGGCTATGAGCTCGGTTGATGAGCGCGGGCCTAATAAGGGGCCCGGCTTGTTGGTGAGGATGCCGAACTTTGAGTCATGTGGTAGATGGTTGGTTGCCCTGCCTCCACCTTCGAGCTGTGAGCTCAGCTGATGAGGGCGGGCCTGATGGAGGGGCCCGCCTTGTTGATGAGGATGCCAAGTTGTGAGTCATGTGGTAGATGGTAGGTTGCCCTGCCACCACCTCCGGACTGTGAGCACGGCGAGGAGTGCGGGCCTGCCTAGGGGCCCTGCTTGAGTCCACCGGACTTTGAGTCAAATGGAGACATCCTTGCACAGGTGAAAGACAAAGTTATGCAAAAAGGGAACTTAGATAATCGAGAAGAAGTTTTACATCATCGGTAGCGCTCTTTTAAATTGCTTGTGTTCCAGGTTCACGAGCATCGGGAGGCACCAAGACTGGCGAGGTACTAGGCTCCACCCGAGTGGGCTTCGACACCCTTTTTGGGGTCCTTTATGGGGGTTGCAGTAGCGCGCCATCCTTTATCGATAGGCTACCAGCCGGGATCAGGCCCCATCTCTTGTTGGTTTGCCCTGTTGTGAGTCGTGCAGTGGGAGGAATCCTGCTGCCACCTCCGGGCTGTGAACCATGTGGTGGTGCTTGCCGTTGATGATGATGCAGGGGCTTCTCCTGTAGAATAGAGAGTACTGCAAAAGGTGGCAGGTGTTCGAAAAACCCATGAACACAAGCCCCTCTCTCCGCTATCATCAGACCCTTCTCTTCTTATTCTTTGGTCAGGACCCCAAGAGGGAGCTCTCGTGTCCCCCGCCTGGCCCCCAGGGAGGCTGCTACTATCATTATGTCGGTTGAAGAGCCTAGATCCTTAGCCTTGGCCGAGATCCTCTTAGCTCTTGAATCATCAATCGCCCCCTACCTGGCATGCCAATCTATTACCGCCTAGATCATCGTGGCCTATATTTCCAGTGCATCGTCATTGCGTCAGGTGCCTCCTCTGACCGGGAGCACTCCCTCCTCTTCAGGGGTCGGCTGATGAGGGACAAATAAATAAATAATAAAAATAATGATTAGTATTTTTTATATTTTCATATTTTAAAGGAGAGCTCAAAGGAGACAGTAAAGGAAACTAATAAGTCTATTACCCGCATAAATAAACCTATAAAGCAATTAAAAGTAGGACCTGGTGGTTGAGAAACCACCGTAAACTAGGATCTACTCAATGAGATAGAAATTATGAGAAGGGAAAAGTTTAGTTGTACCAACATAGATCACTCTCTTGATGTAGATTTGTCAGGACTCTCAAGATCGTAGAGACAGGATTTCGAGATTGTTGGGGGAACCAGGATCAGACACAGATTACTGGGCCCTATTTGGTTTACCTAGCTCTGTTTCAAATTTTGTAATCAATTAAGATTGAGTCCTGTAATAAGTTGAGGTTAGTTGATTTGTCTCAACCCTCAACCTAGTCCAATACATTGAGTCTTGTATACCAGTATGACTCTAGTGTGAGTTCACTTCTTGAACAAGAGAGGAGGCTATGCTGTTTTAGAGTTTTACCAGACCTCATTCTGAAGCCAAAAGCAGTAACACCAGCTTAGGGGAGCTCAATCGATACCCAGGTGACCTAATTATGCCCTGATTTTCTCCGGGTGCCATTTCAGATGCCAAATTCCCTCTAGATGCTTTCGAAATATTCTATATGCTAGGAGCCTATGTTTTCCAGGTTATTCCAGCACTCCAAGCCTTAAAATCAAGCCCAGGAGCCAAGCCCAAGCCCTTAAGAAGCAAGATTCTAGCCAGATTCCCTGGAAAATGCCAGCCCATGCGCCCAACCCCTGGAAGCCCACCTGGACCCCTCAGATCTTCATTCAAGCCCATGAAGGAGGCGTCCTTGCTGCTTCCCCGAGGTCCAAAAATGGATTTGAGGAGTTTGACCAAGTCCAAGCTTTGTGGGGAGAGGAAAGAAGAGAAGACTAGGTCAAAATTCTAACATAGTTGGGATTTCTAGTCCTTTCAAAACTTTGTAATTCTAACCTAGCTAGGAAAGGACTTGTATTCCAATTTAGAAGAAGATTTGTAACCCAAGTGTAACCATGGTTAGTGAGGGCATGGGAACTCTATAAATACCCGACCCCTCCCCCTCTTTTAAGCATCTCTTTCTTATGAATGCAACTTGCTGAAATTTTGAGTTATTGCCTTGTGTTGGTGTTTTGTTTTGGTTCTTTGGTTTGTGTTTTTGTGCTTGGACGAATTCCTTGCTGCCCTAGCATCCTTCCACACCCTAACTCACTGCAATCCAAGCCTTCACACGTCCAAGGAGTGCCCTAGGCCGCCAAGCAGGGAGATCTTCAACAAGCTTCAAACAGCCCATCTTCTAACCCTAATTCTGATTCCTTTCAAACCATAGGTGCTTTCCCTCCTCTGAGGAGGCCTTCTTTGCCTTCAGACCAGGTCCAAATCTGCCATCTGATTCAAGGAACTAAAGATTTTTCTTCCAGGCTTCAATCATAGTGCGAGTGATCCATTCTGTTGCTGAATTTTAATCTCTGACTCGTAAGAAACCTTCTCAACTCTTATTTTTTGATTTGATGAAGACAAACTATCCTAAACCGAGAGTTTCTCAACTCTCAGGTCCAGGATATTTCATTGGTTTGCATGAGTATGCCTACGACCTGATGATTCTTTTCACTGCTAGTCTATCCGCTAGTTCTTACTTTATTTTGAGAATCTAGCCTGAAAATAAAATTATAAAAATCACAAAAAAAATTATTTTACTATTTTTCATGAATGTTTAGCAGTCTTAGAGTCATCCTACAGTAGTTTGGTATCAGAACAGGTTTAGGATAGTTTTTTATTTGCTTTGCATTCACAAACCCTAATTCTGCATTCTATCCACTGCATTAGGTGTCTAGGTTTCATCTGATTTCGACATCATAAATATTTTATTTTTCTGTGAAATTTGCACTAAATGTCATATGTTCTATCCTAGTAATTATAAGAATTTTTAATTATTTTTAGTGAAACCCTAAATTTCTATGATTTGGCATAATAGGAACCCTAACAGAATCCTGATAATTTCTGTAGCAGTCCAGAAAACCCTAGGTCTGCATTATCATCTGATTTTTTTCTGGAATAAAATTTGATAGACTTCATCATCACTGTCCATCCTCTGTTACAAATTTTTTTTGAAATTTTAATGCATCAGGATCTATGTCAAACTTTGTAATAACTAAAACCCTAATTCACTGATTTCTGCGACATTCTGCATCTTGACTCAACCTAACCTAATCAACTACCAAATCCCCAATCCCAAGCCAAACTTTATTCGATAACCCTAGTTAACTTAAACCTAACTTAACACATCATAAATTATTAAAAAAATATTTTATTTTCTGATTGTTTTAGCTTGCATTAGGGCCATTGATTGCCATCATTTTAACCTAATCTTAAGGGTAACTCAAAGTCTCAGATCAGGGTAGGATTTCATCACCTGGGCCCAAAACCACCATCATCATACTAACCCAAGCATAATTAAAATCAAATAGACCTAATTTGTCCTAGTGGGCTAGGAGACATCAACAGGTCGGGTCCAAGCTGTGTGGGCCAACTAGTGCATTTAACCTTTTAGCTATTACTGAAAGCTGGTGTCTAAGTCTGGGGGTCCATAGTCAAACGACCTAATTGGTGCTGTGGTTTTTAATTGGGTCCCTGCGAAAGCACGGGGGCCTCCCACACTCCCATCCCCTACCTGGCTAGTAGAAGGATTAGCTATTGGTTTAGGTGTAAGTTGAGCTGACTCACCCAGTTTCTGGCTCTAGGTCTAGGAAACCCTAGATTATACTAGCCTTTTCTTTCTCTTTTGCATGCTTGGTTGAAACATTTCATTTTGATTGTTTGATTTGTTGCATGACTACTATATTAGGAACCCAATATCAAAAGTCTAAACCTCAGACCAGCCCAACCATGGACTCCACTTTGGAGACCATCCTAGCTTAACTTGCCCAAATGAATGCTCAAACCCAAGCCCAGCTTACCCAAATAAACCAGTCCAACACCCAAACCCAAAATCAGTTAGCCCAGACCCAAAATCAGCTTGCCCAAATAAACCATAGGTTTGACCAATCCGATACTAAGCTTGACCAAATGAACCAAAGATTCAACCAAGTAGGAACCCTGGCAAGACCCATAGCGCTGAACCTCAGGAACCCATAGTCCCTAGATATGAACATGGTAGTAACCTACTATCCCTTAGTCAACCTGAACCCTATAAGATTGATACCCTTAGATTTGAACCCATAACCTTTGAACCCATAACCTTTAAACCCATAACCTTTGAACCTATAACCCTTAGTTTACCCACCCCTGTAATCCCAGACCCTAGTCAAATTCCCATTAGCCAAACCCCTCTTACCACCCCATTGGTTCACCAAGATGACTTGGAAGAAGAAATATATGAGGCTGACCCAAGTCTGGTAGAGGAGTATGAGTCTATTGAAGATCTAGAAGAAACACCTATAAAAGATCCAGAAGTAGTTGACTATAGCCAAACCCTAATAGAAACCAACCCATAATTAGTTGAGTCTAAATTCCAACCTAGTTCAACCATGAAGTCCAATCTAGAAACCCTTAAGGCCCTAATTGAATAGTGGGCCCTAAAAAATATCCAAATCCAAATCCAGTTTACCCAATCCACCACCCAAACCAACAACCAAGTAACCAATAGGTTAGACCAGGTAGAAACCAATCCAATGTTAGTTGATCCAATAGAAACCCAGATAGAAACCAATCCAGAGCTAGTTGAATCAATAGATACCCAGGTAGAAGACCACTCAATATTAGTTGACCATACCCATATAGAAGTCGACCTAGAATTAGATAACCCAGATCACACTCCAGCTATAATAGAAGAGCAATTAGAGGAGACTTTAGAAGAGGATCCAATTGTAGAGCCTAGTCCTTTGATTCAAGAGCCAGAAGAATTTATTAAGGACTTGATCTCTTTGAATTAGTACCCTCAAGATGAAATCATTCCATTGACTCCAATTTATCTCTTCTCTGAAATCAACAATCCTTTCTTCCATTATGTAGACCCTTTAGATATGCCTCAAACCCATAAGGTAAATCTCATTAGTATAGGACTCATCCCTGAAACACCTTCTTGTCTCTTAGTCTACCTGATTAACCCCGAACCCTTTTTCAATCAGACTAACTCTAAATCCACCTCATATTTTCTGCCTTTTCATGAATTTTTTTATGTTTCTTTAACCATTCATTTGCATTTTGTAGAAGTAAGCATACTGCATTCATACATTGTGCATGTTAGGTTTGCATCTTACTTCTTGCATACCCTTTGGCATTTAGTAGGCATACATAGTAAATTTTCATGTGCATGCCATGCTAGGGTCAAACCTAGAGAGTCTATAGTTTGTTAGGTTAGACCCTAGAAAGTCCAACAAAGTTTCCTTCTATAGAAAAGTTTAGTCGAGTCTAATAGGCATCAGTTGAGTCCAATAAATCCTCAACCTTGAATCATCTGTTTGCACCTGCACTACCCTCTACACAGTATATGCATATGGAAATTAGTTAAAAGTTGAACATAACTAATGAACTAACTAACAACTTGGCTAATTCCCAAAAGAGATAAAAGATTTTGCAGGGGATTTTGTAGTTGTAAAGAATTTTCTGCTTGTGAAGCTGGCCCATCCAACAAAATGAATATCGGTGGACCCAATATCTATGTGCATGAGATACTACCTAATTTAGGTATTAGCTCCACCTTCATCATCTCAGATCTTATAGAGTCTAGGGAGCCAGCAGTGACACCTAGCGAGCACTTTGAGCCTATCCCTCCCCTTTGAGAGAGAACCCACCTCAGAGTGTCCACATACAATTGGCCAAATAGTGAGGAAAAGATCTAGAGAATCCTAGACGATCAAGCCATATGTACTCGGAATCGAGGCTATCAGAGGTATTTGGTCCAGTAGTAAGGTGTTGACCCCAAAAGTGATTTTGATGATAACCAAACATTGGAGCATGTATATTTATTACTAACAACTCTTCAATGTTTGATAAGTTTTTGTAGGATGTATAACATGTCCAAACTTCAACTCCTACATTTCTATTTTCTTGTTTGAGTTGTGTTGTAAGTGTTAATGTAAAGAACCCAATTAAAAATGCTAAGAAAAATCAAGCTAAAAGGGTTACTTCTATAAGTGTGTGTGCCTTAAATTTTGTTTTGAGTTGGTTTGTGTGAAATTGTAAAAGCGTTGGTGAGAGTTTTCATTAAGTTCAAATTATAAAAACTCTGAAGAAGACACTCGAGCCGACCCCAAGAAAAGAAGAGCGACCCTACTTACTGGCACGAAGCAAGGATTTTGAAATGCAGCTATCCGAGCTGACTTGATGGAAAGCGAGCTAACTCTAGTGAATCCGAGTCGATTGGAATCAGTTCGAGCTGACTCCTCCAGAGTCCATTTTCTAAAAGTTTTTTGAGAACAGTCAGGTGAGCCGAACTGACTTAGAAAGAGCCGACTTTGCCGGACCTAATTTTAAAAGCCTGAGAAAGTGAGTTGACCCGAACTACATCGAGCCGACTCTTCCAGAGTAAGGTTTTTCGAACCTGAGATGAAGAGCCAACCCAAGCTGAAAGGAGCCGACTCCTCGAGTTCAAAATTTTTAAGATTCAAGTTCGAGCCGACCCGAGCTGCAAAGAGCCGACTCATCCAGAGTGACATTCTATGCCTTGAGACAAAGAGCCGACTGTATTAAAGAAATGGTGACTTGACCTATCGACTCGAAGGATCCGAGCCGACTCGAAGGAATCCGAGCTGACTCGATTGTCGCTTCCAGGTATCTAACAGCTAGTTCCAGAATTTATTTTTGAATGCCAAAAAGTGCTTCAACGGTTACAAAGCATTCCCCAATGGTCTACAATGGCTAGAACTGTCTTGGGATGATGGAAGACTTTAAATTTGAAGGATTTGAACTACCTAAAAGCAATTAAGAAGAGAGTTTAAAAAGAAGAAGAGAGAGCTTCATGAATATCCAACCAATCAAGAGAAAGAGAACAAGAGCATTCAATTCTACATTCAAGCCTTCAACAACTCTGATCCAAAGCTTGAATCATCTTTGGAAGAAGCCACTGAAGTCATTAAAGCTTATTCAAGTGCATTCAAGTAGACTTCCAACGAGCTACACCGGCAACTATCCAATAACTTGAATTTGTCATTTATTGTTGCATTTATTTTCAATTCAATCTTTGAATTATTGGATTATTGGTGAGCCCGGTTGAAAAACCAAATAGGTTTTTGGTGAGTCTTATTAAAACCAAGGTTTAGGTTCTTGGTGATCCTGTGAAAACCAAGTTAGGTTTCTTTGGTGAGCTTATTAAAACCAAAGGGTGTTGGGTTTTCTTTGGTGATCCTGTAAAAATCAAAGTGTAGAGGTTTTGGATTATGATCCTGTAAAACAATCCTACTGTATTCGGGTGTGAATATAGTGAAAATCTCAAGTAGTATCTTGGGTAGTGGACGTAGGAGCTGGGTTGCTCCGAACCACTATAAATTTGGTATGTTTGTGTTGTGCTTTCTCTACTCTGTTTAGCTTCTACATCCTTTAACTTTATCACAGCACCTACCACTTGCAAAGGATTTTGAAATTGCACATTACATGCATAAATTTTTTAAATTTTCAATTCACCTCTCTCTTGGGTAGCCACCTGGGCAACAACTGGTATCAGATCGGTGTCTCTGAATACACTAGAGTAAAGATTGATGGCTCATCCCATGAGTACGTCCTTGGCGGAAGGCCAATCAACAAACAGACCTCCACTCTTCACTGGCACAAATTATGCATGTTGGAAAGCTAGAATGAAAATTTATATTCAAGCTATTGATTTTCAGTTATGGAAGATCACTCTAAAGGGTCCTTACATTCCCATGGTTAAAATTGATGGAGTGGACGTTCCTAAACCTGAAGAGGATTGGGACGAACATGACATGAAGATGGAAGAATTAAATGCCAAAGCCATGAATCTTTTATACTGTGCTTTGGATAGTAATGAGTTTAATCAAATTTCTATTTGCTCCTCGACAAAAAAAATTTGGGATAAACTTGAAGTGACCCATGAAGGAACTTCTCAAGTGAAGTCTTCTAAGATTAATCTTCTTGTACATAGTTACAAATTATTTAAGATGGAATCGAATGAAACTATATCTGCCATGTTTTAACAATTCACTGATATTATTAATAGCTTAAAGAGTCTTGGCAGGGTATATACTAATGTAGATCTAGTGCAAAAGATTATAAGATCTCTTCCAGACAAGTGGGATCCGAAAGTGACTGCCATCCAGGAAGCAAAAGATTTGAACACCTTACTGCTGGATGAACTGTTAGGATCTCTCATCACACATGAACTAACCATGCAGCATCGAACTGAAGATGATCAAAAGAAAAAGAGATCAATCACTTTTAAAGCTGCTATGGATTCCAAAAAGGGTGAAGAATCTGAAGAAGAAAGCTCCTCTACTGAAAGCAACATGGAAGACGATGATGTTGCTATGGTCGTCAGAAAATTTAGAAAGTTCTTGGGAAGAAAGAAAGGAAGATACTTTAGAAAATTCCACAAGAACAAAGAATTCAGTAAGGAGAAGGACAAGGAAAAGGAAAAAGAAAAGAAAGTGCCCACCTGTTATGAATGCAAAAGACCAGGGCACTTTAGACTAGACTGTCCGTTATTGAAAAAGGGATTTAAAAAGAAGAAAAAGAAAGTAATGGCAGCAACGTAGAGCGACAGCGAAGCGTCCTCATCCACTGAAGATGAAGAGGCTCCAAAATCTGTGAATCTTTGTTTAATGGGTCTCGAAAATGAGGTATCATCTCCTGAGCTTCAAACTGAATTTACATATGATGAATTGAATTCAGCATTTCATGATTTACTTATCGAATTCAAGAAAGCTGGGGTTAAAATTAAGTCCTTAAAGAAACAAAATGATGTTTTATCAAAAGATAAGGATGAGATTTTTGGAAAGAATAACATTTTGCAAAGAAAATTGGATAACCTTTCTGAAAGTGTTATAGTCTTGAACAATGAAAAAACTATTTATATGAGACAAACAATATTTTAGTTGCCAAAAATACTAATTTAAAAAGGGAGGTTGAAAAGCTTAAACCTTTAGTAGAAAAATTGACCTTGAGTTCAAATAAGCTTTAGCTAATTTCGAAAGAACAAAAAGACTCTAAAAGTAATGTTGGAATTGGATTTAATGATTTCAAAGCTAAAGGGATTCTAGCAACAAAGTTTATACCCTCAAAAGCTTCAGTTTCAAAATCTAAACTTGAAAGAGCTTTTTCATCAAAATCAATTTCAAATGGCTTGAAATATGTTCCTAAAAATACTATGCAAAAATCCTTCAAATCAAATATTCCTATTTCTGTACTTGTTATAGCTTCAAAGCATGCATCATTCAAAAATGACAAAATTATTTGTTATGCATGTCATAGATTTGGGCATAAATCTTTCCAATGCAATTCTTTGAAAAGTTCCATGTACAATGCATTAAAATATAGATCCATGTGGGTTCCAAAGGGAACTAGTTTTACTAACCCGAAAGGACCCAAGTTAGCTTACGTACCTAAAATCACTTCTTGACTGTTTTGCAGGATTGTCTTGCTGTCCAAAAATTTAAGAAAAGATGGTATCTTGACAGCAGCTGTTCAAGGCATATGACGGGTGACAAGAATCAGTTTATCACCCAACAAATGAAAGAAGGAGGATTAGTTCCTTTGGAGATAATGGCAAAGAGAAAATAATCAGAATCGGTAAGATCAAATTAACCCCTTGTACTTTTATTGAAGATGTATTGCTAGTAGATAAGTTGAAGCACAATCTATTGAGTATTAGTCAATTATGTGATAAAGGCTTTAAAGTTATCTTCGAATCATCTATGTGTATAGTAGCAAACTCTCTTGACTATAGCAGTAAATTTATTGGTCATAGACTTGGAAATATTTATGTGGTAGATCTAAATGATCTAGCCATGACAAGTAGTTCTAGTCTAGTAGCCATGAATGCTAAGACCAAGGAGACATGTCTATTATGGCATAGACGATTAGGTCACACTAGCATGCATACTATTGCCTAATTAATCACAAAGAATCTAGTTGAGGTTTGCCACATCTTAAAGTTGATCTTAATTATATTTTTGATGCTTGTCAATTAAGCAAACAAACCAGGAGAGTTTTAAATCAAAAAATATTATTTCAACAACCAGACCCCTTGAGCTACTTCACATGGACTTATCTGGACCAACTAGGACCACAAGCCTAGGAGGTATGAAATATGGACTTGTGATTGTAGATGACTTTTCTAGATTCACATGGGTATTATTTATTGCACATAAAGATGAAACTTTTGATGTATTTCAAAAATTTTATAAGAAAGTTTCAAATGAGAAAATTCTTTCTGTTATTTATATAAGAAGTGATCGTGAAATTGAATTTCAAAATTAATTCTTTGATGAATATTGCACTGAATACGGCATTGATCACAACTTCTCCGCTCCTAGAATACCATAACAAAATGGTGTTGTAGAGATGAAGAATAGGACTTTGGAAGAAATGACTAGAACGATGTTATGTGAAAGTAATCTTCCAAGGTACTTTTAGGAAGAAGCCGTGAACACTGCCTGTTATATAGTAAACCGAGTTTTGATACGACCAATTTCAAAGAAAACCTCCTATGAGCTTTGGAAAGGAAGAAAACCAAATATTAATTATTTTCATGTTTTTGGGTGTAAATGCTTTGTATTAAATAACGGCAAAGATAACCTAGAAAAGTTTGATGCAAAATCTGATGAATCTATATTCCTTGGTTATTCATTACATAGCAAAGAATATAGAGTATTTAACAAGAGGACTCTTACTGTAGAAGAGTCAATTCATGTTATTTTTGATGAAACTAACCCTTCACCATCTAGAAAAGATGAGTGCATAGATAATGATGCAGGTACTCTACAAAAGAAAATGAAAGATCTAAACATTCAAGAAAAACCAATTGAAGAAGGAGAAGAAATGGTAAGTAAGGATCATATTGATCTACCGACTGAATGGAGGTCGCTACTTCCCATCCTAAATAATTAATTATTGGTAATCCTTCTCATGGTATAAGGACTAGGTCAGCACATAGGACTGCACATGATTACCTAGCCTTCGTATCTCAAATTGAACCACAAAGCTTAGAAAGAGCTGAAAATGATTATAACTGGATGTTGGCCACGCATGATGAATTAAACCAGTTTGAATGGAATAATGTTTGGACACTAGTTAGTAGACCTACAGACCATCCAATAGCAGAAACCAGATTGGTCTATAGGAAAACACTAGATGAAAATGGTAAGGTAATAAGCAATAAATGAATTCATTCAAGAAGAGGATATCGATTTTGATGTAACTTATGATTTGGTATCAAGACCTGAGACTATTAGATTACTTTTTGCATTTGCTTGCTACATGAACTTTAAACTCTGTCAAATGAATATCAAAAGCACTTTTCCAAATGAATTTATTTATGAACAAGTTTTTGTAAAATTGCCACCAGGTTTTGAAAATCTTGCTTTTCCAAATCGTGTGTTTAAATTGAACAAAACTTTACATGGTTTGAAACAAGCATCTAGCACCTGGCATGATAAATTAAGCATGCTTTTACTTGAAAATGATTTCAAAAGAGGAAATGTTGACAAAACTCTCTTTATTAAAAATAAATGAAATGATCTGTTAGCTATACAAATATACCTTGATGATATTATTTTTGATATAACTAATGAAAGGTTTCGTGAAGAATTTACTGAGCTAATGCAAGTTAAGTTTGAAATGAAATTTATAGGTGAATTCAACCACTTCTTGAGTTTACAAGTTGAACAATTAAAGGAAGGAATCTTTATACGCCAAGCCAAGTACATGAATGAAGTAATCAAGAAATTTGGCAAGAAAACAAGCAAAGAGGCTAACACACCCATGAGTCCTACCTGCATGCTAGACAAAGATGAAAGTGGATCCAACGTTGATCAAATGCTATATAAAGGTATGATCGAATCTCGTTTTATATTTGACGGCAAGTAGGCCTGACATGTTGTACTATATATGTGTTTGCACTAAATTTCTTTCAAACTAAACACATTAAAATCAGGCATCATTTAATAAGAAAACATGTTTCGAACAATGTTATTATTCTTGAAAATGTATCTATGAAAAACCAACTTGCTAATATCTGTACAAAACCATTGAATTTAAACAAGTTTGCATTGATTAAATTTTTGAATTAAGATTATATGATCCCATCTAGAAGAATTCCCAAAACTATAAGGAGAATATATCTAGACAACCTTTGATTCAAATCCCAAACCTTTTGAGGATTTGATTAAAATAAAAATATATTTGTGTGCTCCCTCTCCTCGAGCCAACTCGAGCAAATGAACTGTTGGTTGAGCAGGCTCGGATGTCGAGCCGGCTTGGATGTCGAGCCATCTCTTTTAGTTCAAGCCGTAGGGTTTTGTTTTTACCTTCCTTACTCCTAAACTCTATTCCATTCCCTCCAAGAAATGTCCCAAACTTTTCTAAACTTCCATAAACCTCTTCTTTAAACCCAATTTCTTTGGAATGGTGCCAAAGAGATCATTTTGGAAGAAATCAGGGAGAAGTGATGTTGTAGCTCCACAGGAACGGAGAAGCAAGTTTCGTGAAGATAATGTTTCTCGAAATGAACCATAATCAGAAGAGGAAGGAAGCCCAGTTTCTCCTAGCTAGCAAAGATCCCTAGGTATGAGACCAGTCACCACTGGCCGACGCATTCTTTTTGAATATATTAAAGAAATCAGTTTTGTGATTGGGGATTTAATTGAGAATTAGGGCTAGAGAATTTTATGTTCATTGGATATTAAGACATATCCTAATTTAGTCAGAATGTTCTACGAGAATCTGAGGTATAGGGAAAATTTCATTGAGTCTACAGTTAAAGGAAAAAGAATAATCATTTCTACTGAGATTCTAGGAAGTATCTTGGAGATGCCATTTGAAGGAATTGAGTATCTTGTACTAAAGGATAGATCCAAGGCTTTGCAAACTATTTTGGAAAGAGCTGAAGTTGATGAGATTGGGATTCTTAAAGCAAGTATGCTATCAATTGAAATGAGGGTCCTATACAACTTCATTAGTCGTATTTTCTTACCCAGAATAGGTCGATTTGACTGGGTGAGTGAAAGAGATTTGTGCTTCATGGAACTCCTAATCATTGATGAAAGAATCAGTTTATCAGCAATTATGATTAGCCAGATGAAAGAGGCAGTTAGGAAAGTCAAAGCCTACCTGCCATATGGAATGGTTCTCACAATCTTTTTTCAAAAAGCCAATGTTGACTTGATAGGAGAAGATAACAGGGTATTACTTCACACTGACACCTATACAGCGAAGACCTTTAAGAGAATGGGGTACTTACTGACTGATGGTACCTGGAAGAAGAAGTCTGACCCTCCTATAATTGAAGAAACTGAAGAAGTCCAAGAATAGAGAGAAGAAAAGGCTAGTGAAGGCACTACTTCACACATCCCTGAGCCTCAGCCACAGCATGACTCTCCAGTTTAGATGGAGTTTGATATTTCCTTCCCAGATATTTCTATCTCTAGCTTGCCTGATATACCTTACAGCGCACCCACATTTGATCAGACTACTGACATTCTAAGTCAAAGTCAAGCTGCTACTGCCCCTACTATGGATACTTCAAGTATACAAGACTTCTTGGCACAACAGATGAACAATATGACTGAGTCCATCAAGTCTTCAATGAGTGAAATGTTTGAAGTATTTCAAAGATCTATTGACGATAAGCTAAACCAGTTTGGAGAACAAATAGATAGTATAAAAGGAAGAATTGATACTCTTGAGAACTCCAAAACTACATCTGGTATAATTGAAACTGATATCCAACCAATACTCCAATTAATAGCATCCAGTTCTGATTCAACCAAAAATTCAGTCACTCAAATCCTTGAAGCATACAGAATAGAAATAGATAACTTAAGAGTTAGAATGGGATCTCTCAAGGCAGGAAAGAAAATGGAAGCGGATTATACCAAGGGCATAGGTATAATCATAAGTGAATTCGGAAGGCTAAGAGGGTCTGCAGAAGCTTTTGCCAATGTCCAAGCTTCAGAAATGCTTGCTCTACAAAAAGAAATGGCAATAATCAAAGAAGGAATGGAAGACTTGGCAGCTTCTAGAAGTGTGAAGAAAGTTGAAGCCGAATTGAAGTCAATGAGTAGCTTTCTATGGAAGATGATGGGCAAAATTGAAGACATCCTAGCTACACTCAAAACTCCCTCTAAATCCTTTCCTAGTCACTCAGGCCATCCAAGACAACCTGCTCCACATATTAAGATACCTGGATCTCATGATATTCCATACATTGATCCTATTTCTTCTCTACCTCCTGGAATTCAGATCCCTAGCCAAACTTCTTCAAAACCTAGCGTAGATGTAGACAGTGACTAAATATATTACCTTTTTGTACTTTGTACTGCACTCTTGAAATGGAATGAAGTACATCTTTTATCTCACAAATTCTTCAATTTATCTATGAATTGAATGTTTGATTGCTCTTATAATGATTAATATTTTAATTAGAATTTCAAGATAAGTTTGAGAAAGTGAAATTATCTCAAACAAATATTAAAGACTTTCTCAATCTATTTTAAAATATAAGCCTTATTTAAAATCACCTTTTTGATTGATTGACAAAAACGGGGAGAATGGTATCAGATATAATGTTGCGTGAAAAGAATAAAATGTCTTTGCAATGTCTTTGCCTTGTTTAGCAATACACTTGCTCTGACATTACTGATATTATTTGCTATGAAAAGAATGTTTCATACGTTAAGTTTTTCTTAAGTTCTGATACACAAATCTCTGTAATTTTTATTAGCTAAGCTCTGATACACAAAATTCCTAAGCCTTGAAAATCCGAAACTTACAAATTGCATAAAAAGAAAGCCAAAACATGAAGTATTTCATTGAGGGGGAGATTGTTTCTCATTGCCCTAATTCTCCTTTCATTGTTTGGTTCTATTTGAAGTTAATTAATTTTACTTGTTCATATACTCTTGCAAATACTATTAAACAGGTAAATGTAAAGTTCTTTTGATTTTTCGTGCCCAGCATTTTGTCATCATCAAAAAGGGGGAGATTGATGACCCCATAAGTGATTTTGATGATAACCAAACATTGAAGCATGTACATTTATTACTAACAACTCTTCAAGTGTTTTACAAGTTTTTGTAGGATGTATAACATGTTCAAACTTCAACTCCTACATTTCAATTTTCTTGTTTGAGTTGTGTTGTAAGTGTTAATGTAAAGAAGAACCCAATTAAAAATGCTAAGAAAAATCAAGCTAAAAGGGTTACTTCTATAATTGTGTGAGCCTTAAATTTTGTTTTGAGTTGGTTTGTGTGAAATTGTAGAAGCATTGATGAGAGTTTTTTTTAAGTTCAAATTATAAAAACTCTGAAGAAGACACTCGAGCCGACCCCAAGAAAAGAAGATCCAACTCTACTTACTGGCACGAAGCAAGGATTCTGGAATGCAGCTATCCGAGCCGACTCGATGCAAAGCAAGCCGACTCTAGTGAATCCGAGTTGACTGGAATCAGTCCAAGCCGACTCCTCCAGAGTCCATTTCCTAAAAGTTTTCTGAGAACAGCCAGGCGAGCCGACCCAACTTAGAAAGAGCCGAATCTGCCAGACCTAATTTCAAAAGCCTGAGAAAGTGAGCCAACCCGAACTGCATCGAGTCGACTCTTCCAAAGTAAGGTTTTTCGAACCTGAGAAGAAGAGCCGACCCAAGCTGAAAGGAGCCAACTCCTCGAGTTCAAGATTTTCAAGATTCAAGTTCGAGCCAACCCGAGCTGCAAAGAGCTGACTCGTCCAGAGTGACATTCTATGCCTTGAGACAAAGAGCCGACTGCATTAAAGAAATGGTGACTCGACCTATCGACTCGAAAGATCTAAGCTGACTCGAAGGAATCCGAGCCGCCTCAAATGTCGCTTCCAGGTATCTAATGGCTAGTTCCAGAATTTATTTTTGAATGCCAAAAAGTGCTCCAACGGTCACAAATCATTCTCCAACAGTCTACAATAGCTAGAACTACCTTGGGATGATGGAAGATTTTAAATTTGAAGGATTTGAACTACCTAAAAGAAATTAAGAAGAGAGCTCAAAAAGAAGAAGAGAGATCTTCATTGAATATCCAACCAATCAAGAGAAAGAGTACAAGAGCATTCAATTCTGCATTCAAGCCTTCAACAACTCTGATCTAAAGCTTGAATCATCTTTGGAAGAAGCCATTGAAGTCATTAAAGCTTATTCAAGTGCATTCAAGTGGACTTCCAATGAGCTGCACCGGCAACTATCCGAAAACTTGAGTTTGTCATTTATGTTGCATTTATTTTCAATTCAATCTTTGAATTATTGGGTTATTGGTGAGCTCGGTTGAAAAACCAAATAGATTTTTGATGAGCCTTATTAAAACCAAGGTTTAGGTTCTTGGTGATCCTGTGAAAACTAAGTTAGGTTTCTTTGGTAAGCCTGTTAAAACCAAAGGGTGTTGGATTTTCTTTGGTGATCCCGTAAAAACCAAAGTGTAGAGGTTTTGGATTGTGATCCTGTAAAACAATCCTACTGTATTCGGGTGTGAGTATAGTGAAAATCCTAAGTGGTATCTTGGGTAGTGGACGTAGGAGCTGGGTTGCTCCGAACCACTATAAATTTGGTTTGTTTGTGTTGTGCTTTCTCTACTCTGCTTAACATCTGCATCCTTTAACTTTATCACAGCACCTACCACTTACAAAGGATATTAAAATTGCACATTACTTGCATAAATTTTTTAAATTCTTAATTCACCTCCCTCTTAGGTTGCCACTTGGACAACACAAGGTCGGCCAGAATCTGAGGAGTCATGAATCACCAGTGAGGATCTGCAGTGCCTTAACCCAGACTTACTTGAGCACTATGAGAGCCAAGTTATCCCAGACTCGATGGGGTTGAGTTCCTCCCACCCCGGGAGAATTAGTGGGGGCACCAGGATCAGATATAGATTACTGGGCCCTATGTGGTTTACCTAGCCATGTGTCAAATTTTGTAATCAATTAAGATTGAGTCCTGTAATAAGTTGAGGTTAGTTGATTTGTCTCAACTCTCAACCTAGTCCAGTACATTGAGTCCTGTATACCAGTATGAGTCTAGTGTAAGTTCACTTCTTGTATAAAAAAGGAGGCTACACTATTTTGGAGTTTTACCAGACCTCATTCTGAATCCAGAAGTAGTTACACCAACTTAGGGGAGCTCAATCGACACCCAGGTGCCCTAATTGTGCCCTGATTTTTTTCGAGTGCCATTTCATATGCCAAATTCCCTCCAGATGCTTTTAGAATATTCTATATGCTAGGAGCCCATGTTTTCCAGGTTATTCCAGCACTCCAGGCCTTAAAATCAAGCCCAGGAGCTAAGCACAAGCCCTTAAGAAGCAAGATTCCAGCCAGATTTCCTGGAATATGCCAGCCCATGCGCCCAACCCCTGGAAGCCCACCTGGACCCCTCAAATTTTCATCCAAGCCCATGAAGGAGGTGTCCTTTCTGCTTCCCCAAGGTCCAAAAACGAATTTGAGGAGTTTGACCAAGTCCAAGCTAAGTGGGGAGAGGAAAGAAGAGAAGACTAGGTCAAAATTCTAACATAGTTGGGATTTCTAGTCCTTTTAAAACTTTGTAATTCTAACATAGCTAGGAAAGGACTTGTATTCTAATTTAGAAGAGGACTTGTAACCCAAGTGTAACCATGGTTAGTGAGGGCATGGGAACTCTATAAATACCCCACCCCTCCCCCTCTTGTAAGCATCTCTTTCTTTTGAATACAACTTACTAAAATTTTGAGTTATTGCCTTGTGTTGGTGTTTTGTTTTGGTTCTTTGGTTTGTGTTCTTATGCTTGGATGAATTATTTGCTGCCCTAGAATCCTTCCACACCCTAGATCACTACCATCCAAGCCTTCACATGTCAAATAAGGAGTGCCCTAGACTACCAAGTAGGGAGATTTTCAATAAGCTTCAAACAGCCCATCTTTTAACCCCAATTCTGATTCCTTTCAAACCATAGTTCCTTTTCTTATTTTAATTGCTATTTTGATTAACCATGATGCTTTCAAGATCCCCGAGGTGCTTCCCCTCCTCTGAGGAGGCCTTCTTTGCCATCATATCGGGTCCAAATCAGCCATCTAATTCAAGAAACTGAAGCTTCTTCTTCCAGGCTTCGATCAGAGTGCGAGTGATCCATTCTGTTGATGAATTTTAATCTCTGACTGGTATGAAACCTTCCCAACTCTTTTTTTTTGATTTGATGAAGATAAACTATCCTAAACTAGGAGTTTCTCAACTCTCGAATCCTGGATATTTCATTGGTTTGCATGAGTATGCCTGCGACCCGATGATTCTTTGCACTACTAGTCTTTCTGCTAGTTCTTACTTTATTTTGAGAATCTAGCCTACAAATAAAATTATAAAAATCTTTAAAACAATTATTTTTCTATTTTGTATGCATGTTTAGCAGTCTTAGAGTCATCCTGCATCAGAGATCTTGCTTCCAGGCTCCGATTTTTCATGCAATGCTGGTTTGGAGGCAAGAAAACCTGGCTTTAATTCTTGATCACCTACACACTCAACAAAGAAATATGAATTGGGAAGCAACAAATGAAAGGAAAGAATGAAAGAAAGAAGGGTTTAGAAATGGGGGATTTGGATTTTTGATGGCTTGGATAAATAAGGCCCACACCCCGCGATGCTCCAAAGGAACAAAGGAAGGGCCTCACACCCCATGATGTACATAGCAAAGGAAAAATTTAGCAGAATTTTGTTGTATTTTAATAATAATTTTATGAATTACAAGGAGGGGCTGGTGGGGTATTTATAGACCCCCAACCAGAGATGTAAGGGACTCAGATACAAGACTCTTGTTCCCTTTGAACTACAACTCTGGAATTTAGGTCTAGGTAGCCAGGACTCCTGCTTAATGGACTGAATAGGACTCCTTTCAAAGTGGGCTTTGAAACTTTGCTTGGGATGGGGCATCAACATGGAAGAATCCTGCTGCTTTACTCCTCTTAAAAAAAATAAGAGGCGCTAATTCATGATTTCATTTAGCCGACCAAAGACAAGGAATGTGGGATGTCCAAACATAAATGACATGGCATATATTTTATCTCAAAATGACATGTCAAATAAGACATGTGTTAATGTCCCCTGGTGATGTGGTAGTGATGTCCAGTGATGTCCAAAAATTTTGCAAAGATGGTACCATAAACAAATTGACTTAGCCTAGTGCATGGCTTGTCTTGGGCTAGCACATGGCTTATCTTGAGTCTTCAATTGGGTGCACATGGGATGTTGTCTTGGGTCCCCTCTTGTAATACAGGACTCAATGACTCAACTAATTACATTGACTCAATGAATAACTAACCACATGATTTAACCAACTAATAACTAATTAAACCAACCATACTTAATTAGGCTTTCAAATAAAAACCCTAATTATAGTTGGTAAAAAGGGTTTACCCTAACTAAACCAAAATAATATAATTTAAAATAAAATATTTACATGGTAAATAGGGTTGGGTTCAGGGTTTTACTCATAGATGATCCACAGGGATGTGGGTTCAACCTGTTGACTTCTTTTGCCCTGGTGCCCGCACCATCGGCTCTTCGGTCCGATTGGCCTGCAAAATAGAGGAGACCCAGGATAGAAATTTTGGCGAGGACACTCCAACGATCAAGTCAGTGGGACGAGTGAGGGGAACATAACCTTAGAGATGAAGAGCTTGGGGGACTCCCTCGTCCCAAGGGGTGATAAGATGATAATGATTAAATAGCAAAAAGAAAGAGGGAATGTAAAGCGAGGAATGGGGAGGATCCCTCCGGCCAGTTTTTTGGCTGCTGAGCTTTTGGCTGCTTGCTTACCTCTCTCCCCCTCTTACTCACTTACCTTCTTACTTACCTTCCTCCTCTTTTCTAGCTGTGTCCCAGTGTCCTTCTTAGTGCGCCCTCTCATGGTGTCTTCCTCGAAGGGGCTTGCCACCGCTCACGGTTTCTCCTTCTTCCCCCCTCTCGGACTAATCCTTCTGGACGAGGAGGCCATCCGTGGGCCTCTTAGAGCCCCTTCCTCCTCTTTTCTCTCCTCTCTCTACCTTTTTTCTTCTATTGGGGCTACTGTTTTCCTTTAAAGGGGCAGGCGCTATAACATTGAGCCCCATGCCATGGTGGAAAGTTTCTATTTTTGCAGGGACTGTCCAAGCATTGCAGGGTCTTTGGCTTTGATAGGATTCCCCTTCTGGGGAAATTCTGGGTCTCGCACTGTGTGGGTCAGCATCCTCTGGCCGTATGATAGTGGACGTGGTGGCATGTTACAGGGCCCTAGGTCTGAGGGGGCTTACCTTGTGCAAAGCATGCAGGCGGCGTGTCATAGAGCTGCTGTTGGTGGTAGGGCATGCACCACCTTCCGGAAGTTATAGGTGGATAGGGACCTCCGTGTCATGGTTTGAATTCCTGTTGATCTTTCCCTCCTTCAACATTGGCAGGAATTTTGGCCTTCGTATGGCAGGGAAGGAACTCCATTCGGGAGGTCCGCCTTTGATCGCATGAGCGCAACCCCGGCCAGGAGCTGACCTCGGACAAAGGGCTCGCCCCATGAATTCAACCTCGGCTAGGAGCTGACCTTGGCAGGAGGGCTCGCTTTACGAGCTCGACCCAGACTGGGGGCTGACCTTAGATGGGGGCTTACCTCAGCAGCATGAGCACGACACCGGCTAGAAGCTGACCTCAAATGGAGGGCTCGCCACATGAGCTTGACCCCGGCTAGGAGCTGACCTTAGTAAGAGGGCTTGCTCCGACAGCATAAGCATGACCCTGGCTGGGAGCTGACCTCGACAAGAGGGCTTGCTTCGGCAACATGAGCACGACCCCAGCTAAGAGCTGACCTCGATAGGAGGGCTTGCTTCGGTAGCATGAGCACGACCCCGGCTGGGTGCTGCCTTGGGGCCACGTCCAGGTGGTAGTCCCCACCCATAAGACTACCGGCTAGCGACTGTGTGGGCTCCACATTAGTGGGTGTTGCCACATCAACCATGGTACAAAATTTCCAAGAAACCACCCTCCATGGGCAACACCCACCGGCTGCCTCCAAACACAGCCATCGATCTAGGAGGAAAGAAGACCGACAACAAGAATTCACTCGACGCTCTTCTCGGGGCCGACAATCTTTCAAATCCCAAAGTTCTCGATGCCACAAGCATAAGGAAACCCAACCCGGCAAGAAGAGAGCTAAAGGTCTTCTTCAGCTTCTTTTGGAGATTCCACTCCAGGAGGAAATAGGTGAAAGGGAATGTATACTGGTTATGAGGAAAAATTCAAGGTGCTGGAATTACAAATTACAAGACTCAATGACTAGCGAAGAAATGATGAAATAATAGCATATGACTCATACCCTCCTTTCTCTCAAAAAATAATGGAGGAAGTCATTCCCCACCATTTCAAGATTTCTCATTTAGAATCATATGACGGTACCACTGATCCTTTAGACCACTTGGAAAGCTTCAAGGCACACATTATGATATTGGGGGCTTCTAATGCCCTACACTATCCCACCTTCCTAACCACTCTGAAGAAAGCATCTCGAATATGGTATTCGAGCATCCATCCAGGTACTATTCATTCCTTTAGTGAATTGGAGAAATTGTTTGTATCATGTTTCAGGACCTATCAAAGGATGCCCCATAATTCCGATAGCCTCTTCTTCCTATAGCAGAATGAAAGAGAAAGCCTGAGGGACTACATCACCAGATTCAATCCCGCCATCCTTGAGATCCCTGATCTCAATGAATATGTGGCTATGTCCACTATGAAGAAGGGCCTTTGATCATCCATGTTTACTTTCTCCCTAGGCAAAAGGTTCCCTATAAGCTACGCCGAACTGTTGATAAGAGCTTAAAAGTACATCATGGCCGAAGAGCAAGTGACGAGTCGACATCTATCCGAAGGGAGGTCGGTCTCCAAGAAAAGAAGCGGCAAAGGATTGATTCCACCTGGACCCCTTGGCAACGGTGCACCGATTCCAAGGTGCAGTCCCAAACCCAAGCCACTAGGCAGCATATTCGACTCATATACTCTTTCTCTTCCAAGGGAGAAGATACTAATGGAAAAAGAGAAGGAGAGTTATCTGCAAAGGCCACTCCCATGAAGGCACCTCCTGCATCAAGGAACAAAAACAAATACCACCGATTTCACCGGGACCATGGCCATAACACTAAAGAATGCATCCAGCTCAAGGATGCAATAGAAGATCTTATCAAAAGGGAAAACTTGGAAAAGTATGTTAGCAACCAGGAATCCCAGACTAAAGGTACCTCCCCCAAGAGAATTATGGAAGAAGCAAAACTCCAACCAAAGACCAACTGATGGAAGGGTAGGCATGCTGCATCGTCGAACCGACTAGACAAGTAGAGCTGAAGAAGGAACCCCCAAAAGACATAGAAGCACCAATGCCATATGCTTTTTGGACGATGACCTGCAAGGAACCTAGACTCCCCATGATGATCCTGTTGTAGTTTTGGCTATTATAGCCAACTATGATGTAAGGAGGATTCTGGTAGATAATGGAAGCTCCATGGAAGTCTTGCTCTATGATGTGTTTCTTAGAATGAATTTATCCAAAAATAAATTGCAAAGATCTCCCATGCTTTTGACAGGATTCGAAGGTAACCAAGTCAGAGTGGAAAGGAAAATAATACTGCCAGTAACCCTCGGCATAGAACCATTTCAAAAAATACTTCCAATTAACTTTGTGGCCGTATAAACACCATCAGCATACAATGCTATCTTATGATGACCTACATTGAACAAGTTTCATGCCATAGTATCGACCTACCACCTCCTAGTGCGATTCCCCATTAGAAATGGAATTGGAGAACTGAAAGGAGACCAAAGAGTCGCCCGACAATGTTTAATTATTCAAGACAGACAGTCAGCCGACCACATGACTCTGGAGCAATTGGATCCGAGAGATCGAATAGAGGATTATGGAGAACCTGTGGAAAAGACTATTTCTGTACCTTTGGCAAAGGATGACCCAATGAAAGTTGTATAGATCGAAAGTCTACTCGATGAAGAAATGAAGACATGGCTGACCAACTTCCTACGGAGTAATGCCAATGTCTTCACCTAGTTGACCTCTGACATGCCGGGAATCTTGGTTAAAGTCATCACCCACCGACTGGAAGTCGCCCCTGATCACAAGCCCGACCGGCAGAAGAAAAGAAACTTTGCTCCAGAAAGACAGAAGGTGATTGATGAAGAGGTGAATAAGCTTCTCAACACTAAATTCATAAAGGAAGTCCATTATCCCGACTGGTTGGCTAATGTGATAATGGTGAAGAATGCTAATGGCAAATAGAGAATATGCATCGACTACCCTGATCTCAATAAGGCTTGCCTAAAACATAGCTTTCCTCTATCAAAAATAGATCAACTGGTTAACACCACTGCTAGTCACTAGTTGTTGAGTTTCATGAATGCTTTCTCTAGGTACAATTAGATATGGATGGATCTCGATGATGAGGAGAAGATGGCATTCATGACCAAGAAATGACTCTATTATTATAAGGTGATGCCATTCGGACTGAAAAACACCGGAGCAACCTTCCAAAGGTTGATCAACAAGATGTTTGAAAAGTAACTTGGGAGGAACATGGAGGTGTATGTTAATGATATGATCACGAAGAGCTTCCAAAAAGCTGATTACATCAAAGATCTAGAAGAATCCTTTGATGCCTTGCGATGTCATCAGATAAAACAACCTAACCAAGTGCACCTTTGGAGTGACATCGAAAAAGTTTTTAGGATTCCTCATCACCAAATGAAGGATAGAGGCTAATCCAGAAAGAACCCAGACTATCCAAAGCATAAGACATCCTTCCAGCAAGAAAGAAGTGCAACAACTGACTTGGAGAATTACTTCTCTAAGCTGATTCATTTTTCGGTCGACTGAAAGATGTCTCCTCTTCTTCAAAGCTCTCCACCAAGCAAAAAGTTTCGAGTGGTTAGAAGACTACTAGCTCACCTTTGAAGAACTAAAGAGGTATTTGGAAAGTCCCCATCTGCTCTCGAAACCTCAAGAAGGTGAAACTCTCTACTTGTATCTTTCCACTTCGGATGAAGCAGTCAGCTCAATACTTGTCAGCAATGAAGCAAACAACCTGCAAAACCTGATCCACTATACTAGCAAGGTGTTGCATGAAGCTGAAGTGAGATATCATAGAGTACAGAAACTCATATATTCATTGGTGATTGTGGCAAAATGCTTACGATCCTACTTCCAGTCCCATGCCATTGTGGTCTTGATGGACCAACCCCTAAAATCCATCCTCCGATGTCCTAACACTTCAGGAATGATAGCTAAATATACTATCAAGTTGGGCAAATTTGACATCGCATTCCAACCTAGACTCATGATGAAGGCACAAGTACTAGCCAACTTCCTTGCTGAATGTGCATGGAACCAGGAAGGCAGTAGGCAGGAAACTGGTGACAGAAAGGGCATTGGTTGATAATAATACCATGAGTCTTGTTGGATGGACCCTATTATTAAGTTCCTGAGAGATGGTGTACTACCTAAAGACAAGACCGATGCCAAACAATTTCGATGGATCGCCTCCTAATATGTTATCCTGGATGGAGCTTTATATAAAAGGTCCTTCACATAACCCCTACTAAAATGCTTACGGCCATCGAACATCGACTATGCCCTAAGAGAAGTGCATGAGGACATTTGTGGAGACCATTTGGGGAGTAGATCTCTAACCTATAAAATAATCCATCAGGGTTATTATTGGCTGACCATCCAGAAAGATGCAGCTGACTACATCCGAAGATGTGACCAGTGTCAAGGATACTATAACATCTAGAGATGCCTTGCAAGTCAGCTGACTCAGTTAATAGTCCCATGGCCTTTCGCCCAATGGGGAATAGATATTCCCGGCCCATTCCCTCCAGCCTCTGGACAATAGAAGTTCCTTATCATAGCCATCGACTATTTCACTAAGTAGATCAAAGCCAAACCCCTAGCTCATATAACTGAAGGGAAGGTCAAAATCTTTGTCAGGAATTCCAGTATCTTCCGATTCAAAATTTCTCATGCCATCATCACCGGCAATAGAAGGTAATTTGACATCTAAGTTCAAAGACTTCTGTGCCCAATATCATATCCTCCACAAGCTAACCTCCATCGGCCATCCTCAATCTAATAGAGAAGTCAAAGTAACTAATAGGACGATCCTCCACGGTCGAAGACCAGGTTGAATGATGCCAAAGGGCTCTAGGTCGAAGAACTAAACTCAGTCCTTTGGCATACCAGACGACCCCCAAGATGGCTATGGAAGAATCCTCGTTTAACTTGGCCTACGACACTGAAGCAGTCCTTCCAATGGAAGTCACCCTTCAATCCTTAAGGATTGACAACTTCACAAAGCCAGAAAACATAGAGCATCACAGGATAGACCTAGATCAACTCTAAGGCACCAGACTCCAAGCTCAGATGAAGATGGCTGCATACCGACAAAAGATCACCAAATACTATAACTCCAGGGTGAAGTGATGAGGACATCGCTAGCATGGATCCCGGAGCAAGCATAAATCCTGAAGCTGCATGAATCTCGGAGCATATCCAGAATAAAGTAGTTTGGGATTTTATCTTTTGTTTGAAATTTAAATAAGGATTTGGTTGGTTAGGATTTAGATATGGATAGGCTTGTCTTATCCTATCTTGTGTTTGAATTTGAATCATCTCTATCTTTTTATCATGTATTCAAATTCAAATGAGGGTTGGACAAGTCTAAAAATACCACCCTCAGTCCTTTGTAAAAAAATAGTTTTTAGAGTTTAGTCAAGTAAGAAAAGGAGTTTAATCAAGTTTTGGGAATGACAATGAGTTTTAGAAAAGAGTGTTTTTTTTATTTCACTCTGTGAGGAGAGGGTGTGAGGCCCAATCCCAGGACATGATGTGAAGTCATGCCCAGTTATCCCCCTTTCCATTCCATCTTCTCTATCCTCTCGTGGCCTTTGAGATCCATCCTAGCGCCTCCAAGTATCTAGGAGGGTGTCATGCCCTAAAGGTGAGAGGTCTCTTCGTTAGGGTGAGTCCCAAAGTCCATGAGATCCAGATCCCTATCCTACATCCCCACTATTCCTTCATCACCCCTAGAGAAAAAAATATCAAAAAAAAATAGTATCCTAATTTAGGTGACTTCTAGGCTCACCAATGATCCTACCCATCTATCCCCCATCAATTTTTTGTATCAGAGCTCAAAAAAAATTAGGGTAACCCATATTCCCTTCTCTCCTACCAGCCCTCATCGTCCCCGTCCTCCATCTTCCACCCGGTCCAGCACCCCTTGGTCGCCTCCCCATTGGATCCTCCCTGCTCCCTGTCGGCCACCAGTCCCTTCCCCCTGCAACCAGAATAGCCGATCACCATGGTCAAAGCTCATCAGATCGGTACCCCCATAGCAGCAATTTCATCTTCATCCGTTAGCCTCCCACGTGGTGGGGACACCTGAGGCACCAGAATAAGACAGAGGCTTTTTCAACCCTCTGTAAATTGATCAATAATTTATGAGTCCATATGTAATAAGAGCTTAGCTCATCTGAGTCCATTTTAGTTGTTATTTGAGTATTTTTAGTTGTTATTTCAGTTCTGTACTAGTCAGCTCATGTTGAGCTAGTTCAGTCCAATGCTAGTCAGCTCATGTTGAGCTAATTTTATTTTTTTGAGTCCTGTCCAAGCATACTGAAGACTCAAGACTATATCATACAAGTGAAGACCAAGTCCAACTAGATTGAAGACATGGAAGTATAGCACAAGTCCAACCCAGCTTGAAGATTTGAAGACCCCAGGAGGAAAATTCAGAAAACCCTGATTTCTTGCAGATGCCCTCCAGATGCCCAGATTCCCTTCCAGATGCCAAAGTATATTCATAGATAAGAGCATCCATGATTCCAGAGGTCCATCTGCATCCTAGCCCAAAGAAATCAAGCCTAGGTGCCAAGCCCAAGCCCCTAAGAAGCAAGATACCAGGAAATATTCCTGCTACCTGGCTACCAGGCCACCCCAGCTTCCAAAGGCCCAAACCCATGCACCCGAGCCCCTTTGGGCCAGCCTTTTGCTGCTCCTAGAAGCCCAACACGCCCCCCTAGGCATCCTTGGAGTCTTGACCAAGTCAAGAAAATTTTTAGGGATTTTTCTACCTAATATTTCCTTATTTTCTAGCTAGGGTTTGAGAGGGAAAAGGATTCTTATGTAAAGACTTATGTACCCTTACTTGGAGCCCAAGGTTAAGGGTCTATTTAAGGGACCCTAGCCTCTTGTATGAGGAGAATTTTTGATGAATGAAAACCTTGAGTTCTTCTATTGAGTGGTGTGATACCCTGTTGTGTGCATAAAGGGGTTTGTGAGAGTTCTTCTTCCCGGTGTTTGCAATCATCTTCCTGCTGCCAACAAACCCTCCAGATCCCTGGACGCCCACTCCAAAAGAAGCCTTCCCTTGCTGTTTTTACTTTATTTTCTTGTTTGGTGCGGGCACCAGACTCAGAAGAAGACTTCAGAGCTCCATTTGGATCTCTGATTGACATTGCCCGAGAAATTAGGGTTTGTAATAAAGGTTGACCTGGTCAACCAGTTTATTTATTTTATTTATTTCTTGAGTCACCATTTAAATTTTGTTGAGTCATGTTGACTCGGTGCAAGTCCCAATGTGGTTTCAATTTGGTCCAAAATGGTGCCACATTTCTTTTCCAATCAACTCAAGGTTCAAGCAAGTGGAGGCCACACTCCAAGCCACACGCCCAGCCACACTCCGAGCACACGCCAAAGTCCAGGAGGCGCCATAGAGGCATCCCAGTGTCATGGTCCCCACATCCAAAGAAGAAAAAATCAAATTGGAGGCTAAATTAAAGGAGGCGCCCACACCTGCCTAATTTACCTAAGCAAAGAAGGAAGAAAACTTCTCTTGGAGAAGAAATCAAAGAAGGACATCCAACCTACTCCTAATTGAAGTTCAAATCAAAATCAAAGAGCTTAACTTGGAGTGGAAGAAAAGAAGAAATACCATAAGAAGAAGAGGACTCCAAATCCAAATCCAACTCCAAAGGAGGTGCCATAAAAGTTCCAAAACAATTCCTTTATGGCCGTCCCAATTTTTTTTGGACTCTTGGTCGGCCAAGGGAGAGGATTTTCTACCTAATCTAGGGGTTGGAAGAGTTTAGTCCCACATGGGAATTTGTACAAGCTAGGAGAAAATTTTAGGTCTATATAATAGACCTCTCTTTGTAACTTTAAAAAATCAATGAAGAAAAATTATTTTTGCTATTCTCTTGTGTTGAGCAACCTAGGTTTCTCTTCTTCCGCACTATTCTAAGTGTTGAGCTCCATGAGGGGGTAATCCGGGTTCCATTGTAGCCTTGAGGAGGTCAGAGATCTCCATCTTTATCCAAAACCCTAGGTTAGCCACTTGAAATTCCAAAACCCTAGCCACCCTTCATTATTTTCAATCCATCAAACCCTAGATCCTCCATCTCCCACGGCCTCTCTCTCTCTACAAGTCCAGGCCGTCCACCTTCATCCAGATCCAGTCCGGCTACTTCAGATCCAGAGCAAGTTCCAAGGAAAATCACATCAACATCCAGGAAAATCCAGTTTTCAGCAATTTCAATCTTCTAGTTCATCAACCTGGTAAATCTTTTCCTTGACTCTCTGATTCCATCAATTGTTTTTCTTCTCTTCCAGATCTTGAGTTCAGGAGAAGCCAACCGGCCAAAGGACCAGTATTGGAGGATCCATTACGAAGATATCTGAATCCGGGATCCAACAATCTGCTCGGGAGAGTTCCTCCACCAAAATCTGTGAAGATCATTGTCTGGTTAGATAAACCATCTCTTCTCTTTATTTCTGTTCTTTGAAAGTTCGGAGCGAAACCCTAGGTCTGCGAGTTTCTCAACCCCCAGCGATCCGTTGCTTCTGAACTACTCTGATAATTTAGTTTCCCTAAAATTGTGCTTTCAATTATCATATTAGTATCTTTCAATGTTAGGTTAACTTTTCTTTGATTTGAAGCCAACTTCTACAAACATATAAAAACAACAAAAAAATTAGTTAATCCTAATTTGCTTCCGCATCGCATTCCTTTATTTGTTCTGCATCATTTTTGGTATCAGAGCCAGGTTTAGGGTTTCTGATTTGCTTGCTTGCTTGTTTTGATTGTTCTCTTTTTATTTTGTCTGCTCGAAGTAGACTCCCCAGGACGTCCGGTCCTAGGAACTAAGCGAGGCGCAAGCCTCCTCCTCCCATTCCACGGGGTGTTCCTAGGGCGTGTAGGGGATCCATTGGGTTATAACTTCGTAGCAGGGATTATAAACGGGGAAGACAATCTAGTTGCAGCCCGTAATTGCCCTGTTATCTGGATTATTTCTCCCTGCATAAAACTCCGAATCACATGATTTTTGCTTCGTTGAAACCATTATAATTGAACCTATTTTTCATAATTCTTCTGCGATTTATTGGTTTCGGTAAAAACTCTGAGAATTAAAATACAGCAACTCTGTTTTTTGTGTTCTGCAATTCAATTCTTTTTTGGAGTGATCATCTCATAATTTACTTAAGGGCAATTGAGCATCTAAGATAAGGGGAGGAGTTGATTACCTCTCCTTAGCCCAAAACCACCATCCAATCATTCGAACCTAGACCTAATTTAAAATCAGTTAGACCTAATTTGCCCTAGTGGGCTAGGGACACCAATTGGTCGGGTCTAGGCTAGTGTTGAGTCAGTTTGCTGAGTTATTCTGTGTGTGCTTAGCAGTCAGTGTCTAGAACGGTGGTTCAGGGACTACGTCCCGAAGGGCTTGTGTGCTGGTCCGCCTACCTGGCCAATCACTGATTGGTGTCTAGGATTGGCGATCAGGGACCTAACACTCCCCTTACACCTGCCTGGCTGAGTCCTGAGTTACTACAGGCTAGCTTGCCACTCTGATTGGGCATCTAGTTTGGACTCTAGGTCTAGTGATCCAGTAGTCGATTTAGTCTAGTCTCATTTTGTGTGCTTGCTTGAATCATCATGTCTACCAGAAACGGAGTGCCATATCAACCTGGTCAAACCCAACCTGATTTAGAGGCCATGATCAGAACTCTTACTGAAAGTATGGCTAAAATGAATCAGGATATGACAAACACTGTGGCCCAGTTTAGCGCACAAATTCATGAGGATCTTACCCAACTTAGGGACCGAGTCCAAGTACTTGAAGAACCTAGACATCGGAATTGGACTCCTGACCTCGATTTTAATGTGCCTCAACCTCACCCACATCAAGAGCCTAGAAGGCCTTTATATAGAGATCCCGAACCTAATCATAGGAGGCCTGACCCAGAGCCTGAAGATAGAGATGATAGGTTCATCAGGAACATCAAATTAGATGCACCTACTTTTGATGGTAGTCTGAACCCTAAGGTGTATTCTGATTGGGAGGGTGAGATGGATCAATACTTTGAGTGGTATGCTATGTCTGAGGAGAGGAAATACAAGTTTGCCAAGATGAAATTAGTGCGTCAAGCTAGGTTATACTGGGGGAACATTGAGCTAACCACTAGGAGACGGAATGTTGAGCCCATAACCACTTGGCAGGGTATGAAAGAAAAATTGAGAGATAAATACCTACCCATTTCATACCAGCAAAACCTGTTAGACCAATGGCAAAACCTGAAACAAGGAAACCGATCTGTCTCAGACTACATAACTACTTTTGATGAATACCTAATGAGATGTGATGTGAGTGAAGCCCACGAAGTCACTTTGTCTAGATTTAGGGCTGGACTGAGGGAAGATATCAAGAGAGAATTATTTCTGAGAGAGGTTACTGATCTAGACCAAGCCTACCAGATTGCACTGAACACTGAGAAATTTCAGAGAGGACCTATACCTTCTAGGGTTAGTGCCCCAATCCCAAGGAATGGACCTAGCCAAGTTATCCCTAGTAAACCTTTTCAGGGTACTTCTACCCCTAGGCCCATGGACAAAGGTAAGGCACCTGACACCCAGAGAACCCCTAGTTCAAATATCACCTGTTTTAAGTGTCAGAAACCAGGTCACATTTCCAGTCAGTGTACTGCCATAGCCTGTTTCAAGTGTCATAAGGTAGGTCATGTTGCTAGCCAGTGCCCACGGAGATCCCTTTACATAGAAGAGGGAGAGAATGATAATTCCGAGCCCAGTGAGGAATTTGAAGAAGAAGTTTATGAGGCCGGAATGAATTTGGTTGAGGAGTATGAAGGAGAGGAGGAACCCAATGAATCTAACCAATTAGGAGTTGTAAGATGCATCCTATCCCAGAATCTAGTTCAAGAGGATTGGCGTAGGACTAACATCCTACAAACTTTTCTTAAATTAGGGGATAAGGTATGTAAGATCATCATAGATAATGGGAGCTGTGTAAATGCCATCTCTACTAGCACTGTCAAGATGTTAGGCTTAATCCCAGTTCCCCATCCCAACCCCTATAAGGTTTCTTGGGTAGATTCTACCTCCATACCCATCCAATCTAGATGTCAAGTCCAAATCCAAATGCAATCTTATCACGAAAAGATTTGGTGCGATGTTTTACCCATGGGGGTGAGCAGTATAATTCTCGGAAGACCTTGGTTGTATGATCATGATGCCACCCTCTTAGGAAAATCCAATACCTGTGTCTTTAGTTTTAATGGGAAGAAGATTACGATCCATTCCGTTCCCCCTAAGGACAAGGTAACTAAAGGAGCCGGTAAGGTTAAGGAGATGAAAACTGGAGTGAACCTAATCAGTGCTAAGGATCTAGAACAAGAAATTCATAGTGGTTCACCCATCTGGATGTTGACTGCTAAGGAACTTAGAACTTCGGAACCCTCAGAGCCTCCTCAAGAAGTTAAACCTGTGTTAAAAGAATTTGAGGATGTCTTTCCCGAGGATTTGCCAGACCACCTTCCACCTCTTAGGGATATCCAGCATGCCATAGATCTAATCCCAGGAGCGACTTTGCCCAACTTGCCCCATTACAGGATGAATCCATCTGAGCATGAAGAACTGCAAAAGCAGGTTGGAGAATTATTGAGGAAGGGGTTTATTAGAGAAAGTCTTAGCCCTTGTGCAGTCCCAGCCTTACTGACCCCAAAGAAAGATGGCACGTGGAGGATGTGTGTTGACAGTCGTGCCATCAATAAAATTACAATCAAATATAGGTTTCCCATCCCTAGACTAGATGACATGCTTGATATGATGGCTGGTGCAATGGTTTTTTCTAAGATTGATCTCAAAAGCGGCTATCATCAGGTTAGGATTAGACCCGGGGATGAATGGAAAACTGCTTTCAAAACTAAGGATGGTCTTTATGAATGGGTTGTTATGCCTTTGGGTTGTCCAATGCCCCTAGTACTTTCATGAGAATTATGACCCAGGTACTTAGAGCTTTCATAGGAAAATTTGTGGTGGTCTATTTTGATGACATCCTGATCTATAGTAAGACCCCAACAGATCACCTAGACCACCTTAGAGCAGTCTGCCAAGTTTTGAGGAATGAGAGACTCTACGGTAATCTTAAGAAGTATGAATTCATGACTAGTAGAGTTATCTTTCTTGGTTTTGTAGTAACCCCTGACGGCGTGGCGGCCGATCCTGAGAAGATTAAGTCCATAGTAGACTGGCCAGAGCCAACCAATATGCATGAAGTTAGAAGTTTCCATGGCTTGGCTACCTTCTATAGGCGATTCATCAAGGGGTTTAGTACTTTAGCTGCTCCAATCACTGATTGTATTAGGAAGGGAGAATTTCATTGGACTAAGTCAGCCCATAAAGCCTTCCTAGATCTTAAGGATAAAATGACCCAGGCACCCATTCTGAGATTACCCGATTTTTCTAAAGTATTTGAGGTTGCCTGTGATGCTTCAGGTGTAGGAATAGGTGGAGTCCTAAGCCAAGAGAATCATCCCATAGCATTCTTTAGTGAAAAACTTAATGATGCTAAGCTTAGGTATTCTACCTATGATAAGGAATTTTATGCGGTGGTGCAAGCTTTGCGTTACTGGAGACATTATTTGCTACCGCAGGAATTTGTACTATTTTCGGACCATGAGGCTCTTAGATTTCTGAACTCCCAAAAGAAGCTTAACCCTAGGCATGCTAAGTGGGTAGAATATATCCAGTCCTATACTTTTGTCCTGAAACATAAGGCTGGAGTTGAGAATAAGGTAGCTGATGCCCTTAGTCGCCGATCTCTGTTATTAACTTCTGTTAGAACTGAGGTCATAGGGTTTGAGCAAATCAAAGAGGAATATGAGTCTTGTCCGGATTTCACAACTGTGTATCAGGATCTAGTTCAAGGACCATCTAGTAATCACCAGGATTATATCCTTGTAGATGGTTTTTTGTTCTTCAAAAATAGGCTTTGCATCCCTAGAACTTCTCTTAGGGAATTTTTGATTTGGAAAATCCATGCTGGAGGTTTAGCTGGCCATTTTGGAAAAGACAAGACCATTCTAGCTATTGAAGACCACTTTTTCTGGCCTAGCTTAAAAAGGGATGTAGCTAATATTGTAGCTAGATGTCGAACCTGCGCTGTTGCCAAACAGCGAAAACAAAACACTGGCCTTTATACCCCACTCCCTGTCCCAGATCGTCCTTTGCAAGATGTGAGTATGGATTTTGTGTTAGGTTTACCTAAGACCCAGAGGAGACATGATTCTATCTGTGTCGTAGTCGACCGATTCTCTAAAATGGCCCACTTCTTGCCTTGTTCCCAAACTTTTGATGCGTCTAAGGTAGCCACACTTTTCTTCAATGAGATAGTTAGACTCCATGGCCTACCTAAGACAATCGTTTCAGATAGGGATGTCCGGTTCACCAGTTACTTTTGGAAGACCCTTTGGCATAAGTTAGGGACAAAACTTAAGTTTTCAACTGCCTATCATCCCCAAACTGATGGCCAAACTGAAGTAGTGAACCGTAGCCTAGGAAATCTGCTGAGATGTCTTGTTGGTGAAAATACCAGAAATTGGGATTTATACCTACCAAGGGCAGAATTTGCGTACAACGACTCGGTCAATAGGTCTACGGGTAAGAGTCCATTTGAAATTGTACATGGGTACAAACCTCACACACCTCTTGACCTAGTCCCTTTACCTGTCCACACTCGAGTCTCCGAATCTGCTGAGAATTTTGCACAGCATATAAAAGACTTGCATAAAGAAATTCATGCCAAAATAAATTTAAGTAATGAAACTTATAAGAAGTTGGCTGATACTCAAAGGCGAGTCAAATCTTTTGTTGAGGGAGACTATGTGATGATTAGGTTAAGGCCTGAACGGTTTCCTCCTGGAACCGTTAGAAAGTTACATGCTAGGGGAGCTGGACCATTTAGAGTGGTAAAGAGAGTAGGATCCAATGCCTATGTGCTCGAGTTGCCTCCAGAACTAGGCATTAGCTCTACTTTCAACATTACAGACTTAGTAGAGTACAGGGAGCCAGCTGTGATTCCTAGTGAGCCTTTTGAGCCTAACCCTATCATTGAGAGTGATCCCGACCCTGTGTGTCCACCAACAAACTGGCCTGTGAGGAAAGAGCAGATTGAAAAGATCCTGGATGATCAGGTTATCTCTACTCGTAATCGAGGATACCAAAGGTACCTGGTCCGCTGGCAAGGAAGGCCAGATTCTGATGACTCTTGGATCTCCCGAGAAGAATTACAAGAATTGGACCCAGACCTCTTGGAGAGATACCAGAGCCAACTTGAGCCTTACTCGACAGGGTCGAGTTCCTCCCACCCTGGGAGAATTGGTGCGGGCACCAGACTCAGAAGAAGACTTCAGAGCTCCATTTGGATCTCTGATTGACATTGCCCGAGAAATTAGGGTTTGTAATAAAGGTTGACCTGGTCAACCAGTTTATTTATTTTATTTATTTCTTGAGTCACCATTTAAATTTTGTTGAGTCATGTTGACTCGGTGCAAGTCCCAATGTGGTTTCAATTTGGTCCAAAATGGTGCCACATTTCTCTTCCAATCAACTCAAGGTTCAAGCAAGTGGAGGCCACACTCCAAGCCACATGCCCAGCCACACTCCGAGCACACGCCAGAGTCCAGGAGGTGCCATAGAGGCATCCCAGTGTCATGGTCCCCACATCCAAAGAAGAAAAAATTAAATTGGAGGCTAAATTAAAGGAGGCGCCCACACCTGCCTAATTTACCTAAGCAAAGAAGGAAGAAAACTTCTCTTGGAGAAGAAATCAAAGAAGGACATCCAACCTACTCCTAATTGAAGTTCAAATCAAAATCAAAGAGCTTAACTTGGAGTGGAAGAAAAGAAGAAATACCATAAGAAGAAGAGGACTCCAAATCCAAATCCAACTCCAAAGGAGGTGCCATAAAAGTTCCAAAACAATTCCTTTATGGCCGTCCCAATTTTTTTTGGACTCTTGGTCTGCCAAGGGAGAGGATTTTCTACCTAATCTAGGGGTTGGAAGAGTTTAGTCCCACATGGGAATTTGTACAAGCTAGGAGAAAATTTTAGGTCTATATAATAGACCTCTCTTTGTAACTTTAAAAAATCAATGAAGAAAAATTATTTTTGCTATTCTCTTGTGTTGAGCAACCTAGGTTTCTCTTCTTCCGCACTATTCTAAGTGTTGAGCTCCGTGAGGGGGTAATCCGGGTTCCATTGGAGCCTTGAGGAGGTGAGAGATCTCCATCTTTATCCAAAACCCTAGGTTAGCCACTTGAAATTCCAAAACCCTAGCCACCCTTCATTATTTTCAATCCATCAAACCCTAGATCCTCCCATCTCCCACGGCCTCTCTCTCTCTACAAGTCCAGGCCGTCCACCTTCATCCAGATCCAGTCCGGCTACTTCAGATCCAGAGCAAGTTCCAAGGAAAATCACATCAACATCCAGGAGAATCCAGTTTTCAGCAATTTCAATCTTCTAGTTCATCAACCTGGTAAATCTTTTCCTTGACTCTCTGATTCCATCAATTGTTTTTCTTCTCTTCCAGATCTTGAGTTCAGGAGAAGCCAACCGGCCAAAGGACCAGTATTGGAGGATCCATTACGAAGATATCTGAATCCGGGATCCAACAATCTGCTCGGGAGAGTTCCTCCACCAAAATCTGTGAAGATCATTGTCTGGTTAGATAAACCATCTCTTCTCTTTATTTCTGTTCTTTTGAAAGTTCGGAGCGAAACCCTAGGTCTGCGAGTTTCTCAACCCCCAGCGATCCGTTGCTTCTGAACTACTCTGATAATTTAGTTTCCCTAAAATTGTGCTTTCAATTATCATATTAGTATCTTTCAATGTTAGGTTAACTTTTCTTTGATTTGAAGCCAACTTCTACAAACATATAAAAACAAAAAAAAATTAGTTAATCCTAATTTGCTTCCGCATCGCATTCCTTTATTTGTTCTGCATCATTGTTCCTTTGTGAGCTTTCTAACCCCTGACAGGTCGTTTGCAGGTCCCTGAGTTCCTACGAATCCAACGACTCCAGCCAAGCCTCAATCGGATCACCGAGCAGAAAGCCGGGTATCCGCGGGTCTTTGGCTCGGTTTTCCAGGCCGCATCCATCGAGGAACGAGAGACCCCTTCTCTGCGATCTTCACAGACATTATCAGGTACACCCCTCTACCTCCAATAGTTTTATTGTAGGAGAACTTGCCCTAACCGAGGCTTCTCAGCCCCGGCGGTCCTTCTTTGCTACTTTTCTAGGTCCTAATCTGCATGCTGATCTTCAAAAATTCATACAAAATTCCCTACAAATAATTTTGATATGAAATTTGGGAATTAATCACCTAACGCAACATGTAAAATATACAAAAAAAAAATGCATGCATATTAGGCCCCCATCATTTGGTATCAGAGCTTAGATTAGGGCTTGTTTTCTGCAATTTTTCAGTCCGTATATACTCTGTTATTTTAATTATTTCTTCCTGTTAATAACTCAAAAAATTATGAAATTTATTTTCCTGGATTCATAATAATTCACAGTATTTTGATAATTCTTTCTAGATTTTATTATGGCCTATGAATTTTCTGAAAGCCGAAATAGATCCTGCAAATTTTTGGCTCTGTTTTTTCAGCAAGGCAAGTTTGGAAGTTTTAGGGTTTTGTTTAGCATCTTTTACATATCTTTTAATTTTAGTATATTTCCAGCATATTAGGCCATGATTTGAAAGTTTTATTTTATTTAAGAAAATATCAAAAAAAAAAAAATTAATTATATATTCTCCAAAAATACCAAAAACATTTAAACCCTAATTTGCATCCTCATCTGCCTGCTATCATTGCATAATTTACTTTTAAGGGCACTCTTGCTATATCAGATGGGGAGAGGAGTTGATAACCTCTCCTTAGCCAAAACCACATCTCTTGCATTTGGTCCCAAGCCTTAACCTAAAATTAACTAGACTTAATTTGCCCTAGTGGGCTAGGGACACCAACTGGTCGGGTACGGGCTAGTGTTAGATCACTGTGTCAAGTTAACCTGTGTGTGCCTTATGCTCAGTGTCTAGAACGGTAGTTTTGGGATTCAATCCTGAAGGGCTTGTGTGCTGGTCCGCCTACCTGGCCAATCTCTGATTGGTGTCTAGGCTTGGCAATCAGGGACCTAACACTCCCCTTACACCTGCCTGGCTGAGTACAGGGTTACTATAGGCTAGTTTGCCACCCTGATTGAGCATCTAGTTTGGACTCTAGGTCTAGTCAGCTATAGTCGGTCTGATCGAGTCTTGCATGAGCACTAGATCAGGAGTTTCATATCACCCACCTCCTTCACAAATGTCTGAACCCATGGAAAATTTACAAGCCCAAATAAAAGCCCTAGCTGATCAAATGGCCCAGATGGCTACCCAGATAACTACCCAGATGACTACCCAGATGACCCAATTAACTCAGTCTCGTATTCAAACTAATGATAGAATTGACCATCTTTCCAATAGGTTTGATCAGTTAAAAGTCCGGGTAGGAACCCCAAAAAAAACCATGGGTCACGGTCTGAGCCAAATCCTAATTCCCCTCAACTTAGGAGGACCCCAAACCCTGATCCATACCTTGAGGCTGAACCTAGGAGAGCCCATCGTCATGACCCAATCCCTAAGGTTAGTCCTAGAAGACTCAATCAGGATTTTATAGACCAGGAAGATAGATCCTATTTACCCTCTCCCTACAAGCCTAGTATACCTACAACCTATAGATCTTATGACTCCAAATCCTATGAACCTAGAACCTATGAATCCATAACCTATGAACCAAGATCCTAAGACTCTAGATCCCATGATCATAGATCCTATGCACCCACACCCTATGAGCCTAGTAGACCCAACACCCAATATTCTGACCCATATAGGGAGTCCAACCCTAGGAGGACCCAATATTCTGACCCATAAAGGGAGTCCAACCCTAGGAGAACCAAGTATTCTGACCCATATAGGGAGTCCAATCCTATAAGGACCCAATATCCTGACCCATATAGAGAGCCCAACCTTAGGAGGACCCCATACGTTGATCCATCCTTAGAAACTGATCATAGAGCTGACCCAAAATCCTATGACCCCAGATCCTATAATCCCATGACCCATAGATCTGCACCCTTGTCCTATGAGCCTAGAGAACCCAAAACCCCTAAGTATCAGCCTAGTACTAGTCATGCTTCCCCTAGTCAACTTGAACCCCATAGGATTAGTATCCCTAAATATGAACCCAATAGTGAGCCACTACCTCTTATATAACCTGAACCTACTTGGAGTAGTACCCATAATCAGAGACCAGAACCTAACCAATTTCTTACTAGCCGACCTTCTCCAACCATTCCTGAGATTCGCAAGGCTTACATTAACGCGGAAGTGTATGAAGTTGATGTGAGCCTAGTGGATGAGTATGAGGGAGAAGAGGAGACACCTTTAGTAGACCTAGAATTAGCTGACCCAGTAGATACCTAGGTAGAAACCAACCCAGAGCTAGTTGACCTTGACCATATCCAACCTAAAGCTATAATGGAAGAACAAATAGAGGAAGAGAACCTAGGTACTGCTACTAGAGCCTTACCTGAGGAAATCATAGAGGAGAGCCAAATTATAGAGTCTAGTCCTAAAATACAAGAACCAGAAGAATTTATTAAGGACCTGATCTCTTTGAATTAGTACCCTCAGGATGAGTCTCCTCCTATAGTTCCCATTAAGGACCTCTTTCCTGAGATTAATAACCCATCCTTCCATTATACAAACCCCGTAGATATATCGCAACCCCATAAGGTTAACCTCATTAGTCTAGGATTAGTCTCTGACATGCCTTCTTTGATTCTACTTTATCCAACTAACCCAGAACCTTTTTCTCCACCCTACCAGAGTAATTCTGAACCCACTTCCTATTTTCTACCCTTTCCTGAGTTTTCTCATGTGTCTAGAACTATTAGGTTACATTTTGTTGAGGTTACTAGGTTGCAAGGATCCATAGAGCCCATCCCATTTGCTACCTACTTTTGGCAGACCCTCTGGCACTTATTAGGAGTTACTAGCAAATTTTCTTCTGCATGTCATCCATTAACCACGACTCATGCCCCCATGCCCAAGTGGTAGTTAAGACCTAATAAACCTCTGTAGTCGAGTCTGCTAGGTGTAGGTTTGAGTCCTTTGCATCATCTTGTTAGGAGTCTGCATGTGCCTAGCATGTTCACCACCCGCACAAATGTTAAAACAACTGGCTAATTCCCGAAGATGGATCAAAAAATTTGATGTAGTGGATTTTATCTTGGTTAGGTTTAGGCCTAAAAGAAGCTTCATGCTCGCAGAGCCGGACCTTTTAAAGTGATAGAGAAGGTTGGATCAAATGCCTAGGTGTTAGACTTGCCTTCGAATTTGGGCATTAGTTCTACCTTCAATATTACAGACCTGGTTGAGTTTAGGGAACCGGCAGTGCTACCTAGTGAGGCCTTTGGATCTATTCCTTTTCATTGTGAGTGACCCTAACCTAGAGTGTCCATAAACAAATTTGGCCTGAGAGAGGAGAACGGATCGAGCGTATCCTGGACAATCAAGCCATCACGACCCAGGGCCATGACTATCAACGCTTCCTGGTCCGATGGCAAGGCCGGCCAGAGTCAGACAATTCATGGATTTCTTGAGAGGACTTGCAACGCCTCAACCCAGACCTTCTCGAGAGATATGTGAGCCAGTCTGACCTTCACTCGACAGGGTCGAGTTCCTCCCACCCCGGGAGAATTGGTGGGGACACCTGAGGCACCAGAATAAGATAGAGGCTTTTTCAACCCTCTGTAAATTGATCAATAATTTATGAGTCCATATGTAATAAGGGCTTAGCTCATCTGAGTCCATTTTAGTTGTTATTTGAGTATTTTTAGTTGTTATTTCAGTTCTGTACTAGTCAGCTCATGTTGAGCTAGTTCAGTCCAATGCTAGTCAGCTCATGTTGAGCTAATTTTATTTTTTGAGTCCTGTCCAAGCATACTGAAGACTCAAGACTATATCATACAAGTGAAGACCAAGTCCAACTAGATTGAAGACATGGAAGTATAGCACAAGTCCAACCCAGCTTGAAGATTTGAAGACCCCAGGAGGAAAATTCAGAAAACCCTGATTTCTTGCAGATGCCCTCCAGATGCCCAGATTCCCTTCCAGATGCCAAAGTATATTCATAGATAAGAGCATCCATGATTCCAGAGGTCCATCTGCATCCTAGCCCAAAGAAATCAAGCCCAGGTGCCAAGCCCAAGCCCCTAAGAAGCAAGATACCAGGGAATATTCCTGCAACCTGGCTACCAGGCCACCCCAGCTTCCAAAGGCCCAAACCCATGCACCCGAGCCCCTTTGGGCCAGCATTTTGCAGCTCCTAGAAGCCCAACAAGCCCCCCTAGGCATCCTTGGAGTCTTGACCAAGTCAAGAAAATTTTTAGGGATTTTTCTACCTAATATTTCCTTATTTTCTAGCTAGGGTTTGAGAGGGAAAAGGATTCTTATGTAAAGACTTATGTACCCTTACTTGGAGCCCAAGGTTAAGGGTCTATTTAAGGGACCCTAGCCTCTTGTATGAGGAGAATTTTTGATGAATGAAAACCTTGAGTTCTTCTATTGAGTGGTGTGATACCCTGCTGTGTGCATAAAGGGGTTTGTGAGAGTTCTTCTTCCCGGTGTTTGCAATCATCTTCTTGCTGCCAACAAACCCTCCAGATCCCTGGACGCCCACTCCAAAAGAAGCCTTCCCTTGCTGTTTTTACTTTATTTTCTTGTTCCTTTGTGAGTTTTCTAACCCCTGACAGGTCGTTTGCAGGTCCCTGAGTTCCTACGAATCCAACGACTCCAGCCAAGCCTCAATCGGATCACCGAGCAGAAAGCCGGGTATCCGCGGGTCTTTGGCTCGGTTTTCCAGGCCGCATCCATCGAGGAACGAGAGACCCCTTCTCTGCGATCTTCACAGACATTATCAGGTACACCCCTCTACCTCCAATAGTTTTATTGTAGGAGAACTTGCCCTAACCGAGGCTTCTCAGCCCCGGCGGTCCTTCTTGCTACTTTTCTAGGTCCTAATCTGCATGCTGATCTTCAAAAATTCATACAAAATTCCCTACAAATAATTTTGATCTGAAATTTGGGAATTAATCACCTAACTCAACATGTAAAATATACAAAAAAAAAATGCATGCATATTAGTCCCCCATCATTTGGTATCAGAGCTTAGATTAGGGCTTGTTTTCTGCAATTTTTCAGTCCGTATATACTCTGTTATTTTAATTATTTCTTCCTGTTAAAAACTCAAAAATTATGAAATTTATTTCCTGGATTCATAAAATTCACAGTATTTGATAATTCTTTCTAGATTTTATTATGGCCTATGAATTTTCTGAAAGCCGAAATAGATCCTGCAAATTTTCGGCTCTGTTTTTTCAGCAAGGCAAGTTTGGATGTTTTAGGGTTTGTTTAGCATCTTTTACATATCTTTTAATTTTAGTATATTTCCAGCATATTAGGCCATGATTTGAAAGTTTTATTTTATTTAAGAAAATATCAAAAAAAAAAAAAATTAATTATATATTCTCCAAAAATACCAAAAACATTTAAACCCTAATTTGCATCCTCATCTGCCTGCTATCATTGCATAATTTACTTTTAAGGGCACTCTTGCTATATCAGATGGGGAGAGGAGTTGATAACCTCTCCTTAGCCCAAAACCACATCTCTTGCATTTGGTCCCAAGCCTTAACCTAAAATTAACTAGACTTAATTTGCCCTAGTGGGCTAGGGACACCAACTGGTCGGGTACGGGCTAGTGTTAGATCACTGTGTCAAGTTAACCTGTGTGTGCCTTATGCTCAGTGTCTAGAACGGTAGTTTTGGGATTCAATCCTGAAGGGCTTGTGTGCTGGTCCGCCTACCTGGCCAATCTCTGATTGGTGTCTAGGCTTGGCAATCAGGGACCTAACACTCCCCTTACACCTGCCTGGCTGAGTACAGGGTTACTATAGGCTAGTTTGCCACCCTGATTGAGCATCTAGTTTGGACTCTAGGTCTAGTCAGCTATAGTCGGTCTGATCGAGTCTTGCATGAGCACTAGATCAGGAGTTTCATATCACCCACCTCCTTCACAAATGTCTGAACCCATGGAAAATTTACAAGCCCAAATAAAAGCCCTAGCTGATCAAATGGCCCAGATGGCTACCCAGATAACTACCCAGATGACTACCCAGATGACCCAATTAACTCAGTCTCGTATTCAAACTAATGATAGAATTGACCATCTTTCCAATAGGTTTGATCAGTTAAAAGTCCGGGTAGGAACCCCAAAAAAAAACCATGGGTCACGGTCTGAGCCAAATCCTAATTCCCCTCAACTTAGGAGGACCCCAAACCCTGATCCATACCTTGAGGCTGAACCTAGGAGAGCCCATCGTCATGACCCAATCCCTAAGGTTAGTCCTAGAAGACTCAATCAGGATTTTATAGACCAGGAAGATAGATCCTATTTACCCTCTCCCTACAAGCCTAGTATACCTACAACCTATAGATCTTATGACTCCAAATCCTATGAACCTAGAACCTATGAATCCATAACCTATGAACCAAGATCCTAAGACTCTAGATCCCATGATCATAGATCCTATGCACCCACACCCTATGAGCCTAGTAGACCCAACACCCAATATTCTGACCCATATAGGGAGTCCAACCCTAGGAGGACCCAATATTCTGACCCATAAAGGGAGTCCAACCCTAGGAGAACCCAGTATTCTGACCCATATAGGGAGTCCAATCCTAGAAGGACCCAATATCCTGACCCATATAGAGAGCCCAACCTTAGGAGGACCCCATACCTTGATCCATCCTTAGAACCTGATCATAGAGCTGACCCAAAATCCTATGACCCCAGATCCTATAATCCCATGACCCATAGATCTGCACCCTTGTCCTATGAGCCTAGAGAACCCAAAACCCCAAGTATCAGCCTAGTACTAGTCATGCTTCCCCTAGTCAACTTGAACCCCATAGGATTAGTATCCCTAAATATGAACCCAATAGTGAGCCACTACCTCTTATACAACCTGAACCTACTAGGAGTAGTACCCATAATCAGAGACCAGAACCTAACCAATTTCTTGCTAGCCGACCTTCTCCAACCATTCCTGAGATTCGCAAGGCTTACATTAACGCGGAAGTGTATGAAGCTGATGTGAGCCTAGTGGATGAGTATGAGGGAGAAGAGGAGACACCTTTAGTAGACCTAGAATTAGCTGACCCAGTAGATACCTAGGTAGAAACCAACCCAGAGCTAGTTGACCTTGACCATATCCAACCTAAAGCTATAATGGAAGAACAAATAGAGGAAGAGAACCTAGGTACTGCTACTAGAGCCTTACCTGAGGAAATCATAGAGGAGAGCCAAATTATAGAGTCTAGTCCTAAAATACAAGAACCAGAAGAATTTATTAAGGACCTGATCTCTTTGAATCAGTACCCTCAGGATGAGTCCCTCCTATAGTTCCCATTAAGGACCTCTTTCCTGAGATTAATAACCCATCCTTCCATTATACAAACCCCGTAGATATATCGCAACCCCATAAGGTTAACCTCATTAGTCTAGGATTAGTCCCTGACATGCCTTCTTTGATTCTACTTTATCCAACTAACCCAGAACCTTTTTCTCCACCCTACCAGAGTAATTCTGAACCCACTTCCTATTTTCTACCTTTCCTGAGTTTTCTCATGTGTCTAGAACTATTAGGTTACATTTTGTTGAGGTTACTAGGTTGCAAGGATCCATAGAGCCCATCCCATTTGCTACCTACTTTTGGCAGACCCTCTGGCACTTATTAGGAGTTACTAGCAAATTTCTTCTGCATGTCATCCATCAACCATGACTCATGCCCCCATGCCCAAGTGGTAGTTAAGACCTAATAAACCTCTGTAGTCGAGTCTGCTAGGTGTAGGTTTGAGTCCTTTGCATCATCTTGTTAGGAGTCTGCATGTGCCTAGCATGTTCACCACCCGCACTAATGTTAAAACAACTGGTTAATTCCCGAAGATGGATCAAAAAATTTGATGTAGTGGATTTTATCTTGGTTAGGCTTAGGCCTAAAAGAAGCTTCATGCTCGCAGAGCCGGACCTTTTAAAGTGATAGAGAAGGTTGGATCAAATGCCTAGGTGTTAGACTTGCCTTCGAATTTGGGCATTAGTTCTACCTTCAATATTACAGACCTGGTTGAGTTTAGGGAACCGGCAGTGCTACCTAGTGAGGCCTTTGGATCTATTCCTTTTCATTGTGAGTGACCCTAACCTAGAGTGTCCATAAACAAATTTGGCCTGAGAGAGGAGAACGGATCGAGCGTATCCTGGACAATCAAGCCATCACGACCCAGGGCCATGACTATCAACGCTTCCTGGTCCGATGGCAAGGCCGGCCAGAGTCAGACGATTCGTGGATTTCTTGAGAGGACTTGCAACGCCTCAACCCAGACCTTCTCGAGAGATATGTGAGCCAGTCTGACCTTCACTCGACAGGGTCGAGTTCCTCCCACCCCGGAGAATTGGTGGGGACACCTGAGGCACCAGAATAAGATAGAGGCTTTTTCAACCCTCTGTAAATTGATCAATAATTTATGAGTCCATATGTAATAAGGGCTTAGCTCATCTGAGTCCATTTTAGTTGTTATTTGAGTATTTTTAGTTGTTATTTCAATCTGTACTAGTCAGCTCATGTTGAGCTAGTTCAGTCCAATGCTAGTCAGCTCATGTTGAGCTAATTTTATTTTTTTGAGTCCTGTCCAAGCATACTGAAGACTCAAGACTATATCATACAAGTGAAGACCAAGTCCAACTAGATTGAAGACATGGAAGTATAGCACAAGTCCAACCCAGCTTGAAGATTTGAAGACCCAGGAGGAAAATTCAGAAAACCCTGATTTCTTGCAGATGCCCTCCAGATGCCCAGATTCCCTTCTAGATGCCAAAGTATATTCATAGATAAGAGAATCCATGATTCCAGAGGTCCATCTGCATCCTAGCCCAAAGAAATCAAGCCCAGGTGCCAAGCCCAAGCCCCTACGAAGCAAGATACCAGGGAATATTCCTGCTACCTGGCTACCAGGCCACCTCAGCTTCCAAAGGCCCAAACCCATGCACCGAGCCCCTTTGGGCCAGCCTTTGCTGCTCCTAGAAGCCCAACACGCCCCCCTAGGCATCCTTGGTGTCTTGACCAAGTCAAGAAAATTTTTAGGGATTTTTCTACCTAATATTTCCTTATTTCTAGCTAGGGTTTGAGAGGGAAAAGGATTCTTATGTAAAGACTTATGTACCCTTACTTGGAGCCCAAGGTTAAGGGTCTATTTAAGGGACCCTAGCCTCTTGTATGAGGAGAATTTTTGATGAATGAAAACCTTGAGTTCTTCTATTGAGTGGTGTGATACCCTGCTGTGTGCATAAAGGGGTTTGTGAGAGTTCTTCTTCCCGGTGTTTGCAATCATCTTCTTGCTGCCAACAAACCCTCCAGATCCCTGGACGCCCACTCCAAAAGAAGCCTTCCCTTGCTGTTTTTACTTTATTTTCTTGTTCCTTTGTGAGCTTTCTAACCCCTGACAGGTCGTTTGCAGGTCCCTGAGTTCCTACGAATCCAACGACTCCAGCCAAGCCTCAATCGGATCACCGAGCAGAAAGCCGGGTATCCGCGGGTCTTTGGCTCGGTTTTCCAGGCCGCATCCGTCGAGGAACGAGAGACCCCTTCTCTGCGATCTTCACAGACATTATCAGGTACACCCCTCTACCTCCAATAGTTTTATTGTAGGAGAACTTGCCCTAACCGAGGCTTCTCAGCCCCGGCGGTCCTTCTTTGCTACTTTCTAGGTCCTAATCTTCACGCTGATCTTCAAAAATTCATACAAAATTCCCTACAAATAATTTTGATCTGAAATTTGGAATTAATCACCTTACTCAACATGTAAAATATACAAAAAAAAATGCATGCATATTAGTCCCCATCATTTGGTATCAGAGCTTAGATTAGGGCTTGTTTTCTGCAATTTTTCAGTCCGTATATACTCTGTTATTTTAATTATTTCTTCCTGTTAAAAACTCAAAAATTATGAAATTTATTTTCCTGGATTCATAATAATTCACAGTATTGATAATTCTTTCTAGATTTTATTATGGCCTATGAATTTTCTGAAAGCCGAAATAGATCCTGCAAATTTTCGGCTCTGTTTTTTCAGCAAGGCAAGTTGGATGTTTTAGGGTTTTGTTTAGCATCTTTTACATATCTTTTAATTTTAGTATATTTCCAGCATATTAGGCCATGATTTGAAAGTTTTATTTTATTTAAGAAAATATCAAAAAAAAAAAATTAATTATATATTCTCCAAAAATACCAAAAACATTAAACCCTAATTTGCATCCTCATCTGCCTGCTATCATTGCATAATTTACTTTTAAGGGCACTCTTGCTATATCAGATGGGGAGAGGAGTTGATAACCTCTCCTTAGCCCAAAACCACATCTCTTGCATTTGGTCCCAAGCCTTAACCTAAAATTAACTAGACTTAATTTGCCCTAGTGGGCTAGGGACACCAACTGGTCGGGTACGGGCTAGTGTTAGATCACTGTGTCAAGTTAACCTGTGTGTGCCTTATGCTCAGTGTCTAGAACGGTAGTTTTGGGATTCAATCCTGAAGGGCTTGTGTGCTGGTCCGCCTACCTGGCCAATCTCTGATTGGTGTCTAGGCTTGGCAATCAGGGACCTAACACTCCCCTTACACCTGCCTGGCTGAGTACAGGGTTACTATAGGCTAGTTTGCCACCCTGATTGAGCATCTAGTTTGGACTCTAGGTCTAGTCAGCTATAGTCGGTCTGATCGAGTCTTGCATGAGCACTAGATCAGGAGTTTCATATCACCCACCTCCTTCACAAATGTCTGAACCCATGGAAAATTTACAAACCCAAATAAAAGCCCTAGCTGATCAAATGGCCCAGATGGCTACCCAGATAACTACCCAGATGACTACCCAGATGACCCAATTAACTCAGTCTCGTATTCAAACTAATGATAGAATTGACCATCTTTCCAATAGGTTTGATCAGTTTAAAAGTCCGGGTAGGAACCCCAGAAAAAAACCATGGGTCACGGTCTGAGCCAAATCCTAATTCCCCTCAACTTAGGAGGACCCCAAACCCTGATCCATACCTTGAGGCTGAACATAGGAGAGCCCATCGTCATGACCCAATCCCTAAGGTTAGTCCTAGAAGACTCAATCAGGATTTTATAGACCAGGAAGATAGATCCTATTTACCCTCTCCCTACAAGCCTAGTATACCTACAACCTATAGATCTTATGACTCCAAATCCTATGAACCTAGAACCTATGAATCCATAACCTATGAACCAAGATCCTAAGACTCTAGATCCCATGATCATAGATCCTATGCACCCACACCCTATGAGCCTAGTAGACCCAACACCCAATATTCTGACCCATATAGGGAGTCCAACCCTAGGAGGACCCAATATTCTGACCCATAAAGGGAGTCCAACCCTAGGAGAACCCAGTATTCTGACCCATATAGGGAGTCCAATCCTATAAGGACCCAATATCCTGACCCATATAGAGAGCCCAACCTTAGGAGGACCCCATACCTTGATCCATCCTTAGAACCTGATCATAGAGCTGACCCAAAATCCTATGACCCCAGATCCTATAATCCCATGACCCATAGATCTGCACCCTTGTCCTATGAGCCTAGAGAACCCAAAACCCCTAAGTATCAGCCTAGTACTAGTCATGCTTCCCCTAGTCAACTTGAACCCCATAGGATTAGTATCCCTAAATATGAACCCAATAGTGAGCCATTACCTCTTATACAACCTGAACCTACTAGGAGTAGTACCCATAATCAGAGACCAGAACCTAACCAATTTCTTGCTAGCCGACCTTCTCCAACCATTCCTGAGATTCACAAGGCTTACATTAACGCGGAAGTGTATGAAGATGATGTGAGCCTAGTGGATGAGTATGAGGGAGAAGAGGAGACACCTTTAGTAGACCTAGAATTAGCTGACCCAGTAGATACCTAGGTAGAAACCAACCCAGAGCTAGTTGACCTTGACCATATCCAACCTAAAGCTATAATGGAAGAACAAATAGAGGAAGAGAACCTAGGTACTGCTACTAGAGCCTTACCTGAGGAAATCATAGAGGAGAGCCAAATTATAGAGTCTAGTCCTAAAATACAAGAACCAGAAGAATTTATTAAGGACCTGATCTCTTTGAATCAGTACCCTCAGGATGAGTCTCCTCCTATAGTTCCCATTAAGGACCTCTTTCCTGAGATTAATAACCCATCCTTCCATTATACAAACCCCGTAGATATATCGCAACCCCATAAGGTTAACCTCATTAGTCTAGGATTAGTCCCTGACATGCCTTCTTTGATTCTACTTTATCCAACTAACCCAGAACCTTTTTCTCCACCCTACCAGAGTAATTCTGAACCCACTTCCTATTTTCTACCATTTCCTGAGTTTTCTCATGTGTCTAGAACTATTAGGTTACATTTTGTTGAGGTTACTAGGTTGCAAGGATCCATAGAGCCCATCCCATTTGCTACCTACTTTTGGCAGACCCTCTGGCACTTATTAGGAGTTACTAGCAAATTTTCTTCTGCATGTCATCCATCAACCACGACTCATGCCCCCATGCCCAAGTGGTAGTTAAGACCTAATAAACCTCTGTAGTCGAGTCTGCTAGGTGTAGGTTTGAGTCCTTTGCATCATCTTGTTAGGAGTCTGCATGTGCCTAGCATGTTCACCACCCGCACTAATGTTAAAACAACTGGCTAATTCCCGAAGATGGATCAAAAAATTTGATGTAGTGGATTTTATCTTGGTTAGGCTTAGGCCTAAAAGAAGCTTCATGCTCGCAGAGCCGGACCTTTTAAAGTGATAGAGAAGGTTGGATCAAATGCCTAGGTGTTAGACTTGCCTTCGAATTTGGGCATTAGTTCTACCTTCAATATTACAGACCTGGTTGAGTTTAGGGAACCGGCAGTGCTACCTAGTGAGGCCTTTGGATCTATTCCTTTTCATTGTGAGTGACCCAACCTAGAGTGTCCATAAACAAATTTGGCCTGAGAGAGGAGAACGGATCGAGCGTATCCTGGACAATCAAGCCATCACGACCCAGGGCCATGACTATCAACGCTTCCTGGTCCGATGGCAAGGCTGGCCAGAGTCAGACGATTCGTGGATTTCTTGAGAGGACTTGCAACGCCTCAACCCAGACCTTCTCGAGAGATATGTGAGCCAGTCTGACCTTCACTCGACAGGGTCGAGTTCCTCCCACCCCGGGAGAATTGGTGGGGACACCTGAGGCACCAGAATAAGATAGAGGCTTTTTCAACCCTCTGTAAATTGATCAATAATTTATGAGTCCATATGTAATAAGGGCTTAGCTCATCTGAGTCCATTTTAGTTGTTATTTGAGTATTTTTAGTTGTTATTTCAGTTCTGTACTAGTCAGCTCATGTTGAGCTAGTTCAGTCCAATGCTAGTCAGCTCATGTTGAGCTAATTTTATTTTTTTGAGTCCTGTCCAAGCATACTGAAGACTCAAGACTATATCATACAAGTGAAGACCAAGTCCAACTAGATTGAAGACATGGAAGTATAGCACAAGTCCAACCCAGCTTGAAGATTTGAAGACCCCAGGAGGAAAATTCAGAAAACCCTGATTTCTTGCAGATGCCCTCCAGATGCCCAGATTCCCTTCCAGATGCCAAAGTATATTCATAGATAAGAGCATCCATGATTCCAGAGGTCCATCTGCATCCTAGCCCAAAGAAATCAAGCCCAGGTGCCAAGCCCAAGCCCCTAAGAAGCAAGATACCAGGGAATATTCCTGCTACCTGGCTACCAGGCCACCCCAGCTTCCAAAGGCCCAAACCCATGCACCCGAGCCCCTTTGGGCCAGCCTTTTGCTGCTCCTAGAAGCCCAACACGCCCCCCTAGGCATCCTTGGAGTCTTGACCAAGTCAAGAAAATTTTTAGGGATTTTTCTACCTAATATTTCCTTATTTTCTAGCTAGGGTTTGAGAGGGAAAAGGATTCTTATGTAAAGACTTATGTACCCTTACTTGGAGCCCAAGGTTAAGGGTCTATTTAAGGGACCCTAGCCTCTTGTATGAGGAGAATTTTTGATGAATGAAAACCTTGAGTTCTTCTATTGAGTGGTGTGATACCCTGCTGTGTGCATAAAGGGGTTGTGAGAGTTCTTCTTCCCGGTGTTTGCAATCATCTTCTTGCTGCCAACAAACCCTCCAGATCCCTGGACGCCCACTCCAAAAGAAGCCTTCCCTTGCTGTTTTACTTTATTTTCTTGTTCCTTTGTGAGCTTTCTAACCCCTGACAGGTCGTTTGCAGGTCCCTGAGTTCCTACGAATCCAACGACTCCAGCCAAGCCTCAATCGGATCACCGAGCAGAAAGCCGGGTATCCGCGGGTCTTTGGCTCGATTTTCCAGGCCGCATCCGTCGAGGAACGAGAGACCCCTTCTCTGCGATCTTCACAGACATTATCAGGTACACCCCTCTACCTCCAATAGTTTTATTGTAGGAGAACTTGCCCTAACCGAGGCTTCTCAGCCCCGGCGGTCCTTCTTTGCTACTTTTCTAGGTCCTAATCTGCATGCTGATCTTCAAAAATTCATACAAAATTCCCTACAAATAATTTTGATCTGAAATTTGGGAATTAATCACCTAACTCAAATGTAAAATATACAAAAAAAAAATGCATGCATATTAGTCCCCCATCATTTGGTATCAGAGCTTAGATTAGGCTTTTTTCTGCAATTTTTCAGTCCGTATATACTCTGTTATTTTAATTATTTCTTCCTGTTAAAAACTCAAAAAATTATGAAATTTATTTTCCTGGATTCATAATAATTCACAGTATTTTGATAATTCTTTCTAGATTTTATTATGGCCTATGAATTTTCTGAAAGCCGAAATAGATCCTGCAAATTTTCGGCTCTGTTTTTTCAGCAAGGCAAGTTTGGAAGTTTTAGGGTTTTGTTTAGCATCTTTTACATATCTTTTAATTTTAGTATATTTCCAGCATATTAGGCCATGATTTGAAAGTTTTATTTTATTTAAGAAAATATCAAAAAAAAATTTAATTATATATTCTCCAAAAATACCAAAAACATTTAAACCCTAATTTGCATCCTCATCTGCCTGCTATCATTGCATAATTTACTTTTAAGGGCACTCTTGCTATATCAGATGGGGAGAGGAGTTGATAACCTCTCCTTAGCCCAAAACCACATCTCTTGCATTTGGTCCCAAGCCTTAACCTAAAATTAACTAGACTTAATTTGCCCTAGTGGGCTAGGGACACCAACTGGTCGGGTACGGGCTAGTGTTAGATCACTGTGTCAAGTTAACCTGTGTGTGCCTTATGCTCAATGTCTAGAACGGTAGTTTTGGGATTCAATCCTGAAGGGCTTGTGTGCTGGTCCGCCTACCTGGCCAATCTCTGATTGGTGTCTAGGCTTGGCAATCAGGGACCTAACACTCCCCTTACACCTGCCTGGCTGAGTACAGGGTTACTATAGGCTAGTTTGCCACCCTGATTGAGCATCTAGTTTGGACTCTAGGTCTAGTCAGCTATAGTCGGTCTGATCGAGTCTTGCATGAGCACTAGATCAGGAGTTTCATATCACCCACCTCCTTCACAAATGTCTGAACCCATGGAAAATTTACAAGCCCAAATAAAAGCCCTAGCTGATCAAATGGCCCAGATGGCTACCCAGATAACTACCCAGATGACTACCCAGATGACCCAATTAACTCAGTCTCGTATTCAAACTAATGATAGAATTGACCATCTTTCCAATAGGTTTGATCAGTTAAAAGTCCGGGTAGGAACCCCAGAAAAAAACCATGGGTCACGGTCTGAGCCAAATCCTAATTCCCCTCAACTTAGGAGGACCCCAAACCCTGATCCATACCTTGAGGCTGAACCTAGGAGAGCCCATCGTCATGACCCAATCCCTAAGGTTAGTCCTAGAAGACTCAATCAGGATTTTATACACCAGGAAGATAGATCCTATTTACCCTCTCCCTACAAGCCTAGTATACCTACAACCTATAGATCTTATGACTCCAAATCCTATGAACCTAGAACCTATGAATCCATAACCTATGAACCAAGATCCTAAGACTCTAGATCCCATGATCATAGATCCTATGCACCCACACCCTATGAGCCTAGTAGACCCAACACCCAATATTCTGACCCATATAGGGAGTCCAACCCTAGGAGGACCCAATATTCTGACCCATAAAGGGAGTCCAACCCTAGGAGAACCCAGTATTCTGACCCATATAGGGAGTCCAATCCTAGAAGGACCCAATATCCTGACCCATATAGAGAGCCCAACCTTAGGAGGACCCCATACCTTGATCCATCCTTAGAACCTGATCATAGAGCTGACCCAAAATCCTATGACCCCAGATCCTATAATCCCATGACCCATAGATCTGCACCCTTGTCCTATGAGCCTAGAGAACCCAAACCCCTAAGTATCAGCCTAGTACTAGTCATGCTTCCCCTAGTCAACTTGAACCCCATAGGATTAGTATCCCTAAATATGAACCCAATAGTGAGCCACTACCTCTTATACAACCTGAACCTACTAGGAGTAGTACCCATAATCAGAGACCAGAACCTAACCAATTTCTTGCTAGCCGACCTTCTCCAACCATTCCTGAGATTCGCAAGGCTTACATTAACGCGGAAGTGTATGAAGCTGATGTGAGCCTAGTGGATGAGTATGAGGGAGAAGAGGAGACACCTTTAGTAGACCTAGAATTAGCTGACCCAGTAGATACCTAGGTAGAAACCAACCCAGAGCTAGTTGACCTTGACCATATCCAACCTAAAGCTATAATGGAAGAACAAATAGAGGAAGAGAACCTAGGTACTGCTACTAGAGCCTTACCTGAGGAAATCATAGAGGAGAGCCAAATTATAGAGTCTAGTCCTAAAATACAAGAACCAGAAGAATTTATTAAGGACCTGATCTCTTTGAATCAGTACCCTCAGGATGAGTCTCCTCCTATAGTTCCCATTAAGGACCTCTTTCCTGAGATTAATAACCCATCCTTCCATTATACAAACCCCGTAGATATATCGCAACCCCATAAGGTTAACCTCATTAGTCTAGGATTAGTCCCTGACATGCCTTCTTTGATTCTACTTTATCCAACTAACCCAGAACCTTTTTCTCCACCCTACCAGAGTAATTCTGAACCCACTTCCTATTTTCTACCCTTTCCTGAGTTTTCTCATGTGTCTAGAACTATTAGGTTACATTTTGTTGAGGTTACTAGGTTGCAAGGATCCATAGAGCCCATCCCATTTGCTACCTACTTTTGGCAGACCCTCTGGCACTTATTAGGAGTTACTAGCAAATTTTCTTCTGCATGTCATCCATCAACCACGACTCATGCCCCCATGCCCAAGTGGTAGTTAAGACCTAATAAACCTCTGTAGTCGAGTCTGCTAGGTGTAGGTTTGAGTCCTTTGCATCATCTTGTTAGGAGTCTGCATGTGCCTAGCATGTTCACCACCTGCACTAATGTTAAAACAACTGGCTAATTCCCGAAGATGGATCAAAAAATTTGATGTAGTGGATTTTATCTTGGTTAGGCTTAGGCCTAAAAGAAGCTTCATGCTCGCAGAGCCGGACCTTTTAAAGTGATAGAGAAGGTTGGATCAAATGCCTAGGTGTTAGACTTGCCTTCGAATTTGGGCATTAGTTCTACCTTCAATATTACAGACCTGGTTGAGTTTAGGGAACCGGCAGTGCTACCTAGTGAGGCCTTTGGACCTATTCCTTTTCATTGTGAGTGACCCTAACCTAGAGTGTCCATAAACAAATTTGGCCTGAGAGAGGAGAACGGATCGAGCGTATCCTGGACAATCAAGCCATCACGACCCAGGGCCATGACTATCAACGCTTCCTGGTCCGATGGCAAGGCCGGCCAGAGTCAGACGATTCATTGATTTCTTGAGAGGACTTGCAACGCCTCAACCCAGACCTTCTCGAGAGATATGTGAGCCAGTCTGACCTTCACTCGACAGGGTCGAGTTCCTCCCACCCGGGAGAATTGGTGGGACACCTGAGGCACCAGAATAAGATAGAGGCTTTTTCAACCCTCTGAATTGATCAATAATTTATGAGTCCATATGTAATAAGGGCTTAGCTCATCTGAGTCCATTTTAGTTGTTATTTGAGTATTTTTAGTTGTTATTTCAATTCTGTACTAGTCAGCTCATGTTGAGCTAGTTCAGTCCAATGCTAGTCAGCTCATGTTGAGCTAATTTTATTTTTTGAGTCCTGTCCAAGCATACTGAAGACTCAAGACTATATCATACAAGTGAAGACCAAGTCCAACTAGATTGAAGACATGGAAGTATAGCACAAGTCCAACCCAGCTTGAAGATTTGAAGACCCCAGGAGGAAAATTCAGAAAACCCTGATTTCTTGCAGATGCCCTCCAGATGCCCAGATTCCCTTCCAGATGCCAAAGTATATTCATAGATAAGAGCATCCATGATTCCAGAGGTCCATCTGCATCCTAGCCCAAGAAATCAAGCCCAGGTGCCAAGCCCAAGCCCCTAAGAAGCAAGATACCAGGGAATATTCCTGCTACCTGGCTACCAGGCCACCCCAGCTTCCAAAGGCCCAAACCCATGCACCCGAGCCCCTTTGGGCCAGCCTTTTGCTGCTCCTAGAAGCCCAACACGCCCCCCTAGGCATCCTTGGAGTCTTGACCAAGTCAAGAAAATTTTTAGGGATTTTTCTACCTAATATTTCCTTATTTTCTAGCTAGGGTTTGAGAGGGAAAAGGATTCTTATGTAAAGACTTATGTACCCTTACTGGAGCCCAAGGTTAAGGGTCTATTTAAGGGACCCTACCTCTTGTATGAGGAGAATTTTTGATGAATGAAAACCTTGAGTTCTTCTATTGAGTGGTGTGATACCCTGCTGTGTGCATAAAGGGGTTTTGAGAGTTCTTCTTCCCGGTGTTTGCAATCATCTTCCTGCTGCCAACAAACCTCCAGATCCCTGGACGCCCACTCCAAAAGAAGCCTTCCTTGCTGTTTTTACTTTATTTTCTTGTTCCTTTATGAGCTTTCTAACCCCTGACAGGTCGTTTGCAGGTCCCTGAGTTCCTACGAATCCAACGACTCCAGCCAAGCCTCAATCGGATCACCGAGCAGAAAGCGGGTATCCGCGGGTCTTGGCTCGGTTTTCCAGGCCGCATCCATCGAGGAACGAGAGACCCTTCTCTGCGATCTTCACAGACATTATCAGGTACACCCCTCTACCTCCAGTAGTTTATTGTAGGAGAACTTGCCCTAACCGAGGCTTCTCAGCCCCGGCGGTCCTTCTTTGCTACTTTTCTAGGTCCTAATCTGCATGCTGATCTTCAAAAATTCATACAAAATTCCCTACAAATAATTTTGATCTGAAATTTGGGAATTAATCACCTAACTCAACATGTAAAATATACAAAAAAAAATGCATGCATATTAGTCCCCCATCATTTGGTATCAGAGCTTAGATTAGGGCTTGTTTTCTGCAATTTTTCAGTCCGTATATACTCTGTTATTTTAATTATTTCTTCCTGTTAAAAACTCAAAAAATTATGAAATTTATTTTTCTGGATTCATAATAATTCACAGTATTTGAAATTCTTCTAGATTTATTATGGCCTATGAATTTTCTGAAAGCCGAAATAGATCCTGCAAATTTCGGCTCTGTTTTTTTCAGCAAGGCAAGTTTGAAGTTTTAGGGTTTTGTTTAGCATCTTTTACATATCTTTTAATTTAGTATATTTCCAGCATATTAGGCATGATTGAAAGTTTTATTTTATTTAAGAAAATATCAAAAAAAAAATTAATTATATATTCTCCAAAAATATCAAAAAATTTAAACCCTAATTTGCATCCTCATTTGCCTGCTATCATTGCATAATTTACTTTTAAGGGCACTCTTGCTATATCAGATGGGGAGAGGAGTTGATAACCTCTCCTTAGCCCAAAACCACATCTCTTGCATTTGGTCCCAAGCCTTAACCTAAAATTAACTAGACTTAATTTGCCCTAGGGCTAGGGACACAACTGGTCGGGTACGGGCTAGTGTTAGATCACTGTGTCAAGTTAACCTGTGTGTGCCTTATGCTCAGTGTCTAAACGGTAGTTTTGGGATTCAATCCTGAAGGGCTTGTGTGCTGGTCCGCCTACCTGGCCAATCTCTGATTGGTGTCTAGGCTTGGCAATCAGGGACCTAACACTCCCTTACACCTGCCTGGCTGAGTACAGGGTTACTATAGGCTAGTTTGCCACCCTGATTGAGCATCTAGTTTGGACTCTAGGTCTAGTCAGCTATAGTCGGTCTGATCGAGTCTTGCATGAGCACTAGATCAGGAGTTTCATATCACCCACCTCCTTCACAATGTCTGAACCCATGGAAAATTTACAAGCCCAAATAAAAGCCCTAGCTGATCAAATGGCCCAGATGGCTACCCAGATAACTACCCAGATGACTACCAGATGACCCAATTAACTCAGTCTCGTATTCAAACTAATGATAGAATTGACCATCTTTCCAATAGGTTTGATCAGTTAAAAGCGGGTAGGAACCCCAGAAAAAAACCATGGGTCACGGTCTGAGCCAAATCCTAATTCCCCTCAACTTAGGAGGACCCCAAACCCTGATCCATACCTTGAGGCTGAACCTAGGAGAGCCCATCGTCATGACCCAATCCCTAAGGTTAGTCCTAGAAGACTCAATCAGGATTTTATAGACCAGGAAGATAGATCCTATTTACCCTCTCCTACAAGCCTAGTATACCTACACCTATAGATCTTATGACTCCAAATCCTATGAACCTAGAACCTATGAATCCATAACCTATGAACCAAGATCCTAAGACTCTAGATCCCATGATCATAGATCCTATGCACCCACACCCTATGAGCCTAGTAGACCCAACACCCAATATTCTGACCCATATAGGGAGTCCAACCCTAGGAGGACCCAATATTCTGACCCATAAAGGGAGTCCAACCCTAGGAGAACCAGTATTCTGACCATATAGGGAGTCCAATCCTAGAAGGACCCAATATCCTGACCCATATAGAGAGCCCAACCTTAGGAGGACCCCATACCTTGATCCATCCTTAGAACCTGATCATAGAGCTGACCCAAAATCCTATGACCCCAGATCCTATAATCCCATGACCCATAGATCTGCACCCTTGTCCTATGAGCCTAGAGAACCCAAAACCCTAAGTATCAGTCTAGTACTAGTCATGCTTCCCCTAGTCAACTTGAACCCCATAGGATTAGTATCCTAAATATGACCCAATAGTGAGCCATTACCTCTTATACAACCTGAACCTACTAGGAGTAGTACCCATAATCAGAGACCAGAACCTAACCAATTTCTTGCTAGCCGACCTTCTCCAACACCATTCCTGAGATTGCAAGGCTTACATTAACGCGAAGTGTATGAAGCTGATGTGAGCCTAGTGGATGAGTATGAGGGAGAGAGGAGACACCTTAGTAGACCTAGAATTAGCTGACCCAGTAGATACCTAGGTAGAAACCAACCCAGAGCTAGTTGACCTTGACCATATCCAACCTAAAGCTATAATGGAAGAACAAATAGAGGAAGAGAACCTAGGTACTGCTACTAGAGCCTTACTGAGGAAATCATAGAGGAGAGCCAAATTATAGAGTCTAGTCCTAAAATACAAGAACCAGAAGAATTATTAAGGACCTGATCTCTTTGAATCAGTACCCTCAGGATGAGTCTCCTCCTATAGTTCCCATTAAGGACCTCTTCCTGAGATTAAAACCATCCCTTCCATTATACAAACCCCGTAGATATATCGCAACCCCATAAGGTTAACCTCATTAGTCTAGGATTAGTCCCTGACATGCCTTCTTTGATTCTACTTTATCCAACTAACCCAGAACCTTTTTCTCCACCCTACCAGAGTAATTCTGAACCCACTTCCTATTTTCTACCCTTTCCTGAGGTTTCTCATGTGTCTAGAAACTATTAGGTTACATTTTGTTGAGGTTACTAGGTTGCAAGGATCCATAGAGCCCATACCATTTGCTACCTACTTTTGGCAGACCCTCTGGCACTTATTAGAGTTACTAGCAATTTTCTTCGCATGTCATCATCAACCACGACTCATGCCCCCATGCCCAAGTGGTAGTTAAGACCTAATAAACTCTGTAGTCGAGTCTGCTAGGTGTAGGTTTGAGTCTTTGCATCATCTTGTTAGGAGGTCTGCAGTGCCTAGCATGTTCACCACCGCACTAATGTTAAAAAACTGGCTAATTCCGAAGATGGATCAAAAAATTTGATGTAGTGGATTTTTCTTGGTTAGGCTTAGGCCTAAAAGAAGCTTCATGCTCGCAGAGCGGACCTTTTAAAGTGATAGAGAAGGTTGGATCAATGCTAGGTGTTAGACTTGCCTTCGAATTTGGGATTAGTTCTACCTTCAATATTACAGACCTGGTTGAGTTAGGGAACCGGCAGTGCTACTAGTTGAGGCCTTTGGATCTATTCCTTTTCATTGTGAGTGACCCTAACCTAGAGTGTCATAAACAAATTTGGCCTGAGAGAGGAGAACGGATCGAGCGTATCCTGGACAATCAACCATCACGACCCAGGCCATGACTATCAACGCTTCCTGGTCCGATGGCAAGGCGGCCAGAGTCAGACGATTCGTGGATTTCTTGAGAGGACTTGCAACGCCTCAACCCAGACCTTCTCGAGAGATATGTGAGCCAGTCTGACCTTCATCGACAGGGTCGAGTTCCTCCCACCCCGGGGAGAATTGGTGGGGACACCTGCGGACCAGAATAAGATAGAGGCTTTTCAACCCTCTGTAAATTGATCAATAATTTATGAGTCCATATGATAAAGGCTTAGCTCATCTGAGTCCTTTTAGTTGTTATTGAGTATTTTTAGTTGTTATTCACTTCTGTACTAGTCAGCTCAGTGAGCTAGTTCAGTCCAATGCTAGTCAGCTCATGTTGAGCTAATTTTATTTTTTTGAGTCCTGTCCAAGCATACTGAAGACTCATGACTATATCATACAAGTGAAGACCAAGTCCAACTAGATTGAAGACATGGAAGTATAGCACAAGTCCAACCCAGCTTGAAGATTTGAAGACCCAGGAGGAAATCAGAAAATCCTGATTCTTGCAGATGCCCTCCAGATGCCCAGTTCCCTTCCAGATGCCAAAGTATATTCATAGATAAGGGCATCCATGATTCTAGAGGTCCATCTGCATCCTAGACCAAAGAAATCAAGCCCAGGTTCCAAGCCCAAGCCCCTAAGAAGCAAGATACCAGGGAATATTCCTGCTACCTGGCTACCAGGCCACGCCAGCTTCCAAGGCCCAAACCCATGCACCCGAGCCCCTTTGGGCCAGCCTTTTGCTGCTCCTAGAAGCCCAACACGCCCCCCTAGGCATCCTTGGAGTCTTGACCAAGTCAAGAAAATTTTTAGGGATTTTTCTACCTAATATTTCCTTATTTTCTAGCTAGGGTTGAGAGGGAAAAGGATTCTTATGTAAAGACTTATGTACCCTTACTTGGAGCCAAGGTTAAGGGTCTATTTAAGGGACCCTAGCCTCTTGTATGAGGAGAATTTTTGATGAATGAAAACCTTGAGTTCTTCTATTGAGTGGTGTGATCCTGCTGTGTGCATAAAGGGGTTTGTGAGAGTTCTTCTTCCCGGTGTTTGCAATCATCTTCCTGCTGCCAACAAACCCTCCAGATCCCTGGACGCCCACTCCAAAAGAAGCCTTCCCTTGCTGTTTTTACTTTATTTCTTGTTCCTTTATGAGCTTTCTAACCCCTGACAGGTCGTTTGCAGGTCCCTGAGTTCCTACGAATCCAACGACTCCAGCCAAGCCTCAATCGGATCACCGAGCAGAAAGCCGGGTATCCGCGGGTCTTTGGCTCGTTTTCCAGGCCGCATCCGTCGAGGAACGAGAGACCCCTTCTCTGCGATCTTCACAGACATTATCAGGTACACCCCTCTACCTCCAGTAGTTTTATTGTAGGAGAACTTGCCCTAACCGAGGCTTCTCAGCCCGGCGGTCTTCTTTGCTACTTTTCTAGGTCCTAATCTGCATGCTGATCTTCAAAATTCATACAAAATTCCCTACAAATAATTTTGATCTGAAATTTGGGAATTAATCACCTAACTCAACATGTAAATATACAAAAAAAAAAATGCATGCATATTAGTCCCCCATCATTGGTATCAGAGCTTAGATTAGGGCTTGTTTTCTGCAATTTTTCAGTCCGTATATACTCTGTTATTTTAATTATTTCTTCCTGTTAAAAACTCAAAAAATTATGAATTTATTTTTTTCTTGGATCTAATAATTCACAGTATTTGATAATTCTTTCTAGATTTTATTATGGCCTATGAATTTTCTGAAATCCGAAATAGATCCTGCAAATTTTCGGCTCTATTTTTTCAGCAAGGCAAGTTTGGAAGTTTTAGGGTTTTGTTTAGCATCTTTTACATATCTTTTAATTTTAGTATATTTCCAGCATATTAGGCCATGATTTGAAAGTTTTATTTTATTTAAGAAAATATCAAAAAAAAAAAAAATAATTATATTCTCCCAAAAATATCAAAAACATTTAAACCCTAATTTGCATCCTCATTGCTGCCTTATCATTGCATAATTTACTTTTAGGGCACTCTTGCTATATCAGATGGGGAGAGGAGTTGATAACCTCTCCTTAGCCCAAAACCACATCTCTTGCATTTGGTCCCAAGCCTTAACCTAAAATTAACTAGACTTAATTTGCCCTAGTGGGCTAGGGACACCAACTGGTCGGGTACGGGCTAGTGTGTTAGATCACTGTGTCAAGTTAACCTGTGTGTGCCTTATGCTCAGTGTCTAGAACGGTAGTTTTGGGATTCAATCCTGAAGGGCTTGTGTGCTGGTCCGCCTACCTGGCCAATCTCTGATTGGTGTCTAGGCTTGGCAATCAGGGACCTAACACTCCCCTTACACCTGCCTGGCTGAGTACAGGGTTACTATAGGCTAGTTTGCCACCCTGATTGAGCATCTAGTTTGGACTCTAGGTCTAGTCAGCTATAGTCGGTCTGATCGAGTCTTGCATGAGCACTAGATCAGGAGTTTCATATCACCCACCTCCTTCACAAATGTCTGAAACCATGGAAAATTTACAAGCCCAAATAAAAGCCCTAGCTGATCAAATGGCCCAGATGGCTACCCAGATAACTACCCAGATGACTACCCAGATGACCCAATTAACTCAGTCTCGTATTCAAACTAATGATAGAATTGACCATCTTTCCAATAGGTTTGATCAGTTAAAAGTCGGGTAGGAACCCCAGAAAAAAAACATGGGTCACGGTCTGAGCAAATCCTAATTCCCCTCAACTTAGGAGGACCCCAAACCCTGATCCATACCTTGAGGCTGAACCTAGGAGAGCCCATCGTCATGACCCAATCCCTAAGGTTAGTCCTAGAAGACTCAATCAGGATTTATAGACCAGAAGATAGATCCTATTTACCCTCTCCCTACAAGCCTAGTATACTACAACCTATAGATCTTATGACTCAAATCCTATGAACCTAGAACCTATGAATCCATAACCTATGAACCAAGATCCTAAGACTCTAGATCCCATGATCATAGATCCTATGCACCCACACCCTATGAGCCTAGTAGACCCAAACACCCAAATTCTGACCCATATAGGGAGGAGTCCAACCCTAGGAGGACCCAATATTCTGACCCATAAAGGGAGTCCAACCCTAGGAGAACCCAGTATTCTGACCCATATAGGGAGTCCAATCCTAGAAGGACCCAATATCCTGACCCATATAGAGAGCCCAACCTTAGGAGGACCCCATACCTTGATCCATCCTTAGAACCTGATCATAGAGCTGACCCAAAATCCTATGACCCCAGATCCTATAATCCCATGACCCATAGATCTGCACCCTTGTCCTATGAGCTAGAGAACCCAAAACCCTAAGTATCAGTCTAGTACTAGTCATGCTTCCCCTAGTCAACTTGAACCCCATAGGATTAGTATCCCTAAATATGAACCCAATAGTGAGCCACCCTTATACAACCTGAACCTACAAGGAGTAGTACCCATAATCAGAGACCAGAACCTAACCAATTTCTTGCTAGCCGACCTTCTCCAACCATTCCTGAGATTCGCAAGGCTTACATTAACGCGGAAGTGTATGAAGCTGATGTGAGCCTAGTGGATGAGTATGAGGGAGAAGAGGAGACACCTTTAGTAGACCTAGAATTAGCTGACCCAGTAGATACCTAGGTAGAAACCACCCAGAGCTAGTTGACCTTGACCATATCCAACCTAAAGCTATAATGGAAGAACAAATAGAGGAAGAGAACCTAGGTACTGCTACTAGAGCCTTACTTGAGGAAATCATAGAGGAGAGCCAAATTATAGAGTCTAGTCCTAAAATACAAGAACCAGAAGAATTTATTAAGGACCTGATCTCTTTGAATCAGTACCCTCAGGATGAGTCTCCTCCTATAGTTCCCATTAAGGACCTCTTTCCTGAGATTAATAACCCATCCTTCCATTATACAAACCCCGTAGATATATCGCAACCCATAAGGTTAACCTCATTAGTCTAGGATTAGTCCCTGACATGCCTTCTTTGATTCTACTTTATCCAACTAAACCAGAAACCTTTTTCTCCACCCTACCAGAGTAATTCTGAACCCACTTCCTATTTTCTACCCTTTTCTGAGTTTTCTCATGTGTCTAGAACTATTAGGTTACATTTTGTTGAGGTTACTAGGTTGCAAGGATCCATAGAGCCCATCCCATTTGCTACCTACTTTTGGCAGACCCTCTGGCACTTATTAGGAGTTACTAGCAAATTTTCTTCTGCATGTCATCCATCAACCACGACTCATGCCCCCATGCCCAAGTGGTAGTTAAGACCTAATAAACCTCTGTAGTCGAGTCTGCTAGGTGTAGGTTTGAGTCCTTTGCATCATCTTGTTAGGAGTCTGCATGTGCCTAGCATGTTCACCACCCGCACTAATGTTAAAACAACTGGCTAATTCCCGAGAGATGGATCAAAAATTTGATGTAGTGGATTTTATCTTGGTTAGGCTTAGGCCTAAAAGAAGCTTCATGCTCGCAGAGCCGGACCTTTTAAAGTGATAGAGAAGGTTGGATTCAAATGCCTAGGTGTTAGACTTGCCTTCGAATTTGGGCATTAGTTCTACCTTCAATATTACAGACCTGGTTGAGTTTAGGGAAACGGCAGTGCTACCTAGTGAGGCCTTTGGATCTATTCCTTTTCATTGTGAGTGACCCTAACCTAGAGTGTCCATAAACAAATTTGGCCTGAGAGAGGGAGAACGGATCGAGCGTATCTGGACAATCAAGCCATCACGACCAGGGCCATGACTATCAACGCTTCCTGGTCCGATGGCAAGGCCGCCCCAGAGTCAGACGATTCGTGGATTTCTTGAGAGGACTTGCAACGCCTCAACCAGACCTTCTCGAGAGATATGTGAGCCAGTCTGACCTTCACTCGACAGGGTCGAGTTCCTCCCACCCCGGGAGAATTGGTGGGGACACCTGAGGCACCAGAATAAGATAGAGGCTTTTTCAACCCTCTGTAAATTGATCAATAATTTATGAGTCCATATGTAATAAGGGCTTAGCTCATCTGAGCATTTTTAGTTGTTATTATTTCAGTTCTGTACTAGTCAGCTCATGTGAGCTAGTTCAGTCCAATGCTAGTCAGCTCATGTTGAGCTAATTTTATTTTTTTTGAGTCCTTGTCCAAGCATACTGAAGACTCATGACTATATCATACAAGTGAAGACCAAGTCCAACTAGATTGAAGACATGGAAGTATAGCACAAGTCCAACCCAGCTTGAAGATTTGAAGACCCCAGGAGGGAAAATTCAGAAAATCCTGATTTCTTGCAGATGCCCTCCAGATGCCCAGATTCCCTTCCAGATGCAAAAGTATATTCATAGATAAGGCATCCATGATTCTAGAGGTCCATCTGCATCCTAGACAAAGAAATCAAGCCCAGGTTCCAAGCCAAGCCCCTAAGAAGCAAGATACCAGGGAATATTCCTGCTACCTGGCTACCAGGCCACGCCAGCTTCCAGAGGCCCAAACCCATGCACCCGAGCCCCTTTGGGCCAGCCTTTTGCTGCTCCTAGAAGCCAACACCCCCCCCTAGGCGTCCTTGGAGTCTTGACCAAGTCAAGAAAATTTTTAGGGATTTTTCTACCTAATATTTCCTTATTTTCTAGCTAGGGTTTGAGAGGGAAAAGGATTCTTATGTAAAGACTTATGTACCCTTACTGGAGCCCAAGGTTAAGGGTCTATTTAAGGGACCCTAGCCTCTTGTATGAGGAGAATTTTTGATGAATGAAAACTTGAGTTCTTCTATTGAGTGGTGTGATACCCTGCTGTGTGCATAAAGGGGTTGGTGAGGAGAGTTCTTCTTCCCGGTGTTTGCAATCATCTTCCTGCTGCCACAAACCCTCCAGATCCCTGGACGCCCACTCCAAAAGAAGCCTTCCCTTGCTGTTTTTACTTTATTTTCTTGTTCCTTTGTGAGCTTTCTAACCCCTGACAGGTCGTTTGCAGGTCCCTGAGTTCCTACGAATCCAACGACTCCAGCCAAGCCTCAATCGGATCACCGAGCAGAAAGCCGGGTATCCGCGGGTCTTTGGCTCGGTTTTCCAGGCGCATCCGTCGAGGAACGAGAGACCCTTCGCTGCGATCTTCACAGACATTGTCAGGTACACCCCTCTACCTCAGTAGTTTTATTGTAGGAGAACTTGCCCTAACCGAGGCTTCTCAGCCCGGCGGTCCTTCTTTGCTACTTTTCTAGGTCCTAATCTGCATGTGATCTTCAAAAATTCATACAAAATTCCCTACAAATAATTTTGATCTAAAATTTGGGAATTAATCACCTAACTCAACATGTAAAATACAAAAAAAAAAAGTTAGGATTTAGATATGGATAGGCTTGTCTTATCCTATCTTGTGTTTGAATTTGAATCATCTCTATCTTTTTATCCTGTATTCAAATTCAAATGAGGGTTGGACAAGTCTATAAATACTACCCTCAATCATTTATAAAAAATAGTTTTTAGAGTTTAGTCAAGTAAGAAAAGGAGTTTTATCAAGTTTTGGGAATGACAATGAGTTTTAGAAAAGAGTATTTTTTTTATTGCACTCCGTGAGGAGAGGGTGTGAGGCCCAACCCTAGGACATGATGTGAAGTCATGCCTAGTTATCCCCTTTCCCATTCCATCTACTCTATCCCCTCGTGGCCTTTGAGATCCATCCTAGTGCCTCCAAGTATCGTGAAGGGTGTCATGCCCTAGAGGTGAGAGGTCTCTTCGTTAGGGTGAGTTCCAAAGTCTATGAGATCGAGATCCCTATCCTACATCCTCACTATTCCTCCGTCACCCCTTGAGAAAAAATATCAAAAAAAAATAGTACCCTAATTTAGGTGACTTCTAGGCTCACCAACGATCCTACCCATCTGTTCCCTATAATGAAGGAATAGACCTTCCGAACTGAAGACTTGGTATTACAAAAGTTCAAAATATCCAAGCTGACGGAACAAGAAAAACTCTCTCCTAATTGGGAGGGACCTTACTGAATTAGAGAAGTTGTATGCCTTGGAGTTTATCGACTTAAAACTCTATATAGTTCCTTACTATCTCGATCTTGGAATATAGAAAACCTTCATAAATACTATTAATAAAAGCTTTCTTTAGATGGACTTAACAAAATGTCCAATTGAAGGAAGGCCAGACTAGCCAACCTTATCATCAACAAAAAATTACAAGGGTGGTCCTAATTAGTCTACCCTATCGGTGTGTCCGACGAGTGCAAAGGCGGGCCTAACCAGTCTACCTTATTATCAACAAAAATGTACAAGGACGGGCCTAATCAGCCTACTCTATTAGTATGTTCGACAAGTACAAAGGCGGGCATGACTAGCCTACCTTATCATCGACAAAAAAGTACAAGGATGGGCCTAATCAGCCTACTCTATCAGTATGTTTGACAAGTGCAAAGACGAGCCTAACCAGCATACCTTATCATCAATAAAAAAGTATAAAGGTGGGCCTAATCTGATGCAGAACGAAAGAAGAGATGATGCGATGCAGAAATAAATTAAGATTAATTCTCTTTTTTTATATATTTTCAGAAATTAGCTTTGACTCAAAGGAAAGCTAAACTAAATTGAAAGAAACTAGGTAATAACTGAAAGCACAATTTAAAAGAAACTAGGTTATCAGAGTGGTTCAGAAGTAACGGATCACTGGGGGTTGAGAAACTCCCAGACCTAGGGTTTGCTCTGAACTTTCAACAGGACAGAATAAAGAAAGGAGATGGGTTACCAACCAGACAGTGATCTTCACAAAGTTTGGTGGAAGAACTCTCTTGAGCAGATTGTTGGATCCTCGGATTCGGATACCTTCACAATGGATCCTCCAATACTGGTCCTGTGGCTGAGTAGGCTTCTCCTGGACTCAAGATCTGGAAGAAGAAGAAGAACAAGTGATGGAATCAGATACTCAAGGAAGGATTTACCAGATTGAAGAACTTGAAAGCTGATGTTGCTGAAATCTGGATTCTCCTGGAGGTTGATCTGGCTCCCTCTAAAATTTGCTCTGAAGCTGAAGTATCCGGACTGGACCCAGATGCTGGTGGTCGGCCTTGACTTGGAGAGAGTGGCCGTGAGAGGTGGGATAGGCTAGGGTTTGGTGGATTGAAGTGGATGATGGGTAGCTAGGGTTTTGGAGTTGAAGTGGCTAACCTAGGGTTTAGGGGTTTGGAGATCTCACACCTCCTCAAGGTTCCTGGGGAACCCGGATTTACTCCATTACGGAGCTCAACACCTGGATGAAAGTACGGAAGAGAGAAAACACAGAGTTTGCTCACACAAAAACTTGAATTCATTCATCATATTACTTTAAAATTTACAAGAGGGGTTTAATTTATAGGACTTTACAAGAGAGTAGGGTTTTACATCTTCCTATATGGGACTAAAGGAGGGGATCTTCAAATTAGGTTTGTAGGATCAATCCATACACATATGGCCGCCCAAAGGTCCAAAAAAGTGGATTGGAGGTTTTAAAGGAAGGTAAGTGGCGCCTCCTAGCCTTGTTCTTTAAGAGAGAATTTCATTCCTTCCATGGCTCAACTCTTTTGGACTCCTCCTTTTCTTTCTCCCTAAGTCATGGTTCTTCCCATCTTTGCTTTGGGCATTTTTGGCATGGAATGGGCGCCCCCTTGAAGTACTCTCCAAGAAGAGTTTCTTTCTTTTCATAGCTTGGCTCTTATGGAATATTGTGGGCCGCCCCCTTGAATTGTGGATCCCAGATTGCTTTCTCCTCAAATGGCGCATGAGAGAAAGGACTTGCTATCTTGTGGTGTGGGGACCAGAGCATACTGGATGAGATGTGGCCCCCCTAGACTCAGGCGTGTGGCTGGGAGTGTGGCGCCCACTTTCTTGGCCTTGGGAGAAAATGTGACACCCCAGGTTGAAGTCCTAGACCACTACTGAGTCAACATGACTCAACAAAAATAAATTGCAGGGAATACAGACTCAAGCTAAAATCAAGTCAACCCTTATTACAAACCAGAAAACCCTAATTCTTCGGGCAAGGTCAATCAGAGATCCAGATGGAGCTCTGAAGTCTTCTTCTGAGTCTGGTGCCCGCACCAATTCTCCCGGGGTGGGAGGAACTCGACCCTGTCGAGTATGGATCAAGTTGGCTCTGGTATCTCTCCAAGAGATCTGGGTCCAATTCTTGTAATTCTTCTCGGAGATCCAAGAGTCATCAGAATCTGGCCTTCCTTGCCAGCGGACCAGGTATCTTTGGTATCCTCGATTACGAGTAGAGATAACATGATCATCCAGGATCTTTTCAATCTGCTCTTTCCTTACAGGCCAGTTTGTTGGTGGACACACAGGGTTGGGTTCACTCTCAAGAGTAGGATTAGGCTCAAAAGGCTCACTGGGAATCACAGCTGGCTCTCTATACTCTACTAGGTCTGTAATGTTGAAAGTGGAGCTAATGCCTAGTTCTGGAGGTAACTCGAGCACATAGGCATTGGATCCTACTCTCTTCACCACTCTAAATGGTCCAGCTCCTCTAGCATGTAACTTTCTAACGGTTCCAGGAGGAAACCATTCAGGCCTTAACCTAATCATTACATAGTCTCCCTCATCAAAAGTTTTGACTCGCCTTTGAGAATCAGCCAACTTCTTATAAGTTTCATTACTTAAATTTATTTTGGCATGAATTTCTTTATGCAAGTCTTTTATATGCTGTGCAAAAACTTCGGCAGACTCGGAGACTCATGTGTGGACTGGTAAAGGAGCTAGGTCAAGAGGTGTGTGACGTTTGTAACCATGCACAATTTCTAATGGACTCTTACACGTAGACCTATTGACCGAGTCATTGTATGCAAATTCAGCTCTAGGTAAGTACAAATCCCAGTTCCTAATGTTTTCACCAACAAGACACCTTAACAGATTGCCTAAACTATGGTTCACTACTTCGGTTTGGCCATCAGTCTGGGGATGATAGGCAGTTGAAAACTTAAGTTTTGTCCCTAACTTATGCCAAAGGGTTTTCCAGAAATAGCCGGTGAACCGGACATCCCTATCAGAAACAATTGTCTTAGGTAGGCCATGGAGTCGAACTATCTCATTAAAGAACAGGGTGGCTACCTTAGACGCATCAAATGTTTGGGAACAACGCAACAAATGGGCCATCTTGGAAAATCGGTCGACTACAACACAGATAGAGTCATGCCTCCTCTGGGTCTTAGGCAAACCTAATACAAAGTCCATGCTCACATCTTGCCAAGGACGATCTGGGACAGGGAGGGGGGTATAAAGGCCGATGTTCTGTTTTCGCTGTTTGGCAACAGCGTAGGTCCGACACCTGGCCACAATGTGTGCTACATCTCTTTTTAAGCTAGGCCAGAAAAAGTGGTCTTCAATAGCCAGGGTGGTCTTGTCTTTTCCGAAATGGCCAGCTAAACCTCCAGCATGACTTTCCCAAATCAAAATTCCCTAAGAGAAGTTCTAGGGATGCAAGCCTATTCTTAAAGAATAGAAAGCCATCTAAAGGGTATAATCCTTATGGTCACTAGATGGTCCTTGAGTTAGATCCTGGTACACAGTCTTAAAATCTGGACACGACTCATATTCCTCTTTGATTTGCTCAACCCTATGACTTTAGCCCTAACAGAATTCAACAACAAAGATCGACGACTAAGGGCATCAGCTACCTTATTTTCAGACCCAGCCTTATGCTTCAAAACAAAAGTATAGGACTGGATATACTCTACCCACTTAGCATGCCTAGGGTTAAGCTTCTTTTGGAAACTCAAGAATCTAAGAGCCTCATGATCCGAAAACAGCACAAATTCTTGCGGTAGCAAATAATGTCTCCAGTAATGCAAAGCTTGCACTACCGCATAAAATTCCTTATCATAGGTAGAATACCTAAGCTTAGAATCATTAAGTTTTTCACTAAAGAATGCTACGGGATGGTTCTCTTGGCTTAGGACTCCACCTATGCCTACTCCTGAAGCATCACAGGCAACCTCAAATACCTTTGAAAAGTCGGGTAACCTCAAAAGGGTGCCTGGGTCATCCTATCCTTAAGATCTAGGAAGGCTTTATGGGCTGCTTTAGTCCACTAGAATTCTCCCTTCCTAATACAGTCTGTGATATGAAAAACTACAGTACTAACCCCTTGATGAATCGCCTATAGAAGGTAGCCAAGCCGTGGAAACTTCTGACTTCATGCACACTGGTCGGCTCTGGCCATTCTACATGGACCTAATCTTTTCTGGATCGGCAGCAACGCCGTCAGGGTTACTACAAAACCAAGGAAGATAACTCTATTGGTCAAGAATTCACACTTTTTGAGATTACCGTAGAGACTATCATTCCTCAAAACTTGGCAGACTTGTCTAAGGTGGCCTAGGTGATCTGCAGGGGTCTTACTATAGATCAGGATGTCATCAAAATAGACCACTACAAACTTCCCTATGAAGCTCTAAGTACCTGGGTCATAATCCTCATGAAAGTATTAGGGGCATTGGACAACCCAAAGGCATAACAACCCATTCATAGATACCATCCTTAGTTTTGAAAGAAGTTTTCCACTCATCCCCTGGTCTAATCCTAACCTGATGATAGCCGCTCTTGAGATCAATTTTAGAAAAAATCGTTGCACCGGCCATCATATCTAGCATGTCATCTAGTTTAGGGATGGGGAACCTATACTTGATTGTGATTTGTTGATGGCACGACTATCAACACACATCCTCCACGTGCCATCCTTTTTGGGGTCAGAAGTGCAGGAACTGCACAAGGGCTAAGACTCTCTCTAATGAACCCCTTCCTCAATAATTCTCCAACCTGTTTTTGTAGTTCCTGATGCTTAGATGGATTCATCCTATAATGGGGCAAGTTGGGTAAAGTAGCTCCTGGGACTAAATCTATGGAATGCTGGATATCTCTAAGAGGTGGAAGGTGGTCTGGCAGATCCTCGGGAAAAACATCCTCAAATTCTTCTAACAAAGGTTTAACTTCCTGAGGAGGCTCTGAGGGTAGGAGTCCTAAGTTCCTTAGCAGTCAACATCCAATAGGTGAACCACTATGAATTTCTTATTCTAGATCCTTAGCACTAATTAGGTTCACTCTAGTCTTCATTTCTCTGACCTTATTGGTTCCTTTAGCTACCTTGTCCTTAGGAGGGACTGAATGGATTGTGATTTTCTTCCCATTAAAACTAAAGACACAGGTGTTGGATTTTCCTAAGAGGGTGGCATCATGATCATATAACCAAGGTCTTCCAAGAATTATACTGCTCACCCCCATGGGCAAGACGTCACACCAATCTTCTCTTGATAGGATTGCATTTGGATTTGGACCTGACATCTAGACTGATGGGTATAGAGGTAGGTCTACCCAAGAAACTTTATAGGGGTTGGGGTGGGGACTAGGGTTAAGCCTAACATTTTGACAGTGCTAGCAGAAATGGCATTCACACAGCTCCCACTATCTATAATGATTTTACATACCTTATCCCCTAGTTTAAGGAAAGTTTGTAGGATGTTAGTCCTACGCCAATCTTCCTGAACTCTATTCTAGGACAGGATGCATCTCACAACCCCTAATTGGTCAGACTCTGTGGATTCCTCTCTTCTTCATACTCATCGACCAAATTCATTCGGCCTCATAAACTTCTTCTTCAATCTTCATTGGGTCCGAAATTCTCTTCTCCTCGTTCTTCTATGTAGAGGGATCTACGAGAGCACTGGCTAGAAACATGACCTACCTTCTGGCACTTAAAACAAGCTATGGCTGTGCACTGGTTGGAGATATGACCGGCTTCTGGCACTTAAAACAGATGACACTAGGGGTTCTCTGGGTGTCAGGCGCCTTACCTTTGTCCATAGGCCTAGGGTGGGGATGCCCTGATTAGGCTTGCTAGGGGTAACTTGGCTAGGTCCATTTCTTGGGATTGGGGCACTAACCCTAGAAGGTATAGGTCCTCTCTGAAACTTCTCAGTGTTCAGTGCAATTTGATAGGCTTGGTCTAGGTCAGTAACCTCTCTCAGAAACAACTCCCTCTTTATGTCTTCCCTAAGTCCAGCCCTAAACCTAGACAAAGTGACCTCATGGGCTTCACTCATCACATCTCATCAGGTACTCATCAAAGGTGGTTATGTAGTCTGATACAGATCGGTTCCCTTGTTTCAAAGTCTGCCATTGGTCCAACAGATTTTGCTGGTATGAAATGGGTAGATATTTATCTCTAAGCTTCTCTTTCATACCCTGCCAAGTGGTTATGGGCTCTACATTTCGTCTTCTAGTGGTCAGCTCAATATTCCCCCAGTATAACCTAGCTTGACGTACTAACTTCATCTTGGCAAACTTGAACTTTCTTTCCTCAGACATGGCATAGCACTCAAAGTACTGGTCCATCTCACCCTCCCAATCAGAATACACCTTAGGGTTTAAGCTACCATCAAAAGTGGGTGCATCTAATTTGATGTTTCGAATGAACATCTCTCATCTCTATCTTCAGGTTCTGGGTCAGGCCTCCTATGATTAGGTTCAAGATCTCTATATAAAGGTCTTCTAGGCTCTTGGTGTGGGTGAGGTTGAGGCACACTAAAATCTGGGTCAGGAGTCCAATTCTGATGCCTAGGTTCCTCGAGTACTTGGACTCGATCCCTAAGCTGGGCAAAATTCTCATGGACTTGTTCTTTAAACTGGGCAATAGTGGAAGTCACATCCTGACTCAATTTGTTCATACTCTCAGTAAGAGCTCTAACCATGGCCTCTAAATCAGGTTGGGTTTGACCAGGTTGGTAGGGTACTCCATTCCGGGTAGACATGCTGATGCAAGCAAACACACAAAATGAGACTCAACTGAACGACTACAGGCTAACTAGACCTAGAGCCCAAACTAGATGCCCAATCAGAGTGGCAAGCTAGCCTATAGTAACTCGGGACTCAGCCAGGCAGGTGTAAGGGGAGTGTTAGGTCCCTAATTGCCAATCCTAGACACCAATCAGTGATTGGCCAGGTAGGCAGACCAGCACACAAACCCTTCGGGATGTAGTCCCTGAACCACCGTTCTAGACACTGAGTACAAAGCACACATAGAGTAACTAGACAAACTGACTCAACACTAGCCTTGACCCGACTTGTTGATGTCCCTAGCCCACTAGGGCAAATTAAGTCTAATAAATTTTAAAATTAGGCTTAGGATCGAATGAGTGGGTGGTGGTTTTGGGCTAAGGAGAGGTTATCAACTTCTCCCTTATCTTAGATGCTCAAATGCCCTTAAGATTAATTAGGAGATGATCACTCAAAAAAATTGAATTGCAGAAACACAGAAATAGAGTTGCAGTAATTTAACTCTCAGAAATTTCACAGAAACCAATAAATCACAAGAAAATTAAATAAAATAGCTTCAATTATACTGGTTCCATAAAAATAAAATCATGCAATTTGGAGTTACCTGCAATGAAAAACAATTCCTGAAACAGGATAGTTACAGACTGAAAACAGGGTGCTTTCCCCGTTTACATTTCCTGCTACGAAGTTGTAACCCAACGGATCCCCTACACGCCCTAGGAACACCCGTGGAATGGAAAGAGGAGGTTTGCACCTTGCTTCGTTCCTAGGATCGGACGTCCTGGGGAGTCTACTTCGAGCAGACAAAGTAAAAGGAGAGAGACTTAAAACAGCAAGCAAAACAGAAACCCTAGATTGGGCTCTGATACCAAAATGATGCAAAATGAAAGAAGAGATGATGCGATGCGAAAATAAATAAGATTAATTCTCTTTTTTTTATATATTTTTAGAAATTGGCTTTGACTCAAAGGAAAGCTAAACTAAATTGAAAGAAACTAGGTAATAACTGAAAGCACAATTTAAAAGAAACTAGGTTATCAGAGTGGTTCAGAAGTAACGGATCGATGGGGGTTGAGAAACTCCCAGACCTAGGGTTTTGCTCTGAACTTTCAACAGGACAGAAATAAAGAGAGGAGATGGGTTACCAACCAGACAGTGATCTTCACAAAGTTTGGTGGAAGAACTCTCTTGAGCAGATTGTTGGATCCTCGGATTCGGATACCTTCGCAATGGATCCTCCAATACTGGTCCTGTGGCTGAGTCGGCTTCTTCTGGACTCAAGATCTGGGAAAGAAGAAGAACAAGTGATGGAATCAGATACTCAAGGAAGGATTTACCAGATTGAAGAACTTCAAAGCTGATGTTGCTGAAATCCGGATTCTCCTGGAGGTTGATCTGGCTCCCTCTGAAATTTGCTCTGAAGCTGAAGTATCCGGATTGGACCCGGATGCTGGTGGTCAGCCTTGACTTGGAGAGAGTGGCCGTGAGAGGTGGGATAGGCTAGGGTTTGGTGGATTGAAGTGGATGATGGGCGGCTAGGGTTTTGGAGTTGAAGTGGCTAACCTAGGGTTTAGGGGTTTGGAGATCTCACACCTCCTCAAGGTTCCTGGGGAACCCGGATTTACTCCCTCACGGAGCTCAACACCTAGATGCAAGTGCGGAAGAGAGAAAACACAGAGTTTGCTCACACAAAATCTTGAATTCATTCATCATATTACTTTAAAATTTATAATAGGGGTTTAATTATAGGACTTTACAAGAGAGTAGGGTTTTACATCTTCCCATGTGGGACTAAAGGAGGGGATCTTCAAATTAGGTTTGTAGGATCAATCCATACACATATGGCCGGCCAAAGGTTCCAAAAAGTGGATTGGAGGTTTAAAAGGAAGGTAAGTGGCACCTCCTAGCCTTGTTCTTCAAGAGAGAATTTCATTCCTTCCATGGATCAACTCTTTTAGACTCCTCCTTTTCTTTCTCCCTAAGTCATGGTTCTTCCCATCTTTTCTTTGGGCATTTTTGGCATGGAATGGGCGCCCCCTTGAAGTACTCTCTAAGAAGAGTTTCTTTCTTTTCATAGCTTGGCTCTTATGGAATATTGTGGGCCGCCCCCTTGATTTGTGGATCCCAGATTGCTTTCTCCTCAAATGGAGCATGAGAGAAGGGACCTGCTATCTTGTGGTGTGGGGACCAGAGCATACTGGATGGAGATGTGGTGCCCCCTGGACTCAGGCGTGTGGCTGGGAGTGTGGCGCCCACTTGCTTGGCCTTGGGAGAAATGTGACACCCCAGGTTGAAGTCCTAGACCACTACTAAGTCAACATGACTTAACAAAAATAAATTACAGGGAATACAGACTCAAGCTAAAATCAAGTCAACCCTTATTACAAACCAGAAAACCCTAATTCTTCGGGCAAGGTCAATCAGAGATCCAGATGGAGCTTTGAAGTCTTCTTCTGAGTCTGGTGCCCGCACCATAATCAGCCTACCCTATCGGTATGTTTGATGAGTACAAAAGCGGGCCTAACTAGCCTACCTTATCATCAATAAAAAAGTACAAGGATGGGTCTAATCAGCCTACCTTATTGGTATATCTAACGAGTGCAGAGACAGGCCTGACCAGCCTACCTTATTATCAACAAAATATAAGGATGGGCCTAATCAACCAGTCTTATTAGTATATCCGATGAGTGCAAAGGCAGGCCTAACCAGCCTACCTATCATCAACAAAAAAGTACAAGGGCAAGCCTAATCAACTTACCCTATCGGTATGTCTGATGAAGTACAGAGATGGGCCTAGCCTGCCTACCTTACTTACCTACATATAGCCGACAAGCACAAGAGAAAGCCTAATTGGCTAACTTTGTTGGCATACCTGATGAACGAGCGAATGGACCTAACTCCCTGAATATATAGTTAAATCGGACTCCTCAGTCCATGACAAGGATGAGATCAATCGGAATTAGTATGAAGCCTAAAGCTATCCTATCGAAATGCTCTGAAGCCATTCATTTATCATACTAATACTTGCACTAGAAAAAGTTTGATGACTTCATACTTAGAAAGTAAAAAATTTCTTGAAATGAGAATTGATAGATAACCGATTACTTTATACTTGGAAAAATTTTTTGGAGAAAGCTACACAGTGACACAAGTTGGAAAAGAAATATACTCTTCATTCATTCCAAAAATTTGGTACATTAATATTTACTATAAGAAGAAGAAGAAAGGTACAAAAACTGAGTCCATTATCGGTACGACATCCGATCAGCCATGGAAGGAACCTCTTCTAACCAACTTGGAGCTTCTGGATCAGCTACAGACAGGGCCTCTTCTGGTTGTCCCGAAACTTCTTTAGCTTTAGCTGGAGGTGTGGATTCTTCTTCAACCTCATACAACAGAATGCTCGAGAGGTCTATATCAGGATAAGGTCCGAGAACCTCCTTGACACCGTCGTTGAAGCCCACCCGGTAGCTAACTACCCCAAACTCAGTTATTTCATATTGAACTTGGAAGACTTCTTATAGTCTTCAACGGCCTGGGTAGCTTGCTTCTTTAGGGCTTTTGCTTTTTTGACCACCTCTTTAGCCTTCTTTTGGCTTTCCTTGGACGAATGCTCCAAGAAAAAATTTTCTTCTTCTTCTTCCTGAGCTTCATCTCCTATTAAGATATCTTTAGCTAGGCCTTCTTCAGCTCGACCTTCGGAGTCTGGACATCAATGACACTCTTATTTAACTTCTCCTCCATGGCTGCTCTCAATTCTTCGACCATCTCCTTTTTGGCTTTTACCGATTATAGCTCTTCTCAAAAGCCTTTGCTAAGGCTGGCGAATCTTGATATGCCTTCTTCTATCAGGATTACTTCATGAATTAGCTACCCTAAGCAACAAAAAGAAAGAGTTAGTCATGTTAAACATAATCTCAAAGGAACTAACGAGAAGGGTGATACTTACCCAAAGGATATTTGGATAAATTGAATCGGTGACTTGTTCTAGCCAGCGATTCTTTGTCACCTCCAATCTCTTGGGAGGAGCGTGGCCTTTAGTAGTTTCTTGGCCAATTCGGGGTTCTCCAAACCCTACCCATCTGAGAAGACTGCAAAGTCTACCTTGTATTCCCTCTCGGAGGGAATGTCTCTCCCCAACTCCTCTTCGGTCTGGGAAGCTTTACCTTTGTCTTAGGGAGAAGGCTGAACTAATGGCATGTCAATAATAGAAACTGGAGTCAACCGCTCTGGAGTTTGAGCCAAAGTAGTGCCCCTTGAGTGGAGCTTTGTTAAAGGAACATCGTCATCATCCAACACCATCCTCGATGGTGTTCTTCTTGTGGCCTCTTCAGCCCGAGCCTTTTTTCAACCCTCCAATTTTGCTGGAAGAACTAGTACTAGCCTCTTACGGACTACCTGGCAGAGTTTGCTAAAGTCTGGCCTCATCTTCTCACCTATAAATAGAAGAGACTATATAGATCAGCTAACAAAATATGCAAGAGACAAAGCAGAACAAAACAAAATTGACTATCAGGTATACCTAAAGGAGACTCGCTAATCTGAGCAAGGTATAAGTTGAGCTCACTCAGTAATTCCCTGGCTGAAGGAACTTCAGAACCCGACAACTTATCGAAGTCCACCTAGTCGTTCCTTAGAACCTTCTTGCTAGCATTGGCATCCAATCGGGGTTCTCTCCACTCCATGCTAAAACCCCAAGGATAAGAAGAGATATGAAAAAGAAATAGGGTTTCCATCCGTGATGGCGATCGGCAACCACTGGATTAGCTTCCGACCAGGACAAGGGCCAATGATCCACCACCCCTGGCCATGAAAATCCTTCTTCAACATGAAGAAGGATGTAAACAAAGAGGTCCTAGGCTCTATATTCAGAATATGACAAAAAACTAAGAAGCCATAGATGGTTCGAATGCTATTCAGAGTCAGCTGCACCAAGAGATTAAAATTTAATGACGAAGGGATGTAAGGAAAATTGAAGACTAACCTTTAGATGGTCTTCATACACTGAGATGGCACAGAAGGAGGACAATTAACCCTTTCATTGGGTTGAGGAAGTATTAATGGGAGAATTTCTAGGATATGGTAAAACTCCCTAGGAGAAGCTAACCTAGAAAAAGATATGGATCTCGCAATGGATTCCCGTTGGGTTTGTTGACCAAGGCGGAAACATAGATTTCAAAATTTTTATCTTATGAATCTATACCAAATCCTTTAGCCCTAGATCTCCTTAAATATATATATATATATATCATTCATATACATGATTTAAATATATATATATATATATAAGTACTAACCTGTACCGCAATATCCAAAATGCAAATCTCCACCAGGTGCCCAAATGTTCACCCTCCAATGGTGATCCACACGGAGAAGAGATGAAGACAACAACTTCTTGATCTTGGATCCTCTTCTTGAATTCTTTTTCAAGAATTCAATTCTTGGACATATAGGCTAGAATTTTCTTTCTTGAAAATTCCCTTTCTCCCTTCGTTCCTCTTCTTGATCCTTTCCTCAACTTCAATCCTTGTAGAAAATTCTTATTTGAAGTGGAAGAAAAATTAAGACAAGTAATGTCTTAATTCAAGAAAGAAAAGAGACCCTTCCTGTTTCTTTCCTTTACCGTTCAAGACCTTCCTCTTATTCTTGTTTAGGGTCAGAGTTTCGATAGAGGATACCTCTGTAAGGGAAACAATACCCAACAAGAACAAGGAGAAGGAGTATTCTGGAGAGGAAAGGGAATCTGATTTCTGAATTATCTTACATGAAAACCCCCGAGAACCCACCCTATTTATAGATATCAGAGGGGTGTCTTTTCAAAAACAACGCAACCCTCTGCTATCCCAAGAATCACGTTCTTTCCATCCTCACGCGTCCCCTCAGATTTTTCATGCCTTTCCTGATTTATTTCAAGATTATTCGATGAAGAAAAACCTCGGAAGAAACCTCAGAAAAGTCACGATGTTCTGAGACGGAGTTATGACCGAAAAGCAACGAATTTCTTCTGGCCATCTAATATTGATCCAAAGGACTCCAGTTGAGATGCCTAAAGAAAAGATTTCTGCCCCCTCCCATCTGGTTTTCACAGTAAAAGAAGTCCCCACGCGCGTGAAGAGGAGTCCACGCGCGTGGACTCTTCCTTTGGTGCGCGCGCATGGGAAAGATGGCTTGGGCGGTCTTGGGAAAAGGTTTTAAATTGATTTTTAATCAATGGGTTCAGCCACGGGTTAGCCCAAAGTCCCAAAATTTAAATTAGACTCTAATTAGGTTCAATTAGAACCCAATTAAGCCCAATTCAGAACCAAATTCGAATCCAATTCGAATAGAAGTTGGGTCTGCAACACATGCTAGTGTGTTTGTCCTGCAAACATGATTTAATTCTAAATTAAATCCCTCATCGACTCTCTTTTGTGTGTGACCTATTGGGTTCCATATCTAGCCAGCAGTAGGTCTGAGTGCTATTTGACTTAATTCGGTTAGATCTCAACTAAGCCGATTTAGGTCAACTCAAGCTAGCTCGACTTGGTCAATTAGAATCTAATTCTAATTAACTGATTTAAATTATCATAATTTTAATCATTTCTCTACAAGACAAGATTGACGTCTAGCAACGTATCATGTCTACCCGAAAGATGTGGAATTATCAAAATACCCTTTAGTGGTGAGTTATCGAGCAATTCAGTCCTTTAATCAACTTGCATCCTGAATATGATTATGGATATGGATACCTTGTCAAATCCAATTTCATATTCATCCCTAGCTCAATCTTTTTAATGATGATTCATTAATGAACTATTAGAAACTACTTCTAATGTTCATACTTTGATCAAAGATTTCCCGAATCATCATTTGATCGAAATTGGCTGGATGCAATATCCTCTTACTAGGGCTGATCAATTCCTTGTTGACCTACTCACAACCTTCATATACAATCCACCATATCCAGTTTCACCTCATGCATAACTCAGTGTTATGATTGAGTGTGAACCAAAATGTGGATTCATGTATATAAGGTACCATAGCAGTCTCAGGTCAAAGGACCACACATGCACTACTCCCACAATGAGAAATATCTATTAACAAATAGATAAGGTTCCATTAGATATTCTCAATCTGGATCTATTCAGTGAACTCATTCTCTAATGAGTACCCACATCCTAGTATTAGTGTCAAACACAAGTGACTGTGAGATCAGTCACCCTCATACATAGGAAGTGCTGATCTTTACCAGAAACATTGATCCCCTACTCAATGTCCCATTGACCAGGAATATTTTAGATTAGGGTTTTAAGGCTTTAGGTCTCACTGGTATGATCTCATCATAACCCTAGAACCATAGCCCTAATCTATGGAGTTCATCATATAATAATTAAGACACTGCGTATGATGAAAATAATGCCTTTATTAAATGATAATGTCAATACATTGATTTTTGGGATGGAAAAGGAAAGATTCCAACGAAATAATATTTTGATTGGCCTTTAGGGCATAATCCTTTCAATTCCGACTTCGACTTGACATTGCTTTTCCTAGAGGGACCTATGACATCGGAGGAATCACCTCCTGCCCAACTAGCCAGAATCCCCCTGGTGGCAAGGATCTTCAATGATCTAACCATGATGAAAAATGAAGAAAAAAGGAGAAATCTCTACTTGTGGATAGGGAAGAAGGCCTAAGAAGAAAGGAGGAAGTGTCAACAGAATGCATAAGGGAAGATTTTAGCAGTAAAAAACAAAGAGTAGAAAAGTTTGTTCTTCATGGCAGGCACCATTTATATAGACAACGATAATGGTCCAGATGTCCCCCTCACCCTCGAAAGACATGAAGCACCTCTGATCGTGCCATATAAGAATGGCGCGATCGTGGGTACGAACCACTAAGGGTCATGCTAGCTGACTCGATGGAAGAAAAACCAACCTGTCAGTCAAGATCCATGAGAATGTGACCAAGGCCAAGATGGGATTTTCACCTGATCTCGAACGAACTTGATGATGCCATGTCCCCCGATCTGGGCCAAAGATAAAGAGCCAACCGAAATGCTATAATGAAGGGATTTGACACGACTCTCAAACCCATGCCATTTCTCCAGGAACCAACAAGAGACTGACACCGTCCAAAGCATGGTGTTCAAAACAGAAAGCAATTATTATGACCAGTAGTGGTGGGGACATCAGGATCAAACAGATCCCTAGATCCCATATGGTTTACTGATTAGGATTTTTTTTTAGAACCTTAGTCATGTATCACAATTTTATAAGCAAGTAAGATTGAGTCATGTAATAAGTTAAGGCTAGTTGATTTGTCTCAACCTAGTCCAGTTCATTGAGTCCTGTATATAAGTATGAGTCCAGTGAGTCTGATTTTTGTACATCAGATTATGGGATCTTGTTTGACACCCTAGAGCCCTAAATACCCTCCAGATGCCCTGATTTCCTCCAAATGCCATTCTAGATGCTAGATTCCCTCCAGATGCTTCGGAATACGCCAAATGCCAGGTGTCCCATTGTTGCAGAAATATGCTAGCACCCTAGGCCAAGAGATTCCAAGCTCAGGAGTCAAGCCCATGAGCCCCAGAACCAAGATTCGAAGGAATATGCTGATACCAGGGCACCCCTGCTTCCAGCCCCCAAAGCCCATGCACCAACCAAAAGGAGGATGCCCCTTGCTACCCTAAAGCCAAGCCCAACTCCATATTGGTGCCCAAGCCCAAAGAGAGCCCTTGGACCAAGTCAAATGAGGAGAGAAATCAAAGTAGAATAAGGAGAACTAGTTTTATTTACATTCAAAGTGTACTCTCCTAGTCTTAAGCAAACATGTAATCCCTCTCCCTCTTAACATTGTAATCCTATCTTAACTAGGAGAGGACTTGGGGAACATCTATAAATACCCAACCCCTCCCCCTCTTGTAAGAAACTTTTGTCTCATGAATTAAATCATTGCTGAAATTTTGGTTTAAGGACTTGTGTTCTTGTGTTGGAGTTGGAGTTTTTGGTTTTCTTTGGTTACTTTGTGTGCCCTAATCATCCTTGCTGCCTAGCATCCTTCCATGCCCTAGCTTGCTGCCATCCAAGCCTTCACATGCCCAAAGGAAGAGTGCCCTAGGCCTCCCAAAGCAAAGAGCAAAATCCTTCTTCAAGATGCCACATACAAACCCTGATTTCATATTTCTAAACAACCTAATCTCCTTTTATTATTTTGTTGTTGCTATTTTGATTGACCCCTGATGTTTGAAGGATCCTTGAGGTGTTTCACCTCCCAAGAGAAGGCTTTCCTTTCCTCCAGGACTGCCTAAATCAGTCATCAAATTCAAGGGAACCAAGCTTCATCATCCAGGCTCCAATCAAAGTGCTGCATGATCTCTCCATCAAAAGTTCTTCAAATCTCTGACTGGTAGCATCCTTCCCTTCTCTTGATATCTGATTTGTTGAAGATAAGCTATCTTAAACTAGGAGTTTCTCAATTTCCAGGGCCTGACTTTTATTATCTTACATGAGTTATTTTGCGATCATGGTAATTCTTTGCATTGCTACTCTTTCTGCTAGTTCTTACTTAATTTTGGGAATCTAGCCTATGAATTAAATTATAAAAAAAATTTAAAAAATTATTTTAATATTTTTCCTACTTTTTAGCAATCTTAGAATCATCCTGCATCAGTTTGGTATTAGAGCAGGTTAGGATAGCATTCATCTGCATTAGGATCATAAACCCTAATTTCTGCATCCTGCTAGCTACATTAGGTTTATGTTTTTCATATAATTTTGACCAACTAGGAATTGTATTTTTTCAAGAAATTTGGATGAATTGTTCTCTATCTTGTCAACTATTTTATCATTATTTTTAATTAATTTTATAAAAACCCTAATTTCCTAAAGTTTAGCATATTAGAAACCCTAACTGAAAACCTAAGATTTCTATATCAGTCCAAAAACCCTAAGATTTTCATCATCATCTGATTTTTTTTTTGAATAAAATTTCATAGAGCTCATCATCATTGTCCATCCTCTATTCTAAAATTTTTTTTATTTTTTTTTTTGCATCAGTAACTATGTCAAATTCTGCATCTTCTAAAATTCTAATTTTCTGAATTCTGTTATTTCTGCACCTTGACTCAACCTAACTTAATCAACTACCACACACCCCAATCCCAAGCCCAATTTATTTGCTAACCTAATCAACCTAAACCTATCTTGTCACATCATAAAATATAATTTAAAAATATTTTTATTTTCGGATTGTTATTAGTTGCATCTGGACCATTGATTGCCATCATCTCTTTAACCTAATCTTAAGGGCAATTGCTATCTAACATCAAGTGATGGGGGACAATGAGGGGATGATGTATTCCTAATGGAATTAGCAATGCTCAAATGAAAATAAAGTAATAAACATGCAGCCATTCATAGTAAAGGAAGCATAATTTAATAAGAGGGATTCTTAAATACCAAATAAAACATGAAGTTTAAACCTTTCGAAGTAACTAAGAAGAGGACCTTAGTGGTTAAGTGTTGCCCAGGTGGCTTTACCCAAGAGGGGGGTGAAATGGGAATTACAAAATTTTTGCAAGTATGTACACAAGTAATTCCTTTTGGTGGTTGAGTGCTGTGTTAATCAGAGAATAAATGTAGAAGCAAAAAAGTAAATCAAGCACAACACAAACAAGGCAAGTTTGTAGTGGTTCGGAGCAACCCAGCTCCTACGTCCACTATCCAAGTTCACCACTCGGGATTTCCACTATATCCCCCAACCGAAATACAGTCGGATTGTTTTACAGGCTCATAATCCCAACCTCTACACTTTGATTTTTAAACCGGGCTCACCAAAGAAACCCACACTAGGTTTTCATAGGTTCACCTAGAACCTCTACACTTTGGTTTTTGAAAAGGCTCACCAAAGAAACCTATTTGGTTTGTACAACCAGGCTCACCAATAACCCAAATATTCTAAGAATAGAATAAAAAGCAACTATAATGACAAACTCAGTTGTCTGGTGGTTGCCAATGCAGCTCGAGTGAAGCCTAGTTGAATGCTCTTCAATGCACTTCAATGGCTTCCTTGCTTTCCTTAAAAGGTGCTTCAAGCTTCTGGTAAGAGTTGGTGAAGGCTGACTTCAAAGCTCAAGTGCTCTCTCTTCTTACTTCAATAAATATTCAATAACTATTCATTAACTTATTAGTCTCTCCAAGATATTCTCATACCTCATTTATAGAGACTTCAACTGCCTTCCCTTGATTTTAAACATTGTAGACCGTTGAGAGGTAACAGGTTACCATTGGAGCATTTTTGGAATTCAAAAATAAAAAACTAGAACTAGCCATTGGAGGTGACCCCATCATTCCAGTCGGCTCGGACAATCTTCAAGTTAGCTCGATCAAGTTTGGGTCGGCTGGGTTGAACACCGGTCAGCTGGGTTCCATCATTGAGAAAATGGTTCACTCTGGACAAGTCGACTAGGCTGAAATCCAGTTGGCTTGGATCCCTGAGATTCTCATAACGTTCTCAACCATGTTCTGGACGAGTCAACTGGGCCTTGGTGCCAGTCGGCTGGATCTGTGTGCCAGAGAACTTCTTTCTTGTTCCAGTGCCAGAGTCGGCTAGTTCCTCCATCCAGTCGGCTCGAGAATGGTTCTTCAGCCAGATCAAATTCAATTCTCCAGAACTTTTGTCCCATGCTTTAAAGACTTCTTCAAGGTCTTCTTATAATAAAATCAAGAAAAATTGAAGCTTGAAAACTACTAGAAGTAACCCTTTATCTTTGATTTAACTAGAAAATTTTTTGTTGGGTTCTTCTTCACAAGATTTTAATCACTTTACAACTCAACACAAAGCAATAAAGATTTTAAGGTTTAGAAAGTATGTCAATGTAGTTGTCCTACAAAAACTTGTCAATAATTTGAAGAGTTGTTACATAACCAAATGTATGCTCCAATGTTTTGTTATCATCAAAATCATTTTAGGGGTCAACATTAAGAAACCACTCAAATAGGGCTAAGAATAATTTAATATTATAGATCTGAAAACCTATTTATAGAAGGTTACCCGACAGCTAATATCTCAAATTATGAGGGTAAAACACTCAAAGAGAGAAAGACTTAGGATGACAAGGGATTCCTCTAACTTGTAGGGCATCTTGTAACTAGCTCTTGTCAAGGTAGACCTCTTTTTTGGAGCCTGGAACCCTAGGGATCCTGCAACAAAATTATAGAGAAATTAGAGACCGAAGATTGCAAAGGAGATGAGGAGGAAAAATCTTTGAAGAGGGAGAAAAAAAGCTTGAAGTAGCCTTGGCCGGTAGGAGTGGTGTTGGAAGGGAAGAAGATGTAGATGATGGGAAGAACATAATAAGGGCCTCACGCCCACCCTCTCACAGGGGTCCAAGCTCTCAAGCAAGGGAAATTCTCATGAAAAAAAAAACTCCTTCATTCATTCATCATTTCTTACAAGAAGGGTTTGGAGAGCTTTTTATAAGCCTCTACTACAATTTTGAAATTCCAAAATACAAGGAGAGAATCATGGGAAGTTCCTTGCTATGTGGGAGGAGAGTTAAAGCCATCTTGATCCTTGCTTGGAATAAAAGAGATAGTGGTCGATTGGCTTGTTTTTGAATTCAAATGTGGACTCCCAAGAGAGGTGAGGTGGCAGCTTAGGTGTCCTTCCATGTGGCCTTTGGAGATGACTTGGCATCCACTTGCATGTGATGATGGGTCATCCTCCATGTCAAGGTAGGTTGAAGTGATTTGTTGCACCCATTCTCCAAGTCTTCTAGCTTTGATTTTAAATCCAAAGTAAACCCTTCTTGGACCAACTTAGGGAATTAACTAATTACAAAGTCAAATTGCACCTATTTTGACTTAAAAGATTAAATTAGCATAGACCTAGTCGTATTAACAGGACCCCAATTTCTCAAATGAAAACAAGTACAGGACTCATAAAATCAATTACAAGTTATTACAAGACTCAAATTCTTAATCTTCTATTCATAAAGAATTTGGCATTGGTTGAAGTCCCTTCCTGAGCATGGTGCTCACATCAATTCTCCCCGGGTGGAAAGGAACTCGACCCTGTCGAGTAAGGATCGGTCTGACTATGATATTTTTCTAATAGATCTGGGTTAATTTGTTGTAGATCCTCTCGGATGATCCAGGAGTCCTCAGATTCTGGTCAACCTTGCCAATGACTAGATAACATTGATAGCCCTTACTTCTAGTGGTAATCGCTCGGTCATCCAAGATACGTTCATTCCTATCTCTCTGGTTTGGTGGAATTGCTGGTGGACACTCAGGTAGGGTTTCGCTCTCAAAGGTAGTTTAAGGTCTAAAAGGCTCATTAGGAATTAATGCTGGTTCTTTATATTCTTTCATATTTGAAATATTAAATGTTGAACTAATGCCATAATCTGGTGGTAACTCTAACACATATGCATTAGGTCCAATTCTCTTAACTACTTTGAAAGGTCCGCTCCTCGGGCATGCAGTTTCTTCATAGTTCCTGGTGGAAACCTTTTAGGTCTAAGTTTAAACATTACAGTGTCCCCTTCATTAATTTCTTTCATTCGTTTATGTGAATTAGCCTTATGCTTATAGACTTCATTGCTTATTTAAATCTTTTTACTAATTTTCCTTAAGCAATTCCTTAATATGCTATGTATATGATTTTATGGACTTTGAGACTCATACTGACACTTGACAAAAAAAAAACTACTCAACTATGTATTCCTATTGAGAGGAAATTTATTGGACTCTCTATGGTATAAACCTAACAGATTATAGACTCCCTAGGTTTGACCCTGGTCTGGCATGCACATGAAAATTTATAGTGGATCCCTAGCAAATGCCATAAGGTCTTCCAAAAGTAGGTCGCAAACTAACATACTCACAGCATTGGTGCAACTGAACGACCTCAACAAAGTGTAATTTGATAGTTTGGGGAACATTGGAAGCCTTAGGATACGATAGGATATAAAAATCGGAGTCTTGGAATAATCTATTGGAAACATAAAATAGATCTTGGTTACCCGGAATGACCTTAAGATTTGAATGTTGATCTATGGGTGTAAGATCTACGGTAGGCTGGATGCTCCTAGATGCTGGAAGGTCATCTGGAAGGTCTTCGGAAGTTTATCTTGAAAGTCTTCTAAAATAATGTCTACTTCCTAGGGTTGCCCCTTAGGGACTTGTTCCTGGACCTCTTTTATGGGAAACTCGTATGAACCCTCACTTTCATCTGATATGTTTGATCCTGGCTCAGTCACTCCTTCAAATTCTATAGTAGGTTCAGAATCTTTTTCTATTAGTTTCTCAGTGATCTCAACCTTTTCTCCCTGAAATGCTTTAATGGGTACTTCCTCCTCCCCTTCATATCCATTAATTAAACTCGGTTTAGCCTCATAAACTTCTTCCTCAGGCTCACTAAGGGGTTCAAGGGCCTTTCCCTTGCAAACTAACGGGATAGGACATAGGAGTAGTAGGCTGGTTTGAAGGAATCTATCTAAGAATTGGCCTAGAGGTGCTAATCATGCTGGGCTTAGGTTGGCTGCTCATGAGTTCTCTTTGATAAGACTCGAATTCTCTAGCAATCCGATAAGCTTCCTCTAGAGTATGGATTTCGCATTGAAGTAATTCCCCCTGGGTGTCCTTACATAGGCCTCCTCGAAATCTAGATATGGTCATGGTCTTAGATTCGGTTGTGTTACATCTCCTGTCAAACCCCTTGAATTCCTCAATATAATCAGACACTGGTCTATCACCCTGTCTCAGTTTGTACCATTAGTTTAAAAGTCTTTGCTCATAAAATCTACCTAGGTACTTTTCTCTTAGCCAACTTCTCATGGTTCTCCAGCTATGTATTCTATCTCCTCTTTGATAACATTCATCCTCAATAGCTGTCCAATGCCACTTAGCATATCGGGTTAACCTACGTGTGGCTAATTTAAATTTCTCTGACTCCGACATCCTAGTGTACTCGAAATAGTGATCCATGCTCTCCTCCCATTGATATACACCTCTTGTCTTCCATCAAAAGTGGGTGCATAAGGTTGGGTGCTCCTAATGGGCTCCTCCTCGGAGTCAACCAAGTATGGGTATGGGCTCATAGGGCTAGACTCAGGGGTAAGATCATGATCAAAGGCTCTTGGATCAAGGGAATTGGACCTAGAGGAGTTGAATTTAGCATGGGCCTTGTGGGCTTCTGCTCGTGCCTCTGCTTGGGCCATCTTATTAGTCATGCTTTGGTTGGTCTGGGCCAATTGATCAGTCAGGTTTTGATTTAGTCAGGCCATTTGATCATTCAAGGTTTTCATCAAGGTCTCAAGATTTTGGTCCATGGTTGTACTTGATTGAGCTAGGTCTTGCTGGTAAAATGTCCCTGATCTAGTTGTCATGCTCATACAAACTCAAACTCAGGATAGGAGTTTGCTAGATCTAGAGTCCAAACCAAATGTTAGGTCAAGATGACAATCTTGGTTGTAGTAACTTGGCAGCTAGCCAGGTAAGTGTAAGGTTGGTGGAGGTCCTCTTTGCTTGCCTTAGACACCAATTTGAAATTGGCTAGGTAAGTGGACCAACCCACCTTCCTTTGGGCTCTTGTCCCTGAACCACTTGCCTAGACACCAGATACACAAGCATACACAAACAAGTTGTCTAAATTGGCTTGACACTTGGTTCGACCCAACCTTGTGGTGTCCCTAGCTCACTAAAGCAAATTAAGTGTCTACTTAGTTTTAATTAAGGGTTGGGTCGGATATGCAGGGTGGTGATTTTGTGCTAAGGATGAAATCTTGCCCCATGTCATACTGATGCCCTTAGATTGATTTGTCATGAGATGGTGCAAACATGCATATGAACCCTAATCTCAGCAACAGAAATTTTGTGTGTTGCAGTTCAAAGTGGGGCTGAGAAGTACTGTGTAACAGTCTTAGAAAAATTCAAAAAACTCACAGAAGACTGCTAACTTATAGATGATATGCTATATGAAAGAAAATTTAAAAATAAAATTTGTGCTATGCTGAGCAGATCCTGAAATTTAGATAATGTAAAAGGAATAGAGCAGAACATACAGGAATTTTAGCAATAGTGATAGAGTGCAGGAATTTTCATTTTTTTTTGTGATTTTTTTCCAAGGATAAAATTATTAATGCTGATAGATAACTTAATATGGATAAGGAAAAATTATTTCAATAAAAAATTAACTAATTTTTTATAGAGTTTATACAAATTATAGTCAGCCTACTCAGAAATACAGCAAGCAGAAAACAGAAGTCCTAAGTGCAAAAATTCGAAAATGTGACCTAACATGCTCTTTGTTTTCTCTTCATGGGTCAATCACAATGGCACCCCGAAATGCCTTAGGAGATCCCCATGAAATGGAAAGAGAGGGTCTTGAAACCCTACTTTTTCTCTTAAGACCGGACAGCCTGGTGAAGCACCCGATCCAAGTACTTAAAGAACTTAACCCTAACCTACCATTCTCTGATACCAAGATGATGGGGGATAATGAGGGTTGGTCTGGGCCAATGATCAGTCAGGTTTTGATTTAGTCAGGCCATTTGATCATTCAAGTTTTCATCAAGGTCTCAAATTTTGGTCCATGGTTGTACTTGATTGAGCTAGTTCTTGCTGGTAAAATGTCCCTGATCTAGTTGTCAGCTCATACAAACTCAAACTCAGGATAGGAGTTTGCTAGATCTAGAGTCCAAACCAAATGTTAGGTCAAGATGACAATCTTGGTTGTAGTAACTTGGCAGCTAGCCAGGTAAGTGTAAGGTTGGTGGAGGTCCTCTTGCTTGCCTTAGACACCAATTTGAAATTGGCTAGGTAAGTGGACCAACCCACCTTCCTTTGGGCTCTTGTCCCTGAACCACCTGCCTAGACACCAGATACACAAGCATACACAAACAAGTTGTCTAAATTGGCTTGACACTTGGTTCGACCCAACCTTGTGGGTGTCCCTAGCTCACTAAAGCAAATTAAGTGTCTACTTAGTTTTAATTAAGGGTTGGGTCGGATATGCAGGGTGGTGATGTGCTAAGGATGAAATCTTGGCCCCATGTCATACTGATGCCCTTAGATTGATTTGTCATGAGATGGTGCAAACATGCATATGAACCCTAATCTCAGCAACAGAAATTTGTGTGTTGCAGTTCAAAGTGGGGCTGAGAAGTACTGTGTAACAGTCTTAGAAAAATTCAAAAAACTCACAGAAGACTGCTAACTTATAGATGATATGCTATATGAAAGAAAATTTAAAAATAAAATTTGTGCTATGCTGAGCAGATCCTGAAATTTAGATAATGTAAAAGGAATAGAGCAGAACATACAGGAATTTTAGCAATAGTGATAGAGTGCAGGAATTTTCATTTTTTTTGTGATTTTTTTCCAAGGATAAAATTATTAATGCTGATAGATAACTTAATATGGATAAGGAAAAAAATTATTTCAATAAAAAATTAACTAATTTTTTATAGAGTTTTATACAAATTATAGTCAGCCTACTCAGAAATACAGCAAGCAGAAAACAGAAAGTCCTAAGTGCAAAAATTCGAAAATGTGACCTAACATGCTCTTTGTTTTCTTCTTCATGGGTCAATCACAATGGCACCCCGAAATGCCTTAGGAGATCCCCATGAAATGGAAAGAGAGGGTCTTGAAACCCTACTTTTCTCTTAAGACCGGACAGCCTGGTGAAGCACCCGATCCAAGTACTTAAAGAACTTAACCCTAACCTACCATTCTCTGATACCAAGATGATGGGGATAATGAGGGATGATGTGTTCCTAATGGACTTAGCAATGCTCAAATGAAAATAAAGTAATAAACATGCAGCCATTCATAGTAAAGGAAGCAAAATTTAATGAGAGGGATTCTTAAATGCCAAACAAGACATGAAGTTTATACCTTTCAAAGTAACTAAGAAGAGGACCTTAGTGGTTAAGAAACCACTCAGATTAGGGCTAAAAATAATTTAATATTGCAGATCTGAAAACCTATTTATAGAAGGTTACCCGGCAGTTAATATCTCAAATTATGAGGGGAAAACACTCAAAGAGAGAAAGACCTAGGATGACAAGGGATTCCTCTAACTTGTAGGGCATCTTGTAACTAGCTTTTGTCAAGGTAGACCTCTTCTTTGGAGCCTGGAACCCCGGGGATCCTGCAATAAAATTGTAGAGAAATTAGAGACCGAAGATTGCAAAGGAGATGAGGAGGAAAAATCTTTGAAGAGGGAGAAAAAAAAGCTTGAAGTAGCCTTGGCCGGTTGGAGTGGTGTTGGAAGGGAAGAAGATGTAGATGATGGGAAGAACACAATAAGGGACTCACACCCACCCTCTCACAGGGGTCTAAGCTCTCAAGCAAGGGAAATTCTCGTGAGAAAAAAAACTCCTTCATTCATTCATCATTTCTTACAAGAAGGATTTGGAGAGTTTTTTATAAGCCTCTACTATAATTTTGAAATTTCAAAAAACAAGGAGAGAATCATGGGAAGTTCCTTGCTATTTGGGAGGAGAGTTGAAGCCACCTTGATCCTTGCTTGGAATTAGGAGAGAATAGTGGTCGGTTGGCTTGTTTTTGAATTCAAATGTGGACACCCAAGAGAGGTGAGGTGGCAACTTAGGTGTCCTTCCATGTGGCCTTTGGAGATGACTTGGCATCCACTTGCATATGATGATGTGGCATCCTCCATGTCAAGGTAGGTTGAAGTGATTTGTTGCACCCATTCTCCAAGTCTTCTAGCTTTGATTTTAAATCCAAAGTAAACCCTTCTTGGACCAACTTAGGGAATTAACTAATTACAAAGTCAAATTACACCTAATTTGACTTAAAAGATCAAATTAGCATAGACCTAGTCCTATTAACAGGATCCAATTACTCAAATGAAAACAAGTACAGGACTCATAAAATCAGTTACAACTTATTACAGGACTCAAATTTTTAATCTTCTATCCATAAAGAATTCGGCATTTGTTGAAGTCTCTTCCTGAGCCTGGTACCCGCACCATCAAGGCAGGATTTCATCCCCTATCCTGGGCCCAAAACAATCACCAACATTCAGATATAAGCCTAATTAAAATCAATTAGACCTAATTTGCCCAAGAGGGCTAGGTGACATCAACAAGTCGAGTTCCAATTGTTGGGCCAACTAGTGCATTTAATCCTATAGCTATTACTGAAATCTGGTGTCTAAGGCTGAGGGTCCGGAGTCAAACAACCTAAGTCGAGTTTTTAACTCAACTTAAGTAGTGTTATGAGAGTGGGGCCTCCCACACTCTCATCCTCTACTGGCCAATAGAAGGATTAGTTGCTGGGTTAAGTTTAAGTTGAGTTGACCCATTCAGTTTTAGCTCTAGGTTTAGGACACCCAAGATTAAGCTAACCCATTTTGGATACTTGGCTGCACCATCTCATTCTGACTGATTGTTTGATTGTATGACCACTAGATTAGGAACCCAATATCAGAAGTCTAAACCCCAAGCCGACTAGCCATGGATTCCAATTTTGAGGCCTTCATGAAAGCCATGACTGATCAGTTTGCCCAAATGAACCACAAGTTTGACCAATTCGATACCCAGATGAACCAAACCCAAACCCAGCTTACCTAGTTGACCACTCAGATTAACTAGATAACCCAATCCAATAACCAAATGATCCATAGGATTGATCCATTAGATTACCAAATAGAAACTCTAGATAAGGCCCATAGAGCTGAACCCTTGCCCTATAATCCCTAGGAATCCATAGTCCCTAGATATGAACCCAGTAGTAACCCACTATCTCTCAATCTACCTAAACCCAATAAGATTAGTACCCTTAGATATGAATCCAGTGTTAGTCGGGAACACCTTAGCCAACCCACCCTTGTCATCCCAGTCATTAGTCAATTTTTTCTTAGTCTACCTCCTCTACCACCTCATTGGTTCACCTAAATGACCATGAAGAGGAGATATATGAGGCTGACCCAAGCTTAGTAGACAAGTATGAAAAGGAAGAAGAGGAATTCCCCATAGAAGACTTAGAGTTAGTTGAATCAATAGATATCTAGGTAGAAGCCACCCTAGAATCAGTTGACCCTGACCATACCCACATAGTAGTCAACCCAGAGTTAGATGACCCAGATCACATCCAAGCTACAATGGAAGAGCAATTAAAGGAGACTTTAGAAGAGGATCCAATTATAGAGCCTAGTCCTAAATTTCATGAGCCAAAAGAACTTATTAAGGACTTGATCTCTTTAAACCAATACCCTCAGGATGAAGTCACTCTTTTAACTCCAATTGAAGATCTCTTCCCCAAAATTAGTGACCCATTCTTCCATAAGGTAGACCCTGTAGATAGACATCAACCCCTTAAGGTCAACCTAATCAGTCTAGGACTAATCCCTTACACCCCTTCTTACATTCTATTCTATCCAATCAATCCCGAACCCTTTTCCTACCAGACTAACCCTGAACCCACCTCATATTTTCTATCCTTTCCTGAAACTTCTTCTATTTTTTTCAGTATTAGGTTGCATTTTATAGGAGTTTGCATGCTGCATTCGTTCATTATTCATGTCATGTTTGCATCTTACTTTAGGAGAACCCTATGGAACCTAGTAGGAGTACATAGTAAATTCTCATGTGCATGCCATGCTAGGGTCAAACCTAAAGAGTCTATAGTTTGTTAGGTTAGACCCAAAGTGTCCAATAAATTTCCTTTGATAGGAAGTCTAGTTGAGTCTATTAGGTGTTAGTTGAGTCCAATAAATCCATAGCCTTGAATCACATGTCTACACCTGCACTAATCTCTGCACAGCATATGCATATGGACATTAATCAAAAGCTGAACCTAAGTAATGGACTAAATAACAACTTGGCTAATATTCAAAGGAAAGATAAAGAACTTTATGCAGAGAAATATATGATGATAAAAGAATTTTCTGCTCGCAAAGCTAGCCCATCCAAAATAATGAAGAATAACGGACCCAATGCCCATATGCCTGAGATATCACCTGATTTAGGTATTAGCACCACCTTCATCATCTCAAATCTTATAGAGACTAGGGTGCTAGCAGTGATACCCAGCAAGCCCCTTAAGCCACTCCCTTTCTTTGTGAGTGAACCCACCCCATAGTGACCACATATAATTTGGCCTTTTGGTGAGAAACAGATTGATAGAACTCTGGATGATCAATCTACCAGTACCCAGAATAGAGACTGTCAGCGGTATTTGGTCCGATGGCAAGGTCAGCCAGAATCTGAGGACTTGTGGAACACTGGTGCAGATCTGCATCGCTTCAACCTAGATCCTCCTTGAGCAGCCAAATTGATCCTTACTCGACGGGATCAAGTTCCTCCCGCCCTGGGAGAATTGGTGGGAACATCAGGATCAGAAACAAATCCCTGGATCCCATATGGTTTACTTATTATAGTTATTTTTAGAACCTTAGTCATGTGTCACAATTTTGTAAGCAAGTAAGATTGAGTCCTGTAATATGTTGAGACTAGTTGATTTGTCTCGACCTAGTCCGGTCCATTGAGTACTATATTTAAGTATGAGTCCAGTGAGAGTCCAGTTTTTGTACAAGAGGAGAGGATACCTTATTTTGAAGTTCCACCAGGCCTCACTTGGGGACTAGAGGTATTTACATCAGCTTATGGGATCTTGTTTGTCACCCTAGAGCCCTAGATACCCTCTAGGTGCTCTCCAGATGTCCTGATTCCTTCCAAATGCCATTTCAGATGCCATATTTCCTCCAGATGCTCTGGAATATGCCAAATGCCAGGTGCCCCATGATTCCAAAAATATGCCAGAACCCTAGGCCAAGAGATTCCAAGCCCAGGAGTCAAGCCCATGAGCCTCAAAACCAAGATTCCAAGGAATATGCTGATACCAGGGCACCCCGGCTTCCAGGGCCCAAAGCCCATGCACCAATCCAAAAAAGGATGCCCCTTGCTGCCCTAAAGACAAGTCCAACTCCATATTGGTGCCCAATTCCAAAGAGAGCCCTTGGACCAAGTCAAATAAGGAAAGAAATCCAAGTAGAATAAGGAGAAGTAGTTTTATTTGCATTCAAAGTGTATTCTCCTAGTCTTAAGCAAACTTGTAATTTCTCTCCCTCTCAACTTTGTAATCCTATCCTAACTAGGAGAGGACTTGGGGAACATCTATAAATACCCCATCCCTTGATGCGGGACTAACTAGATGCTAGGATGATGCAAGTGGTTTTTCTTTTTTCTTTGTGATTTTTAGGTTTTTTTATGGATTTAGGATTCTCGAAGACAGACAAGAGTAGATCTAGGGTTCTATAATAATAAGAACTTCAAACCAGCAAGCCCCTAAACAGGAAAAGAAGAGGACCTCGAAATTGAGAAACCCCGTAGGACATAGCTCTTGGATCAATACCAACTTAGGAGTTAGGGTGGCAAACCTTGTAAAGTTCTGATGCATCCGATGCCGAGTTTACTCGCTCTCGTGGATACGGCCTGGATGATCAAGCCTTCAACCCTGCGGGTGCACCGACTTTCCATTCGAAGGTCACGAAGGTAAGGGAGACTGACTCCGTGTCTGTGGCACCTAGAGGACCTGCGAGCAATCAAGAGAAGGATTAGGAATCAATAAGAAGCAGGAAGAAATAAAGGAAGAAAGGTTGAAGATGGTGATGATGGAGGGTCTTCTTGCTAAGTACCTAGATGGATCATCTAGATGGCCTCCAAACTCGAAGATGGTAGATGGATTGGCAGAAGAGATAGTAGCTTAGGACCTCACACCCCTCGAAGCTTAAAGGCGAAGGCGCTCCCTCACGGAGATCGATGTTCTTAAGGAATGAAAGCAAACTAGAAGAATATCACTCAATTTTTGTTTTCATTCATCAAAATTACCATTACAAGGGATGGGGTAAGGTCCTTTATATAGGCACCTTAAGACCCATTCAAATTTGAATGAAAAATACAAACCTTTATGAAAAGGGGCACCCAAATTCAGATTTTTTTTCTTCTCCTTTGGCCAACCAATATCTTGATTGTGTTTGATGGCATGGCTTGACTTTGGGCTTGGAAGGTGGAGGTTGTCTTGGCACCCTTGGACTCTTGATTTTCCTTCCATAGCTGATCAAATATTTTAGGAAGAAAGCTTGATATGAGGGCTTGAAGCAAGGGACTTGTCTTCTCATATCTTTAACTCCTATTGACCTTCCATGGCCGACCAAGCATTTTGGGAAGATGGCTTGATATGGGGGGCTTGAAGCAAGGGACTTGTCTTCATAATCTTCAACTCCCATTAACCTTCCAGTGGCCGCCCATGACTCCTTTAGCAAGAGGCTTGATAGGGAGAGGGAAGGGAGAAAAAAAATCAAGGGATGGCACCCACAAAAATCAGCATTCCCCCTTGCTTTGGCCGCCCACTTGTCAAGGTGATGTGGTGCCACATGGGATGGATGAGGTGGCACCCAAGGGATGAATTAGCATCCTTCATGGCTTGGCCTAATAGTAATTGGACTAGACTCAATGTCCACTTTTTCTTTAAACAGGCTTGGGTCCAATCTTCAAATAGACTCGGGCTTGGATCAATTCAACTAAATACAAGATTTATTAACCTAACTTCACCATATTGGCCAAGGTACAGGACTAAAACAAAAGTGCATGACTCAAAGTAAAGAATTGCATAGGCTTGAAACCTTATTACAGGACCCAACAAATTAAAATCCTAATGTGGGATCCTCAGAGGGTTGAGGAGCCTCTGTCTGATTCTGGTGCCCACACCACCCCTCCCCCTCTTGTAAGCAACTTTTATATCATGAATTAAATCATTGCTGAAATTTTGGTTTAAGAACTTGTGTTCTTGTGTTGGTGTTGGAGTTTTTGTGTTTCTTTGGTTACTTTGTGTGCCCTAATCATCCTTACTACCCTAGCATCCTTCCACGCCCTAGCTTGCTGCCATCCAAGACTTCACACGCCCAAAGGAAGAGTGCCCTAGGCCGCCCAAAGTAAAGAGCAACATCCTTCTTCAAGCCATCACATACAAACCTTGATTTCAGATTTCTACACAACCTAATCTCCTTTTACTATTTTGTTGTTGCTATTTTGATTGACCCCTAATGTTTAAAGGATCCCCGAGGTATTTCACATCCCCGGAGGAGGCTTTCCTTGCCTCCAAGACTACCCAAATCAATCATCAAATTCAAGGGAATCGAGCTTCATCATCTAGGCTCCAATTAGAGTACCGTGTGATCTCTTCATCGAAAGTTCTTCAAATCTCTGACTGGTAACAACCTTCCCTTTTCTTGATATCTGATTTGTTGAAGATAATCTATCCTAAATTGGGAGTTTCTCAATTCCCAGGTCCTGACTTTTATTATCTTGCATGAGTTATTTTGCGATCATGGTGATTCTTTGCATTGCTACTCTTTCTGCTAGTTCTTACTTAATTTTAGAAATCTAGCCTGCAAATTAAATTATAAAAAAATTCTAAAAAAATTAGTTTACTATTTTTTCTACATGTTTAGCAATCTTAGAGTCTTCCCACATCAAGTAGGACTAGAGATTTGCCATTATTAGCAGTCTTTTCTTCCACTAAAAAATGACAAGAAATCAATACTCCCATTTTTCAGAGTAATAAATTGCCTTGAAATTGGGAGTGTGGGGATAGCTGTTATGATAAACTGGTCCAAAGAAGTAATTATAGATCTAAAGATTTAATTAATCCATCTAGTCTGATTGACCAGATAGATTGGCATGAGATACTTTTGGAACCCATTGGGAGAGTAGATCGATGTTGTGCTCCAGCCAGCGACGACATGCAACTTAAGGCTGATCTATAATTAGCCCACTTCGAAGATTGTGGCTGATCTACATACTCCAAGGAGTGTGGCCGATCCACATACTTCGAAAGGAGTGGCTGAACTATGATCAGTATGCCTCGAGGCAAAGGGCCATTCTTCAGTCCTCCCACTCCGAAGAGAGTAGCCGACCTACTTTGACCTAAAACCATTTTAGAATAAGCTTGGTTGTTATAACCAACTAGGTACATAACTAATAGCCACAGCACCGATAAGACCAAGGTAACTAACTATCAACAACAACTATAATTAGCTGAAGGAGAGTTGCAATAACTAACTTTTCTAACTAAATCAAGAAAGCTTAACTACTTTTATTTATAGCAATGTCTATAAAAAGCAGTAAGAGGGGACCTCCAAAAGAGGCCATTCCATGCAAGTCTGAGCCAGTCTGAGGCTAGCTTGCACTATGCCAAATCAACTTATCCCTTTTCCTATCTCTCTTCCCATCTCTTTTTCTTTGAGCTCTCCATTTTATGGCTTGAACTCTACTGACTTAGGCATCAGAGTGTCCCCCACCAGAGAAATTTCGGTCAGGAGTTTGTTTTGCAAAAACCCAAGAAGGTGAATCAACGACCCAAGCACTCCATCTAGTCTGTAAAGATCAGCATCAACTAGTAAACCACTAAAATAATTGTTCATGTTTTATTCTTCTTTCTTTCTAAAAGTTCTACTAGAAGATGTGGTCATGGTTGATCACCATGGAAAGATAAAAAATTGATGGAAAACGAAAATAAAATGATGGATTGAGAGTTTTAGCAAGTTAACCAGCAAGCAAACTTGAAAAATTAATTATCAAATAAATGGGCTAAATTAATCTAACAAAAAAATCTTCATAAGGAGACTAGTTGATCTAAGTTACAATACCCATAATATGGATCTAATTCAAAATAAAGATTAGAATCTTCATGGCAAGGAAACCATCACTACTAGGGCAAGTTAACCTTCAAATGATCAAATTTAATGAAGCTTAGAAAGAGTTTTCCTACCAACAATGATAGCTAAGTATTTGATGGAAGAAAAAGCTCTCAACACTCATGGATTTGAGGACTAGAAGGCAAGATTAACACTCCCTACTTTTAGGACTTACCTAGGCCTTGATCCATGGCATGGAGACCTTCATCCTTGACTTAGGAACCTGAGAGAACCTACAAATAAACTTGGGATTAGGCATGGAAGAAGAATTGGGGTTGGAATTGAAACAAGAAAAAAGGAAGAAGAAGAAAGTGGCCGGTGGCTTGGGACTCGGAGCTTGATCATAGATCCATCAATGGGCATCCAATCCTTTACTCCTTGTAAAAGCACTCTTCACTCTCAAACTCAAACTTAAAAAACTCTCATTCTCTTCTTGGATAAGGATCTACACACTCAAACTAGATAGAAAACTTTCACTCCAAACAATAACTTAAGAAAACTAGAACAAAAAGAAACAATCATTTCATTAACTCAAATCATAGTATAGAATGAATACAATGAGAGCCCAGGGGCCCTATTTATAGGCTCCAATGCTAGGAACTTCATCCAAGGGTGGAGAGGAGAGGATAAGGATGGCATAGATGGCTCCAACAATTTTTAGGTAAGTGGTTTTAACTAAAAATAAATTATTGGTAAAAAGTTACAATCACTTTGACATGTGGCATCTAGAAGATCCTAATGTGGCTTCCAAATTCTGATGTGGAGTTTTAGATGTCATAAGTTTTGGCATCCCACATGTCAAATATTGTTGGGATAGTGGAAGGAATCTTTATGTTCCCCATAAAACTCTTGATGTAGTGTAATTCCTTCTCCCCCAAGGTTGTTTGATGAGTTGTTCCCCCATGTGCTTCAAATCGAATTGGGCTTGGGCTTGGGCTTGGTCTTGAAGAGGCTTGAATGGTTTGTCTTGGACTTGAAGAGGATGCCCTTCATCATGCTTTGGGCTTGAGCCGAATGGGCTTCTTCCATGTGTTGGCTTATGAGCCAAATCATGCTTCAAAAGAATTTGGCTTATAAACATGCTTCAAGAAAATTAATAGGCTTCTTCCATGTGTTGGTTTATGAGCCAAATCATGCTTCAAGAAAATTTGGCTTATGAACATATTTTAAGAAAATTTGTAACTTGCTTCGAAAACTTTATTGACATTGCTGCAAAAATAAAGTGAGTTAATCAAAGTATATATTCTTATTATGGATGTCCCCATCAATTCTCCTGGGGTGGAAAGAGCTCGACTCCGTCGAGTAGGAATTCATCTAGCTTTGGTAGTTCTATAGGAGATCATGATCGATTTTTTGTAAGTCCTCTCAAGTGATCCATGAGTCTTCAGAATCAGGAAGTCCTTGCTAGTGAACCAAGTAGTGCTGATAGTCTTTATTTCGAGTAGTGATAATCTTGTCATCTAAGATTCACTCAATCCTATCTTGCCACTTTGGTAATATGGTTGGTGGACACTCAAGGGTTGGTTCACTCTCAAAGATGGATTCAGGCCTGAATAGCTCACTAGGTATCATTGTTGGTTCCTTATACTTTACTAGATCTGAAATGTTGAAAGTAGAACTGATACCAAAGTCGAATGGTATATCTAGCACATATTAGGTCCAATTTTTCTTACTATTTTGAAAAAGACCTACACCACGGGCATATAATCATTTTGAGCCTAATCAAGAAATAGTCTCCTTCCTGAAATTCTTTGACTTTTTTTACAAAATTTAGCCATATGCTTGTTAATTTCATTGCTCAAAATTTGTTTTACTAATCATGCTATGCATATGACTCTCGTAATCATGGATACTTATACATGGGATATCAAATGACAAGAGACAAACACAAATGATACTAATTGGTAAAAGACAAACAAAAACAAAACAAGCTTAAATGGACTTTATTATCTATGGACTAAACTTTATTGTTGGGCTAGGAAACAAGGTTCCTAATTTTCAAAATTTTCTAAATAGCTTTGAAGACTCTAGCACAAAACTTCATATAGGTGGCAGTGAATCTTAATTTAGCTCCCAACATATGCCAAAGAGTCTTAATAAAGTAACTGTTGAATATCACTGGGACCAGATCAATGGTATGGTAGATGTCCCAGCCAGATGGAATAGAAGAGTAAATGAAATGTAATGGCAGATCGGGATGGTGGATGTTCAGAAATGGGGAGTCAGGGATAGAAAAATTATTAGGAAAAATATTTTGTAGGGTTTTCAAAGGCTCTACAGCTTCTTGGGGCTAATCCGTAGGGTTTTGTTCATTGACGGTCAATACCCCAATATGTGATCCTTCATCAATCTCTAGATCTAAACCTTCAACATCAATTAATTCCGAAACTTCTATGTTATCCTCAGATTGATCTCCATGGTTTTATCCTTGGATTTCATTTTGATCATCCCCGTTGTTGATTTCTTTAGGTTGGGTAATTATTTTATCTTCAAGTAATTGTTCTTAATCATATTCGTCCATAAGGTTAGATCCAACTTCATAAACTTCTTCCTTAAGTTCTTCAAAGGATTTAGGATTTTTCTTTTTAGCCCTTCATTTGGAAAGATTTTGATTCTATTTCATCTTTTAATTCTTTAATTGGTTCAGGAGATCTTTCCTCTAAATTCTCAGTGGGTTCAACCTCGTCTTCTTTATATTCATCAATTATACTTGGTTCAGCTTTATATATTTCTACTTTAAGCTCTTCAATGGGTTCAATGATTTCTTCCTCACTAATTACTGGGATAATAGGAGTTGGCTTGCTTGAAGAAATTTGGTTAGAATTCGACCCATGTCCAGATGTATAATTCCTATTGGACTTAGGTTGATTGATCAAGAGTTCCTTCTGATATGTATCAAATTTTCTAGCAATTTGATAAGCATCTTTTAGATAATGAATTTCCCATTGAAATAATTCCCACTGGATGTCTTTACGTAGACCAGATCGAAATCTAGATATGATCATTGCTTCAGATTTGACTATACTACATATTCCGATATACTCATTGAATTTGGCAATATAATCAGATACAGTTGTATCATCTTATCTCAATTTGTATCATTGGTCTAAAAGTTTTTGCTCATAATATTTACCTGGTACTTTTCCCTCAATTTACTCTTCATTTCTCTCCAAGTATTTATTTTATCCCCACTATAATAACTTTTTCGCTCAACTTCTCTCCAATATGCTTTAGCATGTCGAACTAACTTTGATTTGGCAAATTGACACTTTCTTACTTCTGACATTTCATCAAATTCAAAGTACTAATCCATTTTCTCTTTCCAATCGACATACACTTCAGGATCTAAATTTTCATCGAAAGTGGGTGCATAGGATCGATTGCTCATAAAGACTCTCTCCTCCTAATTTACAAAGTCTTGGCAGGGGTATCTAAGACTATACTCAGGGATGAGATCATGACATTGAGCTCTTGGACCAAGGGGAGGTGGACTAGATGATTCAGGCTCAGCATGGATCCTATGGGCTTCTTCTATGAAGTCATGATGAAGTCATCTTGGGTTGTATTCAGGAGTGAATTCATGATGATGGACTCTTGGACCTCGAGGAATTCACCTAAGTGACTCAAGTTCTATGGGGGTCATTGGGGTCTCTTCAAGTGTCCCAACATGGTCCTTCACTTGATCTAATTCCTTTCTCATTTGCCTTAATTATCCATTTATGGTATCAAACTTTTTAGTCAGGGTTCTTATAAAGAATTCAAGATTAGGATCCATGGGTAAAATAGACTGAGTGTGGGACTATTGGTATGGAGCTTCAAAATACAGGAATTGACTAGGTACTACTTAAGAATGCAATTACCCTTTCCATTGGCCAAGCAAAAGGTGGGTTTGCGGGAGGCTTCCCTCACTTTTGCGAGGTCCTAATTAAAAATTGCAAGTCTGCTTAAGGTGTTTGCCATTGGATCTCTAGCCTTAGACACCAATTTCGAGTAAGTACAAACTCAAATAATACTTTGTCTTATCTTGCACTTAAACCCGACTTGTGGGTGTCCCTAGTTTTAGGTTCCTACTTGATTTCAATTATGGCTTAGGTCCATGCAAATGTGGATGATTGTTTTGGGCTAAGGAAAGGTAATGACCTCCTTCCCTTATGTTATGATTAAATGCCCTTAAAATGATTTTAAAATGGATGCATATACAACCAACTAGTTAACAAGATTCGTAGACTAGCACAAACATATGAGTCAAACCCGAATTTCAAAGTTTCAAAAATTCAAAATTTATATTGAAAATTGTAGATCTAAAATTATTGATTTTAAAACTCAAATTTTAAATTTTAAATTTCAAAATTTAGTTTGAAAATTCATTTTTGGAAACACAAGTTGTAAGAAAAATTTCAGCCACAAACAACTTCTAACTAGCTAGTTTTAAAAATTCAAAATTAAAATTTCAAAATTTCAAAAAAATAAAATTTAAATTTGAACTGTTAGATATTAGAGTTAAGGCTTCAGATTTCGAGATTTGAGTTTTAATTATCGAATTTTGGTTAGGAAATTCAAATTTGAAAGCTTGCTACAGAAGTGGTTACAAGAAGCTTCTAGCCAACAAACCCTTAACCATCTAACATCCAAAATTTGAAATTAAATTCAAGAAAATTCCAAAATTCAAATTTTAATGAGAGAAGATCACAGATCCAAATATAAAATTCAGGGGAAATTTTTTTTTGAATTTTTTCTAAAATTTAATGGAACAACTAAATGGAGGGAAACTAGAATTGAAACAAGCTGTGAACTAGTTAAGGCAGTAGCTTAAAGTGACGAAAATTAAACTAAGAATTTGAAGAAAATATTTTTTTAAGTTTTAGATCTCAGATCCTAACATCCTAAAGTGCAGCAAAAGAGTTTTTTTAGATTTTTTTCCTTTTTAAAAAACTACTAAAATCCATGGAAAACTCGGATTGGTGCAAGTACAGAAATTTCAGCAATCAACAAACCTCGAATTGACTAGATTCAAAATTAAAAATTTAAATTTAAAAATCTCAAAAAATCAGAATTTAAATTGAAACATTCAGAACTTGGGATTAAAATTTTAGATCTCAAATTTTAAAATTCAAATCTCAAATATTTTTTGGCTTTGAATTTCGGACTTGAAGGCAAGCATCATAAAGGGAACAAAATTTCAGCAACTTGACCTAGTAGAATCTTAAGCTATGATACCAAAAAATTGATGGGAGATGAAAATAAAATGATCGATGGAGAGTTTTAGCAAGTTAAACAACAAGCAAACTTAAGCAATTAATTATCAAATAAATAGGATAAATTAATCCAACAAAGAAATCTTCAAAAGGAGATTAGTTAATCTAAGTTATGATACCCGTAATGTGGATCTAGTTTAAAATAAAGATTAGAATCTTCATAACAAGGAAACCATCACTACTAGAACAAGTTAACCTTCAAATGATCAGATCTAATAAAGCTTAGGAAGAGTTTTCCTACCAACAATGATGGCTAAGTATTTGATGGAAGAAAAAGCTCTCAACACTCATGGATTTGAGTACTAGAAGGCAAGATTAACACTCCCTACTTTTAGGACTTACCTTGGCCTTGATCCATGGCATGGAGACCTTCATCCTTGACTTAGGAACCTGAGAGAACCTGCAAATAAACTTAGGATTAGGCATGGAAGAAGAATTGGGGTTGTAATGGAAACAAGAAAAAGGGAAAAAGAAGAAAGTGGCCAGTGGCTTGGGACTTGGAGCTTGATTATAGATCCATCAATGGATGTCCCATCTTTTACTCCTCGCAAAAACACTTTTTACTCTCAAACTCAAACTTAAAAAACTTTTATTCTCTTCTTGGATAAGGATCTACACACTCAAACTAGCTAGAAAACTTTCACTCCAAACAAGAATTCAAGAAAACTAGAACACAAGGAAACAATCATTTCATTAATTCAAATCATAGCATAGAATGAATACAATGAGAGCCTAGGGGCCCTATTTATAAGCTCTAATGCTAGGAATTTCATCCAAGGGTGGAGAGGAGGGGATAAGGATGGCTTAGTTGGCTCCAACAATTTTTAGGTAAGTGGTTTTAACTAAAAACAAATTATTGGTAGAAAGTTACAACCACTTTGACATGTGGCATCTAGAAGATCCTAATGTGGCTTCCAAATGCTGATGTGGAGGCTTATGTATCATAAGTTGTGGCATCCCATATATCAAATATTGTTGGGGTAGTGGAAGGAATCTTTATGTTTCCCATAAAACTCTTAATGTAGTATAATTCCTTCTCTCCCAAGGTTGTTTGATGAGTTGTTCCCCCATGTGCTTCAAATCTTGGTATGAATTGGGCTTGGGCTTGGTCTTGAAGAGGCTTGAATGGTTGGTCTTGGACTTGAAGAGGATGCCCTTCATCATGCTTTGGGCTTGAGCCGAATGGGCTTCTTCCATGTGTTGGCTTATAAACCAAATCATGCTTCAAGAAAATTCGGCTTATGAACATGCTTCAAGAAAACTAATGGGCTTCTTCCATGTATTGGTTTATGAGCCAAATCATGCTTCAAGAAAATTTGGCTTATGAACATGTTTCAAGAAAATTTGTAATTTGCTTTAAAAACTTTATTGACTATAGCTACAAAAAAAAAGTGAGTTAATCAAAGTATATATTCTTATTATGGATATTCCCATCATAAATGCTACTATTCATTCATGAAGTGTTTAAGAACCCATTTAGATGTACTACGAGAAAACACTATTTTAGCAACCGAAAAATTGGTTGCTAATAATTAAAAATTGGTTGCAAAATTATTTTGCAACCGAAATACCTTGATTGCAAAATTCCAGGTTGCAAAATTTTGTGACTGATTTTATTCGATTGCAGAAATTTAGCAATCGATTTAGCAACCAATTTTGGTGTATTTATAAAATTTAATTTTTTTCATGATGATTTTCAAGTCAGAAAATTGGTTTCAAATTCAGTTACTAGGTAATAATTTTATTTTAAAATATTTAAAAAAATTGGTTGAGTTTTAATACAAATTTAAAAAAAAATAAAAATTGGTTGCAAAATCGATTGTAAATTAATAAAAATTTTAAAAAAATAAAAATCAGTTGCAAAATTAGTTGCAAATTAATAAAAATCTGAAAGAAAATTAAAAATTAGTTGCAAAATTGGTTGCAAATTAATACAAATTTTAAAAGAAATTAAAAATTAGTTGCAAATTAATGAAAATCTGAAAGAAAATAAAAAATCGATTGCAAAATTGGTTGTAAATTAATAAAAATCTAAAAAAAATTAAAAATTAGTTGCAAAATTGATTTCAAATTAATAAAAATCTAAAAAAAATTAAAAATCAATTGCAAAATTGGTTGCAAATTAATAAAAATTTAAAAATAAATTAAAAATTGGTTGCAAAATCGGTTGCTAAAATAAAATAATTAAAAAATAATTTGAAATACTAATTTTTTTTCATATTTTATAACATTACCAAGAAAATATAAAGCTGCAATTAGATCCAACCAGAAAGGATCCATATCAGAAGGTCTAAAAGATCCAGAATTCATACATCAAATAAAGCGATCAAGAAGGTAGAATACAACATTCCATACTTCATGCCACCTCGAGGAAGAAAACCAACAAAGGAGAATGCCACAATAATCACAACACAAGCAAACATTTAAGACCAGTAGAAGAGAACTTAATTAAATGCAATGAGGAGAAAGGTGTGAAGCACATACCTGACTAGAGGGCCTTGAATGTGAGATAAGCTTTTTGTTTTGAACAGCGGATGGAAGTGGCACTGGCTTCTGGGGATTTATAGATACAATCTTGATAACTAGTTTCTCAGTTGTATGTTTCCCTATCTTACATCTTCATTCATAGAGAATGGTTACATGATAAGGCAAGGAAATGCACATAAGAGTAGTTGGCCTTCATGATTCTATGCAAAACAATGCTATTCAAGCATGCCATCAAGATAATGGCCACTAAAAAAAGCTACAAAACAAAAATAAAGTTTGCTTGCACCAACTTAAATGAAGAAAAGCAGTTACAGCAACAAAAATAAAACCACAAGAGGAGGCAATCCATGAAAATAACAGACTTAAAACAAATTCAGATCAAGAAACTGCAAACAGACCTAAAACAAATTCAGCGATCCATGAAAATAACAAGAGGAGGCAATCCATGAAAATGCACAATAAAATAATAAAAAGAGAACAAAAGTGTCAAACAAGAAGATTCAGAGGCTCAGGATTGTCTATTTTTATACATTGAGAAGGGTCTAAGGCAGCAAATGGTTGCTTGCAATAATAGCAAGCCATCCAAATTTGCAACACCATTTAGATCTAGACAAAATGGTCCGAGCCAGCATACAGTTTTAGCATTTGAAGCATCATGAAGATACCAAGGCAACTCATCACAGCCTCTAACCGCAGATAACAAGATGAGGCAATCCATGAAAATGCATAATAAAATAATAAAAAGAGAACAAAAGTGTCAAACAAGAAGATTCAAAGGCTCAGGATTGCCTATTTTTATACATTGAGAAGGGTCTAAGGTAGCAAATGGTTACTTGCAATAATAGCAAGCCATCCAAATTTGCAACACCATTTAGATCTAGGCAAAATGGTCCGATCCAGCATACACTTTCAGCACTTGAAGCATCATGAAGATACCAAGGCAACTCATCACAGCCTCTAACCGTAGATAACAAGATAAGGCAATCCATGAAAATGCACAATAAAACAACAAAAAGAGAGCAAAAGTGTCAAACAAGAGAGCAGTGCAGTTCATAATACAAAGCAAAACAAATAACAGTAAGAAGAGTTGCAGTTCATAATATAAAGCAAAACAAATAAGAGTAAAAGATGCTGCAAGGTAATATTAATAATGTGCTAATGCACCTATTCCTCCTCGTCCTCGTCCTCCTCATCGTTATCCTCCCCCCTCCTCGTGTGAACCTTGTGCACGATACCTTTTAAAAGGATCCATTTCAGTTCTTTGCAAAGGATTAACAGTAAAAGCAGGAGTTGCTGAAAGCTGAAAATTTATGTTAGCTAATATCTCTTGCAACAGTTATTCACTATGTTCAACCCACCTCCGTAGTTCATTCCTTTCTTGCTCGGTAGCTTGTACCCGAGCATTGACTTCGGTTTCAACCTACTTCCATACTTGCTCTTGGAATTCTTTACTATTCAACCATTGTAAGGGAGATGAAGATTATCCTTGAAACTTTAACGGGCCTGTCAATGCAGTGGACTCTAATCCTAGCCCATACACCCTTCCTTTCTTCTTTCCACCAATAGTATGAATCCATACATCCAATTCCGATGATGGAGTTTGCTACTGGCTAGAGTCAGCACTGCTTTGAGATTGTGCCTCTTCCATGTTACATCTAAATTTAGACTAAAATATTTAATTCAATTAGTATAAAAAAAAGTAAAATAAATCAAAATTTTTACTTATGTAAATATGCTCTGATCTCCTATCAACCCAAGTCTTATCCTTCTTTTGATGGATATGAATAAATAATTCAGATGGAGAAGGCACAGTACCAGTCTTCGAAGTCTGTATTTCGAAGAACAAGATATTTTATTGATATGAATTGTAAATGTATTAAAGATTTTGGTTGGTATTGCTTACCAAATTGTATCTGTGCTGGGATGCAGTGATAGAGCCACAAGTATGACCAGAAGGACCAAAATTATCGCTATCAGAAGCCTTATTTACTTTTGCTTTTTATAACTTCTCCTGATATTGGGCGATGTGCCAGTGCTCGCATAATCTATTCCATACAAAGTCTTCGAGCCATGGCAGTCTCTCCATAGCTCTTCTAACATTAGCAAGGAGATTTTTTAGTCGAGCTGCACCATGTCTTTCGAAATTACGACGTGCCCATATTGCATCCGGTGGCTGAAACTGATATCTCCTCTATTATGAATTCAACAGCCGGTTAAATAACAATAAAAATATTAAAAATTAACTTATATTAGACAAAGCAAAATTACTTGCCTTAAACTCATCAAACCATATATCTTTTACACCGTGCGGTATTTTTTTCCATGATACCCACGGCTCATCAAAATGGCTCCTCATTATTTCTACAATGGCATTGGTAGCTGGATGAGAAGGTAAAAACCTACAAAGAACAAGTAAGTTAATCAAGAAATCTAATACATAATATATATTTCAACAATTATCATAAGGCTAAAATTTAATATTACTATTATCCCTCTCCATCAAGGATCAGTACAGCCCTGCCATCGTGGTTCGTGAGCCTCGTGCATTGTGAGAACTGCTAGGATCAGGATTAACTGGCAATACATGAGGAGATGATGAAGGAACAGTACCAGTTGATGAATGAGGAGATGATGAATGAATAGTAGTGGATCCTGACTGAGAAGATGATGAATGGACTTTAGGAGATGCAGCATAAGTCGGGGGTGATATATTATACATGATAGGTGCTGGACCATGTATAGGAGGTCATATAATGGAGGTGAAAAAGTGGCTCCTGATGAACATACCAAAGTAGTAGTATGTAGGGGACTAAGCAATGGAGGCGTAGGAATGGTGGAAGATGCAGGTGGGATAGTGGATGTTGAGGATGGGATAGCAACAGAAAGACGATGCTTCCTACCACGACCCCTACTAGATGCAGAAGTGTTTCTGGACTGATCTGCCATCTACAAAAACATATAAAGAATGTAAGTCAACTTTATCAATAATATGAAAAAGCTTTTAAATAATGATCGTATATACAGAAGTAGGGGTCTACTTATACGACTACTGTTCATCATCAAAAGAACATTCGTATTGGTCATGCTCGGTTTTATCCTCTTGGCTAGAATCAAACTCATCATACTCTTCTTCATCTTTCTCATTTATGTTCAAATTCGTTCTACGATTCCATCAACTTCCTCAAAAGTATAGTTGTTGTCAACCAAATTTTCAACTGCATTATCATTCGATCACTATTCACATGGGATATTGTATCCTCTTGGTAAGCAACCTCAATTGTATATCAATCATCCACAGTACGTCTCGGTCTAGTCATAATGACAACCCACCAATGTTGCTTGTCCCTTAACTTTTCAAGATATGATAAATAGTATACCTGAATCACCTTTTGTGCAACTATAAAGGGACCGTATCTTGGATACCTTCTAATCTCAATGATCCCATAATCTTTATACACTTTTATACCATGATTCAACATAGTATCAAACCATTCATAATTAAATAACACTACCTATTTCATTGGATGGCTAGGATATTCTAATTGAATTATTTCCTTAATGATGTCGTAGTAATAAAATTGGTCTGCAGCTTGTTTCGAACCTTTGACGCACACTCCACTATTTTTTTTTTTTTATATAGCAACTTCATTCATCCGTGTGAAACTTATAGCGGTTGAAAAAATATGTCTGCCATGTAAGAACCTTTCTTTTTGGATCCCATGCCAAATCATGATAATATTGATTGTTTACCTGACTCTATGGATTATGAACCTACACATGATATAAACCAAAAGCATGAATGCCAATAAGCATCGATATAACATAGTTTGACAAAAATACATGACATTCCAAAAAAAGAACTTACATAAGACTTAAACCAATATGGAAACTTAGATGCAATCCTAGAATCAATGTCTGGTGCTTATATTCGATGTCAAAAGTCATAATTGCTCGCTAAAAATTCTAAAACCAAGAATTTTTTAGAGTTAGTATTTCAATAATCGATATATAGTTTGAATAATTTTATATCAACGATTATTTAACCTTACTCGATATATGGTTGAACCTCTTCACAGTTAAGAAATATATGTAAATGCACAGCAGCTAATTCCCTATCATTCAAATATTGACTTTGACATCTACCAGAAGATCGGCCAGGTTTATTAAATATTGACAGAGTATGTTCACGTGTCATATCCTGACCCACAACATCATTTCTTCCAATTCTATTTCTTGATGACTACACATGTGGTTCAAAATAATATGAATAAAAAGAAGTTGTCGCTTGACACAAATATGCCTCGCATATGGATCCTTCAACACAAGCTTTGTTCTTGATCATCCATTTTATTTTATTAAGGAACATACATCATTCAAGCATTAAAATATGGTACACATTACGTACTGGACAGAAATTTAATGCAAAAGAATAGGTTTGTTAAATTGAAGTTAGTAATATGTACCTCTCAAATGGGTACATCCAATGATATTGAACTGGACCACCAACTATTGCTTCATATGGTAAATGAATAGGTAAGTGCTCCATCGAGTCAAAAAAATCGGGTGGAAAAATCTGTTCCAATTTGCATATAATCAAAGTGATGCGGGACGAACCTAGGACTGATGAAAAATAATAAATCTAATTTTTTTTGTATTTTGTTATAATTTAATTTGTAGGCTATATTCTCAAAATTAAGTAAAGACTAGCAAGATGACTAGCAATGCAAAGAATCATCATGCTAGTGTGCTCATGCAAAATAATAAAAATAACAGGACCCGAGAATTGAAAAATTCATGGCTTAGGATAGTTATCTTCAATCAAATCAGAGATTAAGAGAAGGAAAGGTCTCTTACCAGTTAGAGATTGAAAACTTTGTAATAGTAGAGATCACTCACACTCTGATTGCAGCCTGGAAGGACAAGCTTCAGTTCCCTTGAATCTGATGGCTGATCTAGGTAGTCCTGGAGGTGATGAAAGCCTTCTCTAAGGAGGTGAAACACCTCGGGGATCCTGCAAGTGTCATAGGTTAGGTAATAAACAACAAAACAATAGAAAGGAATTTGGATGGAAAGAAGAGAGGGAATCAGGGCTCCAAAGGCTGGCGGCTAGAAGTAGAAGAAGGTTGCTTCTTCTTGGATGCCTAGGGCTCTTTCAACTGGGGCGTGGCTAATCTCCTGGGATGCAGATGAAAGCTAGGGCAGTAGGATTTGGCCAAGCACAAGAGGACTCAAAGCGAAGAACACCAATCACTCACACTAGAACTTGAAGACAAAATTATTTCAGGGTTTTATTTCATAAGAGAAAAGTGAGTACAAGAGGGGCAGGGGTGGGGTATTTATAGAGTTTCCATTCCCTCTCCTAACTAGGATTACACTTAGGTTAAGAATAACCTTTTATTAAAGTATTACAAGTCTTCTCCTAGTTAGATTACAAGTCCTTCTCCTAGCTACATTAGAATTACAAGTCTTAGAACACTTAGGAAAATAAAACCCAACTAGGTTAAGAACTTTGACTAGTCTTCTCCTTTTCTCCTCATGCTTTGACTGGTCAACTACAAGGACACCTAGGGTGGCATGTTGGGCTTCTAGGAGCAGCAATGGGCTGGCCAAAGGGTGAAGGGCGCATGGGCTTGGGCCTCCTGGAAGCTTGGGTGCCCTGGATGGAATATTTTTGGAATAAAATGGCATCTTGGTTCCTATGGGCCTGGGCCTTGAATCTTCTTTGGGCTGGGGCACAAATGGATCTCTGAAATCATGTGAGGCCCTGTTCTAAGAATATTTCATGGTATATGAAGGGAATCTAGGTATCTAAAAAATATCTAGAGGGCTTCTAGGCATCATGTAGGAATCTTGGACCCTGGGTTGGCATACAAAGTCCAATTAGATGAACTGGGGTCTTCTAGCTCTTGGATGAGACCTGGTGGAACTCCACAGTAGGGTATCCTTTTCTCTTGAACTCATACTAGACTTACAACTAAAGTACAAGACTCAACATGCTGACTAGGGTTGAGGGTTGAGACAAATCAACTAACCTCAACTTATTACAAGACTAAATCTTAATTGATTACAAAACATTGACACATGACTAAGTAAACCAAATAGGGCCCAGTAATTTGTGTCTGATCCTGGTGCCCCCACCAATTCTCCCAGGGTGGGAGGAACTCGACCCCGTCGAGTATGGGTCAACTTGGCACTCATAGTGCTCGAGTAGGTCTAGGTTGAGGCGCTGTAGATCCTCATGAGTGATCCACGAGTCCTCAGATTCTGGGCGACCTTGCCACCAGACCAAATACCTCTGATAGCCTCTATTCTGGGTATTTATGGTTTGATCATCCGGGATTCTCTCAATCTTTTTCTCACTATTTGGCCAATTGGTTGGTGGACACTCTGGGGCAGGCTCACTCTCAATGGAAGCGATAGGTCCAAAAGACTTGCTGGGAATCGCTGCTGGCTCCCTATACTCTACAAGATCTAAGATGTTAAAGTTGGAACTAATACCTAAGTCGGATGGTAACTCAAGCACATAGGCATTGAGTCCAACTCTATTTATTATCTTGAATGGGCTAGCTCCGCAAGCATGAAGTTTTTTTATGATCCCTGGAGGGAACCGTTCGGGTCTAAGTCTGATCATCACAAAATCCCCTGCAGAAGATTTTTTAGCTCTCTTTCGAGAATTAGCCAAGTTCTTATATTGTTTATTACTTAGGTTTATCTTTTGGCTAATTTCTTTATACAAATCTCTAACATGCTGTGCAAATGACTCAACTGACTCAGAAACTCATGCATATAAGGGTAAGGGGATCAAATCAAGAGATTTATTAGGTTTGTATCCATGCACAATCTCAAAAGGACTCTTCCTTATGGACCTATTAACAAAACTATTGTAAGCAAATTCAGTTCGGGATAACAATAGGTCCCGATTTCCCATGTGTTCACCTACGACGCATCTAAGAAGGTTTCCTAGACTTCTATTCACTACCTTGGTCTGACAATCAGTTTGTGGGTAGTAGGCTGTGGAAAATTTTAACTTGGTTCCTAATGACTGCCAAAGGATTTTTCAAAAGTAACTGGTAAAGCGAACATCCCTATCTGACACTATGATTTTAGGCAATCCATGTAACCTAACCACATGGTCAAGGAAAAGATGGGCTACTCTAGATGCATCAAAAGTTTTAGAGCATGGTATAAAATGGGCCATTTTAGAAAACCTATCGACCATTACAAATATGGAATCATGTTTCTTGAGGGTCTTAGGTAGGCCTAAAACAAAGTCCATGCTTAAGTCCTGCCATGGATGGTCTGGTACGGGTAGAGGGGTATATAATCCAATATTTTGTTTCTACTATTTTACAACAGCACAGGTTCTACATCTTGACACTATATTAGCAACATCCCTCTTTAAACTAGGCCAAAAGAACTGGTCCTCTACAGTTAAGATAGTCTTATTTCTTCCAAAGTGACCAGCAAGGCATCCTGCATGGGTTTTCCAGACTAAGAATTCTCTAAGTGATGTCCTGGGAATACACAATCTATTGTTCTTAAACAAATAACCATCTTGTAGGGCATATTCGCTATGGGTACTAGATGGTCCTTGGGAAAGGGCTTGGAAAATCTCACTAAAGTTTGGACAAGTTTTATATTATTCTTTCAACCTATCAAATCCAATGACTTCGTGCTAATAGTATTCAGAAGTAAGGCTCGTCTGCTAAGGGCGTTAGCTACCTTGTTTTCAATTCCAGCTTGGTGTTTCAGTACAAAGGTATAGGCTTGTACAAACTCTACCCACTTAACATGCCTAGGGTTTAATATCTTCTAGGAGTTCAAAAATAGGAGTGCTTCATGATCATAATATAAAACAAACTCCTGGGGTAGTAAATAATATCTTCAATATCTAAGAGCTTGTACTACTACATAAAATTCTTTGTCATAGGTTGAGTACTTCAATTTAGCCTCACTAAGTTTCTTATTGAAAAAGGCTACTAGGTGATTCTCTTGGCTCAAAACTCCTCCTATGCCTACTCCCGAAGCATCACAAGCTACCTCAAAGACCTTGGTAAAATCGGGTAACCTCAAGATGGGTGCTTGTGTCATCTTAGTCTTGATTTCTAGGAAGGCTTTATCTGCTGCTTTGGTCCATTCAAAACTACCCTTCCTAATATAATCGGTAATTGGTGTTACTATGGTGCTAAATCCCCTAATAAACTATCTGTAGAAAGTGGCTAGACCATGGAAACTTCTAACTTCATGGATACTAGTGGGTACTGGCCACTCTACTATGGACCTGACCTTTTTACGGTCAGCTGCTACTCCTTTAGGGGTCACCACAAAGCCTAGGAAGATAACTCTATGGGTCATGAAATCATACTTCTTCAAATTTGTATAGAGGTTCTCTTTCCTAAAGGTCAAGCAAACTTGTTTCAGATGTTCTATATGATCTTCCTTAGTTTTGCTATAAATCAGGTTGTCATCAAAATATACTACCACAAATGTTGACCCCATAAGTGATTTTGATGATAACCAAACATGGTGCATGCATTTGTTTTACTAACAACTCTTCAAGTGGTTTACAAGTTTTTGTAGGATGAATTCATTATTCAAATTTCAACTCCTTCATTTTCATTTCTTGTTTTGAGTTGTGTTGTAATTGAATTTTGTAAAAAAGAACCCAAAGAAAAAAGCAAAGAAAGATCATAAAATTGGATTACTCCTAAGTGTGTTTCAAGCTTTTAGTTTCTTGGAAACTTATTGGAATTGAAGACTTCTTGAAGCTTGAAGACAAGCTAGATGAATTCTAGAGAAAGACTGAGAAATTCACTGATACATTCATCCAAGCCAACTTGAGGAAAAAGAGAGCTAACTCTGGCACATGGCATAAATGAGATTTTTGGCATGCAAATATCCAAGCCGACTCTAAGGGACTCAAGCTGACCGGTCCAGAGTGCTAATTCTTGAATCAGACAGGCAAGTCGACCCAAAGGAAGTTCGAGCCGACTCTATCACATGGTCAGACATCCGAGCTGACTCTTCAAAAGTTCGAGCCGACTCCTCCAGAGTCCAGAAAATTGTTTCTAAGCAGAATAGCCATCCAAGTCGACTAGAGTAAAAGTTAGCTGACTCATCTAGACTGACATTTTGAAGGCCTGAGGATCCGAGCTGACTCTAATCGAGGTGAGCCACTTTTATAGAGTGAAGAATCAAGACACTACGCAAGCGAGCAAATTGGATTGAAGAGAGTTGACTCAACTAGAACTCCTTTGAGGATCCGAGCTGACTTAAGTAATCCGAGTCAACTCGAAGGTCGATTTCAGACTTGCAACGGCTAGTTTCAAAACTTAGAATTTGAATCTAAAAGGTGCTCCAATAGTCAACTGTCACATCCCAACAGTCTACAATGACTTAAACTGCCTTGGAATGATGGAAGGCCATATATTTGAGGGATTTGAACTTTCTTAAGGCAAAAATTAGAGAGTTCTTCAAAGAATCAATGCTTTATTGAATATCCAACCTACCAACAAGGAAGAGAGCACTAAGAGCATTCAAGATAGCCTTCAAGTCTTCACCAACTCTCATCTGAAGCTTGAAGCACTTGGTAAAGAAGTAATATAAGCCATTAAAGTGCATTGAAGTGCATTCAAGTGGACTTCTCTAGAGCTGCATCGGCAACCACCCGATAAAAATTAGTTTGTCATTTTGTTGCTTTTCTTCTCAATTCATTCTTGAATTGTTGGATTATTAGTGAGCCCAGTTAAAAAACCAAATAGGTTCTTGGTGAGCCTTTGGTAAAAAACCAAGTGTTGGGTTCTTGGTGATCCTGGTAAAACCAAGTTGGGTTTCTTTGGTGATCCCGGTAAAACCAAAGTGTAGAGGTTTGGATTGTGAGCCTGTTTAAAATAATCCGATTGTATTCTAGTGGGGGATATAGTGAAAATCCCAAGTGGTAATCTTAGGTAATGGACGTAGAAGCTGGGTTGCTCCGAACCACTATAATTTTTATATGTTTGTGTTGTGCTTCTTTGATTTATTTTTGCTTCTGTAGTTATTTGATTTATCACAGCACCTAACACTTTAACATGGATTTTAAAAGCACATAATTGCTTAAATTTTTTAAATTCCTAATTCACCCCCCTCTTGGGAATGCCACCTGGGCAACAACTAGTATCAGAGCGGTGTCTCTAAATACATTTAGAGTAAAGATTGATGGCTCTTCCCATGAGTACATCCTTGGCCAAAGACCAATCTACTGATAGACCTCCACTCTTCACTGGCACAAATTATTCTTACTGGAAAGCTAGAATAAAAATCTATATACAAGCCGTTGATTTTCAATTGTGAAAGGTCATTCTCAAAGAGCCACAAATTCTCATGATTAAAATTGATGGCGTGGATATCCCTAAGCTTGAAGAGAAATGGGATGAACACAATATGAAGATGGGAGAATTAAATACCAAAGCAATGAATTTACTATACTATGCTTTGGATGCTAGCGAGTTTAATCGAATTTCTACTTGCCCTTCAACAAAGGAGATTTAGGATAAACTCGAAGTGACCTACGAAGGAACTTCCCAGGTGAAGACTTTGAAAATAAATCTTCTAGTACATAGTTATGAATTGTTTAAAATAGAACCTACTGAAACCATATCTACCATGTTTACTAGATTTATAGATATTATTAATGGCTTGAAAAGTCATGGCAGGGTTTATTCAAATGCTGACTTAGTACAGAAGATCTTAAGATCACTTCTGGATAAATGGGACCCCAAAGTGACTGCCATCCAAGAAGTGAAAGATCTGAACACCCTTTCTTTGGATGAATTAATGGGTTCACTCATCGCACACAAATTGGCCATGTAGCATAGAATTGATGATGATCAAAAGAAGAAGAAGACAATTGCCTTCAAAGCTGTATTGGAATCAAAGAAAGATGAGGAATTGGAAGATGACTCCACCTCCTCCGAAGACAATTTAGAAGACGAAGATATAGCAATGGTCATGAGGAGATTTAAAAAGTTTATGGAAAAAAAGAAAGGAAGATTTAATAAAAAATTCTATAAACGAGGAGAGTATTCCTAGGACAAGGACAAGGATAAAGAAAAGGAAAAGGATCAAGTGCCCACATGCTACGAATGTAAAAAACCAAGGCACATTCATCCAAATTGTCCACTACTAAAGAAATTCTTCAAGAAAAAGAAAAAAAAGGCAATGGTTGCCATATGGAGCAATAGTGAGGAATCCACCTCAACTGAAGAGGAAGAGACCAAAAAATAGCTAATTTATGTCTAATGGGTCTTGAGGACGAGGTAACATCCCCCAATGCTCAAATTGAATTTATATTTGATGAATTAAATTCTGCATTTCATGATTTATTATCTGAATTTAAAAAGGCTAGAGTAAAGATTAGATCCTTAAATAATATCAATGATTCTTTACTAAAAGAAAAAGAAGAGATTTCAAAAAAGAATTTATTATAAAAGAATTACATGTCTTTTCTAAAAATTGTAAAGCTTTGAAAACTGAGAATAGTGCTTATCTTAACAAAAACAAAGCTTTGATAAATGAAAATAATGAGTTGAAAAAGGAGGTTAAAAAACTTAAGCCACTTGTTGAAAAACTTACATTATCTTCTAACAAGCTTGAGCTGATTCTTAAAGAACAAAAGATTTCTGGTAACAAACTAGAATCAATTTTAATTCCTCAAATTCAAATAGTATTTCAACAACTACTTTCGTGAAACCAAAAGCTTATGTTCCAAAATTTATATCTCAAAAGGCTTTTGCAACAAATGGTTCTGCTTCTACTTCTAAAACTACTTTGTATATTCCTAAGAGCTTAAAAAGAAAATCTTTTATATCTACATCTCATGCATCAACATCTAGAACTTCAAAATATGCATCTTTTCAAAATTCTAGAATCAAATGCTTTGCTTGTAAAGGGTTAGGACACAAAGCTTTTGAATGCAATATTACTAGAAATGTCCAAAGTAAATCAAGAAAGATTTGGGTTCCCAAAGGAACCACCTCCGCTAACCTGCAAGGATCCAAGTTAGCTTGGGTACCTAAAAGAACTTCTTGATTGTCTTGCAGGAATGTCATGCAGCCCAAAAATTGAAGAAAAGATGGTATCTTGATAGTGGTTGTTCAAGGCATATGATGGGTGACAAGGTTAGTTCATCACGCTGGAAATGAAAGAAGGAGGTATAGTTACTTTTGAAGATAATGGCAAAGGAAAAATAATCGGAATCGGTAAGATCAAGATAACCCCCTTTACTTTTATTGAAAATGTGTTGTTAGTAGATAAATTGAAGCATAATTTATTGAGTATCAGTCAATTATGTGATAAAGGCTACAAGGTTATCTTTGAATCATCTATGTGTATTGTAACAAACTCTCTTAATTCTAGTAGCAAATTCATTGGACATAGACTTGGAAATATTTATGCAGTTGATTTTAATGATCTTGCCATGTCAAGTAATTCCAATCTAGTTATAATGAATACAAAGACCAAGGAATCTTGTTTACTTTGGCATAGACGATTAAGTCATGCTAGCATGCATACTATTGCCAAGTTAATTTCCAAAAACCTAGTTAGAGGCATGCCTAAGTTTAATGTAATTTTTGATCATGTTTGTGATGCATTTCAAATAGATAAACAAACTAGGGGGAGCTTTAAATCCAGAAATATGATTTCAACTTCTAGACCTCCAGAGCTACTTTACATGGACTTGTTTGGACCAACTAGGACCACAAGCCTAGTAGGTATGAAATATGCCCTTGTGATAGTAGATGATTTCTCTAGATTTACATGGGTTTTGTTTATTGCTCACAAAGATGAAACCTTTAAAGTATTTCAAAAATTTCACATAAAGGTTTCAAATCAGAAAAATCTTTCAATAATTTCAATTAAGAGTGATTATGGCACCGAATTTGAAAATCAATTTTTTGATGATTATTGCATAAAAAACAGCATTGATCACAACTTCTCCACTCCTAGGACACCATAATAAAATGGTGTTGTAGAAAGAAAAAATAGGACTTTGGATGAGATGGCCCGAGCGATGTTATGTGAAGGTAATCTTCCAAGGTATTTTGGACAGAAGCAGTGAACACTGCTTGTTATATTTTAAACCATATTTTGATCTGTACTATTTTGAAGAGAACCCCCTATGAGCTTTGGAATGAAAAGAAATCCAATATTAATTATTTTCATGTTTTTGGATGTAAATGCTTCATGCTTAACAATGATAAAGATAATCTAGAAAAATTTGATACTAAATCAGATGAAGCAATTTTACTCGGTTATTCATTACATAACAAAGTATATATAGTATTCAATATAAGAACTCTTACTGTAGAAGAGTCAATGCATGTTATTTTTGATGAAACTAACCCTTCACCTTCTATGAAAGAAGAGTGCATAGACAATGATACAGGTACAATTCAAAAAGAAATGGAAGACATGAGCATACAAGAAAGATCAATTGAAGAAGGAGAAGAAATAGTAAGGATCATGCAGATCTACCAAGAGAATGGAGGTACGTAACTTCTCATCCAAAAGAATTAATTATTGGTGATCCTTCACAAGGTATTAGGACTAGGTCATCATATAGAGATGCACATGATTACCTAGCCTTTGTATCCCAAATAGAACCACATACCTTAGAAGAGGCTGAAAATTACACAAACTGGATGATGGCCATGCATGAAGAATTGAACCAGTTTGAAAGAAATAAGGTTTGGACACTAGTTGATAGACCTACGGACCATCCAATCATAGGAACCAAATGGGTCTATAAGAACAAATTAGATGAACAAGGAAATATAGTAAGAAACAAAGCTAGATTAGTGGCTAAGTGATATAACCAAGAAGAGGGCATTGATTTTGATGAAACATACGCACCTGTAGTAAGACTAGAAGCCATTAGATTACTTCTTGCATTTGCTTGCTACATGAATTTTAAACTTTTTTAAATGGAAGTGAAAAGTGTATTTTTAAATGGTTTCATTTCAGAACAAGTTTTTGTAGAACAACGACCAGGTTTTGAAGATCATATTTTTCCAAACCAAGTATTTAAATTGAATAAAGCTTTATATAGTTTGTAACAAGCACCTAGAGCCTGGTATGATAGACTTAGCACCTTTTTGATTGAAAATGGTTTTTTAAGAGTAAATGTTGATAAAACTCTTTTCATCAAAAGGAAAAATAATGATATATTAGTTGTACAAATTTATGTTGATGATATTATATTTAGTTTAACTAATGAAAACCTTTATGGAGAATTTGCTGAGTGATGCAGGGAGAATTTGAAATGAGCCTAATGGGTGAACTTAACTACTTTCTTGGACTTCAAGTGAACCAAACAAAGGAAGGAATCTTCATTAACCAAGCCAAGTACACCAAGGAAATAATCAAAAAGTTTGGTATGGAGACAAGCAAACAAATGAACACACCCATGAGCCCATCTTGCAGATTAGACAAAGATGAAAACAGATCCAACATTGACCAAAAGCTTTATAGAGGTATGATCGGATCCCTATTATATTTGACTGCAAGTAGACCTGATATTTTGTATAGCGTATGTGTATGTACTAGATTCCAATCTAATCATAAAGAATCACATATGCTTGCTGCTAAAAGAATTATCAGATATTTGAAAGGTACAAGTAATCTAGGTCTTTGGTTTTCAAAACTTTCTTCATTGAATTTAATTAGATTTTCAGATGCTGATAATGCTGGTTGTAGAATTGATAGAAAAAGCACTAGCGGCACATGCCAATTTCTATGGTTGAATTTAATCTCATGGCACTGTAAGAAACAAAACTCAGTAGCACTTTCTACTTCTGAGATAGAGTATGTTGTTGCAGAGAGTTGTTATGCACAAGTGTTATGGATTAAACAACAACTAGAAGACTTTGGTGTTACACAATCTAAAATTTCAATCAAGTGTGATAACACAAGTGCTATAAATTTGATAAAAAATCTAATTCAGCATTCTAGAACTAAGCATATAGAGATAAGATACCATTTTATTAGAGATCATGTTTTGAATGGTAATATTGAACTAGAATTTATCCCAATTGAAAACCAATTAGCCGACATTTTTACTAAGCTACTGAATCAGGATAGATTTGGATTGCTTAAAGGAGAATTAGGTCTTTGTGATCCTTTCTAGATTTTCCTAACCTAATTTCCTTTAAAATTAAGAAAAAATTATCTAGAAAACCTCCTACAACTATTCAAGATCATTGAACAACTTTCCTTGAAATTTTCCTGAATTAATCTTAATTTTTGAAGCATTTCAACCTTTGTGGAAAGTTTTTGTTCAAGTCAACTCGAGCAATTTTGCTCTAGTCGAGCCGACTAGGTCAATTTAGGGTTTGCCTAGCCGACTCAGATTTCTGTTTGTTCTGAGTTCGCTCTGGTCGAGCCGACTCAGATGATTTTAGGGCAAAGCGAGCCGACTCGGATGTCGGGAAAATACTTTTTTAATAGAGTCGAGTAATCTTTTTCTTACTTCTCACTCTCTCTATTCTATTCTAAACTCTGTCATTCTACTTGGAACCTTCACCAATTCACCAAAAACTTTTCTCTGAAGCCTTGATTTCCTATTTCTTGCAATTTGCTAGAATGGCTCCAAGAAGATCTGCACAGAAGCGCTCCCAGGCAACTGAATCAAGCTCTCACAGTGATAATCTGAGGAAGAAGAAAAAAAGAAGAGAAAATCCTCTCCTGGACTAAAAGAAGAAGAAGCACCTTCTCCAACCGGGCAAATCACTTCAATGGCCAATCGGCCGATCACATGTGGGAGAAGGATTGATTTCTCCTTCCTGGAAGAACTAGAAACAAAGATTGGGACTTGGATTGATAACCAAGGTTGGAGATTTTTTTGCTCATTGGACATTCCGACCTACCCTTCCTTGGTAAGAACTTTCTTTGAAAATCAAGTTCTTAAAGAATATCATGTGGAATCCATTGTCAAAGGAGTAAAGGTCGTTGTGGATGAAGAGAAATTGAGCAACCTACTACAAATGCCGACTAATGGTGCAACAGAGCTAACCCTAAAGGACAAGGAACAAGCACTGAGGCTCATCTTGAAAAGATCAGATGTAAACTCCATCAAACATGTTCAAGCCAACATGCTATCCATGGAAATGCGGCTACTCCACAACATGATAGGTCAAATTTTTCTTCCCCAAACCGATCATTTAGATTGGGTGAGTGAACGGGATATGATCTTTATGGAACATCTCATCGAAGGAGAAGCCCTCAACCTTCCATACATTATGATGATACAAATGAGGGTGGCAGCAAGAAAGATCAAGGTATGCTTGCCGTATGGTATGGTATTCACTTTACTATTCGAAGATGCTGAAATTGACCTAACAGATGAAGTTGGCAAGCCTCTCCACCACTCGGACACTTACTCGATTAACTCTCTTAGGAGAATGGGATATCAATTACATGAAGGAGTCTGAATGAAGAAATTATCTAGTCAAATGACTGCCACTTCCTCTAATGATAACATTAATGAACCTCCTGCTGATGAAACAAATAAATCTGAGGACAATGATGAAGACACTTCTGAATGTACAATGAAAACTCCATCTGAGCTTAAGGAGTTTATATCTTTACATATGGAAACAATTTTTGATTCTCTTACAAGCCACATCAACTTTTTACTTAATGAATTATGTCAATCAATTGATGACAGCTTGCAGAAAATCAAGTCTGAACAGAAGCTACATAAAGAAAATATGGAAGGAGAGATGGACAGTTTCAAAGAAGAAATTTGAAGTATCCTACTGCACTCACAAAAGGAAATGTTCACTGTTAAGGATGCTTCTTTACTAACCTACAAAGAGTCGTCAACACCTCCTGCTCAATTATTTCCTATGACTTCAAAGTTTCCTTCATCTAATCCTCCATCATCCAAAGCTAAACCTGATCTCCCCAAGAAGAAACCAAAAACCAAGAAGTCTAGCACACCTATAGCCCTTGTTAGAACCAGATTGAGGGATCTTAGGTTCAAACCTCTTAAGACCAAAACTTCAGATAGGGTTATAGATGTTACCTCTTCCTCTAGTAAGGAAGAAGTATAGGATGATTGGTTAGACTCTTGGGTTATAATGATCACATCTTTGTATTTCTGGCTTTTAATAGTATTTAGGCTTTTCTTCCGGTCTTTTGTAGTCAAAAAACTTTGTGAATAAAAAGAAAGAAATTTTATCTTACTGAACTTTCATATTTTGTACCTTGTATTGAACTTTTCTAAATGAAATGAAAGTCATTTTGATATTTGCTAAATCTGTAATTATCTTGAGATTATGCAATGTTTTCAATACAACTGTGATGAATTTTAATTAGAATATCTAAATAAAATTGAGAAAGTGAAATTATCTCAAACAAATATTAAAATCTTTCTCATTCTATTTCAAAATGTGAGCTTTAATGTAAATATCTTTTTGATTGTTTGACAAAAAGGGGGATAATGGTATCTATGTTGAGCTGTCACGAAAAATCTGAGCTAACAATAGAATTTTGAGCTTCCTTGAAACTATTCACTACTGGTTTCATGCATTGGAAATTTATTCATAAAGTGTATTAAAAGAATCAAAAAGGGGGAGCATATAAGTGATTGTGTTTAAATGAACCTAATTGTTTTAGAACCTATAGGAAGGGGGAGATTGTTTTTTGGCTTTTAGCTCTAAACCCTTCTTTTGCTCTAAATGCTCTAAATTTTAACTCTTAAATTAGCTTTAATTCTTTCAATTTTAAACTCTAATACTTCATGTTTATGCTAATTCTGACACATTAAAGTATTCAAAGCTTAATACCTTGATACGTACAAAAGCACTAACATCGATACTATATAATTTCATCACTAGAGTTCTAATACTTATTTACAAATATAATTAGCTCTGATACATATGCATACTTACTTTCAAATATTTTTATATATGTAATTATAAAGAATTTTTCATGCCCAATGTTTTGTCATCACCAAAAACAGGAAAATTGTTGACCCCATAAGTGATTTTGATGATAACCAAACACTGATGTATGCATTTGTTTTACTAACAACTCTTCAAATAGTTAACAAGTTTTTGTAGGATGAATTCATTATTCAAATTTCAACTCCTACATTTTCATTTCTTGTTTTGAGTTGTGTTGTAATTAAATTTTGTAAAGAAGAACCCAAAGAGAAAAGCAAAGAAAGATCATAAAATTGGGTTATTTCTAAGTGTGTTTCATGCATTTAGTTTCTTAGAAACCTGTTGGAATTGAAGACTTCTTGAAGCTTGAAGACAAGCTGGATAAATTCTGGAGAAAGACTGAGAAATTCACTGATACATTCATCCGAGCTGACTCGAGGAAGAAGAGAGCTGACTTTGGCACATGGCACGCATGAGATTTCTGGCAGGCAGATATCCAAGCCAACTCTAAGGACTCGATCTGACCTGTCCAGAGTGCTAATTTTTGAATTAGACAGGTAAGCCGACCCAAAAAAAGTTCGAGCCAACTCTATCATATGGTCAGACATCCAAGCCAACTCTTTAGAAGTTCGAGCCGACTCCTCCAGAGTCCAGAAAATTATTTCTAAGCAGAACAGCCATTCGAGTCGACTAGAATAAATGCTAGCCGACTCATCTAGACTGACATTTTGAAAGACTAAGGATCCAAGCCGACTCTTACAGAGTAAAGAATCAAGACACTATACAAGCCAGTCAATTGGATTGAAGAAAGTCGACTCAACCAGAACTCCTCTGAGGATCCGAGCCGACTCGAGTAATCTGAGTTGACTCGAATGTCAATTTTAGACTTGCAATGACTAGCTCCAGAATTTAGAATTTGAATCCAAAAAGTACTCCGATGATCAAATGTCACATCCCAATGGTCTACAACAACTTAAACTATCTTGGAATGATGGAAGGCTATATTTTTGAGGGATTTGAACTTCCTTGAAGCAAGAGTTAGAGAGTTCTTCAAAGAATTAATGCTTTATTGAATATCCAACCTACCAACAAGGAAGAGAGCACTAAGAGCATTCAAGACAGCCTTCAAGTCTTCACCAACTCTCATCTGAGGCTTGAAGCACTTGGTAAAGAAGCAATAGAAGCCATTAAGGTACATTGAAGTGCATTCAAGTGGACTTCTTTAGAGCTACATCGGCAACCACTCGGCAAAAATTAGTTTGTCATTTTGTTGCTTTTCTTTTCAATTCATTCTTGAATTGTTGGGTTATTGATGAGTCCGGTTGAAAAACCAAATAGGTTCTTGGTGAGCCTTTGATAAAAAACCAAGTGTTGGGTTCTTGGTAATCCTGGCAAAATCAAGTTGGGTTTCTTTGGTGATCCCAGTAAAACCAAAGTGTAGGGGTTTGTATTGTGAGCCTGTTTAAAACAATCCAATTGTATTCCGGTGGGGGATATAGTGAAAATCCAAAGTGGGAATCTTGGATAATGGACGTAGGATCTAGGTTGCTCCAAACCACTATAATTTTATAGATTTAAAGGGTTCAGGTCTCTTAACTACAGGTACTCTCTGGAACCTCTCAAAGTTTTCAATTACATGATAGGCATGGTCTAGGTGTTCAACTTCCCTAAGGTACAACTCCCTCTGGATATCCTCTCTAAGACCATTTCTAAACCTAGAGAGGGTAACTGACTCAGGTTCATCTATGCCGCATCTTAGGGCGCATTCATCAAACTGGGCTATGTATTCCTGTACAGTTTTGGTCCCTTATTTTAATCTCTACCATTGATCTAAGAGACACTGCTTATAGTATGGGGGAACATATTTAGCCCTAAGCTTTAACTTCATGGCTTACTGTAAGCCCACGTAGGCAACCCAAGAGGGGGGGTGAATTGGGTTTTATAAAACTTTTGTACTTTTTAAAAGATGAACTAAAGCAAGTATATGCTAATACAATTTAAGTGCTTGTGTATTTCAAATAAATGCAGTGGAAATAATGAAATTAAAGCATAAGGAGAACAATCACACAAACACAAAGATTTATAGTGGTTCGGTGCCAACCAAGCACCTACATCCACTCCCCAAGAATCCCTTGGGAATTCCACTAAGTTTGGTTTTATAACTTAGGCTCACCAACAACCTTTACAACTTGTTTTGTCTTCGGGCTCACAAGTCAAACCCTAGTTGGTTTCAAGGCTCACCAACAACCACCCTTGGTTTTATGGGATAACCAAGAACCTAAACAACTTGTTTTGGCTTCGGGCTCACAAGTAAAACCCTAGTTGGTTTCAAGGCTTACCAACAACCACTTTGGTTTTTCAAGGCTCACCAAAAACCTCTTTGGTTTTCCAAGGCTCACCAAAAACCTTAAGTAAAATAATGTAAGAGCAAGTATAAATGAATACAATAAAATCTTTCTAGAAATAAAGCAAATATCTCTTTGAAGCCCGTTGAGAGTTGATGAAGATCTTGTCTTCAAGTTGATGAAGCCTTTGATTGATTCTTGAGGATGTGGACTTTGGATGCTTTCTTTGAAACTTGGAAGCTTGAAGGCTTGAACCACTCAACTCTTGAATCCTTGAAGAATATTCAAAAATCTCACCAAAGGATTACTTCTCCAATTGATTTTTGATGTTTATAAAGCCTCCCAACACTTAAATGACCGTTTATAGCCGTTAGGGAGGAAAATATGACCGTTTGGAAGCAAGTTGGAGAAGTTCTGCAGCCCAAAAAACTAGCCATTACTGTTCAAGTGTCGACACTTCACCTTCAGGTGTCGACACTTCAGTTTCAAGTGTCGACACTTCAGTTTCCAGGTATCGACACTTCACTTCCAAGTGTCGACACTTCAGCTCCAGGTGTCGACACTTCACTGAAAGAGCTTTCTGAAGTTTTCTATTTGTCTTAAGCCTTGAGTCGACACTTCACTCTTCAAGTGTCGATACTTGTTCCTCGGGTATCGACACTTCATTTCCAAGTATCGACACTTGCCTGTGCCATTGTTGAAACATCTTCAAATTGAAACTTTAACCTCTTCAAGTCCTTCCATATTAATTCCAAAGTCCATATACTTGATTTTTCATTAATTTAAGGACTTTTTCAACTGAAATACAAGCATTTCTTCATTCAACATGGTTGAGTACTAAGATCTAAAAAATATACTTAAAATATAATTAGTACTCATATATACTTAAACATTTTGTCAATCATCAAAATCAAGACCAGAGTCAACAATCTCCCCCTTTTTGATGATGACAAAATCTTTAAGTATATGAATAGGGTAAGCTTAAAAAAGATTAACAATAAGATAAACATGTAAGCTCAAAATAATAAGCACCAAGCTCCCCCTCAAAATATGATCCAAAAAATCTTCAAAAATATTTTTCAAAATATGCAAAATTTTCAAAAAAAAAAAAATTTAAAAAAAAATTTCTTCTTCTTACTAATTCTTCCCTTTAGATAAAAATATTTTACATTCTTCTCCCCTTTTTGCACTTTCTTTCATTTCTCAAATGATTTTTCATGTTTATTCAATCTTCCCCTTTTCATACTTAACAATTTTCTCCCACTTTTTGACATCATGAAAAAGGGTGAAAGGCAATACAAAGTGGGAATGAAGTTGGAAAGAATAGCAAGTAGGTCATCAAAATCAATGCATGAAATCAAATAATTATGATATCAATTGAATGTGCTACAAATTGAACATGATACCACAGAATGTAAGCACATGCAAGAAATGATTTGATATTATTATCCATTCGCCTTACTTGTTCATGGGATAAGGTCACACCGGCACCCCTACACGTCATAAGAGAGCCCATTGAATGGGAAGAGAGGGTCTTTAAGCCCTACTTATCTCCTATGACCGGACGGCCATGGTGACTAACCCAATCCGAAGCGGTTACTAGGAATTCTTTTAAAAAATAATTTTGATACCAATAGAATATGATACCATTTGAATGTAACTCCCCTCCAAGAATTAGATTTGAAAACAAGAAGGAGTATCAGAGCAATATAAGCAAAGCATGATATCAACAAGATATTCAAAGCATCAAATATGATAACAAATCTTTGGATGCTCCCCCTGAATGTTATTCCTCCTTTAAAAATATGCATTTATTTCAGGAATAAAACATGAAATCTTATGCATCAAGATTTGAATTTAGAAACTATATTAATCAAAATCAAGTGAAGATCTAATAATCACAAGTTTGACCATGAGAGCTTGAAATCCATCAACATCAAAATGGTCATGATCACAACAAATGATTATTAGTCTAAGCTTGATTCTAATCAATCAATTAAAACATTTTTCAAATCAATATGCATCTTTAAAAGTATTTTTCATTAAATACATCAATCAAAATCAAGTGAAGGTCTTACAATCATAAATTTAATCATGATAGCATGAAATTCATTAACACCAAAAAGTTCATGATCATAGCCAATGATGATAAGTCCAAACTTGATTCTAATTAACTATTTAAAATAATTTTTCAAAGTAATTGATGCAATAAAAATTAATCTACATTTTTAATTATGGAAGGAGATGTTTAGAATTTACCAATATACATAATCCTTCCTTTTACCATTTAGTCCAAAATGTAGCTTGTCCACTTCTTTAAATTGTCTTGTACAACCTCTTTTCAACAACTTCCTTTCTTCATGTTGGGTTGCAAGACATTCCTGCAAAACAAATTAAGTGGACATTTTTGGTACCCAAACTTTCTTAGGTCCTTTATGATTAGTAATTATGGTTTCTTTTGGAACCCAAACTTTTCTTAATCTAGAAGGATAAGCATTGAAACCACATTTATAAGAAAAATTGAAAGAAGCAGGAATATTGAAGTTCTTCAAAAGTTTTTGCTTCTTTTCCTCAATCAAAATATTTTTCTCATTAAAAACTTTATCACATAAATCTTTTAAAATAACATTTTCTTTTTCTAAAATTTTTTTTCTTTAGAAAAATTATTCTTTTTATTTTTCAAAATATCAATCTTGGCATTTAAATCATTATTTTTATTTACAAGATTGGTGTTGTCAAGAGAAAATGAATCTACATGCCTATTTAATTTCTTGTGCTCAATTTTTAGCAATCTATATTCATGCACAAGATCATTAGATGCATCATGTGATTCTTTAAAGGTAAAATCATAATTATTTTTAGCACATACCTTTTTCTCATTTGCCATGAAGCAAAGATGGGCAACTTCATCATCCGTACTTGAATCTTCGCTATCGCTCCAAGTTTCCATCATTGCCTTGAATTTCTTTTTGGCCTTGAGAGCTATTATTTTCTTTTCTGTATCAGCTTCCACTATCCTTTGCCATAAGTTCAACTCATAGGTCATGAGTGAACCGATAAGCTCCTCCAAAGATAAGGTTTCTACATCTTTAGCTTCTTGGATCGCCGTCACCTTTGGATCCCATAATTTTGGCAAGGATCTAAGAATTTTGTTCACCAAATCAGCATTAGTATAGATTTTGCCAAGACTTTTTAATTCATTAATAATAGTCATAAATCTTGAAAACATATCAGATATAGATTCATAATGCATCATTTCAAAAATTTCAAAAGAATGTATAAGCAAATTAATTTTAGTGTTCTTCACTTGAAGAGTACCCTCATGAGTAACTTCAAGTGTGTCCCATATTTTCTTCGCTGATGTGCATGTAGAAATTCTATTAAATTCATTTAAGTCCAATGCACAACAAAGCAAGTTCATTGCTTTAGCATTGATTTCAATTTGTTTAATGTCATATTCATTCCAATCCTCTTCGAGCTTTGGAATGGAAATACCATTAACCAAAATGGAAGGAATATGAGGGCCACTAATAATAATTTTCCAAAGAAGATAACTAATAGATTGAATATAGATGCGCATGCGAGTTTTTCAAAATGTGTAATTTATGCCATTGAAAAATGGTGGTCTAACACTAATACCTATAAGGGTTGCCATAATCTTTAACTCAAAATCGTTAGATTTATAATCAGAGCACTGAGCTCTGATACCAATTGTAGGCCCACGTAGGCAACCCAAGAGTGGGGGTGAATTGGGTTTTATAAAACTTTTGTACTTTTTAAAAGATGAACTAAAGCAAGTATATGCTAATGCAATTTAAGTGCTTGTGTATTTCAAATAAATGCAGTGGAAATAATGAAATTAAAGCATAAGGAGAACAATCACACAAACACAAAGATTTATAGTGGTTCGGTGCCAACCAAGCACCTACATCCACTCCCCAAGAATCCCTTGGGAATTCCACTAAGTTTGGTTTTATAACGTAGGCTCACCAACAACCTTTACAACTTGTTTTGTCTTCAGGCTCACAAGTCAAACCCTAGTTGGTTTCAAGGCTCACTAACAACCACCCTTGGTTTTACGGGATAACCAAGAACCTAAACAACTTGTTTTGGCTTCGGGCTCACAAGTAAAACCCTAGTTGGTTTCAAGGCTTACCAACAACCACTTTGGTTTTTCAAGGCTCACCAAAAACCTCTTTGGTTTTCCAAGGCTCACCAAAAACCTTAAATAAAACAATGTAAGAGCAAGTATAAATGAATACAATAAAATCTTTCTAGAAATAAAGCAAATATCTCTTTGAAGCCCGTTGAGAGTTGATGAAGATCTTGTCTTCAAGTTGATGAAGCCTTTGATTGATGCTTGAGGATGTGAACTTTGGATGCTTTCTTTGAAACTTGGAAGCTTGAAGGCTTGAACAACTCAACTCTTGAATCCTTGAAGAATATTCAAAAATCTCACCAAAGGATTACTTCTCCAATTGATTTTTGATGTTTATAAAGCCTCCCAACACTTAAATGACCGTTTATAGCCGTTAGGGAGGAAAATATGACCGTTTGGAAGCAAGTTGGAGAAGTTCTGTAGCCCAGAAAACTAGCCGTTACTGTTCAAGTGTTGACACTTCACCTTCAGGTGTCGACACTTCAGTTTCAAGTGTCGACACTTCAGTTTCCAGGTGTCGACACTTCACTTCCAAGTGTCGACACTTCAGCTCCAGGTGTCGACACTTCACTGAAAGAGATTTCTGAAGTTTTCTGTTTGTCTCATGCCTTGAGTCGACACTTCACTCTTCAAGTGTCGACACTTGTTCATCAGGTGTCGACACTTCATTTCCAAGTGTCGACACATGCCTGTGCCATTGTTGAAACATCTTCAAATTGAAACTTTAACCTCTTCAAGTCCTTCCATATTAATTCCAAAGTCCATATACTTGATTTTCCATTAATTTAAGGACTTTTTCAACTGAAATACAAGCATTTCTTCATTCAACATGGTTGAGTACTAAGATCTGAAAAATATACTTAAAATATAATTAGTACTCATATATACTTAAATATTTTGTCAATCATCAAAATCAAGACCAGAGTCAACACTTACCATGTGACAATGGGTGGGTAGCCTATTTAATTATTGAGTCACTCTACTTACTCCCAATATAATCTAACTTGATCAGTTAACCTAAGTTGGACAAATTGATACTTTTTCTCATCACTCAGGGCATAAAATTTGAAGTACTTTTCCATGCCTTCCTCCTAGTCTGTATAAACCTTTGGATCTGGGTTGCCATCGAAGGTGGGTTGGTCTATCCTGATGCTCCTAGGAATTCTATCATCCTGATCTTGGTCTTCATGATTGGGTCTCCTGAGGTTAGGTTCATGGTACTGATCCTGGTGTTGGTTTTCCCTATGGTTAGGCTCCCTAAATTGATCCTGGTTCTGGGGTCTCCTAGGTTTATGTTCTTCCAAGGGTTCATGATTTTGGGTTCTTCTAGGGTTATGAGGGGTAGAAGGGGTGGAATCAAGTTCTGGTTCAATGTTAGACTCTTAGGTTTTCTCTACAGTCTCTAGTTGGTTCTCAACTTGATTAAGCCTGTTGGTTAATTGGTTAAGTCTATTGGTTGTTTGGGTGTTCGTTTGGGTCATTTGGTCAAGTCTGTTATTAATTTGGGTAAGCTGGGTTTGGGATTGGGTATTGGCTTGGTTTATTTGATCCTGTTTGAGGTTCATATGGTTCATCTGTATATTCACTTGGTTCATTTGTTCACTCATGGCTCTTATAAGAGCTTCTAGACTGGGTTCCATGGTTGAGCTAGGTTGGGATTTAGATTTCTGATATTAGGTTCCTAGTCTACTGGTCATACAATCAATCAAGCAATTAAGATGAGATGATGCAGCCAAGCATGCGAAGGATTAGTAATTCTAGGGTTTCCTGGACCTAGAGCCAAAACTGAATGGGTCAGCTCAACTTACACTTAACACAGTAGCTAATCCTTCCTCTGGCCAGGTAGATGGTGGGAGTGTGGGAGGACCCCCCTGCTTTCGTAGGGACCCAATTAAGAACCACAACACCACTTAGATCGTTTGACAATGGACCCTTAGCCTTAGACACCAAATTTCAATAATAGCCACAAGATTAAATGCACTAGTTGGCCCACACAATTTGAACCCGACTTGTTAGGTGTCACCTAGCCCTCTAAGGCAAATTAAGTCTAATTAATTTTAGTTTAGGCTTGGGTTAATATGATGATGGTTGTTTTGGGCCCAGGATAGGTGATGAAATCCTGCCTTGATCTGAGATAGTGAATTGCCCTTAAGATTAGGTTAAAAGATGATGGCAATCGATGGTCTTGATGCAATCTAAAATAATCAAAAAAATAAAATATTTCATGTGTGTTTTATGAGGTGGAAAATTAGGTTTAGGTTGATTAGGTTAGTAATCAAATTAGGCTTGGGATTGGGGTGTGTAGAAGTTAGTTAGGTTTGGTTGAGTCAAGTGTGCAGATTTAGCAGAATTCTAGAAATTAGAGTTTCAGAAGATGTAGATTTTGATATAGATTTCAATGCAGAAAAAAATAAAAAAATTTTAAGACAGAGTATGGTCAATGCTGATGAGCTCTAATAAATTTGATACAAAATAAAAATCAAATGATGATGCAAACCCTAGGGTTTTTAGACTGCTACAGAAATCTTAGGTTTTTTGTTAGTATTTTTAATATGCCAAATTTTAAGGAATTAGGTTTTCTATAAAATTAATTAGAAATTATGATAAAATAGAGGACAAGAAAGAGAACAATTCTTGCAAATTTCATGAAAAACTAAAATTTCTAGATGGTTGAAATCAGATAAAAAACAAACACCTAATGCAGTGGACAAGATATAGAAAATTCAAGAATTAGGGTTTTGTGAGCTGATGCAGATAAAAACTATCCTAAACCTTCTCTGATACCAAACTAATATGGAACAAACCTAGAACTGATGAAAAGCAATAAATATTTTTTTTTATTTTTTTAATTTAATTTGTAGGCTATATTCTTGAAATTAAGTAAAGACTAGCAAGATGACTAGCAATGCAAAGAATCATCATGCAAGTGTGCTCATGCAAAATATTAAAAATAACAGGATCCGAGAATTGAGAAATTCCTGGCTTAGGATAGTTATCTTCAATCAAATCAGAGATTAAGAGAAGGGAAAGTTTCTTACCAGTCAGAGATTGAAAACTTTGTAATAGAAGAGATCACTCACACTCTAATTGGAGCCTGGAAGGACAAGCTTCAGTTCCCTTGAATCTGATGGTTGATCTGGGTGGTCCTGGAGGCAAGGAAAGCCTCCTCTGGGGAGGTGAAACACCTCGGGGATCCTGCAAGCATCAGAGGTTAGGCAATGAACAACAAAACAATAGAAAGGAATTTGGATGTAAAGAAGAGAGGGAATCAAGGCTCCAAAGGCTGGTGGCTAGAAGTAGAAGAAAGTTGCTTCTTCTTGGATGCCTAGGGCTCTTTCAACTGGGGTGTGGCTGATCTCCTAGGATGTAGATGAAAGCTAGGATAGCAGGGTTCAGCCAAGCACAAGAGGACTCAAAGCAAAGAACACCAACACTCAACACTAGAACTTGAAGACAAAATTATTTCAGGGTTTTATTTCATAAGAGAGAAGTGAATACAAGAGGGGGAGAGGTGAGGTATTTATAGAGTTCCCATGCCCTAGGGTTACACTTAGGTTAAGAATAACTTTACCTTACAGTATTACAAGTCTTCTCCTAGTTAGATTACAAGTCCTTCTCCTAGCTAGGTTAGAATTACAAGTCTTAGAACACTTAGAAAAATAAAACCCAACTAGGTTAAGAACTTTAACTAATCTTCTCCTTTTCTCTTCATGCTTTGACTGGTCAACTCCAAGGATGCCTAGGGTGGCATGTTGGGCTTCTAGGAGCTGCAATGGGTCAGCCAAAGGGTGAAGGGCGCATGGGCGTGGGCCTCCTGGAAGCTGGGGTGCCCTGGATGGAATATTCCTAGAATAAAATGGCATCTTGGTTCGTATGGGCCTGGGCCTTGAATCTTCTTTGGGCCGGGGCACAGATGAATCTCTAGAATCAAGTAAGGCCTTGTTCTGGAAATATTTCCTGGCATTTGGAGGGAATCTGGGTATCCAGAAAATATCTGGAGGGCTTCTGGGCAACATGCTAGAATCTTGGACCCTGGGTTGGCATACAAAGTCCAATTGGCTGAAGTGGGGTCTTCTGGCTCCTGGATGAGGCCTGGTAGAACTCCACAGTAGGGTATCCTCTTCTCTTGAACTTATACTAGACTCACAACTAAAGTATAGGACTCAATATACTGATTAGGATTGAGGGTTGAGACAAATCAACTAACCTCAACTTATTACAGGACTCAATCTTAATTGATTGCAAAACTTTCAAAACTTTGACACATGACTAAGTAAACCAAATAGAGCCCAGTAATCTGTGTCTGATCCTGGTGCCCCCACTACAAAGTAATATTCTATTTCATTTGCAACAAGTCATCGATCCGTAACATTGTTGAGCACAAATCCTTAAAAAACCTACTTAGCTCCACTATAGGCTTCCAAACTTGATCCGATAGAGCAATAAATGCAACTGGCAACAAACACTCAGAAAAGACATGGTTGTCATGACTTTTCATTCCAATTAATTATCCCTCATTCATATTAACACATCTACTTAAGTTTGATACATAACCGTCAGGTATTTTTAACTCCATCCATTTAAATACACCTCTTTTCTGCTCTAGGTTTAAAGAATATGTTGCTTTTGGTTTTAATAAATTTCCATTAGTCAATTATTGCAACTCAAGTTCCCTATGCTTGCAATATTCCTTTAGATCCATTCATACTTTGACATTGTCTTTGGGTTTGCCTTTGATATCCTTTACCATGTTAAAAACATTATCAAAAATATTTTTTTCAATATGCATCACATCCAGATTGTGTCTGATCAAATTAGTTTTCAAATATGGTAAATTCCAAAAAATGCTTTGTTTTAACCAATTATGTGTAACCCCATATCCTTCAATTCTGCATGAACCCTACTCGATTACCTTTGGAATAGAAGATACAGCTTCCCATATTTTGTCTCCACTCAACCTTCATGGATGTTGATCTTTTTCAATTCAGTTTTTGTAGAATGCATCCATATTTCTTCTTAATACATGATCAATAGGCAGAAATTGTCGATGGCAATAAAACCAAGAATTCTTTCAACCATGTTTCAAAGTGAATGCCTTTGATCGGTCCATACAATACGGACATGCCAATTTCATAGCTGTACTCCATTCAGATAGCATTCCATATACAAGAAAGTCATTGATGGTCCACATCAATGCAGCCCTCATCATAAAATTTTGCTTTCTTGCAATATCATATGTTAGGACACCCTCCTCCCACAAATATTTCAACTCATATATCAAAGGCTGTAGATACACATCTATCCTACTCTTCGGATTATGTGGACCCAGAATAATTATTGTCAAGAACATATAATGAATGGTCATGCACAATTCAAGTGGCAGATTGTATGGAGTAACAATTACTGGCCAGCAAGAATATGGAGCTGATGATTGACTGTAAGGAGTAAAACCATCAGCATATAGCCCTAGCTTGACATTTCATGGTTCAGCTGCAAAATCAGGATAGCATCGGTCAAAACATTTTCAGGCTTCTCCATCTGATGGATGACACAATATCCCTGGCTCATGCCTATTCTCATAATGCTATGTCATGCGTGGTGCAGAACTCATTAAAGCATACAATCTTTTTAATTTTAGGAATTAGAGATAAATAATATATTATCTTCATCAGCACCTCTTTATGTTGACTGTCTGCACGGGATCGAGGTTTATATCTACTAGCCCCACAAAATTTGCATTGCTTATCTTCAGATTGTTCACCATAATACAGCATGCAACCATTAATACAACAATCTATCTTCATAGCAATAAGCCCAAGTTTGGACACCAATTTTTTTATCCTATAAAAATCCTGAGGTATAGTATTATCGGTTGGAAGTGTCTCTTTCATAAGACCCACTATTTGATGAAAAGATCATTGCAAAATTATACCTTCAGATTTGATGCTAAGCAACCGTACAGCTACTGATTACTCAAAATGATTGGTACATCATGGCCATAATGGTTTTGGACTGTATGCAACAAGTCATAGAATTTTTAATCTTCCAAATTCAATGTCTCCTCTACATTAGACGAATGTTCAAGTACAAACTCTGTTCCAAAGGTATCGAATATCATGCATCGATATGTGTTCTGTGGATTATTATCCATTTATGCAATAGCAGGATCATTTGCATGCAAATCAGGTACCCCACCCATATGAGGATCACTCTCTCCATGAGATGTCCAATATTAGTAATTAGGTATAAATCCTGTTTTGTAAAGATGAAGCTTCACTTCATCGGTAGTTAAGTACCTTTGATTTTGTACTTACATCAAGGACATCTAAATTTTTCTTCACTTTGAAAGTAAAGTTGCTGACACCCAAAGAGTATAAAATCTTCCATGCCTTCTAAAAATTCTTCGGTATATCCCTTTTGACCTAGTAAAGGTCTATTATATATCCAACTACGAAGATGAAAGATATCCATATTCTGTATCATATCAAAATATGAGGATACAGAAATTTATCTTTTCTTGTAAATAATGATACAAATTATAATGTGAAAAATCAAATAAGACTGGACTAAGCATTGTTAAAGAAGATGGATGCATCAAAAACATTGATTGGTATGCAATTTCTTACTGTAAAGTTAAAACACAAGCACAATGTCACACTCTCAACACAAGCATGCTTCTATTATTACATTCTTATACCAACATGCTCATGTACTACTAGTTAGAATTTATAATAACATCTTATATTGGTCTTTTTTTCATCTTAGTTATATTTCAAACTTGATAAGGACTTAGTTCCATGTATCAAAACTTATCATCTTCCCTCTTAATCTATTCAAGTTTACAGGAATATATGAGGATTTCTGGTGCAGAGTTGATTTCAAGCAGTCGATCTACATTGGTACTAATATCCAAAAATAATTTTACATAAGAGAAGAAAATACAATAATTTCTAGATCTTCCTTGATTTCTGAAGTCCAAGTAGAATCAACAACAACATGCTGCACACAGCCCAAAATTAATGCACAATCTTTTAAAGAGGAGAAAAGATGAGAAGCATGAATGTATTTTCTGTAAATGATAATCAGTATTACAGTAGAAAGACACCTTTTGAAACCCTAAAACACCAATCAAACATAAACTATAAGGCTCCCTGAAGAAGGATGTCATGTACTAACCAATAAAAACATAAAACTATATACTCGAAAAGGACTGAGACCCATGTCAATACGTTCCCAAGGCTGACTAGCAGTATACTCCTAAATAAAACATTCCACCTAAGAAATATTATACCTAGAAAAGGACTGAAACTTTCAAGACAATGATGTTGCTTCCTTTGCGATACAAACTTTCAAGACGTGCAAACTTTCTACTAATTATGTCTGAACTTTGATTTTGACAATGAAAATGATAAGCATGAACTGATGCATATCAAGCTTATAATAATCATGAACTGATGCGTATCAGCTACAACAACAAAACAATCATTGCAAGCACATCCATAAGGCTTCCAGTAGTATAAGATGGTTACCAAACATCTTCAAAATGATATCCATAATCCCTCAAGCACAAACTAGCTCCAACAATCAGATAAAGGAAAAATGTAAAAGCTTACAAAGTATCACAGATAATTTCTCCTAGCCCTAGATTTAGATCAATCAAACTATTAAAAAAATCTAGGATACTGCCCAAACAAGCATAAAAGAAATCAGAAAAAAAAAGGGTTTCAAGGTTTTTTTAGGAAGAAGCAGAGAAGAAAGAGGAGAGAAGTTCTTACCTGAGCAAGATGTTGGCGGAGGAGGGATGCCACGAAGAGCAGCGGACGGGCGAAGTGGGAGGAGAGGGGAGACTCTGCTCCGGCGAGGATAGTCGACGAAGGGCAATCTTGAGCAGCGGACGGCCGGAGTGGGAGGATGGGAGAGGGCTCGATCAGGAGTGGGATAAATGAAGGTCTTACCAGAGCAAGATGTTGGCGGAGGAGGGAGGCCATGAAGAGCAGCGGACGGGTAGAGTGGAAGGAGAGGGGAGACTCTACTCAGACAAGGAGAGTCGACGAAGGGAAATCTCGAGCAGCGAGCGACCGAAGTGGGAGGATGGGAGAGGGCTTGATCAGGAGTGGGAGTGAGAGAAGGTCTTACTTAAGCTAGATGTTGGTGGAGGAGGGAGGCCACGAAGAGCAGCAGACGAGCGAAGTGGGAGGAGAGGGGAGACTCTGCTCTGATGAGGAGAGTCGATGAAGGGTGATCTTGAGCAGTGGACGGTCGGAGTGGGAGGATGGAAGAGGGCTCGATCGGGTTCCAAGGTGGCTAGGGCTTAATGGTCGGCGATGGATGCCGATGCCGATTTCGATTTAGGGATTTAATCGAGGAATCGAAGAGGGGTAGCTGATGCGGGACTAAATATGCATGCAAAGTATTTTTGTATTTTTATATGCTGAGTTAGGTGTCAAAATTTCAAAAATAAAGCCAATATCTAAAGTAGAGAGTTCTACAAAAATTTCAGAAGAAGTTGCATGTAAAATAGACCCTAAAATGATAGAGAAGAGGACCTCTGAGGTTGAGAAGCCCCGGTTGGGCTAGTTCTCCTTCAATATGGCTATTGGCGAGTCAAGGAGGTGTACCTGATAGGATCTTGCTAATGAATCCTTGTAGAGATCATTCTTCGCTCCCGGATGCAGCCTAGAAGATCAAGCCGAAGATCCCGCGGATCCATGGCTTTCAATCTGGTGACTCGATTGCTAGCCGACTGAAATCTTGGATTAGTAGACTCCGAGGAACCTGCAAATCGCCTATCAGGGGTTAGAAAACGATATATGAATCAAATAAAAATCAGAAAATAGCAAGGAAAAAGATGAGTTTGTGTTGGATGGCCAAGGTTGAAGAAGATGGCTTATAGGGTTTTAATGGTGGCTGGAGGCAGCATGTAGAAGGCTAGGAAGAAGAAAAGTTTCACATAGATTTCCATTAGCACAGAGCAAGCACATAGCAGTAGAATAAAAACTCAATATATTTCATGAATAAATTTTCAATACATGAGAGGGGGGCCCCTTATATAGTGTCACAAAACTTAGGGCCCAAGCAAATGCAAATGAAGAACATATGGGGTGCCCACCTTTTTTCCTAAAGTGTGGGGCTGAATACAAGGAAGGAGGCTCTCTCATGCCATACAAAACTCCTCCAATTCAAGAAAGTATTGGGTGGCCAAGAGGAGACCATGAGGGGTGCCAAAAATCTTCCTTCTTAGGCTGGATGTGGTCCATAACATTCCTAAGCAGGTGTCCATGAATATGGTGCTTGAAGTATATCCGTAGGTGTGTGGACTTCTTGTGGTTGGGGCGTGGAAGGGATGTGCTGGCATGTGGACATCAACTCCTCAAGCATGGGCCGACTTCAAGTTCCTCCAAGTAGTCCTAGGGCATCGCCATCCAGGGTGTGACTAGGACTCCATGCGGCTGCCGAGGTGGCACACTAGGTGTTGTCCTTCATAAGCTTGGGTCTTCTTAGATTCAACTTGATGATTACAAGACTCATAATATGACTAGCTCATTATGAGCTGACTTGACTGACTGATCCAAACCCTACTAGTATAAATCAAACTCTAAATACATGACTCAAATGATGAAGGCCCAAAAAGAACATGACTTAGGGGCCAAAAGAAAACTCAATTAGGATAAGCCTTTATTATAAATTGGACTCAAACATTACTAAGTAATCTACAGAGGGCTGAGAAGCCTCTATCTTATTCTGGTGCCTCTAGTGTCCGCACCAATTCTTCCGGGATGGGAGGAACTCGACCCTGTCGAGCAAGGATCACACTGGCTCACATATCTCTTGAGAAGGTCTGGGTCGAGGCGCTACAAGTCCTCTTGAGAAATCCATGAATCATCTGATTCTAGTCGGCCTTGCCATCAGACCAGGTAGCGTTAATAGCCATGCCCTGGGTCATGATAGTTTGATCATCCAGGATACGCTCGATCCATTCTCCTCTCTTAGGCCAATTTATTTGTGGACACTCTAGGCTAGGGTCACTCACAAGGGATGGAGTAGGTCCAAAGGCCTCACTAGGTATTGCTGTCGATTCCCTATACTCAACCAGGTCTACGATATTGAAGGTAGAACTAATGCCAAATTTTGGGGACAAACTAACACAGGCATTGGGTCCAACCTTCTCTATCACTCTAAAGGGTCCAGCTCCGTGAGCATGAAGTTTCTTAACAGTTCTGGGTGGGAACCACTCAAGACTAAGTCTAATCATAATAGAATCTCCAACATTAAATTTCTTGGCTCTTTTCCGGGAATTAGCCAGTTTGTTTCAAAATTAATGCTTAATGCGGATGATGCACCTGACTTGTACTGACACCTAACAAAAATGCATACTCAACTATGCATTCCTATTGAGAGAAACTCTATTGGACTCTTTGGGCCTAAACCTAACATACTATAGACTCTCTAGGTTTGACCCTGGTTTGGCATGCACATGAAAATTTATAATGGACTCCTAACAAATGCCATAAGGTCTTCCAAAAGTAGGTTGCAAACCTAGCATACTCAAAGGACTGGTGTAACTGAACGACCTCAACAAAGTGTAATTAGAAAGTTTGGAGAATATTAGAAGCCTTAGGGTAGGGCAGGAAATAAGAATCGGAGTCTTGGGGTAATCCATTGGAAACATGAAAGACCTTGGTTACTAGGGATGACCTTAAGATTTGAACTTTGATCTATGGATGACATAAGGTCCACTTGAAGGATGGAGAATTTGGTCATTGCAAGTGCAAGGTCTTTAAGGAAGGATGATTTAATCAGTTCAAGAAAAAGGTCATCGACTGGGGTTAGAGGAATGAACTCTTCGTGAGGATACTGAATGAGGCTTGAGGTTGAGGCTAAAGGAGTGGGCTCTTCCTAAGGGTATTGATTTATAGGAACCAAGTCTTTACTAATTTCCTGTTGTTCTATTACTTCAGGACTATGCTCTACAATTTCATCTTTGCCTAGGGTTTCCTCAGGCAAGGTAATAAAGTGATCCTCCTGAAAGTCTTCTCCGTCATATTCATCTACTAAACTTATGTCAGCCTTATATATCTTTACAACCAGTTCTTCCTCAGGCTCATTAATGGGTTCAGGGGTCTTTTCCTTACAAACTAATGGGATAGGAGTAGTAGATGGTTTGAAGGACTTTGCCTAAGAATTGGTCTAGAGGTGCTAATCATGCTGGGCTTAGGTTGGCTCCCCATGAGTTCCTTTTGATAAGACTCGAATTTCCTAGCAATCAGATAAGCTTCCTCTAGAGTATGAATTTCTTATTGAAATAATTTTTCTAGATGTCCCTACGTAGGCCAGCTTAAAACCTCGATATAATCTTATACTCAGGTTCAACTGTGTTGCATCTCCTAATAAACTCATTAAATTAGTCAGTGTATTCAGACACAGTCTTATTACCTTGTCTCAAATTGTACCATTGTTCTAAAAGTTGGTGCTTATAAAATCTACCTAGGTACTTTGTTCTTAACTTACTTCTCATGGATCTCCAAGTAAGTATTTTATCTCCCCATTGATAACATTCATCTTCAATATCTTTCCAGTATCACCTAGCATGTCGGATTAGCTTACGTGTGGCCAATCTAACTTTTCCTAACTCCATCATCTGAGTGTACTCAAAATACTGATCCATTCTTTCTTCCCAATCAATATACACCTCAGGATCTAGGCTTCCATCAAAAGTGGGTGCATAGGGTTGGGTGTGTCTAACAGGTTTTTCCTCTTGGTCCACCAAGTATGGGTATGGGCTTACAGGGTTAGACTCAGGGGCAAGATCATGATGATAAGCTCGTGGATCAAAGGTACTGGGCCTAGGTGATCTGAATTCAGCATGGGTCCTACGGGCTCCTTCATAGGTCAAAGAATGTTCACCTATTCGATCAAGCCTGTGGGGTTCAAGAGAGTTAGGTCAAATATGGGCCTTAGGGAGTCTAAGGGACATGGTTGATGGGCTAATGTGCTCCTAATCTAGTGGACATAGAAGACACAAGACAATGGACTTTTGACCTAGTGCACATGCAAGACACAAGACAAATCGACTAGGGCTACCTAGACCTAGAGACCAAACAGAATGGGTCGACTCAACTTACACTCAACACAACCCCTAGTCCTTCCACTAGCCAGGTAAAAGGTGGGATGGTGGAAGGGGCCCCCTACTTTTGCAGAGATCCAATTAAGGAACCACCGATCCACTTAGGGCGTTTGCCTCTGGACCTCTAGCCTAGACACCAACTTCCAGTAATAGGAGATGTATTGGGTGCACTAGTCTTTCCACAAAGATTGGACCCGACCTGTTGGTATCCCTAGCTCACTAGAGCAAATTAGGTCTAATTAATTTCAATTAGGTTGGGCTCGAATGCAAGGGTTGTTGTTTTGGGCTAAGGAGAGGTGATCAAATCCTCCCCCCATATGACATATTGAGATTGCCCTTAGAGTAGCTTATGCACATGATGACATACATATGAATATGCAATTAGGGTTTCTATGTGTTTGTATTTTTTTTATTTTTTTTTGTATTTTTTTGCATAAATATAATATACAGAAAATGACCTAATATGTAGAAAATATGTCAAAAATTTAGGATATGCAAAAATTATACCAAAAGAATCTTAAACTTGCTGAAATTAGCTTTGCTGAAAAATCAGGGCAGAACTATTCTCAGGAAGTATTTCGATAGGAAGAAAATCTACAAACCGAAATAATTCATGAGAAAATTATAGAAAATACTTTCAACTATAAGAAATTCAAAAAAATAAAAATTATATTTTTCTGAATTACCTGTATACAGAAATAATTAAAATAGCAGACTATATACTGTGATGGCCGAGATGCAAAATTAACTAAAGATGCTCTTTATTTTCTTCTTTAGGGATCAATCACAGCGGCACCCTTACACACCATAGAAGATCCCTTTGATTTGGAAGAGAGGGTCTTGCAGCCCTACTTGTCTCCAATGACCGGATGGCCATAGTGAAGCACCCGATCCGAATATTCAAAAAGAAACTGAGCCCAAACATGCTCTGATACCCAATAATGCGGGACTAAATATGCATGCAAAGTATTTTTTGTATTTTTATATATTGAGTTAAGTGTCTAAATCCAAAAAATCAAGCCAAGATCTAAAGTAGAGAGTTCTACAAAAATTTTAGAAGTTGTTGCATGCAAAATAGACCCTAAAATAATAGAGAAGAGGACCAACGAGGCTGAGAAGCTCCGGTTGGGCAAGTTCTCCTTCAATATGGCTACTGACGAGTCGAGAGGGTGTACCTGACAAGATCTTGCTAATGAATTCTTGCAGAGGTTACTCTTTGCTCCCGGATATGGCATGGAAGAACAAGTCGAGGACCTCACGGATCCGTAGCTTTTAATTCGGTGACCCGATTGGTAGGCCGCCTAAAATCCTGGATTCGTAGACTCCGAGGGACCTGCAAATCGCCTGTCAGAGGTTAAAAAATGATATAGGAACGAAATAAAAATCAGAAAACATCAAGGAAAAATATGAGTTTGTGTTGGACGGCCAAGGTTGAAGAAGATGGCTTCTAGGGTTTTGAGGGTGGTTGGAGGCAGGGCGCAGGAGGCTAGGAAGAAGAAGGGGTTCACACAGATTCCTCTTAGCACAGAGCAAGCACATAGCAGTAGAATAAAAACTCAATATATTTCATGAATAAATTTTCAATACATGAGAGGGGGGCCCCTTATATAGTGTCACAAAACTTAGGGCCCAAGCAAATGCAAATGAAGAACATATGGGGTGCCCACCTTTTTTCCTAAAGTGTGGGGCTGAATACAAGGAAGGAGGCTCTCTCATGCCATACAAAACTCCTCCAATTCAAGCAAGTATTGGGTGGCCAAGAGGAGACCATGAGGGGTGCCAAAAATCTTCCTTCTTGGGCTGGATGTGGTCCATAACATTCCTAAGCAGGTGTCCATGAATATGGTGCTTGAAGTATATCCGTAGGTGTGTGGACTTCTTGTGGTTGGGGCGTGGAAGGGATGTGCTGGCAAGTGGACATCAACTCCTCAAGCATGGGCCGACTTCAAGTTCCTCCAAGTAGTCCTAGGGCATCACCATCCAGGGTGTGATCGGGACTCCATGCGGCTGCCGAGGTGGCACACTAGGTGTTGTCCTTCATAAGCTTGGGTCTTCTTAGATTCAACTTGATGATTACAAGACTCATAATATGACTAGCTCATTATGAGCTGACTTGACTGACTGATCCAAACCCTACTAGTATAAATCAAACTCTAAATACATGACTCAAATGATGAAGGCCCAAAAAGAACATGACTTAGGGGCCAAAAGAAAACTCAATTAGGATAAGCCTTTATTATAAATTGGACTCAAACATTACTAAGTAATCTACAGAGGGCTGAGAAGCCTCTATCTTATTCTGGTGCCTCTGGTGTCCGCACCAATTCTTCCGGGATGGGAGGAACTCGACCCTGTCGAGCAAGGATCACACTGGCTCACATATCTCTTGAGAAGGTCAGGGTCGAGGCGCTACAAGTCCTCTTGAGAAATCCATGAATCATCTAATTCTAGTCGGCCTTGCCATCAGACCAGGTAGCGTTAATAGCCACGCCCGGGTCATGATAGTTTGATCATCCAGGATACGCTCGATCCATTCTCCTCTCTTAGGCCAATTTATTTGTGGACACTCTAGGCTAGGGTCACTCACAAGGGATGGAGTAGGTCCAAAGGCCTCACTAGGTATTGCTGTCGATTCCCTATACTCAACCAGGTCTACGATATTGAAGGTAGAACTAATGCCAAATTTTGGGGACAAACTAACACAGGCATTGGGTCCAACCTTCTCTATCACTCTAAAGGGTCCAGCTCCGTGAGCATGAAGTTTCTTAACAGTTCTGGGTGGGAACCACTCAAGACTAAGTCTAATCATAATAGAATCTCCAACATTAAATTTCTTGGCTCTTTTCCGGGAATTAGCCAGTTTGTTTCAAAATTAATGCTTAATGCGGATGATGCACCTGACTTGTACTGACACCTAACAAAAATGCATACTCAACTATGCATTCCTATTGAGAGAAACTCTATTGGACTCTTTGGGCCTAAACCTAACATACTATAGACTCTCTAGGTTTGACCCTGGTTTGGCATGCACATGAAAATTTATAATGGACTCCTAACAAATGCCATAAGGTCTTCCAAAAGTAGGTTGCAAACCTAGCATACTCAAAGGACTGGTGTAACTGAACGACCTCAACAAAGTGTAATTGGAAAGTTTAGAGAATATTAGAAGCCTTAGGGTAGGGCAGGAAATAAGAATCAGAGTCTTGGGGTAATCCATTGGAAACATGAAAGACCTTGGTTACTAGGGATGACCTTAAGATTTGAACTTTGATCTATGGATGACATAAGGTCCACTTGAAGGATGGAGAATTTGGTCATTGCAAGTGCAAGGTCTTTAAGGAAGGATGACTTAATCAGTTCAAGAAAAAGGTCATCGACTGGGGTTAGAGGAATGAACTCTTCGTGAGGATACTGAATGAGGCTTGAGGTTGAGGCTAAAGGAGTGGGCTCTTCCTAAGGGTATTGATTTATAGGAACCAAGTCTTTACTAATTTCCTGTTGTTCTATTACTTCAGGACTATGCTCTACAATTTCATCTTTGCCTAGGGTTTCCTCAGGCAAGGTAATAAAGTGATCCTCCTGAAAGTCTTCTCCTTCGTATTCATCTACTAAACTTATGTCAGCCTCATATATCTTTACAACCAGTTCTTCCTCAGGCTCATTAATGGGTTCAGGGGTCTTTTCCTTACAAACTAATGGGATAGGAGTAGTAGATGGTTTGAAGGACTTTGCCTAAGAATTGGTCTAGAGGTGCTAATCATGCTGGGCTTAGGTTGGCTCCCCATGAGTTCCTTTTGATAAGACTCGAATTTCCTAGCAATCAGATAAGCTTCCTCTAGAGTATGAATTTCTTATTGAAATAATTTTTCTAGATGTCCCTACGTAGGCCAGCTTAAAACCTCGATATAATCTTATACTCAGGTTCAACTGTGTTGCATCTCCTAATAAACTCATTAAATTAGTCAGTGTATTCAGACACAGTCTTATTACCTTGTCTCAAATTGTACCATTGTTCTAAAAGTTGGTGCTTATAAAATCTACCTAGGTACTTTGTTCTTAACTTACTTCTCATGGATCTCCAAGTAAGTATTTTATCTCCCCATTGATAACATTCATCTTCAATATCTTTCCAGTATCACCTAGCATGTCGGATTAGCTTACGTGTGGCCAATCTAACTTTTCCTAACTCCATCATCTGAGTGTACTCAAAATACTGATCCATTCTTTCTTCCCAATCAATATACACCTCAGGATCTAGGCCTCCATCAAAAGTGGGTGCATAGGGTTGGGTGTGTCTAACAGGTTTTTCCTCTGGGTCCACCAAGTATGGGTATGGGCTTATAGGGTTAGACTCAGGGGCAAGATCATGATGATAAGCTCGTGGATCAAAGGTACTGGGCCTAGGTGATCTGAATTCAGCATGGGTCCTACGGGCTCCTTCATAGGTCAAAGAATGTTCACCTATTCGATCAAGCCTATGGGGTTCAAGAGAGTTAGGTCAAATATGGGCCTTAGGGAGTCTAAGGGACATGGTTGATGGGCTAATGTGCTCCTAATCTAGTGGACATAGAAGACACAAGACAATGGACTTTTGACCTAGTGCACATGCAAGACACAAGACAAATCGACTAGGGCTACCTAGACCTAGAGACCAAACAGAATGGGTCGACTCAACTTACACTCAACACAACCCCTAGTCCTTCCACTAGCCAGGTAAAAGGTGGGATGGTGGAAGGGGCCCCTACTTTTGCAGAGATCCAATTAAGGAACCACCGATCCACTTAGGGCGTTTGCCTCTGGACCTCTAGCCTAGACACCAACTTCCAGTAATAGGAGATGTATTGGTTGCACTAGTCTTTCCACAAAGATTGGACCCGACCTGTTGGTATCCCTAGCTCACTAGAGCAAATTAGGTCTAATTAATTTCAATTAGGTTGGGCTCGAATGCAAGGGTTGTTGTTTTGGGCTAAGGAGAGGTGATCAAATCCTCCCCCCATATGACATATTGAGATTGCCCTTAGAGTAGCTTATGCACATGATGACATGCATATGAAGATACAATTAGGGTTTCTATGTGTTTGTATTTTTTTTTCTTTTTTTTTGTATTTTTTTGCATAAATATAATATACAGAAAATGACCTAATATGTAGAAAATATGTCAAAAATTTAGGATATGCAAAAATTATACCAAAAGAATCTTAAACTTGCTGAAATTAGCTTTGCTGAAAAATCAGGGCAGAACTATTCTCAGGAAGTATTTCGATAGGAAGAAAATCTACAAACCGAAATAATTCATGAGAAAATTATAAAAATACTTTCAACTATAAGAAATTCAAAAAAATAAAAATTATATTTTTCTGATTTAACTGCAGACAGAAATAATTAAAATAGCAGACTATATACTGTGATGGCCGAGATGCAAAATTAACTAAAGATGCTCTTTATTTTCTTCTTTAGGGATCAATCACAGCGGCACCCTTACACACCATAGAAGATCCCTTTGATTTGGAAGAGAGGGTCTTGCAGCCCTACTTGTCTCCAATGACCGGATGGCCATAGTGAAGCACCCGATCCGAATATTCAAAAAGAAACTGAGCCCAAACATGCTCTGATACCCAATAATGCGGGACTAAATATGCATGCAAAGTATTTTTTGTATTTTTATATATTGAGTTAAGTGTCTAAATCCAAAAAATCAAGCCAAGATCTAAAGTAGAGAGTTCTACAAAAATTTTAGAAGTAGTTGCATGCAAAATAGACCCTAAAATAATAGAGAAGAGGACCAACGAGGCTGAGAAGCTCCGGTTGGGCAAGTTCTCCTTCAATATGGCTACTGACGAGTCGAGAGGGTGTACCTGACAAGATCTTGCTAATGAATTCTTGCAGAGGTTACTCTTTGCTCCCGGATGTGGCATGGAAGAACAAGTCGAGGACCTCGCGGATCCGTAGCTTTTAATTCGGTGACCCGATTGGTAGGCCGACTAAAATCCTGGATTCGTAGACTCTGAGGGACCTGCAAATCGCCTGTCAGAGGTTAAAAAATGATATAGGAACGAAATAAAAATCAGAAAACATCAAGGAAAAATATGAGTTTGTGTTGGACGGCCAAGGTTGAAGAAGATGGCTTCTAGGGTTTTGAGGGTGGTTGGAGGCAGGACGCAGGAGGCTAGGAAGAAGAAGGGGTTCACACAGAATCCTCTTAGCACAGAGCAAGCACATAGCAGTAGAATAAAAACTCAATATATTTCATGAATAAATTTTCAATACATGAGAGGGGGGCCCTTATATAGTGTCACAAAACTTAGGGCCAAGCAAATGCAAATGAAGAACATATGGGGTGCCCACCTTTTTTCCTAAAGTGTGGGGCTGAATACAAGGAAGGAGGCTCTCTCATGCCATACAAAACTCCTCCAATTCAAGCAAGTATTGGGTGGCCAAGAGGAGACCATGAGGGGTGCCAAAAATCTTCCTTCTTGGGCTGGATGTGGTCCATAACATTCCTAAGCAGGTGTCCATGAATATGGTGCTTGAAGTATATCCGTAGGTGTGTGGACTTCTTGTGGTTGGGGCGTGGAAGGGATGTGCTGGCAAGTGGACATCAACTCCTCAAGCATGGGCCGACTTCAAGTTCCTCCAAGTAGTCCTAGGGCATCACCATCCAGGGTGTGATCGGGACTCCATGCGGCTGCCGAGGTGGCACACTAGGTGTTGTCCTTCATAAGCTTGGGTCTTCTTAGATTCAACTTGATGATTACAAGACTCATAATATGACTAGCTCATTATGAGCTGACTTGACTGACTGATCCAAACCCTATAGTATAAATCAAACTCTAAATACATGACTCAAATGATGAAGGCCCAAAAAGAACATGACTTAGGGGCCAAAAGAAAACTCAATTAGGATAAGCCTTTATTATAAATTGGACTCAAACATTACTAAGTAATCTACAGAGGGCTGAAGCCTCTATCTTATTATGGTGCCTCTGGTGTCCGCACCAATTCTTCCGGGATGGGAGGAACTCGACCCTGTCGAGCAAGGATCACACTGGCTCACATATCTCTTGAGAAGGTCTGGGTCGAGGCGCTACAAGTCCTCTTGAGAAATCCATGAATCATCTAATTCTAGTCGGCCTTGCCATCAGACCAGGTAGCGTTAATAGCCACGCCCCGGGTCATGATAGTTTGATCATCCAGGATACGCTCGATCCATTCTCCTCTCTTAGGCCAATTTATTTGTGGACACTCTAGGCTAGGGTCACTCACAAGGGATGGAGTAGGTCCAAAGGCCTCACTAGGTATTGCTGTCGATTCCCTATACTCAACCAGGTCTACGATATTGAAGGTAGAACTAATGCCAAATTTGGGGGACAAACTAACACAGGCATTGGGTCCAACTTCTCTATCACTCTAAAGGGTCCAGCTCCGTGAGCATGAAGTTTCTTAACAGTTCTGGGTGGGAACCACTCAAGACTAAGTCTAATCATAATAGAATCTCCAACATTAAATTCTTGGCTCTTTTCCGGGAATTAGCCAGTTTGTTTCAAAATTAATGCTTAATGCGGATGATGCACCTGACTTGTACTGACACCTAACAAAAATGCATACTCAACTATGCATTCCTATTGAGAGAAACTCTATTGGACTCTTTGGGCCTAAACCTAACATACTATAGACTCTCTAGGTTTGACCCTGGTTTGGCATGCACATGAAATTTATAATGGACTCCTAACAAATGCCATAAGGTCTTCCAAAAGTAGGTTGCAATCCTAGCATACTCAAAGGACTGGTGTAACTGAACGACCTCAACAAAGTGTAATTGGAAAGTTTGGAGAATATTAGAAGCCTTAGGGTAGGGCAGGAAATAAGAATCGGAGTCTTGGGGTAATCCATTGGAAACATGAAAGACCTTGGTTACTAGGGATGACCTTAAGATTTGAACTTTGATCTATGGATGACATAAGGTCCACTTGAAGGATGGAGAATTGGTCATTGCAAGTGCAAGGTCTTTAAGGAAGGATGACTTAATCAGTTCAAGAAAAAGGTCATCGACTGGGGTTAGAGGAATGAACTCTTCGTTGGATACTGAATGAGGCTTGAGGTTGAGGCTAAAGGAGTGGGCTCTTCCTAAGGGTATTGATTTATAGGAACCAAGTCTTTACTAATTTCCTGTTGTTCTATTACTTCAGGACTATGCTCTACAATTTCATCTTTGCCTAGGGTTTCCTCAGGCAAGGTAATAAAGTGATCCTCCTGAAAGTCTTCTCCTTCGTATTCATCTACTAAACTTATGTCAGCCTCATATATCTTTACAACCAGTTCTTCCTCAGGCTCATTAATGGGTTCAGGGGTCTTTTCCTTACAAACTAATGGGATAGGAGTAGTAGATGGTTTGAAGGACTTTGCCTAAGAATTGGTCTAGAGGTGCTAATCATGCTGGGCTTAGGTTGGCTCCCCATGAGTTCCTTTTGATAAGACTCGAATTTCCTAGCAATCAGATAAGCTTCCTCTAGAGTATGAATTTCTTATTGAAAATTTTTCTAGATGTCCCTACGTAGGCCAGCTTAAAACCTCGATATAATCTTATACTCAGGTTCAACTGTGTTGCATCTCCTAATAAACTCATTAAATTAGTCAGTGTATTCAGACACAGTCTTATTACCTTGTCTCAAATTGTACCATTGTTCTAAAAGTTGGTGCTTATAAAATCTACCTAGGTACTTTGTTCTTAACTTACATCTCATGGATCCAAGTAAGTATTTTATCTCCCCATTGATAACATTCATCTTCAATATCTTTCCAGTATCACCTAGCATGTCGGATTAGCTTACGTGTGGCCAATCTAACTTTTCCTAACTCCATCATCTGAGTGTACTCAAAATACTGATCCATTCTTTCTTCCCAATCAATATACACCTCAGGATCTAGGCTTCCATCAAAAGTGGGTGCATAGGGTTGTGTGTGTCTAACAGGTTTTTCCTCTGGGTCCACCAAGTATGGGTATGGGCTTATAGGGTTAGACTCAGGGGCAAGATCATGATGATAAGCTCGTGGATCAAAGGTACTGGGCCTAGGTGATCTGAATTCAGCATGGGTCCTACGGGCTCCTTCATAGGTCAAAGAATGTTCACCTATTCGATCAAGCCTATGGGGTTCAAGAGAGTTAGGTCAAATATGGGCCTTAGGGAGTCTAAGGGACATGGTTGATGGGCTAATGTGCTCCTAATCTAGTGGACATAGAAGACACAAGACAATGGACTTTTGACCTAGTGCACATGCAAGACACAAGACAAATCGACTAGGGCTACCTAGACCTAGAGACCAAACAGAATGGGTCGACTCAACTTACACTCAACACAACCCCTAGTCCTTCCACTAGCCAGGTAAAAGGTGGGATGGTGGAAGGGGCCCCCTACTTTTGCAGAGATCCAATTAAGGAACCACCGATCCACTTAGGGCGTTTGCCTCTGGACCTCTAGCCTAGACACCAACTTCCAGTAATAGGAGATGTATTGGGTGCACTAGTCTTTCCACAAAGATTGGACCCGACCTGTTGGTATCCCTAGCTCACTAGAGCAAATTAGGTCTAATTAATTTCAATTAGGTTGGGCTCGAATGCAAGGGTTGTTGTTTTGGGCTAAGGAGAGGTGATCAAATCCTCCCCCATATGACATATTGAGATTGCCCTTAGAGTAGCTTATGCACATGATGACATACATATGAAGATGCAATTAGGGTTTCTATGTGTTTGTATTTTTTTTTCTTTTTTTTTGTATTTTTTTGCATAAATATAATATACAGAAAATGACCTAATATGTAGAAAATATGTCAAAAATTTAGGATATGCAAAAATTATACCAAAAGAATCTTAAACTTGCTGAAATTAGCTTTGCTGAAAAATCAGGGCAGAACTATTCTCAGGAAGTATTTCGATAGGAAGAAAATCTACAAACCGAAATAATTCATGAGAAAATTATAGAAAATACTTTCAACTATAAGAAATTCAAAAAAATAAAAATTATATTTTTCTGAGTTAACTGCAGACAGAAATAATTAAAATAGCAGACTATATACTGTGATGGCCGAGATGCAAAATTAACTAAAGATGCTCTTTATTTTCTTCTTTAGGGATCAATCACAGCGGCACCCTTACACACCATAGAAGATCCCTTTGATTTGGAAGAGAGGGTCTTGCAGCCCTACTTGTCTCCAATGACCGGATGGCCATAGTGAAGCACCCGATCCGAATATTCAAAAAGAAACTGAGCCCAAACATGCTCTGATACCCAATAATGCGGGACTAAATATGCATGCAAAGTATTTTTTGTATTTTTATATTGAGTTAAGTGTCTAAATCCAAAAAATCAAGCCAAGATCTAAAGTAGAGAGTTCTACAAAAATTTTAGAAGTAGTTGCATGCAAAATAGACCCTAAAATAATAGAGAAGAGGACCAACGAGGCTGAGAAGCTCCGGTTGGGCAAGTTCTCCTTCAATATGGCTACTGACGAGTCGAGAGGGTGTACCTGACAAGACAAGATCTTGCTAATGAATTCTTGCAGAGGTTACTCTTTGCTCCCGGATGTGGCATGGAAGAACAAGTCGAGGACCTCGCGGATCCGTAGCTTTTAATTCGGTGACCCGATTGGTAGGCCGACTAAAATCCTGGATTCGTAGACTCCGAGGGACCTGCAAATCGCCTGTCAGAGGTTAAAAAATGATATAGGAACGAAATAAAAATCAGAAAACATCAAGGAAAAATATGAGTTTGTGTTGGACGGCCAAGGTTGAAGAAGATGGCTTCTAGGGTTTTGAGGGTGGTTGGAGGCAGGGCGCAGGAGGCTAGGAAGAAGAAGGGGTTCACACAGATTCCTCTTAGCACAGAGCAAGCACATAGCAGTAGAATAAAAACTCAATATATTTCATGAATAAATTTTCAATACATGAGAGGGGGGCCCCTTATATAGTGTCACAAAACTTAGGGCCCAAGCAAATGCAAATGAAGAACATATGGGGTGCCCACCTTTTTTCCTAAAGTGTGGGGCTGAATACAAGGAAGGAGGCTCTCTCATGCCATAAAAACTCCTCCAATTCAAGCAAGTATTGGGTGGCCAAGAGGAGACCATGAGGGGTGCCAAAAATCTTCCTTCTTGGGCTGGATGTGGTCCATAACATTCCTAAGCAGGTGTCCATGAATATGGTGCTTGAAGTATATCCGTAGGTGTGTGGACTTCTTGTGGTTGGGGCGTGGAAGGGATGTGCTGGCATGTGGACATCAACTCCTCAAGCATGGGCCGACTTCAAGTTCCTCCAAGTAGTCCTAGGGCATCGCCATCCAGGGTGTGACTGGGACTCCATGCGGCTGCCGAGGTGGCACACTAGGTGTTGTCCTTCATAAGCTTGGGTCTTCTTAGATTCAACTTGATGATACAAGACTCATAATATGACTAGCTCATTATGAGCTGACTTGACTGACTGATCCAAACCCTAATAGTATAAATCAAACTCTAAATACATGACTCAAATGATGAAGGCCCAAAAAGAACATGACTTAGGGGCCAAAAGAAAACTCAATTAGGATAAGCCTTTATTATAAATTGGACTCAAACATTACTAAGTAATCTACAGAGGGCTGAGAAGCCTCTATCTTATTATGGTGCCTCTGGTGTCCGCACCAATTCTTCGGGATGGAGGAACTCGACCCTGTCGAGCAAGGATCACACTGGCTCACATATCTCTTGAGAAGGTCTGGGTCGAGGCGCTACAAGTCCTCTTGAGAAATCCATGAATCATCTGATTCTAGTCGGCCTTGCCATCAGACCAGGTAGCGTTAATAGCCACGCCCCGGGTCATGATAGTTTGATCATCCAGGATACGCTCGATCCATTCTCCTCTCTTAGGCCAATTTATTTGTGGACACTCTAGGCTAGGGTCACTCACAAGGGATGGAGTAGGTCCAAAGGCCTCACTAGGTATTGCTGTCGATTCCCTATACTCAACCAGGTCTACGATATTGAAGGTAGAACTAATGCCAAATTTTGGGGACAAACTAACACAGGCATTGGGTCCAACCTTCTCTATCACTCTAAAGGGTCCAGCTCCGTGAGCATGAAGTTTCTTAACAGTTCTGGGTGGGAACCACTCAAGACTAAGTCTAAATCATAATAGAATCTCCAACATTAAATTTCTTGGCTCTTTTCCGGGAATTAGCCAGTTTGTTTCAAAATAATGCTTAATGCGGATGATGCACCTGACTTGTACTGACACCTAACAAAAATGCATACTCAACTATGCATTCCTATTGAGAGAAACTCTATTGGACTCTTTGGGCCTAAACCTAACATACTATAGACTCTCTAGGTTTGACCCTGGTTTGGCATGCACATGAAAATTTATAATGGACTCCTAACAAATGCCATAAGGTCTTCCAAAAGTAGTTGCAATCCTAGCATACTCAAAGGACTGGTGTAACTGAACGACCTCAACAAAGTGTAATTGGAAAGTTTGGAGAATATTAGAAGCCTTAGGGTAGGGCAGGAAATAAGAATCGGAGTCTTGGGATAATCCATTGGAAACATGAAAGACCTTGGTTACTAGGGATGACCTTAAGATTTGAACTTTGATCTATGGATGACATAAGGTCCACTTGAAGGATGGAGAATTTGGTCATTGCAAGTGCAAGGTCCTTAAGGAAGGATGACTTAATCAGTTCAGAAAAAGGTCATCGACTGGGGTTAGAGGAATGAACTCTTCGTGAGGATACTGAATGAGGCTTGAGGTTGAGGCTAAAGGAGTGGGCTCTTCCTAAGGGTATTGATTTATAGGAACCAAGTCTTTACTAATTTCCTGTTGTTCTATTACTCAGGACTATGCTCTACAATTTCATCTTTGCCTAGGGTTTCCTCAGGCAAGGTAATAAAGTGATCCTCCTGAAAGTCTTCTCCTTCGTATTCATCTACTAAACTTATGTCAGCCTCATATATCTTTACAACCAGTTCTTCCTCAGGCTCATTAATGGGTTCAGGGGTCTTTTCCTTACAAACTAATGGGATAGGAGTAGTAGATGGTTTGAAGGACTTTGCCTAAGAATTGGTCTAGAGGTGCTAATCATGCTGGGCTTAGGTTGGCTCCCATGAGTTCCTTTTGATAAGACTCGAATTTCCTAGCAATCAGATAAGCTTCCTCTAGAGTATGAATTTCTTATTGAAATAATTTTCTAGATGTCCCTACGTAGGCCAGCTTAAAACCTCGATATAATCTTATACTCAGGTTCAACTGTGTTGCATCTCCTAATAAACTCATTAAATTAGTCAGTGTATTCAGACACAGTCTTATTACCTTGTCTCAAATTGTACCATTGTTCTAAAAGTTGGTGCTTATAAAATCTACCTAGGTACTTTGTTCTTAACTTACATCTCATGGATCTCCAAGTAAGTATTTTATCCCCATTGATAACATTCATCTTCAATATCTTTCCAGTATCACCTAGCATGTCGGATTAGCTTACGTGTGGCCAATCTAACTTTTCCTAACTCCATCATCTGAGTGTACTCAAAATACTGATCCATTCTTTCTTCCCAATCAATATACACCTCAGGATCTAGGCTTCCATCAAAAGTGGGTGCATAGGGTTGGGTGTGTCTAACAGGTTTTTCCTCTGGGTCCACCAAGTATGGGTATGGCTTATAGGGTTAGACTCAGGGGCAAGATCATGATGATAAGCTCGTGGATCAAGGTACTGGGCCTAGGTGATCTGAATTCAGCATGGGTCCTACGGGCTCCTTCATAGGTCAAAGAATGTTCACCTATTCGATCAAGCCTATGGGGTTCAAGAGAGTTAGGTCAAATATGGGCCTTAGGGAGTCTAAGGGACATGGTTGATGGGCTAATGTGCTCCTAATCTAGTGGACATAGAAGACACAAGACAATGGACTTTTGACCTAGTGCACATGCAAGACACAAGACAAATCGACTAGGGCTACCTAGACCTAGAGACCAAACAGAATGGGTCGACTCAACTTACACTCAACACAACCCCTAGTCCTTCCACTAGCCAGGTAAAGGTGGGATGGTGGAAGGGGCCCCCTACTTTTGCAGAGATCCAATTAAGGAACCACCGATCCACTTAGGGCGTTTGCCTCTGGACCTCTAGCCTAGACACCAACTTCCAGTAATAGGAGATGTATTGGGTGCACTAGTCTTTCACAAAGATTGGACCCGACCTGTTGGTATCCCTAGCTCACTAGAGCAAATTAGGTCTAATATTATTTTCAATTAGGTTGGGCTCGAATGCAAGGGTTGTTGTTTTTGGCTAAGGAGAGGTGATCAAATCCTCCCCCATATGACATATTGAGATTGCCCTTAGAGTAGCTTATGCACATGATGACATACATATGAAGATGCAATTAGGGTTTCTATGTGGTTGTATTTTTTTTTTCTTTTTTTTTTGTATTTTTTGCATAAATATAATATACAGAAAATGACCTAATATGTAGAAAATATGTCAAAATTTAGGATATGCAAAAATTATACCAAAAGAATCTTAAACTTGCTGAAATTAGCTTTGCTGAAAAATCAGGGCAGAAACTATTCAAGAAGTATTTCGATAGGAAGAAAATCTACAAACCGAAATAATTCATGAGAAAATTATAGAAAATACTTTCAACTATAAGAAATTCAAAAAAATAAAAATTATATTTTTCTGAGGTTACCTGCAGACAGAAATAATTAAAATAGCAGACTATATACTGTGATGGCCGAGATGCAAAATTAACTAAAGATGCTCTTTATTTTCTTCTTTGGGATCAATCACAGCGGCACCTTACACACCATAGAAGATCCTTTGATTTGGAAGAGAGGGTCTTGCAGCCCTACTTGTCTCCAATGACGGATGGCCATAGTGAAGCACCCGATCCGAATATTCAAAAAGAAACTGAGCCCAAAATGCGCTGATACCCAATAATGCGGGACTAAATGCATGCATGCAAAGTATTTTTTGTATTTTTATATATTGAGTTAAGTGTCTAAATCCCAAAAAATCAAGCCAAGATCTAAAGTAGAGAGTTCTACAAAATTTAGAAGTAGTTGCATGCAAAATAGACCCTAAAATAATAGAGAAGAGGACCAACGAGGCTGAGAAGCTCCGTTGGGCTAGTTCTCCTTCAATATGGCTACTGACGAGTCGAGAGGGTGTACCTGACAAGATCTTGCTAATGAATTCTTGCAGAGGTTACTCTTTGCTCCCGGATGTGGCATGGAAGAACAAGTCGAGGACCTCGCGGATCCGTAGCTTTTAATTCGGTGACCCGATTGGTAGGCCGACTAAAATCCTGGATTCGTAGACTCCGAGGGACCTGCAAATCGCCTGTCAGAGGTTAAAAATGATATAGGAACGAAATAAAAATCAGAAAACATCAAGGAAAAATATGAGTTTGTGTTGGGACGGCCAAGGTTGAAGAAGATGGCTTCTAGGGTTTTGAGGGTGGTTGGAGGCAGGGCGCAGGAGGCTAGGAAGAAGAAGGGTTCACACAGATTCCTCTTAGCACAGAGCAAGCACATAGCAGTAGAATAAAAACTCAATATATTTCATGAATAAATTTTCAATACATGAGAGGGGGGCCCCTTATATAGTGTCACAAAACTTAGGGCCCAAGCAAATGCAAATGAAGAACATATGGGGTGCCCACCTTTTTTCCTAAAGTGTGGGGCTGAATACAAGGAAGGAGGCTCTCTCATGCCATACAAAACTCCTCCAATTCAAGCAAGTATTGGGTGGCCAAGAGGAGACCATGAGGGGTGCCAAAAATCTTCCTTCTTGGCTGGATGTGGTCCATAACATTCCTAAGCAGGTGTCCATGAATATGGTGCTTGAAGTATATCCGTAGGTGTGTGGACTTCTTGTGGTTGGGGCGTGGAAGGGATGTGCTGGCATGTGGACATCAACTCCTCAAGCATGGGCCGACTTCAAGTTCCTCCAAGTAGTCCTAGGGCATCGCCATCCAGGTGTGACGGGACTCCATGCGGCTGCCGAGGTGGCACACTAGGTGTTGTCCTTCATAAGCTTGGGTCTTCTTAGATTCAACTTGATGATTACAAGACTCATAATATGACTAGCTCATTATGAGCTGACTTGACTGACTGATCCAAACCTACTAGTATAAATCAAACTCTAAATACATGACTCAAATGATGAAGGCCCAAAAAGAACATGACTTAGGGGCCAAAAGAAAACTCAATTAGGATAAGCCTTTATTATAAATTGGACTCAAACATTACTAAGTAATCTACAGAGGGCTGAGAAGCCTCTATCTTATTATGGTGCCTCTGGTGTCCGCACCAATTCTTCCGGGATGGGAGGAACTCGACCCTGTCGAGCAAGGATCACACTGGCTCACATATCTCTTGAGAAGGTCTGGGTCGAGGCGCTACAAGTCCTCTTGAGAAATCCATGAATCATCTGATTCTAGTCGGCCTTGCCATCAGACCAGATAGCGTTAATAGCCACGCCCCGGGTCATGATAGTTTGATCATCCAGGATACGCTCGATCCATTCTCCTCTCTTAGGCCAATTTATTTGTGGACACTCTAGGCTAGGGTCACTCACAAGGGATGGAGTAGGTCCAAAGGCCTCACTAGGTATTGCTGTCGATTCCCTATACTCAACCAGGTCTACGATATTGAAGGTAGAACTAATGCCAAATTTTGGGGACAAACTACACAGGCATTGGGTCCAACCTTCTCTATCACTCTAAAGGGTCCAGCTCCGTGAGCATGAAGTTTCTTAACAGTTCTGGGTGGAACCACTCAAGACTAAGTCTAATCATAATAGAATCTCCAACATTAAATTTCTTGGCTCTTTTCCGGGAATTAGCCAGTTTGTTTCAAAATTAATGCTTAATGCGGATGATGCACCTGACTTGTACTGACACCTAACAAAAATGCATACTCAACTATGCATTCCTATTGAGAGAACTCTATTGGACTCTTTGGGCCTAAACCTAACATACTATAGACTCTCTAGGTTTGACCCTGGTTTGGCATGCACATGAAAATTTATAATGGACTCCTAACAAATGCCATAAGGTCTTCCAAAAGTAGGTTGCAATCCTAGCATACTCAAGGACTGGTGTAACTGAACGACCTCAACAAAGTGTAATTGGAAAGTTTGGAGAATATTAGAAGCCTTAGGGTAGGGCAGGAAATAAGAATCGGAGTCTTGGGGTAATCCATTGGAAACATGAAAGACCTTGGTTACTAGGGATGACCTTAAGATTTGAACTTTGATCTATGGATGACATAAGGTCCACTTGAAGGATGGAGAATTTGGTCATTGCAAGTGCAAGGTCTTTAAGGAAGGATGACTTAATCAGTTCAAGAAAAAGGTCATCGACTGGGGTTAGAGGAATGAACTCTTCGTGAGGATACTGAATGAGGCTTGAGGTTGAGGCTAAAGGAGTGGCTCTTCCTAAGGGTATTGATTTATAGGAACCCAAGTCTTTACTATTTCCTGTTGTTCTATTACTTCAGGACTATGCTCTACAATTTCATCTTTGCCTAGGTTTCCTCAGGCAAGGTAATAAAGTGATCCTCCTGAAAGTCTTCTCCTTCGTATTCATCTACTAACTTATGTCAGCCTCATATATCTTTACACCAGTTCTTCCTCAGGCTCATTAATGGGTTCAGGGGTCTTTCCTTACAAACTAATGGGATAGGAGTAGTAGATGGTTGAAGGACTTTGCCTAAGAATTGGTCTAGAGGTGCTAATCATGCTGGGCTTAGGTTGGCTCCCCATGAGTTCCTTTTGATAAGACTCGAATTTCCTAGCAATCAGATAAGCTTCCTCTAGAGTATGAATTTCTTATTGAAATAATTTTCTAGATGTCCCTACGTAGGCCAGCTTAAAACCTCGATATAATCTTATACTCAGGTTCAACTGTGTTGCATCTCCTAATAAACTCATTAAATTAGTCAGTGTATTCAGACACAGTCTTATTACCTTGTCTCAAATTGTACCATTGTTCTAAAAGTGGTGCTTATAAAATCTACCTAGGTACTTTGTTCTTAACTTACTTCTCATGGATCTCCAAGTAAGTATTTTATCTCCCCATTGATAACATTCATCTTCAATATCTTTCCAGTATCACCTAGCATGTCGGATTAGCTTACGTGTGGCCAATCTAACTTTTCCTAACTCCATCATCTGAGTGTACTCAAAATACTGATCCATTCTTTCTTCCCAATCAATATACACCTCAGGATCTAGGCTTCCATCAAAAGTGGGTGCATAGGGTTGGGTGTGTCTAACAGGTTTTCCTCTGGGTCCACCAAGTATGGGTATGGGCTTATAGGGTTAGACTCAGGGGCAAGATCATGATGATAAGCTCGTGGATCAAAGGTACTGGGCCTAGGTGATCTGAATTCAGCATGGGTCCTACGGGCTCCTTCATAGGTCAAAGAATGTTCACCTATTCGATCAAGCCTATGGGGTTCAAGAGAGTTAGGTCAAATATGGGCCTTAGGGAGTCTAAGGGACATGGTTGATGGGCTAATGTGCTCCTAATCTAGTGGACATAGAAGACACAAGACAATGGACTTTTGACCTAGTGCACATGCAAGACACAAGACAAATCGACTAGGGCTACCTAGACCTAGAGACCAAACAGAATGGGTCGACTCAACTTACACTCAACACAACCCCTAGTCCTTCCACTAGCCAGGTAAAAGGTGGGATGGTGGAAGGGGCCCCCTACTTTTGCAGAGATCCAATTAAGGAACCACCGATCCACTTAGGGCGTTTGCCTCTGGACCTCTAGCCTAGACACCAACTTCCAGTAATAGGAGATGTATTGGGTGCACTAGTCTTTCCACAAAGATTGGACCCGACCTGTTGGTATCCCTAGCTCACTAGAGCAAATTAGGTCTAATAATTTCAATTAGGGTGGGCTCGAATGCAAGGGTTGTTGTTTTGGGCTAAGGAGAGGTGATCAAATCCTCCCCCCATATGACATATTGAGATTGCCCTTAGAGTAGCTTATGCACATGATGACATACATATGAAGATGCAATTAGGGTTTCTATGTGTTTGTATTTTTTTCTTTTTTTTTTGTATTTTTTTGCATAAATAATATACAGAAAATGACCTAATATGTAGAAAATATGTCAAAAATTTAGGATATGCAAAAATTATACCAAAAGAATCTTAAACTTGCTGAAATTAGCTTTGCTGAAAAATCAGGGCAGAACTATTCTCAGGAAGTATTTCGATAGGAAGAAAATCTACAAACCGAAATAATTCATGAGAAAATTATAGAAAATACTTTCAACTATAAGAAATTCAAAAATAAAAAATTATATTTTTCTGAGTTAACTGCAGACAGAAATAATTAAAATAGCAGACTATATACTGTGATGGCCGAGATGCAAAATTAACTAAAGATGCTCTTATTTTCTTCTTTAGGGATCAATCACAGCGGCACCCTTACACACCATAGAAGATCCCTTTGATTTGGAAGAGAGGGTCTTGCAGCCCTACTTGTCTCCAATGACCGGATGGCCATAGTGAAGCACCCGATCCGAATATTCAAAAAGAAACTGAGCCCAAACATGCTCTGATACCCAATAATGCGGGACTAAATATGCATGCAAAGTATTTTTTGTATTTTATATATTGAGTTAAGTGTCTAAATCCAAAAAATCAAGCCAAGATCTAAAGTAGAGAGTTCTACAAAAATTTTAGAAGTAGTTGCATGCAAAATAGACCCTAAAATAATAGAGAAGAGGACCAACGAGGCTGAGAAGCTCCGGTTGGGCAAGTTCTCCTTCAATATGGCTACTGACGAGTCGAGAGGGTGTACCTGACAAGATCTTGCTAATGAATTCTTGCAGAGGTTACTCTTTGCTCCCGGATGTGGCATGGAAGAACAAGTCGAGGACCTCGCGGATCCGTAGCTTTTAATTCGGTGACCCGATTGGTAGGCCGACTAAAATCCTGGATTCGTAGACTCCGAGGGACCTGCAAATCGCCTGTCAGAGGTTAAAAAATGATATAGGAACGAAATAAAAATCAGAAAACATCAAGGAAAAATATGAGTTTGTGTGGACGGCCAAGGTTGAAGAAGATGGCTTCTAGGGTTTTGAGGGTGGTTGGAGGCAGGGCGCAGGAGGCTAGGAAGAAGAAGGGGTTCACACAGATTCTCTTAGCACAGAGCAAGCACATAGCAGTAGAATAAAAACTCAATATATTTCATGAATAAATTTTCAATACATGAGAGGGGGGCCCCTTATATAGTGTCACAAAACTTAGGGCCCAAGCAAATGCAAATGAAGAACATATGGGGTGCCCACCTTTTTTCCTAAAGTGTGGGGCTGAATACAAGGAAGGAGGCTCTCTCATGCCATACAAAACTCCTCCAATTCAAGCAAGTATTGGGTGGCAAGAGGAGACCATGAGGGGTGCCAAAATCTTCCTTCTTGGGCTGGATGTGGTCCATAACATTCCTAAGCAGGTGTCCATGAATATGGTGCTTGAAGTATATCCGTAGGTGTGTGGACTTCTTGTGGTTGGGGCGTGGAAGGGATGTGCTGGCATGTGGACATCAACTCCTCAAGCATGGGCCGACTTCAAGTTCCTCCAAGTAGTCCTAGGGCATCGCCATCCAGGGTGTGATGGGACTCCATGCGGCTGCCGAGGTGGCACACTAGGTGTTGTCCTTCATAAGCTTGGGTCTTCTTAGATTCAACTTGATGATTACAAGACTCATAATATGACTAGCTCATTATGAGCTGACTTGACTGACTGATCCAAACCCTACTAGTATAAATCAAACTCTAAATACATGACTCAAATGATGAAGGCCCAAAAAGAACATGACTTAGGGGCCAAAAGAAAACTCAATTAGGATAAGCCTTTATTATAAATTGGACTCAAACATTACTAAGTAATCTACAGAGGGCTGAGAAGCCTCTATCTTATTCTGGTGCCTCTGGTGTCCGCACCAATTCTTCCGGGATGGGAGGAACTCGACCCTGTCGAGCAAGGATCACACTGGCTCACATATCTCTTGAGAAGGTCTGGGTCGAGGCGCTACAAGTCCTCTTGAGAAATCCATGAATCATCTGATTCTAGTCGGCCTTGCCATCAGACCAGGTAGCGTTAATAGCCACGCCCCGGGTCATGATAGTTTGATCATCCAGGATACGCTCGATCCATTCTCCTCTCTTAGGCAATTTATTTGTGGACACTCTAGGCTAGGGTCACTCACAAGGGATGGAGTAGGTCCAAAGGCCTCACTAGGTATTGCTGTCGATTCCCTATACTCAACCAGGTCTACGATATTGAAGGTAGAACTAATGCCAAATTTTGGGGACAAACTAACACAGGCATTGGGTCCAACCTTCTCTATCACTCTAAAGGGTCCAGCTCCGTGAGCATGAAGTTTCTTAACAGTTCTGGGTGGGAACCACTCAAGACTAAGTCTAATCATAATAGAATCTCCAACATTAAATTTCTTGGCTCTTTTCGGGAATTAGCCAGTTTGTTTCAAAATTAATGCTTAATGCGGATGATGCACCTGACTTGTACTGACACCTAACAAAAATGCATACTCAACTATGCATTCCTATTGAGAGAGAAACTCTATTGGACTCTTTGGGCCTAAACCTAACATACTATAGACTCTCTAGGTTTGACCCTGGTTTGGCATGCACATGAAAATTTATAATGGACTCCTAACAAATGCCATAAGGTCTTCCAAAAGTAGGTTGCAAACTAGCATACTCAAAGGACTGGTGTAACTGAACGACCTCAACAAAGTGTAATTGGAAAGTTTGGAGAATATTAGAAGCCTTAGGGTAGGGCAGGAAATAAGAATCGGAGTCTTGGGGTAATCCATTGGAAACATGAAAGACCTTGGTTACTAGGGATGACCTTAAGATTTGAACTTTGATCTATGGATGACATAAGGTCCACTTGAAGGATGGAGAATTTGGTCATTGCAAGTGCAAGGTCTTTAAGGAAGGATGACTTAATCAGTTCAAGAAAAAGGTCATCGACTGGGGTTAGAGGAATGAACTCTTCGTGAGGATACTGAATGAGGCTTGAGGTTGAGGCTAAAGGAGTGGGCTCTTCCTAAGGGTATTGATTTATAGGAACCAAGTCTTTACTAATTTCCTGTTGTTCTATTACTTCAGGACTATGCTCTACAATTTCATCTTTGCCTAGGGTTTCCTCAGGCAAGGTAATAAAGTGATCCTCCTGAAAGTCTTCTCCTTCGTATTCATCTACTAAACTTATGTCAGCCTCATATATCTTTACAACCAGTTCTTCCTCAGGCTCATTAATGGGTTCAGGGGTCTTTTCCTTACAAACTAATGGGATAGGAGTAGTAGATGGTTTGAAGGACTTTGCCTAAGAATTGGTCTAGAGGTGCTAATCATGCTGGGCTTAGGTTGGCTCCCATGAGTTCCTTTTGATAAGACTCGAATTTCCTAGCAATCAGATAAGCTTCCTCTAGAGTATGAATTTCTTATTGAAATAATTTTTCTAGATGTCCCTACGTAGGCCAGCTTAAAACCTCGATATAATCTTATACTCAGGTTCAACTGTGTTGCATCTCCTAATAAACTCATTAAATTAGTCAGTGTATTCAGACACAGTCTTATTACCTTGTCTCAAATTGTACCATTGTTCTAAAAGTTGGTGCTTATAAAATCTACCTAGGTACTTTGTTCTTAACTTACTTCTCATGGATCTCCAAGTAAGTATTTTATCTCCCATTGATAACATTCATCTTCAATATCTTTCCAGTATCACCTAGCATGTCGGATTAGCTTACGTGTGGCCAATCTAACTTTTCCTAACTCCATCATCTGAGTGTACTCAAAATACTGATCCATTCTTTCTTCCCAATCAATATACACCTCAGGATCTAGGCTTCCATCAAAAGTGGGTGCATAGGGTTGGGTGTGTCTAACAGGTTTTTCCTCTGGGTCCACCAAGTATGGGTATGGGCTTATAGGGTTAGACTCAGGGGCAAGATCATGATGATAAGCTCGTGGATCAAAGGTACTGGGCCTAGGTGATCTGAATTCAGCATGGGTCCTACGGGCTCCTTCATAGGTCAAAGAATGTTCACCTATTCGATCAAGCCTATGGGGTTCAAGAGAGTTAGGTCAAATATGGGCCTTAGGGAGTCTAAGGGACATGGTTGATGGGCTAATGCTCCTAATCTAGTGGACATAGAAGACACAAGACAATGGACTTTTGACCTAGTGCACATGCAAGACACAAGACAAATCGACTAGGGCTACCTAGACCTAGAGACCAAACAGAATGGGTCGACTCAACTTACACTCAACAAACCCCTAGTCCTTCCACTAGCCAGGTAAAAGGTGGGATGGTGGAAGGGGCCCCCTACTTTTGCAGAGATCCAATTAAGGAACCACCGATCCACTTAGGGCGTTTGCCTCTGGACCTCTAGCCTAGACACCAACTTCCAGTAATAGGAGATGTATTGGGTGCACTAGTCTTTCCACAAAGATTGGACCCGACCTGTTGGTATCCCTAGCTCACTAGAGCAAATTAGGTCTAATTAATTTCAATTAGGTTGGGCTCGAATGCAAGGGTTGTTGTTTTGGGCTAAGGAGAGGTGATCAAATCCTCCCCCCATATGACATATTGAGATTGCCCTTAGAGTAGCTTATGCACATGATGACATACATATGAAGATGCAATTAGGGTTTCTATGTTGTGTTTTTTTTTTTTTTTTTTTTTTTTTTGTATTTTTTTGCATAAATATAATATACAGAAAATGACCTAATATGTAGAAAATATGTCAAAAATTTAGGATATGCAAAAATTATACCAAAAGAATCTTAAACTTGCTGAAATTAGCTTTGCTGAAAAATCAGGGCAGAACTATTCTCAGGAAGTATTTCGATAGGAAGAAAATCTACAAACCGAAATAATTCATGAGAAAATTATAGAAAATACTTTCAACTATAAGAAATTCAAAAAAATAAAAATTATATTTTTCTGAGTTAACTGCAGACAGAAATAATTAAAATAGCAGACTATATACTGTGATGGCCGAGATGCAAAATTAACTAAAGATGCTCTTTTTTTCTTCTTTAGGGATCAATCACAGCGGCACCCTTACACACCATAGAAGATCCCTTTGATTTGGAAGAGAGGGTCTTGCAGCCCTACTTGTCTCCAATGACCGGATGGCCATAGTGAAGCACCCGATCCGAATATTCAAAAAGAAACTGAGCCCAAACATGCTCTGATACCCAATAATGCGGGACTAAATATGCATGCAAAGTATTTTTTGTATTTTTATATTGAGTTAAGTGTCTAAATCCAAAAAATCAAGCCAAGATCTAAAGTAGAGAGTTCTACAAAAATTTTAGAAGTAGTTGCATGCAAAATAGACCCTAAATAATAGAGAAGAGGACCAACGAGGCTGAGAAGCTCCGGTTGGGCAAGTTCTCCTTCAATATGGCTACTGACGAGTCGAGAGGGTGTACCTGACAAGATCTTGCTAATGAATTCTTGCAGAGGTTACTCTTTGCTCCCGGATGTGGCATGGAAGAACAAGTCGAGGACCTCGCGGATCCGTAGCTTTTAATTCGGTGACCCGATTGGTAGGCCGACTAAAATCCTGGATTCGTAGACTCCGAGGGACCTGCAAATCGCCTGTCAGAGGTTAAAAATGATATAGGAACGAAATAAAAATCAGAAAACATCAAGGAAAAATATGAGTTTGTGTTGGACGGCCAAGGTTGAAGAAGATGGCTTCTAGGGTTTTGAGGGTGGTTGGAGGCAGGCGCAGGAGGCTAGGAAGAAGAAGGGGTTCACACAGAATCCTCTTAGCACAGAGCAAGCACATAGCAGTAGAATAAAAACTCAATATATTTCATGAATAAATTTTCAATACATGAGAGGGGGGCCCCTTATATAGTGTCACAAAACTTAGGGCCCAAGCAAAGCAAATGAAGAACATATGGGGTGCCCACCTTTTTTCCTAAAGTGTGGGGCTGAATACAAGGAAGGAGGCTCTCTCATGCCATACAAAACTCCTCCAATTCAAGCAAGTATTGGGTGGCCAAGAGGAGACCATGAGGGGTGCCAAAAATCTTCCTTCTTGGGCTGGATGTGGTCCATAACATTCCTAAGCAGGTGTCCATGAATATGGTGCTTGAAGTATATCCGTAGGTGTGTGGACTTCTTGTGGTTGGGGCGTGGAAGGGATGTGCTGGCATGTGGACATCAACTCCTCAAGCATGGGCCGACTTCAAGTTCCTCCAAGTAGTCCTAGGGCATCGCCATCCAGGGTGTGATCGGGACTCCATGCGGCTGCCGAGGTGGCACACTAGGTGTTGTCCTTCATAAGCTTGGGTCTCTTAGATTCAACTTGATGATTACAAGACTCATAATATGACTAGCTCATTATGAGCTGACTTGACTGACTGATCCAAACCCTATAGTATAAATCAAACTCTAAATACATGACTCAAATGATGAAGGCCCAAAAAGAACATGACTTAGGGGCCAAAAGAAAACTCAATTAGGATAAGCCTTTATTATAAATTGGACTCAAACATTACTAAGTAATCTACAGAGGGCTGAGAAGCCTCTATCTTATTATGGTGCCTCTGGTGTCCGCACCAATTCTTCCGGGATGGGAGGAACTCGACCCTGTCGAGCAAGGATCACACTGGCTCACATATCTCTTGAGAAGGTCTGCTGAAGGTCGGGTCGAGGCGCTACAAGTCCTCTTGAGAAATCCATGAATCATCTAATTCTAGTGGCCTTGCCATCAGACCAGGTAGCGTTAATAGCCACGCCCGGGTCATGATAGTTTGATCATCCAGGATACGCTCGATCCATTCTCCTCTCTTAGGCCAATTTATTTGTGGACACTCTAGGCTAGGGTCACTCACAAGGGATGGAGTAGGTCCAAAGGCCTCACTAGGTATTGCTGTCGATTCCCTATACTCAACCAGGTCTACGATATTGAAGGTAGAACTAATGCCAAATTTTGGGGACAAACTAACACAGGCATTGGGTCCAACCTTCTCTATCACTCTAAAGGGTCCAGCTCCGTGAGCATGAAGTTTCTTAACAGTTCTGGGTGGGAACCACTCAAGACTAAGTCTAATCATAATAGAATCTCCAACATTAAATTTCTTGGCTCTTTTTCGGGAATTAGCCAGTTTGTTTCAAAATTAATGCTTAATGCGGATGATGCACCTGACTTGTACTGACACCTACAAAAATGCATACTCAACTATGCATTCCTATTGAGAGAAACTCTATTGGACTCTTTGGGCCTAAACCTAACATACTATAGACTCTCTAGGTTTGACCTGGTTGGCATGCACATGAAAATTTATAATGGACTCCTAACAAATGCCATAAGGTCTTCCAAAGTAGGTTGCAATCCTAGCATACTCAAAGGACTGGTGTAACTGAACGACCTCAACAAAGTGTAATGGAAAGTTTGGAGAATATTAGAAGCCTTAGGGTAGGGCAGGAAATAAGAATCGGAGTCTTGGGGTAATCCATTGGAAACATGAAAGACCTTGGTTACTAGGGATGACCTTAAGATTTGAACTTTGATCTATGGATGACATAAGGTCCACTTGAAGGATGGAGAATTTGGTCATTGCAAGTGCAAGGTCTTTAAGGAAGGATGACTTAATCAGTTCAAGAAAAAGGTCATCGACTGGGGTTAGAGGAATGAACTCTTCGTGAGGATACTGAATGAGGCTTGAGGTTGAGGCTAAAGGAGTGGGCTCTTCCTAAGGGTATTGATTTATAGGAACCAAGTCTTTACTAATTTCCTGTTGTTCTATTACTTCAGGACTATGCTCTACAATTTCATCTTTGCCTAGGGTTTCCTCAGGCAAGGTAATAAAGTGATCCTCCTGAAAGTCTTCTCCTTCGTATTCATCTACTAAACTTATGTCAGCCTCATATATCTTTACAACCAGTTCTTCCTCAGGCTCATTAATGGGTTCAGGGGTCTTTTCCTTACAAACTAATGGGATAGGAGTAGTAGATGGTTTGAAGGACTTTGCCTAAGAATTGGTCTAGAGGTGCTAATCATGCTGGGCTTAGGTTGGCTCCCCATGAGTTCCTTTTGATAAGACTCGAATTTCCTAGCAATCAGATAAGCTTCCTCTAGAGTATGAATTTCTTATTGAAATAATTTTTCTAGATGTCCCTACGTAGGCCAGCTTAAAACCTCGATATAATCTTATACTCAGGTTCAACTGTGTTGCATCTCCTAATAAACTCATTAAATTAGTCAGTGTATTCAGACACAGTCTTATTACCTTGTCTCAAATTGTACCATTGTTCTAAAAGTTGGTGCTTATAAAATCTACCTAGGTACTTTGTTCTTAACTTACATCTCATGGATCTCCAGTAAGTATTTTATCTCCCCATTGATAACATTCATCTTCAATATCTTTCCAGTATCACCTAGCATGTCGGATTAGCTTACGTGTGGCCAATCTAACTTTTCCTAACTCCATCATCTGAGTGTACTCAAAATACTGATCCATTCTTTCTTCCCAATCAATATACACCTCAGGATCTAGGCTTCCATCAAAAGTGGGTGCATAGGGTTGGGTGTGTCTAACAGGTTTTTCCTCTGGGTCCACCAAGTATGGGTATGGGCTTATAGGGTTAGACTCAGGGGCAAGATCATGATGATAAGCTCGTGGATCAAAGGTACTGGGCCTAGGTGATCTGAATTCAGCATGGGTCCTACGGGCTCCTTCATAGGTCAAAGAATGTTCACCTATTCGATCAAGCCTATGGGTTCAAGAGAGTTAGGTCAAATATGGGCCTTAGGGAGTCTAAGGGACATGGTTGATGGGCTAATGTGCTCCTAATCTAGTGGACATAGAAGACACAAGACAATGGACTTTTGACCTAGTGCACATGCAAGACACAAGACAAATCGACTAGGGCTACCTAGACCTAGAGACCAAACAGAATGGGTCGACAACTTACACTCAACACAACCCCTAGTCCTTCCACTAGCCAGGTAAAAGGTGGGATGGTGGAAGGGGCCCCCTACTTTTGCAGAGATCCAATTAAGGAACCACCGATCCACTTAGGGCGTTTGCCTCTGGACCTCTAGCCTAGACACCAACTTCCAGTAATAGGAGATGTATTGGGTGCACTAGTCTTTCCACAAAGATTGGACCCGACCTGTTGGTATCCCTAGCTCACTAGAGCAAATTAGGTCTAATTAATTTCAATTAGGTTGGGCTCGAATGCAAGGGTTGTGTTTTGGGCTAAGGAGAGGTGATCAAATCCTCCCCCATATGACATATTGAGATTGCCCTTAGAGTAGCTTATGCACATGATGACATACATATGAAGATGCAATTAGGGTTTCTATGTTTGTTTTTTTTTTCTTTTTTTTGTATTTTTTTGCATAAATATAATATACAGAAAATGACCTAATATGTAGAAATATGTCAAAAATTTAGGATATGCAAAAATTATACCAAAAGAATCTTAAACTTGCTGAAATTAGCTTTGCTGAAAAATCAGGGCAGAACTATTCTCAGGAAGTATTTCGATAGGAAGAAAATCTACAAACCGAAATAATTCATGAGAAAATTATAGAAAATACTTTCAACTATAAGAAATTCAAAAAATAAAAATTATATTTTTCTGAGTTAACTGCAGACAGAAATAATTAAAATAGCAGACTATATACTGTGATGGCCGAGATGCAAAATTAACTAAAGATGCTTTATTTTCTTCTTTAGGGATCAATCACAGCGGCACCCTTACACACCATAGAAGATCCCTTTGATTTGGAAGAGAGGGTCTTGCAGCCCTACTTGTCTCCAATGACCGGATGGCCATAGTGAAGCACCCGATCCGAATATTCAAAAAGAAACTGAGCCCAAACATGCTCTGATACCCAATAATGCGGGACTAAATATGCATGCAAAGTATTTTTTGTATTTTTATATATTGAGTTAAGTGTCTAAATCCAAAAAATCAAGCCAAGATCTAAAGTAGAGAGTTCTAAAAATTTTAGAAGTAGTTGCATGCAAAATAGACCCTAAAATAATAGAGAAGAGGACCAACGAGGCTGAGAAGCTCCGGTTGGGCAAGTTCTCCTTCAATATGGCTACTGACGAGTCGAGAGGGTGTACCTGACAAGATCTTGCTAATGAATTCTTGCAGAGGTTACTCTTTGCTCCCGGATGTGGCATGGAAGAACAAGTCGAGGACCTCGCGGATCCGTAGCTTTTAATTCGGTGACCCGATTGGTAGGCCGACTAAAATCCTGGATTCGTAGACTCCGAGGGACCTGCAAATCGCCTGTCAGAGGTTAAAAATGATATAGGAACGAAATAAAAATCAGAAAACATCAAGGAAAAATATGAGTTTGTGTTGGACGGCCAAGGTTGAAGAAGATGGCTTCTAGGGTTTTGAGGGTGGTTGGAGGCAGGGCGCAGGAGGCTAGGAAGAAGAAGGGGTTCACACAGATTCCTCTTAGCACAGAGCAAGCACATAGCAGTAGAATAAAAACTCAATATATTTCATGAATAAATTTCAATACATGAGAGGGGGGCCCCTTATATAGTGTCACAAAACTTAGGGCCCAAGCAAATGCAAATGAAGAACATATGGGGTGCCCACCTTTTTCCTAAAGTGTGGGGCTGAATACAAGGAAGGAGGCTCTCTCATGCCATACAAAACTCCTCCAATTCAAGCAAGTATTGGGTGGCCAAGAGGAGACCATGAGGGGTGCCAAAAATCTTCCTTCTTGGGCTGGATGTGGTCCATAACATTCCTAAGCAGGTGTCCATGAATATGGTGCTTGAAGTATATCCGTAGGTGTGTGGACTTCTTGTGGTTGGGGCGTGGAAGGGATGTGCTGGCATGTGGACATCAACTCCTCAAGCATGGGCCGACTTCAAGTTCCTCCAAGTAGTCCTAGGGCATCGCCATCCAGGGTGTGATGGGACTCCATGCGGCTGCCGAGGTGGCACACTAGGTGTTGTCCTTCATAAGCTTGGGTCTTCTTAGATTCAACTTGATGATTACAAGACTCATAATATGACTAGCTCATTATGAGCTGACTTGACTGACTGATCCAAACCCTACTAGTATAAATCAAACTCTAAATACATGACTCAAATGATGAAGGCCCAAAAAGAACATGACTTAGGGGCCAAAAGAAAACTCAATTAGGATAAGCCTTTATTATAAATTGGACTCAAACATTACTAAGTAATCTACAGAGGGCTGAGAAGCCTCTATCTTATTCTGGTGCCTCTGGTGTCCGCACCAATTCTTCCGGGATGGGAGGAACTCGACCCTGTCGAGCAAGGATCACACTGGCTCACATATCTCTTGAGAAGGTCTGGGTCGAGGCGCTACAAGTCCTCTTGAGAAATCCATGAATCATCTGATTCTAGTCGGCCTTGCCATCAGACCAGGTAGCGTTAATAGCCACGCCCGGGTCATGATAGTTTGATCATCCAGGATACGCTCGATCCATTCTCCTCTCTTAGGCCAATTTATTTGTGGACACTCTAGGCTAGGGTCACTCACAAGGGATGGAGTAGGTCCAAAGGCCTCACTAGGTATTGCTGTCGATTCCCTATACTCAACCAGGTCTACGATATTGAAGGTAGAACTAATGCCAAATTTTGGGGACAAACTAACACAGGCATTGGGTCCAACCTTCTCTATCACTCTAAAGGGTCCAGCTCCGTGAGCATGAAGTTTCTTAACAGTTCTGGGTGGGAACCACTCAAGACTAAGTCTAATCATAATAGAATCTCCAACATTAAATTTCTTGGCTCTTTTCCGGGAATTAGCCAGTTTGTTTCAAAATTAATGCTTAATGCGGATGATGCACCTGACTTGTACTGACACCTAACAAAAATGCATACTCAACTATGCATTCCTATTGAGAGAAACTCTATTGGACTCTTTGGGCCTAAACCTAACATACTATAGACTCTCTAGGTTTGACCCTGGTTTGGCATGCACATGAAAATTTATAATGGACTCCTAACAAATGCCATAAGGTCTTCCAAAAGTAGGTTGCAATCCTAGCATACTCAAAGGACTGGTGTAACTGAACGACCTCAACAAAGTGTAATTGGAAAGTTGGAGAATATTAGAAGCCTTAGGGTAGGGCAGGAAATAAGAATCGGAGTCTTGGGGTAATCCATTGGAAACATGAAAGACCTTGGTTACTAGGGATGACCTTAAGATTTGAACTTTGATCTATGGATGACATAAGGTCCACTTGAAGGATGGAGAATTTGGTCATTGCAAGTGCAAGGTCTTTAAGGAAGGATGACTTAATCAGTTCAAGAAAAAGGTCATCGACTGGGGTTAGAGGAATGAACTCTTCGTGAGGATACTGAATGAGGCTTGAGGTTGAGGCTAAAGGAGTGGGCTCTTCCTAAGGGTATTGATTTATAGGAACCAAGTCTTTACTAATTTCCTGTTGTTCTATTACTTCAGGACTATGCTCTACAATTTCATCTTTGCCTAGGGTTTCCTCAGGCAAGGTAATAAAGTGATCCTCCTGAAAGTCTTCTCCTTCGTATTCATCTACTAAACTTATGTCAGCCTCATATATCTTTACAACCAGTTCTTCCTCAGGCTCATTAATGGGTTCAGGGGTCTTTTCCTTACAAACTAATGGGATAGGAGTAGTAGATGGTTTGAAGGACTTTGCCTAAGAATTGGTCTAGAGGTGCTAATCATGCTGGGCTTAGGTTGGCTCCCCATGAGTTCCTTTTGATAAGACTCGAATTTCCTAGCAATCAGATAAGCTTCCTCTAGAGTATGAATTTCTTATTGAAATAATTTTTCTAGATGTCCCTACGTAGGCCAGCTTAAAACCTCGATATAATCTTATACTCAGGTTCAACTGTGTTGCATCTCCTAATAAACTCATTAAATTAGTCAGTGTATTCAGACACAGTCTTATTACCTTGTCTCAAATTGTACCATTGTTCTAAAAGTTGGTGCTTATAAAATCTACCTAGGTACTTTGTTCTTAACTTACATCTCATGGATCTCCAAGTAAGTATTTTATCTCCCAATTGATAACATTCATCTTCAATATCTTTCCAGTATCACCTAGCATGTCGGATTAGCTTACGTGTGGCCAATCTAACTTTTCCTAACTCCATCATCTGAGTGTACTCAAAATACTGATCCATTCTTTCTTCCCAATCAATATACACCTCAGGATCTAGGCTTCCATCAAAAGTGGGTGCATAGGGTTGGGTGTGTCTAACAGGTTTTTCCTCTGGGTCCACCAAGTATGGGTATGGGCTTATAGGGTTAGACTCAGGGGCAAGATCATGATGATAAGCTCGTGGATCAAAGGTACTGGGCCTAGGTGATCTGAATTCAGCATGGGTCCTACGGGCTCCTTCATAGGTCAAAGAATGTTCACCTATTCGATCAAGCCTATGGGGTTCAAGAGAGTTAGGTCAAATATGGGCCTTAGGGAGTCTAAGGGACATGGTTGATGGGCTAATGTGCTCCTAATCTAGTGGACATAGAAGACACAAGACAATGGACTTTTGACCTAGTGCACATGCAAGACACAAGACAAATCGACTAGGGCTACCTAGACCTAGAGACCAAACAGAATGGGTCGACTCAACTTACACTCAACACAACCCCTAGTCCTTCCACTAGCCAGGTAAAAGGTGGGATGGTGGAAGGGGCCCCCTACTTTTGCAGAGATCCAATTAAGGAACCACCGATCCACTTAGGGCGTTTGCCTCTGGACCTCTAGCCTAGACACCAACTTCCAGTAATAGGAGATGTATTGGGTGCACTAGTCTTTCCACAAAGATTGGACCCGACCTGTTGGTATCCCTAGCTCACTAGAGCAAATTAGGTCTAATTAATTTCAATTAGGTTGGGCTCGAATGCAAGGGTTGTTGTTTTGGGCTAAGGAGAGGTGATCAAATCCTCCCCCCATATGACATATTGAGATTGCCCTTAGAGTAGCTTATGCACATGATGACATACATATGAGATGCAATTAGGGTTTCTATGTGTTTGTATTTTTTTTTCTTTTTTTTTGTATTTTTTTGCATAAATATAATATACAGAAAATGACCTAATATGTAGAAAATATGTCAAAAATTTAGGATATGCAAAAATTATACCAAAAGAATCTTAAACTTGCTGAAATTAGCTTTGCTGAAAAATCAGGGCAGAACTATTCTCAGGAAGTATTTCGATAGGAAGAAAATCTACAAACCGAAATAATTCATGAGAAAATTATAGAAAATACTTTCAACTATAAGAAATTCAAAAAAATAAAAATTATATTTTTCTGAGTTAACTGCAGACAGAAATAATTAAAATAGCAGACTATATACTGTGATGGCCGAGATGCAAAATTAACTAAAGATGCTCTTTATTTTCTTCTTTAGGGATCAATCACAGCGGCACCCTTACACACCATAGAAGATCCCTTTGATTTGGAAGAGAGGGTCTTGCAGCCCTACTTGTCTCCAATGACCGGATGGCCATAGTGAAGCACCCGATCCGAATATTCAAAAAGAAACTGAGCCCAAACATGCTCTGATACCCAATAATGCGGGACTAAATATGCATGCAAAGTATTTTTTGTATTTTTATATATTGAGTTAAGTGTCTAAATCCAAAAAATCAAGCCAAGATCTAAAGTAGAGAGTTCTACAAAAATTTTAGAAGTAGTTGCATGCAAAATAGACCCTAAAATAATAGAGAAGAGGACCAACGAGGCTGAGAAGCTCCGGTTGGGCAAGTTCTCCTTCAATATGGCTACTGACGAGTCGAGAGGGTGTACCTGACAAGATCTTGCTAATGAATTCTTGCAGAGGTTACTCTTTGCTCCCGGATGTGGCATGGAAGAACAAGTCGAGGACCTCGCGGATCCGTAGCTTTTAATTCGGTGACCCGATTGGTAGGCCGACTAAAATCCTGGATTCGTAGACTCCGAGGGACCTGCAAATCGCCTGTCAGAGGTTAAAAAATGATATAGGAACGAAATAAAAATCAGAAAACATCAAGGAAAAATATGAGTTTGTGTTGGACGGCCAAGGTTGAAGAAGATGGCTTCTAGGGTTTTGAGGGTGGTTGGAGGCAGGGCGCAGGAGGCTAGGAAGAAGAAGGGGTTCACACAGATTCCTCTTAGCACAGAGCAAGCACATAGCAGTAGAATAAAAACTCAATATATTTCATGAATAAATTTTCAATACATGAGAGGGGGGCCCCTTATATAGTGTCACAAAACTTAGGGCCCAAGCAAATGCAAATGAAGAACATATGGGGTGCCCACCTTTTTCCTAAAGTGTGGGCTGAATACAAGGAAGGAGGCTCTCTCATGCCATACAAAACTCCTCCAATTCAAGCAAGTATTGGGTGGCCAAGAGGAGACCATGAGGGGTGCCAAAAATCTTCCTTCTTGGGCTGGATGTGGTCCATAACATTCCTAAGCAGGTGTCCATGAATATGGTGCTTGAAGTATATCCGTAGGTGTGTGGACTTCTTGTGGTTGGGGCGTGGAAGGGATGTGCTGGCATGTGGACATCAACTCCTCAAGCATGGGCCGACTTCAAGTTCCTCCAAGTAGTCCTAGGGCATCGCCATCCAGGGTGTGACTGGGACTCCATGCGGCTGCCGAGGTGGCACACTAGGTGTTGTCCTTCATAAGCTTGGGTCTTCTTAGATTCAACTTGATGATTACAAGACTCATAATATGACTAGCTCATTATGAGCTGACTTGACTGACTGATCCAAACCCTACTAGTATAAATCAAACTCTAAATACATGACTCAAATGATGAAGGCCCAAAAAGAACATGACTTAGGGGCCAAAAGAAAACTCAATTAGGATAAGCCTTTATTATAAATTGGACTCAAACATTACTAAGTAATCTACGGAGGGCTGAGAAGCCTCTATCTTATTATGGTGCCTCTGGTGTCCGCACCAATTCTTCCGGGATGGGAGGAACTCGACCCTGTCGAGCAAGGATCACACTGGCTCACATATCTCTTGAGAAGGTCTGGGTCGAGGCGCTACAAGTCCTCTTGAGAAATCCATGAATCATCTGATTCTAGTCGGCCTTGCCATCAGACCAGATAGCGTTAATAGCCACGCCCCGGGTCATGATAGTTTGATCATCCAGGATACGCTCGATCCATTCTCCTCTCTTAGGCCAATTTATTTGTGGACACTCTAGGCTAGGGTCACTCACAAGGGATGGAGTAGGTCCAAAGGCCTCACTAGGTATTGCTGTCGATTCCCTATACTCAACCAGGTCTACGATATTGAAGGTAGAACTAATGCCAAATTTTGGGGACAAACTAACACAGGCATTGGGTCCAACCTTCTCTATCACTCTAAAGGGTCCAGCTCCGTGAGCATGAAGTTTCTTAACAGTTCTGGGTGGGAACCACTCAAGACTAAGTCTAATCATAATAGAATCTCCAACATTAAATTTCTTGGCTCTTTTCCGGGAATTAGCCAGTTTGTTTCAAAATTAATGCTTAATGCGGATGATGCACCTGACTTGTACTGACACCTAACAAAAATGCATACTCAACTATGCATTCCTATTGAGAGAAACTCTATTGGACTCTTTGGGCCTAAACCTAACATACTATAGACTCTCTAGGTTTGACCCTGGTTTGGCATGCACATGAAAATTTATAATGGACTCCTAACAAATGCCATAAGGTCTTCCAAAAGTAGGTTGCAATCCTAGCATACTCAAAGGACTGGTGTAACTGAACGACCTCAACAAAGTGTAATTGGAAAGTTTGGAGAATATTAGAAGCCTTAGGGTAGGGCAGGAAATAAGAATCGGAGTCTTGGGTAATCCATTGGAAACATGAAAGACCTTGGTTACTAGGGATGACCTTAAGATTTGAACTTTGATCTATGGATGACATAAGGTCCACTTGAAGGATGGAGAATTTGGTCATTGCAAGTGCAAGGTCTTTAAGGAAGGATGACTTAATCAGTTCAAGAAAAAGGTCATCGACTGGGGTTAGAGGAATGAACTCTTCGTGAGGATACTGAATGAGGCTTGAGGTTGAGGCTAAAGGAGTGGGCTCTTCCTAAGGGTATTGATTTATAGGAACCAAGTCTTTACTAATTTCCTGTTGTTCTATTACTTCAGGACTATGCTCTACAATTTCATCTTTGCCTAGGGTTTCCTCAGGCAAGGTAATAAAGTGATCCTCCTGAAAGTCTTCTCCTTCGTATTCATCTACTAAACTTATGTCAGCCTCATATATCTTTACAACCAGTTCTTCCTCAGGCTCATTAATGGGTTCAGGGGTCTTTTCCTTACAAACTAATGGGATAGGAGTAGTAGATGGTTTGAAGGACTTTGCCTAAGAATTGGTCTAGAGGTGCTAATCATGCTGGGCTTAGGTTGGCTCCCCATGAGTTCCTTTTGATAAGACTCGAATTTCCTAGCAATCAGATAAGCTTCCTCTAGAGTATGAATTTCTTATTGAAATAATTTTTCTAGATGTCCCTACGTAGGCCAGCTTAAAACCTCGATATAATCTTATACTCAGGTTCAACTGTGTTGCATCTCCTAATAAACTCATTAAATTAGTCAGTGTATTCAGACACAGTCTTATTACCTTGTCTCAAATTGTACCATTGTTCTAAAAGTTGGTGCTTATAAAATCTACCTAGGTACTTTGTTCTTAACTTACATCTCATGGATCTCCAAGTAAGTATTTTATCTCCCAATTGATAACATTCATCTTCAATATCTTTCCAGTATCACCTAGCATGTCGGATTAGCTTACGTGTGGCCAATCTAACTTTTCCTAACTCCATCATCTGAGTGTACTCAAAATACTGATCCATTCTTTCTTCCCAATCAATATACACCTCAGGATCTAGGCTTCCATCAAAAGTGGGTGCATAGGGTTGGGTGTGTCTAACAGGTTTTTCCTCTGGGTCCACCAAGTATGGGTATGGGCTTATAGGGTTAGACTCAGGGGCAAGATCATGATGATAAGCTCGTGGATCAAAGGTACTGGGCCTAGGTGATCTGAATTCAGCATGGGTCCTACGGGCTCCTTCATAGGTCAAAGAATGTTCACCTATTCGATCAAGCCTATGGGGTTCAAGAGAGTTAGGTCAAATATGGGCCTTAGGGAGTCTAAGGGACATGGTTGATGGGCTAATGTGCTCCTAATCTAGTGGACATAGAAGACACAAGACAATGGACTTTTGACCTAGTGCACATGCAAGACACAAGACAAATCGACTAGGGCTACCTAGACCTAGAGACCAAACAGAATGGGTCGACTCAACTTACACTCAACACAACCCCTAGTCCTTCCACTAGCCAGGTAAAAGGTGGGATGGTGGAAGGGGCCCCCTACTTTTGCAGAGATCCAATTAAGGAACCACCGATCCACTTAGGGCGTTTGCCTCTGGACCTCTAGCCTAGACACCAACTTCCAGTAATAGGATGTATTGGGTGCACTAGTCTTTCCACAAAGATTGGACCCGACCTGTTGGTATCCCTAGCTCACTAGAGCAAATTAGGTCTAATTAATTTCAATTAGGTTGGGCTCGAATGCAAGGGTTGTTGTTTTGGGCTAAGGAGAGGTGATCAAATCCTCCCCCCATATGACATATTGAGATTGCCCTTAGAGTAGCTTATGCACATGATGACATACATATGAAGATGCAATTAGGGTTTCTATGTGTTTGTATTTTTTTTTCTTTTTTTTTGTATTTTTTTGCATAAATATAATATACAGAAAATGACCTAATATGTAGAAAATATGTCAAAAATTTAGGATATGCAAAAATTATACCAAAAGAATCTTAAACTTGCTGAAATTAGCTTTGCTGAAAAATCAGGGCAGAACTATTCTCAGGAAGTATTTCGATAGGAAGAAAATCTACAAACCGAAATAATTCATGAGAAAATTATAGAAAATACTTTCAACTATAAGAAATTCAAAAAAATAAAAATTATATTTTTCTGAGTTAACTGCAGACAGAAATAATTAAAATAGCAGACTATATACTGTGATGGCCGAGATGCAAAATTAACTAAAGATGCTCTTTATTTTCTTCTTTAGGGATCAATCACAGCGGCACCCTTACACACCATAGAAGATCCCTTTGATTTGGAAGAGAGGGTCTTGCAGCCCTACTTGTCTCCAATGACCGGATGGCCATAGTGAAGCACCCGATCCGAATATTCAAAAAGAAACTGAGCCCAAACATGCTCTGATACCCAATAATGCGGGACTAAATATGCATGCAAAGTATTTTTTGTATTTTTATATATTGAGTTAAGTGTCTAAATCCAAAAAATCAAGCCAAGATCTTAAAGTAGAGAGTTCTACAAAAATTTTAGAAGTAGTTGCATGCAAAATAGACCCTAAAATAATAGAGAAGAGGACCAACGAGGCTGAGAAGCTCCGGTTGGGCAAGTTCTCCTTCAATATGGCTACTGACGAGTCGAGAGGGTGTACCTGACAAGATCTTGCTAATGAATTCTTGCAGAGGTTACTCTTTGCTCCCGGATGTGGCATGGAAGAACAAGTCGAGGACCTCGCGGATCCGTAGCTTTTAATTCGGTGACCCGATTGGTAGGCCGACTAAAATCCTGGATTCGTAGACTCCGAGGGACCTGCAAATCGCCTGTCAGAGGTTAAAAATGATATAGGAACGAAATAAAAATCAGAAAACATCAAGGAAAATATGAGTTTGTGTTGGACGGCCAAGGTTGAAGAAGATGGCTTCTAGGGTTTTGAGGGTGGTTGGAGGCAGGGCGCAGGAGGCTAGGAAGAAGAAGGGGTTCACACAGATTCCTCTTAGCACAGAGCAAGCACATAGCAGTAGAATAAAAACTCAATATATTTCATGAATAAATTTTCAATACATGAGAGGGGGGCCCCTTATATAGTGTCACAAAACTTAGGGCCCAAGCAAATGCAAATGAAGAACATATGGGGTGCCCACCTTTTTTCCTAAAGTGTGGGGCTGAATACAAGGAAGGAGGCTCTCTCATGCCATACAAAACTCCTCCAATTCAAGCAAGTATTGGGTGGCCAAGAGGAGACCATGAGGGGTGCCAAAAATCTTCCTTCTTGGGCTGGATGTGGTCCATAACATTCCTAAGCAGGTGTCCATGAATATGGTGCTTGAAGTATATCCGTAGGTGTGTGGACTTCTTGTGGTTGGGGCGTGGAAGGGATGTGCTGGCATGTGGACATCAACTCCTCAAGCATGGGCCGACTTCAAGTTCCTCCAAGTAGTCCTAGGGCATCGCCATCCAGGGTGTGACTGGGACTCCATGCGGCTGCCGAGGTGGCACACTAGGTGTTGTCCTTCATAAGCTTGGGTCTTCTTAGATTCAACTTGATGATTACAAGACTCAATATGACTAGCTCATTATGAGCTGACTTGACTGACTGATCCAAACCCTACTAGTATAAATCAAACTCTAAATACATGACTCAAATGATGAAGGCCCAAAAGAACATGACTTAGGGGCCAAAAGAAAACTCAATTAGGATAAGCCTTTATTATAAATTGGACTCAAACATTACTAAGTAATCTACGGAGGGCTGAGAAGCCTCTATCTTATTATGGTGCCTCTGGTGTCCGCACCAATTCTTCCGGGATGGGAGGAACTCGACCCTGTCGAGCAAGGATCACACTGGCTCACATATCTCTTGAGAAGGTCTGGGTCGAGGCGCTACAAGTCTCTTGAGAAATCCATGAATCATCTGATTCTAGTCGGCCTTGCCATCAGACCAGATAGCGTTAATAGCCACGCCCCGGGTCATGATAGTTTGATCATCCAGGATACGCTCGATCCATTCTCCTCTCTTAGGCCAATTTATTTGTGGACACTCTAGGCTAGGGTCACTCACAAGGGATGGAGTAGGTCCAAAGGCCTCACTAGGTATTGCTGTCGATTCCCTATACTCAACCAGGTCTACGATATTGAAGGTAGAACTAATGCCAAATTTTGGGGACAAACTAACACAGGCATTGGGTCCAACCTTCTCTATCACTCTAAAGGGTCCAGCTCCGTGAGCATGAAGTTTCTTAACAGTTCTGGGTGGGAACCACTCAAGACTAAGTCTAATCATAATAGAATCTCCAACATTAAATTTCTTGGCTCTTTTCCGGGAATTAGCCAGTTTGTTTCAAAATTAATGCTTAATGCGGATGATGCACCTGACTTGTACTGACACCTAACAAAAATGCATACTCAACTATGCATTCCTATTGAGAGAAACTCTATTGGACTCTTTGGGCCTAAACCTAACATACTATAGACTCTCTAGGTTTGACCCTGGTTTGGCATGCACATGAAAATTTATAATGGACTCCTAACAAATGCCATAAGGTCTTCCAAAAGTAGGTTGCAATCCTAGCATACTCAAAGGACTGGTGTAACTGAACGACCTCAACAAAGTGTAATTGGAAAGTTTGGAGAATATTAGAAGCCTTAGGGTAGGGCAGGAAATAAGAATCGGAGTCTTGGGTAATCCATTGGAAACATGAAAGACCTTGGTTACTAGGGATGACCTTAAGATTTGAACTTTGATCTATGGATGACATAAGGTCCACTTGAAGGATGGAGAATTTGGTCATTGCAAGTGCAAGGTCTTAAGGAAGGATGACTTAATCAGTTCAAGAAAAAGGTCATCGACTGGGGTTAGAGGAATGAACTCTTCGTGAGGATACTGAATGAGGCTTGAGGTTGAGGCTAAAGGAGTGGGCTCTTCCTAAGGGTATTGATTTATAGGAACCAAGTCTTTACTAATTTCCTGTTGTTCTATTACTTCAGGACTATGCTCTACAATTTCATCTTTGCCTAGGGTTTCCTCAGGCAAGGTAATAAAGTGATCCTCCTGAAAGTCTTCTCCTTCGTATTCATCTACTAAACTTATGTCAGCCTCATATATCTTTACAACCAGTTCTTCCTCAGGCTCATTAATGGGTTCAGGGGTCTTTTCCTTACAAACTAATGGGATAGGAGTAGTAGATGGTTTGAAGGACTTTGCCTAAGAATTGGTCTAGAGGTGCTAATCATGCTGGGCTTAGGTGGCTCCCCATGAGTTCCTTTTGATAAGACTCGAATTTCCTAGCAATCAGATAAGCTTCCTCTAGAGTATGAATTTCTTATTGAAATAATTTTTCTAGATGTCCCTACGTAGGCCAGCTTAAAACCTCGATATAATCTTATACTCAGGTTCAACTGTGTTGCATCTCCTAATAAACTCATTAAATTAGTCAGTGTATTCAGACACAGTCTTATTACCTTGTCTCAAATTGTACCATTGTTCTAAAAGTTGGTGCTTATAAAATCTACCTAGGTACTTTGTTCTTAACTTACATCATGGATCTCCAAGTAAGTATTTTATCTCCCAATGATAACATTCATCTTCAATATCTTTCCAGTATCACCTAGCATGTCGGATTAGCTTACGTGTGGCCAATCTAACTTTTCCTAACTCCATCATCTGAGTGTACTCAAAATACTGATCCATTCTTTCTTCCCAATCAATATACACCTCAGGATCTAGGCTTCCATCAAAAGTGGGTGCATAGGGTTGGGTGTGTCTAACAGGTTTTCCTCTGGGTCCACCAAGTATGGGTATGGGCTTATAGGGTTAGACTCAGGGGCAAGATCATGATGATAAGCTCGTGGATCAAAGGTACTGGGCCTAGGTGATCTGAATTCAGCATGGGTCCTACGGGCTCCTTCATAGGTCAAAGAATGTTCACCTATTCGATCAAGCCTATGGGGTTCAAGAGAGTTAGGTCAAATATGGGCCTTAGGGAGTCTAAGGGACATGGTTGATGGGCTAATGTGCTCCTAATCTAGTGGACATAGAAGACACAAGACAATGGACTTTTGACCTAGTGCACATGCAAGACACAAGACAAATCGACTAGGGCTACCTAGACCTAGAGACCAAACAGAATGGGTCGACTCAACTTACACTCAACACAACCCCTAGTCCTTCCACTAGCCAGGTAAAAGGTGGGATGGTGGAAGGGGCCCCTACTTTTGCAGAGATCCATTAAGGAACCACCGATCCACTTAGGGCGTTTGCCTCTGGACCTCTAGCCTAGACACCAACTTCCAGTAATAGGAGATGTATTGGGTGCACTAGTCTTTCCACAAAGATTGGACCCGACCTGTTGGTATCCCTAGCTCACTAGAGCAAATTAGGTCTAATTAATTTCAATTAGGTTGGGCTCGAATGCAAGGGTTGTTGTTTTGGGCTAAGGAGAGGTGATCAAATCCTCCCCCCATATGACATATTGAGATTGCCCTTAGAGTAGCTTATGCACATGATGACATACATATGAAGATGCAATTAGGGTTTCTATGTGTTTGTATTTTTTTTTTTTTTTTTTTGTATTTTTTTGCATAAATATAATATACAGAAAATGACCTAATATGTAGAAAATATGTCAAAAATTTAGGATATGCAAAAATTATACCAAAAGAATCTTAAACTTGCTGAAATTAGCTTTGCTGAAAAATCAGGGCAGAACTATTCTCAGGAAGTATTTCGATAGGAAGAAAATCTACAAACCGAAATAATTCATGAGAAAATTATAGAAAATACTTTCAACTATAAGAAATTCAAAAAAATAAAAATTATATTTTTCTGAGTTAACTGCAGACAGAAATAATTAAAATAGCAGACTATATACTGTGATGGCCGAGATGCAAAATTAACTAAAGATGCTCTTTATTTTCTTCTTTAGGGATCAATCACAGCGGCACCCTTACACACCATAGAAGATCCCTTTGATTTGGAAGAGAGGGTCTTGCAGCCCTACTTGTCTCCAATGACCGGATGGCCATAGTGAAGCACCCGATCCGAATATTCAAAAAGAAACTGAGCCCAAACATGCTCTGATACCCAATAATGCGGGACTAAATATGCATGCAAAGTATTTTTTGTATTTTTATATATTGAGTTAAGTGTCTAAATCCAAAAAATCAAGCCAAGATCTAAAGTAGAGAGTTCTACAAAAATTTTAGAAGTAGTTGCATGCAAAATAGACCCTAAAATAATAGAGAAGAGGACCAACGAGGCTGAGAAGCTCCGGTTGGGCAAGTTCTCCTTCAATATGGCTACTGACGAGTCGAGAGGGTGTACCTGACAAGATCTTGCTAATGAATTCTTGCAGAGGTTACTCTTTGCTCCCGGATGTGGCATGGAAGAACAAGTCGAGGACCTCGCGGATCCGTAGCTTTTAATTCGGTGACCCGATTGGTAGGCCGACTAAAATCCTGGATTCGTAGACTCCGAGGGACCTGCAAATCGCCTGTCAGAGGTTAAAAATGATATAGGAACGAAATAAAAATCAGAAAACATCAAGGAAAAATATGAGTTTGTGTTGGACGGCCAAGGTTGAAGAAGATGGCTTCTAGGGTTTTGAGGGTGGTTGGAGGCAGGGCGCAGGAGGCTAGGAAGAAGAAGGGGTTCACACAGATTCCTCTTAGCACAGAGCAAGCACATAGCAGTAGAATAAAAACTCAATATATTTCATGAATAAATTTTCAATACATGAGAGGGGGGCCCCTTATATAGTGTCACAAAACTTAGGGCCCAAGCAAATGCAAATGAAGAACATATGGGGTGCCCACCTTTTTCCTAAAGTGTGGGGCTGAATACAAGGAAGGAGGCTCTCTCATGCCATACAAAACTCCTCCAATTCAAGCAAGTATTGGGTGGCCAAGAGGAGACCATGAGGGGTGCCAAAAATCTTCCTTTGGGCTGGATGTGGTCCATAACATTCCTAAGCAGGTGTCCATGAATATGGTGCTTGAAGTATATCCGTAGGTGTGTGGACTTCTTGTGGTTGGGGCGTGGAAGGGATGTGCTGGCATGTGGACATCAACTCCTCAAGCATGGGCCGACTTCAAGTTCCTCCAAGTAGTCCTAGGGCATCGCCATCCAGGGTGTGACTGGGACTCCATGCGGCTGCCGAGGTGGCACACTAGGTGTTGTCCTTCATAAGCTTGGGTCTTCTTAGATTCAACTTGATGATTACAAGACTCATAATATGACTAGCTCATTATGAGCTGACTTGACTGACTGATCCAAACCCTACTAGTATAAATCAAACTCTAAATACATGACTCAAATGATGAAGGCCCAAAAAGAACATGACTTAGGGGCCAAAAGAAAACTCAATTAGGATAAGCCTTATTATAAATTGGACTCAAACATTACTAAGTAATCTACAGAGGGCTGAGAAGCCTCTATCTTATTATGGTGCCTCTGGTGTCCGCACCAATTCTTCCGGGATGGGAGGAACTCGACCCTGTCGAGCAAGGATCACACTGGCTCACATATCTCTTGAGAAGGTCTGGGTCGAGGCGCTACAAGTCCTCTTGAGAAATCCATGAATCATCTGATTCTAGTCGGCCTTGCCATCAGACCAGGTAGCGTTAATAGCCACGCCCGGGTCATGATAGTTTGATCATCCAGGATACGCTCGATCCATTCTCCTCTTTAGGCCAATTTATTTGTGGACACTCTAGGCTAGGGTCACTCACAAGGGATGGAGTAGGTCCAAAGGCCTCACTAGGTATTGCTGTCGATTCCCTATACTCAACCAGGTCTACGATATTGAAGGTAGAACTAATGCCAAATTTTGGGGACAAACTAACACAGGCATTGGGTCCACCTTCTCTATCACTCTAAAGGGTCCAGCTCCGTGAGCATGAAGTTTCTTAACAGTTCTGGGTGGGAACCACTCAAGACTAAGTCTAATCATAATAGAATCTCCAACATTAAATTTCTTGGCTCTTTTCGGGAATTAGCCAGTTTGTTTCAAAATTAATGCTAATGCGGATGATGCACCTGACTTGTACTGACACCTAACAAAAATGCATACTCAACTATGCATTCCTATTGAGAGAAACTCTATTGGACTCTTTGGGCCTAAACCTAACATACTATAGACTCTCTAGGTTTGACCCTGGTTTGGCATGCACATGAAAATTTATAATGGACTCCTAACAAATGCCATAAGGTCTTCCAAAAGTAGGTTGCAATCCTAGCATACTCAAAGGACTGGTGTAACTGAACGACCTCAACAAAGTGTAATTGGAAAGTTTGGAGAATATTAGAAGCCTTAGGGTAGGGCAGGAAATAAGAATCGGAGTCTTGGGGTAATCCATTGGAAACATGAAAGACCTTGGTTACTAGGGATGACCTTAAGATTTGAACTTTGATCTATGGATGACATAAGGTCCACTTGAAGGATGGAGAATTTGGTCATTGCAAGTGCAAGGTCTTTAAGGAAGGATGACTTAATCAGTTCAAGAAAAAGGTCATCGACTGGGGTTAGAGGAATGAACTCTTCGTGAGGATACTGAATGAGGCTTGAGGTTGAGGCTAAAGGAGTGGGCTCTTCCTAAGGGTATTGATTTATAGGAACCAAGTCTTTACTAATTTCTGTTGTTCTATTACTTCAGGACTATGCTCTACAATTTCATCTTTGCCTAGGGTTTCCTCAGGCAAGGTAATAAAGTGATCCTCCTGAAAGTCTTCTCCTTCGTATTCATCTACTAAACTTATGTCAGCCTCATATATCTTACAACCAGTTCTTCCTCAGGCTCTTAATGGGTTCAGGGGTCTTTTCCTTACAAACTAATGGGATAGGAGTAGTAGATGGTTGAAGGACTTTGCCTAAGAATTGGTCTAGAGGTGCTAATCATGCTGGGCTTAGGTTGGCTCCCCATGAGTTCCTTTTGACTCGAATTCCTAGCAATCAGATAAGCTTCCTCTAGAGTATGAATTCTTATTGAAATAATTTTTCTAGATGTCCCTACGTAGGCCAGCTTAAAACCTCGATATAATTTATACTCAGGTTCAACTGTGTTGCATCTCCTAATAAACTCATTAAATTAGTCAGTGTATTCAGACACAGTCTTATTACCTTGTCTCAAATTGTACCATTGTTCTAAAAGTTGGTGCTTATAAAATCTACCTAGGTACTTTGTTCTTAACTTACTTCTGGATCTCCAAGTAAGTATTTTATCTCCCAATTGATAACATTCATCTTCAATATCTTTCCAGTATCACCTAGCATGTCGGATTAGCTTACGTGTGGCCAATCTAACTTTCCTAACTCCATCATCTGAGTGGATACTCAAAATACTGATCCATTCTTTCTTCCCAATCAATATACACCTCAGGAGGCTAGGCATCCATCAAAGTGGGTGCATAGGGTTGGGTGTGTCTAACAGGTTTTCCTCTGGGTCCACCAAGTATGGGTATGGGCTTATAGGGTTAGACTCAGGGGCAAGATCATGATGATAAGCTCGTGGATCAAAGGTACTGGGCCTAGGTGATCTGAATTCAGCATGGGTCCTACGGGCTTCTGGTCATAGTCAAAGAATGTTCACCTATCAAGCCTATGGGGTTCAAGAGAGTTAGGTCAAATATGGGCCTTAGGGAGTCTAAGGGACATGGTTGATGGGCTAATGTGCTCCTAATCTAGTGGACATAGAAGACACAAGACAATGGACTTTTGACCTAGTGCACATGCAAGACACAAGACAAATCGAGTAGGGCTACCTAGACCTAGAGACCAAACAGAATGGGCGACTCAACTTACATCAACACAACCTAGTCCCTTCCACTAGCCAGGGTAAAAGGTGGGATGGTGGAAGGGGCCCCTACTTTTGCAGAGATCCAATTAAGGAACCACCGATCACTTAGGGCGTTTGCCTCTGGACCTCTAGCCTAGACACCAACTTCCAGTAATAGGAGATGTATTGGGTGCACTAGTCTTTCCACAAAGATTGGACCCGACCTGTTGGTATCCCTAGCTCTAGAGCAAATTAGGTCTAATTAATTTCAATTAGGTTGGGCTCGAATGCAAGGTTGTTGTTTTGGGCTAAGGAGAGGTGATCCCTCCCCCATATCATATTAGATTGCCCTTAGAGTAGCTTATGATGACATATATGAAGATGCAATTAGGGTTTCTATGTGTTTGTATTTTTTTTTTTTTTTTTTGTATTTTTTTGCATAATAATATACAGAAAATGACCTAATATGTAAAATATGTCAAAAATTTAGGATATGCAAAATTATACCGAATCTTAAACTTGCTGAAATTAGCTTTGCTGAAAAATCAGGGGCTATTCTCAGGAAGTATTTCGATACCGAAAATATCATGCGAAATTTAAAATTATTGAGAATTATACTTCACTTTCAAAAAAAAATAAAAAAAAATTAAATTTTTCTGAGTTAAACTGCAGATGAATAATTAAAATAGACTAGACTATATACTGTGATGCAAACGAGATGCAAAATTAACTAAGATGCTCTTTTTTCTCTTTAGGGATCAATCCAGCCCACCCTTACACACCATAGAGATCCCTTTGATTTTGGAAGTTGGTCCATCTTGCAGCCCTACTGTCTCATGACCCCATGGCCATAGTGAAGCACCCGATCGATATTAAAAGAAACTGAGCCCAAACTCTGTACCAAATAATGCGGGACTAAATATGCATGCAAAGTATATTTTTGTTTTTTTATATTTTGTTTTAAGTGTCTAATCCAAAAAATCAACCAAAAAAAAAGTAGAGAGTTTACAAAAATTTTAGAAGATTTTGTTGCATGCAAAAAGACCCAAAAAATAAAGAAGAAGACCAACAAGGCTGAGAAGCTAGACGGAAAGGTGGCCGGCAAGCTCCTCAATATGTATGCGATAGAGGGACAGGATTCAAATAATGATCTTGCGCAAGAATTCTTGCAAAGACTCAAACGGATGTGGCAAAGAACAAACGGACCTCGCGGATCCGTAGCTTTTAATTCAGACCCGATTGGTAGGGCCGACAAATTGGATTCGTAGAGCTCAGGGACTGCAAAAAATCTGTCAGAGGTTAAAAATGATATAGAAACGAAATAAACAAAGAGAAAACATCAAGGAAAAATTGAGTTGTGTTGGACGGAAAGGTTGAAGAAGAAGATCTTATAGGGGTTAGGAGGGTAGCAGAGCAGGACAGGCTGGAAAAGAAGGGGTTCACACAGATAAAACTTAGCACAGAGCAAGCACATAGCAGTAGAATAAAAACTCAATATATTTCATGTGAATACTTTTTCCAATGAAGGGGGGCCCCTTATATAGTGCTCACAAAAACTTCCGCCCAGGGTGCAACAAATAAAAAAATATGGGGTGCCTGCTTTTTTCTTTATTTACTTGGGGGGGGGGAAAAAGAAAGGGGCTCATTCATCAAAAAAAACAAATTCCTCCAATTCAAGCAAGTATTGGTGGCCAAGATAACAAATGTGGGGTGCAAAAAATCTGTCTTCTTGGGCTGGATGTGGTCCAAAACATTCCTAAGCAGGTGTCCATTATATGGTGCTTTTCATCTAAAAAGACATGGGCTTCCACAAGGTGGGGCATGGAACAAAATCTCCAGCATGGGGACAAAAAAACTCCATAAGCAAACATCGACTAAAGGGAGTCCTCCAAGTAATCTAAGGGGGACACACAAGGTTAACAAAAGGATTTTGGGTGGGACAAAAACCCTCCATGACAACAAGACTATAATATGCACTAAACACACAAAACTACTGATTACATTCCAAATGACTTACTAGTATAAATCAAACTTTATGACTGATCTATATAAAATTATAAAAAAAAAACCAAAACCCAAAAGAAAACCAAAAGGAAAACCCACACAACTCAATTGGCCCACAAATTCTTAATTGGATCACCAGAATATAAAATATTTTTCATTTTACTCTAACATTTGTCCTTTCCAGTTCCTTTTGAACCTTAAGCAACAATCTTGTTTCTATCACATAACTCTTAAAGTCGGGTCGAGGCGCAACAAATACATAACACAATTCCCACCTCTTCTTTTATCTCTTTAGTCCCCACAAGAAACATAGCATGAAAATTTCACGAAAATATGAAAAAAGATGTTAGATATCCAAAAACGCTGAAAATCTTATAATCCCTAACATATAATGATAAAAAATCAACAGTACAAATCACCAATTCTTTTTAAGGCCAATGTATCTTCCAAAATACACTTACAACAAGGCCAACATTCTAAGAATCGAAATACACAAAAAAGGAAACAATATCCATATTCTCTTTTCTCTAAAAAAACAAGGTTAATACCAAAAGAACTACCAATTTATCCACTAAACATACGGCATTATAAACATAATCACTCTCATACAAATAAAAAATCAACAAACCCTATATACAAGTTTCCTCAAATTAAACATCTATCAAACAACAAAAAAATGCAAAAAATTGAAAAAAATTCTGCTTTCTTCCAATCCAACCAAAAAAATGCTTAATAACAAAATTAGACTGAAACAAAAGAATCTCCAACAAAACTCTTACTCACTTTGCTTCCTATAAAGAAACTCTATTCAAAAATCCACAAATCCCAAAACAACACCTATAACCCTAATTGTAAAACAACATGAAAACATTATAATTTCCTAACGCCACTCCAACTATCCTATTACCAGTTGGAACATCTCTCAAAATTTACTTAACCTCCAACAACCTGTAATTGAAATAAATTTTAGAATATTAAAAAGGGCAAAGGAAAAAGAAAGAATCTTACAATCCATTGGAAACTAAATTTTTTTTATACTTATTACAAACCTAACAATATGAAGGATTGACCTTGACAGAAGGAGGAGAATTCCAACAAGAGACCTTATATTTATCGAATGACTAAAGTTCAAGAAAAGAATCGAAGGTTCAAAAAAACAAGTAAAAGAAAAGGAATAACACTTTGAGTAAATGAGGCTAAAGGATCTCCTCTTTAAAGATTTATAGGAACCAAGTCTTTACTAAATCCTGTTGTTCTATTACTTCAGGACTACTACAATTTCATCTTTGCCTAGGGTTTCCTCAGGCAAGGTAATAAAGTGATCCTCCTGAAAGTCTTCTCCTTCGTATTCATCTACTAAACTTATGTCAGCCTCATATATCTTTACAACCAGTTCTTCCTCAGGCTCATTAATGGGTTCAGGGGTCTTTTCCTTACAAACTAATGGGATAGGAGTAGTAGATGGTTTGAAGGACTTTGCCTAAGAATTGGTCTAGAGGTGCTAATCATGCTGGGCTTAGGTTGGCTCCCCATGAGTTCCTTTTGATAAGACTCGAATTTCCTAGCAATCAGATAAGCTTCCTCTAGAGTATGAATTTCTTATTGAAATAATTTTTCTAGATGTCCCTACGTAGGCCAGCTTAAAACCTCGATATAATCTTATACTCAGGTTCAACTGTGTTGCATCTCCTAATAAACTCATTAAATTAGTCAGTGTATTCAGACACAGTCTTATTACCTTGTCTCAAATTGTACCATTGTTCTAAAAGTTGGTGCTTATAAAATCTACCTAGGTACTTTGTTCTTAACTTACATCTCATGGATCTCCAAGTAAGTATTTTATCTCCCAATTGATAACATTCATCTTCAATATCTTTCCAGTATCACCTAGCATGTCGGATTAGCTTACGTGTGGCCAATCTAACTTTTCCTAACTCCATCATCTGAGTGTACTCAAAATACTGATCCATTCTTTCTTCCCAATCAATATACACCTCAGGATCTAGGCTTCCATCAAAAGTGGGTGCATAGGGTTGGGTGTGTCTAACAGGTTTTTCCTCTGGGTCCACCAAGTATGGGTATGGGCTTATAGGGTTAGACTCAGGGGCAAGATCATGATGATAAGCTCGTGGATCAAAGGTACTGGGCCTAGGTGATCTGAATTCAGCATGGGTCCTACGGGCTCCTTCATAGGTCAAAGAATGTTCACCTATTCGATCAAGCCTATGGGGTTCAAGAGAGTTAGGTCAAATATGGGCCTTAGGGAGTCTAAGGGACATGGTTGATGGGCTAATGTGCTCCTAATCTAGTGGACATAGAAGACACAAGACAATGGACTTTTGACCTAGTGCACATGCAAGACACAAGACAAATCGACTAGGGCTACCTAGACCTAGAGACCAAACAGAATGGGTCGACTCAACTTACACTCAACACAACCCCTAGTCCTTCCACTAGCCAGGTAAAAGGTGGGATGGTGGAAGGGGCCCCCTACTTTTGCAGAGATCCAATTAAGGAACCACCGATCCACTTAGGGCGTTTGCCTCTGGACCTCTAGCCTAGACACCAACTTCCAGTAATAGGAGATGTATTGGGTGCACTAGTCTTTCCACAAAGATTGGACCCGACCTGTTGGTATCCCTAGCTCACTAGAGCAAATTAGGTCTAATTAATTTCAATTAGGTTGGGCTCGAATGCAAGGGTTGTTGTTTTGGGCTAAGGAGAGGTGATCAAATCCTCCCCCCATATGACATATTGAGATTGCCCTTAGAGTAGCTTATGCACATGATGACATACATATGAAGATGCAATTAGGGTTTCTATGTGTTTTATTTTTTTTTCTTTTTTTTTGTATTTTTTGCATAAATATAATATACAGAAAATGACCTAATATGTAGAAAATATGTCAAAATTTAGGATATGCAAAAATTATACCAAAAGAATCTTAAACTTGCTGAAATTAGCTTTGCTGAAAAATCAGGGCAGAACTATTCTCAGGAAGTATTTCGATAGGAAGAAAATCTACAAACCGAAATAATTCATGAGAAAATTATAGAAAATATTTCAACTATAAGAAATTCAAAAAAATAAAAATTATATTTTTCTGAGTTAACTGCAGACAGAAATAATTAAAATAGCAGACTATATACTGTGATGGCCGAGATGCAAAATTAACTAAAGATGCTCTTTATTTTCTTCTTTAGGGATCAATCACAGCGGCACCCTTACACACCATAGAAGATCCCTTTGATTTGGAAGAGAGGGTCTTGCAGCCCTACTTGTCTCCAATGACCGGATGGCCATAGTGAAGCACCCGATCCGAATATTCAAAAAGAAACTGAGCCCAAACATGCTCTGATACCCAATAATGCGGGACTAAATATGCATGCAAAGTATTTTTTGTATTTTTATATATTGAGTTAAGTGTCTAAATCCAAAAAATCAAGCCAAGATCTAAAGTAGAGAGTTCTACAAAAATTTTAGAAGTAGTTGCATGCAAAATAGACCCTAAAATAATAGAGAAGAGGACCAACGAGGCTGAGAAGCTCCAGTTGGGCAAGTTCTCCTTCAATATGGCTACTGACGAGTCGAGAGGGTGTACCTGACAAGATCTTGCTAATGAATTCTTGCAGAGGTTACTCTTTGCTCCCGGATGTGGCATGGAAGAACAAGTCGAGGACCTCGCGGATCCGTAGCTTTTAATTCGGTGACCCGATTGGTAGGCCGACTAAAATCCTGGATTCGTAGACTCCGAGGGACCTGCAAATCGCCTGTCAGAGGTTAAAAAATGATATAGGAACGAAATAAAAATCAGAAAACATCAAGGAAAAATATGAGTTTGTGTTGGACGGCCAAGGTTGAAGAAGATGGCTTCTAGGGTTTTGAGGGTGGTTGGAGGCAGGGCGCAGGAGGCTAGGAAGAGAAGGGGTTCACACAGATTCCTCTTAGCACAGAGCAAGCACATAGCAGTAGAATAAAAACTCAATATATTTCATGAATAAATTTTCAATACATGAGAGGGGGGCCCCTTATATAGTGTCACAAAACTTAGGGCCCAAGCAAATGCAAATGAAGAACATATGGGGTGCCCACCTTTTTCCTAAAGTGTGGGGCTGAATACAAGGAAGGAGGCTCTCTCATGCCATACAAAACTCCTCCAATTCAAGCAAGTATTGGGTGGCCAAGAGGAGACCATGAGGGGTGCCAAAAATCTTCCTTCTTGGGCTGGATGTGGTCCATAACATTCCTAAGCAGGTGTCCATGAATATGGTGCTTGAAGTATATCCGTAGGTGTGTGGACTTCTTGTGGTTGGGGCGTGGAAGGGATGTGCTGGCATGTGGACATCAACTCCTCAAGCATGGGCCGACTTCAAGTTCCTCCAAGTAGTCCTAGGGCATCGCCATCCAGGGTGTGACTGGGACTCCATGCGGCTGCCGAGGTGGCACACTAGGTGTTGTCCTTCATAAGCTTGGGTCTTCTTAGATTCAACTTGATGATTACAAGACTCATAATATGACTAGCTCATTATGAGCTGACTTGACTGACTGATCCAAACCCTACTAGTATAAATCAAACTCTAAATACATGACTCAAATGATGAAGGCCCAAAAAGAACATGACTTAGGGGCCAAAAGAAAACTCAATTAGGATAAGCCTTTATTATAAATTGGACTCAAACATTACTAAGTAATCTACGGAGGGCTGAGAAGCCTCTATCTTATTATGGTGCCTCTGGTGTCCGCACCAATTCTTCCGGGATGGGAGGAACTCGACCCTGTCGAGCAAGGATCACACTGGCTCACATATCTCTTGAGAAGGTCTGGGTCGAGGCGCTACAAGTCATCTTGAGAAATCCATGAATCATCTGATTCTAGTCGGCCTTGCCATCAGACCAGATAGCGTTAATAGCCACGCCCCGGGTCATGATAGTTTGATCATCCAGGATACGCTCGATCCATTCTCCTCTCTTAGGCCAATTTATTTGTGGACACTCTAGGCTAGGGTCACTCACAAGGGATGGAGTAGGTCCAAAGGCCTCACTAGGTATTGCTGTCGATTCCCTATACTCAACCAGGTCTACGATATTGAAGGTAGAACTAATGCCAAATTTTGGGGACAAACTAACACAGGCATTGGGTCCAACCTTCTCTATCACTCTAAAGGGTCCAGCTCCGTGAGCATGAAGTTTCTTAACAGTTCTGGGTGGGAACCACTCAAGACTAAGTCTAATCATAATAGAATCTCCAACATTAAATTTCTTGGCTCTTTTCCGGGAATTAGCCTGTTTGTTTCAAAATTAATGCTTAATGCGGATGATGCACCTGACTTGTACTGACACCTAACAAAAATGCATACTCAACTATGCATTCCTATTGAGAGAAACTCTATTGGACTCTTTGGGCCTAAACCTAACATACTATAGACTCTCTAGGTTTGACCCTGGTTTGGCATGCACATGAAAATTTATAATGGACTCCTAACAAATGCCATAAGGTCTTCCAAAAGTAGGTTGCAAACCTAGCATACTCAAAGGACTGGTGTAACTGAACGACCTCAACAAAGTGTAATTGGAAAGTTTGGAGAATATTAGAAGCCTTAGGGTAGGGCAGGAAATAAGAATCGGAGTCTTGGGATAATCCATTGGAAACATGAAAGACCTTGGTTACTAGGGATGACCTTAAGATTTGAACTTTGATCTATGGATGACATAAGGTCCACTTGAAGGATGGAGAATTTGGTCATTGCAAGTGCAAGGTCTTAAGGAAGGATGACTTAATCAGTTCAAGAAAAAGGTCATCGACTGGGGTTAGAGGAATGAACTCTTCGTGAGGATACTGAATGAGGCTTGAGGTTGAGGCTAAAGGGGTGGGCTCTTCCTAAGGGTATTGATTTATAGGAACCAAGTCTTTACTAATTTCCTGTTGTTCTATTACTTCAGGACTATGCTCTACAATTTCATCTTTGCCTAGGGTTTCCTCAGGCAAGGTAATAAAGTGATCCTCCTGAAAGTCTTCTCCTTCGTATTCATCTACTAAACTTATGTCAGCCTCATATATCTTTACAACCAGTTCTTCCTCAGGCTCATTAATGGGTTCAGGGGTCTTTTCCTTACAAACTAATGGGATAGGAGTAGTAGATGGTTTGAAGGACTTTGCCTAAGAATTGGTCTAGAGGTGCTAATCATGCTGGGCTTAGGTTGGCTCCCCATGAGTTCCTTTTGATAAGACTCGAATTTCCTAGCAATCAGATAAGCTTCCTCTAGAGTATGAATTTCTTATTGAAATAATTTTTCTAGATGTCCCTACGTAGGCCAGCTTAAAACCTCGATATAATCTTATACTCAGGTTCAACTGTGTTGCATCTCCTAATAAACTCATTAAATTAGTCAGTGTATTCAGACACAGTCTTATTACCTTGTCTCAAATTGTACCATTGTTCTAAAAGTTGGTGCTTATAAAATCTACCTAGGTACTTTGTTCTTAACTTACATCTCATGGATCTCCAAGTAAGTATTTATCTCCCAATTGATAACATTCATCTTCAATATCTTTCCAGTATCACCTAGCATGTCGGATTAGCTTACGTGTGGCCAATCTAACTTTTCCTAACTCCATCATCTGAGTGTACTCAAAATACTGATCCATTCTTTCTTCCCAATCAATATACACCTCAGGATCTAGGCTTCCATCAAAAGTGGGTGCATAGGGTTGGGTGTGTCTAACAGGTTTTTCCTCTGGGTCCACCAAGTATGGGTATGGGCTTATAGGGTTAGACTCAGGGGCAAGATCATGATGATAAGCTCGTGGATCAAAGGTACTGGGCCTAGGTGATCTGAATTCAGCATGGGTCCTACGGGCTCCTTCATAGGTCAAAGAATGTTCACCTATTCGATCAAGCCTATGGGGTTCAAGAGAGTTAGGTCAAATATGGGCCTTAGGGAGTCTAAGGGACATGGTTGATGGGCTAATGTGCTCCTAATCTAGTGGACATAGAAGACACAAGACAATGGACTTTTGACCTAGTGCACATGCAAGACACAAGACAAATCGACTAGGGCTACCTAGACCTAGAGACCAAACAGAATGGGTCGACTCAACTTACACTCAACACAACCCCTAGTCCTTCCACTAGCCAGGTAAAAGGTGGGATGGTGGAAGGGGCCCCCTACTTTTGCAGAGATCCAATTAAGGAACCACCGATCCACTTAGGGCGTTTGCCTCTGGACCTCTAGCCTAGACACCAACTTCCAGTAATAGGAGATGTATTGGGTGCACTAGTTTCCACAAAGATTGGACCCGACCTGTTGGTATCCCTAGCTCACTAGAGCAAATTAGGTCTAATTAATTTCAATTAGGTTGGGCTCGAATGCAAGGGTTGTTGTTTTGGGCTAAGGAGAGGTGATCAAATCCTCCCCCCATATGACATATTGAGATTGCCCTTAGAGTAGCTTATGCACATGATGACATACATATGAAGATGCAATTAGGGTTTCTATGTGTTTGTATTTTTTTTTCTTTTTTTTTTGTATTTTTTGCATAAATATAATATACAGAAAATGACCTAATATGTAGAAATATGTCAAAAATTTAGGATATGCAAAAATTATACCAAAAGAATCTTAAACTTGCTGAAATTAGCTTTGCTGAAAAATCAGGGCAGAACTATTCTCAGGAAGTATTTCGATAGGAAGAAAATCTACAAACCGAAATAATTCATGAGAAAATTATAGAAAATACTTTCAACTATAAGAAATTCAAAAAATAAAAATTATATTTTCTGAGTTAACTGCAGACAGAAATAATTAAAATAGCAGACTATATACTGTGATGGCCGAGATGCAAATTAACTAAAGATGCTCTTTATTTTCTTCTTTAGGGATCAATCACAGCGGCACCCTTACACACCATAGAAGATCCCTTTGATTTGGAAGAGAGGGTCTTGCAGCCCTACTTGTCTCCAATGACCGGATGGCCATAGTGAAGCACCCGATCCGAATATTCAAAAAGAAACTGAGCCCAAACATGCTCTGATACCCAATAATGTGGGACTAAATATGCATGCAAAGTATTTTTTGTATTTTTATATATTGAGTTAAGTGTCTAAATCCAAAAAATCAAGCCAAGATCTAAAGTAGAGAGTTCTACAAAAATTTTAGAAGTAGTTGCATGCAAAATAGACCCTAAAATAATAGAGAAGAGGACCAACGAGGCTGAGAAGCTCCGGTTGGGCAAGTTCTCCTTCAATATGGCTACTGACGAGTCGAGAGGGTGTACCTGACAAGATCTTGCTAATGAATTCTTGCAGAGGTTACTCTTTGCTCCCGGATGTGGCATGGAAGAACAAGTCGAGGACCCGCGGATCCGTAGCTTTTAATTCGGTGACCCGATTGGTAGGCCGACTAAAATCCTGGATTCGTAGACTCCGAGGGACCTGCAAATCGCCTGTCAGAGGTTAAAAATGATATAGGAACGAAATAAAAATCAGAAAACATCAAGGAAAAATATGAGTTTGTGTTGGACGGCCAAGGTTGAAGAAGATGGCTTCTAGGGTTTTGAGGGTGGTTGGAGGCAGGGCGCAGGAGGCTAGGAAGAAGAAGGGGTTCACACAGATTCCTCTTAGCACAGAGCAAGCACATAGCAGTAGAATAAAAACTCAATATATTTCATGAATAAATTTTCAATACATGAGAGGGGGGCCCCTTATATAGTGTCACAAAACTTAGGGCCCAAGCAAATGCAAATGAAGAACATATGGGGTGCCCACCTTTTTCCTAAAGTGTGGGGCTGAATACAAGGAAGGAGGCTCTCTCATGCCATACAAAACTCCTCCAATTCAAGCAAGTATTGGGTGGCCAAGAGGAGACCATGAGGGGTGCCAAAAATCTTCCTTCTTGGGCTGGATGTGGTCCATAACATTCCTAAGCAGGTGTCCATGAATATGGTGCTTGAAGTATATCCGTAGGTGTGTGGACTTCTTGTGGTTGGGGCGTGGAAGGGATGTGCTGGCATGTGGACATCAACTCCTCAAGCATGGGCCGACTTCAAGTTCCTCCAAGTAGTCCTAGGGCATCGCCATCCAGGGTGTGACTGGGACTCCATGCGGCTGCCGAGGTGGCACACTAGGTGTTGTCCTTCATAAGCTTGGGTCTTCTTAGATTCAACTTGATGATTACAAGACTCATAATATGACTAGCTCATTATGAGCTGACTTGACTGACTGATCCAAACCCTAATAGTATAAATCAAACTCTAAATACATGACTCAAATGATGAAGGCCCAAAAAGAACATGACTTAGGGGCCAAAAGAAAACTCAATTAGGATAAGCCTTTATTATAAATTGGACTCAAACATTAATAATAACAGAGGGCTGAGAAGCCTCTATCTTATTATGGTGCCTCTGGTGTCCGCACCAATTCTTCCGGGATGGGAGGAACTCGACCCTGTCGAGCAAGGATCACACTGGCTCACATATCTCTTGAGAAGGTTTGGGTCGAGGCGCTACAAGTCCTCTTGAGAAATCCATGAATCATCTGATTCTAGTCGGCCTTGCCATCAGACCAGATAGCGTTAATAGCCACGCCCCGGGTCATGATAGTTTGATCATCCAGGATACGCTCGATCCATTCTCCTCTCTTAGGCCAATTTATTTGTGGACACTCTAGGCTAGGGTCACTCACAAGGGATGGAGTAGGTCCAAAGGCCTCACTAGGTATTGCTGTCGATTCCCTATACTCAACCAGGTCTACGATATTGAAGGTAGAACTAATGCCAAATTTTGGGGACAAACTAACACAGGCATTGGGTCCAACCTTCTCTATCACTCTAAAGGGTCCAGCTCCGTGAGCATGAAGTTTCTTAACAGTTCTGGGTGGGAACCACTCAAGACTAAGTCTAATCATAATAGAATCTCCAACATTAAATTTCTTGGCTCTTTTCGGGAATTAGCCAGTTTGTTTCAAAATTAATGCTTAATGCGGATGATGCACCTGACTTGTACTGACACCTAACAAAAATGCATACTCAACTATGCATTCCTATTGAGAGAAACTCTATTGGACTCTTTGGGCCTAAACCTAACATACTATAGACTCTCTAGGTTTGACCCTGGTTTGGCATGCACATGAAAATTATAATGGACTCCTAACAAATGCCATAAGGTCTTCCAAAAGTAGGTTGCAAACCTAGCATACTCAAAGGACTGGTGTAACTGAACGACCTCAACAAAGTGTAATTGGAAAGTTTGGAGAATATTAGAAGCCTTAGGGTAGGGCAGGAAATAAGAATCGGAGTCTTGGGGTAATCCATTGGAAACATGAAAGACCTTGGTTACTAGGGATGACCTTAAGATTTGAACTTTGATCTATGGATGACATAAGGTCCACTTGAAGGATGGAGAATTTGGTCATTGCAAGTGCAAGGTCCTTAAGGAAGGATGACTTAATCAGTTCAAGAAAAAGGTCATCGACTGGGGTTAGAGGAATGAACTCTTCGTGAGGATACTGAATGAGGCTTGAGGTTGAGGCTAAAGGAGTGGGCTCTTCCTAAGGGTATTGATTTATAGGAACCAAGTCTTTACTAATTTCCTGTTGTTCTATTACTTCAGGACTATGCTCTACAATTTCATCTTTGCCTAGGGTTTCCTCAGGCAAGGTAATAAAGTGATCCTCCTGAAAGTCTTCTCCTTCGTATTCATCTACTAAACTTATGTCAGCCTCATATATCTTTACAACCAGTTCTTCCTCAGGCTCATTAATGGGTTCAGGGGTCTTTTCCTTACAAACTAATGGGATAGGAGTAGTAGATGGTTTGAAGGACTTTGCCTAAGAATTGGTCTAGAGGTGCTAATCATGCTGGGCTTAGGTTGGCTCCCCATGAGTTCCTTTTGATAAGACTCGAATTTCCTAGCAATCAGATAAGCTTCCTCTAGAGTATGAATTTCTTATTGAAATAATTTTTCTAGATGTCCTACGTAGGCCAGCTTAAAACCTCGATATAATCTTATACTCAGGTTCAACTGTGTTGCATCTCCTAATAAACTCATTAAATTAGTCAGTGTATTCAGACACAGTCTTATTACCTTGTCTCAAATTGTACCATTGTTCTAAAAGTTGGTGCTTATAAAATCTACCTAGGTACTTTGTTCTTAACTTACTCTCATGGATCTCCAAGTAAGTATTTTATCTCCCATTGATAACATTCATCTTCAATATCTTTCCAGTATCACCTAGCATGTCGGATTAGCTTACGTGTGGCCAATCTAACTTTTCCTAACTCCATCATCTAAGTGTACTCAAAATACTGATCCATTCTTTCTTCCCAATCAATATACACCTCAGGATCTAGGCTTCCATCAAAAGTGGGTGCATAGGGTTGGGTGTGTCTAACAGGTTTTTCCTCTGGGTCCACCAAGTATGGGTATGGGCTTATAGGGTTAGACTCAGGGGCAAGATCATGATGATAAGCTCGTGGATCAAAGGTACTGGGCCTAGGTGATCTGAATTCAGCATGGGTCCTACGGGCTCCTTCATAGGTCAAAGAATGTTCACCTATTCGATCAAGCCTATGGGGTTCAAGAGAGTTAGGTCAAATATGGGCCTTAGGGAGTCTAAGGGACATGGTTGATGGGCTAATGTGCTCCTAATCTAGTGGACATAGAAGACACAAGACAATGGACTTTTGACCTAGTGCACATGCAAGACACAAGACAAATCGACTAGGGCTACCTAGACCTAGAGACCAAACAGAATGGGTCGACTCAACTTACACTCAACACAACCCCTAGTCCTTCCACTAGCCAGGTAAAAGGTGGGATGGTGGAAGGGGCCCCCTACTTTTGCAGAGATCCAATTAAGGAACCACCGATCCACTTAGGGAGTTTGCCTCTGGACCTCTAGCCTAGACACCAACTTCCAGTAATAGGAGATGTATTGGGTGCACTAGTCTTTCCACAAAGATTGGACCCGACCTGTTGGTATCCCTAGCTCACTAGAGCAAATTAGGTCTAATTAATTTCAATTAGGTTGGGCTCGAATGCAAGGGTTGTTGTTTTGGGCTAAGGAGAGGTGATCAAATCCTCCCCCCATATGACATATTGAGATTGCCCTTAGAGTAGCTTATGCACATGATGACATACATATGAAGATGCAATTAGGGTTTCTATGTGTTTGTATTTTTTTTTTTTTTTTTTGTATTTTTTTGCATAAATATAATATACAGAAAATGACCTAATATGTAGAAAATATGTCAAAAATTTAGGATATGCAAAAATTATACCAAAAGAATCTTAAACTTGCTGAAATTAGCTTTGCTGAAAAATCAGGGCAGAACTATTCTCAGGAAGTATTTCGATAGGAAGAAATCTACAAACCGAAATAATTCATGAGAAAATTATAGAAAATACTTTCAACTATAAGAAATTCAAAAAATAAAAATTATATTTTTCTGAGTTAACTGCAGACAGAAATAATTAAAATAGCAGACTATATACTGTGATGGCCGAGATGCAAAATTAACTAAAGATGCTCTTTATTTTCTTCTTTAGGGATCAATCACAGCGGCACCCTTACACACCATAGAAGATCCCTTTGATTTGGAAGAGAGGGTCTTGCAGCCCTACTTGTCTCCAATGACCGGATGGCCATAGTGAAGCACCCGATCCGAATATTCAAAAAGAAACTGAGCCCAAACATGCTCTGATACCCAATAATGCGGGACTAAATATGCATGCAAAGTATTTTTTGTATTTTTATATATTGAGTTAAGTGTCTAAATCCAAAAAATCAAGCCAAGATCTAAAGTAGAGAGTTCTACAAAAATTTTAGAAGTAGTTGCATGCAAAATAGACCCTAAAATAATAGAGAAGAGGACCAACGAGGCTGAGAAGCTCCGGTTGGGCTAGTTCTCCTTCAATATGGCTACTGACGAGTCGAGAGGGTGTACCTGACAAGATCTTGCTAATGAATTCTTGCAGAGGTTACTCTTTGCTCCCGGATGTGGCATGGAAGAACAAGTCGAGGACCTCGCGGATCCGTAGCTTTTAATTCGGTGACCCGATTGGTAGGCCGACTAAAATCCTGGATTCGTAGACTCCGAGGGACCTGCAAATCGCCTGTCAGAGGTTAAAAAATGATATAGGAACGAAATAAAAATCAGAAAACATCAAGGAAAAATATGAGTTTGTGTTGGACGGCCAAGGTTGAAGAAGATGGCTTCTAGGGTTTTGAGGGTGGTTGGAGGCAGGGCGCAGGAGGCTAGGAAGAAGAAGGGGTTCACACAGATTCCTCTTAGCACAGAGCAAGCACATAGCAGTAGAATAAAAACTCAATATATTTCATGAATAAATTTTCAATACATGAGAGGGGGGCCCCTTATATAGTGTCACAAAACTTAGGGCCCAAGCAAATGCAAATGAAGAACATATGGGGTGCCCACCTTTTTTCCTAAAGTGTGGGGCTGAATACAAGGAAGGAGGCTCTCTCATGCCATACAAAACTCCTCCAATTCAAGCAAGTATTGGGTGGCCAAGAGGAGACCATGAGGGGTGCCAAAAATCTTCCTTCTTGGCTGGATGTGGTCCATAACATTCCTAAGCAGGTGTCCATGAATATGGTGCTTGAAGTATATCCGTAGGTGTGTGGACTTCTTGTGGTTGGGGCGTGGAAGGGATGTGCTGGCATGTGGACATCAACTCCTCAAGCATGGGCCGACTTCAAGTTCCTCCAAGTAGTCCTAGGGCATCGCCATCCAGGGTGTGACTGGGACTCCATGCGGCTGCCGAGGTGGCACACTAGGTGTTGTCCTTCATAAGCTTGGGTCTTCTTAGATTCAACTTGATGATTACAAGACTCATAATATGACTAGCTCATTATGAGCTGACTTGACTGACTGATCCAAACCCTACTAGTATAAATCAAACTCTAAATACATGACTCAAATGATGAAGGCCCAAAAGAACATGACTTAGGGGCCAAAAGAAAACTCAATTAGGATAAGCCTTTATTATAAATTGGACTCAAACATTACTAAGTAATCTACGGAGGGCTGAGAAGCCTCTATCTTATTATGGTGCCTCTGGTGTCCGCACCAATTCTTCCGGGATGGGAGGAACTCGACCCTGTCGAGCAAGGATCACACTGGCTCACATATCTCTTGAGAAGGTCTGGGTCGAGGCGCTACAAGTCATCTTGAGAAATCCATGAATCATCTGATTCTAGTCGGCCTTGCCATCAGACCAGATAGCGTTAATAGCCACGCCCGGGTCATGATAGTTTGATCATCCAGGATACGCTCGATCCATTCTCCTCTCTTAGGCCAATTTATTTGTGGACACTCTAGGCTAGGGTCACTCACAAGGGATGGAGTAGGTCCAAAGGCCTCACTAGGTATTGCTGTCGATTCCCTATACTCAACCAGGTCTACGATATTGAAGGTAGAACTAATGCCAAATTTTGGGGACAAACTAACACAGGCATTGGGTCCAACCTTCTCTATCACTCTAAAGGGTCCAGCTCCGTGAGCATGAAGTTTCTTAACAGTTCTGGGTGGGAACCACTCAAGACTAAGTCTAATCATAATAGAATCTCCAACATTAAATTTCTTGGCTCTTTTCCGGGAATTAGCCAGTTTGTTTCAAAATTAATGCTTAATGCGGATGATGCACCTGACTTGTACTGACACCTAACAAAAATGCATACTCAACTATGCATTCCTATTGAGAGAAACTCTATTGGACTCTTTGGGCCTAAACCTAACATACTATAGACTCTCTAGGTTTGACCCTGGTTTGGCATGCACATGAAAATTTATAATGGACTCCTAACAAATGCCATAAGGTCTTCCAAAAGTAGGTTGCAATCCTAGCATACTCAAAGGACTGGTGTAACTGAACGACCTCAACAAAGTGTAATTGGAAAGTTTGGAGAATATTAGAAGCCTTAGGGTAGGGCAGGAGGAAATAAGAATCGGAGTCTTGGGTAATACATTGGAAACATGAAAGACCTTGGTTACTAGGGATGACCTTAAGATTTGAACTTTGATCTATGGATGACATAAGGTCCACTTGAAGGATGGAGAATTTGGTCATTGCAAGTGCAAGGTCTTTAAGGAAGGATGACTTAATCAGTTCAAGAAAAAGGTCATCGACTGGGGTTAGAGGAATGAACTCTTCGTGAGGATACTGAATGAGGCTTGAGGTTGAGGCTAAAGGAGTGGGCTCTTCCTAAGGGTATTGATTTATAGGAACCAAGTCTTTACTAATTTCCTGTTGTTCTATTACTTCAGGACTATGCTCTACAATTTCATCTTTGCCTAGGGTTTCCTCAGGCAAGGTAATAAAGTGATCCTCCTGAAAGTCTTCTCCTTCGTATTCATCTACTAAACTTATGTCAGCCTCATATATCTTTACAACCAGTTCTTCCTCAGGCTCATTAATGGGTTCAGGGGTCTTTTCCTTACAAACTAATGGGATAGGAGTAGTAGATGGGTTGAAGGACTTTGCCTAAGAATTGGTCTAGAGGTGCTAATCATGCTGGGCTTAGGTTGGCTCCCCATGAGTTCCTTTTGATAAGACTCGAATTTCCTAGCAATCAGATAAGCTTCCTCTAGAGTATGAATTTCTTATTGAAATAATTTTTCTAGATGTCCCTACGTAGGCCAGCTTAAACCTCGATATAATCTTATACTCAGGTTCAACTGTGTTGCATCTCCTAATAAACTCATTAAATTAGTCAGTGTATTCAGACACAGTCTTATTACCTTGTCTCAAATTGTACCATTGTTCTAAAAGTTGGTGCTTATAAAATCTACCTAGGTACTTTGTTCTTAACTTACTTCTCATGGATCTCCAAGTAAGTATTTTATCTCCCATTGATAACATTCATCTTCAATATCTTTCCAGTATCACCTAGCATGTCGGATTAGCTTACGTGTGGCCAATCTAACTTTTCCTAACTCCATCATCTGAGTGTACTCAAAATACTGATCCATTCTTTCTTCCCAATCAATATACACCTCAGGATCTAGGCTTCCATCAAAAGTGGGTGCATAGGGTTGGGTGTGTCTAACAGGATTCCTCTGGGTCCACCAAGTATGGGTATGGGCTTATAGGGTTAGACTCAGGGGCAAGATCATGATGATAAGCTCGTGGATCAAAGGTACTGGGCCTAGGTGATCTGAATTCAGCATGGGTCCTACGGGCTCCTTCATAGGTCAAAGAATGTTCACCTATTCGATCAAGCCTATGGGGTTCAAGAGAGTTAGGTCAAATATGGGCCTTAGGGAGTCTAAGGGACATGGTTGATGGGCTAATGTGCTCCTAATCTAGTGGACATAGAAGACACAAGACAATGGACTTTTGACCTAGTGCACATGCAAGACACAAGACAAATCGACTAGGGCTACCTAGACCTAGAGACCAAACAGAATGGGTCGACTCAACTTACACTCAACACAACCCCTAGTCCTTCCACTAGCCAGGTAAAAGGTGGGATGGTGGAAGGGGCCCCCTGCTTTTGCAGAGATCCAATTAAGGAACCACCGATCCACTTAGGGCGTTTGCCTCTGGACCTCTAGCCTAGACACCAACTTCCAGTAATAGGAGATGTATTGGGTGCACTAGTCTTTCCACAAAGATTGGACCCGAACTGTTGGTATCCCTAGCTCACTAGAGCAAATTAGGTCTAATTAATTTCAATTAGGTTGGGCTCGAATGCAAGGGTTGTTGTTTTGGGCTAAGGAGAGGTGATCAAATCCTCCCCCCATATGACATATTGAGATTGCCCTTAGAGTAGCTTATGCACATGATGACATACATATGAAGATGCAATTAGGGTTTCTATGTGTTTGTATTTTTTTTTTTTTTTTTTTGTATTTTTTGCATAAATATAATATACAGAAAATGACCTAATATGTAGAAAATATGTCAAAAATTAGGATATGCAAAAATTATACCAAAAGAATCTTAAACTTGATGAAATTAGCTTTGCTGAAAAATCAGGGCAGAACTATTCTCAGGAAGTATTTCGATAGGAAGAAAATCTACAAACCGAAATAATTCATGAGAAAATTCTAGAAAATACTTTCAACTATAAGAAATTCAAAAAAATAAAAATTATATTTTTCTGAGTTACCTGTAGACAGAAATAATTAAAATAACAGACTATATACTGTGATGGCCGAGATGCAAAATTAACTAAAGATGCTCTTTATTTTCTTCTTTAGGGATCAATCACAGCGGCACCCTTACACACCATAGAAGATCCCTTTGATTTGGAAGAGAGGGTCTTGCAGCCCTACTTGTCTCAATGACCGGATGGCCATAGTGAAGCACCCGATCCGAATATTCAAAAATAACTGAGCCCAAACATGCTCTGATACCCAATAATGCGGGACTAAATATGCATGCAAAGTATTTTTTGTATTTTTATATATTGAGTTATGTGTCTAAATCCCAAAAATAAAGCCAAGATCAAAGTAGAGAGTTCTACAAAATTTTAGAAGTAGTTGCATGCAAAATAGACCCTAAAATAATAGAGAAGAGGACCAACGAGGCTGAGAAGCTCCGGTTGGGCTAGTTCTCCTTCAATATGGCTACTGACGAGTCGAGAGGGTTTGCCTGACAAGATCTTGCTAATGAATTCTTGCAGAGGTTACTCTTTGCTCCCGGATGTGGCATGGAAGAACAAGTCGAGGACCTCGCGGATCCGTAGCTTTTAATTCGGTGACCCGATTGGTTGGCCGACTAAAATCCTGGATTCGTAGACTCCGAGGGACCTGCAAATCGCCTGTCAGAGGTTAAAAATGATATAGGAACGAAATAAAAATCAGAAAACATCAAGGAAAAATATGAGTTTGTGTTGGACGGCCAAGGTTGAAGAAGATGGCTTCTAGGGTTTTGATGGTGGTTGGAGGCAGGGCGCAGGAGGCTAGGAAGAAGAAGGGATTCACACAGATTCCTCTTGGCACATAGAAAGCATAGCAGCAGTAGAATAAAACTCAATATTTCAAGAATAAATTTTCAATACATGAGAGGGGGCACCTTATATAGTGTCATGAAACTTAGGGCCCAAGCAAATGCAAATGAGAAACATATGGGGTGCCCATTTTTTTTTCTAAAGTGTGGGGCTGAATACAAAGAAAGAGGCTTTCATGCCATACAAAACTCCTCCAATTCAAGCAAGTATTGGGTGGCCAAGAGGAGACCATGAGGGGTGCCAAAAACCTTCTTTCATGGGCTGGAGTGGTCCACAACATTCCTAAGCAGGCGTCCATGAATTTGGGGCTTGAAGTATATCCTTAGGTGTGTGGACTTCTTGTGGTTGGGGCATGGAAGGGATGTGCTGATGTGTGGACATCAACTCCTCAAGCATGGGCCGACTTCAAGTTCCTCTAAGTAGTCCTAGGGCATCGCCATCCAGGATGTGACTGGGACTCCATGCGGTTGTCGAGGTGGCACACTAGGTGTTGTCCTTTACAAGCTTGGATCTTCTTAGATTCAACTTGATGATTACAAGACTCATAATATGACTAGCTCATTATGAGCTGACTTGACTGACTAATCCAAACCCTACTAGTATGAATCAAACTCTAAATACATGTCTCAAATGATGAAGGCCCAAAAAGAACATAACTCAGGGGCTAAAAGAAAACTCAATTAGGCTAAAGCCCTTATTACAAATTTACTCAAATATTACTAAGTAATCCACAGAGGGTTGAGAAGCATTATCTTATTCTGGTGCCTCTGGTATCTGCACCAGTAGCGAGGGGCGAGGGTTTTATTAAAAATTTTGGTAAATTATTGCAACCGATTTTCGATTGCAACAAATAAAAAAAATTAATATATGTTTTAAAATTAAATTCGTAACTGGAAATTTTCAAAAAAAAATTTTTAAAATCATTTTTTTGCAACCAAATTTTTGGTTGCAAAATTCTAAAGAAAATTAAAATTAATTTTAAATAAATTTTTCTATCGAAAATTCAGTTGCAAAATTAAGAATTAAACTTAAAAAAATATTTTAAATGATCATTTTTTACAACCAAATTTTCGGTTGCAAAATTCTAAAGAAAATTATTTTAATTTTAAATAAAATTTTGCAACCGAAAAATCGATTGCAAATTAAGAAATAAACTTAAAAAAATTTTTAAGTAATTATTTTTTGCAACCAAATTTTTGGTTACAAAATTCTAAAGAAATTAAAATTAATTTTAAATAAAATTTTGCAACCAAAAATTCAGTTACAAAATTTAGAAATAAACTTAAAAAAATATTTTAAATTATCATTTTTCTTGCAACCAAATTTTTGGTTGCAAAATTCTAAAAAAAATTAAAATTAATTTTAAATGAAATTCTGCAACCGAAAATTCGGTTGAAAATTATGAAATAAACTTTTAAAAAAATTTAAATTATCTTTTTCTTGCAACCGAATTTTTGGTTGCAAAATTCTAAAGAAAATTAAAATAATTTTAATTAAAATTTTGCAACCGAAAATTCGATTGCAAAATTAAGAAATAAATTTAAAAAAATATTTTAAATGAATTTCAGTTTCGGTTGCAAATCGTTTGAAAAATGAAAATCTTGTAACTAATTTGAATCGGTTACTAAATTATTAAGAAAATAAATCGGTTGCAAAATCGATTGTACAATAAATGGCAAATATAACAAAAAATAAAATTGATTGTAAAATCGATTACTAAAATACTATTTTCTTGTAGTGATGCATAGACAGAAATTACAATAGCATATTATATATATATTATAATATATATATATATATATATAATATATATATATATTATATAACTACGAGGTCATTCAACTCTTCAGACCAGTCACTAGTTTTCCCTATGAAGAGGTCCTATAACGTACAGTACATCTCATGTTTTTTATTGGCGAGCCCATGCGATATTTTTACAGGAATTTACAGAAATTCATCTCAAACAACTAGATGAATGTTTTTTATCATCGAATTCCTCGTTCTATTGATTGGCAAAGATCCATCATTTACTTTGATGCTTCTACTGTACCAATTTGTATGTAAATTTTATTTTTTATGAAGGGAGGTGGCTGCCATCCCTTTTTATTCTGGATACAATTAAGACGGGTATACAAAATTGAAGAAGTATAGCCAACAGAATATCCCAAACAAATAGACAGTGAAGTGGAAGGAATAGATAAAGCGAGCCCAAGCTAAAAGACTAAAAGAGGTAGACCTTAAATTTATTTGCATGGTTTGTCAGTCCTTTGGCATACCCATGATTTTCATTTTGACAAACATTTTGCCTGAAGATGCTGCGTCGGGTGGCTATGTGAGAGCCGGATACAGCTATAATTGAGTATGAACCTGAGCTGATTGTATCACCATGACCTAACCAGTGCTTTGACCCTATCTAGATCTAAACCACAACCCAAACGTAAACATCATCGAGTTATAGTCTTAGAACATTAGATGGGTGGATCTAGGTTTAAAACCTAGACAACATACTAAGAGAATTTGCATTGAGGTCATGCACTCAAGCTAGACGTCAATCAGTTTTGTTCAATTACACTACAATTTGCTAATATTGCACCACGTCATCCTTTAATCTAGGACTCATGGAAGATGACCATTTCTCGCATGTTAAAGAAATATTGCTCACTACAAATAAGTGTATGAAATGCAGAGAAAGTTTAGTAAAACTCTTGCCATGATTGTCCTTATATATACAAGGGGTAAGGCCTAAATATGTGTGCAGGTGTAGCATCTGTATTGGACTAGGCAAAAATGTGTAAGTTGAATAAAAGATAGAGAGTAACATGAATTTAGGTGCCTTGACTTTTAAAGACTCTCTGTCATGCATCCTCTCACCATTTGATGGAGACGGGAATGGATGGAGGTGTAGCTATAAAGCCCAGCTATTAGATTGGGCCCTTGGCCCAGCCCGCCATCAACCAATTGGCCTTAAGCACTGTTTTTCCTTCTTCCCCAGCCAAATTAGGAAACAAAGGGATCTTGTTTCATGTGATGGAGTCCTCCTCCTCCAACATGAGTTCAAGGCAAGCTAGAAACCCTAGCCTCCACCTCTATTTAATTGATCCCAAAGCCTCCTCCTATCCCATCAAAGATCAAGGGCCTAGCCTCTCTCTCTCTCATTTTTCTTTCCTTGAAACCAGTTGTTTAGACTCACCATGGCTACCAACATCTCCCCTCTCTAGCCAAGCTCTATCGCCTTCTTTATCTCCAGTAAGATCCCTAATTCTTTCTTTCCCTCTTGGCCCTTGAAATTGCCATGAAATGGCATGGGGCAATGCCCCTTTCCTCTCCTCGGGCTTCTTTATGCATGGCTGCTCCAGCAATGATGCCATCACCAGCCCATCCTAGCCATATCATTGCCAGACCTCCTCCTCCCCTCTTGTTGTCTCCCTATGAAACCAACGAAAGCCCCTTGGTCGGCACGGGAAACAAGAAAGAAGAAAAGGAAGAAGAAGAAGAGAGGAAGTAAAAGAAAATAAAGAAGAAAAAGAAAAAAAAGAAAAAAAAAAAAAAAAAGAAAGAAAAAAAAGAAGAGAGAGATTCTCCCTCCTTTCTCTTCATGTATTCGATTATTTTCTCTCTCTTCCCCTCCATCCACTTGCTCTCTACTTTTCTTCTCTTATTTCTTTTCCCTCTCACCTCTTTCCCCTCCTTTCTCTTTCTCTCTCTGTCCTCTCTTTTCTCTCTATAGCCTTTCTCTTCTTCTCTCTGCTTCTTACTCTTCTTCTCTCTAGCTACTTTCTCTCTCTACTTCCTCTCTCTTTTTTTCTCTCTACTTTCTCTCTCTACTTTCTCTCTCTACTTCTCTCTTTATTTTCTCTCTCCATTTCTTTTTTATTTTCCCTCTAGTTTTCTCTCTTCTTTGTCTTTTTCTCTCCTCTTAGAACTTCTCATTCTCTCGGGGATGAATAATCTCAAGAGGTCTCTTTCTTGTAATCTAAGTAGACCTCTATCAAATAATCTTACTTCTTGATCGCTGGATAATATATCGGTCAGTCTTGTCCTTCTCTCTCCTTGTTAAATATGAGCCATATTCCTAGCTTGATCCGATCCATATGGGTTCTTAGTTTGTCAAAGTTTTAATTTATATATAATAAAATTAATAGTATGTTATTGATATTATATAGGTGAAGCTAAGCTATTTAATTGAAGTTGGGTTTTAAAGCATGTCAAGGCAAGTAATTTAATGCTTCAAATATGCTTTCGAATAATTTTAAAAAAATTATAATTAGTTATTTAATTTGATTTATACTCTCTATTTTCTATTTGATAAAATGAATCAAGAATATATTATTTTATTATTAAAAATAATTTATTTTTAGAATACAATTTGATTTTAAAAACATGACCGGTTAGTTTGTGAACTTGTTTAGGATATGTTCTCAGCATAGCTATGCATGGTCCTGCCAACGAAAATTATTTATTGGATCTGTTGACTTGTAATATGATAAATTAGTTTTGATATCGTACCACCAGTGATTAAAATAGTGATATCTATTATCTAGTACTTTATGTAACGTATTTCAATAATCAAACCTATGCCACAGAATTATGTGATCATAGCTTGATATTGAGTTCGGTTATGAAAAATCATTATTTTCAAAGAAATATGTATTATCCAAGATTTGTTTCTTCTAATCAATATATATGTTTATTTACTCAGTATGCTTAGATCCTATTTTGATATGTTATATATTACTGGGCTATTGTAGCTCACTATTCTTCTTTTTTCTATTTTTAATCATGAATCCTCATTTCTTAGAACTCGGTGGAGAGTGCTAGATTGCACAGAGCAATCGATAGATCAAGTTGTTTGGTCATTCGTAATAATTGAATTTTTATTAGTTAAACTTAGATTTAGATGTTTTATATGAATCAAATATATATTAATGAGAATGATTTGATGGATCTTTATAAAATTTAATTCTTTCAAAAAAATATTTTTAAATTATGAAAATTTGATCCGTAACCTTGCATGCTTGGAGAGTTTACTCTACAAGTATACAATGTTTGTTACACTCTTGATTCAGGGTGTGACAATATATTGTACTAGGCAATGATTTGTAGCACTAGACTATATATGGTAGAGATGCAGTGTTATGCTACAATAAAATGCAGCACCAGGCTCTACACAAGGATATAGAACTAGGTAATAGTAGAAAGGTAAATTACACATACTTCTAGGGTAAATAACTAAAGTAAAGATAACAATAAACTATAAAAATTGATTGTCTAAGGATCTTTATAAAGTATAATTCTACTAATTTATTTTAATACATAATAAATGTACACAAATATAATAGTTGTCTACTATAATGGTTGCTTCCTATATTTGGTTTACATTTTTGGTAGTTCTAATAACTACGATCAACCATCTTCCTACTATGCATTAGCATGATTATCATGTAAATGCCTCATTAGCTTTCAACTCATCATAACATATAGCTTGTGTTGACTGCCTTCTCTTATTTAGCCTACAAAGAAATTCTCTATTTTTAGGAATCTAAGACCAGTATGATCACCTCAATCTTCTATTAACCAGTCTTTCATGGCCAAGATTTATCTTTCGGCTTATACTAATGTACATTATGGCCAAATTCCATCTAGTTGATCATTTTCTTTGCCCTTTGTTATAATTTAACAAGAATTATGTGATTCTTGCTTTGATCAATTACTTTAATTCATATGACACTTGCTCCTCATCACAAACTAAATTGTTAAGATGTAGTATAAATACATACATATATGTACATATACAACATAACTTGTATGCCCTTATCTCAAGCAGTAGCTCCTCTACATAGCAAAAGAGAAGATGGGGAATGAAAAATAGAAAGGGAGAGAGTGTAAGAGCGATAGATCATTAGTCTATCTAAGAGAGTAAAAGGATGGGTGTGATAGAAGAGAGTGAAAGACAAAGGAAGAGATTGAGGGAGAGACGTAGGTGGGATCGAGTGACTTGGGTCATGGGAGAGCGAGAATATGAGAGAGAGAGAGACACGAGAATATGAGAGAGAGACGAGGAAAGAGAAGTGCGAGAGACATGAGGGAAAGAAAAGTGTGAGGCAGTGGAGAGGGGGGCTAGATTACGATGATATGGATAGAAATGGAGGCACGACCCCGATTTAAAAGGAAAAGTCTTTGTGCATCATGATACAGTAAATTTAACATGGCCTGCATCATTTTTTTTTATTGGTCTAAATATATTCGTGATGGCATGACGGGATAGGAGCTAATCCTAACTAGCATTAATTACCGTTCAGTTTTTATTTGAAATTTTTATCCATATCAAAATACCCTTTTCTCTAGTCCTTTTTTTCCATCATATTGCTTGAACTAGGATACCGTAGCTTTTGAACTAGGATACCATAGCTTTGGAACTAAGGTATCGTAATACTGTATGGTTGTCATTTATGAACTAGGATGTCGTAGATTTTGAACTAGAGTGTCGTAGATTTTGAACTAAGGTATCGTAATACTGTTTGAGATCATTTTTGAACTAGGAGGTCGTAGGTTTTGAACTAGGATGTCGTAATACCGTTTCAGGTCATTTTTGAACTAGGGTATCGTAGGTTTTGAACTAGGATATCATAGCTTTTCAACTAGGGTGTCGTAATACTATTTCATATTTTCTGCATAGTTGTCATTTTCTAACTAGGGTGTCGTATGTTTTGAACTGAGATGTCGTAATACTGTTTTAGGTTATTTTTGAACTAGAGTGCCATAGGTTTTAAACTAGGATATCGTAGTAGATTTTGAACTAGGATATCGTAATACTGTTTTAGATCATTTTTGAACTAGGATATCGTAGCTTTGAACTATGATATCGTAGCTTTTGAACTACGATATCGTAAAAATGTTTCCAGGTATTTTGGTCAGGATAAAATTTTAAATAAAAGCTGAACGTTGATTAATGCTAGTCATGCTCAGCTCCTGTCCCATCATGCCACCGTGGATACATTTGGATCAATAAAAAAATACGGTGCAGGTAATGTTGGATTTACTGCACCGCACATGGTGCACAAAGAATTACTAGATTTAAAATAACGGGAGGGTACTGTTGCTTCATAGATGGGCGAGATAGTGACTTGGGCCATGGGCCTAAGTGTAACTTCATTCATACATAGATAAAAGATATATCTTTTAAGGGCAGTGAGTCAAATTGGATCTAAACTAATTTTTTCTCTTTTCTTTATTTGAAAATAAGTATTAAAGTAAAATAGTGCAATTCACTCGGGTAACAATCTATTCCAATTAGCTTGTTGGCATATATTATTACTGTTGACGTTGAATCTCCATCGACCGGATGGAGTGGTTCTTCTACTGGACTGCCATCAACCGGAACCTGCAAAATAGATCCCTGACCGAAGATTTTTCGGCGGGGGACACTCCGATGCCAAAGTCAGAAGAAACTCAGGCAGCAGCAAAATAGAGAGTTTTGGGAGCAGAGAGGGAAAGGAGAAACTCAATTTCTGGTAAGAACTCAACCTCCCTCGAGTGTCTCCTCTTACCAATATTTATAGGCTCCAACATAACTACTTATGGTTATGGGAAGCTGGCGAATGCAACCTCCACATAACTGTAAGTAGTGGCTGTCAAAAAATCAGTTACACTTGGAGTTTATCCAATATGAAGTCTTGAGCCATGTGGGTGGTTACAATAATTAAAACAAATTTCAACTATTTTGGTACTCAAGAAACCCACATGCTCCAGAATTCTTCTTTTCAAGAGTAAATCCGAAGTGAGCTCAACATTCTCTTTAGTAGCGCTTCTAAAGGGAATGTTAGCTATACACTCTGGAGAGACCTCTTTTGGAAACAACAAAAGTAAACACTTACAGTCCAAAAAATGGGATCATATGCTCTTCGGATTATGTTGAAGGAATAAAGTCGAAGATATTTGCTTAAGGCCAAGTCTTCAGATAAAGATGGTAGTACGAAGCCGAAGATAGTTAATAAACTTGGCTTGCAACCATAAATATCAGGCATGGTCTTCGGACTAAGATAACTACCTGAAGCCAAAGATCCAAAGTTAATAAACCTTTCTCCTGGAGCAAAATAAAAATATGGAGCCAAAGATATTATGCAGTCTTTGGACCAAGATAACTATACGAAGCCGAAGACACTTTCCTTCGTAGGTTGATTTGACCAATTAACCAAAAATTGAAATTGATTCAAAGAGCGACCCAATACTTAATTGAAATAAAACCGGGATATCACAACAGCTGTCCCCTACTCCCAAGTTCGAAATGATTTAATTTCGAAAATTGGGAGTATTTAAATTTTGTCTCTTAGTGATGGCTGATAGATAATGATGGTGCTATAGCCCTGAAACATCTTTTGTCATAACTGCCCGATGGTATGAAAAAATGTGGTGAAGACACGTGCCATCCTGGTATTGGCTGTTTCAAAGGGACGCCTCGATTCTAGGAAAATCCAATGGTGGTATTTTATGCGGATTGTGGTTGCTTGTCTCATTAATGAATTTTTGGAGAACCGTACTCACGATCGTAACCGCCGATACGGTGCACGATCAAAAAATATCTCCGAACCGTCTCGAAATCTTTCAAGCTTCACCTATAAAAGGGAAGAGAACTTGAGAGGAAAAATTTTCCCTACGCTCGTGTTCCGGAACCCCGATTTCCTTTGCAATCTGCCATCTTCTCTCGCAGTCCACCATTTTTGATTTTCCAAAGGTTAGAGGTCTTTTCTCCCTTCTCTCTCCTTTCTTCCCTACAATGTCAGAATCTTCTATGAGCCCTTCCTCTCGCTCTAGCAGAGGTTCACCGGGAGGTGAAACCGATAGGGTATTACCGGAAAGGGAAACCGATAGGAACTCATCGGGAGGTGGGAGGTGGGAGTGGTAGGAGTCCACCGGGGGGAAAAACAAATAAGGAAAGAAGTTCTGGTAGGAAAAGAAGCCCAGAACGATCACCGGATTCTATTAAAAGTTCTTTTTTCCTTGCCAAAATAGAAGAAGTTAAACAATGTTACCACATCCTACAGACTTTCCATATAATTCTTCCAAAACCCGAAGAAAGGGTAGATAAACCTCCCATGCAATCCATTACCATATACGAAGATCACTTCAAAGCTAGTCTTCGGCTCCCACTTCACCCCTTCTTCATAAAAAGTTTTAACCTCTATCAGATAGTCCAGGCTCAATTGATCCCCAATAGTTTTAGGAACATTTATAGATTTTTAGTTCTTTGCAAACTTAGAAATATAGAGCTGAAGATATCCCTGTTTACCTCTTTGTTTATGTTGCAAAGGGATTTTCACGGCAAAGAGTGGTGGGTTATAGGTCCTCGGCAGGCCAGACTAAGAAGAATAAAAGGAACCCCAGTGCAATACATGGGTGGAAACCTTGCTTCTTTTTTATGTACTACACCCATTGGGGATTCAATACCGAGTGAAAATCTCCACGTTTAAGTGCAAATGCCGAAAAAAAAAAGTCTTGAGAACCGATGTGAAGGATTTTGAAATTCTGTCAGAGCCGGAAATTCCTTCTTTCAAAGAATTGCTGAAGGAGGAGAATCTTCATCGAGCTCACATCAGCGAAGTCCCAATTTTAGGTATAAAGATGGTGGTCTTCGAATCTCCATTCCTTCCATCCTTTTCTCTCACTTTTATATGTATATATAACAAAATCTTCTGACTACAGGTTAAAGAATGAAGCCTCAACTTGAAAAAGTTCAATAGGCTTCCTGAAAAAGGCCAGTGGCAGTCCCCATAACAACCGAAGTCCAAAAGAAAAGAAGAGCCGAAGAAGGCTCAAGTACTCCTCCGATGAGGCCCGCATCAGATGAAGATATTCCTTCCGCTTCCCCAATTTCACCTGATCCTGCCAGAAGTCCATCTCCGAGGATGCCTTCTCCGAAGAGTCCTCAACCGATGCCAACTTTGGATCAGTGTGATGTGACTTTTAATAAAGAATCCGTGATCGTACCTCCAAAAAAATTAAAAGTCAAGAAAGATCAAAGTACCGATCTGAAGACGATCCTAGGTGGAATGCCTCTTCGGATGAAGGATGCAATGTGGACTTCACCATTTTCTCGGATTGAGAGGGCTTGGAAAATCTTGAATTAGCCAGGGAACTGTTGAAGCACACTCTCCTTCCGAAAGACCGGGACAAAGTTAAGTCCTGATGTATCGACGAAATTTCTGATTCAGTGTTTTCATCAGCACTGAAGGTAAATATCTATTTATTTTTTTCAAAACATAGGTCTATGGTTGCTAAGTCATCAACTTGTTATTGCAGATGATGCATGATATTACTCACATGGAGGAGAGCATCTTCGACTTTAGAGAGACATATAGAAGGATGAAGGAAAAAGTGAAAGCGACCAGAGTCGAGAAAGCCGTAGCCGAAGAGCAGAGGCAGGCTATGGAGGAGAAGCTTGTCCAGAGCGATGCCTTGGCTCAGAACTTGAAAGCTAAAGTAGAAAAACTTAAGTCAAAGAACTCTGAGCAAGAAGCGAGGCTTAAGAAAAGAAAAAAAAAATTCGCTCTTTAGAAATTCATTTTAAAGAGGCCCATCAAAAGTCTGAAGAGGCTACCAAGAAAACTGAAGAAGCAGCCGAAGAGATTCAATCTCTAAAAGATCAGCTGAAAAGGTCAATAGAAGATTATAAAATGTCTTCGGCTTTCGAAGATGAGATGGTCGAAGCGGGAACCCATAGTTACCAAGGAGGGTTCAATGATGGGGTAGAGGAGGTGCGCAAGTTGTACCCAGATTTGGACATTTCAGGGATTCAACTATTCAATATTGAAAGTACAAATGAACTCGAAGCACAAAAGGATCCTGAAGCACTAACAACAGCTGAAGAGGTGGTGGATCCAACTGTCCTTATCGAAGACTCCCCAAAAGAAAATGTTTAGCAACTTTTTCCTTCATTTGAAATGTAAAAAACTTCATTAATGGAAGTTCTTTCTAATGAGTTTCTTTATGAATGCACATATGAATGGATTAGGATTTTTCCAAGTAAAAATCTTCGAATAATTAAGAACTCCGAAGTATATACATAAGACGATATTGAATCTTCGGACTTGAAACAATAATTCCTTAAGAAACAGAATTCCAAATCTGATGCAAGATCATATCATGTTGGATAATAACATCGGAATAAGAATAATTCCAAGATTTCAAGTCTTTGAAATTAAATATATGCCAAGTCTTTAAAAGAATTCCGTAGAATTAATATGAAATAATATCAATTCTATAAATAATAATTAAGTCTTCGGACTTGACAATACACTAAGTCTTCGGACTTAGAAATAAAAGTGCCAAATCTCCAGATAAATATCAAGTCTTCGAACTTAGGATAATAATTCTTTAAGAAACTGAACTCCCAATTCTGATCCGAGATTATACGATGCTGAATTGTAATATGAAAATAAGAATAACTAGAATTTCAAGACATCACGTCTTCAAAATACACTAAGCCTTCAGGCTTGGGATGATTCCATAATAAAAAATGCCAAGCCACTTTATAAGAAATTGAGTCATCGGACTGGCAAATATACTAAGTCTTTGGACTTAAAAATAGGATAGACTGTGCGGGTCGCCCGTATCTTTATCATGGAAGAAAGGTTAAATAACCTTTAGCACTTTCACGGGATAGATCATTTAGATCACCTTTTATATTTTTTTGATCAAGGACTAAGATAGGTTGATCAGGCCTACCTTGGCATTTAGTAGAATAGATCACGAAGATTATTCTCATGCCTTTTCATATTGGAATTAAGACAGGCTGATCATGCCCACCTTGGCACTTCGTGAGGTAAATCACTGGGATCATCCTCATGCCTTTTTTGATTAAGAAGGACTGGTTTAAGTCCAACACGGCACTTCATAGAGTAGATCATGAAGATCATCCTTATACCTTTTTTGATTAAGATGGACTGGTTTAAGTCCAACTCGGCACTTCATATGGTAGATCACGAAGATCATCCTTATACCTTTTTTGATTAAGATTGACTGGTTTAAGTCCAACTTGACACTTCATAGGGTAGATCATGAAGATCATCCTTATACCTTTTTTGATTAAGATGGACTGGTTTAAGTCCAACTTAGCACTTCATAAGGTAGATCACAAAAATCATCCTTATGCCTTTTTTAGAGGAAAAAGAAGATAGGCTAGTTATGCTTACCTTGGCATTTCGCATGGTAGATCACGGAGATCATCGCTATGCCTTTAAGAAATAGAATTAAAATAGAAAGATGATCTGTCTTGATAACCTTGAATAAAACCTTTATTGATAATACTTGTGGAGGTTTTATACATTTCAAGGTTGAGGTAATAGAACACCTTCCAAGGTTTCCAACCGATAAGTTCCAGGTTGAACAACTTCTTTGATTCGGTATGGTCCTTCCCATGTAGGAGAGAGTTTACCTTGTTCTGTTAGTTTGGATACTTCAGATTTTCGCAGAACTAGATCTTCAGGAAGAAAGGCCCGTTCTTTTACACGAGAGTTATAGTATCCCACAACTTTTTGCTAGTACGCAGCCATTTTCAATTGTGCCTGAAGCCGTGTACCTTGTAATAAATCCAAGTCAACTCTTCGGCATTCAGAGTTTTTGGGTTCTTTAAAATGATCAATCTATAGAGATTGTAAAGAGACCTCTATAGGAAGAACCGCTTCGGTACCATAAGACAAATGAAATGGAGATTCGCCAGTGGCTGTCCTGGGAGTGGTTCGGTATGTCCAAAGAACTGAATTCAATTCATCAGCCCACGATCCCTTGGCATCATTCAGCCTGGTTTTTAAACCATGAAGGATAGTCCTGTTGGTCACTTCGGCTTCTCCGTTGCATTGAGGATGCCCTACCGAAGTAAGTTTGTGTAGAATATGATACTGAATGCAAAAGCTTTTGAACTTCGGATTATCAAACTGTCTTCCATTATCAGTTATGATAGAATAAGGAATTCCAAAATGGAAGATAATGAAGTTTCTTACAAAATTTTCAACCTTTGTCTCAATGATATGTGCCAATGCTTCGGCTTTGGCCATTTTGTGAAGTAATCAATTGCCACAATGAAAAATTTTCGCTGCCCAGAAGCTGGAGGTAACGGACCAAGAATGTCCATTCCCCATTGTGCAAAAGGCCAAGGAGCTGTCAAAGGAGCTAATTGACTTGCGGGCCGCCTTTATACATTGGAGTATCTTTGACAATGATCACATCTTCAGACAAATTTTGCAGAATTCTTCTAGATAGTTGGCTAATAATAACCTTAACAGATTATTTGTATGCCAAGGATCTGCCCCCCAGATGATCTCCACAAATTCCTTCATGCACTTCCTTAAGTGCATAATCAGCATCGGAAGGACCTAGACTCTTCAGCAAAGGCTACATGAAGGACCCCTTATACAGTGCTTCATTCAGGATCACATATTGAGAAGCTGTCCACCGAAGCCATTTATCTTCCAACTTATCATCGGGAAAGGTACCTTCTATTAAAAACTTGAGAATTGGGTCCATCTATGAAGGCTCACGTTCCACTTGACAAATTCCAACTGTGGGTTCCGATATGCTGGGATTCTCAAGATACTCCACATATGTTCTTTCAAGAGAATCTGGCATTGTGGTTGCAAGTCTTGAAAGAACATCTGCCCAGGAATTTTCTGTCCTTGGAACATGGACAATTTCAAAATGCTCCAAATTCAGATGTCAAGCTTTGAACTTTCTCCAAGTATTGGATCATATTAGGATTCCGAGCTTCAAAATCTCCTTTCACTTGATTCACCACCAGATGTGAATCAGAAAAGACTTTGACCCTTCTAATTTCCAATTTTCGGGAGATTCTGAGTCCAGCAATCAATGCTTCATACTCCGCCTGATTATTAAAAGCTTGGAAAGAAAACCGAAGAGCATACTCAAAAACTTACCCATTCGGACCAACTAGAATTAAACCTGCACCGCTACCGCTGTCATTCGAAGCACCATCCACATGCAACATCTAAATAAATTCTGGAGTGTCTTCGGTATCCTACTTTTCAGCTCTTGGTTAGTCCTCTTCGGACCTCCATGTGCATTATGCTATAAAATCAGCTAAGACTTGTGTTTTCATTGCTGACCTTGGTTGATAATCAATGTCAAACTCCTCTAATTTAATAGCCCATTTGGCTATCCTTCCTGAAGTGTCAGGATAACGAAGAATAGCCTTCAAGGGTTGATCTGTCAGAACTATAATGGAATGGGCTTGGAAATAGGGCCGAAGATGCTTTGCCGCCACCACAAGGGAAAAGATAACCTTCTGCACTCTGGGGTACCGGACTTCTACTTCATGTAACACTTTACTAGTATAGTAGATTGGCTTCTGCACATGGTTGCATCTTTCCATATCATAACCAAACTGACTGCCTCATCTGTGGCTGATAGATATAAGTAAAGTGTCTCTCCTTCACAAGGCTTAGAAAGTAGTGGAGGATTTTCTAAGTATTCCTTCAACTTGTAAAAAGCAATTTTGCAATCTTCTGTCCACTCAAAATTTTGAGTATGGCGAAGAACTTTGAAAAATATTAAACACCTTTCTGCAGAACGGGAGATAAATCGGCTCAAGGAAGCAATTTTCCCTGCTAACCTTTGCACTTCCTTCTTGCAAGTTGGATGCCTCATAGTTCGAAGTGCCTGGATCTTCTCTGGATTAGCTTCTATTCCTCGCTTGGTAACCAAGTATCCCAGGAACTTTTCAGAAGTTACGTCGAAGATGCACTTAGTTGGATTCAATCTCATCTGATGGTGCTTAAGAGCATCGAAAGATTCCCTTAAATATGCAATGTGATCGGGCCTATAAAGACTTTTCACTATCATATCGTCAACATAAGCTTCTATATTTCTCCCAATCTGATTTATGAAGACTTTATTGATGAGCCTTTGAAAAGTCGCCCCAACATTCTTCAGACCAAATGGCATCACCTTATAACAGTAAAGCTCCTTTTCTGTAATAAAAGTAGTTTTCTCTTCATCTTCAGGATCCATTCGAATTTGGTTATAACCTAAGAAGGCATCCATGAAGCTCAACAATTGATAACCAGCCGTAACATCAACCAGCTAATCAATTTTGATATTGGAAAACTGTCCTTTATATATGCTTTGTTGAGATCAGTATAATCTATACAAATTCTCCATTTGCCATTTAATTTCTTCACCATAACTACATTTGCAAGCCAACTTGGATATTGGACTTCTCTAATGAAGTTAGCTTCGAGCAATTTGATAACTTCTTCATCAATAACCTTCTGCCTTTTAGGAGAAAAATTTTTCTTCTTCTGCCAAACAGGTTTATAATTGGGAGAAACTTCCAGATGATGTGTAATCACATCTGATGGGATTCCAGGCATGTCCGAGGCTATCCAAGCAAAAATATCAGTATTATCTCGAAGAATGGAAATTAATTTTTTCTTTGACTCTTCATCAAGTAAACTGCCGATTTGTAGTAGCTTGGTTGGATCATCTTTAGATAGAGGTATGAAGAGTGTTTTCTCTACTGGCTCTCCACTGTCTTCGGATTCATCCCTCGGATCCAACTGATCAAGTGTTAAAGACCTGGCCACTTGTTTGTTCTGAATCATCAAACACTGGTTAGCGATCCTTTGATCTCTCCTTACTTCTCCAACGCCCGTTCTGGTAGGGAATCGCACCAACAGATGGTATGTGGAAATAATGGCTCTGAATTTGTTCAATGTTGGATGCCCTAATATTGCATTATAAGCTGAAGACGTTCTAGCCACAATAAAATTAATAGGAAGAGTTCTTTGAAAGGGTTTGGACCCAAAAGTTACGGGAAAGACTATTTCGCCCTCAATCCCAACCTGATTTGCACCAAAACCAGTTATTGGAATAAGGGATCTCCGCAATTCACGTCCATACAATTCCATCCCAAGAAAAGCATCATACAGCAACACATCAACTGAGCTTCCATTATCAATTAAAATTCTTTTTACATCAAAATTAGCTATAACAGCCGAGACCACTACAGAGTCATCATGTGGAAGTTGTATTCCTTTGGTATCCTTATCAGAGAAAGTAATAGAGTTTTTCCCTTTAAACCTCTTCAGGACATTTTTCTCAGCTTCAACATCCCATGCCGATGATCGATAAAGCATCCCAACGTCTCCACCAGTTGGTTGATGAGACAAATCAGCTTCATCGGATATTCTTGGAAGGGCAGTTGCTTCAGCTTGAGACTCTGGGCGGTTGACATACTTTCCTAGATATCCTCTTTTTATCAAATCTTCGATGGCATCCCGAAGCTGGAAACATTCTTCAGTGTTATGGCCATGATCTCGATGATATCGACAGTACTTGCTTTTGTCCCTTGCTTTTGTAGACGTCTTCAGGGGACGTGGCCTTTGAAAATATTTTTCTTTTTCAATCTCCAGCAGAATCTTCTCCCTTGGCAAGTTGAGGGGTGTGTAAGCATCAAATCGGTTGTTATGCTATATAGACCTGGGGCTGCGCCTGGGGTCGAAGTGTTGTTAGAAGATGTTGGCACATTCGGTCCTCCGGCATTCTTCTTCTTAGAAAGAAACCTTCCTTCTACCAATCTTCGGCTTGCTGCTTGCTCCTCAGCAGCAGCATACTTCTAAGCCCTTGCCAATAGTTCGGCATAGCTCGTTAGAAACCTTTTGTCCAGGAAAAAAGTGAACCTAGACGATTTTAAGCATCTCTTTAAGGCAGACATGGCCACATGCTCATTTAAATTTGGGATTTCCAGAGTGGCCGAATTGAAGCGATGGATAAATCCCTTCAAGCTTTTTACTTCTTATTACTGGAGAAGGAATAAACTATCAGTGTTGCGCGTCATCCTCTGGCACGTCCTGAAGTGCGAGACAAATTATTGTTCTAACTCAGCAAAGGAGTGAATTGACTTCGGGGGTAAAATCGAATACCATATTCGAGCATATTTCTTCAAAGTGACAGGAAAAGCAATACAATAAAGAGCATCAGTTGCTTCTTGTACCATCATATGAGCCTTATAGCTTTCCAGATGGTCGAGAGGATCTGAAGTCCCATCATAGACTTCTAATTGTGGGATCTTGAAGTGTCTGGGAATGACTTCATCCATAATATGATCAGAAAAAGGGGGTAGAGAGTTGAAGGTGATGACCTCATCGTTCCTTCTCAGATATGAAATTCTTGCAATCTATGCTTGCATGGATTTGAATTTTTCTTGAAATTCATAGTTGATCTCTCTCTGCCTGGCCTATTCTAATACAAAACTTCTAGAAGAAATAGAGAAAGATCGCTGGACCCTCATCCTCCCACCATGATCCCCTGCTTGTCGATCTGGTGGAGAAGCATAACGGCCACGAGATGACCGGACTTGTGAGGAATTGGGGGCGATTTCTTGATGCTGTCCTCCCCTTTGAGATTGATGACCGGAGGGTGAATCTAGTGGTGGATACTGCCTTTGAGCTGCAGCATCATGCAGGTGTTGGACCAAAGCTATCGAGGTCTCGACCTTGTTCTGAAGGTCTTCAAATTGTTGTTGTCCTACCATTATCATGGGAGGCTGCGCTCCCTAATTTAACGGGAAACCACTTACAAGAGAGCTATTCGTTGGAGGAGCGTGCTGCTCCCGGCTTGTGGAAGGATTTCGAGCTTTCCCTTTCATCATTTTCGCTTAAATGGAGCTCTCCTTTGATCAAGAAAGAGGAATTTATGAATCTTCCCCTACCTGGCGTGCCAATCTGTTGACTCTAAATCTCCATCGACCGGATGGAGTGGTTCTTCCGCTGGACCGCCGTCAACCGGAACCTGCAAAACAGATCCCTGACCTGGGATTTTCCGGCGGGGGACACTCCGATGCCAAAGTCAGAAGAAACTCAGGCAGCAGCAGAATGGAGAGTTTCAGGAGCAGAGAGGAAAAGGAGAAACTCAAATTTCTGGTAAGAACTTAACCTCCCTCGAATGTCCCCTCTTACCAATATTTATAGGCTCCAACATAACTACTTACGGTTATGGGAAGTTAGCGAACGCAACCTCCACATAACTGTAAGTAGTGGCTGTCAGAAAATCAGTTACACTTAGAGTTTATTCAATCTGAAGTCTTGAGCTATGTGAGTGGTTACAACAATTAAAACAGATTTCAACTATTTTGGTGCTCAAAAAACCCACATGCTCAAGAATTTTCCTTTTTCAAGAGTAAATCCGAAGTAAGCTCAACATTATCTTTAGTAGCACTTCTAAAGGGAAGGTTAGATATACACTCCGGAGAGACCTCTTTTGGAAACAACAAAAGTAAATACTTACAGTCCAAAAAATGGGATCATATGCTCTTCGGATTATGTTGAAGGAATAAAGCTGAAGATATTTGCTTAAGGCCAAGTCTTCGGATTAAGATGGTAGTACGAAGCCGAAAACAGTTAATAAACTTGGCTTGAAAGTATAGACTAAGATATTAAGCCAAGTCTTCGGATCGAGATAATAGTACGAAGCCGAAGATAATTAATAAACTTGGCTTGCAACCATAAAAATCAGGCATGATCTTCGAACTAAGATAACTACCTGAAACTGAAGACCCAGAGTTAATAAACATTTCTCCTGGAGCAAAATAAAAATATGGAGCTAGAGATATTATGAGTCTTTGGACCAAGATAACTATACAAAGCCGAAAATATTTTCTTCATAGATTGATTTGATCAATAAATCAAAAATTAAAATTAATTTAAAAAATAATTCAATACTTAATTAAAATAAAATCAAGACATCACAATAATTACTGTCACAAATACATTCAGCCAAGTCCTAGATTTCAAATTTGAGCTTCTTGCTATTTCAATGAGACGTAACAACTATTTTTTTTTCATTTCTTTTGTTATTTGTTCCGGATCTGCAAATAATGCACAAGCCACCATATCCGGACCACATTCCGAAGCCATCCGACACGTGAAGTCTCGGGGTCCAAAAGTCAGCCAAGCTCATATAGAAGAAGTGAACAACGGCCTTTTATCCTCCTTCCAACTTGGAGCCATCCTTAACTCCTCAAATCAATAATTGAGACGTAATGCATCTGGACACATGAATTGAGTCACGGTTCGGTTTACAAAGTCATACATGATGTACGATTGTATGAAATTTTGTGAGGGAATATTCTACTGTATCTCAAACTTTAGGGTCATGCGAAATTAAACAATGCTAACCATACTCTCCCACGTAGCGACAATCAGTCTTATTTATTTCTTCTAGCTGTTGCTGTCTGCCCTTCAATAATCGGTACCTTTTTGTCTTCCCACGTGACCAGAAAAGACTAATGAACCTTAGCGGTGCCAGGGATGCAAGCATCGAGGAACGAGTACTTTCTTTGACAGATATTTGGGATAAAATGATTTTGACATTTAGACTTCTTTTATGAATAAATATTTTTAAAAAATAATTAATTTTTTATTAATTAATTTAATTATATTTTTATATTTTTAAGATAAATAAGTTATATTTTTTGATAATATTTGTTTATAAAATAAAAAAAAATTAATTATAGTAGAAACTGAATCATTTTCTTATCAACAAATAAATATTAAATTTTATTTATAAAATATTTTTTTATTTTTTAATATCTTTATTATTTAATATCTATTAATTTAGTTATCCACTACCATATTTATTATTTATATTTATATAAAATATCAATGATATTATGAAAAAATAATTAAATTTTAATAATTTATTCATAAAAGTAGTGATAAAAAATTCAGGAATAATAAATTTTAAAATCTATTTTTCATATATAAAAAATATGAAAAAATTAATTTTTTTATCAAAATATTATTAAAAATATTTATTTTTAAAATATATATATTTTTTAAATAAATTTGTTTTTCATAAAAGAATGCTGATCGGTTATTATGCGGGTTGCTTGGAAATCTCTGGACCACCGCCCAAAGATCCAATATTTGAAAAGATAGCATAAGATTAATAAAGCATGCATGCTGGTAAATCCTAAAATGAAAACAGCAAAAAGTATCTTTCATTTCATCAAGATGTTTAATTTTAATTCCAAAATAGCAGACTACGCGTTATCTGGAACTACCAGTTCTGACTGGCACTCGTACCCACACTTTGAAAACATATTTCAGGCATGTGTAATAAGTCATAAGTCGGCAACAAATCTGGAGGTGCATGTGACACGATATGGAGGGTGTGGCGAGCCCTGATGTTGCCAACAGAAGGATAGTTGGCCGAAAACTACATCTTGAAAAGTAAAAATATAAAAGTCCAAACATTCATTTTTTCTGCTAAAACTGTAAAACTTCATTGAAGGAAATGAATTCTTGCAGGATGGCATAGAGGTGTGCCTTGTCTAAATTGAGGTGGTTGGTGCAGCATCGTTTTTATGGTGGAAACTTTTATTCTCATCAATACTTCATTCATCTTTTCTTCTACAAATTTGATTTGGAGGATTGGGATTAGGCCACTGGGCATATATGAAACTTTCTCAATGCGTGATTAATCGTGTTGACGTAGAATCCTCGTCGATCGGATGGAGTTGCTGGATTGCCTGTTCGCTCTCCTGGTTACCTGCAAAACAGGTTCCTGACCGGATTTTCTCTGGTGGGGATACTCCGATACCTAAGTCAGAAAAAAGTTCCAGCAATACAATGGAGAGCTTTCTGAGAAGGAGGAAGAAAGATGATGAAAGTATTCCCAGAGAATGTCTTGGCTTAGCTTTTCTTTGCTTTCGTCAGGCTTACCTTGAGTGTCTCATCTTACCAATATTTATAGTAGTTGTCATGCCAGTGTATAGTTAGGCTCACTTACCTATGGTTAGGATGTGGTTAAATAAATTTACCCCTCACATAACCATAAGTGATTGTCAATTGATTCTGGCCAGTTTGAAATCGTTGGAATTGGAGTTAGTGGCCACGTGGCCACACCGATATGGTTGAGGTTGGAGATAGTGGCCACGCGGTTGATTGTAATAACCATATTCACGTTCGAAGATTTGAAATCAACCAAAATTCATTTTTGGACAACTTCTTCAGAAGGGTCTGATGTTGAATCGGTGGAATGCTTCAGGCCCTCTTAGGAGTAAGCCAAAGACACCTTTATCATTTGTATCAGAGCTTTTTCCTTTGGAGTGGGTTGTGGAACTAACCTGGCGTCGTCTTCGGACCAGTCTTCTTTGGATCGGCCTTCTTTGGTTGATATGAAGGAGACTGGTTAGTGCCGGATATGTTGTGGATTGGAGGTACTCTTCGGGACCAACGCCTTTGTCTAAGACCGAAGACTGACCCCACGATGTGACTAGGGCAGCGATGCGGGGTCGTTGTTTTATCTACCCACATAGCTTTCTCCGGGTGCTTCGGTTTAGACAACTGGTTCAGAAGGAATTTGATTGAGTGGCTGAACCGATAATTAGCCTGTATTGAGCTGGCATATCACAACAATTGTCCCTCCACTCTCAGTTTTCGAAGCAATGATTTGCCTTGAAAGGTGGGAGTATTGATGCTTTGTCATTTGCTGGTGAAAAAGACATAACCAATGATGGCAAATCTTCGATTTAGTCATCCGCCATAACTGCCCCCTAATTCGATAGTCGTGCGGAGGACAGGTGTCACCCTGTTATTGGCGCCCGGGAGGAAGACAGCAAGTCGTTGTGCATGCGCCTTTTCTCTCATTATGATAGTCTGACAGACTCTTCGGCTTTGATTAGGGCAGATACTGTGGCATCATCTTGTCCATCGAATGCCAGGTATGCATTTCATCCCCGCCATCGGATGTGGTCACATGGATATCAGTTGACAGGTTGGTCAGGACGTCTCTCTATTGGAGGAGAACATCCGCGAGTCGATTGATTTCGGCAAAAGCATTCAGAGCCAGTTGGCTTCAGCTGTTGCCGAGAGAGGGGCGGTCAAGGAAAAGGCAGACAAAGTTGATGCCACGAACAGTTCCTTGAAAAGGGAACTGAGAACACTTAAGAGGTAAGCAGCTGAAATAACATCGGAGCTGTAGAAGAAGAGAAAGAAGGTGATCTTCGAAGAATTGCTATTAAAAGATTGCCTTCAGAGTGCCGAAGAAGAAGCAGCCCGAAAGGCCGAATTGATTAATAAGGTCGCCCAACTGGAGGCGGACTTCCTGTCGGCTCATCAGAGGGCAAAGCAGGCAGAGAGAGATGCTCCTCAGGACGTTGAGGTCTACAAGAGATCCCAAGCCTTCAAGCATGAGATACATAAGGCTAGGGTGGAAGGCTATCTTGCCTGCCAACAGGACTGCATGGAGGAGATCAAGAAGGCCCATTCGAACTTGGACCTTTCCTCAACTAGAAAACCGATGGGTTCGGCTGAAGATCCGCCAGCTCCTTCGGAGGTCCTCATTCTTGCTCTCACTGCTGAGCTTGCTGATGAAAAATGATCTGTTGCATACATGTTCCTTCTTCTTCTTCTTCTTCTTCTTTTTTCATTTTTTTTATAATTACGTTGATCATACAATTCTTTTGTCAATGAATGAAGATGCTTTCTGGTTGGGCAGATGCATTCCAAAATAACGTTAAGTGTGAAGTCTTCGGTATAGCAGATAGTAGAAAAGTCTGTCCATTCACTTAGGTTGGATTTACTGCTAGGGTAGGCCAATTAAGCCATCCTTAGGGCATTTGTTGATAACAGAGTGAGTTGTTTGGACCCACCTCGGCACATCTATGGATTTACCGTAGGGTAGGTCACTTAAACCATCCCTGTGCCTTCGATTGATATTAAGGCAGGCTGATTAGGCCCACCTCGGTATGTCTACGGATTTACCATAGGGTAGGTTGCGTGAACCATCCCTGCATATTTAGTTGATCATAAGGTGGCCTGGTTGGGCCCTTCTTTATACTTGTCAGACATATCGATAAGGCGAGTGGATTAGACCCAACTTTGCATTTTTGTTGTTGTTCATAAGGTGGCTGATTAGGCCCTCCTTTGCTCTTGTCGAACATACTGATAAGGCGAGTGGATCAGACCCACCTTTGTACTTTTTGTTGTTGATCATAAGGTGGCTGATTAGGCCCTTCTTTGCACTCATTGAACATATCGATAAGGCGAGTGGATCATATCCACCTTTATGCTTTTTGTTGGTTTCATCAGGTGGGTCACTGTGACCATCCTTGTATCATTGATTGACAATAAGATAAGCTAAGCAGACCCATCTCCAAATAAAGTTTTATTAAAGTCTTCCTTGGTGGGGACTTTCATTGATAGTACTTGCGAAGATTTTCTACATTCCAAGGTCAAGGTAGCACAACACCATCCAAAATCTCAAGTCGATACGTCCCTAGACATATGACTTCTTTGATTCGGTAGGGGCCGTCCCAGTTAGGAGAGAGCTTGCCTTGTTCCACTGGCCTGGACACTTCGGACCCTCACAGTACCAAGTCTTCAGGATGAAATATTCGTTTCTTCACTCTGGAATTGTAATATTTAGTGACTTTCTGTTGATATGTTGCCATCTTCATTTGAGCCTGAAGTCTAACGCCTTGTAGCAGATCCAGGTCTACCCATCGGTGCTCTAAATTCTCAGGTTCCTTGTACTTGTCGATCCTTAAAGATTGCAGTGTAACCCCTATGGGGAGGACTGCTTCAATGCTGTATGCCAAATTAAATAGGGACTCGCTAGTAGCCGTTCTGGGGATTGTCCGATATACTCAAAGATCTGAATTTAGTTCTTCGGTCCAAGGTCCCTTGGCATCGTTTGGTCTAGTTTTTAGATCATGGAGGATAGTCCGATTCGTTACTTCGGCTTTAGGATATATTTCCTTCAGCTAATCATCGATTAGCCACTTGTTCTTCGGCATCAGCATATTTCTGAGCTCTTGACAAGAGCTCGACGTAGCTTGTTGGAAATCTTTTATCTAGAAAAAAAATGAGCCTGGATGATCGAAGCCCTTTCTTCAGAGCGGACATGGCTACGTACTCATTGAGGTATGGGATCTCAAGAGTAGCCGAATTGAATTTGGTGATGTAATCTCGAAGGCTCTCTCCTTCATTCTGGTGAAGGAGGAATAGAGTGTCCGTATTCCGGGACATCTTCCGGCAAGTCCTGAAATGCAAGATAAATAATTTTTCCGATTCAGAAAAGGAGTCGATGGTACTTGGACGTATTCTCGAATACCACATTCGAGCCGCCTTCTTCAAAGTAGTAGGAAAAGCGAGGCAGTGCAATGTATCGGAGGCCTCTTGAATCATCATGTGAGCTTTGAAGCTGCCTAGATGATCAAGCTGGTCCGTGGTCCAATCATAAGTTTCCATTTAAGGGATCTTAAAGTGCGAGAGACAATTTTGGTCATAATGCGATGAGTGAACAGGGGGCACAAATCGTAAGCCACGAATTAGCCATTCCTCTTTTGATCGTGAAGCCTTGCAATTTGTGATTCGAGGACCTTGAACTTTTCTTCATAGTCGAGGCGGGCTTCTTTCGGCACATCCCTTTCGGGAGTAGAGTCTTCGAAGGAGATGGAGAGAGATCGTTTAGATCTCTTTTCCATCCGCAGCCATTGGTCGGCTTTGGATGCCGAGAACTTTGGCCTTCAAGAGAAAGCTGATGATGATGGGGGGAAAGTTGGGTAGATCTATGACGTTGGTCTCCCTTCCCTCGGGATTGATGACCATGCTTGGAGGTGGCTAGCGGATGCCCCACCTGGAAGGCCATATCCTAAAAGTTCTGAACCATAGTTGTAAGAGCATCAACTCGGTTCAGAAGGGCTTCGAACTGCTACTATCCCATAATTAGTGTAGGAGGTGGGACATTATTCTCCATCGGGGGATTATTCCTCTGAGAGGGAGGATGACCCCTACTTGTCGAAGTATTTTGAGTTCTTCCTTTCGTCATCACGGCCTCTTCTCACTCTTCTTTTCTAAGGTGGGGAGCTACCAGTAGATGCTAGATCCGAACTACTGCGCTATCCCCCTTCCTGACGCGGCAATCTGTTGGCATAGAACCCTCACCAACCGGCGGAGCTGCTGGATTGCTAGTTCGCTCCCCTAGATCCTGCAAAATAGGTCTCTGACCGGATTTTCTCCTATGGGAGACACTCCGATGCCTAAGTCAGAAAAATATTCCAGTAATAAAATGGAGAGCTTTCTGAGAAGGAAGAAGATGATGAAAGTGTTCCCAGAAAGTGTCTTGGCTTAGCTTTTCTTTACTTTTGCTAGGTTTACCTTGAGTATCCCATCTTACTAGTATTTATAGTGGTTGTCATGCCAGTATGCAGTTATGCTCACTCACCTATAGTTAGGATGGGGTTAAATAACTTTATCCCTCACATAACCATAAGTTGTTGCCAATTGATTCTGACCAGTTTGGAATCGTTGGAATTGGAGTTAGTGGCAACTTGGCCACTCCGATATAGTTGAGGTTAGAAATAGTGGCCACATGCTTAATTGTAACAACCGTATCTATGTTTGAAGATTTGAGATCAACCGGGGTAATGCTTCATTACCTCTCAGGAGTAAGCCAAAGACATCTTTATCATTTGCATCAGAGCTTTTTCCTTCAGAGTGGGTTATGGAACAAAGCTGGCGTCATATTCGGACTAGTCTTCTTCGGATTGGCCTTCTTCTGCTAATGTGAAGGAGACTGATCAGTAGCCGGATGTGTTGTGAATTGGAGGTACTCTTTGGAAACAACGCCATTGGCTAAGATGGAAGACTGGTCCCACGATGTGACTAGGGCAGCGATGCGGAGTCATTGCTTTATCTACCCACGTAGCTTTCTTCGGGCACTTCAATTTAGACGACTGGTTCAGAAGGAATTTGATTAAGTGGCCAAACTGATAATTAACCTGTACTGAACTGGTATATCACAACAAATCGCATCTTTCTCTGAGCATCAGACTACTTCACTTCCATAATTCTTAAACCCGGGTCTGGCCTGCAAAATCCTGGCCAAACCATAAATTAACATAACCATCAACCATAAATTAGCATCCTTCTGTAGGGTTTGCACGCTCACGCACAATGACTGTAGCTGTATCAGCATAGCTTGAGGGGAGAAAAGGCCAGAAGGACCAAAATATGTCAACTTCAGCAATTAAAGAACTTTGAAATGATGATAAAAATATTGGAAGGAATGGAACAAATATCTCGCATCATATCACCAAGGAGGACAGAAAGCTTCCCTGCCCTTCTACCAACTTGAAAATGGAGTGGAGGTCACAAAATATATATATATATATATATATATATATATATTTTATTTTTTTTTTTCAAATTAGAATGCCTGCCATAACGTTATGTGAACTAATAACAGTGACCGGGCTTAGACAAGTGCTGGCTCTCTTCCCCACGTTTTTGGCTTTGACGACGAAAAGCGTACAGAAACCTTCCACCCACGAAGGTAATAAGCTTCTAGCAGACTAGTCCTTTTCCATTGAGATACTTTCTTCTTCTTGTGAGTAAAGGGACCGGCCGGCATCTTAGACTGGAGACTAATAAAAACTAAGCTTTCCTCGAGGACAGCATCCGAGCTTTTGAGGAAGTGTCTTGGATGGCACGATAAGCATGACTTAATGTCGGCATTTGTAACGTGAAAAATGGACGTGCTCCCCTTTTTCTTTTTTCTTTTTTTGGGATAAAATGGATGCATTTAATTAAATTAAACATGAATAAATGTACCCGTGAGAATCATGCACGGTGTTTATCAGCATGGAAAATTTTGGCACCTGGTAGTTTAGTGTCAAGTATCCACGTAGTTTCATGCTCCATTATTATATATGAAAGTGGAATTCAGAATATATATATATATTCAGGATTTTTCTCTTAATTATCAAAAATATGTAAGATAATAAATAAAATAAGTTGATTATACAATAAAAATTTTGTTTACATAATAAAAATGATAATTTTATAAAATCTATTTATATGGCCAGAAATGGAAAAATTACCTATTTTACCTAAATGTTTCGTTGAGCAAGCACAATGACTAGGCAATCTATTACATATTTCCCACATATAAGTACTTCATCTATTGTATATAATATTTTATATTCTTATACTTATTTTCTTTCTTATTTAAAAACCCTTTTATTATAAGAATGTTAATAAGTTCAACGGTATAAAAATGCCATATTAGATTGAAAACATAATAAAAACTTTGACACTTAACATGGATCTCTTTACAATAGTGACAAGGTTTTGTACCAAAAAAGAACTAATTAAGGGTCCATTTGGTTGGGAGTAATATAATATTGATATGATTGTATCCACTGACGTAGAATCCATCTGGACACCAGCTGTCAGCTGACAGGTGGAGGTGCCACCTGAGCATGGCGCTCGAGCGAGGAGCCGAAGTAAGCCCCCTGTCGAGGTCAGCTCCCGGTCGGGGTCGAGCTCATACTATCAACAGCTGAAGGAGGGAGGATGACAGAGATTCAAATCATGACGGGAAAGAGGGTTATCTCTATCAAGACCCCGCCACGGGGATGGTACAACTGGTAGGGGGCGTCCCGCCGCCTGAGGCATACGGAGGGATACGCCTCGTCGGAGCACCAGGATCCCCTCAGGCCCCGGTTTACACCGATCGGGAAGGGACATCCCATTCGAGGCGTGGCACCCCTCCACCTACCATCTGCATCACTCATAAGAAGAAGGTCGCGCCAGAGGATTTAAACCCTGGGACGGTAGCCCGCATACCAATACTCTACCAAGCTTCCCAAAACATGGTGACCAACCAGAATGTCAGAGCCAGCGACATAACTCCTTACCCCGAAGGGAGAAAGGGAAGCTCATGCACAGTTTCTGCATGCTACCAGGTGTCAACCCTTGGGACTCTCCCAAAAAAGGGAACATCTGGGAAGCAAACTCATGGGGCAACACTGCCTCTCCATAACAAATAAAAAGGGGCCTCCAACTGAGAAGCAAAGGATCAAGCAATGAATCAAACAAACAACACAAGCTACAAAACAGAGGGCAAGCCACATGCAAGCAAGGGGCAAGCGAGGTAAGCGTTGGCACACAGAAGCGGGGAGCAAACCAGACGAGACACTCTAAGGCTACTTGGGAATTCATCGAAAGAATCCCACAGACACAGCCAACCCTACTCGAGCTCTCCTCTTCCGTCGACGCTCCTTTCCCACTCTCTCATTTTCTTCTCTCTACAAAATAGCCTCCAAACATGGAAACCTCACCAGGATCCATCGAGGAGGATCTGTCCCTTGGATCGCCTACTGACTTAATCGTCGGAGTGCCCCCGTCGGATTCCCCGGCCCGGGTCTCTACTTTCTTTTGCAGGACGGGCACGCGTGCAGGATTTCCAGATGAGGAGGGCGATGCCCGACACTGCACCAGAGCTATAGGCTATGACGGTCCAGGCGGCAATAGTTTGGCGCACCAAGTAGGGGGCAGGATGCAGAAATTTCAGCTAAACCAATCCCCCCATCACAAAAGCAGCTCCACTTGAGGCATGGTGGTGACACGCACGCGAGAAGCCTCCACAAGCCGAGCGAGCGGCCCTCCTTCTCATGGAGGCCCATGCAGCCCAGAGGAGGAGCTCCCCGCTCCATCGTAACCGCTCCTAGTGGATGCTCATCTCGTTGTGCTCGCCCAGCAATGCAGACTCTGACCATGGCCATGCGGCAGTTGCAGCATCAACACTGGTCTCTGGCCACCCAACAATAGCCATAGACCCCCGCGGCCCTACCGCTCAACCCTGCAGTAGCTTGCATCCTTCCAAATCAGGCCACTACTACCATAGGACATGACTGATCCTTGGTGTAGCCTCCAGACCTCGGCAAAGTGACGGAGGAGCTGGTCGATCGATCGAGAGAGCCAGTCCCTAGTCCTGAAGCATGCCGCCCTCAGGTGTCGAAGATGCTGCCAGAGCAAGGCCCCCTATCGTGACCCTCCTCAGTGATCGCCTCTATCATTTCCAATAGCCTCAGTGGAAGGTTCCACTGATGAGGCTACTAGGTGCATGGCAGCAAAGCTCTTGGAAGAATAAGAGCACATGCTGGCAGAACAATCCCACCAGTTTGCCAACATGCAAGGCTCCTCCCGCGAGCCAGCAGGCAATGATGCCCGACCGCCCTCCCCCATTGGAGCCGTTCGGTGACCGTGACAAGACAAGATACTATCGGTTCCACCACGACCACGGTGATGACATCGAGGAATGCTGCCACCTCAAAAGAGAAATCGAAGATCTAATAAGGAGGGACTACCTCAGAAAGTTCATGGGGGACAAGACCCCGACGAAACCTCAGGTGCTTGTGGCCTTTCCTTCTGTCCCTGCAGTTGATAATTGGCTCGCCGAGAAGCCCATGGGTATGGTATGTTGGGGGACAAACTCCCCCCAGACTGGGAAGGTCCCGACAGAGTAGTCAAGACCCTTCCCCTTGGACCCTATAACCTCGCCGAACTTGATGGCGCCCAGTCCGTGCAGACCCTGAATGATAAAAGTCTAAGGACATACTGCCAATAATGTAAGGCTCCCTCCTTTCAATAAAAGATTCCTTTCCATGCAACGTTGTCTTTGCCTTGCAGGAAAATCATTGCCCAACCCCAGGCCTAGCGATCCAAGCTTGGAAACTCCTAAAGCCTTGCACCTGCTACTGAACCCACGGGTTAGGGATGCCAGCCAGAAAGCCCTAGGGGTCTCACCATCTATCGCCTGACTCTCAGTTCAGCTCTTGCCATGCTCACAGTCCGGAGATGTCTGCGGTGACTGAACGAAGTCCCGCCATCTATCGCAAGGCTCACAGTTTGGCAACTACTATGCTAATAGTCTGAAGATGTCCACGAAGACTCTAAAAGGCCTCCATAGTCTACTGCCGACTCTCAGTTCAGCTCTTGCCATGCTCACAATCCAGAGATGTCTGTGGCAACTGAACAAAATCCTACCATCTACCGTGAGGCTCACAGCTTGGCATCTACTGTGCTAACAGTCCGGAGATGCCCACAGGAAATCCCGGCGGTCCATTGTCCACTGCTAGACTCATGATTCGGCATTTGAAGATGTCGGCACTCTAAGCTAGAAAACTCCTGAAGCCCCGCACCTAAGCCGGGAGCCACAGCACCCCGCCAAAGCCAGGAACCTCTGACACCCCATACCAAAGCCAGGAAACTCCTGAAGTCCCGCACTAAAATCGGGAGCTACAGCACCCTGCTCTAAAGTCTGGAAACTCCTGAAGCCCCGCACTAAAGCCAAGAACCTCCGGCGCCCCGCACCAAAGCCAGGAAACTCCTGAAGCCCTGCATGAAAGCTAGGAACCTTTGACACCCCGCCCCAAAGCCAGAAAACTCTTGAAGCCCCTATTGGGAATTATGTCCCAAAGCTAATCGCCTGGGTTGTAGGGGTTGAGCTAAGTATTGTACTTTTTTTTGAATTAATAAATATATTTTTGGCAGCTCATCACATACTAAATTTTCCTGAAATGAACTCTTTCCATGTGATGAAGTCCTTAGGACTACACTGACTTTGATACAAAGAGGATGTATCGAGTGGTCCTTAAACCCTGTTCACAACCAAAGGATATATTATACTGGACGACAATATATCAAGTATAGGTTATTGTAGTTCACATCGTTTGGTTGTCCTCTTGACCAAATGAGTGTGGTGACACTATGTGATCTGCAAGTGGAATATGTGATATCTTATTGAACGTGACTTCGTGCAGCCCCTTTCTACCAAAGGGATACTCATAATTGGATATGGGTATATGTATCCCTCTGACCTGAGGTCATCACGGTATCTTGCAAGCAACTCCCTGTGCTTTGGTGCTGGACTACCCGGATTTCTAATCCGGTGATGGAAGGTTTCTGGGTACAGGCAAGTACTTGTGGAGCAGTGATGGACCAAGATGGAATTGACCTGTCCAAACAGTTTGGATTGAATGTCTCGCAGTATCTCAATTTAGCAAATCCTCGGCCAGAGTAGTCCTAGTGAGGAGTCACTGGGCTTGCGAGGTTAAGACACGTAGTCGACTGACTCAGTCTAGGTTGGCAGCCCAATCTCAATCGTCCTGAGTATTAGAGGTCAAAGGGATGAATTATACGGTAACCATATGCCAGAGGTTCGATAGTTTGCTCCCGCATCTTTGACTTATCCGGACGCCGGGACCCATTGCTAGATGGTTTCCTGTGCTGGTACTAGAATTGTTCTAGTGCTACCATTTAGGTTCGAACCTATGAGGTCACAACCACAGAGGATTACTCTCTGATCTGGATACCGATTATGATTGGGAATCGTCTCGTTTTTATGGTCACAGTATTTTTTGAGCACTCTTTTCTCTGTCTTACCCTTGTCTGTGTCAACCAAAAATTGTTCCGGGCTGACCTGGACTGCACCAGATTTTTTCTGAATCAGGTTTGAACTGATTCGGAGTTCGTTTCGGCCTTCAATTAGTTGTGAACCAATTTTAATCCCTTGAACCAATTTTATTGGGTTTGAACCGGTTCAATTGGATTGAACCATCACTTGGTTTAAATGGATTTGGACCGGTTAATTGAACCAGCATTTGCTTTTCTACCGTGTAACCAGTTTACACGTTGAAATCCAAGCGCCTGGAAAACAAAACAATCGAACGAACCATACATCACTGGGCATCTCTTCCTCTCCCCCACCCGCTGCTTTAAACCTTGTATAATGGCTGTTTAATTGGGAGAACGGCAGTCGCTGCCTCTTGATTTCCCGGCCTCCCTGCCTTTCCTTTTCCCTGCTGTCTTTATAAATAGCTATCCCCTGTTTCAGCGAAAAAGAGGAACAGCAAGTTTAAACCCGGCATTGTTCTTCTTTTTGAAAGGCTGAGTGAGATCTTTCATTTTAAGAGATCATTCCTTCATTTCATTGAGTATTCTTTGGGCTGGGGTTTAGAGTGTTTGAGAGAGAGAAACATGGCCATTTTCTTTGTTGTTTCTTGTGCTCAAATCTACACTGCAGCAAAGGTGTGTTGCTGCCATCTACCTGTGACCGTGTCTCCTTCCAGCGGCTAGCACCACGCGTGAATGCGGATCTGAGAGCCCCGAGTGTGTCTCCCCTCTAGAGGGAGTACTCTTCTACTCCTGGGAGCAAGCAAGGCGAGCCGGATTTGCTGCTGTTGCTCCAAACGCGAAGAAAGAAGCTGCTGTCCTGTTATGCAGCAAACTTCTGGCAGCAGATTTTGGGTGAATTGTACACCATTTTTGCTGGTTTTTGCTTGCAGATCTCGGTGGCAAAACGAAGACCACTTTATCCCCTTGCTGTAGCTTCGATTCGGGAGGAAACAGAGGTCCGGAAGGTGGTGTTTGGATGATGTTTTGAAAGCTCAAAACTGGGTATCCCACGTTCCAAGGAAGAAGAAGGCTGGAATAGTTTTATTCTAGCTATTCTGGCCTATTCCAGGTTTATTCCAGAGTTATTCCAGGCGGAATAAAGGTATGGAAAATTATTTTTTTAATCATGCATAAATAGATTTATTTGTTTATATTTTTGCAAATATTTTTATATCATGATACATGCCTACATGCAACATGAATAGGTTAGGTTTTGGGCGGAGCAGTTTTCCGCCGTGAGAATTTTTAAAAAAGTTTAAAATCCATTCCGCTCCCGTTGCTGTTTGCATGCCTAGTGTAGGATCATGTCAAACCACCTACACCATTTTCTTTCAGTGGTATCAGAGCCAGGTTGCTTGTGTAATCTATTCCTGTATGCATGTTTATAGATTAAAAATTGTTTAATCTAAATATGTATCCTGATTTCTTTTTGGAACCTAGTTGAGGCCTTCACCATGACCGTGTATCTTTGATACGATGTGGATCATCTGTGTTGGCCTCTTCAGAAGGATCCTTAAAGAATATTAAAATTAAAAAAGTTTTAATTTGTTGATACATGTTTTTTAGGCATGTTTTATATTGGATATAAAATATTTGTAAAATTTTGAATCTAGATGCATGATTAGTTATGTAAAATTGTTTTACATAGTGACTTAATTAAAAATTATTTAATTAAGTGTTTGGCTTATTAAATTTTTTTTTAGGTTTATGAAATCTAATACATTTGCATAAGCCATTTTGGGTTTAAATTAGGTTAGCTGACTAGTTGGGTCCTTAATGGGTTAGACCTAAGTTTAGTTGAACTGGATAACAAGAAGATTAAACAAAAGTTGTTTAAGGCCCTTCTTTAGAACTATCTAATAGTTAGATTAGTTGATCTGTTCATCTAAAATGGATCCAATTAGTGGCTCAGTGGACGCCCGAGTCTTTAGGCTAGTCTGATCGAGTCTGGTAAACCGACTGGTATCGAGGTAGGTTTGGCATTGTGATCATGGTTGTATGAGGCTACCTCTTTCCTGGCCAACTTGGTTGGTTTCTAGGAAAGATGGTTAATGGCGGATACTCACCCATAATCTCACCTACCTGGCTAGTCGAGTCGACCAGAACTGATTGAAAAAGTTTAATGACTCGAGTTAACCCATGTCACCCAGGTTGATTGGTCTGACTGATCTATAGGTGCCCATGGATCAATTTGTTGATTTATTTCAACCCTCCTGGAATCTGATTGATTCAGTGGGAGGATGATCCATGTCCTTGTCTTTTCTTCTGTCATAACTAAAAAATCCTCTAAAATTATTAGGTTCTTAAAAAAACTAAGTCAAAGAGTTGACAGTGTCTTAGCCTCCCATTAAGTTGGATAGAAATGTATCCACTAGCTTGGTGTGCATCGGTAGTTCCATAGAACGGGTGTACATCCGGCGACTGGAATTTCTATCTGATCGATGATGGTTCAGTGCAACCTCCTTAACGGGACCAGGTGCGCCGGCCATAGTCGGGCTTGATCTTTAGTTAGCTGGAAGCTTTGGATTTGTCATTTTAATGGTTGGACCTAACCAGAGACCCACAATAGGAGGCCCCTAGGCCGATTGGGGTGTTCTCTAGGGCAAAATAAAATACTGAAAATTGTTTAGGGAAACAATTGGTTTACGAACCTACCTTTAGGCTCGTATGGGTGAGCTGACCATAGTCGGGCTCATGCGAGGCCTATTGGATTTCAGTACCCACTTGAAAAAGTGTTTTCATGGATTGGAGTTAGAGGCTACCAATCTGAAAAATTAGTGGGAGAAACCTTTAGACTAAAGTCCAAGTCTTTTGGTTAAATTATTAATTCATACACTAATTTGGTCTTATTTTCTTTTCAGATGTCTTCAAATTTATCGCTACGGTCACTTCTCGATAATGAGAAGTTAAAGGGTCACAACTTCGATAGTTGGTATCGAAGATTGAGAATCGTTCTGGAGCATTAACGGATCCTCAATGTGATAACGGATCCGGCACCTGAAATCCCACCCACTAATACACAGAGTGCGGTCAGAGACGCTTATCTGAAGTGGGTCTCTAATCGAACTACTATCCGGTGCATTATGTTAGCGGCGATGAACGACGAGTTCAGTCGCAAATTCGAGGAGGCCCAACCTGATGAAATCTTTCAAAAGTTAAAGGAATCCTTCGGCACCCCGGATGATGTAGAACGGTACAAAGTGTCTTGTGCCATCTACAATTCCAAGATGCCGAATGACGATTCAGTCACTAATCAAGTATTGTATATGATCGAGCTGATTGAAAAGTTGGGCAAACTCAGATGCCCCTTGCACAAGCAGCTCGGCAAGGATGCGATCCTTTATTCTCTTCCCTCCTCCTATCTTGATTTTCTCGATCATTATAGAATGAATAAGCCTGCAGTCAACTACCATGGTCTTTTGGGGTTGCTGCAGACTTTCGAGAAAGACCACCAACTGAATAAGGGAGTGGTGAATTTAGTGGGAGGTAGTAGAGGTCGTCGTCCCTTTAAGAAAGGGAAGAAGAAAATAAATAAAAAGGGAAAGTAGGTGCATAATGCTCCTGGCCCTAGTCAGACCAGGAAGTATAAGGCTGATCAGTCTTTTGCAGAGTGTTTCTACTGCAAGAAGAAGGGACACTGGAAGAGGAACTGTCCTCTTTATATTGCGTCCCTTGATCCGAACAGGCCGAGAAAGCAGAAGTCTGCTGAACAAGGTATTTATATGATAAAACCTTGTAATTACTCAATGTTGATATTGCTAACTGGGTATTGGATACTGGTAGTCCAATTCACATTTGTAATTCATTACAGGGACTTCTAGTTAGCAGAAGATTTGAAGATGGAGAACAGTTTCTGAGCATCGGGAATGGTAATCGTGTTCCAATACTGGCGGTCGGAGTCCTGCGTCTTGTCTTTGAGTCTTGTACTGTCGAACTAGTCGACTGTCACTATTGTCCTAGTTTCATTATGAGCATAATCTCTGTAGGCCTTTTGGCTAATTGTGATTTTGAACTATCAATAAAGGAGATTTTTGCAATATTATTTTGAATAACTCTGTGATAATGAAAGCTAGATTAAATAATGGCATATATGTACTATCAAGGCCTGTTAGTGTAATGTACACTTCTAGCAAATGCCCAAGATTAGATAATGTCAACGATTTGTATCTTTGGCACTGTAGGCTAGATCATATTAACCAAAATAGGATAAACAAAATGCGAGGAGATGGACTCCTCGAGGTCAGTGATTCTGAATTACTGCCCACTTGTGAATCCTATTTACTTGGTAAAATGACCAAGTCACCTTTTACTGGAAAGGTGAACGAGCTACATAACTTCTAAGTCTAATACATACTGATGTATGTGGACCGATGACATTTAGTACCGGAGGAGGATACAAATATTTCATTACTTTTACAGACGACTTTTCAAGGTTCGGTTATGTCTTTTTAATGAGACATAAGTCTGAGTCGTTTGAAATGTTCAAACGATACCGTAATGAAGTAGAAAAGCAAACTGGAAAAAGAATTAAAACCCTTCGATCTGATCGAGGTGGTGAATACTTATCTGGTGAATTTTTGACATATCTTGAGGAGAATGGAATTCTCTCTCAGTGGACTCCTCCAGGAACACCACAGTTGAATGGTGTGTCCGAAAGGAGGAATCGAACCTTATTGGACATGGTTCGATCCATGATGGGCTTTGCAACTCTGCTGCTATCCTTTTGGGGATATGCGCTTCATTCAACCTATTACTTATTAAATGATATTCCAAGTAAGTCTGTTGTCTCTACTCCGTATGAGATGTGGACTGGACGTAAACCCTCAATCTCACACCTTCGGGTCTGGGGTTGTCCGACTTACGTAAAGCGTTTAGACTCAGACAAACTTGATCCTAGGTCTGATCGATGTTTATTCATTGGTTATCCTAAGGAAACCAAAGGGTATTTCTTCTATTTGGAGAATGAACAAAAGGTATTCGTTGCTCTTAGAGCTATCTTTTTGGAAAAGGAGTTCCTTGGAGAAGGAACTATAGCTTCTAAGATTGAACTTAATGAAGTTCAGCCGATAGAAGAACCTGCACACTCTAAGGACATCGTAGAACCGGGTGTGATTGAATCACACCCAGAAATCATTAGGAGATCTGGTAGAATACCGCGTCAGCCGGACAGATACTACGGTTTCTTGGTCCGGGACGGCGATCTCATCGAGCTCTATGAGAACAATGAGGATCCGATCACCTATATGGATGCACTTCAGAGATCTGACTCTGAGGCATGGCTTAGAGCCATGCGATCCGAAATGGAGTCCATGGAAATCAACACTGTTTGGATATTGGTTGATCTGCTTGAAGGAAAAAAACCCATCGGGTGTAAATGGATCTTCAAGAGGAAAAGGGGCGCAGATGGGAAGGTAGAGACCTATAAAGCCCATTTGCTTGCCAAGGGGTATCGTCAGCGATATGGTATCGATTATGACGAGACTTTCTCCCCTGTGACAATGCTCAAGTCCATTCAGATCATGCTTGCTTTGGCAGCATATTTTGATTACGAGATCTGGCAGATGGATGTCCGAACCGCTTTCCTTAATGGAGAGCTGGAAGAGGAGGTGTATATGATACAACCTGAAGGGTTTACATCCACAGATGAATCAAAAGTATGCAAGTTGCAGAGGTCCATCTATGGACTCAAGCAAGCGTCTCGAAGTTGGAACTCACGGTTTGATAGGTGTATCAAATCGTATGGTTTCGTTAGGAATGGAGAAGAACCGTGCATCTATAAAGGATTAATGGTTCTGTGATTGTATTCCTAGTACTGTATGTTGACAACATTCTCTTAATCGGGAATGATGTCACAACATTACAAGGAATAAAGGTCTGGTTATCATCTCAGTTCTCCATGAAGGACTTGGGTGAAGCTTCTTACATACTAGGTATGAAGATCTATAGAGATAGATCTAAGAAGCTTTTATGATTGTTCCAGTCTACGTACATTGACACCATGCTAAAACGGCTCAGCATGGAAAATTCCAAGAAAAAATTCCAAATTGAATCCTTCATCAATTTTCTTTTGTGTGTGACCCATTGGGTTCCACACCTAGCCAGCAGTAGGTCCGAGTGCTATTTGACTTAATTCAGTTAGATCTCAACTAAGCCGATTTAGGTCAACTCAAACTAGCTCGACTCGGTCAATTAGAATCTAATTCTAATTAACTGATTTGATTTACCATAATTTAATCATATACCTAAAAGACAAGTTTGACGTCTAGCAATTTATCATGTCTACCCGGAAGATGTGGAATTTTGGTGGAATTACCAAAATACCTTCAGTGGTGAGTTACCGGGCAATTCAGTCCTTTGATCAACTTGCATCCCGAATATGATTATGAATATGGATACTTGTCAAATCCAATTTCATATTCATCCCTAGCTCAATCTTTATAATGATGATTCATTAATGAACCATTAAAAATTAACTCTAATGTTCATACTTTGATCAAAGATTTCCTGAATCCATCATTTGATCGAAATTAGCTGGATGCAATTCCCTCTTACTAGGGCTGATCAATTCCTTGTTGACCTACTCACAACCTCCATGTACAATCCACCATACCCAGTATCACCTTGTGCATGACTCAGTGTCATGATGATTGCGGACCAAAGTATGGATTCATATATATATAAGGTACCATGGTAGTCTCAGGTGAAAGGACCATATGCACTACTCCCACTATGAGAAATATCTATTGACAAACAGATAAGGTTCCATTAGATATTCTCAATCTGGATCAATTCAGTGAACTCATTCTCTAATGAACACTCACATCCTAGTATTAGTGTCAAACACAAGTGACTGTGAGATCAGTCACCCTCATCACAAAGCATATATAGGATGTGCTGGTCTTACCGGAAACATTGATCCCCAACTCAATGTCCCATCGACCAGGAATATTTTAGATTAGGGTTTTAAGGCTTTAGGTCTCACTGGTATGATCTCATCATAATCCTAGAACCATAGTCCTAATCTATGGGGTTCATCATATAATTATAAAGATACAGTGTATGATGAAAATAATGCCTTTATTATAATAATGTCAATTCATTGATTTTGGGATCGAAATACAATATTTCAATTGGCTTTTAGGGCACAATATTTCACAAATGTCACATCCTAATAGTCTACAATGACTATATCCACTTGAGAAGAGTACAAGACTCTATAAATAAGGGATTGGAACAACTTTTGAAGAAGCTAATGCTTAGTTGAACATAAAATGAGCTTGTGAGCTAGAGGGCACTGGAGAGCATACATTGAAGAAGTTGAAGAAGCCACTGAAGAGCATTAAAGTGCAATTAAGAAAGCTTCTCTCGAGTTGCATCGGCAACCATCAAACAACCTTAGTTTGTCATTTTGTTGCTTATTTTCTTTAACTCTTTTATGAGTAGTTGGGTTATTGGTGAGCCCGGTTTAAAAACCAAATAGGTTCTTGGTTAGCCTGTTCAAAACCAAGTGTAGGTTCTTGGTTAGGTTGTTTAAAACCAAGTGTAGGTTCTTGGTAAAACTGGTCAAAACCAAGTGTAGGTTCTTGGTAATCCTGGTCAAAACCAAGTTGGGTTCTTGGTGATCCTATATAAAACCAAGTGTTGGGTTTTTGGTGAGCCCGGTTGAAAAACCAAGTTAGATTTTTAATGAGTCCGGTTGAAAAACCAAGTTGGGTTTTGGATTGTGAGCCTGGTAAAACAATCCGACTATATTTCGGTAGTGAATATAGTAGAAATCCCAAGTAGTACCTTGGATAGTAGACGTAGGAGCGAGGGTGCTCCGAACCACTATAAATCTACTATGTTTGCATTATGCTGTTTCTGTTTTGAGTTTACTTCTACTGTTTAATATTTGAAATACAGCACCTACCATTAAAGTAGATTTAAAAGAGCATATATCTATTTAATTTTTAAAATTTTCAATTCACTCCCCTCTTGGGAAAGCCACCTGGACAATACTGGTATCAGAGCAGAGTCTCTGAACTTAATTAGAGTAAAGATTAATGGCTCATCTCATGAGTACTTCCTTGGTTGAAGGCCAATCTACTAATAGACCTCCACTATTCACTGGCACGAATTATTCATACTGGAAAGCTAGAATGTAGATATACATTTAAGCTGTTGATTTTCAGTTATGGAAGGTCATTTTTAAGGGTCCATAAATATCCATGATTAAAATTGATGGCGTGGATGTCCCAAAACCTAAAGAGGATTTGGATGAACACGACATGAAAATGTGGGAATTGAATGCCAAAGCCATGAACTTACTATATTATGCTTTGGACACAAACGAGTTCAACCGAGTTTCTATTTGCTCATCTACAAAAAAAAATCTCGGATAAACTTGAAGTGACCCATGAAGGAACTTCCCAAGTGAAGACCTCCAAAATCAATCTTCTAATACATAGCTATGAATTGTTTAAGATGGAACAAACTGAAACTATCTTTATCATATTTTCATAATTTATATATATTATTAATGGTTTGAAAAGTCTTGGCAGGGTTTACTCAAATGCAGACTTGGTACAAAAGGCCTGGCACTCGGTTTCAAACCCTGAAGGCTCCTCAACCAAGTCACGAAAGCAAGCCCTTCACGGCCCCTGGCGGGCCTCCTTCGGAGCAGCTTAAGCGGAGAAAAGAAGAGAAGGAAGAAGAAAAAAAGACAAGAAGAAGAAGTGCATATTGGTCAAAACAAAAGCCTTCATTGATCAAAAGTCTGTTACATCCTACAGAGGTTCCCAACAGGTTAGGAAGCCTCCCGGAGATCTAAATTATAGATGAGAAGGGATCCTCCCTAGTTATGGGTCATACTTCTGGAAGCAGCTGGAGGTACGCCAGTCCCTCCCTCAACCGAGCTTGCTGGGAAAGAGAACAATGATGCATCCACCTCTAGCGCACCATCCTCCCCAGGAGCTCGTCGGGTCCCTAGAGCCTGGCATCAACTTCGGCACCCCAAGGATGCAGGTGCCCTACATCAAATGAATACCTGAGGAAGGGGTACAGCAACACATCCTCCTCGATCGCACTATCCTTCTTGGATTTCACTGATCTGGTGATTCCAAGACCAGCTGCGGCCACTCCTCATTAGGCCACTCACAGTAGCACCGTGGCAACCACAGCCTTCTCCACGGTGACAGCAACCATGGCCATCCCCCCATTGAATTGAATGACCAGGCACACCCAGGAGGTTTGCAGGTAGGTTGCTTCCATCATATGGGCAACCACGTTCTCTGCCCCGTAGGGCCTCTCCACTTCCTCCTCTTTCAGGGGGATCTCGAGCTCAGTGGACTTCTTCTCCGACCGGAATGCCCCCGCTAGGATGCAGGCCAGACATTCCTAGAGAAATGTCATGTGGCCCCTTGGCCCTTCATTCCGGGACCTGAAGCTCACCAAAAGACCTCCCTTGGCATGGACCAGGAGAGAAGACTTAAAGAAAAAAAGCATTGGAGAAAGGAGGAGACTATACGAAGGCCTACCTACCTGCTCTTAAAAGGCGAGGGATGGCTTCTTTGGAACAAATCCTACAGCTCCCTCATACCGATTGAAGGTACGTGCCTCATTAATTACCAGGCCAGCCAGAAGATGCCACATACTGGCATCGGGCGACCCAAATGCTTCGTTCCCAAAGGACTCGCATCGACCCTGGAGAAGCATTTATGACTGCCATCGAAAAGCCAAGCACCATGAAACCCCCATCAATGCAAAGGCATGGTCTACGAAGCACAGGCACGCAGAGACATCGAAAATGCAAGAGACGTCTCAATCCAGGTCATCATGATCATTACTCTCCATGCACTAATCACCATACCATCTTCCGGGCTCAAGAGTGGGGGGCACTGGAAGTGGAACTATTCTGCTTACCTTGCTTCTCTATCCTCGAACAGGCAAAGGAAGGGAAAGCAGTAAATTTTTGCCGGTCAAGGTATTTATATGATAAATCCTTGTAGTTTATCTATTTATGATACTACTAGCTGGGTATTAGATACCAGAAGTCCTTACCATATTTGCAATTCATTGCAAGGATTTCAAGTTAGTAGGAGATTCAAAGGTGGTGAATGGTTTCTGAATGTTGGGAATGAAAGTCAAGCTCCAGTTCTGGCATTGGAAACTATTTTTTTGTATTTCCAATCTTGTACTGTCATTCTTGATGATTGTCATTTTTGTCCTTCCTTTTTAGTGAATATCATTTCTGTAGGCCAGTTGACCCAAGATGGTTATGAATTATCTATAAAGAATGATATTTGCAAAATCATGTTGAATGGTTCTAATTTGATGATTGGACAAGTGAAGAATGGCATATATGTACTATCACAGCCTATTAGTGTATTGTACACTGCTAATAAATACCCTAGGTTAGATAAAGTCAGTGATACTTATCTTTGGCACTGTAGGCTGGGTCATATAAACAAGAACAGGATAAATAAGTTTGTGGGAGAAGGTCTCTTAGATATTATTGAGAGTGAATCTTTGCTAACTTGTGAATCTTGTCTACTTGGAAAAATGACCAAGTCACCCTTTATTGGAAAATGTGAAAGAGACAGGATATTCTAAGTCTAGTATATACTAATGTATGTGGAGCTATGAATATCAGTGCAAGAGGTGGATATAATTTTTTCATTACATTCATAGATGATATTTCAAGATACGGTTGTCTACCTGATGAGGCATAAATCTGATTCGCTTAAAATGTTCAAACGTTATCGTAATGAAGTTGAAAAATAAACTGGGAAGTTTATTAAAATCCTTCAATCAGATAGAGGTGATGAGTATCTTTTTAGTGAGTTTCTGACTTATCTTGAGGAGAATGGGATTCTCTCTCAATGGACTCCTCCAGGGATGCCTCAGTTAAATGGTGTGTCTAAAAGGAAGAATCGAACTCTGTTGGACATGGTTCGATCCATGATGGGCTTAGCAAGTCTACCTAAATCCTTTTGGGGATATGCTCTTAGTCAGCATGTTACCTTTTGAATAGAGTTCCAAGTAAGTCCATTGAGAAAATGCCATATAAGATATGGACTAGACACAGACCAACTCTCTCTCATCTTCAGGTTTGGGGGTGTTCGGCTTATGTCTGGCATTTGGAGACGGATAAGCTAGGACCTAAGTCTGATAGATATCTTTTTATTGGGTATCCAAAAAATTTAAAGGGTATTATTTCTATCTGCTTGAGGAATAAAAGTTGTTCATCAGTCTTAGGGCAACCTTTTTAGAAAGAGAGTACCTTGGTGATGGTACTCAAGCCGCTGAGGTTTAACTTGGAGAAGTTCAACAGATAGAAGAACTTTCTCACTCTAAGGCCACTGTAGAACCGGATTTGATTATATCAGATATAGAGCCCATAGTGCAACCATTAAGGAGATCTGGTAGAGTACCATGTCAACCAGATAGATACTATAATTTCTGATGCTTATCGAATTCACCAAAATTAATTATTGTTTCACTAATTCTTATAATTTTTCTTGTAGTATTAGTGAGTCCAGGTCGAACCCTAGAGACTGAATATGATGATCAAATCTAATAATTAGATGAGGGATGTTGAATAATTATGAAATCAACCAAATAATTATGCAAATAAGGGAAACCTTTAATTCAATTTAGATTTGTTTCAAATTCAATTTAAGTTCGTTTCAAGGGGTTTTTGCGCTAGTTTGTAGATTGATCATCGATATATAAATATATTATTCTTTCTCTGAATACTTAGCCAATGACTTACCTAGGAGCTAGATAAATCTAATCATCCCTACATTCATTAATTCAAGTCAAGCTCCCAAATTAAATTCTTATCAATGAACCAATTGGTATTAAGCAATCCTCATGCATTCATTGATAGCATTACATAAAGGATAAAACTAAGAATGAATAACAATTAGACAAGTATAAATTATTTAATTCATTCTATGTTTCCTTTTAAGATAAAGATGAAAACTGGGATCATAATCAATTTGCCTAAGTACTATTTTAACCAAGATGCATAACAATTATGGATCAAGAACTTAGTTTAGTAATCAATCATGTAGACAATCAATTAATAGGCCTCTTAATCAATTAATCTACATAACAAATCGACAAAAAATTAGAAAACATAGATATTCAGCAAAAAAATAATATTAAATTAACATCATAACCTCACAACCATGCTAACATAGCTAGCTGTCCCTTGAATCGAAACAAAAAAATTACTCAATCATGGAAAAGTAAAATAACATGAGTTTGATCTAATTTCCTTCCTAGTTCATAGCATAAATCTTGTTCTTCTCCCTTCCAGCAGAAATAAATGCTCTGTTTCTTCCAACATAAATAATGCAGCAGCAAACAAATCTATCATATTCTTCCAGCAGAAATCAAATCTGCTTCTCCTTTTCCCGCTGTGTTCTTCCCTGCTGCCAAGAATTCTTCTCTTCTCTTCTCTTGCTGCAGCAGTCGTTCCCCTCTCCGAAAATAGAACTCTAAACTTGTTCTGCTGCTAAAAATAGAACTCTTGCTCTGTTCTCCACTGAACTCTCTTCCAGCAACACGCCTCCTCACTTGATAAACTTCTTCCTGGTCTCCCAACAAATTCCACCAACCTGAATGTTCCATGACTGCCTCCATAACCTATTCCACGTCCATCCACTCCGAGCCTTTCTCCCGTATCCCAACTGTGTATTCCAGCATCTCCATTTTTTTAAATTCAACAAATCATCACCTTGGTCTTCCAACAAGCACGGACTCTGTTTCCAGCAATCTATTCCGGATTTATGCTCTTATCTGCTCCCCGCTTCGGTCCTTAGATTGCACCAAGATTACTTCACCAAACCAACTTCGCTGGTGGCTGTCCATGCTTTTTTCCAATTGTTCCAACTAGCCAGAAATTAGTTTCAGCCATCTTCTACACCAACACCCAGCATTCTAAAATAGAACTTGGTTCCAAAATTTTCTGATAGGATAGCTACGTTTTCAGACCTTTAGCTCTTCATGAAACTTGTAGCTGATCAAATGCACTTGAATTTATGCCTTGGATCACATCATTTGGCCCTTGGAAGCTCAAGATATTCCCTTTCAAAGCTTCAACCTTCAGACAGAAATTCTAGTTTCCAGATATCACTTTGAAGCACAGTTTAGAGGTCTAGATGAATTCAGATTTTGATGCACCCTAGCTCTTTGGAAATCTTAGGATGTCCCCTACAACTTCATTGAAGACCATTTATTCGAATTCTAATAGTAAGATTATCAAAAACCTACAAGAAACTAGAGGGGCGAAATTATATAATGCTGAAAATTAATCCTCATACATATACTTATGCATTAATCATCACAATGAGGTAATAAATATACCAAATAGATTAAATTTAAGGAGAAATAAAATGTGCAATTATGTCTCTATGAAATTCTCCCATACTTAACTTTTGCACGTCCTTTGGCAACTAGGCTAGACAATTTATGAAACACCACCCACAATCACTAATTCCCCCAATAACACCTTACAGATATTATATACCATAGTTCTTAAACTAAATCAAGAATTTAAATACCATAACACAATATGAATTAAATATACTTAGTAAATTTAAACTAAAAAAAACAAGAAACTTTCATTCAAAATGTAATTAACAAGTTTGGTAAACACTCATAGGTCACTTTCGATTCACTCGAGTGTTTAAAGGATAGAAAAATAATTTCACTCAAAATTCAATTCAAACCAAATCACTACCATAGGCTTGCTTGCTAATCTAATCTCCATCACTTGTATCACTTATCACATATAGATCCAATGGTCTTTAATTAGGATTGTAATGGGGCTTAGGTTCAGGGTAGGAATTAAAAAGGATAATCAGGTTAAAACCCAAGAAATTAATAGAGCATTAAGACATAAATTGGGTAAATTAAGACATTAAATGCTCCAACATTCAACCCTTCTAGTTTCTTCTCATTTGCTGCATAGACTGAAAATGTTTCATGATGAAAAAGCTTATGTCTATATAACACTGTGCACAATTGATAAGACATGTGAATTTCTTGAACTGAACTTGCTGCCAGGGGTCTTAGTGATACATTTGTCCATGCATATATTTATGATCTTCCCCACTATCTCATCAACCATAGCTTTCTATTTCTTTTTTTTCTTTTCCCTTTTTTTAGCAAAAAGACATTAAAACATAGCAAGAACATCTTAATCCTATTACATTCCATTTTTTTTTCAAAAGAGAGGTATAGCAATCAACAGTAGCTCCCCTATACCTATTCAATACATATTCTTATCTCAAAACCCATCAAACAAATCTTAATGCTCTACTAGCCCTTGAGGTAGGTAAAATATAAGGATAATAAATTAGCTCAAGGCTCATAAATAAAGGTTTCAATCAACAAAAGAGTTTAAAAGCTCAAAGTGGGTTCACTAAAGTTAATTAATTCAAGGTTGGCCATTTAAGCTAAGTGGTGTAAAATCCTGTATGCCATTGTCATTTCTATGTGTGCATGTTAATGTAGTAACCTTGACTAGCATTTACAAGCAAGTTCTAGAGTAACCTAGTATGAATGAACACACTCACAATAGAAACATGTATATATATGTTCAAAAGCTCACCCAAACATGTTTTTGGTCTACCAAAACAAGTTAATACAATCCAAAATCAAGCTCAAGTTAACTTTTAGCCTAAATATGCAAGTTATTCATTTAACCATGTTATGACACTCCTATCTCAATTTTGTTTAAGTTATAGCATATGAATCCATAGACATTATGGGGAAACATCTTAAAAATACTCAAATGCTTTTTTTCTCTTTTTTTTCTTTTTTTTAATTTATTTTTAACTCTCAATGCAAAGCCCTAAATGCAAAGAAAAAGCAAAAATAGATTTAATGCCTACAAATATAAATAGAAAAGGGATAAAGAATGCAAATCTGATCATGGCCAGTTGGCCACCTTGGGTTGCCTCCCAAGCAGCGCATTTGTTTAATGTCGTTAGCCCGACGTTGCAGTTCTCCTTAATCTGAATAAACTGGATCCTTCAGTTGCACTTCATTTATCGTATACTCCTTTAAACCTTCATAAAATGGTTTAAGTCTATGTCCATTCACCTTGAATACTTTATTAGTCTTGAAGCTCTACACTTCAACTGCACCATAAGGAAACACATTAGTAACTTTAAATGGTCCAATCCAACTAGAACGTAATTTACCAGGCATTAATTTAAGTCACGAATTATGAAGCAAAACTTTTCGTCCAACCACAAATTGCTTCCTAATAATCATTTTATCATGAAACCCTTTGTCTTATCCTTGTAAATTCTTGAATTCTCATATTCCTCAAGTCGTAACTCCTTCGATTGTTGTAATTTCAACTTTCTTTGCACACTAGCTTCATCCATATCTCTCAATTCAAAAGACTCCTGTGCAAACACATCCATTATGTCAGTAGAAAATATAGATTGACTATCACTAGGATATCTCGTTTCTTCAAAAATATTAAATTTTATAATCTCCCTATCAAACTCCAAGGTAAGGGTACCATCATAAACCTCAATCTTTGTTCTTGCTATCTTGAGGAATGGCCTTCCTAACAAAATTGGGGTAGGATTTGGAGAGGTATTGTCTTCCATATTTAAAATATAGAAATCAACAGGAAAAATCAACTCATTTACCTGTACCAAAATATCCTCAACTACCCCTTCAGGGTATGCATTAGAACGATCAACTAACTGGATAATTACACCTGTTTCTTTTAATGGACCCAAATTCAGAGATGCATAAATTGAGTATGGCATAACATTTATGGATGCACCTAAATCTAACATGGCATATTCAAACTTAGTATTACCAATCACACATGGAATTGTAAATGTACCTGGATCCTTACATTTTGGAGTTAACTTACGTTGAATCATTGCTAACACATTTTCGCCCACACTGATTTTCTTATTACCTTTTAGCTTCCTTTTCATAATGCATAACTCTTTTAAAAATTTTGCATACCTTGAAACTTACTTGATTACATCTAATAGAGGAATATTTACTTCTACCTTCCAAAAAGTCTCAAGGATTTTCCTTTCTTTATCTTCCTTTTTAAATGTGGATAACCTACTAGGAAAAGAAAGAGGAACATAATTAGTAGAATTATGCACAACAGCTTGAGGTTTTACCTTGGAGAAATTTTCAGCATCGAATTTGGTCTCCTTCTCCACTTGATTTTTCTTAGCCACTTCTAGAGATTTCTGACTACAAGCTTCAGTTTCTTTTCCACTTCGTAGTGTAATAGCACTTGCATTCTCACGTGGATTTATGATCATTTGAGAGGACAATTTTCCAGAGTCTTTAGCTTCAAGCTTGCTCACTGATGTTGCTAGTTGACTAATCTGCTTCTCCAAGTTTTGAATACTATTTCTTGTTTCATATTGAAATTGTTGTGTATTGGTTGCCAGTACCTTAACAAGCTCATCAAGTGATTTGGATCTTGATTTACTTGTTGCCTAGCTTGAAATGGAGGTTGGTATCGATTCTGAGTAGCTTGGTTTCCATAGCTCAAATTTGGATGATCTCTCCATCCAGGATTGTATGTGTTGAAATATGGATCATATCTATGCTGAGGCTGCCCTGGAAAGCTGCCTATGACATTTGCTTGCTGGACTGGTTCTCCTTCTTGTAAAGTTGGCACATATCCGTAGCATGACCTGTGATCGAGCAAATACCACATGCCTGGACTTGTTGCTTATTTCCTATAATAAATTGATGCATAAGAGATGTTAGTTCTTCTACTCTTTGTTCAAGGGAAGATGTGCTTACCTCATTCGCTCTCTTTAGTGTATGATCCATTCTTGTCCCAAATTGTTGAGAATTTGTTGCCATGTTGGTAATCAAATTCTTCGCAACCTCTGGTGTTAGATTTACCAAGGCACCTCTACTAGCAGCATCAATCATACTCCTGTCCATTGGTATCAAACCTTCATAAAAATACTGAATCAAGAGTTGACAATAATCTGATGATGAGGGTAGCTAGCACATAATCTTTTAAATTGCTCCCAATATTCATACAACGTTTCTCCATTATTCTATCGAATACTACATATCTCTTTCCTTATGTTGGTAGCTCTAGATGCAGAAAAATATTTCTCCAAAAATAATCACTTCATGTCATTCCATAAATCAATAAAACTTGATAGAAGGTAGTACAACCAATCTTTAGCCAAATCTGCTAAGGAAAATGGAAAAGCTCGTAGTTTGATTTGTTCTTCTGAAATTCCTTATGGTTTCATGCTTGAACACACAACATGGAACTCTGATACGGGACGACTCTAAGATTGCTAAACATGCATGAAAAATAGTAAATTAATTTTTTTATGATTTTTATGACTTAGGTTTGTAGGCTAAATTTCCAAATAAAAGTAAGAACTAGTAAATGGGATAGCAATGCAAAGAATCATCATGATCGCAAAGAACTCATACAAGATAATAAGTAGCCAGGACCTGAGAGTTGAGAAACTCCTGGTTTAGGATAGCTTATCTTCATCAAATCAGATAATAAGAGAAGGGTAGGTTTCTTACCAATCAGAGATTGAAACTTTGCAGTGGAAAGGATCACTCACACTTTGATTGGAGTCTATAAGAAGAAGATTCGGTTCCTTGAATCAGATGGCTGATCTGGACTCGATCTGAAGGCAAGGGAAGCCTCCTCTGAGGAGGCGAAACAACTCGAGGATCCTGCAAACATCAAGGGTCAATCTAAATAGCAATTAAACAAAGGAATAAAACTAGGGTTTAGAAGGAAACAAAATTAGGTTTAGGTATGGGTGTCCTAGGGAAGAGGCAATTGCTTGATTGGGGCAGCAGCTAGGGCATCTTTCTCTGGGCATGGCTAATCTCCAAAGATGCAGATAGAAGCTAGGGCAGCAGGGTTTCAATCCGGGAACACATGGAGAGCACACAAGAACAAGAGAATGAATACTAGAACACCAAACACAAGGCAATATCACAAAATTTTAGCAAGTTATATTCATAAGAAAGAGATGATTACAAGAGGGGGAGGGGCGGGGTATTTAAAGAGTTCCCATGCCCTCTAACCATGGTTACACTTAGGTTACAAGTCCTCTTCCTAGATAGACTACAAGTCCTTTCCTAGCTAGGTTAGAATTATATGGCTTAAAAGGATTAGAAATCCCAACTAGGTTAGAATTTGACCAAGTCTTTTCTTCTTTCCTCTTCCCACTTGGCTTTGGACCAAGTCAACATGTGAGGATGCCTAAGCTCTCTTGGAATGGCATGTTGGGCTTCATGGGCACCAAGTGGGCCGGCCAAGGGGGGCTTGGGCACTTGGGCTTTGGGCCCTTGAAGCTGGGATGGCCTAATAGGGGAATATTCTTTGAATCTTGCTTCTTAATGGACCTGGGCTTGGTGCTTAGACTTGATTTCCTTGGGCTGGGATGCAGATGGACCTTTGAAATCATGGATGCCCTGGTTTGGGAATATGCTCTGGCATTTGGACTGGAATCTGGGCATCTGGAATGAATCAAGATTTCTAGAATTATCTTGGATCCTGAGTTGTCACACAAAATTTATTGGACTGATGTAGTGGCCTCTAACTCCTGGATGTGGCTTGGTAGAACTCCAAAGTAGGGTAACCTCCTCTCTTGTACAAAATTTTGACTCATACTGATTACAAGACTCAATATACTGGACTAGGTCGAGACAAATCAACTAGTCTCACCTTATTACAACTCAATCTTACTTTCTTATAAAATTGTGACACTTGACTAAGGTTCTAAAAAAAACCTAATCAGTAAGCCATTTGGGAAACAGTGATCTGTGTCTGATCCTGGTGTCCCCACCATAATGCCATGATGGGGAGATTAATGAGAGATTAATGGGAGGTTTGGAGTCTCTTGGAATTCCTACAGGTTACAAGACCTTTGGAATTTGGCAAGTGGTGTGATTAAAACCCTATAATGCAAAGCATTAATTCCCATAACAATTACAATAATTAATGAAGCATTTTTTATTTTCAGCAGAATCCGTCAGACGAGTCGACTAACCTCGAGTCAACTCACCTCGAGTCGACTCACCTCGGGTCGACTCGATTGGCAGTTTGACAACTCCTTGTCAAACATGTCCGGAATGATTCCCAATCATTTCCAAGCCAATAAATCTAGAAGAAAACTTCATGGTGTATGACCCCGTATGTTCAAACACTAAACCGGTAGTACAGGAACATTTTCAATACCAGCCAAAGTCGCCATCTAGCAATACACCTAGCATCCGGATAGGTCGAATGTTGCAGAGCAATAAGAACCTATCGAACATGGAGCACCACTGAACTTATTCCTTTGATCTCCTAATGCTCTAAATGGCTTAGGGTTAAACTGTCCAACCCTAATCAATCCATCTCAATATGTCTCAAATAAAGAATCCTTATAACTCCTTACAAAGAATGCCCTGGCCAAGGTCTTTCTCAATTGAGGCATATTAAGAATTCAATCCAAACCATTGGAGAGATCAATCGTATCTTGATCCTACTATCGCTACACAAGTACTTGACTATACCCAGCAACCTTCCATCACTGGATTAGAAACACGGGTAGTCCAGCACCTAAGCACAGTGAGTTGCTTGCAAGCTGCCATAGTGATCTCAAGTCAGAGGAATAATTCATGTCCACATTCTAATGCAAAACTTCTCTTTGGCAGAAAGCAAATCTCGCATGAGGGTCACGCTCAGTGAAGTGTCAAACACAATACCTGATGTCATGCCAGCATCTCCATGCTACTTGGTTAAGAGGACAACCAACAGACATGACATCAACAACCTACTTTCGATACACCATCATCCTAAAATAGTGTATCCTTTGGTCATGAATGAGTTTATGAACTACACGACGCATCCACTCTACATCGCATACAAGATAGCTCAAAGGACATCATCACATAAGAGTTTAATTAACAAGATGTCATGTGATGAACAACCAGAATAAATTTTTTTATTCAATTCAATAATTTATATACATATACATGAGTCATACAACCGTCTATAACCTAGATGATTGACTTTGGGATACATAATTCCCAATAACTCTCACCTGGACTAAAGCTAATCAGAATGAAATCAGATTCCCATCTTCCATTTGCAATCGTCGAACTCTTACATTCCAACAGCTTTAGTGAAGGGGTCGACCATGTTCTCTTTACCATCGATCTTCAAAAGTTCAATGTCACCTCATTCAATAATCTTCCAGACAAGGTGATAATGATGTAGAATATGCTTGGTCCGCTGATGTGATTTTTGCTCTTTGGCTTGAGTTATGATTCCAGTGCTGTCATAATACAATAGATAGGACCATCCAAGGAAGGTGCCACTCCCAGCTCGCCTAGGAACTTCTGTAACCACCTAGCCTCCTTTGCTGCATCCGATGCTGCAATATATTCACCTCACAAACAGAACGACCACTATATGTTGCTTGAAACTTTTCTAATAGATTGCTCTACCATTGAGGGTAAATATAAAACCAGATACATTCTTGCTATCATCACTATCTAACTAAAAACTGGAGTCAATGTACCCTACAAGTTTTAAGTCAAAATCTCCATAAATAAGCCATTGGTCCTTTGTATTTCTTAAATACTTAAGGATATTCTTAACAACTTTCCTATGAGCTTCACCTAGGTCAGACTGGTATCTGCTCACTATCCCTAGTGAGTATGCCACATCTAGTCTAATATATAACATAGCGTACATAATAGAACCTACTACCAAAGCATATGGAATCCTACTCATATGCTCTCTGTCCTCAGGAGTTGTCGCACAATCCTTCTTGGAAAGAGTAATTCCATGACCTATCGAAAGATAACCCCTTTTGGAATTCTCCATACTAAATCGCTTCGGCACAATATCTATATACATAGATTGGGACAGTCTTAGAAGCCTCTTAGATTTATCTTTATAAATCTTCATACCAGTATGTATGAGACTTCATCCAAGTCTTTCATAAAAAATTGAGATGAAAGCCAGACCTTTATTCCTTGTAATGCTGGAATATCATTCCCGATTAGGAGAATGTCATCCATATACAAAACAAGAAATACAACTACAGAACCATTTGCCTATTTATATACACAAGGTTTCTCTCCATTCCTAACGAAGCCATATGTCTTGATACAGTTATCAAAGCGCATGTTCCAACTCCGAGAAGCCTGCTTCAGTCCATAAATGGACCTTTGAAGCTTGCATACTTTAGACTCATATGTGGATGTGAACCTTTCAGGTTGCATCATATACACTTCCTCTTCTAGCTCACCATTTAGAAAAGTTGTTCGGACATCCATTTGCCAGATTTCATAGTCTAAATGTGCTGCTATTGTAAGCATAATCTGAATGGACTTAAGCATTGCCACAAAAAAAATATCTCATCATAGTTAATACCATAACATTGACGATATCCCTTGGCAACCAGACGGGCATTATAGGTCTCCACCTACCCATCTGCGCCCTGCTTCCGCTTGAAGATCCACTTGCACCCAATAAGTTTTATCCCTTCAGGTGGATCAACCAATGTCCATACATTGTTGATTTCCATGGACTCCATTTCGGATTTCATAGCTCCCAGCCATGACTCAGAATCTAACTTGATATAGCATCCATATAGGTGATCGGATCCTCGTTGTTCTCATCGAGCTCAATAGGATGACCATTCCGGACAAAAAAACTCATAGAGACATAATTGCACATTTTTTTTTCCTTAAATTTAATCTATTTGGTATATTAATTATCTCATTGTGATGATTAATGCATAAGTTTATGTATGAGGATTAATTTTCAGCATTGTATAATTTCGGCCCTCTGGATTCTTGTAAATCTTTGATAATCTTAGCATCATAATTAGAAGAAATGATCTTTGATGAAGTTGTAGGGGACATCCTAAGCTTTCTAAAGAGCTATGGTGCATTAAAATGAATTCATCTAGACCTCCAAACTATGCTTCAAAGTGACATCTGGAAACTAGAATTTCTGTCTGAAGGCTGAAGTTTTGAAAGGGAATATCTTAAGCTTCCAAGGGCCAAATGATGTGATCCAATGGTCTAAATTCAATTGCATTCAATCAGCTACAAGTTTCATGAAGAGCCCAAGGTCTAAAAACGTAGATATCCTATCAGATAAATTCAAGAAACAAGTTCTGTTTTAGAATGCTGGGTGTCGGTGCAGAAGATAGCTGAAACTAATTTCTGGCTAGTTATTGGAAAAGAGCATGGATGGCCACCAGCGAAGTTGGTTTGGTGAAGTAATCCTGGTGTAGTCTAAGGACCCCAGTGGGGAGCAGATAAGAGCATAAATCTGGAATAGATTGCTTGAAACAGAGTCCCTGTTTGTTGGAAGACCAAGGTGATGATTTGCTGAATTTTAAAAAACAGAGATGCTGGAATACATAGTTGGGATATGGGAGAAAGGCTCAGAGCGGAAGGACATGGAATAGGTTTATGGGGTAGTCATGGAACATAGGGGTTGGTGGGATTTGTTGGGTGACCAGGAAGAAGTTTATCAAGTGGGGAGGCATGTTGCTGGTTGAGAGTTCAGCAGAGAATAGAGCAAGAGTTCTGTTTTCAGCAGCAGAACAAGTTTAGAGTTCTATTTTCAGAGATGGGAATGAGTGCTGCAGCAAGAGAAAAGAAGAGAGAAGTTCTTGGTAGCAGGGAAGAACACAGTGGGAAAAGGAGAAGTACATTTGATTTCTGCTGAAAGAACAGGACAAATTTGTTTGCTGCTGCATTATTTCTGTTGGAAGAAACAGAGCATGTATTTCTACTGGAAGGGAGATGAAAAAGATTTTTGCTATGAACTGGGAAGGAAATCAAATCAAACTCATGTTATTTTCCTTTTCAATGATTGAGTAATTCTTTGTTTCGATTCAAGGGATAGCTAGCTATGTTAGCATGGCTATGAGATTGTGATATTAATTTAATATTATTTTTTGCTAAAAATCTGTGTTTCCTAATATTTATTATTGGTTTATTATGTAGATTAATTGATTAAGAGGCCTATTAATTGATTGTCTACATGATTGATTACTAAACTAAGTTCTTAATCCATAATTGTTATGCAACTTGGTTAAAGTAGTACTTAGACAAAATGATTATGATCCTAGTTTTCATCTTTGTCTAAAAAAAAAACATAGAATGAATTAAATAATTTACACTTGTCTAATTGTTGTTCATTCTTAGTTTCATCCTAGTATGTAATGCTATCAATGAATGCATGAGCATTGCTTAATACTAATTGGTTCATTGATAAGAATTTAATTTGGATGCTTGACTTGAATTAATGAATGTAGGGATGATTAGATTTATTTAGCTCCTAGGTAAGTCATTGGCTAAGTATTCAGAGAAAGAATAATATGTTATATATCGATGATCAATCTGCAAACTAGCACAAAAACCCCTTGATTCGAACTTAAATTGAATTTGAAACAAATCTAAATTGAATTAAAGTTTTTCCTTATTTGCATAATTATTTAGTTGATTTCATAATTATTCAAACCCCCCTTATAATTGTTAAATTTGATCATCATATTCAGTCTCTAGGGTTCGACCTGGACTCACTAATACTACAAGAAAATTATAAGAATTAGTAAAACAGTAATTAATTTGGTGAATTCGCAAGCATCAAAAATTTTGGCACCGTTACCGGGGACTGAATTTTTCTAATCAAATTATTTGTGGTTTGCAGGTCTTAATTTAGCACTATGGTGGTAATTCCTGCTGGTTTATGGTTTATGACTTGAACCTCTCAATCCGGTGAATTGAAATTTGATCTAGAAATTGAAAGGACCTTGCATAGATTAAGGAGAAAAGCTGGCAAACTTCGGCAGAGCAAACTTCAACATCTAGGAAAGCACTTGTGTCTTCACCGGGAATCAACATAGCTCTTGAATTAGATTCTGACAGTGATTCAGAAGTAGAAGAAGTCATGGATGCAAATAATAGAACTTTAAAGGAGTTGGATGCCCCTGATTTAAATCAACAATCTTTGTGTATTGAGTACCCTACTTTAGATGCTGCATTTGAATTGAAATCAGGACTAATACATTTATTACCCACTTTCATGGTATTACAGGAGAGGATCCACACAAGCACTTAAAAGAGTTTGGTAAGGACACCAGGATCAGACACAGATCACTGGATCCCATATGGCTTACTGATTAGGATTCTTTTTTAGAACCTTAGTCATGTATCACAATTTTGTAAGAAAGTAAGATTGAGTTGTAAAAAGGTGAGACTAGTGATTTGTCTCAACCTAGTCCAGTATATTAAGTCCTGTACATCAGTATGAGTCTAAATTCTTTACAAGAGAAGAGGTTACCCTACTTTGGAGTTTCACCAGGCCACATCCAGGAGTCAGAGGCCACTACATCAACCCAGTGGATTTGTGTGACAACCCAGGATCCAAGATGCTTCCAGAAACACTGATTCCTTCCAGATGCCCTCCAGATGCCCAGATTCCAATCCAGATGCCAGACCATATTCCCAAACTAGGGCATCCATAATTTCAAAGGTCCATCTGCATCCTAGCCCAAGGAAATCAAGTCCAAGAACCAAGCCTAGGTCCATTAAGAAGCAAGATTCCAAGAATATTCTCATATCAGGCCATCCCAGCTTCTAGGGCCCAAAGCCCAAGCGCCCAAGCCCCCCCTTGGCCGGCCCACTTGCTGCCCATGAAGCCCAACATGCCATTCCAAGAGAGCTTAGGTGTCCTCACATGTTGACTTGGTCCAAAGCCAAGTGGAAAGAGGAAAGAAGAGAAGACTAGGTCAAATTCTAACATAGTTGGGATTCCTAATCCTTTTAAGCCTTGTAATTCTAACCTAGCTAGGAAAGGACTTGTAGTCTATCTAGGAAGAGGACTTGTAACCTAAGTATAACCATGGTTAGAGAGGCATGAAAACTTTATAAATACCCCACTCTTCCCCTCTTATAATCATCTCTTCTTATGAATACAACTTGCTGAATTTTGTGATATTGCCTTGTGTTTGGTGTTCTAGTGATGGTCTCTTGTTCTTGTGTGCTCTCCTTGTGTCCCGGATTAAAACCCTGCTGCCCTAGCTTCCATCTGCATCTTTAGAGATCATCCATGCCCAGAGGAAGACACCCTAGCTGCTGCCCCAATCAAGCAACTGCTTCTTCCCCGGGACATCCACACCAAACCTAGTTCTTTCAATTCTAAACCCTAGTTTTTTATTCCTTTGTTTAATTGCTGTTTTGATTGACCCTGACACTTGAAGGATCCCTAAGGTGCTTCACCTCCCTAGAGGAAGCCTTCTTTGCCTTCAGACCAGGTCCAGATCAGCCATCTGATTCAAGGAACTGAAGTTTCTTTATCCAGGCTCCAATCTGGGTGTGAGTGATCCTTTCCACTGCAAAGTTTCAATTCTGATGGTAAGAACCTACCCTTCTCTTATTATTTGATTGATGAAGATAAGCTATCTTAAACTGGGAGTTTCTCAACTCTCGGGTCCTGGCTACTTATTATCTTGCATGAGTTCTTTGCGATCATGATGATTCTTTGCATTGCTATCCCATTGCTAGTTCTTACTTTTATTTAGAAATTTAGCCTACAAACCTAAATCATAAAAATCATAAAAAATTAGTTTATTATTTTCTATGCATGTTTAGCAATCGTAGAGTCATCCTGCATTAGTTGGTATTAGAGGGGTTAGGATAGTTTTTTATCTATTTGCATTCAAAAACCCTAATTTGAAATTCGTCCACTGCATTAGGTGTCTGTTCTTCATCTAATTTCAACCATCTAAAAATTTTATTTTCTGTGGGATTTGTATGAATTTCTCTCTATCATGTCTTCTATTTGAAAATTTTTAATTAATTTTACAGAACCCCTAAGTCATTAAAATTTGAAATATTAGAAACCTTAATAGTATCCTGAGAATTTCTGTAGCAGTCCAAAAATCCTAATATTTGCATCATCATTTATTTTTGTTTTGCATGAAATTTGGTAGGTATCACATCACTGTCCATCCTATGTTCTAGATCATTTTTGAATATTTTTCTACATCAGTAACTATGTCAAATTTTGCATTAACTAAAACCCTAATTCTCTGATTTCTGTTGATTTTGCACTTGACTAACTCAAACCTAATCAACTTCCACATACCCCAATCCCAAGCCTAATTTGATTGCTAACCTAATCAACTTAAACCAATTTGTCATTTCATAAAATATACATAAAATATTTTATTTTTTTGATTGTGTTAGATTGCATCAAGACCATCGATTGTCATCATCTTTAACCTAATCTTATGGGCAACTCAATATCTCAGATCAGGGAGGATTTTATCACTTGTCCTGGGCCCAAAATAACCATCATCATACTAACCCAAGTCTAATTAAAATTAATTAGACCTAATTTGCTCTAGAAGGCCAGGAGACATCAACAGGTCGGGTCAGAATTGTGTGGGCCACTAGTGTATTTAATCCTTTAGCTATTACTGAAAGCTGGTGTCTAAGGCTGGGGGTCCAGAGTCAAACGACCTAAGGGGTGCTGTGGTTTTTAATGGGTCCCTACGAAAGCAGGGGGGCCTCCCACACTCCCACCCCCTACCTAGCCAGTGGAAGGATTAGCTACTGGGTTATGTGTAAGTTGAGCTGACCCATTCAATTTTGACTCTAGGTCTTGCAAGCCCTAGATTTTACTAACCTTTCTTTTGCATGCTGGCTGTATCATTTCATCTTGATTGTTTGAGTGATTGTAGGAACACTAGACTAGGAACCTAATATCAAAAGTCTAAACCCCAACTAAACCCAACCATGGATCCCAATTTTGAGGTTTTCATAAAAGCCATGAATGACCAGATGGTTATTCAATTAACTGCCCAAATAAACCAGTCCAACACCCAAACCAAAATCAGTTAGCCCAGACCCCAAATCAGTTAGCCCAGATAAGCATTAGGTTTGACCAATCCGATACTAAGCTTGACCAAATGAACCATAGATTCAACCAAGTAGACTAACAATTTGATCAAGCAACCTATCGATCTGAGCCAAAATCCTATGAGCCTAATAGGATTAGTACCCCTAGCTATCAGCTTTGAGCCAGTCAAGTTTCCTTCAGTCAACCTGATCCTATAGGATTGAACTCTAGATTTGAAACCCAAAAACTTTTAAACCCATAACTTTGAATCCATAACCCTTAGTTTACCCACCCTGTTATCCAGACCCTAGTCAATTTTTCATTAGCCAAATCCCTCTTACCACCCATTGGTTCACTAAGATGACTTAGAAGAAAAATATGAGACTGACCACAGTCTGGTAGAGGAGTATAAAGATAATGAGTCTATTGAAGATCAAGAAGAGTACCCTATAGAAGTCCTAGGATTAGTATATTAAGACCAAACCCAGACAGAAACCAACCCAGAATTAGTTGAACCAGAAGTCCAATGTAACCAACCCAGTTCAACCATGGAGTCCAATCTAGAAACCCTCTTTAAGGCCATGATGGAACAATTTGACCAACTGAACCATAGGTTTGACTAAAGGAATAAAATGTTTGACCAACTGATCCAATCGAATAACCAAATGACCCATAGGATTGATCCATTAGATGACCAGGTAGAAGACCACCCAATATTAGTTGAACCTAACCATACCCAAGTAGGAGCAGACTTAGATTTAGCTAACTCTAGCCATACCCAAACAGTAGCCAACATAGAGATAGCTGACCATGTAATGGAAGAGAAGTTAGAGGAAGAGAACCTTAACATTGCTATTAGAGTCTTATTGAGGAGCCACTAGAATTAGAGAGCCCAGTTCTTTGATTTATGAGCCAGAAGAGTTTATTAAGGACTTAATCTCTTTAGATCAATGCCCTCAGGATGAAGTCACCTCTTTGACTCTACTTGATCTTTTCCTAAAATCAAGACCCTTTCTTCCATTATGAGACCTTTAGATAGACATCAAATCCATAAGGTAAACTCATAGTCTAGGACTAATTCCAACACCCCTTCTAAATCTTAGTCTATCCAAATAACCTCGAACTCTTTTCTTACATTCCACCCAATCAGACTAACCCTAAATCCATCTCATATTTTCTGCCTTTTCTTGAATTTTCGTATTTCTTTAACCATTCATTTGCATTTTATAGGGGTAATCATACTCACATTCATCATTGTACATGTTAGATTTGCATCATATTTTTGGCATAACCTATGGCACCTAGTAGGCATACATAGTAAGTTCTATGTGCATGCATGCTAGGGTCAAACCTAAAGAGTCTATAGTTTTAGGTTAGACCCAAAGAGTCCAATAAATTTTCTTGATAGGAAGTCTAGTCGAGTCTTTTAGGTGTTAGTATTGAGTCAATAAATTTGCAACCCTGATTCATCTGTCCACACATGCACTGACCTCTGCATAGCATTTGCATCATGATTTAGTAAAAAACTAAACAAAAATAATGAACTAACTAACATCTTGGCTAATTCCTGAAAGAGAGATAAAGAGTTTTCTGTAGAGGATTATATGAGTGTAAAGGAATTTTTGCTCGCAAAGCTGGCCCATTCAGATTAATAAAGAGTAGTGGACCTAATGCCTATGTGCTTGAGAGACCACCTGATTTAGGTATTAGCCCAACCTTCAACATTTCAGATCTTATGGAGCACAGGGAGCCAGCAGTGATACCTAGCAGCACCTTGAGCCAATTCCTTTCTTTGTGAGGGAACCCACCCCAGAGTGTCCACATACAATTTGGCCAATAAGTAGGAAAGGAGTGAAGAAATCCTGGATGATCAAGCCATCAATACTCGAGATGAAGGTTATCAAAGGTATTTGGTCAAATGGCAAGGTCAGCTAGAATCTAAGGATTTGTGGAGCACTAGTGAGGATCTGCCACGTCTCAACCGAGACCCTCCTTGAGTAGCTAAATTGACCCTTACTCGACGGGGTCGAGTTCCTCCCGCCCTAGGAGAATTGGTGGAACACCAGGATCAGACACAAATCACTAGATCCCATATGGCTTACTGGTTAGGGTTTTTTTAGAACCTTAGTCATGTATCACAATTTGTAAGAAAGTAAGATTGAGTTGTATAAGGGAGACTAGTTGATTGTCTCGACTAGTCCAGTATATTAAATCCTGTACATCAGTATGAGTCCAGTATGAGTCCAAATTTTGTATAAGAGAAAAGGTTACCCTACTTTGGAGTTCCACCAAGCCACCACCAGAGTCAGAGGCCACTACCTCAGCCCAGTGGATTTTGTGTGACTACCTAGGATCCAAGATGCTTCTAGAAACCCTGATTCCTTCTAGATACCCTCCAGATGCCCAGATTCCAGTCTAGATGCCAGAGCATATTCTCAAACTAGGGAATCCATGATTCAAAGTCCATTTGCATCCAGCCCAAGGAAATCAAGTCAAGCACAAAGCCCAGGCCATTAAGAAGCAAGATCCTTAAATATTTCCTATTAGCCATCCCAGCTTCAGGGCCCCAAAGTCCAAGTGCCCAAGCCCCCTTGGCTGGCTCACTGCTACCCATGAAGCAACATGCCATTCCAAAAGAGCTTAGGCATCCTCAACATGTGACTTTGTCCAAGCCAAGTGGGAAGAGGAAAGAAGAGAAGCTAGGTCAAATTTAACTAGTCGGGATTCTAACCATTTAGCTTTGTAATTCTAACCTAGCTAGGAAAGGACTTATAGTCTATCTAGGAAAAGGACTTGTAACCTAAGTGTAACCATGGTTAGAGAGGGCATGGAAACTCTATAAATACCCCACCCCTCCATCTCTTGAAATCATCTCTTTCTTATGAATACAACTTGCTGAAATTTTGTGATATTGCCTTGTGTTTGGTGTTCTGGTGTTGGTTCTCTTGTTCTTGTGTGCTCTCCTTGTGTTCCCGGATTGAAACCATGCCACCCTAGCTACTATCTGCATCTTTGGAGATCAGCCATGCCCAGAGGAAGATGCCCTAGCTGCTGCCCCAATTAAGCAACTGCTTCTTCCCCGGGACATCTACACCTAAACCTAGTTCTTTCAATTCTAAACCATAGTTTTTTATTCCTTTGTTTAATTGCTGTTTTGATTGACCCTGATGCTTGCAGGATCCCTGAGGTGCTTCACCTCCCCAGAGGAGGCTTTCTTTGCCTTCAGATCTGTCATCTGATTCAAGGAACTGAAGCTTCTTCATCCAGGCTCCAATCAGAGTGTGAGTGATCCTTTCCACTGCAAAGTTTCAATCTCTGACTAGTAAGAAACCTACCCTTCACTTATTATCTGATTTGATGAAGATAAGCTATCCTAAATTGAGAGTTTCTCAACTCTTGGGTCCTAGCTACTTATTATCTTGCATGAGTTCTTTACGATCATGATGATTCTTTGCATTGCTATCCCATTTGCTATTTCTTACTTTTATTTGGAAATTTAGCCTACAAACCTAAATCATAAAAATCACAAAAAAGTTAGTTTACTTTTTTCCATGCATGTTTAGCAATCTTAGAGTCATCCCGCATCACATTATTAAGAGGCTATTTTGGGTGGGGTGATAGGGAATTGTTCCTTGGGACTCTCAAGTTGAGACTCTGCCATTTTTCCTTCGTTAGACAGATCTTGTCTTGACCTGAGAGTGGCCTTATGTGAGAGATTGGGTAGTGTGAGGTTTGGGTTTTGGGATTCTTGTGTGCATACATTCTATTGAAGGTTTAGGACAGAGCATTCTATGAAGGGTCCTTGGGCAGCTTTGTTCCACCATTGTTCAGCAGCAGTTTCTTCAAGGAGTTGAAGAAGGGGTCCATCACTACCGCACTATTTCTGGAGAGGCTAGTACCTTGAAAGAAGGAGAAGAATCCCCTTACCCCAGTGTGAACCACTTGTAGAGGCAAGACGTCTATGCTGCTCACAAAGCTGGTGCTCTTCTTTGGAGTACTCCCCTCATAGTGATCGTTAGCTTGCAAAAGGTTTGTATTCCTATCCCTTAGGTCTAAAGATATGTCTTCGGCTCCCTTTTATGTGATTCATTGAATGGTTCCATGAGTCGCATAACTTGCATATTGACTTCATACATGTATTACTTTATATGCATAAAGATCTATGTAGCGCCAGTGTTAATCAGATTAATATATTAGATAAAATTATTTTATCTCCTTTCACTGCATCATGTAATTTGGATAAGTTTTAAACTGCATGTACCAAAGGCCCACCTAGGTTCGCCTAACAATTTTCAATTAAGAGAATATCATCCACATACAACACAAGGAATATAATCACATAACCATTAGCCCATTTATAAATGCAAAGTTCTTCTCGGTTCCTAATGAAACCATACGACTTGATGCACTTATCAAATCGCATCTTCCAACTCTAAGATGCTTGCTTCAGTCCATAAATGGACCTATGAAGCTTGCATACCTTTGACTCATCTGTGGATATGAACCCTTCAGGTTGTATCATATACACCTCCTCTTCCAGCTCACCATTCAGGAAAGCTGTTCAAACATCCATTTGCCAAATTTCATAGTCAAAGTATGCTGCTAAAGCAAGTATGATCTGAATGAATTTGAGTATTTTCATAGGAGAGAACGTCTCATCATAGTTAATACCATAATGTTGACGATACCCCTTAGCAACCAGACGGGCTTTATAGATCTTTACATGCCTGTCTGTTCCTCTTTTCCTTTTAAAAATCCATTTGCATCCAATGGATTTTATCCCCTTAGGTGGATCAACCAATATGCATACATTGTTGATTTTCATGGACTCCATTTCGGATCTCATGGCTCCTAGCCATTTCTCAGAGTCGGACCTCTACATTGCATCCATATAGGTGATCGGGTCCTCATTGTTCTCATCGAGTTCAATGGATCACTGTCTCAGACCAAGAAATTGTAGTATTTGTCCGGTTAATGTGGTACCCTATCGAATCTCCTTAATGATTCCTGTGTGGGCTCTGTGTATGATCTAATCACAACTGGTTCTATGTTGTCCCTTAAGTGTGTCAGTTCTTCTACTTGTTGAACTTCACTAAGTTCAATCTTAGCGGCTACAATTCCTTCACCAAAGAACTCCTTTTCCAAAAAGATAGCTCAAGACTGACGGACAACTTTTGTTCCTCAACCACATAGAAGTAGTACTCCTTAGACTCTTTTGGATACCCAATAAATAGGCACTGGTATATGTGTCCCTCAGACCTGAGGTCACCATGGTAGCTTACAAGCAACTCATTATACTTTGGTGCCGGACTACCTGGATTTCTAATCTAGTGATGAAAGGCCTCTAGGTAAGTCAAGTACTTGTGGAGCGAAGGTGGATCAAGATGGGATTAACCCCTCCAAATGGTTTGGGGTGAATGACTCATTATATTTCAATTTAGCAAAACCTTGGCTAGGGTAGTTCTTGTGAGGAGTCACAGAATTTGTAAGGTTGAGACACGATCTGAATGTTCCAGGTTAGGGTTGGCAGTCAAATCCTAGGTCATCCTGAGCATTTTGAGATCAAAAAGATGAATTATATGATAATCATATACCGGAGGTTCTAAAAAGTTGCTCTGTAATCTTTGACCTATCCGGACATCGGGTATCATTGCTAGATGATAACTTTGACTGGTACTAGAAGTGTTCCAATGCTACCAGCTTAGTATTAGAACCTATGGGGTCATATACCATAGGGATTTCTATATGATCTGAAGGCTGATCGATGATTGAGAATCGTTTCCCATCACGGAGGTCAATATGATTGACCATGTTCCAAGTGTCGACACTTGGAAGTGTCAACACTTGCAAGTGTCGACACTTGGAAAGTTGACACTAGGAAGTGTCGACACTTGCAAGTGTCGATACTTGGTAAGTTGACACTAGGAAGTGTTGACACTTGGAAATTTGACACTAGGAAGTGTCGACACTTGGCTGTGACGAGCATAAATTCTAGGAAAAATTTTTGAAAAGTTTTGACCTCAATTCAAATTTTGAATTCTGGTTGGTTTTGGCTTCAAGCATTCATGGAATGATGGTTATTCTTTGGAAGGTTTTGATCTCAATTTGAGTTTCGAATTTTGGCTAGTTTTGGCTCCAAGCTTTCATGGAATGATGGTCATTCTTGCCTTATAAGCTTATAGCCAATTTAGTATGGCCCCTGACCTTCACCCCCAATCACTCCTCCTTCTTTCTCCCTCTCATGGCTGCCTCTATAAATAAGGATTATTTTAGGGGTTGCTAGTTGAGAGAAAAAAAAGAGTTTTCTTATTGAATGAGATTGCTGAAATTTTGAGATGGAAAAGAAAATGGGCTTGGGAGGATTAGGGTTTTGGATGTGTGACTACCTAGCACTCAAGCTAGGTCTTTGGAAGAGAGCTAGTTAGGAAGGGTTCCACCTTTCCTCTTTGTCTTCCAAGAAGAAGTAGATCGGCCTTAAGGATCCCAAGGAACTAGCATTCTAAGGGAGTTGATCAGAATCGAGCCCTGGTGTGAACTACCCATAGAGGCCAGACACATGTGTGGCTCGAGGGCTTTTCACAACCTCCTCCTAAAGGTATAACAGTAAGGTATCCTTATGCCTTTTGGTTCTTTTCCTACTTATGATATCTTTTGCATGCTATATTATCATACTTATTCTTATTGCAGGCAGATTGATAGATCATTTTGATCGATCTACCAAGCCTTCCACTGTGCTTATTTTAAAATTATTTTAAAATACATTTTTTTCTTCCATGCTTGCTCGTTTTGCTTTCCCTTTAAGGACGGCCATAGTGATGCACTCAATCCAAGTACTTTGAAAGAGAAAACTAATGATATTTTAACATGCTACTATTATTATGCTACATGAACCTGGCTCTAATACTAATAAAAGTGAAGCATTACAAGTAGACTATATTTTAAAAATATTTTAAAATAAAGAACAGTGGAAGACTTGGTAGATTGATCAAGTTGATCTACCAATCTACCTTCAACAGGATCCAACATAATAAAAGTGCATGCAACAGATACCATAAGCAATAAAAAGGAAAAGCATGTAATAATTTCATACTTTAGATCTGATCACATGAGACCAATGAAAAGGTATATTACCTTTAAACCATTGGGTGGAGGTGATGAAGAGCTGTCGAGCCACACAAGTGTCTGGCCTCTATGGATAGTTCACACCAGGGCTTAATCCCAATCAACTCCCTTGGAGTGCTAGCTCCTCAAGATCCTGGAAGTCAATCTTCTCCTTCCTTGGACCTGCAAGACCTTCTTGAAGCCACCAGGAAGAACTTGTAGGAGGACAATGAGAAGAAGTGGAAGTGGAACCCTTCCTAACCAACTCTCTCTTTCCAAACCATAGCTTGATTGCTAGGTAGGCTCACACCCAAAACCCTAATCCTCTCAAACCCCACTCTAAGGAATCCTTTTCTTTCTCTCTTAGAAAAGCCTAGCTCGTCATCCTTTTTGTTGGCCCTACAATAACACTTATTTATAGTGATAGCGAGGAGGGAGATAGATATGGAAGGTGGAGTGATTGAGGGAGAGGGTTAAGGGTTAAACCAAATTAGCTCTAGGCTTAAATGGGAGAAAATTTACATTCCCAAATAATTCATTTCATAAAAACCTTGGAGCCAATTTCAGCCAAGATTTGAAATTTGAATTTGAAATTCAAATTTAAATCTTTCTAAAGAAAAGAGAGCATGAAAAATCAAATCCAATTTGATCCTAAGCCAAATCCCATTTGGCTTGACCCATCAGGTTGCAATCATATTGCAAATAAGTCCTCCAAAATTCACTAATCGAATTAGTGAAAAAAATCTTCATCATAGCCAAGTGTCAACACATGGAAGTGTCGACACTCCAAAGTATCGACACTTGGATCATGGTTAATTTTATTAACCCCTAGTGATGCCAAATGATTCTCAATCATCGATCAGACTTTAGATCATGTAGAAACCCTTATGATGTGTGACTTCATAGGTTCAAACACTAAGTCAGTAGCACTGGAACACTTCCAATACCAGTCAAAGTCATCATCTAGTAATGATACCCAACATCCGAATAGGTCAAAGATTGTAGAGCAACTCTTTAGAATCCCTGGCATATGGTTACCGCATAATTCATCCTTTTGACCTCATAATGCTCGGGATGACCTAGGGTTTGACTGCCAACCCTAATTTAGTATATCTAGATCGTGTGTCAACCTTACAAATTCTGTGACTCCTCATAAGAACTATCCTAGCCAAGGTTTTGCTAAATTGAGACATAGTGAGTCATTCACTCCAAACTATTTGGAGGGAGCAATCTCATCTTGATCCACCACTGCTCCATAAGTACTTGACTGTATCTAAAAACCTTTCGTTACTGAATTAAAAATCCAGGTAGTCCTGTACCAAAGTATAGTGAGTTGCTTGCAAGCTACTATGGTGACCTCAAGTTTGAGAGATGCATATACCTATTCCCTTCACGAGCAACCTTTTGGCAGAAGGGAGCTTCGCAGTTGGTCATGTTCAGTGAGATATCATATATTTCACCTGTATGTCACATCAGTGTCTCTACACTTCTTGCTTAAGATGACAACCAACCAATGTGACATACAATAACCTACACCTAATACATCGTCATCCTATAACAATATATCCTTTGGTTGTGAACCAGTTTAAGAACTACTCGATATATCCTCTCTATATCAAATATAATGTAGTTCTAAGGACTCAATCATATAAGAGTTCTTTTCAGGAAAATGCATATATGATGAATAGCCAAAAGAATAACTTTTATTCATTTAAAAAAATTCACATGCAATTACAAAATAGCACAATCGTCTACAGCCTAGACGATTGGCTTTGGGACACTATTCCCAACACTTTTTGTCCCCAAGAATTGTGAAATGCTTCACTCAGTGTAAAGTATAGAAGATGGAGTCAGACATAGAAAGGGAGGAGTTGGAAGCAACCTGTAAAGGAAGGAAATCTTAGAAAATATAAATCCTAGAAAATATAAACCCTAACCCTAGATCAAGGAAGGAAATCTTAGTATCTTACTAGTTACAAGGAAAGTATGTGGCCAGTGCAGACAAGTGGCCTTACCAAAACCCACTCTAGTGTTATGTGCATACTTCCAGGCTTAGAATGGAAGGACTTCATCAATCTGAGGCTAGGAGATTTGGTCAGGGATTAACAAACGGGAAGATGGGGTCATGGGATGGGAGTCGGAGACATAGAGACGGTGGGAGGAATGGAGATGAAAGCAAAGCGACCGGGCCACCGGACCAATGGTGTGGGTTGCAAGGTTGGGGAAAGAATGGCCTTGAAGAGATGAAGAGGTGTCTCTCTTGAAGCATTCGGGGAAGGATCCGAAGGAATCAAGAATTTGGGATTTGGAGAGCCACTACTTGCTTATCGAATAAAAGATGTTATTTATATAACTAGGTTGGGTTTGAGATGGGACATATCATTCATTACTTGCACCAAACCCGAACCATTCTTAGGTTTTATATATAAATTTGATACCCACCCCTAAATTAAATGGATTGGATAAAACCCGCCCCATTTGGATTAGATCAAGTCGGCTACCCTTCGGGTTGGCAAAATTATCATCCCTAAAATAAAGGAGAGAAATAGTAAAAAAATTGATGGGTTTCATACTTATTTTGCCGGAAAAAAGGTAAAACAAATACCATAAGGAGTTTGTATTCTTTAAATTCCTAAGTGATGGTAATCTAGCATTAACAAAAATATCTCCAATAAAGATCATTTATGATCATTAAATTTGTTTTGATATCTTCCCAAATTTATTAAATAAAAGATTTTTAAAAAATAATTAAAATATAAATAGTATTATACAAAGGATTATGTAATTATAATCATTATATAAAAATTAATTGAGCATGATAATGCTATTTTAGCATTAAAAAATTATTTTTTATTGATGAACATATTTGTAAATTTGATCATGTTCCTATATAAAATTATTTCCAATCAAACATAATAATCTTTTTTCAATATCATTTTCGAGAGAAATCTTTTTAGCAACCAAACATGGTAAAAGTTATTTTTGTCCAGAATTATTTTCTCAGATAAATAATTTTCAAGAACTACCACATTATCCCATAATTTCGTACCCCAACCAAATGGACCCTAAAGGATTATTGAAGAATTTATGATTCAAACATAAGAAAACATCCAATTATATATAAATAATTAACTAGATATAAATTTTTCTTGATAAGTATAGAATCCATTAATTGTATAGTAAATTGATAGCCAGTAACTTCATCGACTGGGCTACAAGTTCTAATCCTTGTTGACTGAAATTTCAAGTTCATCTATCCCTAGTTTCAGAATTTTAAAAGGTGTACGCACTTATACCCCACAATGTATATGCATTAGATATACTCGTGCAGAGGTAATAACTATGTACAGGGACAATATAATTATATGGGTATAGGTAAAATAAATGTAAACGTATGCACATGCGGCAGCATCCAAGACTAAAAATTAAATGCGAATGACCAAAAGATGATGCGCTAGAATCCGATTAAAGAAAGCACCAGATATTAAGCTCCACATTACATAGTAAATTGATAGAACACAATGTTAGAAGAAGATGACCTCCCTTTTTCTCTCTCCAATGTATTAATTTGTTCACACATACATAAAGACGTATGCATTAATTCTTTTTGAATTTTGTTTCATTGCTTTTGGCGAGGGATTATTAGGATTTGAAGAAAAGAAGAGCATGGATTTATTTGTTTGATGCTCATCCACCATCAATAATCATATACCACTGATTCTTGACATGTATACATGTCCAAGGATGGTTAGCATTGGAACCACTGTTAATGGTTAGCAATGGAACCATTTTAGAAAAATGAAATAAAATAAAATCCACTAGATTCACTGTTGTGTGCCTGATTTACTTTTATCTACTAATCAAAGGAGACACAGCAAGATGGTTAAGAGGCCAAACCTCTTATCAAGTTCATACAAAACTATCCAAGAGAAGGGTAAATCAAGTTTTTCAAAAATTTAAGTATATGCTATTTTTGAAAAATCTGTAAAGTATATTGTTGACTCTAGTCTTGATTTTGATAATTGACAAAATATTTAAGTATATATGAGTACTAATTATATTTTTAAGTATGTTTATCAGATCTTAGTACTCATCCATGTTGAATAAAGAAATACATATTTTCAATTGAAGAAGTCATGAAATTTCAAGTTAAATGGAACTTGGTATATAAGAATAACCTTGAAGAACTCAAATCCTAAGTTTGGAAAAGTTTCAGCAGAGTTTCAGAAAAGTTTCAGCCAAGTGTCAACTCATGGAATAGCAAGTGTCGACTCATGGAATAGCAAGTGTCGACTCATGAATAGCAAGTGTCGACTCAAGGCCTGAGACAAAAAATAATACAGAACGTACTGAATTCAAGTTTTCTTCAAGTGTTGACTCACCGTTCCAAGTGTCGACTAAAAGTGTCGACTCAAGGCCTGAGACAAAAAATGATACAGAACATACTGAATTCAAGTTTTTTTCAAGTATCGACTCATTGTTCTAAGTGTCGACTAAAAGTGTCGACTCATTAGATGAAGTGTCGGCTCACTTGTGCAGAACAAAAGACTTCAGAAGATATTTTTTGATCAAGTGTCGACTCATTGTTCCAAGTGTCGACCTTAAGTGTCGACTCATTACCTGAAGTGTCGACACTTGAACGGATGACAGCTTTGCAATGGCTAGTTTTCTGAAGAGCAGAACTTTCCCAAAATATTTGTAATGGCTAGTTTTTCCTCTCCAAGGTCTCTAACGGTCTTTTAAGGTTTGGAGAGCTATAAAATCAACACAAATCAAATGGGAAAGCAATCATTTGGTGAGATTATTGAATATCCTTCAAGGATTCAAGAGTTGAGTGATTCAAGCCTTCAAGCTTCCAAAGATAAGAGAGTGCATCCACGTTCACATCATCAATCTATAACAAAGGCTTCAACAACTTGAAGACAAGATCTTCATCAATATTCAAAGAGCTTCAAAGAGATATTTACTTTATTTTAGAAAGGTTTTATTATACTGTTTCATATTGTTCTTACATTGCTTACTCAAGGTTGTTGGTGAGCCTTTATGAAAAACCAACTTGAGGTTGTTGGTTAGCCTTTGTATCAAAACCAACGAGGTTATTGGTGAGCCCGTAAAACCAACTAGGTTGTTGGTCATCTCGTAAAACTAATTAGGTTGTTGGTGAGCCCACAAAACCAACAAGATTTTCGGTTATCTTGGAAAACCAAGGGGTTTGACTTATGAGCCTAGTGAAAATAAGTTAGGTTTTGATTAGTGAGCCTGAAAAACTAATCGACTGTAATCTTGGTGATTATAGTAAATTTCCAAAGGAAACTTGGGGAGTGGATGTAGGTATCTTGGAATGCACCGAACCACTATAAATTTTTTGTGTTTATGTGATTATTTTCTTTATGCATTTTTTTATTTATTTCGCTATATATTATTTTGAAGTACACAAATACTTTGGCAAAATACAAGCACTTAATTGTAATTAGCACATACTTGTTTAGTTCATCATAAATTATTGCACATAGTTTTATAAAACTCAATTCACCCCCCTCTTGGGTTGTATCATCACTAGGCAACAATTGGTGTCAGAGCCTAGAATCCAAAATCGTTGATATCTAGACTTGGTGCTTTGCAAAGAATCCAACAATTTTGAATTAAAAGATCATGGCAGTCCTAGAAGGTACTTGTTTTGCTATAGGACATGCAATTAATAGACCACCATTTTTCAATGGCACTAATTATACTTTTTGGAAAACTTGCATGCGCATCTACATTCAATCTATTAGTTATTTTATTTGGAAAGTTATAGTTAATATTCCTTATATTCCTTCTATTTTGATTAATAGCATTTCCATTACAAAGCTCGAAGAGGATTAGAATGAATATGATATTAATCAATCTAAAATTAATGCTAAAGCAATGAACTTGCTTTAGTGTGCATTGGACTCTAATAAATTTAATAGGATCTCCACATACACATCAGTGAAGGAGATATGGGATACACTTGAAATTACTCATGAGGGTACTCTTCAAGTAAAAAGTACTAAAATTAATATGCTTGTTCATTCTTTTGAAATATTTAAAATACTGCATTATAAATCTATATCTGATATGTATACTAGATTTATGACTATTATTAATGAATTGAAAAGTCTTGGCAAAGTCTATACTAATACTGATTTGGTTAATAAAATTCTTAGATATTTGCCAATATCATGGGATCCAAAGGTAACGGTGATCCAAGAAGCCAAAGATATTGATACCCTGCCTTTGGAGGAGCTTATTGGTTTACTCATGATCCATGAGTTGAATTTATAGTACAAAGAAGTGGTTGCTGATCAAGAAAAGAAGAAGATAATATCCCTCAAGGCCAAGAAAAATTCAAAGCAATGATGGCAACTTGGAGCGATAGCGAAGATTCTAATTTGGAAGAAGAACAAGAAGTTGCCAATCTTTGCTTCATGGCAAATGAGGAAGAGGTATGTTCTGAAAATGAATATGATTTTATTTTTGATGAATTACATGATGCATTCAATGATCTTGTGCATGAATACAAAGTATTAGAAAATGAGCACAAGAAATTAAAAAGACATATAGATTCTCTTTCTCTTGAGAACACTAATCTTGCCAATAAAAATCATGATTTAAATATAAAGATTGATATTTTAGAAAATGATAAGAATAATCTTTCTAAAGAAAAAAAGAATTTTAGAAAATAAAAATTTTGATTTTAAAGAGTTATGCAATAAGTTTTTAAATGAGAAAAATATTTTATTAAATGAAATAAAAATTCTAAGAAGATCTAAGATTTTTGTATCAAATGATGAGCTTTTATAGAAAAACAAAAATCTTGAGTTGAAAAACAAGAATTTCTTTGTTACTACTTCTTCCAATATTGCATGTTTTAAATATGAAAAATTTGGACTTAATGCATATCCTTGTAGATTAAGAAAAATTTGGGTTCCAAAAGGAACCATATTTACTAACCCTAAAGGATCCAAGAAAGTTTGGGTACCAAAATTATCCACTTAGTATATTTTGCAGGAATGTCTTGCAGTCCAACAAGAAGAAAGGAAAACAATTAAATAGTGGCTATGCAAGACAATACAAAGAATGGACAAGCTATATTTTGGACTAAATGGTAAAGGAAGGATTATACATATTGGTAAATTCTAAATATTTTCTTCCATAATTGAAAATGTAGTTAAATATTTGTTATAAATATTGCATCAATTACTTTAAAAAATTATTTTAAATGATTAATTAGAATCAAGTTTAGACCTATAGTCATTGGTTATGATCATGAACTTTTTGATATTGATGAATTTCATGCTATCATGATTAAACTCGTGATTATTATACTTTCACTTGATTTTGATTAATATAGTTTTAAACTATTTCAATTGAAATGTTATGATTTATATGTTTTCATTTTTGGCATATATGCTTAAGTTAAAAATAATTTGGATCAAGGCTAGAACTGGTAGTTAAGGATTACATTTAAGAAAAAGGTATACATATTGATAAATCCTTGCTCTAGTAGTTAAACTTGGTACTAGTTACTTATAATATTTGTATGTATAATCAAAATCATTTCAAACATATGGTTTTCATGAAATGTATTTTATTTCATATCCATGCTTAGACTAGAAATGATTTAGAACAAGTATAGAACTGGTAGTTAAGGGTTATATTTAAGAAGAAGGTATGCATATTGATAAACCCTTAATCTAGTAGCTAGAATTTGTATCATATTACTTCGAGTATTTGTATGGATATCAAATCACTTCAAATGAATTTGAAATCATATTGAATCTTTAAAATATCAACCTCTTGCATTTTTAAAATCTTGTATATCTTGAAAATTCAAATATTTAATTTTAGATTTAGTATTTATGTTCATATCTTAATTTATCTAAAATTATGATGCTTGTGCTTTCATATTTTATTCCTCAATGAATGTATATTTTTTAAGGGGGAATAACATTTAGGGTGAGCATCCAAAGATTTGTTGTTATTATATACATATGATGCTTTGAATATTTTCTTGATATCATGCTTTACTTATATTGATCTGAAACTCCTTCTCCTTGTTTTCAAATCTAATCCTTTGAGGGGAGTTATATTCAATTGGTATTAAAATTTATTTCATTTATAATATTTAGAAAAGGGAGGAAATGTGATGCAGAACAAAAAAGATGATGTGATGTGGAAGTAAATTAAAATTAATGTATTTTTTTTTATTTATTTATTTTCAGAAGTCGGCTTTGACTCAAAGGAAAGATAAACTAATGTTGAAAGAAACTAAGAAATGACAGAAAGCACAATTAAAAGGAGTGGATTATCAGAGTAACTCAGAAGTAGGATTGCTAGGGATTGAGAAACCCCCAGACCTAGGGTTTACTCCTCTTTCAAGAAACAGACGAAGAGAGAAGAGAAGGTTTTATACCTGACTGTGATATCTCTCGTTGCTTCAATTGAAGGACACTCTCGAGCAGATTGTAGGATCCTTGGAGATGGGGTATCTTCGTAATGGATCCTCGAATTATAGTCCTATGGCAAGGTTGGCCTTTTTCTCGAACTCAGGATCTGGAAGAAGAAGAACAAAAAAAAAAAAAGAGAACCAGAAACTCAAAGAAAGACACTGACCTGAGGACTTAATGAAGATTGTTGGATGTAGAAGTTCCGGAGATCTTGATACTGATCTGACTCTTCATTGAACTTGCTCTGTAGTTGAAACAGTTGATCTGAACCTGGATGCTGGTGGCCGACCTCTATGTGGAAGAGAGGGGCCATGGGATGTAGATGGAAAATTAGGGTTTGGTGGTGGTGGAGTAGAGATGGGTGGACTAAGCTAGGGTTTTGGGGTTGGAGATCTCACACCTCCTCAAGGTTCCTAGGGAACCCGGATTTACTCCCTCACGGAGCTCAACACCTGAATACAAGTGCGGAAGAGAGAAACACAAAGTTGCTCACAAAGAAATTGATTTCATTCATCATTTTTCAAGAGTTACATAGAGTTGAATATATAGACATAACAAAGAAATAAAATTTCATACACTTCCCATGTGGGACTAATAGGACTAACCCACACTTTAGGCATCAAATTCTCTTCCCAAGACTCCTTCCATGAGTGGGCAGCCCAAAAACTCCAAGAAAACTTGAAAATCTACTCCAAATGGCAGGTTATGGGGGTGTCTCCTAGTATCTCTCCATAAATCAAGGATTTTTCCTTCATGGTTTGGCTCTTTTGGACACCTCCTAGTCTTGCTCCATAAGTTTAGGCTTCTTCCTTTCATGGCTTTGGCACTTTAGGAAACTTTTGGGTGCCTCCTTGATTTTCTCCCCAAGACATGCTCTCTTCCCTTTTATAACTTGGGTTTTTATGGAACATTGTGGGGCACCTCCTTGATCCTCTCTTCAAGAAAAATTCTTGCCATCCTGGCTTGGGTTTATTTGGAAAGAAGTTGGCTCCTCCTTGGATTGAGGTATCTTGATGGATTTCTCCCCCAAGTGGCGCATGAAAGAAGGGACCTGCTTTCTTGTGGTGTGGGGACCAAGGCACACTGGATGGAGATGTGGCACCTCCTGGACTCTGGCGTGTGGCTGGGAGTGTGGCGCCCACTTGCTTGGTCCTGGGAGAAAATGTGGCACCTTGGAGAAGACCTAGACCACTACTAGGACTTGTATTGAGTCAACATGACTCAACAAAATTTAAATTGCAGGGAAATACAGACTCAAACTAAAATTGAGTTGACCAAGTCAACCCTTATTACAAAACCAGAAAATCCTAATTCTTCGGGCAATGTCAATCAGAGATCCAGATGGAGCCCTGAAGTCTTCTTCTGAGTCTGGTGCCCGCACCAATTCTCCCGGGGTGGGAGGAACTCGACCCTGTCGAGTATGGATCAAGCTGGCTCTGGTATCTCTCTAAGATGTCTGGGTCCAATTCTTGTAATTCTTCTCGGGAGATCCAAGAGTTATCAGAATCTGGCCTTCCTTGCCAGCGGAGCAGGTATCTTTGGTATCCTCGATTACGAGTAGAGATAACCTGATCATCCTGGATCTTTTCAATCTGCTCTTTCCTCACAGGCCAGTTTGTTGGTGGACACACAGGGTTGGGTTCACTCTCAAGAGCAAGATTAGGCTCAAAAAGGCTCACTGGGAATCACAGCTGGCTCTCTATACTCTACTAGGTCTGTAATGTTGAAAGTGGAGCTAATGCCTAGTTCTGAAGGCAACTCGAGCACATAGGCATTGGACCCTAATCTCTTCACCACTCTAAATGGTCCAGCTCCTTTAGCATGTAACTTTCTAACAGTTCCAAGAGGAAACCATTCAGGCCTTAACCTAATCATTACATAGTCTCCCTCAACAAAAGTTTTGACTCGCCTTTGAGAATCAGCCAACTTCTTATAAGTTTCATTACTTAAATTTATTTTGGCATGAATTTCTTTATGCAAGTCCTTTACATGCTATGCAAGTGCATCAAGAGACTTATGTGTGTGGACTAATAGTGAAATCAGATCAAGTGGTGTGCGAGGCTTGTATCCATGAACAATTTCAAAGGGACTCTAGCCTATAGACCTATTGATCGAAACGTTATATGCAAATTTAGTCCTGGACAAAATACAAATCCCAATTCCTGGTGCTCTCAATCAAACCAAAATCTGAGCCAAAGCCTAGTAAAGGGTCAAGAAAAACTAAACTAGACTGACGACGCATTCCTAAAGAATGGACTTTATTCCAAAGGAACCCTAGGTCTAAACCTAACAAACTAAGGCTCTCTAGGTTTGACCTTGGGTTAGAGGAGGGCATGCAGAGCATGAAAACTTATTATGGATGCCTAGTAGGTGCCATAAGGTCTTCCAGAAGTAGGTGGCAAACCTAATAGGTTCTAAGGAGTCTTGCAACCTAGAGATCTCAGTAAAGTGTAATCCCATAGCTCTAGAAACATGAGAAGATTCAGGGAAGGGTAGGAAATAAGAATCAGAGTTTTGAGGTGGCTTATCAGAAACAAGAAACAAACCTTGGTTATTTAGGATGACCTTAAAATGAGGACATTGTTCTATAGGTGCACTCATCCAAACCTCATGATTTGCTCTAGGAGGGTCTACAAGTGCAAGTTCTACGGTAGGCTGGGTGCTCCTAGAAGGTGGAAGGTTATCAGGAAGGTCTTTGGAATGTTTATCTAAAAAGTCCTTTAAGCTACTGTCTTTTTCTTGTTCTTGGACCTTCTCAATGGGCAATTCTTGTGAACCCCTTCCTTCTTCACACTTCTCTACCAGATTTGACTCAGGGGTGTCTTCTTTGGATTCCTCAATGAGTTCAGGGGTATTCTCACTTAAACTTTCATTTGGTATAATTTCCTCTTCCTGAACTTCTTCAAAAGGGTCTTCTCTTAGGGTTAGCTCCTGAATTCCTTGAGTGGCAGGGGTCCCCTCAATAACCCCATTAGGTAGGAGTTGGTTAATTGAATTATCGGGAGAGATATCCTCAAATTCTTCTTCTTCATATTCATCTATCAAACTTATGTCAGGCTCATATATTTCTTCCTCAATCTCACTGAAATGTTCTAATCTATTCTCCTTTGATTTCTCTTTAAGTACGGCTCTGGTCAGGTCAACTAATTTTGGGATGGCCATGCCTAACTCCTTCTCAGTGTTATCCTTCTAGTCAAGAGGTGACATAAGTGGGAATTGACAAATAAAAGTCTGGTTCACTACCGGTGTCGGATCAATCGGAACTTGACTCAAGTTGGTAGAGGTTGGCTTTAAGTCCAAAGTACTTGATTGGTTATATCTTAAAGACCACTCATAGTCTTGGGCTTCTTGGTAGGCTCGGTCTAACTTATTGGTTATTTCAAGGCATAGCTTCCTATAAATGTCTGGGTGTAACCCAACCCTAAACCTCGATGTGATCTGAGCTTCGGTCTCAATGGTATTGCATTTCATATCGTACCACTGGAAGTCCTCGATATATTTAGACACAGGCCTATTACCTTGTCGCAATTGATACCATTGGTCTAAAAGTCTTTTCTCATAGGATCTACCTAGGTACCTATCTCTCAACTTACTTCTCATATCTCTCCAAGTATATATTTTCTCTTTTCTTTGATAACACTCATGCTCAATAGCATACCAATGCGACCTAGCATGTTTGGTGAACTTGGTTTTGGCCATCCTAATTTGTCCTAATTTTGATATGTTAGTGCACTCAAAATACCGATCCATTTGTTCTTCCCACTTAATATATGTCTCTTGTCTTCCATCAAAAGTGGGTGCATAAGGTTCGGTGTTCCTAACATGTCCCTTTTCTGAGTCAACCAAGTATGGATATAGGCTCTTAGGGTTATGCTCGGGATCACGGTATAAGGTCCTCCTAGGCTCCGGGCATGGGTGAGGTTGGGGCCTATTAAATTTTGGATCAGGGGTCCAATTTTGATGTCTACGTTTCTCAAGTCCCTGGGCTCGGTCTCTAAACTGGGCAAAACCCTCATTCATATCCTGACTCAATTTGGTCATACTTTCGGTAAGAGTTTTAATCATGGCCTCTAAATCAGGTTGGGTTTGACCAGGTTGGTAGGGTACTTCGTTCCGGGTGGACATGATGATGCAAGCAAGCACACCAAATGAGACTCGACTGAAACAACTACGGGCTAACTAGACCTAGAGCCCAAACTAGATGCCCAATCAGAGTGGCAAGCTAGCCTGTAGTAACTCGGGACTCAGCCAGGCAGGTGTAAGGGGAGTGTTAGGTCCCTAATTGCCAATCATAGACACCAATCAGTGATTGGCCAGGTAGGCGGACCAGCACACAAGCCCTTCGGGACGTAGTCCCTGAACCACCATTCTAGACACTGAGTACAAAGCACACACAGAGTAACTAGATAAACTGACTCAACATTAGCCTAGACCCGACTTGTTGGTGTCCCTAGCCCACTAGGGCAAATTAAGTCTAATAAATTTTAAAATTAGGCTTAGGATCGAATGAATGGATGGTGGTTTTGGGCTAAGGAGAGGTTATCAACTCCTCCCCTTATCTTAGATGCTCAATTGCCCTTAATATGAATTAGGAGATGATCACTTAAAAAAAAAAAAAAATTGTAATGCAGAAACACAGAAACAGAGTTGCTGTAATTTAACTCTCAAAAATTTTACGGAAACCAATAAATCACAGTAAAATTATGTAAAATAGTTTCAATTATATTGGTTCCAGAAAAATAAAAATTATATAATTTGGAGTTACCTGTAATGAGAAACAATTCCTGCAACAGGATAGTTACAGACTAAAAATAGAATGCTTCCCCCGTTTACAATTCCTGCTACGAAGTTGTAACCCAGCGGATCCCCTACACGCCCCAGGAACACCCCGTGGAATGGGAAGAGGAGGCTTACACCTCGCTTCGTTTCTAGGACCGGACATCCTGGGGAGTCTACTTCGAGCAGACAAAGTAAAAAAGAGAGACACTCAAAACATGCAAGCAAGTCAGAAACCCTAGACAGGGCTCTGATACCAAAAATGATGCAGAACGAAAGCTCTGATACCAAAATTGATGCAGAACAAAAATATGGAATGCAGAAGCAAATTAATATATTTTTTTTTATTTATTTATTTTCAGAAGTCGGCTTTGACTCAAAGGAAAGATAAACTAATGTTGAAAGAAACTAAGAAATGACAGAAAGCACAATTAAAAGGAGTGGATTATCAGAGTAACTCAGAAGTAGGATTGCTAGGGATTGAGAAACCCCCAGACCTAGGATTTACTCCTCTTTCAAGAAACAGACGAAGAGAGAAGAGAAGGTTTTATACCTGACTGTGATATCTCTCGTTGCTTCAATTGAAGGACACTCTCGAGCAGATTGTAGGATCCTTGGAGACGGGGTATCTTCGTAATGGATCCTCAGATTATAGTCCTATGGCAAGGTTGACCTTTTTCTCGAACTCAGGATCTGGAAGAAGAAGAACAAAAAAAAAAAAAGAGAACCAGAAACTCAAAGAAAGACACTAACCTGAGGACTTAATGAAGATTGTTGGATGTAGAAGTTCCGGAGATCTTGATACTGATCTGACTCTTCATTGAACTTGCTCTGTAGTTGAAACAGTTAATCTGAACCTGGATGCTGGTGGTCGACCTCTATGTGGAAGAGAGGGGCCATGGGATGTAGATGGAAAATTAGGGTTTGGTGGTGGTGGAGTAGAGATGGGTGGACTAAGCTAGGGTTTTGGGGTTGGAGATCTCACACCTCCTCAAGGTTCCTAGGGAACCCGGATTTACTCCCTCACGGAGCTCAACACCTGAATACAAGTGCGGAAGAGAGAAACACAAAGTTGCTCACAAAGAAATTGATTTCATTCATCATTTTTCAAGAGTTACATAGAGTTGAATATATAGACATAACAAAGAAATAAAATTTCATACACTTCCCATGTGGGACTAATAGGACTAACCCACACTTTAGGCATCAAATTCTCTTCCCAAGACTCCTTCCATGAGTGGGCAGCCCAAAAACTCCAAGAAAACTTGAAAATCAGCTCCAAATGGCAGGTTATGGGGGTGTCTCCTAGTATCTCTCCATAAATCAAGGATTTTTCCTTCATGGTTTGGCTCTTTTGGACACCTCCTAGTCTTGCTCCACAAGTTTAGGCTTCTTCCTTTCATGGCTTTGGCACTTTAGGAAACTTTTAGGTGCCTCCTTGATTTTCTCCCCAAGACATGCTCTCTTCCCTTTTATAACTTGGGTTTTTATGGAACATTGTGGGGCACCTCCTTGATCCTCTCTTCAAGAAAAATTCTTGCCATCCTGGCTTGGGTTTATCTGGAAAGAAGTTGGCTCCTCCTTGGATTGAGGTATCTTGATGGATTTCTCCCCCAAGTGGCGCATGAAAGAAGGGACCTGCTTTCTTGTGGTGTGGGGACCAAGGCACACTGGATGGAGATGTGGCACCTCCTGGACTCTGGCGTGTGGCTGGGAGTGTGGCGCCCACTTGCTTGGTCCTGGGAGAAAATGTGGCACCTTGGAGAAGACCTAGACCACTACTAGGACTTGTATTGAGTCAACATGACTCAACAAAATTTAAATTACAGGGAAATACAGACTCAAACTAAAATTGAGTTGACCAAGTCAACCCTTATTACAAAACCAGAAAACCCTAATTCTTCGGGCAATGTCAATCAAAGATCCAGATGGAGCCCTGAAGTCTTCTTCTGAGTCTGGTGTCCGCACCAAAATGAAATTATTTCTTGCATGTGCTAGTTATTTTTATGGTATCATGTTCAATTAGTATTATATTTAATTAGTATCATGTATTGATTTTGATGATTTACTTGCTATCCTTTCTACCTTCATTCCAATTTTATATTGTCTTTCATCCCTTTTCATGATGACAAAAAGGGGAAAGAAAATGTTAAGTGTGAAAAATGGAAAGATATGATAAACATGAAAAATTATAAGAGAAATGAAAGAAAGTGCAAAAGGGGGAGAATAAAGCAAAATGTTTTAATCTTAAGGGAAGAATTAGTAAGAGAGAGAATGTTTAAAAATCTTGAATGATTTTTGAAAATATTTTTGAAATCATATTTTGAAGGGGAGCTTAATACTCATAGATTTTGAGCTTACATGTTTATCTTATTATTAATCTTTTTAAGTTTACCCTATTCATATACTTAAAAATTTTGTCATCATCAAAAAGGAAGGATTATTGACTCTGATCTTGATTTTGATGATTGACAAAATGTTTAAGTATATATGAGTATTAATTATATTTTTAAGTGTATTTATTAGATCTTAGTACTCATCCATGTTGAATGAAGAAATACATGTTTTCAGTTGAAGAAGCCATGAATTCTCAAGTTAAATGGACCTTGGTATATTAGAATAACCTTGAAGAACTCAAATCCTAAGTTTGGAGAAGTTTCAATAGAGTTTCAGCAGAATTTTAGAAAAGTTTCAGCCAAGTGTCGACTCATGGAATAGCAAGTGTCGACTCAGAATAGCAAATGTCGACTCAAGACTTGAGACAAAAAATGATACAGAACATATTGAATTCAAGTTTTCTTCAAGTGTTGACTTACTATTCCAAGTATTGACTCAAAGTGTTGACTCACTAGATGAAGTGTTAGCTCACCAGTGCAAGACAAAAGACTTCAGAAATTATTTTTTGATCAAGTGTCGACTTACTATTCCAAGTGTCGACCCTAAGTGTCGACTCATGACCTAAAGTGTCGACGCTTGAAGGATGATAGCTATGCAATGGCTAGTTTTCTGAAGAGCAGAACTTCTCCAAAATATTTGTAATAGCTAGTTTTTCCTCTTTAACGATCTTTTAAGGTTTGGAGAGTTATATAATTAACACAAATCAAATAGGAAAGCAATCCTTTGGTGAGATTATTGAATATCCTTCAAGGATTCGAGAGTTGAGTGATTCAAGCCTTTAAGCTTCCAAAGATAAAAGAGTGCATCCAAGTTCACATCATCAAGTTGTAATCAAAGGCTTCAACAACTTGAAGACAAGATCTTCATCAACATTCAAAAAGCTTCAAAGAAATATTTGCTTTATTTTAGAAAGATTTCATTGTACTCTTTCATATTGTTCTTACATTGTTTACTCAAGGTTGTTGGTGAGCCTTTGTAAAAAACCAACTTGAGGTTGCCGGTTAGCCTTTATCTCAAAACCAACATGGTTGTTGGTGAGCCCGTAAAACCAACGAGGTTGTTGGTCATCCCGCACAACCAACCAGGTTGTTGGTGAGCCTGCAAAACCAACAAGGTTTTTGGTTAGCCTGGAAAACCAATGGGTTTGACTTGTGCGCCTGGTGAAAATAAGTTGGATTTTGATTAGTGAGCCCGAAAAACTAATTGGCTATAATCTTTGTAATTATAGTGAATTTTCAAGAAAAACTTGGGGAGTGGATGTGGGTGCCTTGGAGTGCATCGAACCACTATAAATTTGTTGCATTTGTGTGATTGTTTTCTTTGTACATTTACTTTATTTGTTATACTGTAAGTTGTTTTGAAGCATACAAATACTTTAGCAAAACACAAGCACTTAATTTCAATTAGCACATACTTATTTAGTTCATCATAAATCATTGCAAATAGTTTTATAAAACTCAATTCACCCCCTTATTGGATTGCATCATCACTGGGCAACATACATGCACATCAAAATATGTGAGCAAAGTAAAGATGAATACTAAGCTTATGCAGAGAAAAAGTAAAAGAGAGTAAGGCACAGTAAGTATACAAATATTTTATAATGGTTCAGTGTATCCCAAGCACTTATGTCCACTTTCTAACTGTACCTTGGAAATTTCACTGTAATCCCTTAAAGATTACAGTCGGTTTATTTTCCAGTCTTATAAATAAAAATTCAGCTTATTTTTTCTTTGGCTCATGAACCACAACCTTATCACAAGCCACCCCTTGGCTTGCAATTCAATTACAAGGCTTGGATGAGTCTATCTCCTAGTTTTAATCTCTTTGAAACTAGTTACAGCATACAAAACATAGTACATAAAATGTTAAAATCGAAAGCTCTCTAAAAGAACAAAATAAAAGTCATCGAAGCTCTTAAGGAAATCTTTGAGTTGTTTTCTTATTAGAAAGCTATTGATGATTACTTTGAAAACTGATGGTTGGGATTTATGGCACATTCTTTAAGAATTTGACTTTTCTCTCTTAGAAGTTTGCTTTTTGGAACATTCTCTAGGAAGTTTTTACTTTCTCTTAGATTTTTTTTCTTTAAAAATTTTGGTGGAGAATTATTAAATTAAGAACCTTCAAATTATAGTTTTTGACTATTTGAAAGTAAAAGTTAGCCATTTAGAATATTGTATAAAATTTTGCACTTTTTGAAAAAGTAGTCATTATTGTCTATCAGAACCTGATAAGTCAACTCACCTAGTCCTTGAGTCAACTCATAGACCTTCATGATTTCACTTACTAGCAAGTTAAGTCAGCTCACAGACCTGTGCCAAGAAACAATCTCTCTGGAATTTTTCTATAACATCGACTTATGGAGCTTGAGTTGACTCATGACACTTCATGAGTCGGCTCACCAAAATCTTGAGTCATTTTATAGCCTAGATCTGAAATTGTTACTTTCTGGATTTCCTAAAACTGTGACTCATGGAATTTGAGTTGATCCATGAATTAACTCACCATTTGCTTGAGTCAACTCATAGGCTGTGCTGGCTGAAACTTTACATGCCAATCTTCTTTCTTCTTTAGGGTTTTTCTAAAGGTCGACTCACTATTTCCATGAGTCAACTCATAGCTTCTGCCAATTGAAAAATTGTATGCTAAACTTAAATTTTGAAATTATGACTTCATTCCAATTTTCAAATATCCATTAATTCTTGGTTTCTTTGGCTTTTTACTTTATAAGTATATCCAAAAAATTGCAAGTTTTTTGCTTAAGGATTGATCAATTAATCCAATATTCTATTAAATTTGTAGGGTACATGAAACATTATTTTCAATAATCCAATAAAAGTATTAGTATTTCATACATATTTAAATATTTTATTATTTATCAAAATCAATGCCAGAGTCAATAATTATTGGCTAGATGCCAATGCACATCCTATGGGACCCAGGGAGGGATTGCCATGCAGGGGGTGGTTGATAGAAAATTGTCCTAAGAGCCAATCTTTATGAGAGTCTTTTTGTAAACTTCCAGCTCATGTATGACATATTAATAAAGGCATTTGATTCATCATATACTGTTGTGTCATGTTTTTGTTAATTATGATGAACCTCATAGAGTAGGGCAATGGAATTAGAGTTATGATAAAATAACAGTGAGACCTAATTTTTATAAATCCTAATCTAGAATATTCCTAGTCATTGGACCATCGATTCGGGGATCGAGGAATTCAGAAAGACAAGCTTATCCTATGTATGCTTAGTTGATGAGGGTGGTTGATCTTACAACCACTTGTGTAGAGATACTAATACAAGGATAAGGGCGCTCATCAAGGTATGAGTACACTGGACTGATCTGTACCAGGACTATCTTATGGAAGTCTTACTACTTGTCAAAAGATAGATCCCAGAGTAAAAGTTGTGCATGTGATCTTTAGACCTGAGGTCACCATGGTTCCTTGTGCACACTAAGCCATACTTTGGTTCATACTTATTCATGCCATTGTGACATGTATGGGATGTTCTGGGTATGGTGGAAGGTGTACGAAGGATGTGAGTGGACCAGCAAGGAATCGATCTTTCTTAGTAAGAGGAATTCTTATCCTATGTAATCTCTTCGATGAGTGACTCAAGGAGCCTTTGATCAAAGCAGGATGAGATTAGAATTGGTTTCTAATCAGTCATCAGTTGAATCCTCATGATCGATTTGAGATTCGATATGATTAAGTAGTAGGGTTTGACATATATCCATATCTATCACTTAATCGAGATAGTGGGAGATCGAAAGATTGAATTGCATGGTAACTTACTACTGAAGGGTACTTTAATAATTTCTACAAAATTCCTCATCTTCCGGGTAGGCATGACATGTTGCTAGACGTCAATCTTGTCTTGTAGATTTTCATGAACCAATTGATTTGGTTTCATGAGTCAATTCGATGTGTGATTCGAATTGGACAATTAGGTGAGCCAATTTGACTTGATTAGGTCAATTGGGTTTGATCGGATTGAATCGGCTCAAACCTAAACCTATTGCTGGCTAGATGTGGAACCCAATGGGTCACACACATTAGGAAGTCGGCCTAGGAACTCAATTGACATTTAATTAGGGTTAAGGGATCCTAATTGGTTAGCTAGATTGCACACTAGCATGTGTAGGCTGACCTAATCTCCTAACCCAATTGAATTGGGTCTGAAAGGTTGCTAAATGGACTAACCAATTTATGAGAGACCTAGATTGGGTTGAGTCCTAAGTGGGACGAATTTATCAGATTTTATCTGATATTTTTTGGATATTTTATGTGCCATATATGAAGTGTCCAAAAGGAAAGGGACTCTTGGCACCTAAGTGATACCTCTGCATTCAAAAGGGCGCACAAGGACCAATTGACCTCCAATCTGAAAACAGATTATATAGTTGGAAAGTAGACTTAATGCCCTTTCATATAACACCCATATTGCATATACTTTGACTAGGTCAAAGGTGTCACATGGTGTGGAGAAGTTGGTGCAAAGTGAAGAGTCGCGTCTCTTCACTTTGGCGCTAATTCGAGTAAGTAGAGTCCTTATGCTTTAAGTCCTTTTGAATCACCGATGCTTCTCATTCATAAGTCACATCCCTTGGCTTTATTTTAACTAGAAATGCCAAGTGGCAAAGGGAGAAGTCGGATAATAAATTGAAGGGACTTGAATTAGGCGGTTGGCGCATAAAGGGACATGGTGTTTCAAGATAAGACTCCTTCTTAGTGGTGGCTGGTGACTTGGCGGCATTCTCGGGGTCGACAGGAAGGTCGACATGCTCCTGCTTAGGAGAGATTAAATATGATTGTCCACCCAGCATGCTGCTTGGATGCAATCTGGCTTGATGCGGGTCGATCCAGGTGTGAAGCCCCTTAGTCCTGCCAACATGCTTACCACTGGACTTTGGTGCAGTTTAAGGCTAATAAATCCCGGCCTTCCAATGGACAATTGCTTTTTGAGAAGTTGCTTAGGGTTTACAATGATATAGGTGGTATCATAGTAAGGTTGTAGGTTCGAACCTCAGCAGGCCACCCTGGTGTTGCTGGGGAGGGGAGAGGAATTGTTGGCTACGTACCAGTACACACTCGATGGGACCCAGGGAGGGGTTGCCATGCGGGGAGTGGTGGCTGATAACTTGAAGGGGCTACAGTCCTACATGAGGGGTGAGAGCTATTAGTCTTATGGACAATTTCTTTAATGAATCAAAATCTAGGAAGTAGCTAGCTAATAGTTACAACTAACTAGTACATGGAAGAATGGCAACACTACCCAAAATATAGGAGTGGTGGAAGGTAACTATCATGCATGATAAGCCCATGTGGTGCAAATTATCGAGGACAATTTTTTTTTGAAAGCTAAGAAGTGCAGCCTATAACAGCATTTAATAGGAGCTACTTATAGGTATCAATTTATAACTAGGAGAGGAACCTTTGCCCAATTAAACATTTGTCGTTTAACTTTATTTTTTATCTTTACTTTATCATTGTATTTATCTTCAATTTGCTTTATTTATCTTGTTCTATCATAATTCATTTTTAAGACTCATAGCCTTAGCTACCAACACTTTCACCTTTTTTTTTTTTTTTTTCTTTCTAATTCTTGACAATGGTGGCATGCCCATGACTTTATCTTTATCTTTATCTTTACTTTATCATCACATTCATTTTTTAACTTCTTGCTTTATTTATCTTGCTCTATCATAATTTATTTGCATATGTTATTGTGTAGACTCGTAGCCTTGGCGACCAACCCTTTTACCATTTTCTCTTTACGATTCTTGACAATGGTGACATTCCCATCATACTTGCACGAGCCTACTAGCGATGCATGCGCAACTCTCTAATAGAGAATTCCAACACCAACACACATTTAAAGAAACTTTAATGAGGATTCTTCTTGAATATCCATTTCCCCTAATTTCAAATTCTATCATCGGCTATCTTATACTGAAATTCTAGATGGGGAGTAGCAAAAGCGCTTGCAATCCTAATTTAACCGTGTTAGGGCCCTCACACTTATTATAGACAATCCCTAAAATTATCCTGCATCGTAACCACTTAGTTCAAATCTTTTTCAAAAATCAAAAGGTTTAGCTAATGCTTTTGCTATTGTTGGTCAACCTCATTGTGCTTTGAAATTATCTTAAGCGCGAAATATATCACTTTATTGGTTCTGGTGTTGTCCCATCTTGGCCTCATATCCCATTTCATATCTTAATAAAAAGAGAGATATGTACCCCCAAAAAAAAAAAAAAAAGTGCAATGAGAGACAGCTGCCCACCAGTTTGGTCACAAAATTTAGAAAAAAAAACATTAGCTTGTTAATTTTCTTCACTAGGCCCTCCTTGAATGAATCATTTCTAGTTAGACATAATGGTTGTGAAAATAAAATGATTTTGGAGCCTCCCCCTTTGATTCTATTAAATATAAATATACATCTGTGCCTACCAAAAATACAAAAACACATGCCAATAGCCGCTATTATTGAATTCCATGCCATATGTTCTTTGGATTTTTCAAGCATTTGCCTAAAGGAAAATCGAGAAAGACATTTGGTATTTCCTTGATGCTGCTTCCAACAGTGACAATGAAGCCCATCACTTGTCTTCTTTCTCATTTGTTTTTGTTGCCGCTACTCCCCTAGGACCGGGTTCGACGGGCATGCTGGAGAGCTCCTCGATCGGCCTACCTCTAAAAAATTCCTGAGCGCCGGAGGGGCTCCGACGGGGAACACTCCGATGCTTAAGTTAGAGGAGGCCTAGAGCGACAGAACGGGAAGAAGTTCGAAAGGAAAGTAAGTAACGGGGAAGAAGAACGTTACCTTTCACGGAGGTCCCCCGGATGCGTTTTATAGGCACAGAGCGCTGCCAAATTCTGTTGGGGGAGCAGGCTGGAAAAGCCTGGATATACCCCCAAGAGGATGGGCGTGGCGGCGAGATCATGGATGGCGACGTGTCAGGTGTGTCAGAGCAGTGGCCATTTACTGAAATTTGTTACAACGGAATGTCAGGGCTACAGGAGAGAAGAGGTCCCTGAAAACTTCGAGCGACCTTTCAGCAATGGATCGGCTGATTTCCTAGAAACCGACCGGGATGCCCAGCGGTATCTCCAGGAGCCGATCGGAGCATCCAGAGAGACCGTCGCACGGGCGGTAAGATGCATGCCAGTCTTCAAAGCTCCCCCCGGGCTGGCTCTTCGAGTAAGCTGACCGGGGAGTCGGCCTTCACGGGGACCAGCCGACCAGACACCAGGACCGGTCCAACCAGAAGCTAGCCGAATGGGCGCATCAGTTTTCTAAGGACCCATCGCCCTTGTTCTGCAGTATTTTGTCCATAAATATGGTTTGAACTCTTAAACGGAATTTCCGATTCTCAATTGCCGCTCCATCTTTCACCGACTTCACCCTATTTTACTGTCATACTAATAGCCGTACATGGCTAGCATAAGCAAGAGAAGAAAAATGAGGCAAAAGGATGAAAAAAATGTCATAATAAATAATAAAAGAGTTAAAACAAATACAATAATAATATTTAAAAAAATGAATCCATGCTAACCTGTCTGTTTGATTGTCATAAGAAACCTGCTCTACTAGCCCTTGCAATAAAAACAAAGAGGTATAAAAGCTTGTATTTTTATTCAATTATGGGACTTGACCATAATCATGTTAATTGGACTATCTTTCTATAGTCGTGCAGGACTAGCACATGAAACAAAGAAAAATAAAAGAGTGAGATAAAAAATCTATCCCCATTCTAATTTGATTTTTATTTCAGCATATTTTTTCCAAAATGTCCATTTGTCTGAAATGAATGGTTTAGGTCTCTCCTTCCAACAAGCCGATAACCAGATATATCTTTTAATAGTTAGAAATTCTTTCAACTTTGAGAATCTTTAAAAGAAATAATAGTCCGGCTTAAAAGAATTTATCTAATAAGAGAATTTTGTCACAAATAATAGTTTTGATTTAGAAGAATTTTTCTAGAAAATGTAAATATAATCCTCTCTTACCTACAAAAACCGTTACATATTCTCTCTTCTTATAAACTCTCTCATTCTCTCCTATTTTTCGCTCTCGACTATCTCTCACTGCCCTCCCTCTTTCCAATGGCTCTCTCTCTCTCCCTATCTCTCTCATTTGCTCTGTCAACTTCATATCCCCCCTTCTCTCTCTTTCTCTCTCTCTCTCTCTCTCTCTCAAGAGAGCAAGAGAGATCCAGAAACTCTATTTCAAACTTAAATATAATCAAAAATATATAATTTCCTAATCTAGTACTAGATTTTTCCAAAAAATACGTAGCACTAAGTTTTATTTTTTTAAAAAAATATAATTAACCTGCTCAAATGATAAACAAATGAAATATTTGTGCCTTTCTTCAATAAGATTTAATTAAAAAAATACTATTTTAATTGCACCAAAGCAAACCTATCCTAAAATAGCCATAAAATTTAACAAACGTGGTAAGATCCTCTCGTACCAGAGATTAGTCTTTCAATTTGCTCAATAGGCCCCACACGGTATATGCATGGACCTTTGCCTCCGGCCTAAGAAAATGGTCAGTTTCATCCACCTAAGAGAAGGTGAAAGTTTTTATTTATTTATATTTTTGTCGCTGCGCTACTGGGCGGCAACCTCCCTTCGTCCGAACCTTCCCCAAGACAATTAGATTTTAAATTTTAATAGGAGCTCGCGTGCCACCTAGTCCATCAGCCATTGACCTGAGAGAGCGGTTTTCTTACCGCCATCCTTAGTGCTATTAATAGGCGAGCCTCGGTCTTGGGCTGCTGCTCGTAGAAGAAAGCCTTCTCTTTTGCTTCTTTGTTCTCCTCTCCTAGTATAATCTCGCCTGCTTTCTGGAGCTATTCTCTTCCACATAATGGGGGAAGAAGTAGGTGAGGGGGTTGTGTTGAACATAGAGATGGTGAATGATGAGAAGGAGAACATCGTGAGAGAAAGAGAGGAAGGAGTAGAAGAAGAGATGGGCAAAGAGCAGCAGCCCAGAAGCACACGCTTGAACAGGATTGACTCCCTTGACAAAGAGGCTAACCGGGTCTCCGGCATGCCCACCACTTCTAAAGTAATCACAAACACTGTTACACTCTCTTCCAACTTCTAACCATGTTGTACTTCTTTATATTGCTCATATAAATGAGCCAACCTCTCTAGCCACACTTTACAGCAAAGAATTTACATGAATTCCTTGTTAGTTGCAATTTTAGTATCACTTACGTTTTATGTTCTCCGGCTGTTTCAGAACGGATATTTTCGGTCTTTCTTTTACTAAATGGAATTCTAATTCTTCTCCCAATTGCTTGTTCTCTCCTACTCTGTTTCTTGGGTTGGGGGTGGAATAGGTTCTTTCAATGGCCGTTGTAATGCAGCTGGCTTTTCAAAGCATTGGAGTGGTGTATGGGGACATTGGAACGTCGCCATTGTATGTGTTTGCAAGCACCTTTGCAGACAGGGTACCGAGCAATGATGACATAGTTGGAGCTCTATCTCTCATCATATATTCTCTCACACTTTTTCCCCTCGTCAAGTATGTCTTCATTGTCCTCTGGGCCAATGACAATGGAGATGGTAAGTTACTGCAGATAGCAAAGCCTTGTGATTTTGTAGGATTATTGCTCAAATTGATGAAATATATTCGGGAGGTTGATTTGTTTGTTTTTGGCCACAGGTGGAACCTTCGCAATGTATTCATTGATATGTAGACATTCCAAGGTGAGCGCGATTCCAAACCAGCAAGCAGAAGACATGGAGCTCTCAGCTTATAAGCTGAAGATACCCAACAGGCACCTAAAGAGAGCTGAGAAGATAAAGAAGGCCTTGGAGAAGAGCAGTTGGGCTAAAACTGGCCTTCTCTCTTTGGCCCTTCTTGGAACATGCATGGTCATTGGAGATGGTATCCTAACTCCTTGTATTTCGGGTTGGTTCCAGTGAATTTCCACTCTTTATTATACCTCTCACTATTTCATAACTTTTAATTTAATTCTAATTCTATTCCATATTTGCTAACTTGTTAAGAAAATTTCAATGATGCAGTTCTCTCAGCAGTAGATGGAGTGAGGAAAATTGATGCAGGACTAAGCAAAGGCAAACTCTTTGAACCTAGCTTTGAATTTGCCTTGTTAACCCTTCTATTGATTCATTCTTGTAGGTAGGACTTTTGCAGAGTGTTCTAATTAGTATCGTTCAATGTTTATGCATGGTATCTCAGATGTTATTGCGATGATATCGGTAGCTATACTGGTGGCTCTTTTTTCCATTCAAAGGTTCGGGACCGACAAAGTGGGGTACACATTTGCCCCTTTGATCCTTATATGGTACTTGTTCATAGGGACAATTGGAATCTTCAATTTCATCCAGCATGATTCAACGGTATTAAAGGCTTTCAACCCCATCTACATCATCTCATACTTCAAGAGGGATCCTAAGGAGGCCTGGATCTCTCTTGGAGGAGTTGTGCTCTGCATGACAGGTATCTTCTCCTTGCAATATATGGCTGAATTGTGCGCTCACAACTTGTTCTGTTCTCAAATGGTTATTGTGTTCTAATGGAACAGGAACTGAAGCCATGTTTGCTGATCTTGGTCACTTCTCAGTTAGATCGATTCAGGTTTGTCATCTCTTCTTCGAAACCTTAGCTTCTGAACAGGTTATTCAGAAGATGTTCAGCCTTTCTAACATTGTTTTTTCTTCTTCTTTCTAGATTGCATTCTCTGGATTGATATACCCTTGCTTAATTTGTGCTTATGTGGGCCAAGCTGCATACCTCTCAAATGTTCCAACCGATGTTTCGGATGCCTTCTACAAGTCTACTCCTGGTATGTCCTCTGTTGCTTCATTTTAGTGGTATAAAATCAGTGCTACAGCCTTGATACACAGAGCATGTCTCTTAAATCCTTCTTCGGTTGTCACGGTGTGTTGCAGAATGTGTGTACTGGCCCATGTTTGCTGTCGCTGTCTTGGCATCAATCATCGCAAGCCAAGCCATGATCTCTGCAACATTTGCAATAGTGAAGCAGTCCATGGCATTGGGTTGCTTCCCTAGAGTGCGAGTCATCCATACCTCTCACAAGCATGAAGGCCAGGTCTACATTCCTGAGATAAATTTCCTTCTAATGTTTGCCTGCGTCATGGTCACTGCCTCCTTCAAAGAGACAACTAACATTGGAAATGCTTATGGTAATTAATAGTTTGCTTCTTATATCAATCTCTGGCAATATAATATTCTGGATCACCTCTCAAATTGACAATGTCCTTCATAATACACAGGGATTGCAGTGGTCGCAGTGATGATCGTTACATCCTCCCTTCTCATCCTAATTATGCTGATGATATGGCAAACCAGCCTTATCCTTGTTGCCCTCTTTGTTCTTGTGTTTGTCTCCTTTGAGTTCCTCTACTTTTCTTCAGTGCTCTACAAATTCAGCAAAGGGGGTTACCTTCCACTCTCCTTTGCTGCAGTGCTCTTCTTCGTCATGTATGTGTGGCACTACGTGCAGGCGAGGCGCCATGCATTTGAAGTAGAACAAAAGGTGTCAACCCAATACCTACACAGCCTCGGTTCCAACCTCGGGATCTCACGGGTACCTGGTGTCGGTCTCCTCTATACTGAGCTGACCCAGGGGATCCCCGCCATATTTCCTCACTTCCTTATCAACCTACCAGCAATTCACTCAGTGCTAATATTTGTCTCTGTCAAATACCTTCCTGTGAACAAGGTCCAGGCCGACGAGCGGTTCTTGCTCAGAAGAGTAGGGCCTAAAGACTACAAAATGTATCGTTGCATTGTGAGGTATGGATACCGAGATCGACGTATAGGGAATGAGGAGTTTGAGCACCTGCTGATGGAGCATCTCAAGTCATTCATTCGGTTGGAGAATTGGAAAGAAGATGGCAAAGGAAATGGAGAGGCAGAGGAGGAGATCAGGTTCTTGGAGAGTTCCTGGAACTCTGGTGTGGTCTACTTGTTGGGTCACAGTGAGGTGAAAGCTAGTGAGGATTCTGGATTGTTAAAGAGGGTGGTTGTCAACTACGTATATGATTTCTTGAGGAGGAACTTCAGGCAGGGATTCGTCGATCTGCAGATACCCAACAAGAATTTGCTGCAAGTAGGCATGAATTACTACGTATGATGAAGCTGATCATCCTGCAAGAAGATTCGAGCCAACTCTCAGGCATTGTAAGCCTTCCTGACAACTTGAAATGCTGACTGCAATGTAAGTAATCACCATGAAGCTGCATGTAACTTGAACTAGAACCGTGGCATCCTTATGTATAGATAGAGATAGTGTGAATGGCCAAACTTAATGTAAGCCAGATAGCAAGAACCTAAAGCTCAAATGTATGAGATACAGTAGTTGCAATGAGTTCTAATAGAAATTATATGAATATATATATATATATATATGTGTGTGTGTGTGTGTGATTAAATTTTTTTAAAAAATAGAACCTAGCTTGCTTGGAAGGTGATAAAACTACTATCTTAAAGGAGACTTTGGCTCATTTACATTCAAAAATTTGTACCGCACACCCTCCTCTGAGATATAACCTTGAGCCAAGTACTTCGATGCTCGTTGGTGACATGATTTTGATTGCATGTCAATCAAACTCGCCCGTAGTCCAAATGATCAAATGAAGAATAATAAAAAAATTGAAAGAGGGTTTAGAGATTTTTATAGAGAGAGAATGTGAGGGAGAACTTTTGGATGGATTGAAAGGCTAGAGATAGCGGCCTATTTATAAGCTCAAAACTCTCCAAGAAAACCCCAAAATATCCCGAATAGCCGTTCAAAAAAGCATTCAAAATGCATGTAATGCATGCCTGTGTGGAATAGCTCATGCTGTGTAATGCAAAATGGCCCGTGCACAAAGCATGTGCTTGTGCATGCATGCAATGACTCACAAAACGATCGCCGTGTGTGGAGTGCATGCCTACATGTGCATCCTATTGGCATGCCTAGGGAGGAGTTTTTGAGACTTCCAAAAAACATAATAATCCTCCACAAGTTTCAAAAACTCATAATAAAATATTTAAACTTAATAAATAATTTAAACAATAAAGTTTTTGAGCTTTTACTATACTTAGTACAAGTATCTTTTAGGTTTAAACTTATATTTAGTATAAAAATACATATATTATAAAGACTATTGGTAAAAAGGACAATCAAACCCGAGACATGAGATCCATAGCGGTATAAGCACTCCATCGACCAGGCAACATGCACCCTAATTAAAAATACTAGCTGTGACTGAAGTACGAAGGCCGAACATGATGCCTTTTCCTCGGACATACATATAAACATGCGCCATCCAACAACATAGCCAAGCATGCATCTCTATGTCCCTGCCCAGCAACATTATTAAACTAAATGCATGCGACACTCTCCAGTACCCACAAACAACCTGACCCTCAAGTTAACTACAATGCTCATGCATACCTTCATGCCATAACAGAAGCCCATAGGCTCCAGCAATCGGAAGGATAATGATCAGGAGCCCGTAGGCTTCAATGATCAAAAGGATAATGATCGAAAGCCTATAAGCTCTAGCAATTGAAAGAGTAATGATCAGGAGTCCATAGGCTCCGACAATTAGAGATATGGTCAATGGATTTCTACTGTCGGAGATTGAAAAGACTAAGATCAGAGGTACCATGGTCGATCGACGAGGTGGTGGGGAATGTCGACATGCTAGGAGAGTCTGTGGGGATCTAGAGTGAGGTCGGATTTTCCTTTCATGTTTTGGAGAGAGTCTACGTCCTTACATTTCTTACCATCCCCAAGTATGGAAGTGGGCAGATCTTCTTCTAGCATGAGAGCTTCTCCCATCCGAGCATACTTTTTAGCCTAGGCTAGCATCACTACCAAGTCCTTAGGATAGGTCTTTGTCAAAAAACTTTTAAGATCATTTTTTGAAGTCCTATCACTAGTGCTGACATGGCAAGTGATTAGTCCAAGTTGCGGTTTCTAAAATGGTGTGTTAAAATGACTCACAAAGGCTCGGATCGTCTCTCCTTCCCTCTATCTAAGAGTGTGGAGGTAATCCATGCACTGCTGTGGTCATGAAAAAACTTCTTAGTCATCCATTTTGCATCACAAACCTTGAATCGTGCCGAGAATCATACAAAATAGCTCTTCTTCCTTCTTGGGTGAATAGAGTCCGATCTAGACTCCATCGAGTCCTAGATCACCTTCTCCTACTAGGATTTGAAGAGCTTCTTCAGTGTGGTGGCGTGAGGTGGCCGTGTGTAGTGGTGAGGGGTGGTGGACAGCGATGGTGGTTAGCACGATGGCATGTGGCATTGATTTTGAGTAATAGTGCAGATGGTTGGTTGTAGTGACTTTGGATGGATTGATGGGAAGACGGCCGCTGGTGTTTGGATGGTGGTCGTGATGGGAATTCTCCCAGGGTGCGGGGAATCATGTAGTATATGGAAGTGAATTTCAAAACAAAAATTCAAAGCATGAAACCCTAATTGGTTAGAAAACCCTAATTTCCAGGAACCCCTTATGCAATACCAATTAATGAAACATAAATGGAGTCAGAAAAACATACCTGAATCACTGAAATCCAATCCTTTCCACGAGGCTCACAAGGTAAGCCCCCCAATGGTGATCCACAAAGGAATCAAACCTAGGAACTTCTCCCTTGTAGGTTTTTTGATCAATTGGGACTCTTCCGATAGACTTTTTTCTTTCGGCAGCCTCTCCTTCCTTGCTTAGACCTTCGCCCTCCAGTAGAGCACTCTAAGTGCTCTCCAAAATCTCTCTTCTCTCTTTCTATCACTTTCTAATTCTCTTCTTAAACACTTGTCTTAAAATGGTGGACTTTTCTTAAAGGAAGACCTATGTTCTAACAAGGGAAGGAAGAGACAAGGTGGATAGATGTAAGAGTGCAAGAAAGAAACCAAAAATAATACCATCATAACAAATACCGATGGCTATTTATAGAAGAGGAGGAGGTGCCAGATAGGCCTTCTCATCAGCCTTTGATCTATCCAAACACAGATCAAATAAGACCCTTCACTAAGAAGGAGTCTTATCTTGAAACACCATGTCCCTTTATGCGCCAACCGCCTAATTCAAGTCCCTTCAATTTATTATTCGACTTCTCCCTTTGCCACTTGGCATTTCTAATTAAAATAAAGCCAAGGGATGTGACTTATGAATGAGAAGCATCGGTGATTCAAAAGGACTTAAAGCATAAGGACTCTACTTACTCGAATTAGCGCCAAAGTGAAGAGACGCGACTCTTCACTTTGCACCAACTTCTCCACACCATGTGACACCTTTGACCTAGTCAAAGTATATGCAATATGGGTGTTATATGAAAGGGCATTAAGTCTACTATCCAACTATATAATTTGTTTTTAGATTAGAGGTCAATTGGTCCTTGTGCGCCCTTTTGAATGCAGAGGTGTCACTTAGGTGCCAAGAGTCCCTTTCCTTTTGGATACTTCATATATGGCACATAAAATGTCCAAAAAATATTAGATACAATCTGATAAATTTGTCCCACTTAGGACTCAACCCAATCTAGGTCTCTCATAAATTGGTTAGTCCATTTAGCAACCTTTCAGACCCAATTCAATTGGGTTAGGAGATTAGGTCAGCCTACACATGCTAGTGTGCAATCTAGCTAACCAATTAGGATCCCTTGACCCTAATAAAATGTCAATTGAGTTTCTAGGTCGACTCCTGTTGGCTCCACCTAGTGATTTTGATGAATAACAAAACATTGAGTGCATATTGTATTCTAATGAGGATTTCAAGTTGTGAGTTTTCAGGAAGAAAGCACCTCAAAATCCCAAAAACTTATGATGTATGGCACGGAGCAATTCTCACAAATCCGGGCATCTACTTCATTGAAAAAGGGCATCTAAATGTTTAAATATTATGTGTTTATGTATTCATAAATTTTATTTATGTTTTCGAGGCATTTACACTTGAATCTGAAAGTTTTCAGTCTCAAGTGTCGACACCTGGATAGTCAAGTGTCGACACTTCAGCATTTGGCATGGACAAAAATCCTTGGCACGCCAAGTGTCGACACCTATATTCAAGTGTCGACACCAAGTGTCGATACTTAGGTTCCAAGTGTGGACTCAAGGCCTGAGATTTTTGAAAATACAGAACTTTGTATTGTTAAGGATTTTTGTGTCAAGTGTCGACATCTGTGCATCAAGTGTCGACACCTAAATGTTCAAGTGTCGACACCCAGAGATCAAGTGTCGACACCTGACAGCCAAGTGTCGACACTTGCAGCCTGACAGCTCTAACGGATCTATTTTTCTGGCTTGCAGAACTTGCTTTTCAAGCTCCAAACGGCTATTTCCAAGGTACCAACGGTCACAAACCATTTTTTGGAAGGTTTTTGGTGTATTTAAGCTCCACCAACCTCATTTTAAAGCAAGCGAAGAGAAGAAAAGTGTATTCAAGTGCATTCAAGTTTACTCAAAAGCCATAAAGCCAATATTCTCTCCAAACTTCACATCAAAAGCCTCTTCTAGCTTGATTCCATTGAAAAGCCTACAAGGTCATCCTTACTTCATTTCAAAAAGAGGCACATTGAAGGAGATTCCAAGGAAGAGAGAAGACAAAGCATCCTCTTGAGCTTCAAAGATTCCAATCTACTCTTAAAGAGAGTTTGTTGTAGTTTTTAAATTACATATCTGTTTTATTATGATTTGACCTTGCTTTCAAGGATGTCTTGAAAGAAGGTTATTGTGGTTTGTTGGTGAGACAAAGGGTTAAAACCAACTAGGATTAACTTGTGAGCCCGAAGACAAAACAAGTGTTAAGGTTTGTTGGTAAGCCTAAGTGACAAAACCAACTTAGGTTTTGACTTGTGAGCCTTATGAAAAACAAGTTGACTGTAATCTAGTGTGGATTATAGTGGAATTCCCAAGGGTGGCTTGGGGAGTGGATGTAAGTGCTAGGTTTGCAACGAACCACTATAAACTTTGTGTTTGTGTATGATTGCTCTTTTCCTCTCGTGCTCTTTAATTATTGCTAACATCTTGCATCATATTTATCATTGCTCACAAGCACCACTAGACCTTCATTTTATTGTATTAAATTTTTAAAAGACCTAATTCACCCCCCCTCTTGGGCTCCATTTCTGGGCAACAAGTGGTATCAGAGCACCGGTACTCTCTTGTAGGTCCAAGGATCTTGAGTAAAAGATCATGGCAGCCCCAATAGGTATGGGTATTGTAGAAGGTCAAGCTTCAAACCGACCCCCACTTTTTAATGGCACAAACTACACATACTGGAAGACACGCATGCACATATTTATTCAAGCTCTTGATTATAATTTGTGGAGAACTATTGTAAAAGGTCCTCATCAGCCGACAATGATGATTAATGGCATTCTCACTCCAAAAATGAAAGATGATTGGGATGAGAATGACATTAAGCAAATTGAGCTTAATGCTAAGGCAATGAACCTTTTATTTTGTTCTCTTGATCCTAGTGAATTTAATAGAATATCAAATTGTCTCTCCACCAAGAAGATTTGGGATACACTTGAGGTTATCCATGAGGGTACACACCAAGTGAAAACCACCAAGGTTAACATGCTAATTCATACATATGAAATGTTTAAAATGGAACCTACTGAGTCTTTAGTGAGATGTATACTAGGATCACAAACATTGTGAATGGCATGAGAAGCCTAGGAAAAATAATTTCTAACGGTGAACTTGTGAATAAACTTCTCAGATCTCTACCAGCTTCATGGGACGCAAAGGTCACTGCCATTGAAGAAGTTAAGGACGTCAACACTCTCCCGCTGGAACAACTGCTGGGCTCTTTAATGACTTATGAGCTCTCCCTCAAACAAAAGAACGGAGAGGTGGACAATAAGAAGAAGGCGATTGCGTTCAAATCTACTACTAGAGAGGACTCAAGCAAAGACTCAGAAGAAGATGACGAAGAAGATGAAACGACTCTGTTAGCAAGGAAATTCAGAAGGTTCATGAGGAAGAAAAAATTCAACTACAAAAAGAAACCTCTGAAAGGTGAGTAGAGTAAGGAAAAGGACAAAGAAAAGGAGAAGGAGTAGCCCACATGTTTTGAGTGTAAGAAACCTGGGCATTTCAAGGTAGACTGCCCCTTGTTAAAGAAAAGCATAAGAAATCTGAGAAAGAAAGCCATGATGGCAACCTAGAGTGAAAGTGAAGACTCCAGCTCTGAGGAAGAACAGTAGGAGGTAGCAAACTTCTGTTTGATGGCCGATCAAGAAGAGGTATATTCTGAAACTGAAAATGAGTTTACCTTTGATGAGCTTCATGAGATTTTTGATGAACTAGTCATAGAATTTCAAAAGTTAAAGTCAAAACATAAAGATTTAAAGAAGCAAAATCTGGATCTAGCTAAAACAAATAACAACCTTTCAAATGAAAATGAATGCCTTCTTATACAAAATAAAAAATTAAATGATAAGATTATGGCACTTGAAAAAGAAAAGGATATCTTTAAAAAGAAAAGTGACTTACTTTTAAATGAAAATTTATCAAAACAAAGCAAAGAAATTTTAATTGAAAATAAAAGATAAAACGAAGAAATCAAAAAACTAAAACCTTTTGTTTAAAAATTTACTTACAGTTCTGAAAAATTAAATTTACTCTTAAATAATCAAAGAGTAGTATTTGACAAAGCTGGCTTAGGATTCAGAACTCATAAGAAACATAAACTCTTTAAAAACTTCTTTGTCTTCATCCATTACTTGCTATACTTGTGGTATCAAAGGACATAAATCTTATATGTGCAACAAAAGAAAATTAAATAATACTAAGAAAGTTTGGGTTCCAAAAGGAACCAATGCCACTAACCAAAAAGGATCCAAGATGGCTTGGGTACCTAAAGTCTCCACTTGATCTTTATTGCAGGTATGCCTTGCAACCAACAAGAAAAGGATGTGGTACCTTGATAGCGGTTGCTCAAGGCATATGACAGGAGATGTGGAGCAGTTCTCATCACTCACATATCAAAATGGTGGCAATGTAACTTTTGGTGATAATGGAAAGGACAAAATTATCGGTATTGGTAAAATGCATATCACCCTGACCTCTTATATTGATAATGTTTTATATGTTGATGGTTTAAAACATAACTTGCTTAGCATTAGTCAGTTTTGTGACAAAAACTTTAAAGTTGTTTCTGAATCTTTTTTGTGCATTGTTTCTAGTCAAGATGACAATGACATTAAGTTCATCGGTCATAGGCATGGCAATATTTATATGGTTGATCTTGATGATTTCCTTATTCAGAAAGGTCAATGTCTAGTGGCAATGAAAGCCAAGATCGATGAAACTAGTTGGCTTTGGCATCGTATATTAGAACATGCAAGCATACATTTAATTTCAAAACTTAGCAAAAAGAATTTGGTAAAGATTTGCCTAAATTCAATTTTGAAAAAGATAAAATTTGTAGTGCATGTCAACTTAGAAAACAAACAAAATCATCTTTCAAACCAAAAAGAGTGATCTCTATATCTAGACCTTTGGAATTGCTTCACATGGATCTCTTTAGGCCTACTGGAACATCTAGTTTGGGAGGTAAGAAATATGGTCTAGTCATTGTAGAGGATTTCTCACGATTTACATGGATCATGTTTTTAGCACATAAAGATGAAACGTTTTCTGAATTTATTAGATATCACAAAAGAGTTTTGAATGAAAAAGGTGTTTCAATAGTATCTTTAAGAAGTGATCATGGAACCAAATTTGAAAATGCCGATTTTGATAAATTTTATATTGAAAATGGAATTCATCACAATTTTTCTGCACCTAGGACACTTCAACAAAATGGGGTAGTAGAAAGAAAAAATAGAACTCTTGAAGAAATGGCATGCACCATGCTTTGTGAAAATGATTTACCTAGATATTTTTGGGCGGAAGCCATAAATACTGCATGCTATATTTTAAATCGAGTTCTAATTCGACCGATTTTAAAGAAAACACCTTATGAGCTTTGGAAGGATAGAAAACCCTCAATTCGTTATTTTCATGTTTTTGGTTGCCGTTGTTTCATCTTAAAGAATGGTAAAGATAATTTGAGTAAATTTGATGCCAAATCAGATGAGGGAATCTTTCTAGGCTACTCCACATCTAGTAAGGCATACAGGATCTTCAACAGAAGAACACTTGTTGTTGAAGAATCCATACATGTGGTATTTGATGAGACTAACCAAAAATCTTCAAGAAAAGAAGATGTACTTTTTGATGAAACAGGTAGCAAGAAAACTAAAGAAATAAATAACAATGAAGGGATTACCAAGGAACAGAACGATGATCAAAACACTGAAGGAGATCAAGCACAAGGTGATGAAAATACATCAACTATTGATCCATTACCAAAAGAATGGAGGTATGCTCATGGACACCCAAAAAAACTAATTATAGGTGATCCATCTAAAGGTGTAAGTACTCGATCATCCCTTAGAAATATTTGTGATTACTTAGCTTTTGTGTCTCAAATTAAACCTAAAACTATTGAGGAAGCTGAATGTGATAGTAATTGGATAAATGCTATACAAGATGAACTTAATCAATTTAAAAGGAAAAATGTTTGGACACTAGTGGATAGGCCTTCAAACACATCAATTATTGGCACAATGGGTTTTTCGATATAAACTTGATGAAAATGGAATAGTAATTAGAAATAAAGCTAGACTAGTTGCCAAAGGATACAATCAGGAGGAAGGGATAGATTTTGATGAAACCTTTGCTCCTATGGCTAGACTTGAGGCAATTAGGCTATTGTTGGCTTTTGCTTGCTTCATGAATTTTAAACTATATCAAATGGATGTTAAAAGTGCCTTTTTAAATGGATTAATTGAAGAAGAAGTTTATGTTGAGCAACCCCCTGGTTTTGAAAATTCTGAATTTCCAAATCATGTTTATAAACTTCATAAAGCTTTATATGGATTAAAACAAGCTCCAAGAGCTTGGTATGATCGTTTAAGCTCTTTTTTGCTGAAAAATGATTTTACTAGAGGTAATGTAGATAAAACCTTGTTTTTAAAGAAAAAGAATGATGATCTCTTAGTAGTACAAATCTATGTAGATGATATAATATTTGGTGCTACTAATGAATCTCTTTGTTAAGATTTTGCCAAGTTAATGCAGGGTGAGTTCAAGATGAGCATGATGGGAGAACTGAATTTCTTCCTCGGACTCCAGATAAGGTAAACCAAAGAGGGGATCTTCATCAGCCAAACAAAATACACAAAAGAAATACTCAAGAAGTTTGGGATGGAGAACACTAAGCCTTTAGGTACCCCTATGAGCTCTACATGTAGACTTGACAAGGATGAATCAGGTAAGTCTATAGACCAAAAATTATATCATGGCATAATTGGTTCATTGTTATATCTTACTGCCAGTAGGCTAGATATCATGTTTAGTGTCTGTATATATGCTAGATATCAGTCTAATCCTAAAGAGTCTCATCTTTTGGCTGTTAAATGCATACTTAGATATCTATCTGGCTCAATTGAAATTGGTTTATGGTACTCTAGAGATTCTTCATTTGATTTAATTGCTTATTCTGATGCTAACTTTGCTGGGTGTAAACTTGATCGTAAAAGTACTAGTGGAACCTGTCAGTTTCTTAGAGTGAATTTGATCTCTTGGAGTAACAAGAAACAGAACTCAGTTGCTCTATCTACGGCGAAAGCCGAATATATAGCAGCTAGAAGCTGTTGTGCTCAAATCCTCTGGATCAAACAGCAACTTGAAGATTTTGGCATTAAACTAACTAAGACACTCATAAGATGTGACAATACTAGTGCAATCAACCTATCTAAAAATCCTGTGCAACATTCAAGAAATAAATACATTGAAATAAGACATCATTTCATAAGAGATCATGTATAAAACTCTAATGTTGTTCTTGATTTTGTTTGTACTAATGATCAGTTAGCAGATGTGTTTACCAAGCCTTTGAGTGAGGATAGGTTCTGTCTGATTAGAAGAGAGTGAGGTGTCATTGATCCATTCTCATAGAACTCTCTTAGTATCAATTAAACCTAAATCCTAGAGCTCAAAACCTATTGATTAAAGCCCCAAAATTTTATCAAAATTTTTCCTATTTTTTTTAATTTTTTTTTCAGATTTTCTCAATTTTTTGGACAAGTGTCGACACTTGGAAAGTGTCAAGTGTCGACACCTGACCAAGTGTCGACACTTGACATATCCGAAGTGTCGACACTTGCGAATCTGAAACTATTTTTAAAAGGGCCGAACGAAGGTTTTTTGAAATTTTCTTTCCCCCTTGATTTCTTGCAACAGTGGTCCCCTCTGTCCAAGTCCGTCCTTTCACCCCTTAATCCATCACAAATCAGGTATTTCTCTTTTCTAATTTCGTTTTATTTTTCCTTGTTTTTAGATTTGTTGTTTTCGAACCAAACAACCGTGATTTGGATTTTTTGAGTATTTTTCATGAATCTAACTAGATTTTTGCATGTTTTAGTGGATTTCTAAAACTCCATTTGAGGGAATAGTGTTTTAAACTTATTTTTCTCGGCTTTCACTCATCTTTTGGCCGTTTTCACCCCTTTTTCGCAAAAAATATTGTTTCATTAATTTTGGCCAAAATAAATTGGGTTTTCATCTAAATTAAACATACTAAATCCATTTATTGACGATTTAGAAAGGTTTTTTGTGATACATTTGCGACATTTTTGCCTATTTGATAAAATCCTAAGTGTTTAAACCCAAATCCTATGGTTCTTGATTTTTAGATTTTACAAAAATTATTTTTCCAAAGATTCGAATGTGTTCTACCAAACAAAAATATTTTCTACAAATATTGTTCGGAAGTTTTGTCATTTAATCAAAATATATTTTCTACAAATATTATTTTTACAATTTTCAAACATTGTTGATTCTGGTTTTCAAAACCTATTTGAATATTTTTCTAATCTCAACCTGTAGCCAGTCCCTTGTTCTAAGCTTTTCTTCCTTTTTCCCTGGTCAGTTGGCTGTAATGGGTCCTAAGAAGAGACTTGCAGTTAGGGAGAGGCCCAGTCATGGTATTGAGAGGAGATCAAAGGCCAGATTTGATTCAGCACAGCCGAGCAATATAGCTACACCGAGCTCCCCCCTGCAGAGAAGATGGCAGGGAAGTTTGTAGCTTCAGGGAGGAGAGTCGACTTGCAGTGTTTCGACAGGCACCACTTCGGCATTCGACAGATACTGATGCAGGACTAGTACCATTCTGCACCATTCAGGAGAGGTACTATCCTCACCTAGTGAGGGAGTTTTATGGTGCGCTGGACTGTCGACGACTACTATGGACGACATCAGTCCGGGGTATTCAGATTTCTTTGACTAATGAGCTTCTGAGCAATGTATGGGAGATACCCCGGAGAGGAGTCTGTGCCTTTTCAGTGGATGATAGAGAGGCAGCATTTAGGTGCATCCTTGAGAGAGAGGATGTTCGCGGTATATCAGTGATTACCGTGAACCAGTTATCATTGGAGATGCGCCTTTTGCACCATATTACTACACGGATCCTACTACCGAAGACTGGCAGATTCGACTTCATCACCAAGAGGGAGTTGATGGTGATGACGAGTCTGATCGAGAGGAGACAGATAGATATTCCTTCCCTGATGCTGACTCAGATGTATGATGCTGCTACTCAGCGCCGACACTGTTTACCATATGGCATAGCACTGACCCGACTTTTCAGAGCGTGTCGAGTATCATTGGAGGGGGAGATCCCTAAGGAGATACTGCACACAGACGTGTACGACGAGAGGTCATTGCACCGGATAGGATACAGGATAGTTGGAGGTCGATGGGTTCGCAGAGAGTCTGGCCAGGAGCCAGATGAGGAGGACGAGATTCGAGAGGCTGAGGCTGGACCATCTGTGCCAGTAGTTTTTCCTCCAGTCGATATCCCATTGACACAGACAGAGCACTTATCTCCTGACACTTCAGCTCCTCCACCACCATCTATAGGACTATCTTTTGAGGAGCATGCCAGAGCACAGTTCACAGAGATCAGAGGTGAGGTGACTCAGCTGCGTAGCGAGGTCGAGCTTCTACGAGCACATACTACCTCGGAGCACGCTGAGATTCGCAGATCCATGGAGGAGGGATTCTCTCGCATTGAGAGTCTGTTGAGATCCCTTATACCTTTGGCAGCCCCTGCACTTACACGATCTGACGATGATGACGATGATGATGATGATGGCGGCGATCACCAGAGCGACCATGCTGATTCTGCTGAGGATGGTGATCAGGATGTTGATCGAGCTACAGAGGTAGTGGGCAGTGATAGTGATAGTGTTGGCGGTGCTGATGCTTATGAGGTGGTCAGTCGTGATCCTCCTACTACACCAGCTCCTACTACTGCCTTGGTTGATTCCATACCGGATCTTATTGCGCCAGCTGATCGTCTTTCACCTCCTTCTACTAGATCATCTAGGGTTGACCCGTCTTTGGTCCTTCCGGCCGCACTAGGAGTCGTAGAGCTTTAGCACCTCCTAGGGCATTAGCCACCAGATCTAGGATCAGTGCTCCATTCAGTTTTGATGTTCCATCTGATGAGGATTAGCCTCACAGATGTCTGTTTTAGCTCTTAGGTTGTATATTTGATACTTATTTGACTATGATGATATATGTATGTTTCAGCTCTTGCTGATGACTCAGCAAATTTTGTATTGAAAACTTTTTTTATATATATTTCTGTTCAGTACTCTTTATTTGTGCTTCAATGAATCAATTTATTATTTTTTAGCTCTGATACTCTTTTATCTTGATATATTTTAGCTCTGATATTAGCATAATTATGACTTTGATATCTATGATATGTGTTTCTCTACTATCTTTTTGTCTCCATGCTCATTGTGAGGGGGAGGAAAAATTCTCCTTTCTAATGATTGACAAAAAGGGGGAGAAAGAGTATTGAGTTTATTGATATAAAAATTTGTTGAGAAAAAGGTGTTAATTCATAAATTTGTTGAGAAATTGTATTGATTGTGTTGATTTTTCACCTTGTAAGAATCTTTGAAGCTTACTTTAATAAGAAGTATCTAATTAAGGGGGAGATTGATTCTTTAATAGACTTAAATTCATATTCAAAAATTAAATGGTTAAGTTGCCTTTTTACTCAAGATTTTGTCATCATCAAAAAGGGGGAGATTGTTGGCTCCACCCAGTGGTTTTGATGAATAATAAAATATTGAGTGCATATTGTACTCTAATGAGGATTTCAAGTTGTGAGTTTTCAGGAAGAAAGCACATCAAAATCCCAAAAACTTATGGTGTATGGCATGTAATGGCATGGAGCAATTCTCACAAATCTGAGTATCTACTTCATTGAAAAAGGGCATCTAAATGTTTAAATATTATGTGTTTATGTATTCATGAATTTTATTTATGTTTCGAGGTATTTACACTTGAATCTGAAAGTTTTCAGTCTCAAGTGTCGACACCTAGACAGTCAAGTGTCGACACTTCAGCATTTGGCACGGACAAAAATCCTTGGCACGCCAAGTGTCGACACCTATATTCAAGTGTCGACACCTATATTCAAGTGTCGACACCAAGTGTCGACACTTAGGTTCCAAGTGTGGACTCAAGGCCTGAGATTTTTGAAAATACAGAACTTTGTATTATTAAGGATTTTTGAGTCAAGTGTCGACACCTGTGCATCAAGTGTCGACACCTGAATGTTCAAGTGTCGACACCCAGAGATCAAGTGTCGACACCTGACAGCCAAGTATCGACACTTGCAGCCTGACAACTCTAACGGATCTATTTTTCTGGCTTGCAAAACTTGCTTTTCGAGCTCCAAACAACTATTTCCAAGGTACCAATGGTCACAAACCATTTTTTGGAAGGTTTTTGGTGTATTTAAGCTCCACCAACCTCATTTTAAAGCAAGAGAAGAGAAGAAAAGTATATTCAAGTGCATTCAAGTCTACTCAAAAGCCATAAAGCCAATATTCTCTCCAAACTTCACATCAAAAGCCTCTTCTAGCTTGATTCCATTGAAAAGCCTACAAGGTCATCCTTACTTCATTCCAAAAAGAGGCACATTGAAGGAGATTCCAAGGAAGAGAGAAGACAAAGCATCCTCTTGAGCTTCAAAGATTCCAATCTACTCTTGAAGAGAGTTTGTTGTAGTTTTTAAATTACATATCTATTTTATTGTGATTTGACCTTGCTTTCAAGGGTGTCTTGAAAGAAGGTTATTGTGGTTTGTTGGTGAGCCAAAGGGTTAAAACCAACTAGGGTTAACTTGTGAGCCCGAAGACAAAACAAGTGTTAAGGTTTGTTGGTAAGCCTAAGTGACAAAACCAACTTAGGTTTTGACTTGTGAGCCTTGTGAAAAACAAGTCGACTGTAATCTAGTGTGGATTATAGTGGAATTCCCAAGGGTGGCTTGGGGAGTGGATGTAGGTGCTAGGTTTGCACCGAACCACTATAAACTTTGTATTTGTGTGTGATTGCTCTTTTCCTCTCGTGCTCTTTAATTATTGCTAACATTTTTCATCATATTTATCATTGCTCACAAGCACCACTAGACCTTCATTTTATTGTATTAAATTTTTAAAAGACCTAATTCACCCCCCCTCTTGGGCTCCATTTCTAGGCAACAACTCCTTAATGTGTGTGACCCTTTGGATTCCACATCTAGCCAGTAGTAGGTTTAGGTTTGAGCCGATTTGATCCGATCGAACCCAATTGACTTAATTAGGTCAAATTGGCTCACCTAATTGTCCAATTCGAATCACACATCGAATTGACTCATGAAACCAATCCAATTGGTTCATGAAAATCCACAAGATAAGATTGACGTCTAGCAAAGTGTCATGCCTACCCGGAAGATGAGAAATTTTATTGAAATTATCAAAGTCCCCTTCAGTAGTAAGTTACTGTGCAATTCAATCTTTCGATCTCCCATTATTCGGTTAAGTGATAGGTATGGATATATGTCAAACCCTAACACTTAATCATATCGAACCTCATCTCGATCATAAGGACTCAGCCGATGACTGATTAGAAGCTACTTTTAATCTCATCCCACTTTGCAAAGATTCCTTGAGTCACTTATCGAAGAGATTACACGGGATAACATATCCTCTTACCAGGATTGATCGATTCCTTGTTGGTCCACTCACATCCTTCGTACACCTTCCACCATATCCAGAATACCCCGTACATGTCGCAATGCCATGAATGAGTATGAACCAAAGTTTGGCTTAGTATGCACAAGGAACTATGGTGACCTCAGGTCTGAAGATCACATGCATAACTTCTACTCTGGGACCTATCTTTTGACAAGGAGTAAGACTTCCATAAGATAGTCTCGGTATGGATCAGTTCAGTGTATTCATAACCTAATGAACATCCTTATCCTTGTATTAGTATCTCTACACAAGTGGCTGTGAGACCAACCACCCTTATCAACTAAGTATACATAGGATAAGCTAGTCTTACTGGATTCATCAATCCCCGAATTGATGGTCCAATGACTAGGAACATTCTTGATTAGGGTTTATAGGAATTAGGTCTCACTATTATTTTATCATAACCCTAATTCCATTGCCCTACTCTATGAGATTCATTATAGTCAAAAACATGACACAGCAGTATATGATGAATCAAATGCCTTTATTATAAATAATGATGTCATACATGAGTTGGAAGTTTACAAAAAGGCCCATACAATTATTGGCTCTTAGGGCATTTTTCTATCAAACTCTTACTTACACTAAAGCCAATCGCTCTTATACTTTATGCCCATTCCAAATGGCGATCTAATTGCTGCTTGGCTAATGCTTTAGTGAATGGGACTGCTATATTGTTCTTTGTGTCAACTCGTTCGACGACAACATCTTGTCTTTCTATAATCTCTCGAAGGAGGTGGAACCATCTTAGAATGTGCTTGGACATGTGATGAGACCTTGGTTCCTTAGCTTGTTCAACAGCCCCAGTGTTATCACAGTATAATGGCACTGGCTGTTGTATATTAGGAACCATGCCCAATTTCATGATGAATTTCTTCATCCAGACAACTTCCTTTGTGGCTTCACTAGCATCTATATACTTTGTCTCAATAACTGAGTTAGTAATAGTAGGCTGCTTGGTACTCTTCTAACTCACTGCACCACCATTCAAGGTGAAGACATATCCCGATGTGGATTTGCTATCATCTAGATCTGATTGAAAACTAAATCTATATACCCTTCTAGTTTCAACTCAGATCCTACATATACTAGAAAAATATCTTTAGTCCTTCTCAGGTACTTAAGAATATTTTTCATAGCTTTCCAATGATCCTCCCCTGGATTTGCCTGAAACCTGCTCACTATGCCCAAAGCATAAGCAACATTAGGCCTGGTACATAACATGGCATGCATAATCGATCATACAGCCGAAACATAAGGAATCATAGCCATCCTCTCTCTTTCTTCTGATATCTTAGGGGACATCTTCTTAGAGAGTTGTATGCCTTGACTCATTGGCAAGTAACCTTTCTTACTTCTATCCATGTTGAATCTCTTCAACACTAAGTCAAAGTACCTAGATTAGGATAAGCCCAGCATCCTCATGGATCTATCTCTATAGATCCTTATACCCAGTATATAGGATGCTTTTTCCAAATCCTTCATGGAAAACTTTGATGATAGCCAAGTTTTAATCGATTGCAACTTGGGATATCATTCCCAATGATCAGTACGTCATCCACATACAAAACTAAGAAAACAATGGCACTCCAACTTGTCTTCTTATACACACATGGTTCATCCACATTTTTGATGAAACCAAATCCTTTGATTGTTTCATCAAAATGGATGTTCCAACTCCTCGATGCTTGCTTAAGTCCATAAATGGACTTCTTTAACTTGCATACCTAGTTTGGTCTCCCACTTGAGACAAACCCCTCTGGCTCTGATATATAGACTTCTTCCTCAAGGTTTCCATTGAGGAAAACGGTCTTTACATCCATTTGCTAGATCTCATAGTCATGGTATGCTGCTATGGCAAGCAGTATCCGAATGGACTTGAGCATGGCTATTGGAGAAAAGCTTTCATCATAGTCTACACAATGCTTTTGTCTAAAACCTTTTGCTACCAGCCTATCCTTATAGGTCTTAACTTGACCATCTGCTCCAATCTTCTTCTTGAAGACTCATTTACACCCTATCGAGTTAATTCCTTCAGGTGGATCTACCAAGGTCCAAACCTGATTGGAATACATGGAGTCCATTTCAGATTTCATGGACCAAGCCACTTGTTGGAGTCCCTACTCTCGATAGCTTCCGAATAGGTCACAAGATGATCATCCTGTATGATACTGACTTCATTGTCATCCTAGATGACAAAGCCATATCTGAGAGGTGCTCCCCGCACCCTTTTTGACCTTCGAAGAGGAGGTGTGTATTATAGCTGTTCTTGATCCACAAGAATCTCTGGTTGAGGAACTTCTCTTGAAGGCTCATCGGTTTGTTGGTTCTATTCTTCATACAACTCAAGTAAAGAATCACTACATCCTTCTTGGATAAACTCTTGTTCCAAGAATGTAGCATGCTTACTGACAATTATCTTTTGCTCAGTAGTATTATAAAAGAGGTATCCCTTACATTCTTTTGGATAACCAACAAACCTACACTTGTCAACCCTAGCACTTAACTTATGTCCAAATTTATTCTTGACATAAGGATGGCAACCCCAAATCTTTAAGTACTTAAGACTTGATCTTTTACCATTCCATAACTCAAATGGAGTGCTACTTACTGACTTAGATGGAATCCTGTTTAATATATATTTAGCAGTCTCCAAGACATGTCCCCAGAAGGAAATGGAAAGATCTGTGAAGCTTATCATGGACCTCACCATGTCCAATAAGGTATGATTTATCCTTTCTGCCACTCCATTTAACTGGGATGTATAAGGAGAGGTCCATTTAGCAATAATGCCTTTGTCCTTGAAATGGTTCAAAAACTCACCAAACAAGTATTCCCCTCCTCGATTTGACCGAAGAGCTTTAATACTAAGTCAAGTTTGTCTTTCAACCATACTCTTTTTTAAACTTATCAAAGGCTTCGAACTTGTGTTTCATAAGATACACATAACCGAACCTTGATAAATCATCAATAAAAGTGATGAAATAAGAATATCCTCCTATGACCTGAGTAGACATAGGTCCACACACATCAATATATACAAGACCTAATATTTAGTTGCCCTTTCTTCATATCCAGTAAATGGAGACTTGGTCATTTTTCCTTTGAGGCAAGACTCACATGTTCCTAATGATTGAAAATCATCAGGGTCAAAGTAATCTTCTTTGACTAACTTATTTATCCTTGACTCATTGATATGACCTAACCGGCATGCCAGAGATATGTGACATTGACATTATCTCTTTTTCTCTTCTTGTCATCTACAAGAAGTATTTCATCATTGAGTACTAAAGTTAGAAGACCATTCACAAAGCAACCATGCTCAAATATTGTATTATTATGAAGAATGGAGCAGCCACTGCTCTTTACACTTATTTCATATTCTTGTTGTAACAACAAGGGTATAGAAATAATATTTCTTACAATATTTGGTACATAGTATCATTCTTCCAACCTTATGATATTACTTGAAGGTAATAATAGAAGATAGGTGCCCACATCTTCAGCATATATGGGTTCTCCACTTGTCCCATATAATTTGAAGTCACATTTCTTTAAATTTCTAATTATGTGGAGTCCTTGTAAAGATTTACAAATATGTGACCTACATGCGATATCCAATACCCATGAATTAGAAATAGATTCATTCAATGATAAATTGGTTTGTATCATGTACAAACTCCTAGATGCATAACTTGCATCTAGCTTCACATTTGCAAGACAAGTCTTGCAATCCTTCTTCCAAAGCCCAAACATGCTACAATGGAAATAGGCTCCATCAACCTTCTTCCTCAACCAGTCCACATAGTTTGAACCAGTTAACTTATTAGCATTCAAGATGCCATGCAATGATAAATTTGAAGCCATAAAAATAAATGTTCTACATTTAATTAAAGAACAATATCAGTAGACCACTCAAGATGACATCCATAACTAGATAAGGACTTTCTATCTAATTATGTCTTCCATTATTTTCTTCAAATACCATAACCCTCAACTATGGTAAGCGAGAAACCTTTCCTGGTTTCCTTAGTGGGGTTGAGATCCTTATTTCTCATGAGTGCCTTGTGTATGCACAACAAACACACATGAGTTCAAAGGTAGGACAACCTTTCCACTTGCAACCCGTGCAATTCTTAACAATTATCTTTGCCTTTAAGACACTTATGGCCTTGTGTATGCACAACAAACCATAATGTCTTATAGTTTAGTCGGACCCTTCATTTTCATATAGCCATGATTGAATAATGTTACCCTTGTGTATGCACAACAAAGCAACATTTCCAACCATGCCATAAAGCACTAAGTGCACCAAGACAATTCTTATATGAAATCCTAGAGTAGGCCTTGTGTATGCACAACAAACCTACTATAGTCTTGACATAAATTTGGCTTAGCATGAAGGAAGGCATAATATAGTACACTTAACCAATTAGCATTACCAAATTAAGATTTGGGTATGACCAAATTGGTCAGGTGAGTGGAAGGGGTGAGGGGGTCCCCCCGTTGCTTTCTTTAGACACCAATTAGATTGGCCAGGTCAGTCAATGGAACCAATTAAAAAACCTCATTCCCTTTACCTTCCCAGAACCACTTGCCCATACACCAATCGGCTGATCAAACCCTAATTGGTTTTACATCATGACTAAGTTTTATACTATGACTAAATATGCTTTTTATGAGGGCTTTGATGGTCTCAAAAATACATTCTAAATACTATCATGATAATTACATTTATAACATGATAACTATGTTTATAACAAATATAAACATATTGCATATAACTCTAACATATGCAGAACATTTCATGTCATCAAGTATATTACCCTAATATGCAAAGCATTACATGACAACAAGCATATTACCCTAATATGCATAGCATGATAACATGCATATTACCCTAATATGCAAAACATGACATGATAAATGTAAAATACCGTTCACCTCACTCATTCATGGGAATTATCACAAAGTTGCACCCCTACACGCCATAGGAAACCCATAGAATGAGCAGAGTGGGCTTTTTACACCCTACTTTACTCCTATGACCGGACGGCTATGGCAACCCCAATCTAGAGCAGTTACTTGGTTCAATCAACATGCATAATTTCATACTTGAAATGATAACATGTATTAACATGAAAAACAGAAATTAAACATATTACCCTAATATGCAAAATTTTATATCAATGCATTAACATGCCTTTTTCATGAAGAAACCAGAAATCTGACATATTAACCCTAATATGCATTTTCATCACAAGATTCTAGTAGAGTCGACACGACAGGGTTCGAGTCGGCTCGGTCACTAGTCGGGTCGACTCGATATGTGGAAATCATGAACTTCAAAAATGATTCATAATTGGTATGCCACAAGGAGGGCTCTGATACCACTGATGGGAATTCTCCCAGGGTGTTGAGAATCATGCAACATGTGAAAGTGAATTTCAAAATAAAAATTCAAAGCATGAAACCCTAATTGGCTAGAAAACCCTAATTCCCAGGAATCCCTTATGCAATACCAATTAATGAAACATAAATGGAGTCAGAAAAATATGCTTGGATCGCTGAAATCTAATCCTTTCCATGAGGCTCACTGAGGATGAAAAACACCTATACCTAGCATACATTATGCAAGAAAAGAGGGCAGAGAATATGCATTTTAAAATAATTTTAAGACATGCATGCGGAAAGCTCGATAGATGGATCTAAACCATCTATCGAATTGCCCGTAACAGGACTAGTATAAAAACCTAGTATGCATATAACATCAAAAACAACACAAATATAAAGGTCATACTTCTATACCTCGGTGAGTACTTGAGAGAAGTAGTGAAGAGCTCTGAGGAAGAGGAGGGTGCTCGAGCCACACAAGCGTCTGGCCTCTACAGGATGTCCACACCTAGGCTTGACTCTGATCAACTCCCTCGGAGTGCTTGCTCTTCGAGATCCGTGGGCTGAACTTCTTCTTCCTGGAAGACAAGAAAGAGAGCAGGAACCCCTTTCCAAAACTCTTTCCCAAGACTTAGCTTGATTGCTAGGAGGCTCACACCCAAACCCTAAAGCTCTCACTCTTCTCAATCTTTTTCTTCCAAGAAATAGTTGCTGCTCTTGTATGTCTAACCCCAGCAGCCACCATAATGTCTCACATTTATAGGGGCAGCAAGGAGAGGGAGAAGAAGGAAGGAGGAGAGATGAGAGGAGAGAATGGGAGAGAGGATCATAGGAATGCCAAATGGGTCCAACCTATTTGGGCAAGTATGACTTTCATACCATAAAGGTTTGGAGCCAAAACTGGTTTGAATTTGAAATTCAAACCAGGTCAAACCTGCCCAAAAAAATCTCCATGAAGACCTCCTAAAATTTTTGCTCGTCACAAGAAATGTCGACAGTCAAAAATTGCCAAGTGTCGACACTTCACCAAGTATCGACACCTGCAAAAAACCAAGTATCGATACTTGAAGCAAAGTCAACCATATTGACTTCAGGTGACAACAAAAGATTCCCAATCATCGATTATCCACAATATCAGATAGAAATCCTCTATGGTGTATGACCCCATAGGTTTGAACACTAAACCGGTAGCACTGAAACATTTCCAGTACCAATCAAAGTCCTCTTCTAACAATGACACCCGACATCTGGATAGGTCAAAGATGCAGAGCACCTCACAAGAACCTCTGGCATATGGTTTCGACATAATTCATCCCTTTGACCTTATAATGCTCAAGATGACCTATGGTTAGATTGCCAACCCTAATATGGTTTATCCAGATCATGTCCTAAACTTACAAGTTCTGTGACTCCTCACAAGAACTACCCTGGCCAAGGTTTTGCCGAATTGAGACATAGTGAGTCATTCACTTCAAACTATTTGGAGAGGTCAATTCCATCTTGATCCACCACTGCTCTACAAGTAATTGACTGCACCTAGACACCTTTCATCGCTGGATTAGAAATCCAGGTAGTCCGGTATCAAAGTACAATGAGTTGCTTTCAAGCTGCCATGGTGACCTCAGGTCTGAGGGACACATATACCCATATCCCTTTGCGAGCAACCCTTTGGCAGAAGGGAGCTCCGCAGATGGTCACGTTCAGTAAAATGTCATACACTTCACTTGTATGTCACACCAGTATCTCCACACTCCTTGGTTAAGAGGACAACCAACAAATGTGACATAAAATAACCTATACTCGATACATCGTCATCCTATAACAATGTATCATTTGGTTGTGAACCAGTTTAAGAACTACTTGATATATCCTCTCGATATCAAACATGTAGTTCTAAGGACTCCATCAAACAAGAGTTCGCTATAGGAAAATATAAAATGATGGACAGCCAAAAATAAATAACTTTTATTTATTATTAAAAATTTATATACAAATACAAAATAGCACAACCGTCTATAGCCTAGACGATTGGCTTTGGGACACAATTCCCAACACTCACAAGTGCAAGCCCTCCAACGGTGATCCACACAGGAATCAAACCTAAGAACTTCTCCCTTGTAGATTGCTTGATCAATTGGGACTCTTTCGATGGACTTTCTTCCTTCGACAGCCTCTCCTTCCTTGTTTAGACCTTCGCCCTCCAGTAGAGCACTCTAAGCCCTCTCCAAAATCTCTCTTCTCTCTTTCAATCACTTGCTAATTCTCTTCCTAAACCCTTGTCTTAAAATGGCGGACATATCTTAAAGGAAGACCTATGTCCTAACAAGGGAAGGAAGAGACAATGATCCAGAACAAATAAGATGATGCGATGCGGAAGTAAATTAAGACTAATTCATTTTTTTTTTTTTTTTTTGTGTTTTATTAGAAGTTGGCTTGACTCAAAAACAAGGCTAACTAATATTGAAAGAAAATATGCACTGAAAGAAAGCACAATTCAAAAGAGTAGATTATCAGAGTAATAAAGAAGTAGGATCGCTGGGGATTGAGAAAACCCCAGACCTAGGGTTTACTCCTCTTTCAAGAAACAGACGAAGAGAGAAGAGAAGGTTTTATACCTGACGGTGATATCTCTCTTTGCTTCAATTGAAGGACACTCTCGAGCAGATTGTAGGATCCTTGGAGACGGGGTATCTTTGCAATGGATCATCGGATTGTAGTCCTATGACAAGGTTGGCCTTCATCTCGTACTCTGGATCTGGAAAGGATGAAGAACAAGATAAGGATGTAAGAAACTCAAGGAAGAGACCTTTACCTGGGATAGCTTCGGATTGCTCGAACTTTGAAGATGAGGGAAGAGTATGGAGGTGGCGGTGGAAGATGGAGTGGATTTAGGGTTTGACTGGTAGGGCGGCGACTTGCAGATGAAAAGGACCTAGGGCTTGATATAGTGGGCGGTGGCTTGGAGAAGGAGATGGCGGCCTTGAATGAAGTGGGAATAGGGTTTAGGAATTTGGGTGTGGATGGCTAGGATGATGAAAGGAAATTAGGGTTGGCGGCCAGGGATGAAAGCGGGGCAAGGTTTTGGTAACTTTGGAGATCTCTCACCTCCTCAAGGCTCCAATGGAACCCGGATTTACTCCCTCACGGAGCTCAACACTCAAAGAAGTGCGGAAGAAGAGAACACAAGGTTGCTCAACACAAGAAAAGATTTCATTTACTCATTTTCATCAAAAGATTACATAAGGGTCCAATATATAGACCTTGCAAGAGAAACAAAATTACACTACTTCCCATGTGGGACTAAACATTCATCCTAAGCATGAAAAACTTTCCCTTGACCGACCAGGCTTCTTTCCTTGGAGTGGGTGGCCTCAAATGCAAGGTGATGGCTTCATATGGCAGGTATGTGGGGCACCTCCTAGTTCTTCTCCTTAAGTCATGGGTTTTCCTTCCATGACTTGCTCTTTCTTGGAAGAAAATACTCATCTCCTAGTCTTTCTCCCCAAGACTAGGCTCCTTCCATTCATAGCCAGGTACTTTAGGTAGGTGTGGGCACCTATCTTGAAGTCCTCTCCAAGAAAAATCCCCTGCTCCTTTAGCTTGGTTACTTTTGGCAGCTTGTGGGCGCCTTCCTTGACTTCTCCTAAGAAAATCTTCTTGCTCTCTTGGGCATGGGGACCAGGGACACTGGGATGAAATGTGGCACCAACTGGTTTTCGGAGTGTGGCTGGGAGTGTGGCATCCACTTGCATTTGGCCTTGGAAGAAAAAAATGATGCCCTAGGGAATGGCGCCAACCAGGACTTGACTTGGACTTAGACCGAGTCAACATGACTCAACAAAATGAAATGCAGACTCAAAGAAATAAAATAATCTGGTTGACCAGGTCAACCCTTATTACAAACCCTAATCTTCGGGCAAGGTAATTCAGAGATCTAGATGGAACCCTGAAGTCTTCTTTTGATTCTGGTGCCCGCACCAATTCTCCCGGGGTGGGAGGAACTCGACCATGTCGAGTAAGGCTCAAGTTGGCTCTGGTATCTCTCTAAGAGATCTGGATCCAGCTCTTGTAATTCATCTCGGGAGATCCAAGAGTCATCAGAATCTGGCCTTCCTTACCAGCAGACCAGGTATATTTGGTATCCTCGATTACGAGTAGAGATAACCTAATCGTCTAGGATCTTTTCAATCTGTTCTTTCCTCACTGGCCAGTTTGTTGGTGGACACACAGGGTTGGGTTCACTCTCAAGAATAGGATTAGGCTCAAAAGGCTCACTGGAAATCACAGCTGGCTCTCTATACTCTATTAGGTCTGTAATGTTGAAAGTGGGGCTAATGCCTAGTTCTGGAGGCAACTCGAGCACATAGGCATTGGATCCTACTCTCTTCACCACTCTAAATGGTCCAGCTCCTCTAGCATGTAACTTTCTAATGGTTCCAGGAGGAAACCATTCAGGACTTAACCTAATCATTACATAGTCTCCCTCAATAAAAGTTTTGACTCGCCTTTGAGAATCAGCCAACTTCTTATAAGTTTCATTACTTAAATTTATTTTGGCATGAATTTCTTTGTGCAAGTCTTTTATATGCTATGCAAAAACTTCAGCAGATTCGGAGACTTGTGTGTGGACTGGTAAAGGGGCTAGGTCAAGAGGTGTGTGAGGTTTGTACCTATTGCCGCTCTCGCCGCCGCGCCCGTGCCACGGATCGGCCGATCCTTCCTGACCGCCTGGCGAGGGAGCTTCCCTTCCCGCGGAAAACCTACAACAAAGGGGTTAGAGGACCCAGGCCGGGGATCCCGGCGAGGGAGCTCCGACGGTCAAGTCAGTAGATGACGAGAAGGAACAGACTCTCCAGCCGGACCCTCTAAAGGGTTCCAGACTTAGAGAGTTAACTGGTGAAGGAAACGCTCTGGGGACCAGAATCTCGGCTGGGCCTCCTTGCCGAGCTCGCGCCCAGTCTTCCCCTCTCGGGATTTCTGGCATCTCTCTCGACGCAAGGCCTTGTGCCGGTGCTTCCTCCTTGTCCCCAGGCTAATTGGCTTACCTTGTCGTCCCCAGATTCTTCCTTCTTTATTCCCTTCCGTCGCGCATTTGTCTTTTTCCGCCTTGGAAACTCCCCTCCCCCGTCCACTTCTCTTTTTCCCTTTTCGGTGAAGGGTGCCAGGCGGCTTTCCGACCTCGTCCGCCGGGCCCAGCATGGGAAAGGCAAGGACAGAAGAGAAAGAGGGGAGGGCGGTGCTGGCAGGGCGGCCGGTCAGGCCTCGGGCCCGGTGAGAGCACCCTCTTCCCCAAGCATGGGCGCCATCTATCTATGGGGCCTGTGTCGTCAGGGTTGCGTTTCTCGGCTGTGGGACCTGTCGGGCCGATGCTAGTGATGTTCCGTGTGCCGCCGCCCTCCGTACAGGACGCCGTCTGGGATTCGTACGGCCCGAGGGATGGCCTTGGGGCCCGTCTCTCTCCCCAGGGCCCTCGTCGTACGATCGGTCTGACCTCGGCTGAGTTGGGCCCGTCTCTGGGGGCCACCTGGCGAAGGGCAAAGGATCAGCCGACCTCGGCTTAGGTGGACCCCTCCTAGGTGGACACCTGGCGAGGTGGCAGGAGGTCGCCTGGCTTCGGCCGAGGTGGGCCCGTCTCCGGGCGGCCACTTGGCGAAGGGCGAAGGATCAGCCGACCTCGGCTTAGGTGGACCCCTCCTGGGTGGACACCTGGCGAGGTGGCAGGAGGTCGCCTGGCTTCGGCCGAGGTGGGCCCGTCTCCGGGTGGCCACCTGGTGAAGGGCGAAGGATCAGCCGACCTCGACTTAGGTGGACCCCTCCTGGGTGGACACCTGGCGAGGTGGCAGGAGGTCGCCTGGCTTCGGCCGAGGTGGGCCCATCTCTGGGTGGCCACCTGGTGAAGGGCGAAGGATCAGCCAACCTCGGCTTAGGTGGACCCCTCCTCGGTGGACACCTGGCGAGGTGGCAGGAGGTCGCCTGGCTTCGACCGAGGTGGGCCCGTCTCCGGGTGGCCACCTGGCGAAGGGCGAAGGATCAGCCGACCTCGGCTTAGGTGGACCCCTCCTGGGTGGACACCTGGCGAGGTGGCAGGAGGTCGCCTGGCTTCGGCCGCGGTGGGCCCGTCTCCGGGTGGCCACCTGGCGAAGGGCGAAGGATCAGCCGACCTCGGCTTAGGTGGACCCCTCCTGGGTGGACACTTGGCGAGGTGGCAGGAGGTCGCCCGACCTTGGCCGACCTCACTTAAGCGGACCCCTCCGGGCCTGGGCGCCAATGAGGTGGTAGAGGAACTCCGAGCCAAGCTCGACCTCGACGAGGGCGGTTCGCCTTAGGCAGTCGTCGTGCAGTGTAGTCTTGCCGATCCTGACTTTGAGGATGTGGCGCTGACTAGGCCGAGGAAACATACACGTGGCTCGCTCGTATTCCACGATACCTGAGCCTGGCTACGTCACTGTCATGGCTGTAACAGTTGCCCCCCAGCCCGCCGTTCCGTCGGGGCATCGTAGAACGGAACGTCGGGATTAAATGCGGACATTACGTGGAGAGGCGAAGATCTTGCATCATAATTGCCACGATCCTCGTCGTCGTGGCTCGATGCGGCTGAAGACCTACGGGGAGCCGCCACGCGTCGCCCACTTGCCCATAATCAATGCGCCGCTTCGAGGCAGAGGCCGTTACTCTGCTAACGAGACGTCGGTGTCGGGCGTGCGCCCACGTGGCGACCATCCAGTGGCCTGAGGCGGAATGACGGGTACGGCTGCTGTCGGCTGAGTTTGAAAGGGAGGGGACTTTCCAGAACGAGGCCTTTTTCCTTGCTTCGTGGGCGGTTTGCTGCAGGCTAACAACTCCTGCTGCTCGCGCTCGTCTGTGTATTTTCGGTGAGTGCCTCCTTCTTCTCTAGCCCCCCCCTCCTTCCTTCTCATTTCCTTTCCGATCTTCCTGTCCTTTTCTTTTCTATGGCGCGCCGTCGCCATGTCTCTTCCAACCCGGACGAGGCCGGTCCATCCCGGCCGAGGACTCCATCTTCTTCCTCCTCGGATGAGGAGGTAATTCCGGAGGAGGTCCGCCGGCGCTTGCAACCCGGGGGTGTCACCATTGGCATCCCCAGGGGGATCCGGTCCCCTCCAGTTGCACCTGCCATGCCCCTCCGTTCCCTTCCTGCTTTGCCTTCTCTTCCTGCTCCGCCGTCTCTTCCTGCTCCGCCTTCTCTTCCTGCCGGTCCCTCAGGTCATGCCTCCACCATGACCGAAGGCGATCTTTCTCTGCTCCGGGATGCCTATGGCATCCCGGGGTCTATTCGTCTGTTTGCTCCGCGGTCCGGGGAGCGCGTCACCATGAGTGGCCCCGGCCGCATAGCTTTCTACGAAGACTTCCTCCTTGGGGGTCTTCGGTTTCCTTTGCATCCTTTCTTTCTTTCCTTCCTCAGCCACTTTCGGCTCGTCCCGGCCTAGCTGGCTCCTAATGCCATCCGGGTCATCTTCTCCTTCATTGTTTTCTGCCACTTCCACGGGTTCGTTGCCCGTTTTTCTCTCTTCAGGGCCTTGTTCACCCTGAAGAAGTGCTCCACCGATGACGGCTGGTGGTACATTTCACCCCGGCCTAGGTGTCTCCGGTTCGACCTCCCTTCCTCGGTCAAGGGATGGAAGAGCCAGTTTTTCTTTGCCTCGGTCGACGATGTCGACTGGGCCTGGAGTGAGCCGGACCGGTCCCCGAACCGGAATTCCCGAGTCGAGCCGGCGGACCAGGAGTCCTATACCCAGCTCCTGGGCGACGAGGTCCCGGCGCTCGAGGTTCTGCTTTCTGAGCAGAATCTTTTTGAGGCCGGTATCAGTCCCATCCGTGAGACTGGTGAGATTCGGCCCCGCATTGATCTCTGCCCCCCCCCCCCCCTCTCTTCATAACTGAGCCAGCTGACTTTCTGTCTCTTTTGTCTTGCAGGGATGAAGTTTTCACTGGAGAACCTCTTGGAGGGGGCGGCCCAGCGGGACGTCGTGGAGATAGACGAGCCCGCAATGAAGAGGGCTCGCACGGAGACGAGCCAGGAGGTCGTGGCGGCGACCGTGCCCGGCCCGGTTGCCGTCATTTCCCCGCCCAGGCCACCTCAGGGCGGGGTCCCTGATACTTCGGCCACGCGACCTGGCGGCGTCGCAGAGAGAGCTCCAGCGTCTGCCGCTCCGCCCATCGCCGGGCTCGTCATTGCTGCCAGCTCGACAGCACCGCCTGTGGCGACTGCCGGCCCGTCGGTTGTGGCTTCGGCTGAGGGGGCAGCTACCGCAGGGGCCGGCCCGAAGGCCCCGGCGCCGGTGATCACCCACCGGGACTCGGTCATCCTCGACAGGGGGCTGGCGGAGAAGATGATGGAGTACGCCTCCACCGCCCGGGACCGCCGAGCTCGGGGCGGCCGGGACTACGTGGACGCACTGCTTGGCATCCATCCGCAGCTCTTCACGGTAAGTCCGAGCTTCCTCCTCTTCCTTTTTTCTACCTCGAGACTTATCTGCCTTTGCTCTGACATGTGTCGCTTTTGCCATTGCAGATCGGGAACGACGTCCTCCTACTGAGAAATTTCCTCGTAGGGAATGCCAAGAGGGACTCCGATCGGGAGCAGAAGCTCGGCAAGCTCGCAGCCGACGTCAAGGATTTGATGGAGAAGGGGGCCGAGCTGCGAGCCGAGAAGCAAGCCCTCCAGTCTGACCTGGCGCGTTCCGAGGAGCGGAATAAGGAGTTGGAGGCCTCCTTGTCGGAGGAGCGGACCTCTAACCAGCGCCGAACTGAGGAGGAGGCGGCGGAGAAGGCCCGCCTGCAGGCCCACTCCCAATGGCTGGAGCGCCAGCTGGAGGAGGCCCGGCGAGACGCGGCCGCGGTGAAGGACCGGAGCGCCTACGTCAACGGGCTCCTGGAGGCGGCCAAGCGGGAAGCGCAAGAGGCCGTCCCCAAGTTCCGGGCCTCTGACGAGTATACGTCGGAGGTCCGGGAGGCTGCCGTGGACTCCTTCCTGAAGGGGTTCCGGATGTGCCGGGAGAAGGTGGGGGCCTTCTTCCCCCAGCTGGACCTGAGCGGAGTCGTAGTCGGTAGCAGGAGGCCAGGAGGTGAGAGCAGGGCTTCCGGCACGGCCGAAGCGACACCTGTGGCACCGTCGACCAGCGATGCCACGGCCCCGGAGCAGCCCCAGGAGCCGGCCGCTGTAGAAGTCGAAGACGCAGCACCCGCGCCTCCGGCAGATGGCTCCGAACCCGCAGCCCAGTGATCCCGGCACTGTCTTTTTGCTTTATTTCTGTTGTTTTTGTTTTTTGGGGAGTCCCGGCCTGTCGGGGCTCCCAGCTTGTACCGACTACTTATGTTAATGAAGATCTAAGCTTTATCGAAACCTTGTTCGTTGTTTCGTCTTACTTTTCTCTTCTTTTCTTTCTGAGATGTCGGTCTAGAACACTTGAAATAACTGCAGGCCTGGTCCTCCCATTGTTCAAATCGAAGGATGGGGCCTGCTGAGTCGCGTCGCAGCAGGGCATGCCTTAGGCGGGCCCGACTTTGGGTTGCCTTCATGCTTGTGCAGACAACACGGTTTCTGCACCGTCTTCCAGGCCGAAGCCCGGGACCTCCGGACGGAGCTCGGTGCCACATGCTTTCTCAAGCCTTGCGCGGCTCTCTGAGCTGTGCTCCGGGCTCGCGTGGGCGAACTAGGTTCGGCGCCACCTTCCAAGACGAAGCCCAGGATCTTCCGGACTGAGCTCGATGCCGCAGGCTTTCTCAAGCCTTCCGCGGCTTACTGAGCTGTGCTCCGGGCTTGCACGGGCGAACTGGGTTCGGCACCACCTTCCAGGCCGAAGCCTAGGATCTTCCGGACTGAGCTCGATGCCGCAGGCTTTCTCCAGCCTTGCGCAGCTTGCTGAGCTGTGCTCTGGGCTTGCGTGGGCAAACTGGGTTCGGCGCCACCTTCCAGGCCGAAGCCCAGGATCTTCCGGACTGAGCTCGATGCCGCAGGCTTTCTCAAGCCTTGCGCGGCTTGCTGAGCTGTGCTCCGGGCTTGCGTGGGCGAACTGGGTTCGGCGCCACCTTCCAGGCCGAAGCCCAGGATCTTCCGGACTGAGCTCGATGCCGCAGGCTTTCTCAAGCCTTGCGCGGCTTGCTGAGCTGTGCTCCAGGCTTGCGTGGGCGAACTGGGTTCGGCGCCACCTTCCAGGCCGAAGCCCAGGATCTCCGGATTGAGCTCGATGCCGCAGGCCTTCTTGTTGAAGTTAGAAGGGAGTGTTTGAAGTGGGGAAGCTTTGTTACAGAAACTGGGAGCCTTACATCACTGGTAGTACATTCTCAGGTTCGAGGAGTTCCATGTCCGGGGGAACCTGGCACCTCCCAATTCTTCCAAGTAATATGCTACATGAGGGAGGGCTTCTGCCACCCGATATGGGCCTTCCCAGTTGGGCGATAGCTTGCCGCATTCCCGGGGTTGGGATGCTTCGGCGCGCCGGAGGACCAAGTCTCCGGGACGAAAAGCCTTAGGCCGCACCCGGGAGTTGTAATATCTGGCTACACGTTGCCGGTACGCCGCCATTCGGATTCGGGCCCTGTCCCTTGTTTCCTCAAGAAGGTCTAGGTTGAGCATCATCCTGGCCGGGTTTTCTGTCTCGTCGTATTGCTCCACGCGCAGCGTGGGTAGGCTGAGCTCGATCGGGATGATTGCCTCGGCTCCGAAGACGAGGTTGAATGGAGTTTCGTCGGTAGCCGTCCTTGGGGTGGTGTGGTATGCCCAAAGGATGCTGGGAAGCTCATCGGCCCACCTGCCCTTGGCCTGGTCCAGCCGCGTGCGGAGGCCCTGAAGAATGGTCCTGTTCGTGACTTCGGCCTCCCCGTTGGTCTGAGGGTGCGCCACCGAGGTAAAGCAATGCCTGATGCCGAGGTCGCTGCAGAATTCTTCGAATTCCCGGCAGTCGAATTGGCGTCCGTTGTCGGTGACCACTGTGTGGGGGAGGCCGAAGCGGCAGACGATGGACTTCCAGAAGAACTTGGCGACGTTTGCTTCGGTGATCCTTGCTAAGGGTTCGGCCTCGACCCACTTCGTGAAGTAGTCGATAGCCACTATCAAGAACTTCCGCTGGCCCGACGCTGGCGGGAATGGGCCCTGGAGGTCCATCCCCCACTGGGCGAACGGCCAGGGGGCTGAGAGCTGAGAGATTGGGTTGGAGGGTTGCCGCTGCACCGTGGCGTGACGCTGGCACCGGTCGCATTTCTTCACGAAGTCGGCGGCGTCTTCCTTCATTGTTTCCCAGAAGTAGCCCTGACGGAGGGCCTTGTACGCCAATGCCCTGCCCCCCACGTGGTTCCCGCAGATGCCTTCGTGAATCTCCTGGAGCACAAGCTTGGCTTCTGTGGGTCCTATGCACCTGAGGAGGGGATAAGAGTAGGATCTTCGATACAGCTGCCCGTCCATCAGGACAAACCGCACGGCCTTCTTCCTGATGAGGCGAGCCGCCTGTCGGTCCTCCGGCAGGGTGCCGTTGGCGATGTAGGCAGCGTACTTGTCCATCCAGCTGGGCTCCTGGCTGACCTGATGGACCTCCACCGGTGCTTCGAGGCTTGGGACCTCAAGGCGCTCCACATGAGCGCGTCCCAGCATCACGTCCGGCAGGGTCGCCAGCCGGGAGAGGGCGTCCGCACGGGCGTTCTCCCCACGAGGGATGTGGAAGATGTTGAAGCGGCGGAATTTGGACGCGCCTGCCTTGACGAGCTCCAAGTACTTCGCCATTTGGGGGTTGTGCGCGACGTACTCTCCGGACACCTGCCCCGCTACGAGCTGGGAGTCGGTGAAAGCTCTGAGGTTGGTCACGCCCAGCTCGCGGGAGACTCTCAGTCCGGCAAGAAGTGCCTCGTACTCCGCCTGGTTGTTTGTTGCGGGGAACTGGAAACGGAGTGCGCACTCGGCGACGACCCCGTCGCCGTTGGCAAGGATGAGCCCAGCTCCGCTCCCGCCGGAGTTCGAGGCTCCGTCCACATGGAGGATCCAGGCGTCCTCTCCGGGCTCATTGGCGCCAACCTCCATCGGCTGGGCCGGGGGATCTTCCTCGGGCTCCTTGCCCAAGCCTGCACACTCGACCAAAAAATTGGCCAGCACCTGTGCCTTCATGGCCGACCTTGGCCTGTACGCAATGTCGAACTCGCTGAGTTTCAGTGCCCACTTGGCCAGTCATCCCGAAGTATCGGGTCGGCTGAGCACCGCTTTCAGCGGTTGGTCCGTCAAGACGGCGATGGGGTGCGCTTGGAAATAGGGCCTGAGATGCTGGGCAGACACTATTAGCGCAAAAACAAGTTTCTCGGGCCGGGAATACCTGAGCTCCGCATCTCGGAGAAGTTTGCTGGTATAGTACACCGGCCGCTGGAGCCCCTGGTCATCGATTCGGACCAAAACCGAGCTAACGGCCTTCGGGGTAACCGCCAAGTAGAGGGCAAGCTCCTCCCCCTCCTCGGGCCTGGACAGTAAAGGTGGCGATGTGAGCGTCTTCTTCAGCTCCTCAAAGGCCCGCTGACATTCCTCGGTACAAGCAAAGCCATTCATCTTCCTCAGCACCTTGAAGAAGGGATGGCAGCGGTCCGTCGACCTGAAAATAAAATGGCTGAGGGCCGCGACTCGACCGGTCAGTCGTTGCACCTGCTTCTTGGAGGCGGGCTGCTCCATGTCCAGGATGGCCTGGACCTTCTCCGGGTTGGCCTCGATCCCTCTTTGAGTCACCATAAACCCTAAGAACTTACCGGCGGAGACGCCGAAAGCGCACTTCGCCGGGTTCAGCTTCATCTGATGGCGCCGGAGGTTGCCGAACGTCTCCGTCAAGTCAGCCACGTGGTCCGAATCAAGTTTGCTCATCACTAGCATGTCGTCCACGTACACCTGCATGTTGCGGCCTATCTGGTCTTTTAAGATTTTACTGACCAGACGTTGATACGCCGCACCCGCATTCTTGAGGTCGAAAGGCATCATCCTATAGCAAAAAGTCCCACGGTCAGTTATGAAGGCAGTGTGCTCTTCATCCTCCGGGTTCATCCGAATCTGGTTGTATCCGGAGAAGGCGTCCATGAACGACAAAAGGCGATGCCCCGAGGTGGTGTCGACCAGCTGGTCGATCTTTGGAAGAGGAAAACTGTCCTTCGGGCAAGCTCGGTTGAGGTCGGTGTAGTCCACACAGATCCTCCACTTACCGCTACTCTTTTTTACCATGACCACGTTTGCCAGCCAGCTAGGGTATTGGACCTCTCGGACGAAACCGGCGGCGAGGAGCTTCTCTACTTCCTCGTTGATCGCCTTCTACCTCTCCATGGTGAAGCTTCTCTTCTTCTGGCGGACCGGGCGGCAACTTGGGTCCACGTTCAGCCTGTGCATAATAACCTCGGGCGGGATGCCCGGCATGTCGGCTGCTGACCAGGCGAACACGTCAGCATTGGCGCGGAGGAACCCCAGCAAGCGGGTTCGCTCTTCCTCGGGGAGCTGGGCCCCGACCTGCATCGTCTTCAGGGGATCCGAACCGAGGGGAAAAGTCAGCAGGCACTCTACGGGTCCTCCCCTGGGTTCCTTCTCTCTCAGATCGAGGTCGTCGATATCATGGACGAGCTCCGCGCCCCTAGCGCCTGGGACCGTCTGGAGGCAGAGCGGGACTGGCTGGATCGTCCCCTTCATCTCTCCGAGCCCGGAAGGCGTGGGGAACTGCACCAATAGCCTCCTCGTGGAGATGGTGGCGTCCAGTTGGTTGAGCCCGGGACGCCCGAGAATGGCGTTGTAAGGCGAAGGGAGCCAGACGACGGTGAATGTTATTAGAACGGTCGCTTGCCGGGGCGGGGATCCGGCAGTGACCGGGAGAGTGATTTCCCCCTCGACCCCCACTGAGTCCCCTGTAAAACCTACCAGGGGGGTGTGCACTGGCTTCAGCTGTTCGGGGGACAAATTCATCCGAGAGAATGCATCGTAAAAAAGTACGTCAGTCGAGCTTCCACTATCCACCATGATTCGATGTACAGGATGCTTTGCGATGGTCATCTTAACCACCACGGCATCGTTGTTTACATTATCATTAATTTCCCCTCCTTTAGGAGGGATTACATTCTCCGGGATTTCCCGGGCTCTCTTCATTGCTCGGCCGGGCCCGCGCGAGATCATGCCCACGGGCTTCTCCATTGGGCGGTTGTCGATCGCAGGGACAGGCGGTAGGGCCGCGAGCGGCTGCCCTTCAGAGGGGGCCTCACTCTTGACGAACTTCCTGAGGTAACCCCTGCTGATCAGCTCCTCAATCTCCCGCTTCAGATGGCGACACTCCTCCGTGTCATGCCCGTGTTCGCGATGGAACTGGCAGTACTTTGATTTATCTCGAGCGGCTCTCGGGTTCTGAGGAGGAGGTCGGCGGAGGTAGCGCTCGCCCTTGATTTCCATGAGGATCTTCGTTCGAGGTGCGAGGAGAGGGGTGTACCTCCGCTCTGGAGTGGCTTCGCCCCTCGGCTTTGGATTTGGGCGGAGGTCGGCAGGTTGCCCGGGCCTCCGAGCTCTCGGGGTGTCCCTCGGGAGCAGCTTCTTTGGAGTCTTCCCGTCCAGCTCTCGACGGGTGCGGTCGGCCTCCTCCGCTCGGATGTACTTGTGGGCGCGGAGGAGGAGCTCGGAATACGTCCTGGGTGGCTTCTTGTCCAGGGAATAGGTTAGGCGGGATGTCTTGAGTCCACGCTTCAAGGCCAGCATGGCGACGGGCTCGTCCAAGCTGTAGATCTCCAGTGCTGCGGTCTTAAACCGAGTGATGAAGTCCCGGAGCAGCTCCTGGTCCTGCTGGCGGATGGAAAAGAGGCTGTCCACCTCTCTTGGCACCTTTCGACAAGCGTCGAAATGCGCCACAAACTTTCCTTCCAACTGATGGAAGGAGCAAATGGACCCGAGCTCGAGGCGGGCGAACCAGACTCGAGCGGCCTTCCGAAGGGTTGCCGGGAAGGCGATGCATAGAAGGGCGTCGGTGGCCCCCTGGACCCTCATAAGAGCCTTATAGCTCTCCAAATGATCCAGGGGGTCGGTGGTTCCGTCGTAGGGATCCACCTGCGGCATGCGGAACCGTTTCGGGATTGGTTCTGCCTGGATTTCTTCAGAGAAAGGGGGGCGGGAGTCATAGCCCGCCGGGTCCGCCGACGAGTTCTGCAGGTCGGCAAATCGACGAGCGAACTCCGCCAGTTTGCGCTCATGCTCCTCCAGGCGCCTCTCAGCCTGGCGCTTGATGGCTTCATCGGTGGAGTCTTCCACCGAGGCTGCGGGTGAAAGGGGCGTCGATCGGTCTCGGCGCGAGGTCTGGCCTCGACGTCGCTTGCTGCGGTGTGCCATTTCGGCCCCGTCGACCGGGGATCGACTCTCGTGATCCTCCGAACTGGAATAGTTTCTCTTTGCGGGAGCTTGGTGGCTCCCCCAGGGGTTGGAGATGGCCCTTGGATGGGATGGCCTGCCCTGGATGGAGCGCAGGCTCCCACGCTGCCCCGCGGCTCGGGCCGCGGGGGTCCCTGGCTGCGGCTGAGTGGCCAGGGACCGTTGCTGATGCTGAAGCTGTCGGACCGCTGAGGTCAAGGTCTGCAGCTGCTGGACGATGGCCGCGAGGGATCCATCCACCGGGGCAGGCTGCTGTGGAAGAGGAGGGGGAGCCGGAAGCTCCCTTTCGGGGCTGTGGCCCCCCAGAGGGGAGTGGACATCCCCCACGCGGCTGGTGGATGCCTCGCGACCACGAGTGACCACCATTGCTAGAGAGCGTGACACCTGCAGAAAGCCGGTTCCCACTAGGGGTTAGTGTCCTGCCCCCCTACCTGGTGCGCCAATCTGTTGCCGCTCTCACCGCCGTGCCCGTGCCACGGATCGGCCGATCCTTCCTGACCGCCTGGCGAGGGAGCCTCCCTTCTCGCGGAAAACCTGCAACAAAGGGGTTAGAGGACCCTGGCCGGGGATCCCGGCGAGGGAGCTCCGACGGTCAAGTCAGTAGACGACGAGAAGGAACAGACTCTCCAGCCGGACCCTCTAAAGGGTTCCAGACTTAGAGAGTTAACTGGTGAAGGAAACGCTCTGGGGACCAGAATCTCGGCTGGGCCTCCTTGCCGAGCTCGCGCCCAGTCTTCCCCTCTCGGGATTTCTGGCTTCTCTCTCGATGCAAGGCCTTGTACCGGTGCTTCCTCCTTGTCCCCAGGCTAATTGGCTTACCTTGTCGTCCCCAGATTCTTCCTTCTTTATCCCCTTCCGTCGTGCATTTGTCTTTTTCCGCCTCGGAAACTCCCCTCCACCGTCCACTTCTCTTTTTCCCTTTTCGGTGAAGGGTGCCAGGCGGCTTTCCGACCTCGTCCGCCGGGCCCAGCATGGGAAAGGCAAGGACAGAAGAGAAAGAGGGGAGGGCGGAGCTGGCAGGGCGGCCGGTCAGGCCTCGGGCCCGGTGAGAGCGCCCTCTTCTCCAAGCATGGGCGCCATCTATCTATGGGGCCTGTGTCGTCAGGGTTGCGTTTCTCGGCTGCGGGACCTGTCGGGCCGATGCTAGTGATGTTCCGCGTGCCGCCGCCCTCCGTACAGGATGCCGTCTGGGATTCGTACGGCCTGAGGGATGGCCTCGGGGCCCGTCTCTCTCCCCAGGGCCCTCGTCGTACGATCGGTCTGACCTCGGCTGAGTTGGGCCCGTCTCTGGGGGCCACCTGGCGAAGGGCAAAGGATCAGCCGACCTCGGCTTAGGTGGACCCCTCCTGGGTGGACACCTGGCGAGGTGGCAGGAGGTCGCCTGGCTTCGGCCGAGGTGGGCCCATCTCCGGGCGGCCACCTGGCGAAGGGCGAAGGATCAGCCGACCTCGGCTTAGGTGGACCCCTCCTGGGTGGACACCTGGCGAGGTGGCAGGAGGTCACCTGGCTTCGGCCGAGGTGGGCCCATCTCCGGGTGGCCACCTGGTGAAGGGCGAAGGATCAGCCGACCTCGGCTTAGGTGGACCCCTCCTGGGTGGACACCTGGCGAGGTGGCAGGAGGTCGCCTGGCTTCGGCCGAGGTGGGCCCGTCTCCGGGTGGCCACCTGGCGAAGGGCGAAGGATCAGCCGACCACGGCTTAGGTGGACCCCTCCTGGGTGGACACCTGGCGAGGTGGCAGGAGGTCGCCTGGCTTCGGCCGAGATGGGCCCGTCTCTGGGTGGCCACCTGGCGAAGTGCGAAGGATCAGCCGACCTCGGCTTAGGTGGACCCCTCCTGGGTGGACACCTGGCGAGGTGGCAGGAGGTCGCTCGACCTTGGCCGACCTCACTTAAGCGGACCCCTCCGGGCCCGGGCACCAATGAGGTGGTAGAGGAACTCCGAGCCGAGCTCGACCTCGACGAGGGCGGTTCGCCTTAGGCAGTCGTCGTGCAGTGTAGTCTTGCCGATCCTGACTTTGAGGATGTGGCGCTGACTAGGCCGGGGAAACATACACGTGGCTCGCTCGTATTCCACGATACCTGATCCTGGCTACGTCACTGTCACGGCTGTAACAGTACCCATGCACAATTTCAAATGGACTCTTACCTGTAGACCTATTGACCGAGTCATTGTATGCAAATTCAGCCCTAGGTAAGTACAAATCCCAATTCCTAGTGTTTTCACCAACAAGACATCTTAGCAGATTACCTAAGCTACGGTTCACTACCTCGGTTTGGCCATCAGTTTGGGGATGATAGGCAGTTGAAAACTTATGTTTTGTCCCTAACTTATGCCAAAGGGTTTTCCAAAAATAGCTGGTGAACCGGACATCCCTATCTGAAACAATTGTCTTAGGTAGGCCATGGAGTCTAACTATCTCATTAAAGAACAGGGTGGCTGCCTTAGACGCATCAAAAGTCTGGGAACAAGGCAAGAAGTGGGCCATCTTAGAAAATCGGTCGACTACGACACAGATTGAGTCATGCCTCCTCTGGGTCTTAGGCAAACCTAACACAAAGTCCATACTCACATCTTGCCAAGGACGATCTGGGACAGGGAGTAGGGTATAAAGGCCGGTGTTCTGTTTTCACTGTTTGGCAACAGCGCAGGTCCGACACCTAGCCACAATGTGTGCTACATCTCTTTTTAAGCTAGGCCAGAAAAAGTGGTCTTCAACAGCCAGGGTGGTCTTGTCTTTTCCAAAATGGCCTGCTAGACTCCCAGCATGAATTTCCCAAATCAAAAATTCCCTAAGAGAAGTTCTAGGGATGCAAAGCCTATTCTTAAGGAACAGAAAGCCATCTAAAAGGGTATAATCCTTATGATCACTAGATGGTCCTTGAGCTAGATCTTGATACACAGTCTTAAAATTCGGACACGACTCATATTCCTCTTTGATTTGCTCAAACCCTACGACTTCAGCCCTAACAGAATTCAATAACAAAGATCAACGACTAAGGGCATCAGCTACCTTATTTTCAGTCCTAGCCTTATGTTTCAAAACAAAAGTATAGGACTGGATATACTCTACCCACTTAGCATGCCTAGGGTTAAGCTTCTTCTGGGAATTCAGGAATCTAAAAGCCTCATGGTTCGAAAACAGCATAAATTCCTGCGGTAGCAAATAATGTCTCCAGTAACGCAAAGCTTGCACTACCGCATAAAATTCTTTATCATAGGTAGAATACCTAAGCTTAGTATCATTAAGTTTTTCACTAAAGAATACTACGGGATGATTCTCTTGGCTTAGGACTCCACCTATACCTACACCTGAAGCATCACAGGCAACCTTAAATACTTTAGAAAAGTCGGGTAACCTCAAAATGGGTGCCTGGGTCATCCTATCCTTAAGATCTAGGAAGGCTTTATGGGCTGCTTTAGTCCACTGAAATTCTCCCTTCCTAATACAGTCTGTGATAGGAGCAACTATAGTACTAAACCCCTTGATGAGTCGTTTAGAGAAGGTAGCCAAGCCGTGGAAACTCCTAACTTCATGCACACTGGTCGGCTCTGGCCATTCTACTATGGACCTAATCTTCTCTAGATTGGCAGCCACGCCATCACGGGTTACTACAAAACCAAGGAAGATAACTCTACTGGTCATGAATTCACACTTCTTGAGATTACCGTAGAGACTATCATTCCTTAAAACTTGGTAGACTTGTCTAAGGTGGCCTAGGTGGTCTGCAGGGGTCTTACTTAGATCAGGATGTCATCGAAAAGACCACTACAAACTTCCCTATGAAAGCTCTAAGCACTTGGGTCATAATCCTCATGAAAGTACTAGGGGCATTGGACAACCCAAAAGGCATAACAACCCATTCGTAGAGACCATCCTTAGTTTTGAAAGCGATTTTCCACTCATCCCCTGGTCTAATTCTAACCTGATGATAGCCGCTTTTGAGATCAATTTTGGAAAAAACCATTGCACCGGCCATCATATCTAGCATGTCATCTAGTCTAGGGATGGGGAACCTATACTTGATTATGATTTTGTTGATGGCACAACTATCAACACACATCCTCCACGTGCCATCTTTCTTTGGGGTCAGTAGTGCAGGGACTACACAAGGGCTAAGACTCTCTCTAATGAACCCCTTCCTCAACAATTCTCTAACCTGCTTTTGCAGTTCCTCATGCTCAGATGGATTCATCCTATAATGGGGCAAGTTGGGTAAAGTAGCTCCTAGGATTAAGTCTATGGAATGCTGGATATCCCTAAGAGGTGGAAGGTGGTCTGGCAGATCCTTGGAAAAAACATCCTCAAATTCTTCTAACAAAGGCCTAACTTCTTGAGGAGGCTCTGAGGGTGTAGGAGTCCTATGTTCCTTAGCAGTCAACATCCAAATGGGTGAACTACTATGAATTTTTTATTCTAGATCCTTAGCACTAATTAGGTTCACTCTAGTCTTCATCTCTTTGATCTTATTGGGTCCTTTAGCTACCTTGTCCTTAGGAGGGACTGAATGGATTGTGATCTTTTTTCCATTAAAACTAAAGACACAGGTATTGGATTTTTCTAAGAGGGTGGCATCATGATCATATAACCAAGGTCTCCCAAGAATTATACTGCTCACACCCATGGGTAAGACATCACACCAAATCTTCTCTTGATAGGATTGTATCTGGATTTGGACCTGACATCTAGATTGGATGGGTATAGAGGTAGAGTCTACCCAAGAAACCTTATAAGGGTTGGGGTGGGGGACTGGGGTTAAGCCTAACATTTTGACAGTGCTAGCAGAAATGGCATTCACACAGCTCCCACTATCTATGATGATCTTACATACCTTATCCCCTAATTTAAGGAAAGTCTGTAGGATGTTAGTCCTACGCCAATCCTCCTGAACTCTACTCTGGGACAGGATGCATCTCACAACTCCTAACTGGTCAGACTCTGTGGGTTCCTCCTCTCCTTCATACTCATCAACCAAGTTTATTCCAGCCTCATAAACTTCTTCTTCAAATTCCTCATTAGGCCCGGAATTCTCTTCCTCTCCCTCTTCTATGTAAAGGGATCTACGTGGGCACTGGCTAGAAACATGACCTACCCTATGGCACTTAAAATAGGCTATGGTTGTACACTGGCTGGAGATATGACCTGGTTTCTGATACTTAAAATAGGTGATACTAGAACTAGGGGTTCTCTGGGTGTTAGGTGCCTTACCTTTGTCCATGGGCCTAGGGGTGAGAATACCCTGAAAAGGTTTGCTAGGGGTAACTTGGCTAGGTCCATTTCTTGGGATTGGGGCACTAACCCTAGAAGGTATAGGTCCTCTCTGAAATTTCTCAGTGTTCAGTGCAATCTGATAGGCTTGGTCTAGGTCAGTAACCTCTCTCAGAAACAACTCCCTCTTAATGTCTTCCCTAAGTATAGCCCTAAATCTAGACAAAGTGACCTCATGGGCTTCACTCACATCACATCTCATCAAGTACTCATCAAAGGTGGCTATGTAGTCTGAGACAGATCGGTTCCCTTGTTTCAAAGTTTGCCATTGGTCTAACAGATTCTGCTGGTATGAATGGGTATGTACTTATCTCTAAGCTTCTCTTTCATACCCTGCCAAGTGGTTATGGGCTCAACATTTCATCTCCTAGTGGTTAGCTCAATGTTCCCCTAGTATAACCTAGCTTGACGCACTAACTTCATCTTGGCAAACTTGAACTTCCTTTCCTCAGACATGGTATACCACTCAAAGTACTGGTCCATCTCACCCTCCCAATTAGAATACACCTTAGGGTTTAAGCTACCATCAAAAGTGGGTGCATCTAATTTGATGTTCCGGATGAACCTATCATCTCTATCTTCAGGCTCTGGGTCAGGCCTCCTATGATTAGGTTCAGGATCTCTGTATAAAGGTCTTCTAGGCTCCTGGTGTGGGTTAGGTTGAGGCACATTAAAATCTGGGTCAGGAGTCCAATTCTGATGTCTAGGTTCCTCAAGTACTTGGACTCGATCCCTAAGCTGGGTAAGATCCTCACGGACTTAATCCCTAAACTGGGCAACAGTATCAGTCATATCCTGACTCAATTTGGTCATACTTTCGATAAGAGTTCTAATCATGGCCTCTAAATCAGGTTGGGTTTGACCAGGTTGGTAGGGTACTCCATTCCGGGTGGACATGATGATGCAAGCAAGCACACCAAATGAGACTCGACTGAAACGACTATGGGCTAACTAGACCTAGAGCCCAAACTAGATGCCCAATCAGAGTGGCAAGCTAGCCTGTAGTAACTCGGGACTCAGCCAGGCAGGTGTAAGGGGAGTGTTAGGTCCCTTATTGCCAATCCTAGACAACAATCAGTGATTGGCCAGGTAGGCGGACCAGCACACAAGCCCTTCGGGATAGAATCCCTGAACCACCATTCTAGATACTGAGTACAAAGTACACATAGAGTAACTAGACAAATTGACTTAACACTAGCCTAGACCCGACCAGTTGGTGTCCCTAGCCCACTAGGGCAAATTAGGTCTAATTAATTTTAAGATTAAAGGCTTAGGTTCGAATGCACGGGAGGTGGTTTTGGGCTAAGGAGAGGGTCTCAATCCTCCCCTTATGTTGCAACTTCGGTGCCCTTAAGATAGATTCAATTTATGCACACTCAAATAAAAAAATAGCTTGCAGAAAATAAAAAAGCAGAACAACAGTAAAATTGATTTCAGAAAATCTACAGAAATTAATAAATTATGAAAATTTTATGTAAATTACTTTCAATTATTTTGGTTCCAGAAAAACAAGAATTACTTAATTTAAAATTTTTTGCAGGGAGAAACAATTCGAATAACAGAGTAGTTACTGACAGAAAACAGAACGTGTGTCCCGTTTACAATCCCTGCCTAGAAGTTATAACCCAGTGGTACCCCTACACGCCCTAGGAACCCCCGTGGAATGGGAAGAGGAGGCTTGCATCACGCTTGTTCCTAGGACCGGACAGCCAGGGGAGTCTACTCCAGGCAGCAAAAGTAAAAAGGAACGAAAAAAATAATCAAATAAGCAAGAACCCTAGACAGGGCTCTGATACCAAAAATGATGCAGAACAAATAAAATGATGTGATACGGAAGTAAATTAAGACTATTTTTTTTTTTTTTTTTTTGGTGTTTTGTTAGAAGTTGGCTTGACTCAAAAACAATGCTAACTAATATTGAAAGAAAATATGCACTGAAAGAAAGCACAATTCAAAAGAGTAGATTATCAGCGTAATAAAGAAGTAGGATCGCTGGGGATTGAGAAAACCCCAGACCTAGGGTTTACTCCTCTTTCAAGAAACAGATGAAGAGAGAAGAGAAGGTTTTATACCTGACTGTGATATCTCTCTTTGCTTCAATTGAAGGACACTCTCGAGCAGATTGTAGGATCATTGGAGATGGGGTATCTTCGCAATGGATCCTCGGATTGTAGTCTTATGGCAAGGTTGGCCTTCTTCTCATACTCTGGATCTGGAAAGGATGAAGAACAAGATAAGGATGTAAGAAACTCAAGGAAGAGACCTTTACATGGGATAGCTCCGGACTGCTCGAACTTTGAAGATGAGGGAAGAGTATGGAGGTGGCGGTGGAAGATGGAGTGGATTTAGGGTTTGACTGGTAGGGTGGTGGCTTGCAGATGAAAAGGACCTAGGGCTTGATATAGTGGGCGGTGGCTTGGAGAAGGAGATGACAGCCTTGAATGAAGTGGGAATAGGGTTTAGGAATTTGGGTGTTGATGGCTAGGATGATGAAAGGAAATTAGGGTTGGCGGCCAGGGATGAAAGCGGGGCAGGGTTTTGGTAACTTTGGAGATCTCTCACCTCCTCAAGGCTCCAATGGAACCCGGATTTACTTCCTCACGGAGCTCAACACTCAAAGAAGTGCGGAAGAAGAGAACACAAGGTTGCTCAACACAAGAAAAGATTTCATTTACTCATTTTCATCAAAAGATTACATAAGGGTCCAATATATAGACCTTGCAAGAGAAACAAAATTACACTACTTCCCATGTGGGACTAAACATTCATCCTAAGCATGAAAAACTTTTCCTTGACCGACCAGGCTTCTTTCCTTGGAGTGGGTGTCCTCAAATGCAAGGTGATGGCTTCATATGGCTGGTATGTGGGGCACCTCCTAGTTCTTCTCCTTAAGTCATGGGTTTTCCTTCCATGACTTGCTCTTTCTAGGAAGAAAATACTCATCTTCTAGTCTTTCTCCCCAAGACTAGGCTCCTTCCATTCATAGCCAGGTACTTTAGGCAGGTGTGGGAGCCTATCTTGAAGTCCTTTCCAAGAAAAATCCCCTGCTCCTTTAGCTTGGTTACTTTTGGCAGCTTGTGGGCGCCTTCCTTGACTTCTCCTAAGAAAATTTTCTTGCTCTCTTGGGCATGGGGACCAGGGACACTGGGATGAAATGTGGCACCAACTGGTCCTGGGAGTGTGGCTAGGAGTGTGGCGTCCACTTGCATTTGGCCTTGGAAGAAAAAAATGACGCCTTAGGGAATGGCGCCAACCAGGACTTGACTTGGACTTAGACTGAGTCAACATGACTCAACAAAATAAAATACAGACTCAAAGAAATAAAATAATCTGGTTGACCAGGTCAACCCTTATTACAAACCCTAATCTTCAGGCATGGTCATTCAGAGATCCAAATGGAACCCTGAAGTATTCTGCTGATTCTGGTGCCCGCACCAGACAAGGTGGATAGATGTAAGAGTACAAGAAAGAAACCAAAAATAATAACATCGGAACAAATACCGATGGTTATTTATAGGAGAAGAAAAGGTGTCAGATAGGCCTTCTCATCAGCCTTTGATCTGCCCAAACACAGATCAAATAAGACCCTTCACTAAGGAGTCTTATCTTGAAACACCATGTCCTTTTATGTGCCAACCGCCTAATTCAAGTCCCTTCAATTTATTATCTGACTTCTCCCTTTGCCACATGGAGTTTCTAGTTAAAATAAAGCCAAGGGACATGACTTATGAATGAGAAGTATCGGTGATTCAAAAGGACTTAAAGCAGAAGGACTTTGCTTACTTGAATTAGTGCCAAAGTAAAGAGACACGACTCTTCACTTTACACCAAATTCTCCATGCCATGTGACACCTTTGACCTAGTCAAAGTATATGAAATATGGGTGTCATATGAAAGGGTATTAAGTCTATTTTCCAACCATATAATCTATTTTTAGATTGGAGGTCAATTGGTCCTTGTGCACTCTTTTGAATGCAAAGGTGTCACTTAGGCACCAAGAGTCCCTTGCCTATTGGACTCTTGATATATGGCACATAAAATGTCCAAAAATTATTAGATAAAATTTGATAAATTCATCCCACTTTGGACTCAACCCAACTAGGTCTCCCATAAATTGGTTAGTCCATTTAGCAACTTTTCAGACCTAACTCAATTGGGTTAGGAGATTAGGTCAGCCTACATGTGCTAGTGTGCAATCTAGCTAACTAATTAGGATCCCTTGACCCTAATAAAATGTCAATTGAGGTCCTAGATTGACTCCCTAATGTGTGTGACCCTTTGGGTTCCACATCTAGCCAGTAGTAGGTTTAGGTTTGAGCTGATTCGATTCGATCGAACTTGATTGACCTAATTAGGTCAAATTGGCTTGCCTAATTGTCCAATTCGAATCACACATCGAAGTGACTCATGAAACCAATCCAATTGGTTCATGAAAACCCACAAGACAAGATTGACATCTAGCAATGTGTCATGCCTACCCAGAAGATAAGAAATTTGATGGAAATTATCAAAGTACCCTTCAGTAGTAAGTTATCGTGCAATTCAATCTTTCGATCTCCCATTATCCCGATTAAATGATAGGTATGGATATATATCAAACCCTAACACTTAATCATATCGAATCTCATCTCGATCATGAGGACTCAGCTGATGACTGATTAGAAGCCACTTCTAATCTCATCCCACTTTGCAAAGATTTCTTGAGTCGCTCATCAAAGAGATTACACGGGACAACATATCCTCTTACCAGGATTGATCGATTCCTTGTTGGTCCACTCACATCCTTTGTACACCTTCCACCATACCCAGAACATCCCGTACATATCGCAATGCCATGAATGAGTATGAACCAAAGTATGGCTTAGTGTGCACAAGGAACCATGGTGACCTCATGTCTGAAGATGACATGCACGACATCTACTCTGGGACTTATCTTTTGACAAGGAGTAAGACTTCCATAAGATAATCCTGGTGCAGATCAGTTCAGTGTATTCATAACCTAATGAACACCCTTATCCTTATATTAGTGTCTCTACACAAGTGGCTGTGAGACCAACCACCCTCATCAACTGAGCATACATAGGATAAGCTAGTCTTACTGGATTCATTAATCCCTGAATCGATGGTCCAATAACTAGGAACATTCTAGATTAGGGTTTATAGGAATAGGTCTCACAATTATTTTATTATAACCCTAATTCCATTGCCCTACTCTATGGGCATCATAATCAAAAACATGACACAGCAGTATATGATGAATCAAATGCCTTTACTATAAATAATGATGTCATACATGAGTTAGAAGTTTACAAAAAGGCCCATACAATGATTGGCTCTTAAGGCATTTTTCTATCAGGTCGACCGATGACAATAGGAAGATGGTGGCTAGGGTGGCGGGAAAATGATGGGTTGAGGCAGTGATCAAATGAAGAAGAAGAAAAGTGGTGCAGGGTGATGAAGGGCACTTCTCCTGGTCGGAAATGAGCTCCCGGTGTCTCCTTCGGTGTGTCTCTAGTAGTGGGTGATGACGGATGGTGTCTCTGACGGTTGGCAGCTCAAAATGGATCGGTAGTAATGGCTTTCTATGAGCTGGCTCATGTTTTATAGACCCAGCAATCAGTCCATGGTGGACCGACTGCTTTAACATGTATGCATTTATTTTAATAAACATCAAATTTGAATTCTAGGCTCGTTCAAACTTCGATTTAAGTGCTGTCTATACTGTTGTACTCCAAAAATCAAGCTCTTTCAATCTATGGACTCCTTTTTTACAAAATATTAATAAAAGTATTAATTTTTAATAAATTTAAAGTAATTAATATATATTTTAATGGTTAAATTGGGATAATTAATAGACTTATCACGTTATCCAACTTAATCATTACTAGTCCCTTAGCAATGTAATTAAAATAGAATCATGTGTCACTAAGATCTTCCTTTGCAAAATTAGATCTAAGCTTAAGGTTGAAAGAAGCTAGCTAGTGTCACTAAGTATTAAGTTTCTGAAGTAAATTTCATAATCAGAACTATTAGAAACTTTCTTAGAGTTCATCCAAAGATCTACGATTCTTGTATTTATGATAGCTAACTTAGCATTTCAATACTAGCTTGTAAAGAACAATGGTATCTTTTCTTATCACCTACTTTGGTTAATTTTTTATACATCCTCAAATTAAGCACATGAGCTGAGATAGCTTTCATACTGCCAATTTTTTTTAGTGATATCTTTACACTGCCCACTTTTTGATATGAACAACAATGCTTACTTAGATGAAGGTGCCCGATTACTTGATGGAAAACTAATATTTAGAACTTGCTTTTTTTTCTTTTTTTCTCTCTTTTTTTATCAAGCAGGTAGGTCTTTTCTCAAATTCAAGTTTCTCTCAATGGGACGTATATCAAAAAGGTTTTTCCTTATCCCTAACTTAATTCCCATTGTCCTCAATGGAATAAAGAAGAATAAAACAAGAAAAGATACCACTTGAGCAAGATATACCTCGTGTAATACTAGGAGTGACCGTGTAGAGCAGTCTCTTATTTCTAGAAATAAGAATCACTAAAATAGAGGTAAGAAAATAATAAAAATCTGGTTTGCCTCCAAAAAAATACTAAGTTTAACATCTTCATCCAGATATCATGGCCTACTTTGGTTCATATGGAATCATAACCTCCCCAACTTCTTTAGTAGTTTATTCCATGAATGGTTTTAGACATTGTTCATTAACTTTGAAGATAGCTCCATTACTTGAATTTTTAATTTCTATAACTCCATGTGAGAAGACTCCTTTCACTACGTATGGGCCAGTCCATCTAGATCTTAATTTTCTTTGACATTGGTGAAGCCTTGAATTATATAAGAGAACCTTTTGCCCACGAGTAAAAGATTTTCTAAAGATAGCTTCGTCATGGAAGGTTTTATCTCTCCTTATAAATTATGCATTCTGTTGCCCAGGTGGCTTCCCAAGAGGGGGGTGAATTGGAATTGAAAACTTTTTATAATTATGTTCACTTTTAAAATTCTTTTAGTGTTGTGGTGCAATAGAAAATGTGGAAGTACTAAAACAAACAAAGCACCATCACAAACACCAAGAAATAGAGTGGTTCGGAGCAACCGGCTCCTACGTCCACTACCCAAGCACCACTTGGGATTTCCACTATATTCCCTAAACCGGAATACAGTCAGATTATTTTACTAGGCTCACAATCCAAACCTATACACTTTGGTTTTATCGGGATCATCAAAGAAACCCTAACTCCCTTTGGTTTTAAACGGGATTACCAAAAAAAATGCAAACACTTAGTTTTAAACTGGGAAAACGAAGAACCCAACTTAGGTTTTACAAGGTTCACCTAAAAACCTTCAATCCTCTCTTAAGACAGCCCCTTGCTGTTCTTAGAGAGTAAACAAGGATAAATGAATGATAAAAATGCAACTATAACAAACCAAGTTTGTATAAGTGTTGTCGATGTAGATCAAGATGAAGTCAAGCTTTGAATGCTCTTCAATGCTCTTCAAGCTACTTCTTCCCTTCTTTAATGAGTGGATTCAATAATGGAGTAGAGTTGGTGAAACTTTGAATCCAACTTGAATGCTCTTAGAGGTAGGTAGTTGAGTGACTTGAAGGCTCTTTGATTCCTCAAGAAAATTCAACAATAAAGCTCTAATAAAATGTTTAATCCTTCAAAAATAATCTCCTTTATAGTTTTCCAAGAGATATGGCCATTGTAGGGCCTTGGAATTCATGAAATGGCTGTTGGAGATGAAGTGGAATTCAAATTTCAATTTCAGTAACTAGCCATTGGAGTGTAGAAAATGGCTCCACGAGTCAGCTCAAGTTCTAGGAGTCGGCTCGAAGTTTTGACAGCCAAAAATAATTTTCTGTGGGAGCCGGCTCTTCAGGCTAGAGTCGGCTCTTGCCTTCAGACACTTCAAAATCATGAATGCCTAGAGTCGACTCTTAGAGGCAGTGTCGGCTCGGATTCTCAGAACTTCAAAATACCTAGCTCTGGAAGAGTCAGCTCTTGTGGCAGGAGTTGGCTCGAGATCTCAGGCTTCAGAAAAATACTTTCTTCCATGAGTCAGCTCTTAGGATGGGAGTCGGCTCTTGATACAGAAATACTAAAACTTCCTCTGTGTTGTGCCGCCACGAGTCAGCTCTTAATCCAAGAGTCAGCTCTTGCAAATCTTCAAAAAATGCTTCAAGTTTCTCCAAAAAATCTTCAACATTGAATCAAAAAGAAGCTAATCTACATACCTTATAATTTTTACAATTTTTCAGCCCTTTTACAAGATTACAAGATTGATAAGTTTAGGGCTTTTACAAGTTCAAGCTCATAAATCTTTATACATAATTGAATTACCTTAAAATTAGTTTGAAAACCATTTTATACTTAAGGTAACCAATTTCCTACAAAACTTCTTAAATAATTGAAAAGAATTAGTATCAAATACATGCTCCAATATTTTGTGATCATCAAAATCATTCCAGGGATCAACAATCTCTCCCTTTTTGATGATGACAAAACACTGGGCATGATTAAAAATTAAAGCACTTTACAATTGTAGTATGTTCAAATTTGTGTGTGTTATCAACACAATGTATCAAATGTATCATATGTATAAAACTGAACACTATAAAGTATCATATGTATCGATACATTGAATTTTCCATATCAAATGAATAATGTGTATCGAAACATGGTGTATTGACATAGAATGTTTTAAGAGTATCAATATGTATCAAAATTTATGAAACTTTGAAGTAAAGCTCCCCCTTACTATTTGTAATATCATTCTTTCTAAATTTCATCAAAATTTTATGAATTATTCCAATTTTCATTTCAGCATTCATAGTTTCATAACAATTAACATCCATATATCGTTTTCATATATGCAATCTTCAAAGTAACATAACCTTTTCAAATTTTCAATAAAATTTGTAAATTAATCATTCATTAAACATTCATATGAGAGAATAAAATTTTCATGCACCTTCTCCCCCTTTTTGTCATCAACAAAAGGTATATGAGAGAATAATAGTTCAATGATAACAAGAATGGACATTCATTTATAAGATTAGTTCAATCATAATAAGAATGGACATGTATCATAAAAAGTGATTTGTATGTAGGAAGTAAGTCAGTCATAGCATATGTGATACTATACAGATGTGCCACGGCACGACAAAATAGTATCACACTAACCAAAATACAACAAGATAGAGTCCCAAAACATCAGAATAAAAAGCCTAAACATCAAAATGATGGGCTAGGATCATCACTATCAGGTTCTTCCTCATCAGAGGAGGAACCAACCTCTAGGATACCTGGACTAGGTTTGAACTTGGGGAACCTAGGGCGGAGATCCCTAATCCTAGTCCTAGAAGGAGTAGAAGTCATAGTCACTTTAGTTTTATCTTTAACTTTGACTTTGGACTCTGACGATATAACAATAGGTATAGGTCTAGCAGAGGGTGGATCAAAAGATAGTGCCAAGGTGCTGGTGGTCGAAAATATTTGGGTAGCCGGAGTCTGTCCAACATCAGCAGATCCAGTAGCCTTTACACCAACCTTGGCCTCAACATCAGCAGAAGGTACATCAGTGGAATGAGTCACTGGTGCCTGCTCTACATCAGTGCCAGTGCCAGTGCCAGGTGCTGTGGAAGTCGAAGGTGCATGCTGGCTGGCAGTAGAAAGCTATCATAGTATAGCCATAACATCATGAAAATCCTGCTGCATCTCGGACTGAAGTGAACTAATCCTCCTGTCAGTGTCAGTCCTGAGATAAGAAATCTCCTCCAAGACTCTCTGAAGTTTGTCATCAATATCATGTCTAGCAGTAGTAGGAGTCCTAACTGGTGAGTGAGGTATAGTAGGAGCTGTCTCGAATGGTCCAGCCTCATCAGTCTGTGCCTCAGTCTCCTGACCATGTCCCTGAGCAGCCTGTGCATCATCATCTAAATCCTCTGAATGAGCTACAGGAACACCTGATGTCTTCCTGATCCAATTTCCATCAACTTTAATAAATTCCTTTCTGGTCAGGGATTTCATAGTGTACCGTTGGTGTGCAGCAATAGACGACAGTCCTCTCTAGTAAGATCAATATGAGCATCCTGGAATAATAATGTAAATACCATCCCATAAGGCAAACAAGCTCGTGCCCTACATACTGCCTCCCTCATCTAAGAAATCATAATATATGGCAGGTTGAGGGGCTCCCCCTCAATCAGTCGCCTTATAAACATAAGGTCTCTCTCGCTGACCCAGTTGAATCTCCCCGTCTGAGGCAAGAAAATCCTGCTAATGATATTGTGCAACATCCTCATTTCCAATGAAAGCTGATTAGCACTCACATGTATAATGCCCTTCACATTAGTCCTTTCCAATATCAGTCTGAGGGTCTTTTGTTTTTCTTTTATAACCAAATAATGCTCTCCTTCCTTTGGTATATTCAGTAAACTTGAAAGCTTTTGCTCATTTACCTCTACGTGCTTCCCTTTTACTGTTCCTTCCAAATGAAAAGCTCCTAATGACATGTTCTCAAAAAATTGACGAACTAGATTTGGATAAGTTGGAACATTCAACAAGCAAAAGTCCTTCCAGCCTTGTTTTTCAAGCCAATCACCAATATGAAGTTGTTCTTGCTCCAGAAAGTTAAAATCTATACATCTACCCGGGGTTACTTGTCAATTTTTCATAGGAATTACTTGTCGGGGTGCTTCAAGCTCTTCTTCCTGCTCAATAGGTTGCTCTTCTTCCAGAATCGCAGTGTCTAACCGCCTCTTGGTCCTTCGTTCTTTCGCCACAGACCAAACTACCCTTCTTGCTTTCTTTGCTACAGCCTTGCGAGGTGCCATTATGCTAGGATTAAAGGATTGGAGGGATTTGAGAGGGTTTTTGGAATGTTTCCAAGAGTGGAGTGAGGAGTCGGCTAGGAGAGAACGGTCAAAACCTAAAAATACAGTGAATAGGAAACCTTGAAACCCTATTTAAAAAGCTTCGGCCCGACCTTCGAGTCGGCTCATCGAGCACCTAAATAACTCGAGTCGGCTCGAGAGAAAATCCAATCTAAAGGTTAAAATAGGTCAAATTTGGTTTCTAAAGGTTTCTTGAACCTAAAATAGGTTGTCCTATGCTCAAAAAAAAATTTAAAATTTATAGATAATTTTTCCTTAATTTTCAAAATTAGGTCAAATAGGTTTAAAATGGGTCACAGAGCCCTAATTCTCCTCTAATTTTCTCAAATCTATCTAGACTTAATGGTTTAGTAAAAATGTCCACTAGTTGATCTTTAGTAGGTACAAATTCAAGTTCCACACCATTGTTTAAAACATGATCATGAATAAAATGATGTCAAATTTCAATATGCTTAATTCATGAGTGCTGAATTGGATTTTTAGATAAATTAATAGTACTAGTATTATCACATTTAATAGAAATTTTAGATTGGACAACACCATAATCTTTTAGTTGTTGCTTGATCCACAACACTTGAGCACAACAGCTTCGAGCAGCTACATATTCTGCCTTAGCAGTAGATAGTGCTACAGAGTTCTATTTGCGACAGTGCCAAGAAATCAAGTTAACACCTAGAAATTAATAGGTGCTACTTGTGCTCTTTCTATTTATTTTACATCCTCCATAATCAGCATCAGAATATCTAATTAACTTCAATGATGTGTGCTTAGAATACCATTAGCCTAAATTACATGTACCTTTCAGATATTTAATAATTCTCTTAACAGCTATGATATGTGATTCTTTAGGATTAGATTGAAAACATGCACACATACAAACACTAAATAGTATATCAGGTCTACTAGCTGTAAAATAAAGTAATGAACCGATCACACCTCGGTACAACTTTTGATCAACATTTGTGCCATTTTCATCTTTATCCAGTCTACATGCAGGATTCATGGGTGTTCCACATACTTTGCTTGATTCCATACCAAATTTCTTGATTATTTCTTTGATATACTTGGTCTGGTTGATCAAGATACCTTCTTTAGTTTGTTTGATTTGAAGTCCAAGAAAGTAACTTAGCTCACCTATCAAGCTCATTTCGAATTCTCCCTGTATTAGCTTTGCAAAAACTTGACACAAAGATTCATTAGTAGATCTAAAGATAATGTCATTAACATATATTTGAACAACTAAAATATCATTATTCTTTCTTTAAATAAACAATATGGTGTCAACACTACCTCTTACAAATTTATTTGCAATTAAAAATTTACTTAGTCTATCATACCAGGCTCTAGGTGCCTGTTTCAGATCATATAAAGCTTTATTTAGTTTGAAAACATGATTTGGAGAAATATGATTGACAAAACCAGGAGGTTGCTCAACAAAAACTTCTTCAGATAAAAAATCATTCAAAAAAGCACTCTTTACATCCATTTGAAATAACTTGAAATTCATAAAACATGCATAAGCTAGTAGCAATCTAATGGCTTCTAATCTAGCTACTGGTGCATAAGTTTCATCATAATCTATTCCTTCTTCTTGATTATATCCTCGTGCAACCAGTCTAGCCTTATTTCTAATTACATTTCCATCTTCATCTAGTTTATTCTATAAACCCACTTAGTGCCTACAACAGGATGATCATTGGGTCTTTCTACTAGGGTCCAAATATTATTTTTCCTAAATTGGTTTAATTCATCATGCATTGCTAATATCCAATTAGGATCAGTTTTGGCTTCTTCTATATTATGTGGTTCTACATGTGCAACAAAAGCAATTAAATCATGTGCATCTCTATGTGCAGATCTAGTTTTAACACCTTGAGATAGGTCTCCTATAATTAATTCTTTAGGGTGTGATTGTACATACCTCTATTCTTTAGGTATATCATCATGCTTTTTACTCACTTCTTCCTCATGTGGTTCACTTGATTGTTTGTCTTTAAGGGTCAAGTCTTTCATTCCATGTTGTAAAGTACCTGCATCATCATCAGCAAAATCTTCCTTTCTCGAAGATGTAATGTCATATTCATTGAAAACAACATAAATAGATTCTTCAATGGTCAAAGTTCTTTTATTGAAAACTCGATAGGCTTTACTATTTACATAATATCCAAGAAAAATAGCCTCATCGGATTATGCATAAAATTTACCAAGATTGTCTTTTCCATTATTAAGAACAAAACATTTGCATCCGAAGACATGAAAATATTTAATATTTGGTTTTCTGTTATTCCAAAGCTCATAGGGGATTTTTCTGATAATAGGTCTAATCAAAACTCTATTTAAAATATAGCATGCGGTATTAACAGCTTCTACCCAAAAGTATTTTGGAAGATTTCCTTCACAAAGCATTGTTCTGGACATCTCTTCCAAAGTATGATTCTCTCTTTCTACAACACCATTTTGCTGTGGTGTTCTAGGTGCATAAAAGTTATGATCAATACCATGCTTTGTGCAAAAATGATCAAAATACTGATTTTCAAATTCGATACCATAATCACTGTGAATTGAAATGACAGAAACATTTTTTAAATTTGTAACTCTTTTGTAAAATTTTTGAATATATTAAAAGTATCATCTTTATGTGCAATAAACAAAATCCATGTATATCTTAAAAAATTATCTATAATCACAAGTCCATATTTCATACCACCTAGGCTGGTAGTCCTAGTAGGTCCAAATAAGTCCATGTGAAGTAGCTCTATGGGTCTAGTTATAAAAACAATGTTTTTGGATTTAAAACTCCCTTAACTTGTTTTCTTAATTGACAAGCATCACAAACATAATCAAAATTAACTTTAAACTTCGACAAACCTTTGACTAAATCCTTTGCAATAAGTTTAGCTATTGTGTCCATACTAGCATGACCAAGTCGTCTATGCTATAGTAAACTTGATTCCTTGCTCTTGTCATTCATTGCTATAAGACTTGTATTACTTGACATAGCTAGATCATTAAGATCTACCACATAAATGTTACCAAGTCTGTGTCTAATGAACTTAGTGCTAGAGTCAAGTGGATCAACTACTATACACATTGATGACTTGAAGAATATATTAAAACCAATGTCACATAGCTGACTAATACTCAAAAGATTTTGTTTTAACTTTTTTACAAGTAACACATTTTCAATAAATGTAGAAGGAGTAATTTTGATTTTACCAATATCGATTATCCTTCCTTTTCTATTGTCACCAAATGTTACCATTCCACCATCCTTTTGTTCTAGAGTGAAAAATTGATCAGCATCACCAGTCATGTGTCTTGAGCAGCCACTATCAAAATACCATCTTTTCTTTATACTTGTGGCTGCAAGACATTCCTGCAAAACAATCATTTAATAAATTTAGGTACCCAACCTTTCTTGGGTCCTTGCAAGTTAGTGAAAATGGTTTCTTTTGAAACCCAAACCTTCTTAATTTTCTTTTTGTCATTATATTTCAAATGACATTCAAAAGCTTTATGACCAATGTTATTACATGCACAGCATACAATCTTTGAATTTGAATAATAACCATGAGATGATGTAAATTTAGGTCTAACATGTTTTGAACTAATAAATTTAGGAGCATATGAGGTAGAAGCTAAAAATTTGTTTGAAATGGAGCTTTTATAACCAATTCTAAATTTATTATTTGTTTATTTTTGATCTTTTAAAATTAACTCAAGTTTGTTAGAACTTAGGGTTAATTTTTCAACTAACGGTTTCAATTTTTGAACTTCTTTCTTTAGGTCATCTTTTTCATTTTTCAAATCCTTATTTTTCTTAAAAAGCTCTTCTTTTTCAACTTGAACAATCTTAAGTCTTTCACAAACCAAATTTAATTCTCTTTGCAAGATTTTGTTTCTTTCACAAAATTCATTTTTATCTTTTTCAAATACATCACATTGATTTTTTAAATTTCTCATTTTTAAACCAGCTTTTTTGTATTCTATCAATATTTCACAAAAAGAATTATGCAATTCATCATAAGTAAATTCTAAATTAGGTTCAGAAGTATTTACCTCGTCCTCCAAATCCATAAAATAGATTTTTGCAATTTTGGTTGTCTCTTCATCCTCTCCAGTGGATGTAGTTTCATCACTATCACTCTAAGCAACTACCATTGCCTTCTTCTTCTTTTTAGAGAATATCTTTTTCTTCCCTTCAGGACAATCAGGATGGATGTGTCCAGGCTTCTTGCATCCGTCGCAGATAGGTACTTGATCTTTATCTTTATCTTTATCTTTTTCTTTATCTCTTTCTTTTTCTTTTCCAAAATCATCTTTTCTATAATATTTTCTCCATCTATTTGTTTTTTTTCTACCCATAAACCTTTTAAATTTTCTCATAACTAGGGCAATTTCATCATTTCCAAGATCATCATCATCTGATGAATCAGATTCTTCATTCTTATCTTCCTCAGTATCTTTAAATGCAATGGCCTTCTTTTTTTTTGTATCTTCCTCAGTCCTTTGTTGCATAGTCGATTCATGTATGATCAAAGATCCAAGTAGTTCATCCAAAGGCAGTGTATTTAGGTCCTTTGCTTCTTGAATTGCTGTTACGTTGGCTTCCCACTTATCTGGCAAAGATCTTAAAACATTTTGGACAAGATCAATATTAGAATAAGTTCTACCCAAACTCTTGAGATCATTTATGATATTAGTAAAATGAGTATACATTGCAGATATAGTCTCACTAGGATCCATCTTAAATAGATCATAATTATGCACAAGAAGATTAATTTTTGATGTTTTAACTTGAGAAGTTCCTTCGTGTATGATTTCTAATTTGTCCCAAATTTCTTTAGCAGAATTGCATGTTGAAATTCTGTTAAACTCATTTGGATCCAAAGCACAATACAATAAATTCATTGCTTTGGCATTCAATTCAGCTAATTTCATATCATTCTTGTCCCAATCCTCTTCTGGTTTGGAAACCTCTACATCATTAACTTTTATTGTGGGTGTGTGAGGTCCTTTCATGATAATTTTCCATAAGTGAAAGTCTACGTCTTGAATGTATATCTTCATTCTTGCCTTCCAATAAGTGTAATTAATTTTGATGAAAAGTGGTGGTCTATTTGTGGATTAACCTTCGGCCAATGAAGTTCTCATGGGATGTGCCATATGTCTTTACTCTAACTAACTTTCAGAGACTCTGCTCTGATACCACTTATTGCCTAAATGGCTTCCCAAGAGGGGGGTGAATTGGGATTGAAAACTTTTTACAATTATGTGCACTTTTAAAATTCTTTTAATGTTGTGGTGCAATAGAAAATATGGATGTAATAAAACAAACAAAGCACAATCACAAGCACCAAGAAATAGAGTGGTTCAGAGCAACCGGCTCCTACGTCCACTATCCAAGCACCACTTGGGATTTCCACTATATCTCCCAAACCAGAATATAGTCAGATTGTTTTACTAGGCTTACAATCCAAATTTATATACTTTGATTTTACCGGGATCACCAAATAAACCCTAACTCCCTTTGGTTTTAAATGGGATTACCAAAGAAAACCCAAACACTTGATTTTAAACTGGAAAATCAAGAACCCAACTTAGGTTTTACAAGGTTCACCTAAAAACCTTCAATCCTCTCTTAAGACATAGCCCCTTGCTGTTCTTAGAGAGTAAACAAGGATAATAAATGATAAAAATGCAACTACAACAAACCAAGTTTGTATAAGTGTTATCGATGTAGATCAAGAAGAAGTCAAGCCTTGAATGATCTTCAATGCTCTTCAAGCTGCTTCTTTCCTTCTTTAATGAGTGGATTCAATGATGGAGTAGAGTTGGTGAAACTTTGAATCCAACTTGAATGCTCTTAGAGGTAGGTAGTTGAGTAACTTGAAGGCTCTTTGATTCCTTAAGAAAATTCAACAATAAAGCTCTAATAAAATGTTTAATCCTTCAAAAATAATCCCCTTTATAGTTTTCTAAGAGATATAGCCGTTGTAGGGCCTTGGGATTCATGAAATGGTCATTGGAGATGAAATGGAATTCAAATTTCAACTTCAGCAACTAGCCATTGAAGTGCAGAAAATAGCTCCACGAGTCGGCTCGAGTTCCAGGAGTTGGCTTGAATTCTTAGATAGCCCAAAATAATTTTCTGTGGTAGCTAGCTCTTCAGGATAGAGTCGGCTCTTGCCTTCAGAAACTTCAAAATCATGAATGCCTAGAGTCGGCTCTTAGAGGCAGAGTCGGCTCGGATTCTCAGAACTTCAAAATACCTAACTCTGGAAGAGTCGGCTCTTGTGGTAGGAGTTGGCTCAAGATCTCAGGCTTCAGAAAAATACTTTCTTCCATGAGTTGGCTCTTAGGATGGGAGTCGGCTCTTGATACAGAAACACTGAAACTTCCTCTGTGCCGTGCCACTACGAGTCAGCTCTTAATCCAAGAGTCAGCTCTTGCAAATCTTTAAAAAATGCTTCAAGTTTCTTCAAAAAATCTTCAACATTGAATCAAAAAGAAGCTAATCTACATACCTTATAATTTTTACAATTTTTCAGCCCTTTTACAAGATTACAAGATTGATAAGTTTAGAACTTTTACAAGTTCAAGCTTATAAATCTTTATACATAATTGAATTACCTTAAAATTATTTTGAAAACCATTTTATACTTAAGGTAACCAATTTCCTGCAAAACTTCTTAAATAATTGAAAAGAATTAGTATCAAATACATGCTCCAATGTTTTGTGATCATCAAAATCATTCCAGGGGTCAACACATTCTTATATACTTCATTCTTGATTTCCTTAAGTTCATCCACCTATAATTTTCTTTGGCCTCTAGCTACGTCCAAATCCATATTCAATTATTTTATCGCCCATATTGCCCTATGTTCTAATTCTACCGGCATGTGACATGCCTTGCCAAACACAAGTCTATTGGAGACATTCCTAAATTGATCTTGAAGGTAGTGCGATATGCCCATAATGCATCCACTAGCTTCTCTAGGATTTGTTTGATTTGTCGATTAGAAACTTCTACTTACCCACTCATTTGCAAGTGATAGGGTATGTCCATCTTATGGGTGATGTTATACTTTCTCATCAGTGATGCAAAGGATTGGTTGCAGAAGTATATTTCATGGTCACTGATGATAGCCCATGGAATACCAAAACGGAATAGGATATGTTCCTTGAAGAATTTTACAACAATTTTGCTATCATTAGTTTTGCAAGATATTTCTTCTACCCACTTGGATACACAATCTATGGCTAGTAAAATATACACATTTCCATAAGATTTTGGAAACGGTCCCATGAAGTTAATTCCCCATACATCAAAAATCTTTACAATCAATATTGGATTCATAGACATCATATCTCTCTTTGTGATCTGGCCTATTTGCTGGCATCTAACATAACTTTTACAATATTTGTAAGCATCTTTGAATAGGTTAGGCTAGTAGAAACCATATTGGAGCACCTTTGTCATTATCTTTTTAGCTCTAAAATGATTACTACATGCTTGGTCATGGCAAAAGGATAAAATGTTTCTAACTTCTTGACTTGGAACACATCTTCTAATAATCAAGTCAGGACATTGTATAAATAGATATGGGTCATCCCAGATAAAATATTTTACTTGGAAGAAAAATTGATTTCTATCTAAGTGTTCTAGTGCATTCAAATCTGACCGGTGGCTAAGTAATTGACTATGTCAGTATACCATGGTTCCATGGTGGTGGACATAAGTTGTTCATCAGGAAAGGACTCATTGACCAGTAGTTCTTTAGTAGGTATGATCGCTAACCTAGATAAATGATTGGTCACTATATTTTTGGTACCCTTTTTATCTTTGATCTCTAGGTCAAGTTCTTATAAGAGTAGGATCCACCTAATTAAGCATGCCTTGGCATCCTTCTTTGAAAGAAGATACCTAATGGCAAAGTGATCAGTATAGATGACTACATGAGACCCCATTAAGTAAGACCTAAATTTTTTTAATAAAATATCATAGCTAAAAATTCTTTTTCAGTAGTAGAATATCTGAGTTGTGCATCATTCATGGTCTTGCTAGCATAGTAGACCACTAAAGGTAGCTTATCAATTCTTTGACCTAGGACCATTTATATGGCATGATCGAAAGTGTCACACATAAGCTTAAAAGATTGAGTCCATATATATAGATGAATGATTGGGGCTGAGGTTAATTCTCTCTTTAAGTATTCAATATGGCATGATCGAAAGTGTCACACATAAGCTTAAAAGATTGAGTCCATATATATGGATGAATGATTGGGGCTGAGGTTAATTCTCTCTTTAAGTATTCAAAGGACTTGAGACATTAGATGTGAAGTCAAATTTGACTTCTTTGGCTAATAGGTTAGTCAATGGTCGAGCCACTTTGCTAAAATTCTTGATAAATCTTTTATATAATCTAGCATATCCAAGGAATGATCTTATTTCTTTGATTGATTTAGGTAGAGAGTGATTTGTAATTAGATCTACCTTGGCCTTATCTACTTTTATTTTCCTGTTTAAAATCACGTGGCTAAGGACTATACTTTCTTTTACCATAAATTGACACTTTTTTCAGGTTAATACTAGATGCTTTTTCTTGCATCTTTCTAAGACCAGTCTAAGGTGATATAGTCATTCAGAAAAAGTAGACCCAAAAATAGAAAAGTCATCCATTAAAATCTCAAGGAACTGTTCTACCATATCAGAGAAAATATTAATCATGTACCATTAAAAAGGGATGGTGCATTGCACAAGCCAAAGGGCATATGTCTATAAGCGAAGGTTCCTTATGGATAGGTAAATGTTGTCTTCTCTTAATCCTCTGGGGCTATTGCAATTTGGTTATAACTAGAGTATCCATCTAGAAAATAATAAAAGTCATGCACTACTAATCGTTCTAGCATTTAGTCTATAAAGGGCAAAAGAAAGTGATCCTTCTTAGTGGTTGTATTTAATTTTTTGTAATCGATGTACACCCTCCATCCAGTTTGAATTTTTATTGGGACTAACTCATTGTTATCATTTTGGATCATAGTGACTCCTGACTTCTTGGGTACCACTTGCACAGGACTTATCCAAGAACTATTTGAAATAGGATAAATTATACCATTGTCAAGGAGTTTGATGATCTCTTTCTTTACTACTTCCTTCATGGCTAGGTTAAGTCTTCTTTGCGGGTCTCTTGTAAGCTTGGCTTCCTTCCCTAAATGGATTCTTTGTTGAATGATTGAGGGGTTAATCCCCTTTATATTAGTCATGGTCCATCTTAAAGCTTCTTTATTTTCTCTTAGAACTTTCAGTAGTTTTCCTTCTTGGAAGGAGTCTAGGTTAGCTGAAATAATCACAGGCATGGTTTCTGACAAATCTAGGTTTGCATATTTGAGGTGCTTAGGAAATGGTTTTAGTTCTAATTTGGGTGCTTCCTCCATTGATGGTCTGGGTAATGGTTTGGGTATTTTCTCTAGTAGTTCAATTGGAGGTTCCCATCTTGATTTTTCATCAATTGTAGCAACCTCATTAATTTACTCCCCATCTTGGTTCATAAAGATTTCTAGGTCAAGCTCTTCATCACTAAGGTCAATTGGATCATAAACCATATCTTAAATACAATTTAAGTCACTCGTTTGATGTATATTGGTAAGATTGAAAATATTAAGATTGATTGACATGTTTCTAAAGGAAAGTTTCATTAATCCATTTCAGTAATTAATTTAGGCATTGGCTGTGGCCAAATATGGTCTACCTAAAATGACTAGGATGTGGCTTTTTGGATTCATCACCGGTTTAGTTTCTAGAATCACAAAATCCACCAGGTAGATAAATTCACTAACTTTGATCAATACATCATCTACTATTCTCCTAGGTACTTTCAAAGAGCGATCTACTAGTTGTAGGGTCATTCCTATAGGCTTGAGTTCTCCCAACCCTAGTTGCTCGTATATTGAATATGGCAATATATTAACACTTGTTCCTAAGTCTAATAGAGCCATATTTATGAGGGTGTTCCCCATAATGCATGCAATAGTGGGTGACCCTGGATCTTTGTATTTCACTAGCATGTGGTTTGACAGGTAGAGCTCATATTAGCTGCTAGGAAGGCTCTCTTGGGCACATTGATGGTCTTCTTTTTGGTATATAGATCCTTAAAAAATTTTGCATAAGCTGGGACTTGTTGGATCATGTCCAGCAAGGGGATGTTCACTTTATTTTGCTTAAAGGCCTTCAAAATCTTATCGACTTGGACTATATTTTGGTTGTGCTTAAGTCTATTTGGGAATGGTACCACAACCTTGATTTTTGGTTAATCTACTTCCGGCATGGGTTTAGGTGGTGGGTTAGGCATTACATCAGACTTTGATGCATCAGGTGTTTCGGGTTGACCCTGCTTAATAAGTTATTCAGGTTGTGGGATCTTTAATTCTTCTTCTTCATATGTACCCACTTGGTTATCTATTTATTTTTCAGATCTTAATGTATGAATGGCATTTAGTTGGTTAATCTAGGCTCCTTGTTTTGATCCTTGGATGCTCAGGTTTCTAGGGTTAGCCTCAGGTTGACTCGGTAGTTTATCTCGTTCTCTTTCACTATAGTCATGGCTAACTGACCTACTTACATCTTTAAACGAGCTATATCCTGGGTATTAGCGGATAGCTATTGCCCTGTGTTTTGCATAAAGTTATTCAGGGTTGCATTATTGCTATTTATCATGGCATAGGTGTCAGCTTGGGATTTAGCTAGGGTTTCCAGGGCTTTATCTAGGGAACTAAACCTTTTTTCATTCTCATTGACTGGTGGGTTGTTTCCTGTAGGATGGTATCTTGGATTAGGTTGGTTGAAGTTGGGACCACTTACATTAAGACCTTGTGACCAGGAAAAGTTTGGATGGTTCCTCTATCATAGGTTGTAGGTTGGTGTATAAGGATTGTTGGTTATTCTTTGATAGGTTGCATGTACTTGTGCGCAACCATTTTTAGTTTGGATCATGAAGTGGGGGCACTCTTCTACTATATATCCTAGCTCATTGCATCCAGTGCATACAGGTGTGGACAGTTGGTTTACTTGATTTATCGGGGCTTGTCTCTTGAGTTCCAAGACTTCTATCCTATGAATCAGAGATGCCTTCTTAGCTTCTTAAACTATAGATGGAGAGATTTGGTGTATACCACCGCTTGATGGTGTGGGTTCAAATTTTCTAGTTCCCTCCCATTATAGGCTCTTTTTTGCTAAATCCTTTAGAAACTGTCAGGCTTCATTGGATAGTTTCTGCATAAAGTCACACCGACACATTGACTAAGCATGGTTCTGGAGTTTGGGTTTAGACCTTCATAGAATGTTTGGCATAACCTCCAAGTCTCTATCCCATGGTCTAGATATTGGCTCAACAGGTTGTTAAATCTATTTAGACACTTCCAGAAAGGCTCTCCCTTTAATTGATAAAATTAAGCAATTTCATTTCTTAATATGGTTGTTTTATGATGTAGGAAAAACTTTCTCAAGAATGCTTTAATGAAACCCTCGTAGGTTGAGATTGACTGAATAGGTAAACTATACAGCCACATTTTGGTATTTTTCTTGAGGACAAAGTTAATCGGCCTAAGTTTCATAACATCTTTTAAGAGTTCATGCATTCTCATAGTATCACATACTTTCTCAAATTCTCTAATAAAAATATGGGCATCATCAATTCCTGTGAATTTATGGAGCATGTTGATAATCTGATACTTAATCTCAAAGCAAGTAGCATTTGTTTGGGGTTGTCGAATGCATAATGGTTAGGCAGATCCAATTGGATAGCAGTAGTCTCTCAGGCTAAGGGGATTCCCTAATTCTTCCATGGTTAATTTTTCTTGGTCAAGGATAGGATTCAGATCTATTCTTACTAATCAACCAGACTCCCTTTTCCAAGTTGTAATTTTATTTTATTTTTTTTAAATTTGTTTATATTATATGGAGAGAGGGGGAGATGAAGAAGGAAGAGAAGTGGTCTAAAGATGAGAACCTAAGGAGTCCTAAATCTAAATATAATAGAGAAGAATATCTTAATTAGGTTAAAGTTTCTGTTAATACAAACAAGTTATCAAGTGATAGACTCTCTATCCTAAGGTTACCCTATGTTTAGACAGCTCCTAACTACCAAGGTTGCCTTCGATCCTTCGAAGTCAGATACTAACTAGCAACTAGCCAGGCAAGGATAAGGTCAGTAGGGGTCACCCATTGCTTTCCTTAGATATCAAATAAATTGGCCATGTCAGACAACGGAATCAATTAAAGAACCACCTTCCTTTAGGGCTACATCATCCTTGAACCCCTTTCCTAGATACTAGTTAACAAGTTAATTCTGAGCTAGTCCAACTCTCAGGCTTCCTTATCCTAGTGACCTCAAAAATCCTTTGGAGCCAATGTTTAATTGATTTTAAATTAAGGCTTGGGTTATGCAATATGCCAGGTGGTAATTTATGTGCTAAGGAAGAGTGATGAAATTTCTATCTTATATTGTTTAGGAGTTATAAATTTAAAGTATTTTATGTAAATGCAATGCAAATCAAATTAGGTATCTGGTAGGGACACCAGGATCAGACATAGATCACTGGATCTTATATGGTTTATTGATTAGGGTTTTAATTTTAGAATCTTAGTCATGTGTCACAATTTTGTAATCAATTAAGATCAAGTCATGTAATAAGTTGAGGTTAGTTGATTTTTCTCAACCCTCAACCCTAGTCAGTAGATCGAGTCCTGTATGAGTCTAGTACGAGTTCAATTTTGTACAAAAGAAGAGGTTACCCTATTTTGGAGTTCCATCAGGCCACATTCAGGAGTTAGAGGTCACTACATCAGCTTGTTGAATTTTGTGAGACACCCCAGGATCCATATGCTTTCTAGAAAACCCTGATTCCTTCCAGATGCCCTCCAGATGCTTAGATTTCCTTCCAGATACCAAGGTATATTCTCAGGCTAGGGCACCAATGAAGCCAGAGATCCATCTACACCCAGCCTAGGAGAAACCAAGCCCATATGCCAAGCCCAAGCCCTTAAGAAGCAAGATTCCATGGAATATTCTTATTAGGCCATCCCAGCTTCCAGGAGGCCCAATCCCATGCGCCATTCACCAATTGGGCCGACCCACTTGCTGCCTAGAAGCCCAACATGCCTCCCAAGGCATCCTTGAAGTGTTGAACAAGTCCAAGAGGTATCCTTAAGTGAGAAGGAGAAGACTAGTCTAACCTAGTTAGGATTTATGTTCCTAGTTGTTTTAAGATTTGTAATTATAACCTAGCTAGGAAAGGACTTGTAATCTAACTAGGAAAAGGCTTGTTAACCTAAGTGTAACCCTAGTTAAGAGAGGGCATGGGACTCTATAAATATCCCACCCCTCCCCCTCTTGTACTCACTTCTTTCATATGAATTAAATCTTTGTTGAAATCTTGGTTTAGAAACTTGTGTGCTTGTGTTGGTGTTGGAGTTTTTATGTTTCTTTGGTTACTTTGTGTGCCCTAATCATCCTTGTTGCCCTAGGATCCTTCCACGCCCTAGCTTGCTACCATCCAAGTCTTCACAAGCCCAAGAAGGATTGTCCTAGCTGCCGTCCAAGCCAAAGAGCATCATCCTACTTCTAGCTGCCAACTTCAAACTTCTACCCCGATTTCAATTAAACCTTAGTTTCTTTGCTTTTATTTATTTTTTTTTTGATTGACCCCTGATGCTTGTTAGATCCCTGAGGTGTTTCACCTCCCCCAAGGAGGCCTTCTTTGCCTCCAAGACCACCCCAAATCAGCCATCTAATCAAGGGAACCGAGCTTCATCATCCAGACTCCAATCAGAGTGCTGTGTGACCTCTTCATCGGAAGTCCGTCAATTCATTGATTGGTAACATCCTTCCCTTCTCTTAATCTCTGATTTGATGAAGAATAACTATTCTAAACTGGGAGTTTCTCAACTCTTGGGTCCTGGCTATTTCATTACCTTGCATGAGTTGTTAGCAATACGATGATTCTTTGCACTGCTTTTATTCCTGTTAGTTCTTATTTTATTTTAGAAATTTAGCCTACAAACCTAAATTCTAAAAATCATAAAAAAATTAGTTTACTATTTTGCATCTATCTTAGAGTCATTCCGCAAAATTTGGTATTATAGCAGATTTAGGATAGTTTTCATTTGCATTAGATTTACAAAACCCTAATTTCTGAATTTTTTGCATCCTGTCCACCACATTAGGTGTCTGTTTTGCATCTGATTTTGACTAGCTAAGAATTTTATTTTTTTGTGAGATTTTCATTAATTGTTCTCTGTCTTGTCCTATAATTTATCATAATTTTTAATTAATTTTATAGAAAATATAAATTACTAAAATTTGGCATATTAGAAATCCTAACAAAAATCCTGAGATTTCAGTAGTAATATGAGAACCCTAAGATTTGCATCATCATTTAATTTTTTTTTCCATAAAACTTGGTAGGTATCATCAGCACCATTAATCCTATATCCTAGAGTTTTTATGATTTTTTTATGCATCTATATCTATGTCAAAATCTGCATCATCTGAAACCCTAATTTCCTGAATTTCTGTACTTACTTGACCAAACCTAATCAATTTCCAAACCCCCAATCCCAAGCCAAACTTTGTTTGCTAACCCAAGTTAACTTGAATTTAATTTGTCACAGCATAAAATGATTAAAAAATATTTTATTTTCTGATTTTTTTAGATTGTATCGGGACCATTGAGTGCCATCATCTTTTAACCTAATCTTAAGGGCAATCACTATCTAACATCAGGGCAGGATTTCATCACATGTCCTGGGCCCAAAACAACCACCAACATTCTAACCCAATGCTAATTAAAATCAATTAGACCTAATTTTTCCTAGATGGCTAGGTGATACCAACAGGTCGGGTCCAAATTGTGCGGGCCAACTAGTGCATTTAATCCTATGGCTATTACTGAAATTTGGTGCCTAAGGCTGAGGGTCCAGAGTCAAACGACCTAAGTTGTGTTGTGGTTTTTAATTGGGTCCCTACGAAAGCAGGGGGGCCTCCCACACTCCCAACCTCTACTTGGCTAGAGGAAGGATTAGCAGCTGGGTTAAGTGTAAGCTGACCCATCCAGTTTTGGCTCTAGGTCTATGAAACCCTAGATTAAACTAACCCAATTATCATGCTTGGCTACACCATCTCATTCCACTTTGATTGATTGTTGCATGACCACTAGATTTGGAACCCAATACCAAAAGCCCAAACCCCAACCTAGTTCAACCATGGATTCCAATTTTGAGGCCATCATGAACCAGCTTGCCCAATTAACTACCCAACTAACCCAACCAATATCTAGACCCAAAATCAACTTACCTAAATGAACCAAACCAATACCCAATCCCAAACCCAGCTTACCCAAATTAATAACAAGCTTGACCAACTGATCTAATCAAGTAATCAAGCAATTCAAAGTTTTGACCAAGTAGGAGACCAATTAGGAACCCTAGGCAAGACCCATAGCATTGAACCCTTGCCCTGTAGACCCTAGGAACCCATAGTCCCTAGATATGAACCCAATAGTAACCCACTATCCCTCAATCTACCTGAACCCTATAAGATTAGTACCCCTAGCTGTGAGCCAAGAAGTATTGGTCCATTTTTTCTTAGTCAATCCCCTCTTACCACCGCACTGGTTCAGAAAGTTGACATTGAAAAGGAAGTATATGAAGTTGACATGAGCTTAGTGGAGGAGTATAAGGAGGAAGAAGAGGAGTTCCCCATAGAAGACTTAGAGTTAGTTGAATCAATAGATACCCAGGTAGAAGCCAACCTAGAATCAGTTGACCCTGACCACACCCACATAGTAGTCAACCCAGAGTTAGATGGCCCAGATCACACCCAGGCAATAATGGAAGAAAAGTTAGAGGAAGGGAACCCAGATCATATTATTAGAGCACCACCTGAGGAAACTTTAGAAGAGGACCCAATTGTAGAGCACAGTCCTAAATTTCTTGAACCAGATGATTTTATTAAGGATTTGGCTTATCAGTCCCTTAGAAAGAATCCCATCCTGTAGTTCCCATTAACGATCTCTTCCCTGAGATTAGTGATTCATTCTTCCATACTATAAACCCTGTAGGTACCTATCAACCCCATAAGGTCAACCTTATTAGTTTAGGATTAATCCCATACACCCCTTCTTGCATCCTACTCTACCCGATTAACCCTGAACCCTTTTTGTACTTCCTACCCTATCCGACTAACCCCGAGTCCACTTCTTTTTTCCTACCTTTTTCTAAAACTTTTCATGATTTTCTAACCCTTAGATTGCATTTTATAGGGGTAATCAAATTGCATTCATTCATTGCATAGGTTAGATTTGCATCATATTTCTGGCATACCCTATGGCACCTCGTAGGAGTACATAGTAAATTTTCATATGCATGCCATGCTAGGGTCAAACCTAAAGAGTCTAAAGTGTGTTAGGTTAGACCCAAAGAAGAGTCCAATAAGTTTCTTTCAATAAGGAAGCCTGGTCGAGTCTTTTAGGTATTAGTTTAGAGTCCAATAAATTTACAACCCTGATTCATTTGTCCACACATACACTCTGCACAGCATTTGCATTTGGAAATTAGTCAAAAGCTGAACCTAAGTAATGAATTAAATAAAAACTTGGCTAATTTTCAAAGGAACGATAAAGAATTTTATGCAGAGGAATATGTGATGATAAAGGACTTTTCTGTTCACAAAGCTAGCCCATCCAAAATAATGAATAGTGGTGGACCCAATTCCTATGTTCTTGAGATTTCACCTAATTTAGGTATTATCTTCACCTTCATCATCTCAAATCTTATAGAGTCTAGGGAGCCAGTAGTGATACCTAGCGAGCACCTTGTGCCACTCCCTTTCTTTGTGAGCGAACCCACCCCAGAGCGACCACATACAATTTGGCCTTTTGGTGAGGAAAAGATTGAGAGAACTCTGGACGATCAAACTACCAGTACCTAGAATAGAGACTGTCAGTGGTATTTGGTCCGGTGGCAAGGTTGGCCAGAATTTGAGGATTTGTAGAATGCTGGTGTGGATTTGCAACGCCTTAACCCTGAGAGAATTGGTGGGGACACCAGGATCAAACACAGATCACTGGATCTCATATAGTTTATTGATTAGGGTTTTAATTTTAGAACCTTAGTCATGTATCATAATTTTGTAATCAATTAAGATTGAGTCCTGTAATAAGTTGAGGTTAGTTGATTTGTCTCAACCCTCAACCCTAGTCAGTATATCGAGTCCTGTACTCATGTTATGAGTCCAGTACGAGTTCAATTTTGTACAAGAAAAGATGTTACCCTATTTTGGAGTTCCACCAGGATATATACAAGAGTTAGAGGCCACTACATCATCTTGTTGAATTTTGTGAGACACCCTATGATCCATATGCTTTCTAGAAACCCTGATTCCTTCCACATGCCCTCCAAATACCCAAATTCCCTTCCATATGCTAGAGTATATTTCCATGCCAGGGCACCCATGAAGCCAGAGGTCCATCTATGCCCAGCCTAGGATAAACCAAGCCCAGGTGTCAAGCCCAAGCCCTTAAGAAGCAAGATTCCATGGAATATTTCTATCAGGCCACCCTAGCTTCCAGGAGGCCCAAGCCCATGTGCCATTCACCAATTGGGCTGACTCACTTGCTGCCTAGAAGCCCAACATGCCTTTCAAGGCATCTTTGAAGTGTTGACCAAGTCAAATAGGTGTCCTTAAGTGAGAAGTAGAAGACTAGTCTAACCTAGTTAGGATTTATGTTCCTAGTTATTTTAAGATTTGTAATTCTAACCTAGCTAGGAAAGGACTTGTAATCTAACTAGGAAAAGGCTTGTTAACCTATGTGTAACCCTAGTTAAGATAGGGCATGGGACTCTATAAATACCCCACCCCTCCCCCTCTTGTACTCACTTCTTTCATATGAATTAAATCTTTGCTAAAATTTTGGTTTAGAAGCTTGTGTGCTTATGTTGGTGTTGGAATTTTTATGTTTCTTTGGTTACTTTGTGTGCCCTAATCATCCTTGCTACCCTAGCATCCTTCCACGCCCTAGCTTGCTGCCTTCTAAGTCTTCACATGCCCAAGAAGGAGTGCCCTAGCTACCGTCCAAGCTAAAGAGCATCATCCTACTTCTAGTCGCCAGCTTCAAACTTCTACCCCAATTTCAATTAAACCCTAGTTTCTTTTCTTTTATTTATTTGCTGTTTGATTGACCCTTGACACTTGCAAGATCCCCGAGGTGTTTCCCTCCCCCAAGGAGGCCTTTTTTGCCTCCAGGATCGCCCTAAATCAGCCATCTAATCAAGAGAACCAAGCTTCATCATGTAGACTCCAGTCAGAATGCTGTGTGACCTCTTCATTGGAAGTTCGTCAATTCACTGATTGGTAACATCCTTCCCTTCTCTTAATCTTTGATTTGATGAAGAAAAAATTAATTAGATTAAGAGTGGATTTGTGCAGAGCATGAAAGTAATCTTTTTTATGTTAAAAAAAAAATAGGTAATTTAATAATTAAAGTGACTAAAAAAAGTAATAAACTAAAAGAGGGCAATAACTATATAATTTTAATTTTAATTTTTTTTTTTTTTCAAGAAATAATCATGCCTGGATCTTCGGTAGTGGTGCCAAAATTTGATCGCTATTATAGGTGATCAAAAATAAAACCTATCTACTATTATAGCTAGCAGTGAGTCAAGATCGTATCCTTAGAGATTAAGAATAATTATTTCATAAAAAAATATATATTTATAGAGGATTAGATTGAAAGGAGTAGTTATTAAAATATAATAACTAATTAATCAATTACATCTAGATAATAAGAGAAGTAACTTAAGAATCTGAATCCATCATGTAAATAAGTTTTATCTTCTTTTCTTTATATTACAATATCAATAATTCTTGTAAATTTAATGTTAGAATAATTTATCTCTTCTTGGACACAGACCGTATCCGGAGATCATGACATGTCTACTTAGAGTATAAACTATCTAATTGATTTACAAGGTTTGGGATCTAATTTGCCATGCTACGATCTACTTCTCTTAGTTAAGTACCATATCCTGTGATCACGGCATATCGATAGAGGGTGTAGGCCATGTATTCCTGATCAAATAATCGATCAGAAAAATAACTCAAAAGATAGAGAAAAGAAGAACATTTTTTTATTACATAGAAATCAAGTATAGAAAGAAAGAAAAAACCTGGTTATAGGCTTCATCTTCATCCCAGGTTGAAGGAGTCTAGCCATGCATCACTGTTGCTAGCATCCCCTCCATAATTTCCTTCTTTCCCAAGCCTAATATAATGATCTAAATAAGAGCAAGAAAATAAATTAGTATAAGAATTTATGTAGAAATTGATGCCTGGACTACTGCTTGGGTCCTCCTTTTATAGAGCTTATCCAAGGCTTTTTCCTGATCAAATTTGGGTCAATCAGACTTAAGATTGGTTAGATATCGTAAAAAAATTTCTCAACCATCCATTCTACATCATAGACCTTGGATCATGCTAAGAATTGTGCAAAACAACTCTTCTTCCTTCTTGGATGAACAGAGTCCAATTTGGACTCTGCTGAGTCTTGGATCACCCTCTCCCACTAGGATTTGGAGAGCTTCTTCAATGTGGTGGCATGAGGTGGTGGCATGCAGTGACGATGGGTGGCGAATGGTGACGATGGTTGGCACAGTGGCCTGTGGCATTGATTTTGAGTAACAATGTAGATGGTCGATTGCAGGGATTTTGGGTGGGTTGACGAGAAGATGGCCGGTGGTGTTTGGATGGTGGTCGGTCGGTGACAACAGGCGGATGGTAGCTAGGGTAGCAGGAAAATGATGGGTTGAGGTGGTGATTGAATGAAGAAGAAGAAAAGTGGTCGAGGGGGGTGATGGGCATTTCTCCTAGTCGAAAACAAGCTCTTGGCGACTCCTTTAGCATGTCTCTGGTAGTGGGCAGTGACAGATAGCATCTCTGACTGTTGGTGACTCAAAATGGTGAAGATGGTCCACGGACAGGGTCTATGGACTGGCAACATTGGTTGCCTATGAGCCAACTCACATTTTGTAGATCCAGTAGCCAGTCCATGATGGACCGATTATTTTAAAATGCATGCATTTATTTTAATAAACTTCAAATTTAAATTTTGGGCTTCTTCAAACTTTGATTTTAATATTGTCTATACCGTTGGACTCTAAAAATCAAGCTCTTTCAATCTATAGCATACTTTTTTATAAAATATTAATAAAAAGTATCAACTTTTAATAAATCTAAAGTAATTAATATTTATTTTATTTGTTAAATTGGAATAATTAATATACTTATTAGTGAACAATTGGTTTAGTTGCTTAAAGGAGTGTACCGATCTTGGCTTTAAGCTAAAGTATTATACCAAGCCACTCCCTTTAGAGTGGAGGGGAAGGCTCAACAGAGAATGGGATCAGGAGCTCCATGGATGAGAATTGTTACTCTAAAGCTTGCTAAACGGCTGTTGGGATTTGTGGTTCCATCATAATTTTTAAGTTACGAGATTTTGAGATGCATGGGAAGTAGTGCCTGCATGATCTTATCATCAAATGGTGTCTTGTTGCAGACCCCATTATTTTGTGCTGAAGGAAGATTGTGAATTGCCTCAATTTGATGATCCATCTCTTTAAACCTCTGATTGATTTTAAGGTCCCAATCAGCCAAAGCTTTCAATTACTACAGAGATCGATAGTTAGGAGTAGAATTGTGCTCTTATTGGAGACTCTTAGGGCATGGTCTTCTAGCCCCTAGGCTCCAAGGATGGTGGGTGGTCCTCGTGAGGCCCTTCACGGGGACCTGCGATTGCTCCAGTGGTGGAGGTGTCGCTCCGGCTACTAGAATTGTGTCACTGGTTGTGGCATAGGTGTAGGTAACACCGGAGGTTGGGAAGCCGTGGGTGGCATGGCTGGTGGAAGCGAAATCACTAGAGGTGGTGCAGGGATGACCTGGATGGCTTCGATGGAGGTTGCTAGGTTCTGGACTTGCACAACAAGTGAGTTGAACTGGTCCACACCTACTATCCTACTTGTGGTGGTGGTGAGGTCCCTATTAGCATAGGGTGAGGTGGATTATTTGCCTTGCTTTAGCCCCCTTTCTGTCGGCTGAGAGGCTATGATGTTGGTGCAGTGAAAGACAATCTTTTTGGGGAGCATAGCCTTCCCTTCTCCTGAGTTACACTCCTTACAAATATCAATGCCTTTCCTCTAATTTATTGGTGCCAAAATTCATCAAGCACCAGAAGGTGAGCTGAAGATGCTGGAGATGTGATGCAGAACGAAAGCTCTGATACCAAAAATGATGCAGAACGAAAGAAGACTATGCGATGTGGAAGTGAATTAAGATTAAATTTTTTTTTTTAATACTTTCAGAAGTCGGCTTTGACTCAAAGGAAAGTTAAACTAAATTGAAAGAAACTATGTAATAATTGAAAGCACAATTTAAAGAAACTAGATTATCAGAGTAGTTCAGAAGTAAAGGATCGCTGGGGGTTGAGAAACTCCCAGACCTAGGGTTTCGCTCTGAACTTTCAACAGGACAGAAGTAAAGAGAAGAGAAGGGTTATGGACCAGACAGTGATCTTCACAGAGTTTAGTGGAAGGACTCTCTTGAGCAGATTGTTGGATCCTCGGATTCGGATATCTTCACAATGGATCCTCCAATACTGGTCCTTTGGCAGAGTTGGCTTCTCCTGAACTCAAGATCTGGGAAAGAAGAAGAACAAGTTATGGAACTAGATACTCAAGGAAGGATTTACCAGAGAGAAGAACTTGAAAGTTGATGTTGATGAAATTCTGATTCTCCTGGATGCTGATCTGACTTCCTCTGGAATTTGCTCTGTATTCGAAGTAGCCGAACTGGACCTGGATGCTGGTGGTCGGCCTCTACTTGGAAGAGAGGGGCCGTGAGAAGATGGGGTAGGTTAGGGTTTGGTGGAATGAAGTAGATGATGGGCGGCTAGGGTTTGGAAGTGAAGTGGCTAACCTAGGGTTTTGGGGTTGGAGATCTCACACCTCCTCAAGGTTCCTAAGGAACCCGGATTTACTCCCTCATGGAGCTCAACACCTGAATACAAGTATGGAAGAGAGAAACACAAAGTTGCTCACACAGAAATTGATTTCATTCATCATTGTCCTTTAAAACTTACAAGAGGGGTTTATTTTATAGATCTTTACAAGAGGTCACGGTTTTACATCTTCCCATGTTGGACTAATAGGATGGATCCTCAAATTAGGCTTGTAGAATCAAATCCTTCTCATATGGCCGGCCAAGAGCTTCCATAAGTGTTGATTGGCGGCTCCAAATGGTAAGTAGGTGGCACCTCCTAGCCTTGCTCTTCAAGAAAATTTTTTTTTCCTTCTATGCTTGGTTTTATTTGGAAGTATTTGGGCGCCTCCTAGTTTTGCTCCCCAAGTTTTGGCTTCTTCCTTTCATGGCTCAACTCTTTTGGGCACCTCCTTTTCTTTCTCCCCAAGTCATGGCTCTTCCTAACTTTGCTTTGGTCTTTTTAGGCATGGATTGGGCGCCCCCTTGAAGTGCTCCCCAAGAAATGCCTCTTTCCTCTTTTAGCTTGGCCTTTTAAGGTATATATGGGGCGCCTCCTTGATTTTGGCTTCAAGAAAAATTCTTGCTCCCTTGGGTGTGGGGACCAAGACACTGGGATGGAGATGTGGCGCCCCCTGGACTCTGGCATGTGGCTGGGAGTGTGGCACCCTCTTACTTGAGCCTGGGAGAAAAATGTGGCACCCTGGACCTTGACTTGAAAAAGGTGGCACCAACCTGGAGAATACCTAGGCCACTACTAGGACTTGTACTGAGTCATCATGACTCAACAAAATTTAAATTACAGACTCAAGACTAGAATTGAGTTGACCAAGTCAACCCTTATTAAAAAACCAGAAAACCCTAATTCTTCGGGTAAGGTCAATTAGAGATCCAGATGGAGCCCTGAAGTCTTCTTCTGAGTCTGGTGCCCGCACCAATTCTCTCGGGGTGGGAGGAACTCGACCCTGTCGAGTATGGATCAAGTTGGCTCTGGTATCTCTCCAAGAGGTCTGGGTCCAATTCTTGTAATTCTTCTCAGGAGATCCAAGAGTCATCAGAATCTGGCCTTCCTTGCCAGCGGACCAGGTATCTTTGGTATCCTCGATTATGAGTAGAGATAACCTGATCATCCAGGATCTTTTCAATCTACTCTTTCCTCACAGGCCAGTTTGTTGGTGGACACATAGGGTCGGGATCACTCTCAATAACAGGATTAGGTTTCAAAGGCTTACTAGGAATCACAGCTGACTCCCTATACTCTACTGAGTCTGTAATGTTGAAAGTAGAGCTATTGCCTAGTTCTGGAGGCAACTCGAGCACATAGGCATTGGATCCTACTCTCTTCACTACTCTAAATGGTCCAGCTTTTTTTGCATATAACTTTCTAACGATTCCAGGAAAAAACCACTCAGGCCTTAACCTAATCATTCATAGTCTCTCTCAATAAAAGTTTTGACTTGTCTTTGAGAATCAGCCAACTCCTTATAAGTTTCATTACTTAAAGTTATTTTGGCATGAATTTCTTTATGCAAGTCCTTTACATGCTATGCAAGTGCATCAAGAGACTTGTGTGTGTGGGCTAATAGTGAAATCAGATCAAGTGGTGTGTAAGGCTTGTATCCATGAACAATTTCAAAGGGACTCTAGCCTATAGACCTATTGATCAAAACATTGAATGCAATCTCAGCCCTGGACAAAATACAAATCCCAATTCCTGGTGCTCTCAATCAAACCAAAATCTGAGTCAATATCCTAAACTCGACTGACGACGCATTCCTAAAGAATGGACTTTATTTAAAGGAACCCTAGGTCTAAACCTAACAAACTAAGGCTCTCTAGGTTTGACCTTGGGTCGGAGGATGGCATGCAGAGCATGAAAACTTATCATGGGTGCCTAGTAGGTGCCATAAGGTCTTCCAGAAGTAGGTGGCAAACCTAATAGGTTCTAAGGAGTCTTGCAACCTAGAAATCTCAGTAAAGTGTAATCCCATAGCTCTAGAAACATGAAGAAGATTCAGGGAAGGGTAGGAAATAAGAATCAGAGTTTTGAGGTGGCTTATAGGAAACAAGAAACATACCTTGGTTATTCAGGACGACCTTAAAATGAGGACATTGTTCTATAGGTGCACTCATCCAAACCTCAGGATTTGCTCTAGGAGGGTCTACAAGTGCAAGTTCTAGGGTAGGCTGGGTGCTCCTAGAAGGTGGAAGGTTATCAGGAAGGTCTTTGGAATGTTTATCTAGAAAGTCTTCTAAGCTACTGTCTTTTTCTTGTTCTTGGACCTTCTCAATGCGCAATTCTTGTGAACCCCTTCCTTCTTCACACTTCTCTACCAGATTTGACTCGGGGGTGTCTTCTTTGGATTCCTCAATGAGTTCAGGGGTATTCTCACTTAAACTCTCATTGGGAGCAATTTTCTCTTCCTGAACTTCCTCAAAAGGGTCTTCACTTAGGGTTAGCTCCTGAATTCCTTGAGTGGCAGGGGTCCCCTCAATAACCCCATCAGGTAGGAGTTGGTTAATTGAATTATCGGGAGAGATATCCTCAAATTCTTCTTCTTCATATTCATCTATCAAACTTATGTCAAGCTCATATATTTCTTCCTCAATCTCACTGAAAGGTTCTAATCTATTCTCCTTTGATTCTTCTTTATGTACGGCTCTGGTCAGGTCAACTAATTTTGGGATGGCCATGCCTAACTCCTTCTCAGTGTTATCCTTCTAGTCAAGAGGTGACACAAGTGGGAATTGACAAACAAAAGTCTGGTTCACTACGGGTGTCAGATCAATCGGAACTTGACTCAAGTTGGTAGAGGTTGGCTTTAAGTCCAAAGTACTTGATTGGTTATATCTTAAAAACCACTCATAGTCTTGGGCTTCTTGGTAGGCTCGGTCTAACTTATTGGTCTTTTCAAGGCATAGCTTCCTATAAATGTCTGGGTGTAACCCAACCCTAAACCTCGATGTGATCTGAGCTTCGGTCTCAACGGTATTGTATTTCATGTCATACCACTGGAAGTCCTCGATATATTTAGACACATGCCTATTACCTTGTCGTAATTGGTATCATTGGTCTAAAAGTCTTTTCTCATAGGATCTACCTAGGTACCTATTTCTCAACTTACTTCTCATATCTCTCCAAGTATATATTTCCTCTTTTCTTTGATAACACTCACGCTCAATAGCATACCAATGCGACCTAGCATGTTTGGTGAACTTGGTTTTGGCCAACCTAACTTGTCCTAATTCCGATATGTTAGTGCACTCAAAATACCAATCCATTTGTTCTTCCCGCTTAATGTATGTCTCTTGTCTTCCATCAAAAGTTGGTGCATAAGGTTCGGTGTTCCTAACGGGTCCCTTTTCTGAGTCAACCAAGTATGGATATAGGCTCCTAGGGTTATGCTCGGGATCATGGTATAAGGTCCTCCTAGGCTCCTGGCATGGGTGAGGTTGGGGCCTATTAAATTTTGGATCAGGGGTCCAATTTTGATGTCTACTTTTCTCAAGTCCCTAGGCTCGGTCTCTAAACTGGGCAAAACCCTCATTCATATCCTGACTCAATTTGGTCATACATTCGGTAAGAGTTCTAATCATGGCCTCTAAATCAGGTTGGGTTTGACCAGGTTGGTAGGGTACTCCGTTCCGGGTGGACATGATGATGCAAGCAAGCACACCAAATGAGACTCGACTGAAATGACTACGGGCTAACTAGACCTAGAGCCCAAACTAGATGCCCAATCAGAGTGGCAAGCTAGCCTGTAGTAACTCGGGACTCAGCCAGGCAGGTGTAAGGGGAGTGTTAGGTCCCTAATTGCCAATCCTAGACACCAATCAGTGATTGGCCAGGTAGGCGGACCAGCACACAAGCCCTTCGGGATAGAATCCCTGAACCACCATTCTAGATACTGAGTACAAAGCACACACAGAGTAACAAGACAAACTAAATCAACACTAGCCTAGACCCGACTAGTTGGTGTCCCTAGCCCACTAGGGCAAATTAGGTCTAATTAATTTTAAGATTAAGGCTTAGGTTCGAATGTACAGGAGGTGGTTTTGGGCTAAGGAGAGGGTCTCAATCCTCCCCTTATGTTGCAACTTCGGTGCCCTTAAGATAGATTCAACTTATGCACACTCAAATAAAAACAGCTTGCAGAAAATAAAAAAAAACAGAACAGCAGTAAAATTAATCTCAGAAAATCTACATAAATTAATAAATTATGAAAATTTTATGTAAATTACTTTCAATTATACTGGTTCCAGAAAAATAAGAATTACTTAATTTGGATTTTTTTTATAGGGAAAAATAATTCGGATAACAGGATAGTTATCGATAGAAAATAGAACGTGTGTCCCTTTTACAATCCCTACCTAGGAGTTATAACCCAGCGGCACCCCTACACGCCCTAGGAACCCCCGTGGAATGGGAGGAGGAGGCTTGCGTCTCGCTTGTTCCTAGGACCGGAAGGCCAGGGGAGTCTACTCCAGGCAGCAAAAGTAAAAAGGAACGAAAAAATAATCAAACAAGCAAGAACCCTAGACAGGGCTCTGATACCAAAATGATGCAGAACGAAAGCTCTGATACCAAAAATGATGCAGAACGAAAGAAGACAATGTGATGCGGAAGTGAATTAAGATTATTATTATTTTTTTTTTTAATACTTTCAGAAGTCGGCTTTGACTCAAAGGAAAGTTAAACTAAATTGAAAGAAACTATGTAATAATTGAAAGTACAATTTAAAGAAACTAGATTATCAGAGTAGTTCAGAAGTAAAGGATCGCTGGGGGTTGAGAAACTCCCAGACCTAGGGTTTCGCTCTGAACTTTCAACAGGACAGAAGTAAAGAGAAGAGAAGGGTTATGGACCAGACAGTGATCTTCACAGAGTTTAGTGGAAGGACTCTCTTGAGCAGATTGTTGGATCCTCGAATTCGGATATCTTCGTAATGGATCCTCCAATACTGGTCCTTTGACAGAGTTGGCTTCTCCTGAACTTAAGATCTGGGAAAGAAGAAGAACAAGTTATGGAACCAGATACTCAAGGAAGGATTTACCAGAGAGAAGAACTTGAAAGTTGATGTTGATGAAATTCTGATTCTCCTGGATGCTGATCTGACTTCCTCTGGAATTTGCTCTGTATTCGAAGTAGCCGAACTGGACTTGGATGCTGGTGGTCGGCCTCTACTTGGAAGAGAGGGGCCATGAGAAGATGGGTTAGGTTAGGGTTTGGTGGAATGAAGTAGATGATGGGCGGCTAGGATTTGGAAGTGAAGTGGTTAACCTAGGGTTTTGGGGTTGGAGATCTCACACTTCCTCAAGGTTCCTAAGGAACCCGGATTTACTCCCTCACGGAGCTCAACACCTGAATACAAGTGCGGAAGAGAGAAACACAAAGTTGCTCATACAGAAATTGATTTCATTCATCATTGTCCTTTAAAACTTACAAGAGGGGTTTATTTTATAGATCTTTACAAGAGGTCAGGGTTTTACATCTTCCCATGTTGGACTAATAAGATGGATCCTCAAATTAGGCTTGTAGAATCAAATCCTTCTCATATGGCCGGCCAAGAGCTTCCATAAGTGTTGATTGGCGGCTCCAAATGGTAAGTAGGTGGCGCCTCCTAGCCTTGCTCTTCAAGAAGAATTTTTTTTCCTTCCATGCTTGGTTTTATTTGGAAGTATTTGGGCGCCTCCTAGTTTTGCTCCCCAAGTTTTGGCTTATTCCTTTCATGGCACAACTCTTTTGGACACCTCCTTTTCTTTCTCCCCAAGTCATGGCTCTTCCCAACTTTGCTTTGGTCTTTTTAGGAATGGATTGGGTGCCCCCTTGAAGTGCTCCCCAAGAAATGCCTCTTTCCTCCTTTAGCTTGGCCTTTTAAGGTATATATGGGGCACCTCCTTGATTTTGGCTTCAAGAAAAAATCTTGCTCCCTTGGGTGTGGGGACCAAGACACTGGGATGGAGATGTGGCACCCCCTGGACTTTGGCGTGTGGCTGGGAGTGTGGCGCCCACTTACTTCAGCCTGGGAGAAAAATGTGGCACCCTGGACCTTGACTTGAAAAAGGTGGCACCGACCTGGAGAAGACCTAGGCCACTACTAGGACTTGTACTGAGTCAACATGACTCAACAAAATTTAAATTACAGACTCAAGACTAAAATTGAGTTGACCAAGTCAACCCTTATTACAAAACCAGAAAACCCTAATTCTTCGGGTAAGGTCAATCAGAGATCCAGATGGAGCCCTGAAGTCTTCTTCTGGGTCTGGTGCCCGCACCAAGATGCTAGGATATATGGTGCAGGCCAGCCTCCGAAAAACATACCTATAAAAAAGCCCCACTAGGGGTAGCCTCGGTGATGGCACTTAGAAGTTCAAGTTAGTACGATACCAGTAGTAGCAGAGTATAAGCAGGGAAGGCTCGCATATCTTAGTGAGCTCACATGGAGCTCCCTTTTATAGGTAGATAGTTTGGAGTATTTCTGATGAGACCAAGATCTTTTCGAATCTGGTGGAGGGCAGCTAGACATCCACATGTCACTTGAAGCCTTTTTGCTAGGAAAGAGGCATTTTGTCTCCTTAAATGCATCCTTGTTGTTAGTCTAAGATAAGCCATGCTCCAATGAATGGTGGCTCAAGTTACGGGGCATTCAGGCACCTTGTCTCCTTTAATCAAGTTTTTAGAACACTACCAAGGTTTTGAAGCATGAATTTATTAGAATCATCATCTATATTATGCTAAGGATGCACACTTTTATTCTTCCAAATGGATTGGGATAAATTTTTTAAGCTAAAATTGCTGATTTGCTACTACCATAGAATATCTAGGCAAGGATCTAACATTAAACACTCCCACAAATATTTAAATGAGTCTTAAGAGAAAAGGATTTGTTATGATGTTAAACTGTAAATCATCATTATGCCTCCAAGGGTGTTAACTACCTTATTTGGTAAAGGCACTAGGTGTTGGTACTAGAAACCTAGGTTCAAATGTCAAATTGCTTGATAGTTTGGGTATGCCTACTAATGTTGAGAGTTATATCAAACTGCCATTGAGCTTTCTTTTTTTTTTTCCCTTTTGATAGAAAAGATGGCTTTGCCATCCACAATCATCAAAATTATGATCAGAATTATAGGTGACTAAGGTGAGTTACAATGGTGGAGATAGAAGTTCCCAACAAAAAGAGATTTCTCTCTTCCTATAGTTTGTGTTATTTATGATGAAGAAGGAGATTTATCTTTTATTTATGGAGGATCCCTAAATATATAGAAGAACTATAAGCCTTAAGAAGGCAGGAATAGAAAATAAGGAAGGAAAAAATCATAAAGGAATAAATAGTAGGAGATCAGGTATTTTGAGCCTTCCTAATACTCTCCCTTAAGATGGAGCGAAGATATCATAGAGACCCATCTTTCTAATAAGAGATGAAAAAGAAGATGCACTTATTCCCTTTGTGAAGATATCTGCCACCTGATCAGCTAACTGGATAAAAGAAATGTAAATATGTTTACTGGTCACTTTTTTCTTGATAAAGTATCGATCAATTTCAATGTGTTTGGTGCGATCATGTTGCACTGGATTATTCACAATTTCAATTGCTGCTTTACTATCACAATATAGCATCATAGAAGATTTTCTCAGAAGGCATAGCTCTTGGAATAATTTTTGGAGCCAGAGGAGCTCACATATTTCCTGAGCCATTGCTCTATAATCAGCCTCTACAGTTGATATAGTCATAACAGACTGCTTTTTACTTCTCCAAGTAACTAAATTACCACCACAAATGTACAGTAACCAATAATGGACTGACGATCATCTAGTGAACCTGTCCAATCTACATCAGTAAATGCTTTTATCCTCAGGAAGTTATGTTGAGAGAAAAGTAGTCCTCAACCGGGACATATTTTCAAGTAGCGTAGTACCTGATATACTACCTCCATATATCGCTTTCGTGGATCATGTATAAATTGGCGATGACATTGACAGTAAAGGCAACATTTGGTCTAGTATGAGAAACAAAAATCAGCCTCCCTACCAACCGTTGATATCTTCTAACGATCAATAGGAGCTCCATCATTTGCCATCAACTTATCATTCTAGTCAATAGGAGTATTAACTGGCTTACACCCTAGCATCCTAGTCTCATTAAGAAGATCAAGGATATACTTTCACTGAGATAGAAAAATACCATGAGATGACCTAGAGACCTCAATACCCAAAAAATATCTCAGTAGTCCCAAGTCCTTAACTTCAAACTCACAAGCTAGATTTTGTTTAAGCCATATAATTTCCCTGAGATCATCCCCTATGATGACTATATCGTTAACATATATAATTAAAATAGTTCTCCTCCCACCAGCATGCTTATAAAATAGAGTATGATCAGCATTACTCTATGAATATCTCATCTTGAGCACTGCTTGGTTGAAGCATTCAAACTAGGCATGAGGAGACAGCTTGAGGATATAGAGAGAGCACCTTAATCTGTGCACCTTTCCTACTATAGCTTTGCTCGTAAACCCAGGAGGAATTTGCATATAAACCTCCTCATGAAGATCTCCATGAAGAAATGTATTCTTCACATCTAGCTGATGAAACTCCTAACCACAGTTAACAGCACACAAAATCAAAGTATGCACTGAGTTGATCTTTGCCACAGGGGCAAAGGTTTCATCATAATCAATACCATATATCTGCATATATCCTTTTACCACTAGGCAAGCCTTGTACTTTTCAAGCTTGCCTTTAAGATTATGCTTTACCGTATATACCCATTTACAGTCCACTGGTTGTTTTCCAGTAGGCAAAGTCATCAAATCCCATGTATTATTCTTTGACAAGGCATTCATCTCCTCTATTATTGCCTGTCTCCAATTTGAGTTTGCCATAGCCACCTTTCAATTAGTAGTAATGCTAGCAGACTCTAATGTAGCTATAAAGGATTTATAAGGAGACAAAGATTTATAGGATACATAGTTAGAAATATCATAATGATAATAAGAAGGAGGAATGATCGGTCGAGAATCCTTTTGTTTGGTAATAGGAATATCTAAATCATATAAAGTAGGATCATTACTATTATTCATAAAGGAAGAGGACTCAGAAAGTCTAGATGGAGCTGTACTTAAGCAGAATCCTGGATGATTGGAGAATGCACAACAGCCTTACTCTGCTCCCCTTAAAGACCATCATCCTATGCATCATTAGTATCCCCTAAGCATTATCAGTCTTGATTTCCTCACTCCTACCATTAGTCTGCTCCCCCTCATGCCAAGTGGTACCGAAGGCATGGTCAAGAACTTACAAGACATAGAGACTCCACTTGGCTCAGCCAATGTTTGAGGGAGTTGATCCGTCCCATAATAAGGCTCCATCTCACAAAAGGTCACATCCATGGTGACCAGCATCTGCCAAGTAGGTGGGAAATAGCATTTATACCCCTTCTTAGTGGCAGAATAATCCATAAAGATATATTTCAAAGCTTGCGGATCCAGTTTATCAATAGATGGCTATGGTCCTGAGCAAAACATACATGTCCAAAAATATGGGGTGGCATAATATACTCAGTTTTCCCTTTCAAACATTCAAGTGGTAACTTTGAGCCAAGAACTTGGAGGGGCATACGATTGATGAGATATGCCGTAGTTAGAATAGCCTCCCCCTATAAAAATTTAGGAACTCATATAGTGAACATCAATGCACGAGTTACCTCTAGCAAATGACGATTCTTCCTTTCGGCTACTCCATTTTGTGCAGGTATATCCACACAAATAGTTTGATGAAGGATCTCATGATCTTGCAAGTAGGTACGAAATGTTTAATTCATAAACTCCATACCATTATCAGATCGGAGTATCTTAATCTTTGCTCTAAACTTGGTATCCACCAGTTTATGAAACTCTTTAAAACATGAGAATACCTCATGCTTGTTTTTCAATAAATACAACTAGGTCACCCGACTGTAGCAATCAATGAAGGTAACAAACCATCGATGTCCTATAAATAAAATAGTACTTCAAGGTCTCCAACCATTCGAATTCATAATCGCAAACTTATTAATACTTCTATTATGAGAAATAGGATATACTCCTCGGATATATTTGGCAAATTCACATTCATCACAAACTAAAGTAACTATCTTGCAAGATTGAGAAAGAGCAAGAAATAATTGATGTAAAGTAGGAAAAGCGATGTGACCAAGTCATCTATGATGAAGCAGGAGTTCAACAGAAGCCGTGTCTGTAGATAGAGCATACCCGAGCAATGAATCATGAAGTCTCGCACCCTCAATCTCCAGGTAGTATAGGCCATTGTGCATTTTACCAGATCCAAGTTTCTTCCTTGTTGTCAGCTCCTGAAAAGGATAATGAGATGGCCAAAAGGTGTCAGAATAATTCAAATCTCTAGTAATGGAGATAATAGATAATAAGTTTGTAGAAAAGGTAGGTATACGCAAAATTGATGATAACTAGAGAGTGGGTATAATTGATGCTTCCCTTTCTAGACCCCTTCGAAAGGGATCCATCAGCTATACGGACTCGATCATGACTAGAGCTAGAAAAATTAGAACTAAATGATGTAGAAGATCCACTTATATGACTTGAAGCTCTAGAGTCAATAATCCAGGAAGAAAAAGACCTATTGAGATACCTAAATGCATGGCCTGTACTACATGTAGTACTTGACTAGGCAAAGTTGGAAGTGCGCAGTGGCTGGCTATCCAAAGCTGGGAGAGGCAATGAATTGGAGGTAGATTCATTTTGTCCATTAATCATTTTATGGTTTGATAGTCTTCAATGGATATACTAGTGGAAGACCCCTCTACTACCTCAGATAGATGTGCATTCTGCTGACCATGGCCTCGACCATGACCATGATCATAGCTTTTCGCCTAGACTGATTATGGTGACCATGTAATTCCCAGCAGGTTGCTTTTATATGCCCAGGCTTGTGACAATAATGGCATACTTTAGGTAGTTGCTCACCACACTGGGGTAGGGGTTTTGCTATGAGGGCATATCAAACTGGCTCACTAGAAGCAACTACTTTGGTCCATGTTTCCTCCCTTAAAATAGTGGAGAAAGCCTGATTTAGACTTGGCATGTCCTCCCAAGCCAGGAGCTATACTCAAACTAGTTCAAATTTAGGACTCAAGCCATACAAAAAATCCAAAACAAGTTCCTCTTCTAGGCATCGCTGAAAATGCTGCACATCTATGGAGTTCTCTAGAGTAAATGTATGGTAGTGATCAACTACAACCCACAACTGATGAGGGATGAATTTGATGAAATGGGTGTGTGGAGATGTGATCTACTTACTTAGAAACAACATACTAGCATTAGAGCTCCAGATATGGCCGAATTCATGGGTGGAAGGGATGAAGAATTTTGAGCTAGAAACTAGGTGAGCAGAAAATCTGACACCCTTGTGCAAGCTTCCTTTCAAAAAAATAAAAGAGAGGATCTAAGAGCATAAAAACCTTCAAACTAGGCTAAGAAACCTTCAAGAACCTCAGATCTAAGGATCAAGAGGGTCTTTTCCCAACAACAAAGAGAAATCAAAGCTCAAGTAGAAGGAAAATACCCACTACTCAAAAATTGAAGGTTAGAGACAAGATCTACACTCCCTTCTTGGATTCACCATTGGAGCTTGGATCCTTAGCATGGAGCCTTCATCTTCATCTTCAAATCACCAAGAAGAACCTGCAAAGAGTCAAGGTAAGGTTGAAATTCAAAGAAATTAATGGAAAAAGGAAGGAATCAACAAGAGAAGTGAAGAGAGTTGCTGGAATATTTGGGCAGCACTTCCTCTTCTTCTTGGACTACTTGGATCTTATGTAGAAAAACTTGGAAATAGAACTATGGCCCTCCAAACTCAAAGCACTCACTCAAATTCAAGATCAAACTCAACACTCCAACTCAATCTTAAAGAAAACACTCAAAATTCTAGGAAGAACTCAAGAGAACCAGGCAAGATGGAAGAGAACTCAAACAAGGAAACTTTCATTCAAATCAAATCATTCATCGCTTTACAAGAGGAGGCCATGGTCCTATTTATAGGCCAAGGGTAGCCATAATGGGTAGAAAAAAAGTGGATTAAGAAGCCAACTAATTCAGATTTAGTTGGTAACTAATTACATTGAGAAGCTTCTAGGTAACTAATCCTAACAATAGAACAAACTAGAATCTCCATGTGGCACCATCCTATTTCGCCAAGTGTCCTCATCAAAAGCCTTTCATGTGTCTTCTAAGATTTTGTCTTCAAATATGCTTCAAATTAGGTGAATCAAATCATAGGTTGGTCAGCCCAAATGGATAGCTTGGAATTTTGGAAAGAAAGGTCTTCATTAGTTGAATTTCTTTGGCTTGCTTGTCTCAAATGGAAATGGTCTTGACTTGCTTCATGCAATAGGGCTTTTCTTCTTAAATGGGCGGAACTAGGAGTCTTCAAGATGCTTCATGAGTGGTGCAGGGTGGTTGTCAAACGCCTGCAGCGACCAAAACCCCGATTCAGGGAGAATGGGTTCTGGGAATTCTTGGATGCTAGGATTGAGTAAGATGGGGAAGATCCTTTGAAAGCTACAACGATCAAGCGCTGGAAGGGCCGCGTGATTCCTCACATTGTCAGCCCTCTACCGGATTTCAATCCGGGTCTTCAAGATTGGAAAGGACGAACGATGGGTTTTTCACCGTGAGTCCCTGTTTCTTTTTTTTTTTTTAATCAGGAACTTGGAACGGAAAGAAGAGATTCCTCACGGAATCGTCCTCTCCTAACCAGGCTTTCGGCCTGGTGTGCATAAGGGGGAAAAATAGATTGCTGGCGGCCTTCCACGGAAAGAAGATGCCCAAAACACCAACAAAGTCCGTGCAATGGAGATATCTTCTTCCCAAAACTAAACACGCTCTCCCGTGCAAAATCTTATTCCCAAAACAAAAACTCAAAAGGAATCACCGTGTAAAACGTATTCTTCCAAAACAATCAACACCTCTCCAATTGTATATTCCAAAAAAAAACAAAACAATGCTTCTCCTTTTTCCTTGGTTCGGATTTTAAGAAACCACCATACAAAGCATAGTCCCCCACGTGACTACAAGGGAGGGAGAAAACAATTGTAACACAATCCAACACGTTGACTCTTGCGTGAAAACTCCAAACAATTTTTTTTTTTTTAAAAAAAAAAATCAAGAGATCACGCCACTAATAAAATAATAATAATAATAATAATAATAATAATAATAATAATAATAATAATAATAATAATAATAAGACTAAAGACTCTGGTGTTTTCCCGGATCCGAAACTCCACGGACGCTAATAGTGTATTGGGCCTTCGGCCCAATTCCTAATTAATTGTTTTCATCCCAAAAATGGGTAAGATTTGAAAATTGCTTCCCTTGAAGGCGTCTGGACCTACGCACGTTTCCTGCTGGCGAGGCTGGCACCCCCAAATCGTCATGGGCTGGAAGCTGAACCGAAACATCTGGGTTGGGCTTCGCCGAACTATCACCGGGCTGTCCTGATATATGAGTCAGTTGATCATGTTCAATATTCATCTCGATGTCCGCATCACTCTCCCCTTCCTCTGAAAAGCTTGTCCTCAAGCTTGAATTATCACCTGCATAAGGGGTTAGATGTCGAATATTGAATACATCAGAAATAAGGACATCATCTGGTAATTCAACTCGGTAGGCATTGTCACTAAATTTCTCCAACACCTGACAAGGACCAATTTTCTTTGGTTTGAGTTTGGTATATGCCCCCTGTGGATATCGTTCTCTTGGCAAGAAAACCCATACCAAATCACCAACCTCAAAAGTCTGCTGTCGACGTGTCTGATCAGCCTTAGCCTTATACTTGGCATAATTTTGCTCTAGATTGGCTTTAACAGTTGCGTGCACCTCACGGAGATCAGCCACTCGATCTTCAATTTTTTTACTTGATTTGTTTAGCACATCAACAGGTAAAATATCAAGTGGTCCTCTTGGCAGAAATCTATATAATACCTGAAAGGGTGCAAAACCAGTAGAACGTTTCACCGAAGAATTGAACTCAAACTCAATCTTTGGCAAACATACATCCCAATTTTTAAATTTCTGAACATTGGCTCTCAACAAGTTACCAAGACTTCGATTGACAGTCTCGGTTTGCCCATCGGTCTGAGGATGATAGGGACTACTGAATTTTAATTTTGTACCTAATTTTTTCCATAATTCATGCCAGAAATGCCCCATAAACTTGCTATCTCGGTCTGAAACTATTGACGATGGTAACCCATAATGTCAGACAACTGCAAAAAAATAAAGATCAGCTACTTTCGACGCATCAAATATTGTTTTGCATGGCAAGAAACAAGCCATCTTGCTTAACCGATCTACGACTACCATAATTGAATCTAGACCTCTCATTGTCCGCGGTAAACCTACAACAAAATCCATTGATACCTCTCGCCACGGCTCATTTGGAATCGGTAAAGGGGTATATAAACCTTGATTTGTATCTGATCCTTTGGATTCCTGACACAAACGACATCTCTTCACAAAGGTTTTGACATCTCGGTCAAGCCTAGGCAAATAAAACCGTTGACGAATTAACCATGCAGTTTTGTCTCTTCCAAAATGTCCTTAATTATGCAGCTCCTGAATAATCAATATACGCAGTGAAGTGTTAGGAATACAGAGACAATTACCATGGAACAAATATCCATAATGTAGGACGAAGTCAGATCGACCTCCAGCTTCCAATTCAGTCACAATGCTTTGGAAATGTTCATCTGCACGGATATCATCCTTCATGCTTTCAAACCCAAGGGTATATACTTGCATAGCACCAATCAATAAACTCCATCTACTTAAAGCATCTGCCACTTTATTCAAAGTGCCTGACTTATGCTTGATGCTGAAAGTATACTCCTGTAGAGTACTTACCCATTTTGCATGTCTGGAGCTCAACTTATGCTATCCCTGTAGAAATTTTAATGCTTGATGATCTGAGTACAACACAAATTCTCGCTGGATCAAGTAATGTCGCCAATGTTGCAATGACCTCACAATGGCGTATAGCTCCAAATTATAAACCGAATACAACAGTTTGGCACCTCCAAGCTTTTCACTGTAGAAAGCAACGGGTCTCCCATCTTGGCTGAGTACTGCGCCAATCCCAGTCTTCGAAGCATCACAATCCACTTTGAATACCTTGTCAAAATCTGGAAGAACCAACAGTGGTGCTTGGGTCAACTTGACTTTCATTTCATCAAATGCTGCTTGAGCAGTGTCATTCCATCCAAATTGATTTAATTTCAACAAGTCTGTTAAGGGTGTAGCAATCTCACTATACCTCTTCACAAACCTTCTGTAAAAACCCGCAAGACCCAAAAAGGATCTCAATTCAGTTAAAGTTGTAGGTGCTGGCCAGTCCACTATCGCTAGCACCTTACTTTCAACTGGAAGAATTTTATCACCAGTAATAACATATCCCAGAAAAATTAATTTGTCTACCATCCAAATACACTTCTATGGGTTAGCAAAAAGCTGATATTCACGTAATACTATTAGAACTTGTGAAACATGCTCAACATGCTCTTGTACTGTGTTACTGTATATCAATATATCATCAAAGTATGCAACAACAAAAGAACTAAGGAATGGACGCAAAACCTGGTTCATTACTCGCATGAACATACTAGGAGCATTAGATAGCCCGAATGGCATCACCAACCATTCATACAGGCCTTCCTTTATCTTGAAGGCTATCTTCCATTCATCACCTGGCTTCATTCTGATCTGATGGTACCCACTTTTCAAATCAAATATAGTAAAGAACACGGCACCACTCAACTGATCTAGCATATCATCCAGCCTCGATATTGGAAATCTATATTTCACAGTAATTCTGTTTATTGCCTGACTGTCAACATACATACGCCATGAACCATCCTTTTTCAGCACCAAAAGTGCTGGTACCGTGCACGGGCTAATGCTTTCCCGTATAAAGCCTTTGTCTAAAAGATCTTGAACTTGCCACTTCAACTCCTTATGCTGCTGTGGGGTCATTCGATAATGAGCCTTATTCGGCAACATAGAACCTGGAATCAGATCAATCTCATGCTGAATATCTCGAAGTGGTGGCAAACCCGCAGGAAGCTCACTTCGTACAACATCCCGAAATTCCTCCAAAACTGACACCAACTCCTGAGGAAGATCATGTAGCTCCTGCTCCCCATTCTGGCCAAACTCCTCTGGCTTACTAATCAGGGCAAAATAGAAATCTTCTCCCTCTAAACTCACCTCAAACTCCCTGCTTGGCAAACAAATTACTACCTTCTGTTCAGCCATGTCCTGTAGTGGTTTCAAGATCACTTTTCTCCCATCTGGTTGTAGCATATAAGTATGAGTGTAACCATTATACACTGCTTTATTATCAAACTGCCATGGTCGTCCCAAAATAATGTGTGTCGCATCCATCGGTACAACATCAGCTACTATTGACGTCTCAAGTTGAGGACCAAAAGACAAGGCCAACCTACATCGTCGACTAACTTGAATATCTGCATCCCGATTCACCCAGCCGAGCTTGTATGGTTGAGGATGGGGCTCTGTCATCAACCCCAATTTCTTCACAACTTCCTCAGCAATCACATTCTCCCAACTTCTAGAATCAATAATTACCTTGCAAGTTTTACCAGCTACAGTGCACTTTGTTGAAAAAATATCGTGCCGATGCCAATCTCCACTAGCTCTTGGTGCAAGACACATCCTTCTAATGATCAGACTCTCTCCCTGGTTGTGGTCTGGGTCAATCACATACATCTCATCCTCGAACTCCTCATCCTCGGGAAATTCAACTTCCTGCTCCTCCTCCATAAGTAACTGGGTACGCACCTTGGGGCACTCATTGGCATAATGTCCTAAGTCATGACACCGATGGCAGTGAACATTGGCTCAAACTTGCCTCAAACTTCCTGCTTGGCAAACAAATTACTACCTTCTGTTCAGCCATGTCCTGTAGTGGTTTCAAGATCACTTTTCTCCCATCTGGTCGCAGCATATAAGTATGAGTGTAACAATTATACACAGCTTTATTATCAAACTGCCATGGTCATCCCAAAATGATGGGTGTCGCATCCATCGGTACAACATCAGCTACTATTGATGTCTCAAGTTGAGGACCAAAAGACAAGGCCAACCTACATCGTCGACTGACTTGAATATCTGCATCCCGATTCACCCAGCCAAGCTTGTATGGTTGAGGATGGGGCTCTATCATCAACCCCAATTTCTTCACAACTTCCTCAGCAATCACATTCTCCCAACTTCCAGAATCAATAATTACCTTGCAAGTTTTACCAGCTACAGTGCACTTTGTTGAGAAAATATCGTGCCGACGCCAATCTCCACTAGCTCTTGGTGTAAGACACATCCTTCTAATGATCAGACTCTCTCCCTGGATGTGGTCTGGGTCAATCACATACATCTTATCCTCGAACTCCTCATCCTCGGGAAATTCAACTTCCTGCTCCTCCTCCATAAGTAACTGGGTATGCGCCTTGGGGCACTCATTAGCATAATGTCCTAAGTCATGACACCGATGGCAGCGAACATTGGCTCGATTGCTGCCCACCCTCTGCTGGGTACCTGAAGCCCCACTTGGCACTGTAGGTCTCGGAGGAACTGCCGAAGTTTGTTGCCTCACCACAGGAGGTGCACTCCCACTACCAGAACTCTGCCCCAAAAATTGACCAGATAATTTTTCTCTACTCTGGAACCCTCTATTCCGCATCAGGCTCCGCTCCACTGCTTGCGCCCGCATGTGCGCATCACCAACACTGTCAATCCGATGCAAATCCAACGCATCCTGGATTGGGAATCGCAATCCAAGCAAATACATGGCTACCAACCTCGGTTCTGACTCCATCAATCAGTTTCAAGCCACCAGTCGGTAGAACTCTATAGTATAATCTTCCACGCTTCGATTTTCTTGTGTTAAACCATGCAATTTAGAATAAAGGACCTATTCATGATTCGAAGGAAGGAACTCCCGATTCATCTCCTACTTCAAGGCTGCCCATGATGCAATTGGTGGCCTCCCATCCATATACCTCTGGTAGTGCTGTGCATGCCACCAAGCCGCTGCTCGATCTCGAAATCGAATCGTGATAAGCGACACTTGCTTGTCCAAAGGCACTTCTTTCAGCCGGAAAACATCATCAACCTGCAGGGTCCAATCCACATACTCATCAGGATTCAAACCACCTCTGAACTCCGGTATTTCAATTCGAAACCCGGACTCCCAACGAGTCTGATTGTCATGCATAGGCGGCAGTCCGAAATCCCTGGGAAGCGCTACATCACGCTGCGGTTGCTAACCTCTTTGCAATGGTGGAGGATCTTCAATATTCTGGAAAGGGTCGGCATCACCTTCTCGATGTTCATCAGGTACATTACGATCTTGATGAGGTATAGCACGATCTTATGCCTCCAACCGTGCCATCATCGCTTGCAAAATAGCCATCATCTACTGCTGGGTCTCCACAACGTCACGAAGAGAAGGCTCCCCGTTGTTCCGCTCCATGGTTGCCGGCAGAATTTTTTTTTAAAAATCTAGAACGGAACAAGGATAGATCAAGAACGGATCAGGGACAAATCAAGAACGGATCAAGGCTCTGATACCAAGATGGTGCAGGGTGGTTGTCAAATGCCTGCAGCGACCAAAACCCAGATTCAGGGAGAACAGGTTCTGGGAATTTTTGGATGCTAGGATTGAGCAAGATGGGGAAGATCCTTTGAAACCTACAATGATCAAGCGCTGGAAGGGCTGCGTGATTCCTCATGTTGTCAGCCCTCTACCGGATTTCAATCCGGGTCTTCAAGATTGGAAAGGACGAACGATGGGTTTCTCACCATGAGTTCCTGTTTCTTTTTTTTTTTTTTAATCAGGAACTTTGAACGGAAAGAAGAGATTCCTCATGGAATCATCCTCTCCCAACCAGGCTTTCAGCCTGGTGTGCGCAAGGGGAAAAACAGATTGCCGGCGGCCTTCCACGGAAAGAAGATGCCCAAAACACCAACAACGTCCATGCAATGGAGATATCTTCTTCCCAAAACTAAACACGCTCTCCCGTGCAAAATCTTATTCCCTAAACAAAAACTCAAAAGGAATCATCGTGTAAAACGTATTCTTCCAAAACAATCAACACCTCTCCAATTGTATATTCCAAAAAAAAACAAAACAATGCTTCTCCTTTTTCCTTGGTTCGGATTTTAAGAAACCACCATACAAAGCATAGTCCCCCACGTGACTACAAGGGAGGGAGAAAACAATTGTAACACAATCCAACACGTTGACTCTTGCATGAAAACTCCAAACAAATTTTTTTTTTAAAAAAAAAAAAAAATTAAGAGATCATGTGACTAATAAAATAATAATAATAATAATAATAATAATAATAATAATAATAATAATAATAATAATAATAATAATAATAATAATAATAATAATAATAATAAGACTAAAGACTCCGGTATTTTCCCGGATCCGATACTCCACGGATGCTAATAGTGTATTGGGCCTTTGGCTCAATTCCTAATTAATTATTTTCATCCCAAAAATGGGTAAGATTTGAAACTTGCTTCCCTTGAAGGCGTCTGGACCTGCGCACGTTTCCTGCTGGCGAGGCTGGCACCTCCAAATCATCATGGGCCAGAAGCTGAACTGAAACGTCTAGGTTGGGCTTCGCCGAACTATCATCGGGCTGTCCTGATATATGAGTCAGTTGATCATGTTCGATATTCATCTCGATATCCGCATCAATGAGGTTGGGCTTCATCTCCATAATTTTGAGTGAAACCTAAAAAAAAATTGAACTAGCTACAAAACCAGAGATTGTTAGCTTGCAACTTCTTCCTCTTGCCAATGTCCCCATTAATTCTCCCCGGGTGAAAAAAACTTGGCCCTGACAAGTATGGATCATTTAGGCTTTGGTAGTATTCAAGCAGATCTGGATTGATCCTTTATAGTTCTTCTTGAGTGATCCTTGAATCTTCAGAATCAAGTCTACCTTGCCAATAGACCAAGTATCGTTGGTAATCTTTATTCCAAGTAGTGACAATCTTGTCATCTATGACCCTTTCAATTCTTTCTCCCCGCTTTGGTAGTATGGCTAGTGGATACTCTGGGGTTAATTCACTCTCAAGGGATTGATCAGGTTCTAGGAACTCACTACAAATCATTGTGGGCTTCTTGTATCCTACCAGATCTGAGATATTAAAGTAGATCTAATACCAAAGTCAGAAGGTAAGTTCAGCACATAAGCATTAGGTCCTATTCTTTTTATTATTTTGAAAGGACCAGCACCACAGGCATGGAGTTTTTTTCATAATTTATGGTAGGAACTGTTTAGGTTTTAGCTTGACCATCACAAAGTCTCCTACTTGAAACTCTTTGGCCCTTCTATGAGAATCAGCCATATGCTTGTAGCTCTCGTTGCTCATTTGGATTTTCTTGCTAATTTCTTTGTGCAAATCCCTAAGATGTTGTGCATATGATTCGACAGACTTATGCATGGATGACACCAAATGACAAAACAAACTCAAATGATACTAAAACAAAAGATAAGCTCAAATGGGCTTTATTAACTAATGACAGAACTTTATTATTGGCTATGAAACAAAAACTCCTAATTTTCAATATTCCCCTCAAAGGCTTCTAAGACTCTTGCACATATCTTTAGGTAAGTGGCAGTAAATCTTAGTTTGGCTCCCAACATATGCATAGAGTCTTAAGAAAATAACTATTGAATATCACTAGGACCAGATCAATGATATGGTGGATGTCCTAACTTGGTGGAATAGGAGAGTGCATGATAAGTAGTGGTGAATCAGAAAGGTGGATGTTCAAGGATGGTGGATCAGGGACAGAGAAACGGCTAGGAAAAACATACTGAAGATTTTTTGATGCAGAACGAAAGCTCTGATACCAAAAATGATGCAGAACGAAAGAAGAGATGATGTGATGCGGAAGTAAATTAAGACTAATTCTTTTTTTTTTATTTTTTTTATTTTCAGAAGTCGGCTTTGACTCAAAGGAAAGTTAAACTAAATTGAAAGAAACTATGTAATAATTGAAAGCACAATTTAAAGAAACTAGATTATCAGAGTAGTTTAGAAGTAAATGATCGCTGGGGGTTGAGAAACTCCCAGACCTAGGGTTTCGCTCTGAACTTTCAACAGGACAGAAGTAAAGAGAAGAGAAGGGTTACAAACCAGGCAGTGATCTTCACAGGGTTTAGTGGAAGGACTCTCTTGAGCAGATTGTTGGATCCCCGGATTCAGATATCTTCGCAATGGATCCTCCAATACTGGTCCTTTGGCAGAGTTGGCTTCTCCTGAACTCAAGATCTGGGAAAGAAGAAGAACAATTTATGGAACCAGATACTCAAGGAAGGATTTACCAGATAGAAGAACTTGAAAGTTGATGTTATTGAAGTCCTGATTCTCCTGGATGCTGATCTGGCTTCCTCTGGAATTTGCTCCGTATTCGAAGCAATCAAACTGGACCTGGGTGCTGGTGGTCGGCCTCTACTTGGAGAGAGGGGTCGTGAGAGATGGGGTAGGCTAGGGTTTGGTGGAATGAAGAGGATGAAGGGTGGCTAGGGTTTGGAAGTGAAGTGGCTAACCTATGGTTTTGGGGTTGGAGATCTCACACCTCCTCAAGGTTCCTGGGGAACCCGGATTTACTCCCTCATGGAGCTCAACACCTGGATGCAAGTGCGGAAGAGAGAAACATAAAGTTGCTCACACAAAATTTGAATTCATTCATCAGTTGTTTTCAAAACTTACAAGAGGGGTTTATTTTATAGGTCTTTATAAGAGATCAGGGTTTTATATCTTCCCATATGGGACAATAGGGTGGATCTTCAAATTAGGTTTGTAGATCAATTCCTCCTCATATGGCCGGCCAAGAGCTTCCATAAGTGTTGATTGGTGGCTCCAAATGGTAAGTAGGTGGCACCTCCTAGCCTTGCTCTTCAAGAAAATTTTTTTTCCTTCCATGGCTCAACTCTTTTGGACACCTCCTTTTCTTTCTCCCCAAGTCATGGGTCTTCCCAACTTTGCTTTGGTCTTTTTAGGCATGGATTGGGTGCCCCCTTGAAGTGCTCCCCAAGAAATGCCTCTTTCCTCCTTTAGCTTGGCCTTTTAAGGTATATATGGGGCGCCTCCTTGATTTTGGCTTCAAGAAAAATTCTTGCTCCCTTGGGTGTGGGGACCAAGACACTGGGATGGAGATGTGGCACCTCCTGGACTCTGGCGTGTGGCTGGGAGTGTGGCGCCCACTTGCTTGGGCTTGGGAGAAAATGTGGCACCTTGGAGAAGACCTAGACCACTTACTAGGACTTGTACTGAGTCAACATGACTCAACAAAATTTAAATTACAGGGAAATACAGACTCAAAAAATTGAGTTGACCAAGTCAACCCTTATTACAAAACCGGAAAACCCTAATTCTTCGGGCAAGGTCAATCAGAGATCCAGATGGAGCCCTGAAGACTTCTTCTGAGTCTGGTGCCCGCACCAATTCTCCCGGGGTGGGAGGAACTCGACCCTGTCGAGTATGGATCAAGTTGGCTCTGGTATCTCTCCAAGAGGTCTGGGTCCAATTCTTGTAATTCTTCTCGGGAGATCCAAGAGTCATCAGAATCTGGCCTTCCTTGCCAGCGGACCAAGTATCTTTGGTATCCTCGATTACGAGTAGAGATAACCTGATCATCCAGGATCTTTTCAATCTACTCTTTCCTCACAGGCCAGTTTGTTGGTGGACACACAGGGTTGGGTTCACTCTCAAGAGCAGGATTAGGCTCAAAAGGCTCATTGGGAATCACAGCTGGCTCTCTATACTCTACTAGGTCTGTAATGTTAAAAGTGGAGCTAATGCCTAGTTCTGAAGGCAACTCGAGCACATAGGCATTAGACCCTATTCTCTTCACCACTCTAAATGGTCCAGCTCCTCTAGCATGTAACTTTCTAACGGTTCCAGGAGGAAACCGTTCAGGCCTTAACCTAATCATTACATAGTCTCCCTCAACAAAAGTTTTGACTCGCCTTTGAGAATCAGCCAACTTCTTATAAGTTTCATTACTTAAATTTATTTTGGCATGAATTTCTTTATGCAAGTCTTTTATATGCTGTGCAGAAACTTCAGCAGACTCGGAGACTCATGTGTGGACTGGTAAAGGAGCTAGGTCAAGAGGTGTGTGAGGTTTGTAACCATGCACAATTTCAAATGGACTCTTACCTGTAGACCTATTGACCGAGTCATTGTATGCAATTTCAGCCCTGGACAAAATACAAATCCCATTTCCTGGTGCTCTCAATCAAACCAAAATCTGAGCCAAAGCCTAGTAAAGGGTCAAGAAAAACTAAACTAGACTGATGACGCATTCCTAAAGAATGGACTTTATTCCAAAAGAACCCTAGGTCTAAACCTAACAAACTACGGCTCTCTAGGTTTGACCTTGGGTCGGAGGATGGCATGCAGAGCATGAAAACTTATCATGGGTGCCTAGTAGGTGCCATAAGGTCTTCCAGAAGTAGGTGGCAAACCTAATAGGTTCTGACACGTGGTTCACTCTAAAGACTTCGACAAAGTATACTTGGATGGTGTAAGAAGCATTGGAAGTCCTAGAGAAAGGGAGGAGATATGAGGTGGAGTCTCGAATTACCTGTTGACTAAAGGTGGTGACCTGAAGGTTTGAATGGTGATCTATGAGTGTCAACTGGTCATCCTTACGAAAGGAAAAGTTTGCTACTCCTAGGAATGGATCAAGAGATGGTTCGGGGAGTAGCCTAGGACATGTGATTGCAACAGTTAAGGTTTGTTCTCTAAGCAAATAATGATCCACTTTCTAAAGAGATGGATTAGAGAATGATTCATGGAAGGGTCTATGGATGATGACCTCAAGACTTGAAATTTGACCTATGGGTGAGGAAAGGTATACTCTATAGAAGGGTAGCTCAGTCATGCGAAGGAAGGTGTCTGGGGCCATAAGGAGGACTTCTACAGGACTGGGTGAATCAATCCGCTCATGAAAAGGATGTCCAACTGAGATTACGGGAGAGACCTTAGTGGCTAAGCATGGGACAAGGTCCAATTGTAAGAGGCTTGATTCAGTCATCCTAAGGAGAGGATCTACCATAGGGTGGGCAAACTTAAACAGTTCAGTGCAAAGATCTTCAATTGGTACTTGAAAAATGATTGTCATTAGAGGGTACGAACTGATAGCTCGGGCTAACACTATGAGTTCTTCCTAGGGGTATTTGACTAAAGGAACCTGATTCTCACAAATCTCTTGAATTTCTGAACTAGGTCCTACCACTTGGTTGCTTTCCAAGGTCTCCTCAGGTAAGGAACCAATAGTATCGATGTCACATTCTTCAAGTTCTTCCCCCTCATATTCATCAACTAGACTCAAGCTAGCATCATATACTTCCTCGATGCCATCTTTAATGGGTTTCGGGTCAGTGGTAATCGGGTCAACTGATTCTGGGCTTGTCATACTTAACCTTTCTTCCTCATTGGTAGGCTTGGGTTCTCCCTCATTAATGTCATCCTTAGGACTCTTACCACTTAGCTGTGCACAAGCCAGTCCTATGCATGGGCACTGACTAGATTTATGGCCTCTTTCTCCATAAAACCAACATTCTTGCAATATGGGAGCCTGGGTCACAATGGGTTTCAAGCTAGTAGAGACCTTACTTGGGCATGGGTGTGGATCTAAATGGTTTGATCTAGAAGACTTGGGTTGTTGAGTGACTGGTCTAGAATATTGTAAGGACCTCTCATAGACACGATCTACACTATAGATATCATGGTTAGGCTTCCTAGGGTTATGCTCGGGATCATGGTATAAGGTCCTCCTAGGCTCCTGGTGTGGGTGAGGTTGAGGCACATTAAAATCTGGGTCAGGAGTCCAATTCTGATATCTAGGTTTCTCAAGTACTTGGACTTGATCCCTAAGCTGGGTAAGATCCTCACGGACTGGATTCCTAAACTGGGCAACAATATCAGTCATATCCTGACTCAATTTGTTCATGCTTTCGGTAAGAGTTCTAACCATGGCCTCTAAATCAGGTTGGATTTGACCAGGTTGGTAGGGTACTCCATTCTGGGTAGACATGATGATGCAAGCAAACACACCAAATGAGACTCGACTGAAACGACTATGGGCTAACTAGACATAGAGCCCAAACTAGATGCCCAATTAGAGTGGCAAGCTAGCCTGTAGAAACTCGGACTCAGCAAGGCAGGTGTAAGGGGAGTGTTAGGTCCCTAATTGCCAATCCTAGACACCAATCAGTGATTGGCCAGGTAGGCGGACCAGCATATAAGCCCTTCGGGATAGAATCCCTGAACCACCGTTCTAGACACTGAGTACAAATCACACACAGAGTAACTAGACAAACTGACTCAACACTAGGCTGGACCTGACCAGTTGGTGTTCCTAGCCCACTAGGGAAAATTAAGTCTAATAAATTTTAAAATTAGGCTTAGGATCAAATGAATGGGTGGTGGTTTTGGGCTAAGGAGAGGTTATCAACTCCTCCCCTTATCTTAGATGCTCAATTGCCCTTAAGATGAATTAGGAGATGATCACTCAAAAAAAAATTGAATTACAGAAACACAGAAATAGAATTACTATAATTTAACTCTCAGAAATTTCACAGAAACCAATAAATTACAGTAAAATTATGTAAAATAGTTTCAATTATACTGGTTCCAGAAAAATAAAAATTATGTAATTTGGAGTTACCTGCAATAAGAAACAATTCCTGAAACAGGGTAGTTACAGACTGAAAATAGAATGCTTCCCCCGTTTACAATTCCTGCTACGAAGTTGTAACCCAGCGGATCCCCTACACGCCCTAGGAACACCCAATGGAATGGGAAGAGGAGGCTTGCACCTTGCTTCATTCCTAGGACCGGACGTCCTGGGGAGTCTACTTCGAGCAGACAAAGTAAAAAAGAGAGACACTCAAAATATGCAAGCAAGTCAGAAAACCTAGACAGGGCTCTAATACCAAAAATTGAAGCAGAACGAAAGCTCTAATACCAAAAATGATGCAGAACGAAAGAGGAGATGATGCGATGCGGAAGTAAATTAAGACTAATTCTTCTTCTTTTTTTTTTATTTTCAGAAGTCGGCTTTGACTCAAAGAAAAGTTAAACTAAATTGAAAGAAACTATGTAATAATTGAAAGCACAATTTAAAGAAACTAGGTTATCAGAGTAGTTTAGAAGTAAAAGAATGCTGGGGGTTGAGAAACTCCCAGACCTAGAGTTTCGCTCTGAACTTTCAACAGGACAGAAGTAAAGAGAAGAGAAGGGTTACAGACCAGGCAGTGATCTTCACAGGGTTTAGTGGAAGGACTCTCTTGAGCAGATTGTTGGATCCCCGGATTCAGATATCTTCGTAATGGATCCTCCAATACTGGGCCTTTGGCAGAGTTGGCTTCTCCTGAACTCAAGATCTAGGAAAGAAGAAGAACAATTTATGGAACCAGATACTCAAGGAAGGATTTACCAGATAGAAGAACTTGAAAGTTAATGTTGCTGAAGTCCTGATTCTCCTGGATGCTGATCTGGCTTCCTCTTGGATTTGCTCCGTATTCAAAGCAGTCGAACTGGACCTAGGTGCTTGTGGTCGGCCTCTACTTGGAGAGAGGGGCCGTGAGAGATGGGGTAGGCTAGGGTTTGGTGGAATGAAGAGGATGAAAGGCGGCTAGGGTTTGGAAGTGAAGTGGGTAACCTATGGTTTTGGGGTAGGAGATCTCACACCTCCTCAAGGTTCCTGGGGAACCCGGATTTACTCCCTCATGGAGCTCAACACCTGGATGCAAGTGCGGAAGAGAGAAACATAAAGCTGCTCACACAAAATTTGAATTCATTCATCAGTTGTTTTCAAAACTTACAAGAGGGGTTTATTTTATAGGTCTTTACAATAGGTCAGGGTTTTACATCTTCCCATATGGAACTAATAGGGTGGATCTTCAAATTAGGTTTGTAGAATCAATTCCTCCTCATATGGCCAGCCAAGAGCTTCCATAAGTGTTGATTGGTGGCTCCAAATGGTAAGTAGGTGGCGCCTCCTAGCCTTGCTCTTCAAGAAATTTTTTTTTCCTTCCATGGCTCAACTCTTTTGGACACCTCCTTTTCTTTCTCCCCAAGTCATGGCTCTTCCCAACTTTGCTTTGGTCTTTTTAGGCATGGATTGGGCGCCCCCTTGAAGTGCTCCCCAAGAAATGCCTCTTTCCTCCTTTAGCTTGGCCTTTTAAGGTATATATGGGGCGCCTCCTTGATTTTGGCTTCAAGAAAAATTCTTGCTCCCTTGGTTGTGGGGACCAAGACACTGGGATGGAGATGTGGCACCTCCTGGACTCTGGCATGTGGCTGGGAGTGTGGCGCCCACTTGCTTGGGCTTGGGAGAAAATGTGGCACCTTGGAGAAGACCTAGACCACTTACTAGGACTTGTACTGAGTCAACATGACTCAACAAAATTTAAATTGCAGGGAAATACAGACTCAAAAAATTGAGTTGACCAAGTCAACCCTTATTACAAAACCGGAAAACCCTAATTCTTCGGGCAAGGTCAATCAGAGATCCAGATGGAGCCCTGAAGTCTTCTTCTGAGTCTGGTGCCCGCATCATTTTTTAAAGGCTTTCCAACTTCTTGGGACTGATCTGTAAGGGTTTGTTCTTGGGTTTCCCTGATAGTCAAAAACCCCAATAGGTGCTCTTTCATTGATCTCCAAATTTGAATCCTTATCATTGGTTAACTTTAATTCCACATCCTCTTCTTTTATGAACTCTTTTATTTCTTGGGGTGGCTCTTCCTAGACTTCTCTTTCTTCAAGTGGATGATTTTCATCTTCTTTAAGTTGATTATTCCCATTGTTGATTTCCATAGGCTGGGTAATTATTTTATCCTCAAGCAATTATTTTTGTTCATATTCATCTACTAAGTCAGACCCAGCTTCATAGACTTCTTCCTTAAATTCTTCAATGGGTTTAGGATCTTCTCTTTTTAGCTCTCTATTTGGACAAGATTTTGATTTCACTTCATCTCTAAATTCTTCAATAGGTTTAAAAGATTTTTTCTTTAATTCTTCCGTGGGTTTAGTCTCTTCTTCATCTCCCTCATACTTATTGAATTCAACAATATATTTAAACACGGTTTCATCATCTTATCTCAATTTGTACCATTGGATTGGAAGATTTTGCTTATAAGATTTGCCTAGGTACTTTTTTCTCAACTTACTCTTCATATCTCTCCAAGTAATTATTTTATCCCCACTATAATAACTTTTATGCTCAACATATTCCCAATATGACTTAGCATGTCGGTTTAGCTTTAATTTGGCAAATTGACACTTCCTTTCTTCCGACATTTCATCAAACTCAAAGTACTGATCCATTTTCTTCTCCCAATCAATATACACCTCAAGGTTTCTATCAAAAGTGGGTGCATAGGGTCGATTGCTCCTAAAGACTCTCTTCTCCTGATCTACAAAGCCTTGACAAGGGTATCTAAGTTTATACTCAGGGGTGAGATTATGATAATGGACTCTTGGATCAATAGGAGGTGATTTAGGATTAGGACGGTTCAAGCGATCTTTTTCGATGTTCCCAATTTGATTATTCACTTTCCCTAACTCTTTGTTCATTGACCCTAATTATTTAGTTAGGGTATAAAATTTTTTAGTCAGGGTCCTTATAAAGAATTCAAGATTGGGGTCCATGGATAAACCACACTGAGGGTGGGACTTTGATATAGAGCTTATAAGACACAGTACAAGGGTAAGCAATACAAGGGACAAGCAAACAAGACCTAATTCTAGAGTTCCTAGACCTAGAGTTCAAGAATACAAGACTTAACTAGGTACTACTTAAAAATGTAATTATCCTGTGCACTAGCCAAGTAAGAGGTGGGGTTGCAGGAGGCTCCCCTTGCTTTCGCGAGGTTCTAATTAGAAACCGCAAGTCTGCTTAAGGAATTTGCCATTTGACCTCTAGCCTTAGACACCAGTTTCAAGGAATAAGTACAAACTTAAATAATATAGTGAATTGCTTGCAATCCCACCAGATCCACTACTACTGCACCGCCTCACCACAGGCTTTTCACTCCACCCTGATCTTCATCACCGGCACCGACTCCATCACCTCGTGATTGCTGAATCCCCCGCTGTGATTGTCGGATCCATGCTAGTTCTTTCACTGGATCGACTTCTCTGGCATGGTTGTTATGGATACGGCCTTGCTTTGGCTGGCCTTCCATTCTACTTTGCCCCTACTCTTGTGGCTTCGTGCACTTGAGGTCACCATGGCAGCTTGCAAGCAATTCATTGTACTTTGGCACCAGACCACCTGAATTTCTAATCCAGTGTGGAAGGTTTCTAGGTGCAGTCAAGTACTTGTGGAGCGGTGGTGGATCAAAATATAATTGATCCCTCCAAATAGTTTGGAATGATGACTCATTGTGTCTCAATTTAGCAAATCCTTGACTATGATAGTTCTTGTGAGGAGTTATAGAACTTGTAAAGTTGAGACATGATCTAGATAAACCAAATTAGGATTGGCAGTCAGACCCTAGGTCATCCTGAGCATTATGTGATCAAAGAGATGAATTATGCGATAACTATATGCCAGAGGTTTTAGAGAGGTGCTCTGCATCTTCGACCTATCCAGATGTCAGGTATCATTGCTAGATGAGGACTTTGACTGGTACTGGAAGTGTTCCAGTGCTACCAACTTAGTGTTCGAACCTATGGGGTCACACACCATAGGGGTTTTCTATCTGATCTTAAGGTTGATCGATGATTGAGAATCATTTGCTATCATCGGAGGTTAATATGATTGACCATGTTCCAAGTGTTGACACTTGCTTGAGTTGACACTTGGAAAGTGTTGACACTTGGCAATTTTGTGCGAGTCGACACTTGCTATGATGAGCAAAATTCTGGACAATTTTTTGGGAAGGTTTTGACTTCGAATTTCGAGTTTGAAATTCGAAATATGATCGATTTTGGCTCCAAGCTGTTATAGTATGATGGTCATACTTACCTTTTATGCTTGGAACCTTTTTGGAATGCCTCCCCATCTTCTCCCCCAATCTCGCCTCCTTCCTCTTTCTTCCTCTCATGGCTGCCTCTTTAAATAAGAGTTATTTCTGGGCTGCTGGTTGATGGAAATTGGTTATTGGTCTCTGAATCTCCTTGCTACTAAGATTCTTAGAGGGAAGAAAGGGGCTTGTGAGGATTTGGGTGTTGGATGTGAGCTACCTAGCACTTAAACTAGGTCTTGGGAATAGAGCTAGTTAGAAAGGGTCCACCTCTTCTCCTCATCTTCGAGGAAGAAGTAGATCGGCCTCAAGGAACCCAAGGAGCTAGCACTCCGAGGGAGTTGATCAGAGTCGAGCCCCTGTGTGAACTACCTATAGAGGCCAGAAATGTGTGTGGCTCAAGAGCATCGTCCTTGGAGCACTGCCACTACATCCATCAAATGTATAACGGTAAGATATCTTTATATCTTTGAGTTTTATATTGTATTTGATGTTTATTGCATACTATATCATTATACTAGATCCTATTGTAGGAAGATAGGTAGATCATTTGATCGATCTACCAAGTCTTCCACTATGCCTATTTTAAAATAGTTTTAAAATGCATGTTTCTGCCTTGCTATTGCATATTGGTATGCTTCCCTTTTTCGTCCTTCAATGGTATTAGAGCCAGGTTCATCGTAGTATAATAATGTTAGCATGCTTTAACATCATGTTTTTCTTTTAAAGTACTTGGAATGAGTGGTTCACCATGGCCGTCCGGTCATAGGAGAGAAGTAGGGCTGCAAGATCCTCTCTTCCCATTCAATGGGATCTCCTATGGTATATAGGGGTGCCGCTTGTGATTGACTCATAAAGAGGAAAGATAAAAGAAAATATAGATTAAAAATGTTTTAATCCTGTATCATGATCTTAAAATAAATTTATATAAGATCTAAGAGTTTTATTTTGATCGGATTTGATTGAAGGTTTGGTGAAACTTCAGATTTGAAATCACTGTTATTACCTTGTGACAAGCCTTGAGTCTACCTCTTGAGTCGACTCATGAAGGTTGAAGTGTCGACACTTGACCAGGAAGTGTCGACACTTGGGCTCGTGAGTCGATACTTTTCCTTGAAGGTGTCAACTCATGAGCGCTTCCCAAAAAACATAGCATTCTATTTTCTTCCTATCTTAGGCCTTGAGTCGACCCAAGTGTCAACACCTAATGTTGACACTTGCCCCTGGTGAGTTGACACTTGACATGAAAAGTTACAAAAATAGTGAATTCAATTTTTTTATTATTGTAATATTATTTTATATTTGTAAATTAAAATTGTTTTAATTTATTAAGGCTATTGAACTTAATTAAGAATTAAGTTACATTGAATAACTAAGAACTCTAGGAATATGGTTCAAAGATTTAAAGTCATTTTCATAAGCCTTAAGGGTCATGGGTTAGCTTTTATTAGGTCCTTAATTGGGTTAGGCCTAAGTTTAGATACATTGGACTATGTAGAGAATCATTCTAACCAAATATTGAGTTAGGACTTCTTCTCTATAGATCTCTCTAATAGTTAGATTTATTAGTCCATAGATCTAAATGGACCTTATTTGTGGCTCAGTGGATAGCCCGAGTCTTTAGCTAGTCTAATCGAGTCTGATGAACCAATTGGTATCAAGGTAAGTTTGGCATTTTGATCTTGGTTCTTTGGGGCTACCTCTTACCTAACCAATTCGGTTGGTGTCTAAGGCAAGACGGTTAATGGTAGAACCCAATTCATGATCTCACTTACCTGGCCAATATGGTCGATCAGAATTGATTAGATAGCTCACTGACTCGTGTTAACCCATATCACCCAAGGTTAATCAGTCTTAACTGATTTTAGGTACCCATGGATCATTAGTTATGAGTAACCCTCCTTAATTACTGATATGATCAGTGGGATGTTGATCCATGTCTTCTCATCTCTTCTTCTAATATAATAAGATTAAACTCTCTAAATTATTAGGACCATAAAAAGATGAAGTTATGGGGATAACCGAGTGTTAGCCACCCAATAAGTGGGATGGTAATGGGTCCAATAGTTGGGTGTTCATCGACAGATCCAAAGATCAGGTATTCATCGGGCTATTAGAATTACTGTTCCTAATATGATGGCTTAGTGCGATGTTAGACATTAGAATAATAAAAATTAACCCAACTTTATTTGATTAAAATTGATACTTTGTAGGAATTGACTCCATAAACGTGTAGATCATGATTTTAGGAGTCCAACGACGCAAACGGAATGTAATTCGAACTTCGAACGGGCTCGAAATGAAATTTAGAAGATTTTAGCACAGATTTCAAAGCTGCACGATTTTTGGAGTGGCCCTAAAGCTTTTTGCTGGCTCACGGTGGACCGGCTCAATGGTCCACCACACAACCTCTTGGTCCACGGCAGCCATTGTTGCCGGTCCACGGGTAGAGCCGTGGACCACCATGCGCCGTTTGCCCTGAAATTCGTCGGAGAGCTTCCCCCGTCGCCGCCCAAGCTACCGCCGACCTCGTTGCTGGTCGAAGAGCCATCAATGGCCAGAAAAACACCGGCGATAGAGGTGCTGTGCTTCATTTTCTTCCCCATCCCCGCTGCCGCCGACCACCGCTCCCAGTCCTGCAGTTGCCAGAGAGCACCTGCCAGCCACCACAGCACCCCCATCGTCGTGCGAGCTGCCGCCGTGAAGGCGTCGGTCGGAATCTCAGCCACCATGTACCAGCTGCTGCCTCCTCTCCCGCGCACCATGCCCACGCCACCGCCCAGCTCGAAGTCGTCTTCCACACCATAGTCGCCATCCACTGCCACCGCCTGCTATCATTCCAGCTTCACCGCGAGCCACCACCGCGAGCCACCACGGAGCCACCGTCCGCTGTTCCCAGCTATCCGCCCAAGTCGCCGCAAGATGCCCAGTGCCTGCTGTCGTGCCCGCTGCCGCCGTGTCCGCCCCATCCCCATCGTTCGCCCAGTCGTCACCTCCGTTCCCAAGCTCCTAGAGCTGCTTGTCACCGCCCTTGTTGTTCATACCGGGATGTCCGAAAACAAGGAAGCATCAGAACGAGAAGAGATGTCGGACGATGCTGGATGGACGCGTGATTGTGCGATAAGATTTTTAAGTTTAATTTTTGAGATGGAGATATGATCGCGAAGGAGTTCGGATGAGAAGATAGCGATAAGTTTCAGAAGCAGATTGAGATGAGGAAATCACCGCGATTCCCACACGGGCCCGACACGGTATTTCCCATCTATAGATATCTCGGGTCATTCTACGCTCGAGGAGGATTCGAGAGAGACTTCATCCCATTTCACTTCCAATTCTCACATTTCCTTTCTCGGGATTCCACTGTAGTGCTTGGCACAGGGGGTTTTATTTTATTATTTTTTTTATCTTTTGTACTCCTTTTCTATGAAATAAAAGAATTTCTTGTCAATATTTTTTATGAATTATTATTAGGCATAGTTTATATTCTTGGGATAAGCTGTATTCACGATAGGAACAGTTTGTACTCTTGAAATAAATTATTTCTAAAAAGGATTTTATTAATTTGCATGTGTCTGATTTTTGACTAATCTATATTCCAGGGGAACGGGATGTGATCGAATAGGTACGGGTCGTCATCACCAAGAATAGGTTATATCTGGATCGGAACGTATAAATTTCATAGAAGTGGAGTGCCAGCCCACCTAACAAGTAACCAGTTGGAGTTTCGAGATTTTATCTTTGTTTTATTATTATCTATTTTAGTAAGTTGATTTATACTTCATGTTAACATTGAAAAATTCTTTTTTCGGAATTGCACAAAAGTCTCTGTGGGATCGACCCTTACTCCCGCTATTCTACCCTTTAGAGTAGTGGAATTAAGGTTCTAAATCGGTGCATTGCGACACGCATCAGATTTTTGGTGCCGTTGCTGGGGACTTTCGGCGTTACTTTGAAAAAAAAAAATATAATCAATAATCTAAAAACCCAAAAAAAAAAAATTCAATTTTCAAAATTTTACATTCAAATTTCAAAAAAAAATATATTAAAAATTTAAATTCCAATCTTGAGTGCCCTGACATAAGGTTGCCCTGGCATAACTGGGAGGTTATGTTGAATGGTTGTCCTAGGGTACAAAAAGGTTGAACAAATTTTTTTTTTTTTAGATTCACTTAGGTAAATTTATTTTTTTTGTAAAACCAAAAAACAATATTACCCAGACATTTCATAATTTATTAGGATCAGAGACTTAATCGTCAAAATTAAAAAAAAAATTAAATTAAATTTTGTTTGTTTATAACTTTTTGGACACCTTAGCTGTTGCAATTCATAATTTCATAATATACTTAAGGGCACAACCCATTAATCAGATAAGGTGGGGAGATCAATACCCTTCCTTAGCCCACAAATCATCAATCCAGCATCTGTATTGACCCAAGCCTTTAATTTTAAAATTAATTAGACATTAACCCTAAGGATTTCGAGCTCAATAGGACAAGGAAACCCTAGAGTTGGACTGGGTTCAGATCATTTAATTCCTTGGTATCTAAGGAAAGTGGTTCAGGGACTAGAGCCCGAAGGGAGGTGAGTTGGTTCCGCTTACCTGGCCAATTTTTAATTGGTGTCTAAGGCAAGCGATAAGGGAACCTTCACCAACCTTACACTTACCTGGCCAAGTCAGTTAATTGATATTGGGCTTAGAGTACTCGAAGTTAACCTTGGATCAGTTAGGAGCTGTCTAGATTCAGGTTAACCCTAGGATAGTAATTTTGATTTGTTTCACTTGTTTGAAAAATTAAAAAAAATAATAATAAATTTTTTTTTTTCTTTAGTTTAGGACTCTCTTAGAAGTTTTTCCTTTAGACCTTTTCTTTCCTTCCTCCTTCTCTTTTTAAAATAAAATAAAAATATAAAATATAAAAATACCCAACCATGTACCAATTTTCTGAGTCCAGGTATGACCAAATTTATCAAGATCAAACACATATGGCATATAGACCAGGAGAAAATTTTGATGTTTATAACTCAGGTTGGGGGGCTCAATTTGATTTTTCGTGGCAACCACACCCAGTAGTTGCCCCGGTACTCCAGTTAGATTTTTCATAGCAACCACACCCAGTAGTTGTCCCGGTATCCTAAAGACCTTCGTTCATAGATGCTTCTTATTACAATCTCTCTTATTCATATTATCAACCTTCTCTTAGTCTTTATAGCCTATTTCTTCAAGAAAAGCTTTTACAAGTACTAGACCGGCTTGAAATTAGTCAGAACCTACAATTAACCCAGATAAAGATAAAGTACCATCAGGATGGGATAATGTTAAGCCATATCATATCTAAGAATGGGATTAGGGTAGAACTTTCTAGAGATAGAAAAATTTTTAAGCCCCCGCCCCCACTCTCGGCCCAACCTATACACTCCCTTCTTACTCTTCAACAAAATTGTTCCAAAGTTTTTCACTTTTGGTCTAGCAGTATTTTTGGATCAGAGATAATCGTCATTGTAGGATACTCTACGAACGTTTTTCTGCCATGTTGACAAGGCCTCCTGATTGGCCTATCTTCTAAAAATTTCTCGAGGGATGTACCTACGTTCAATATCGCTAACACTCCCTCTTAGTGTCTAGCTGAAGACGTTAAACTTAGCGCTCCTGGGAGGCAGCCCAGCTCTTTCCTTTGCTCATGTTTGTCGTTTTAACTTCTAGTTCTTTGTTTTTAGAATAAATGGAGTACTAAAAGAAGATTGCGGGAATATGGTGATAGAAGGACGTTCAATGCTTGACTACCTTACTAGGTTGTACCCTTCCTTGTCTTTACACTATTAGTATCCTCTTCCATTGGGGACAATGGAAATTAAGTTTGGGGGGGGTAATCTAATTAATTAAATATAATCCTCGAGTAAAATTTTAATCAATTTTTGTGTACAAAAATTTGTCTCGAATTGAAAATATCAAGCTCACTAAATGAGGAGTGATTAATGGTTTAGAAAGTTTTAGAGATACTGAGAGATGATTTATCAAGAAAACCCTATAAGTGGTAGAGTGTAGTCCAGAAAATTTTAGAAGAGTAATTCCAGACCCTTCAGCCTATTGATCTTAATAATGAATCTTACTTATTTTGGTATAGGCATTATAAAAAGTCCCCAGTTAAAAAATTCCTGAGGTTAATAAAGATTTTTAGCATCTCTCACTGAGTAACCAGGCCCCTTCGCCTAAGTAAGCATTGTTGTTCGCATCAAAAGGTGGGGATATAATGAAATCTTTTGTAGAGTTAGTCTTGACTTAGCCTTTTTGACTCGAGTCAGTAAGCCCGAGGGGTGTTTTATACCTAATGCCCTAAAGCCAACTGGTTTGGGAGTCATTGGCTTAAAGCTCACTACAAGGGTTAATTAGAAAGCAAGGTGTCAGGACATTGCACTAACTTTACATTAAAAAAAAAAAAAAAAGAAAGAAGAAAAAAAAGAAAAGAAAAAGTGGGGACTAAATAAATATTGCACCAAAACCAAAGTAAGTTGGAAGATTTAGATAGTGAGATAGAAAGTTGGGAAAGAAAAAATCTCTTAAACCTTCTATGGACTTTATTCTACTATTAAATGGGTGGAATTGGTAATCCAATGAAGTACCTTTTTAATAGTCTAACCATGTATCCTTTGATTTTAGGGTTAGTACGATAATTTTCATTTCATGGACCATCTTAGTATCCAAGACTCATCCATTTCCTTTACTCGAGGACGAGCAAAGTTTAAGTTGGGGGGTGTGTTAGACATTAGAATAATAAAAATTAACCCAACTTTATTTGATTAAAATTGATACTTTTTATGATACTTTGCAGGAATTGACTCCATAAATGTGTAGATCTTGATTTTAGGAGTCCAACGATGCAAACAGAATGTAATTCGGACTTCGAATGGGCCCAAAATGGAATTTAGAAGATTTTAGCATAGATTTCAAAGTTGCACGATTTTTGGAGCGGCCCTAAAGCTTTTTGCTGGCTCACGGTGGACCGGCTCAATGGTCCACCGCATGACCTCTTGGTCCACGGCAGCCATTGATGCCGGTCCACGGGCAGAGCCGTGGACCACCATACGCCGTTTGCTCCAAAATTTGTCGGAGAGCTTCCCCCGTCGCCGCCCAAGCTACCGCCGACCTCGTTGCCGGTTGAAGAGCCACCAATGGCCGGAAAAACACCGGCGATAGAGCTACTGTGCTTCATTTTCTTCCCCATCCCCGCTGCCACCGACCACCTCTCCCAGTCCCGCAGTTGCCGGAGAGCACCTGGCGGCCACCACAGCACCCCCGTCGCCGTGCGAGCTGCCGCCGTGAAGACGTCGGCCGGAATCTCAGCCACCACCGTACCCATTGCAGCCTCCTCTCCCGCGCGCCATGCCCACGCCACCGCCTAGCTCGAAGTCGTCTTCCGCACCGTCGTCGCCGTCCACTGCCACCGCCTGCTGCCGTTCTGGCTTCGCCGCGAGCCACCACGGAGCCACCGTCCACTGTTCCTAGCTGTCCGCCCAAGTCGCCACATGATGCCCAGTGCCTGCTGCCATGTCCGCTGCCACCATGTCCGCCCCATCCCCGTCATTCGCCCAGCCATCACCTCCGTTCCCAAGCTCCTGGAGCTGCTTGTCACCGCCCCTGTTGTTCTGACCGAGATGTCCAAAAACAAGGAAGCATCAGAACGAGAAGAGATGTCGGACGATGCTGGATGGATGCGGGATTGTGCGATAAGATTTTTAAGTTTAATTTTTGAGATGGAGATATGATCGCGAAGGAGTTCGGATGAGAAGATAGCGATAAGTTTCAGAAGCAGATTAAGATGAGGAAATCACCGCAGTTCCCACACGGGCCCGACACGGTATTTCCCATCTATAAATATCTCGGGTCATTCTATGCTCGAGGAGGATTCGAGAGAGACTTCACCCCATTTCACTTCCAATTCTCGTATTTCTTTTCTCGGGATTCCATTGTAGTGCTTGGCACAGGGGATTTTATTTTATTATTTTTTTTATCTTTTGTACTCCTTTTATATGAAATAAAAGAATTTCTTGTCAATATTTTTTATGGATTATTATTAGGCATAGTTTATATTCTTGGGACAAGCTGTATTCGCGATAGAAACAGTTTGTACTCTTGGAATAAATTATTTCTAAAAAGGATTTTATTAATTTGCATGTGTCTGATTTTTGACTAATCTATATTCCAGGGGAACGGGCCGTGATCGAATAGGTGCGGGTCGTCATCACCAAGAATAGGTTATATCTGGATTGGAATGTACAAATTTCATAGAAGTGGAGTGCCAGCCCACCTAACAAGTAACCAGTTGGAGTTTCAAGATTTTATCTTTGTTTTATTATTATCTATTTTGGTTAGTTGATTTATACTTTCATGTTAATATTGAAAATTTTTTTTTCGAAATTACACAAAAGTCTCTGTGGGATCGACCCTTACTCCCGCTATTCTATCCTTTAGAGTAGTGGAATTAAGGTTCTAAATCGGTGCATTGCGACACGCATCATGCGACTCTCTTAACAGTGGTCAGGTGGGCCGACCAAAGTCGAGCTTGGCTATTCGTTAGTTAGAAGCATCGAATTTTGTAATGTTAATGGTTGGACCTAACCAGGACCTTCAACAGGAGGCCCAAAGGCCGATTGAAGTGCACCTTAGGGCAAAATCTAAATACTAGAGGTTACTTGGAGAAGTGATCGATTAAAGAACCTACCTTTAGATGCGCATGGGTGGGCCGGCCAAAGTCGGGCTCATGTGTTGTTTATTAGGTTCTAGTACCCACTTAGGAATCAAAGTGATTCATCGGATTGGAGGTAGAGGCTACCAGTTTGAACAAAATAGTGGGTGGGCCTTTAGACTAAAGTCCATGTCTATAGGATAATAATTCATATATGCTAATTAGCTTTGGTTTTTTTTCAGATGTCTTCCAACCTATCACTTCGGTCTCTTCTCGATAATAAGAAGCTTAAGGGTCCCAACTTCGATAGCTAGTATCGAAGGCTAAGGATTATCCTGGAGCGTGAACGGATCTTGTTTGTGATATTGGATTTGGCACCTGAAACCCTTGCTCCCAATGCTCGGGGTTCAGTAAGAGACACTTATCAGAAGTGGCTCTCTGACAGGACCATTGTCCGATGCATATGTTGGCAGCAATGAACGACGAGTTCAGTCACAAATTCAAAGAAGCTCAGTTGAAAGAAATCCTTCAAAGGTTGAAGGAGTCTTTTGGGACACCAAATAATGTTGAGAGGTACAGGATCTCCTGTGCTATCTATAATGCACGGATGCATGATGGGGCCTTAGTCACTGATCATGTGTTGTGCATGATCAAGATGATTAAGCACCTAGGCAAGCTCGGATGTCCCTTGCATAAACATCTTGGGAAGGATGCGATTCTGAATTCCCTTCCCTCTTCATATCTAGATTTTCTCGATCATTATAGAATGAATAAGCCTGCATTTAACTACCATGGTCTGCTGGGGTTGATGTAGACTTATGAAAAAGACCACCATCTGAACAAAGGGGTGGTGAATCTAGTGGGAGGATCTTCGGCAGGGTGTCGTCCCTTTAAGAAAGGGAAAAAGAAAAGTAAAGAGAAATAGGTGCAGAATGCTTCTAGGCCTAGTCAGGTCAAGAAAGAGAAGGCTAATAAGAGACAAGCGGAGTGCTTCTTTTACAAGAAGCAGAGACATTGGAAGAGAAACTATCCTCTTTACATTGTGTCCCTTGACCCGAAGAGGTCCAAGAAGAGGAAGCAGCCAGAAGGTGCTGGACAAAGTATTTATATGATAACACCTTGTAGTTTCTCTATCTGTGATACTACTAACTGGGTATTGGATACAGGAAGTTTAATTCATATTTGCAATTCTTTGCAGAGACTTCAAGTTAGTAGAAGACTCAAGGATGGTGAGAGATTCTTGAACGTGGAAAATGGAAGCTAAGTTCCAGTCTTGGCATTGGGAGTCCTCAAACTAGTTTTCGAGTCTTGTGCAATCATTTTGAATGAGTATCTTTATTATCCATCTTTTATTTTAAGTATCATTTATGTAGGCCAATTGGCCATGTATGGTTATGAACTATCAATAAAGAATGACATTTGCAAAATTATTTGGAATGGTTCTGTTGTAATGAATGAATATATGAATAATGGCATTTATATACAATCGCAACCTATTAGTATAGTGTACACGTTTAGTAAATGCCCTAGGATAGATAATGTCAGCGATGCATACCTACAACATTGTAGGCTAGGTCATATTAACAAGAACAGGATAAACAGGTTGAAGTACGAGGGTCTCCTCAACTTTAGTGAAAGTGGTTCACTTCTAACCTATGAGTCCTGTCTTCTTGGAAAGATGACAAAATCATCTTTTATTAGAAAAAGTGAACGAGCCAAAGAAATTCTAAGTCTGGTACATACTGATATATACAAACCCATGAATATTAGTGCCAGAGGTGGGTACAATTATTTCATTACATTTACGGATGACCTTTCAAGGTACGGTTATGTCTTCTTGATAAGACAAATCTGAGTCGTTTGAGAATTTCAAATTATATTGTAATGAAGTAGAAAAACAAACTTGATGTATCAAAACCCTTCGATTAGATCGAGGTTGTGAATATCTTTCCAAAGAGTTTCTAACATATCTCAAGGAGAATGGGATTCTCTCTCAGTGGACACCTCCAGGGACACCTCAGTTAAATGGAGTCTCTAAAAGGAGGAATCAAACCCTGTTAGACATGGTTCAGTCCATGGTGGGCTTTACTTCTCTGCCACTATCCTTTTGGGGATATGCTATAGAATCAGCATGTTACCTTTTGAATAGAGCTCCGAGTAAATTTGTTAACAAAATCTCATATGAGATATGGACTGGACGTAAGCCGACACTCACACACCTTTGGGTCTGGGGTTGCTCGGCTTATGTAAAATATTTAAAAATTGATAAACTTGGATCGAGGTCTGACTGGTGCCTATTTGTTGGATATCCAAGAGAGTCAAAGGGATATTACTTTTACTTGGCTGAGGAACAAAAATTGTTCGTCAGTCTTAGGGCTATCTTTTTAGAAAAGACGTTCCTTGGTAAAGGAACTATAGCCGCTAAGATTGAACTTAGTGAAGTTCAACAAGTATAAGAACTGATACACTTAAGGGACAACATAGAACTAGTTATGATTAGATCACACCCAGACCCCAAACAGGAACCATTAAGGAGATCTGATAGGGTACCGAGTCAACCGGATAGATACTATGGTTTCTTGGTCCGAGATGGTGATCCCATTGAACTCGATGAGAACAATGAGAATCCGATCACCTATATCAAAGTGATGTAGAGGTCTGACTCTGAGAAATGGCTAGGAGCCATGCAATCCGAAATGGAATTCATGGAAATCAATAATGTATGGACATTGGTTGATCCACTTGAAGGGATAAAACCCATTGGGTGTAAATGGATTTTCAAGAGGAAAAGGGGTGCAGACAGGCAGGTGGAGACCTATAAAGCCTGTCTGGTTGCCAAATGATATTGTCAATGTTATGGTATTGACTATGACGAGACATTCTCTCTTGTGGCAATGCTCAAGTCCATTCGGATCTTGCTTGCTTTAGCAGCACACTTTGACTATGAAATCTAGCAAATGGATGTCCGAACAACTTTCCTGAATGGTGAGCTGGAAGAGGAGGTGTATATGATACAACCTGAAGGGTTTACTTCCACAAATGAGTCAAAGGTGTGCAAGCTTCAAAGGTCCATCTATAGACTGAAACAAGCATCACGAAGTTGGAACATGCTATTTGATAAGTATATTAAATTGTATGGCTTCGTTAGGAATGGAGAAGAACCTTGCATTTACAAGTGGGCTAATAGTTATTTGATTGTGTTCTTTGTATTATATATGGATGACATTCTCTTAATAGGGAATGACATCCCAGCACTACAAGGAATAAAGGTCTGGTTATTATCTTAGTTCTCTATGGAGGACTTGGGTGAAGCCTCTTACATACTGGGTATGAAGATCTATGAGATAGATCTAAGATGATTCCGGGACTGTCCTAGTCTACATACATTGACATTGTACTGAAGCAGTTTAGCATGGAAAATTCTAAGAAAGGCTATCTTCCGATAGGCACTGGAATTGCTCTCTCCAAAGAGGATTATGTGACAACTCCTAAGGAGAGAGAGCGTATAAGTAGAATCCCATATGCTTCGGCAATGGGTTCTATCATGTATGCTATGACATGTACTAGGTCAGATATGGCATACTCACTAGGCATAGTAAGCAGATACCATTCTAACCCAGCTGAAGCTCATTGGAAAGTGGTAAAGACCATCCTTAAGTATTTGCAAAATACTGAGGACTAATGGCTGATTTATGGAGAATCTGACTTGAAACTTGTAGGGTATATTGACTCCAGTTTTTAGTTAGATAAGGATGATAGCAAGAGTGTGTCAGGATTTGTCTTCACCCTTAATGGAGGAGTGATCTGCTGGAAAAGTTCCAAGCAGCCTACTATGGCGGACTCAGTATGCGAAGTAGAGTACATTACAGTATTGGATACAGCAAAGGAAGCAGCGTGATTACGAAAGTTTCTTGGCGAGCTGGTAGTGGCACCTTTCTTGAATGGTCCTATTTCGATGTATTGTGATAGCACTGGAGCTGTTGCTCAAGCTAAAGAGCTGAAGTCTCATCACCGCACAAAGCACATTCTGTGGTGCTTTCACCTTATACGACAGATCATGGAACAGGTGACATTGACCTTCAGAAGATCGATGGAAAGGAGAACGTAGCTGACCCCTTCATTAAAGTGTCAAAATTCAAGAGTTTGATAGTTGTAAATGGAAAATGGGAATGAGATTCTATACCAATTGGCTTTAGTCCAAGTGAAAGTTGTTAGGAATTGTGTCCCAAAGCCAATCATCTAGGCTATAGATGGTTATGCCATTTTATAATTTATATGAATTTTTAATGAATAAAAGTTATTCTTTTGGTTGTTCATCATATTCACATTTTCCTAAAATGAATTCTTGTATGATGGAGTCCTTAGAACTATATTATTTGATATAGAGAGGATATATCAAGTATTTCTTAAACTGGTTCACAACCAAATGATATATTGTTCTAGGATGACAATGTATCAAGTATAAGTAGTTGTATGTCGCATTTGTTGGTTGTCCTCTTAACCAAAGAGTGTGGAGACACTGGTGTGACATGCAAGTAAAATGTATGATATCTCACTGAACGTGACCGTCTGCGGAGTTCACTTTTGTCAAAGGGTTGCTCATGAAGGGATATGGGTATATGTATCCCTCAGACCTGAGGTCACTATGGTAGCTTGCAAGCAACTCACTATACTTTGGCACCGAACCACCTGGATTTCTAATCAATGATGAAAGGTTTCTGGATATAGTCAAGTACTTATGGAGCGGTGGTGGATCAAGATGGAATTGAGCCCTCCAAATAGTTTGGAGTGAATGACTCATGTATCTCAATTTAGCAAATCCTTGGCCAGGGTAGTTTTTGTGAGGAGTCACAGAATTTGTGAAGTTGAGACACGATCTGGATAAACCAAATTAGGGTTGGCAGTCAGACCTTAGGTCATCCTGAGCATTATGAGGTCAAAAGGATGAATTATGCGGTAACTATATGCTAGAGGTTCTAGAGAGGTGCTTTGCATCTTCGACCTATCCGGACATCAGATATCATTGCTTAATAAGGACTTTGACTGGTACTGGAAGTGTTACAGTGCTACCGACTTAGTGTTCGAACCTATGGGATCACACATCGTAGGGGTTTTTTTATCTAATCTTAAGGTTGATCGATGATTGAGAATTGTTTGTCGTCACCGGAGGTTAATATGATTAACTATGTTCCAAGTGTCGACACTTACTTGAGTCGATACTTGGAAAGTGTCGACACTTGATGATTTTGTGTGAGTCGACACTTGCTGTGATGAGTAGAATTTTGGACAGTATTCTGGAAAGGTTTTGACTTTGAATTTTGAGTTCAAAATTTAAAATCTAACCGATTTTGGCTCCAAGCTATTATAGTATGATGGTCATACTTACCTTTTATGCTTGGAACCTTTTTGGAATGCCTCCCCATCTTCTCCCCCAATCTCTCCTCTTTCCTCTTACTTCCTTCCATGGCTGCCTTTTTAAATAAGAGTTATTTTTGGACTGCTGGTTGATGGAAACTGGTTCTTGGTCTCTGAATCTCCTTGCTGCTGAGATTTTGAGAGGGAAGAAAGGGACTTGTGAGGATTTGGGTGTTGGGTGTGAGCTACCTAGCACTTAAGCTAGGTCTTAGGAAGAGAGCTAGTTAGGAAGGGTCCACCTCTCCTCCTCATCTTCCAGGAAGAAGTAGATCGTTCTCAAGGATCCTAAGGAGCTAGCACTCCGAGGGAGTTGAGCAGAGTTGAGCCCCGGTGTGAACTACCTTTAGAGGCTAGACACGTGTGTGGCTCAAGAGCACCATCCTTGGAGCACTGCCATTGCATCCATCAAAGGTATAACGGTAAGGTATCTTTATATCTTTGAGTTTTATATTGTATTTGATGTTTATTGTATGCTATATCATTATACTAGATCCTTTGCAGGCAGATTAATAGATCGTTTGATTGATCTACCAAGTTTTTCGCTATACTTATTTTAAAATAGTTTTAAAAAGCATGTTTTTGCCTTGCTATTGCATATTGGTATGTTTCCATTTTTCGCCCTTCAAGAGCTTCATCTACACCTAATCCATTACCTAAGGAATGGAGGTATGTCCATGGACACCCTAAAGAGCTTATTATTGGTGATCCATCGAAAGGGGTAAGTGATGCGGGACTAAAATGCATGCAATTCTTTTTGTATATTTTATATGTGGGGTTAGGTGATTAATTCCTGAATTTCATATCAAAATTAGTTGTAGGGAATTTTTTATGAATTTTTGAAGCCAAGCATGTAGATTAGAACCTAGAAAAGTACTAAAGAAGGATCGCTGGGACTGAGAAGCCTCGGTTAGGGCAAGTTCTCCTACAATATAAAGACTAGAGATAGAGGAGGTGTACCTGACAATGTCTGAAGTGCTCGGTGAAGATCGCAGTGAAGGGATCTCTCGTTCCTCGACGGATGCGGCCTGGAAATCCAAGCCAACGACCCGTGGATACCCGGCTTTCTGCTTGGTGGTCCGATTGAGGCTTGGTTGGAGTCATTGGATTCGTGGAAACTCAGGGACCTGCAAACGACCTGTCAGGGGTTAGAAAACTCAAAGGAGATCAAGAAAAAAAAAGGAAAACAGCAAGGGGAAGAAAGTTTTGGAGGGAGCTGGAAGGATGGTTGGTGGTAGGAAGATGGTTGCAAACACCGGGAAGAACTCTCAAACCCATTTATGCACACAGCAGGGTAATCACACAAAACAATATAAGAACTCAAGGTTTATTTTATATCAAAAATCTCCCATCATACAAGAGGCTAGGGTCCCTTAAATAGACCCTTAACCTTGGGCTCCAAATAAAGGCACATTTGTCTTTACATAAGAATCCTTTTCCCTCTCAAACCCTAGCTAGAAAATAAGGAAACATTAGGTAGAAAAATCCCTAAAAATTCTCTTGACTTGGCCAACACTCCAAGGATGCCTAGGGGGTGTGTTGGGCTTCTAAGAGCAGCAAGGGGCTGGCCCAAAGGGGCTCGGGTGCATGGGTTTGGGCCTTTGGAAGCTGGGGTGGCCTAGTAGCCCGGTAGTAGGAATATTCCTTGGTATCTTGCTTCTTAGGGGCATGGGCTTGGCACCTGGGCTTGATTTCTTTGGGCTAGGATGTAGATGGACCTCTGGAATCATGGATTCCGTTATCTATGAATATACTTTGGCATCTGGAAGGGATTCTGGGCATCTGGAGGGCATCTGCAAGAAATCAGGGTTTTCTGAATTTTCCTCTTGGGGTCTTCAAATCTTCAAGCTGGGTTGGACTTGGGCTATACTTCCATGTATTCAATCTAGTTGGACTTGGTATTCACTTATATGATATAGTCTTGAGTCTTCAGTATGCTTGGACAGGACTCAAAAAAATAAAATTAGCTCAACATGAGCTGACTAGCATTGGCCTGAACTAGCTCAACATGAGTTGACTGGTACAAAACTGAAATAACAACTCAAAAGACTCAAATAACAACTAAAATGGACTCAGATGGGCTAAGCCCTTATCACAGATGGACTCATAAATTATTGATCAATTCATAGAGGGTTGAAAAGCCTCTATCTTATTCTGGTGCCTTTGGTGTCCCCACCAATTCTCCCAGGATGGGAGGAACTCGACCCTGTCGAGTGAAGATCAGACTGGCTCACATATCTCTCGAGAAGGTCTGAGTTGAGGCATTGCAAGTCCTCTCGAGAAATCCACGAATCGTCCAACTCTGCCCAGCCTTGCCATCGAACCAGGAAGCATTGATAATCAAGGCTCCGGGTCGTGATTGCTTGATCGTCCAAGATACGCTAGATCCGTTCTCCTCTCTCAGGCCAATTTGTGAGTGGACACTCTGGGTTAGGGTCACTCACAATGAAAAGGAATAGGTCCAAAGGCCTCACTAGGCATCACTGCCGGTTCCCTATACTCAACCAGGTCTGTAATATTGAAGGTAGAACTAATGCCCAAATCCGAAGGCAAGTCTAACACCTAGGCATTTGATCCAACTTTCTCTATCACTTTAAAAGGTCCGGCTCTGTGATCATGAAGCTTCTTTTAGGCCTAAGCCTAACCAAGATAGAATCCACTACATCAAATTCTTTGATCCATCTTCGGGAATTAGCCAGTTTGTTTAAAATTAGTGTAGGTGGTGAACATGCTGGGCACATGCAGACTACTAACAAATGATTCAAAGGACTCATACTAACACCTAACAGACTTGACTATGCATTCCTATAGAAGGAAATTTTATTGAACTATTTGGATATAAACCTAACAGATTATAGGTTCCCTAGGTTTGATCCTAGCTTGACATGCACATGAAAATTTACTGTAAACTCCTAGCAAATTTCAAAGAGTATGCCAGAAGTAAGATGCAAACCTAACATGCGTGATGAATGCATGCAGTATGCTAATCTCAGTTAAATGCAATCTAATAATCCTAGAAATGCTGGAGGTGTCAAGAAAGGGCAGAAAATAGGAAGTGGGTTCAGAAGTAGTTTTGTAGGTTAGGGAAAAAGATTCAAGGTTAGTTGGATAAAGTTCGATATAAGAAGGCATGTCAGGGACTAATCCTAGACTAATGAAGCTAACCTTATGAGGTTGCGGTATATCTATGGGGTTTGCATAATGGAAGGATGGGTTACTAATCTCAGGGAAGAGGTCTTAAATGAGAACTATAGGAGGGGGCTCATCTTGAAGGTATTGATTCAAAGAGATCAGGTCCTTAATAAATTCTTCTGGTTCTTGTATTTTTGGACTAGACTCTATAATTTGGCTCTCCTATATGGTTTCCTCAGGTAAGGCTCTAGCAACAGTACCTAGGTTTTCTTCCTCTATTTGTTCTTCCATTATAGCTTTAGGTTGGTGTGGTCAAGGTCAACTAGCTCTGGGTTGGTTTCTACCTGGGTATCTACTGGGTCAGCTAATTCTAGGTCTACTAAAGGTGTCTCCTCTTCTCCTTCATACTTATCCACTAAGCTCGCATTAGCTTCATACACTTCTGCATTAATGTCAACCTTGTGAATCTCAGGGATGGTTGGAGAAGGTCGGCTAGCGAGAAATTGGTTAGGTTATGGTCTCTGATTATGGGTACTACTCCTAGTAGGTTCAGGTTGTATAAAGGGTAGTGGCTCACTACTGGGTTCATATTTAGGGATACTAATCCTATGGGGTTCAAGTTGACTAGGGGAAGCATGACTAGTACTAGATTGATACATAGGGGTTATGGGCTCCCTAGGCTCATAGGACAAGGGTGCAGATCTATGGGTCACGGGATTATAAGATCTGGGGTCATAGGATTTGGGTTCAGCTCTATGGGTCTTGGGTCTACTGGACTCATGGGATATGGGTTCGTAGATTCTAGAGTTAGAGGATTTGGACTCATAAGAAATATAGGTTGTGGGTATACTAGGCTTATAGGGAGAGGGTAAATAGGATCTATCTTCCTGGTCTACAAAATCTTGATTGGGTCTTCTAGGACTAACCTTAGGGATTGGGTCATGACGATGGGCTCTCCTAGGTTCAGCCTCAAGGTATGGATCAGGGTTTGGGGTCCTCTTAGGTTCAGTATCATTGTATGGGTCATGACGATGGGCTCTCCTAGGTTCAACCTCTCCGTAGGGATCAAGGTTTGGGGTCCTCCTAGGTTCAGTATCATAGTATGGGTCATGATGATGGGCTCTCCTAGGTTCAACCTCACGGTAGGGATCAGGGTTTGGGGTCCTCTTAGGTTCAGTATCATAATAAGGGTCATGACGATGGGCTCTCCTTGGTTCAACCTCATGGTAGGGATCAGGGTTTCGGGTCCTCCTAGGTTCAGTATAATAATAAGGGTCATGGCGATGGTCTCTCCCAGGTTCAACCTCACGGTAGGGATCATGGTAAGGAGTCCTCCTAGGCTGAGGGGACTCAGGATCAGGCTCGGACTGGGTCCTACGTGTCTCCTCTAGTGTTCCTAGTCGGGCATCTATTTGTTCAAGCTTCTAGGTCAATTGGGCATTTGCTTGCTCAAACCTAAGATTGAGGGTTTGGACTAACCTTTCTCCAAGGGCATCAAATTTGGCATCAAAATGGTCCATGGATTCAAGGAGATGGTGAATGAGATGGGACTCCTGATCTAATGCTCATGCATGACTCGATCAAACCGACTACAGCTGACTAGACCTAGAATCCAAACTAGATGCTCAATCAGGGTGGCAAACTAGCCTATAGTAACCTTGTACTCAGCCAGGAAGGTGTAGGGGGAGTGTTAGGTCCCTGGTTGCCAAGCCTAGACACCAATCAGAGATTGGCCAGGTAGGTGGACCAGCACACAAGCCCTTCGGGATTTAATCCCTAAACCACCGTTCTAGACACTGAGCACAAGGCACACACAGGTTAACTTGACACGGTGATCTAACACTAGCCCGGACCTGACCAGTTGGTGTCCCTAGCCCACTAGGGCAAATTAAGTCTAGCTAATTTTAGGTTAAGGCTTGGGACCGAATGCAAGGGATGTGGTTTTGGGCTAAGGAGAGGTGATCAAATCCTCCCCCCATCTGATATAGCAAGAGTGCCCTTAAAAGTAAATTATGCAATGATGGCAGGCAGATGAGGATGCAAATTAGGGTTTAGATATTTTTTTTTGATATTTTTGGAGAATATGTAATTTTAATTTTTTTTATTTTGGTATTTTATTAAATAGAAGAAAACTTGCAAATTATGGCCTAATATGCAGGAAATATATTAAAATTAAAAGATATGCAAAAGATGCTAAACAAAACCCTAAAACTTCCAAACTTGTCTTGCTAAAAAAAATAGAGCCAAAAATTTGTAGGCTGTATTTCGGCTTGTAGAAACTTCACAATATGAAATAAACTCTGGAAAAATTCTAAAAATTACTGTGTATTATGATGAATCTATAAAAATAAACTTCAAAATTTCTGGAGTTTTTGTCAGGGAGAAATAATTTAAATAACAGAGTATATACGTATTGAAAAATTACAGAAAATAAGCTCTAATCTAAGCTCTGATACCAAATGATGCGGGACTAAAATGCATGCAATTCTTTTTGTATGTTTTATATATGGTGTTAGGTGATTAATTCCTGAATTTCAGATCAAAATTAGTTGTAGGGGATTTTTTATGAAATTTTGAAGCTAAGCATGCAGATTAGAACCTAGAAAAGTACTAAAGAAGGATCGCCGGGGCTGAGAAGCCTCGGTTAGGGCAAGTTCTCCTACAATATAAAGATTGGAGGTAGAGGGGGTGTACCTGACAATGTCTGAAGCACCCGGTGAGGATCGCAGTGAAGGGATCTCTCGTTCCTCGATGGATGTGGCCTGGAAAATCGAGCCAATGACCCGCGGATACCCGGCTTTCTGCTCGGTGGTTCGATTGAGGCTTGGCTGGAGTCGTTGGATTTGTGGGAACTCGGGGACCTACAAATGACCTGTCAGGGGTTAGAAAACTCAAAGGAGATCAAGAAAATAAAGGAAAACAGCAAAGGAAAGAAAGTTTTGGAGGGAGCTGGAAGGATATTTGGCGGCAGAAAGATGGTTGAAAACACCGGGAAGAAGAACTCTCAAACCCCTTTATGCACACAGCAGGGTAATCACACAAAATGATATAAGAACTCAAGGTTTATTTCATATAAAAAATCTTCCTTCATACAAGAGGCAAGGGTCCCTTAAATAGACCCTTAACCTTGGGCTCCAAGTAAGGGCACATTAGTCTTTACATAAGAATCCTTTTCCCTCTCAAACCCTAGCTAGAAAATAAGGAAACATTAGGTAGAAAAATTCCTAAAAATTCTCTTGACTTGGCCAACACTCCAAGGATGCCTAGGGGGGTGTGTTGGGCTTCTAAGAGAATCAAGGGGCCGGTCCAAAGGGGCTCGGGTGCATGGGTTTGGGCCTTTGGAAGCTGGGGTGGCTTGGTAGCCAGGTAGCAGGAATATTCCCTGGTATCTTGCTTCTTAGGGGCGTGGGCTTGGCACATGGGCTTGAATTCTTTGGGCTAGGATGCAGATGGACCTCTGGAATCATGGATGCCCTTATCTATGAATATACTTTGGCATCTGGAAGGGAATCTGGGCATCTGGAGGGCATCTACAAGAAATCAGGATTTTCTGAATTTTCCTCCTAGGGTCTTCAAATCTTCAAGCTGGGTTGGACATGGGCTATACTTCCATGTCTTCAATCTAGTTGGACTTGGTTTTCACTTGTATGATATAGTATTGAGTTTTCAGTATGCTTGGATAGGACTCAAAAAAATAAAATTAGCTTAAGATGAGCTGACTAGCATTGGACTGAACTAGCTCAACATGAGCTGACTAGTACAGAACTGAAATAACAACTCAAAAGACTCAAATAATAACTAAAATGGACTCAGATGGGCTAAGCCTTTATTACAGATGGACTCATAAATTATTGATCAAATCATAGAGGGTTGAAAAGCCTCTATCTTATTCTGGTGCCTTTGGTGTCCCCACCAGTAAGTACTTATTACTCTCTAAGAAATGTATATGATTACTTTGTTTTTGTATCACAAATTGAACCTAAATCAATTGATGAAGCTGAAAAAGATTCTAATTAGATAAATGCTATGCAAGATGAGTTAAATCAATTCAAAAGAAATAAAGTTTAGGCTTTAGTTGAAAGACCTTCAAATGTTTCAATAATAGGAACAAAATGTGTTTTCAAAAATAAACTTGATGAAAATGGAATTCTAACAAAAAATAAAGCTAGATTAGTTGCAAAAAGTTATAATCAAGAAGAAGGTATTGATTTTGATGAATCATTTGTACCTGTTGCAAGATTAGAAGTAATTAGATTATTACTTGCTTTTGCTTGTTTTATGGATTTCAAGTTATTTTAAATGGATGTCAAAAGTGCCTTTTTGAATAGTTTTATTGAAGAAGAAGTATATGTCCAACAACCCCCCAGTTTTGAATATCATGAATGCCCTAATCATGTTTTTAAACTCCATAAAGCTTTATATGGTTTAAAACAAGCTCCAAGAGCTTAGTATGATAGATTAAGTAAATTTCTTCTTGAAAATGAATTTTCTAGAGATAGTGTAGACATTACATTATTTTTGAAAAAGAAAAATGATAATTTCTTAGTAGTACAGATTTATGTTGATGATATTATTTTTGGTGCTACTAATGAAGTTCTTTGCCAAGAGTTTGCCAACCTTATGCAGGGGGAGTTCGAGATGAGCATGATGGAAGAACTGAATTTCTTTCTCGGACTCCAGATCAAGCAAATAAAAGAAAGGATCTTCATCAACCAAGCTAAGTATACAAAAAAAAATTTAAAAAAGTTTGGGATGGAGAGCACCAAGCCATTAGGCACTCCTATGAGCCCTTCTTGTAAATTAGATAAAGATGAATCAGCTAAAAATGTAGATCAAAAGTTGTAAAGAGGTATCATTGGTTCATTGCTATATTTAACTTCAAGTAGGCCAGATATAATGTTTAGTGTATGTATGTATGCTAGAATTAGTCTGCTCTAAAAGAGTCTCATTTATTGGCTGTTAAATGCATACTTAGATACTTGTCTGGCACTATTGATATTGGACTATGGTACTCTAGAGATTCATCTATTGAATTGATTACATATTCTGATGCTGACTTTTCTTGATATAAACTAGATAGGAAAAGTACAAGTAGAACTTGTCAATTTCTTAGAGTGAATTTGATTTCATGGTTTAGCAAGAAACAAAATTAAGTTGCTCTATCAACGGTGGAAGCTGAATATATAGCAGCTAGAAGTTATTGTACTCAAATTCTATGGATCAAAAAATAACTTGAAGACTTTGGTATAAAATTAAGTAAAACTCTTATAAGATGTGATAATACAAGTGTAATAAATCTAACTAAAAATCCTGTCCAATTTTCAAGAATCAAACATATTAAAATAAGACATCATTTCATAAGAGATCATGTGCAAAATAATGATATGATTCTTGATTTTGTAGGTACTGATAGATAACTTGCTGATATTTTTACAAAACTTCTTAGTGAAGATAGATTTTGCATGATTAGAAGAGAACTAGGTATCATTGATCCCTTTGTCTAATCTCTTCAAAATTCTTGTTGAAATCCTCTAAATTGACTCAAATCCTTTCAAATATCACTTAGAATGACCCTTAGACACTTCTTGGATTTTCTTGGAATTTATGAAAATTTATTCTATTTTTTTTTGTGGTCAAGTGTCGACACTTACAAATTGCCCAAGTGTCGACTCACCTGAAGTGTCGACACTTGAGCATTTTGAAGTGTCGACTCATGACCATCGGAACTGTGTTTTTTAGGGCTTCCCGAAAATCATTTTCTCATCTCCCTCCTAAGCCTCGTATGGTCCTAAAAACCTTCCAAATCTTTGAGAATAGTGGAATCCCGACCTTATCCTTCTATTTTGAGTTAAATCTCTTCTTTTTCCTCTTATTTTGCTTCCGGTCGATTCGAGTTCCTTCAGTTTTACTGTGTTTCGGCTCGATTCTTCTTGTTTCTCTCGAGTGTCTCCTTCTTCTGAGCCGATCTTCTCTTCTTTGGATTGTTTTGGTCCATTTCTTCTCTTTCCTTTCCCGGCTTCTCCCTTATATCCACTGTTTTTCTCTTCGGCCCATTCTTCCTTGTTGGTCCAGTCCATCTGCCTCTTAGTTTCTTTCCTTTCCTCGATTCACTTTTTCTTCCCTTGTTCCTCTACTCTATGTTGTTTCTACTGGTATGGAACCTAAGAAGCAGTTGGTAGTTTGCAAGAGGATGTCTGTGCGTGAGCAGGGTGAGTCTAGCAGAGAAAGAAGAACTAAGATCCATCAGGACCCTACTAGATAGCATGAGCGGGAGCCCTAGGATCAGCCTCCATCGGTTTTCCCTGGAGAAGCGAGAGTAGCAGGGAAGGCTATTGTTGCCCAGGTGGCTTTCCCAAGAGGGGGTGAATTGGGAATTTAAGAAATTTAATCAAATATGTGCTCTTTTAAATCTTTTTTAGTGTGGAGGTGCTATGACTCAAATAATTAAAGCATAAGCATGTAAAGAAGAAAAAGCACAATCACAGACAGAGCAAGTTTATAGTGGTTCGGAGCAACCTCGCTCCTACATCCACTATCCAAGATACCACTTGGGATTTTCACTATATTCATCCACGAAATACAGTCGGATTGTTTTATCAGGCTCACAATCCAAAATCCAACTTGGTTTTTCAACCAGGCTCACCAAAAACCTAACTTAGTTTTGAACAGGATCACTAAGAACCTGCACTTGGTTTTCAAACAAGCTCACCAAGAACCTACACTTGGTTTTTCAGCCAGGCTCACCAAAAATCCACACTTGGTTTTCAAATAGGCTCACCAAGAACCTACACTTGGTTTTTCAACCCGGCTCACCAAAAACCCACAAACTCACAAAGGAGTAGAGAAAAACAAGCAACTAATTGACAAACCAAAGTTGTCTGATGGTTGCAGTTGCATCTTAAGAGAAGCCTTCTTAATTGCCCTTTATTACTCTTCAATGGCTTCTTCAACTTCTTCAATAAATGCTTTAAGCTTCAAATTTGAGTTGGTGAAGTCTTGAAGGCTAACTTGAATGCTCTCTAATGCTCTCTTGCTCACAAGCTCCTTTGATCATTAACTGCTCATTAACTTGTTTAAAGGTTGTCCAAATCCCTCATTTATATGTACTCTTCTTAGGTGGATATAATCATTATAGACCATTGGGATTTGATATTTGACCATTGGAGCATTTTTTAGATTCAAAATTAAAGTTCTGGAACTAGCCGTTACTTGCCTGGAATTGACATTCGAGTCGGCTCGGATGCTTGGAGTCGACCCGGATCCTTAGAGTAGTTGAATCTTCACTCTGGTCGAGTTGGCTTGCCTCGGTCGAGTCGGCTTTCCTCGGTCGAGTCAGCTCAGATTTTCAGGTCTTCAAAATTGTACTCTGGAGTTGTCGGATCTTCTCAGTAGAGTCAGCTCACTTGGCTTGTTCTTTCAGAACTGATTTTTTCTGTACTCTAGAAGAGTCGGCTCGCCTTTTGAAGGATCGACTCGGTTGTCTGGTAGAATGGTTGAGTCGGCTCGGATTGCTTCTAGGTCAGCTCGCTTGTCTGATTTAAAGAATGAAGCTCTAGATGAGTAGGCTTGGGTTCTTTCGAGTTAGCTCGGATTTCTGCATGCCATAAACCTTCAATTGTGCCATGAACAAGAGTCGGCTCTCCTTCCTCGAGTCGGCTTGAGTGATTTTTCAATGAAATATTCTACTTTTCTCCAGATGACATCTAGTAACTTTTAGTCACTCAAAACACTTTTCAACTCCATTAAAAACTAATCTAAAAGAGTGTTAAACATGAAAACATATAGAAGCAACCCATTTTCATGAATACAACATCAAGTTTTCTTTGGGCTCTTCTTTACATAATACTTTTACAAAACTATATATGACATATAACAAGGTTGTGAGAGTTGTGATTGAGCATTAAAATTGTCCTACAAAAGCTTGTAAAGCACTTAAGAAATAGTTAGTAACACAAATGCATGCTCCAATATTTTGTTATCATCAAAATCATTCATGGGGTTAACAATCTTTCCCTTTTTGATGATGACAAAACACCGGGCATGGAACAAACTTTACAGTTACATGTATGAGTATATTTGGAAGTAAGTATCAACATGTATGAGTTGTATACCTAGAATGTATTTGATAGAATTAGAGCTTATTGACATTGTATCAGAGCTTTTGAAATAAGTCCAATATGTATCACAGTAAATATTTATCAAAAGCTATTTTTGCTTGAAATGTACAAGAGTTTAATCAGAGGTAATGGTAGTAGATAGCCATTAAAATTATAACAGAGCAACTGGGTGCTTATGAAGAATAATCAGGGAAGCTTTAATCAGAGCAAATTTGAAAATTTGGGATATCTCCCCCTGTTTCATTCATTATCATGCATATTTTCAACAGATTTGCAATATTTCCATGCATATATAATTCAATAATATCATTCTCCCCATTTTTGTCATTAATAAAAAAGGTATTCAATTAATTGCTCCCCCTTTGTTAAGTACTTCAAGCTCAATTTTTGAAATAGAATGAGAAGATTATAAATATTGTTTGAGATAATTTCACTTTCTCATAAAAATTTTGATAATCAAATTCAAATTTATCTTGAATAAGAAATAGATAATAATTATCACAAATTGCAAAGATAACATTGCATACACAATAAGTAAGAAATGGATACTTTCATTGCTATCAAGGTTTTCATTATAAATTACAAAAGTTGGAAGCAGAAACATTAGAAACTAGCCTACTCACTATCACTAGGCTCCTATATAATAGGTTCATATAAGCCATACCTAGATCTAGGATGACTAGAAGAACCTTTAGTTGATGCGGGATGATCCTAGGACTACCATGATTGCAGGAAAATAAAAACTATTTTTTTTGTAATTTTTTTAGAATTTTAATTTGCAGGCTAACGACCCAAAATCAAGCAAAGATGAGTAGGAAAACTAGTAATGAAAAGAAACATCATACCCGCAAAGACCTTATACAAAATAATAAAAGAAAGGATCTCGGAGATTGAGAAACCCCCGATTAGAATAGCGTACCATCAACAAATCAGAAGTTAGGAGGGGGAAGGATTTTACCAAGCATCGATTCAAAAATCTGCTCAAAGTCGAGATCACAAAGCACTCGGGATTGTCACCTGGAAGACAAGCCTTCAGTTCCTCGGTTCAGGTAGCTATTTGGGATCGGTCCTAAAGGCAAAGAGGGCCTCCTCCTTGGAGGTGAATACCTCAAGGATCCTGCAAGCATCAGAGGTTAGCAAGAGAACAAATAAGAAATCAAAAAAGAAGAACTAGGGTTTGGGAAAATTGGAATCAGGGTTTTTATTGTTGGCGGCTGGAGGTGGAAGAAGACTCAAGCTGAAGAATGGCTAGGGCTCTCTTCCTTGGGATGGATTAGGTTTTGAATGCTGATGCTTTGGTCAATCGAGGCTTGGAAGAACTAGGGCACACTTAGTAGCACTAACACACCTCAATCACAAGAACATAATTGAACTAAATTTCAGCAGGGTTTCATTCATGAAAAGAATTACTTACAAGAGGGGGAGGGGTGGGGTATTTATAGAGTTTTCCCATATCATCTCCTTGTTAGGATAGAATTACAAAGTAGAGTAGGAGAGGGATTACAAAGGGATTTAGAATTAGGAGTATACACTTTGAATGAAATTAAAACTTGTTCTCCTTGTTCTAATTAGATTTCTCTTCTCATTTGACTTGATCAAAGAGATTTCTTTGGGCTTGGACTTTAGGGAAATAAGGGGCATCCTCCATTGGGCTTGGGCGGCCTCCAAAGGGCTTGGGCACATGGGTCTCCAGGTGGGCTTGAAACCCAGGGTTGGGGTGCCTAGAATATTCCCTAGGGTATCTTGGTTCTTGAAATCTTCATATGGGCTTGGTAAAAAGCCTGGGATGCCTCCTCTTACTGTACTTCTGGGCTTGAGAGACTCTTGGGATGTGGCACCTGGTATATTCATAGAATCATGGGATGCCTTGGTCCTTGGAATATTCTTTGGGCATCTGGAAGGAATCTTGGCATCTAGGGCATCAAAACATCTGGGGTGGCAAGCAAAGGCCCATTATGGCTGATGTGATGGCCTCAACTCCTGGATGAAGCCTGGTAGAACTCCAAGACTGGGTATCCTCTTCTCTTGTACAAAAATTGGACCAGTACTGGATTAATACAAATGTACAGGACTCAATGGGACTCAACTGAACTAGACTAGGGTTGAAACAAACCAACTTGGGCATCTAGCCTCAACTTATTTCAGGACTTAATCTTACTTGATTACAAAATTTGATATGTAGGCAAGGGCACAAAACCCTAATCAGTAAACCAAATAGGGCCCAGTAATCTATGTCAGATCCTGGTGCCCCCACCAATTCTCCCGGGGTGGGAGGAACTCGACCCCGTCGAGTATGGGTCAATGTGGCTCTTATATGGCTCAGGAAGGTCTGGTTTGAGGCACTGCAAATCCTAATAGGTAATTCACAAGTCCTCGAATTCTTGCTAACCTTGCCATCGGATCGAATATCATGGATAGCCATTTTTCCGGGCATTGATGGCTCGACTATCCATGATGTGCTCAATCCTTTCATCACTAATAGGCCAGATGTAAGTGGACTCTCTGGGATGGTCTATCTCTCAATGGAAGAGAGAGGTTCAAAGAGCTCACTAGGTATCGTTGTTGGCTCCTGAAACTCCATAAAGTCTGAAGTATTGAAGGTGGAACTAATGCCTAATTCGTGTAGCAACTCGAGCACATAGGCATCGGATTCAACTCTCTCAATTATTTTGAATGGTCTAATTTCACGAGCATAAAATTTATTTATGGTCCCTGGAGGGAACCGCTCAGGCCTAAGCCTGATCATCATATAATCCCCTACAAAAAAAATTTTAACGTGTTTTCGAGAATTAGACAAGATTTTATAGGGTGCATCACTTATGTTGATCTTTAGACTAATTTTCTAATGCAAATGCTGTGCAGAGGTCAGTGCAGGTGTAGACAGATGAAGTAGGCCTGTAGATTTGTTGGACTCAAAACTAGATATTATTTGACTGCGCACATCTACTTCCTGGGGTTGTTCCTTAGGGACTTGTACCTGGATTTCCTCAATGAACAGCTCTTGTGAACCCTCAATTTCATCTATAATGTTCGATCCTGGCTTAGTCACTTGTTCTTCAATTACTATAGTAGGTTCAAGATCATTTTTCTTTGGTTCCTCAATGGGTTCAGAAGTTTATTCTTCTAATTCCTTAGCCTTAATTAGATTAATTCATGATTTCTTCTCCTTAAGGCTACTAGAATTTCTCCTAATCATCTCTCTAGGCTAAGTCAGGTGAATCACAAATTTCTTTCCATGATGACCACAAGTACAGGTATTGGTTCGACCAGATAGGGCAGCATCGTGATCGTAGAGCCATGGTCGATCTAAGATGATGCTACTAGCTCTCATGGGAAGGATATCACACTAAATCTTCTCCTTTTATGATTGCAGTTTAATCAAGATTTGGCACCTAGACTTGATTGGAATGGATGTGGAGTCTATCCATGAGACTTTATAGGGGTTAGGATGGGAAAATGGGGTCAATCTTAAAGATCTAACCGTATCAGCAGTAATAGCATTGACATAGCTCCCACTATCTATTATAATCTTCCATACCTTATCCCCAATTTTTATAAAAGTTTGTAGGATACTAGTCCTACGCCAATCTTCCTCAGTTTGGGTTTGGGTTAGGATGCATCTAACTACCCCTACTAGGTCAGACTAATCAAATTCCTCCTCATCTCCTTCATATGCCTCAATCAAGTCTATCTCAGCTTCATAAACTTCTTCTTCTTCTTCAACATTGGGTTCAGGTTCTTTCTCCTCAAGCTCCCCTATGTAACGATCTGGTGGGACATTAGCTAGCATAGTGACCTACCTTGTTACATCTAAAACAGGCATTGGGGCTGGGGCTTGGGGCTTTCTGAAATGCTGGTGCCTTATCCTTATCGATTCTAACTGGTGCAGAATTACTTGAATTGGATTGACTCGGACTCGGGTTAGGGTTGGGACGGGCTGGGATGGGATTGGATCGAATTGGGTTAGGATTGGGTCAGACTGGATTAGGGTTTAACCTAACTGGGATGGAGTTAAATCTAACTAGGTTGGGATTAGGGTTTGGTCAACCTTGGTACACCTGGTTTAGGTTTGGTTTAGGGAATGAGGTATTGGTCCTAATAGGTCCAGATCGTTGATACATAGGTCCCCTTTGGAATTGTTCATAATGTCTAGCTATCTGGTATGCTTGATCCAAATCAGTGACCTCCCTCATGTATAGCTCTCTTTGAATGTCTTCACGTAATCCAATTATGAACCTAAATAGGGTTTGAGCTAGAGACTCAGGTTCATTGCACCTAACTGCAAAATCATCAAATTGGGCGATGTACTCTGATACTGACCCATTCCCTTGACATAGCTTATTCCATTTGTCTATGAGTTTTTGGTTGTAGGATTCAGGATGATACTTCTCCTTAAGTTTCAATTTCATGTCTTGCCAGGTGGTTATGGGAGGAAGTTCTTGTTATCTCCTATTACGTTGAATGTTAGCCCAATGTAGCCTAGCCTGACGAATCAACCTCATCTTTGCAAATTTGTACTTCATCTCCTCACTGATGTCATACCATTCAAAATAATATTCCATGTCTCCTACCCAGTCTACATAGACCTTTGGTTCCAGACTACCATCAAAGGTGGGTGCCTCTACCCTAATGCTTCTCATGGCCCTTTCATCTTTATCACAGACTTCATGGTGAGGCCTTCTACGATTGGGTTCCTGGATAGGGTCAAGGTCTTGGACTCTCCTAGGGTTGGGTTCCTGATATGGATCTTGATGTTGAACTCTCCTAGGGTTAGGTTCTTGATATGGTTCCTAGTATTGGACTCTCCTAGGGTTGGGTTCCTGATGTGGTTCCTGGTATTGGACTCTCCTAAGATTGGGTTCCATAAATTGGTCTTGGTTTTGGGTTCTCCTAGGATTGGGTTCCATAAATTGATCTTGATTTTGGACTCCCCTAGGGTTATTGGTGCGGGCACCAGACTCAGAAGAAGACTTCAGAGCTCCATTTGGATCTCTGATTGACATTGCCCGAGAAATTAGGGTTTGTAATAAAGGTTGACCTGGTCAACCAGTTTATTTGTTTTTAGTTATTTCTTGAGTCACCATTTAAATTTTGTTGAGTCATGTTGACTCGGTGCAAGTCCCGATGTGGTTTCAATTTTATCCAATATGGTGCCGCAATTGTCTTCCAATCAAATCAAGGTCCAAGCAAGTGGAGGCCACACTCCAAGCCACACGCCCAGCCACACTCCGAGCACACGCCAGGGTCCAGGAGGCGCCACAGAGGCATCCCAGTGTCATGGTCCCCACATCCAAAGAAGAAAAAAATCAAATTGGAAGCCAATTTAAAGGAGGCGCCCATACCTGCCAATTTTGTCTAAGCAAAGAAGGAAAGGGACTTCTCTTGGAGAAAAAATCAAAGAAGGACATCCAACCTACTCCTAATTGAAGTTCAAATCAAAATCAAAGAGCTTAACTTGGAGTGGAAGAAAAGAAGAAATGCCATAAGGAGAAGAGGACTCCAAATCCAAATCCAACTCCAAAGAAGGCGCCATAAAAAAAAAAAAAAAAAAAAAAAAAAAAAAAAAAAAAAAAAAATCCAAAAAAAATCCTTTATGGCCGTCCCAAATTTTTTTGAATTCTTGGTTGGCCAAGAGAGGAGGTTTTCTACCTAATCTAGAGGTTGGAGGAGTTTAGTCCCACATGGGAATTTGTACAAACTTGGAGAAAATTTTAGGTCTATATAATAGACCTCTCTTTGTAACTTTAAAAAAAATCAATGAAGAAAAATTATTTTTGCTATTCTCTTATGTTGAGTAACCTAGGTTTCTCTTCTTCCGCACTATTCTAAGTGTTGAGCTCCGTGAGGGGGTAATCCGGGTTCCATTGGAGCCTTGAGAAGGTGAGAGATCTCCATCTTTATCCAAAACCCTAGGTTAGCCACTTAAAAATCCAAAACCCTAGCCGCCCTTCATTATTTTCAATCCATCGAACCCTAGCTCCTTCCATCTCCCACGGCCTCTCTCTCTACAAGTCCAGGCCGTCCACCTTCATCCAGATCCAGTCCGGCTACTTCAGATCCAGATCAAGTTCCAAGGAAAATCACATCAGCTTCCAGGAGAATCCAGTTTTCAGCAATTTCAATCTTCAAGTTCATCAACCTGGTAAATTTTTCCCTTGACTCTCTGATTCCATCAATTGTTTTTCTTCTCTTCCAGATCTTGAGTTCAGGAGAAGCCAACCTGCCAAAGGACCAGTATTGGAGGATCCATTGCGAAGATATCTGAATCCGAGGATCCAACAATCTGCTCGGGAGAGTTCTTCCACCAAAATCTGTGAAGATCATTGTCTGGTTAGGTAAACCATCTCTTCTCTTTATTTCTGTTCTGTTGAAAGTTCGGAGCGAAACCCTAGGTCTGGGAGTTTCTCAACCCCCAGCGATCCGTTGCTTCTGAACTACTCTGATAATTTAGTTTCCTTAAATTGTGCTTTCAATTATCATATTAGTATCTTTCAATGTTAGGTTAACTTTTCTTTGATTTGAAGCCAACTTCTACAAACATATAAAAACAACAAAAAAATTAGTTAATCTTAATTTACTTCTGCATCGCATCCCTTTATTTGTTCTGCATCAGTTATGAGAGGTGGAACAGGGTGAATCAGGATCTGGTTTAGTGTTGGATACTTGGGTTCATTCTATGGTACCTATTCGATCCTCTACTTGGTTAAGCCTATTGGTTAAATGTTCAAGGCTAGTGATTTCTTGGGCATTTGATTGGGTTATTTGGTTTATCTAGGCAATCAACTGGACAAACTGGTTTGGGGATTGGGTATTGTACTGGTTAATCAGGGTGGTTAATTGGGCAGTGGATTGGACATTCAGTTGTTTCATTTGGTCAAATCATTCAATCATGGCTTTCATGAAGATCTCAAAGTTGGATTCCCTGGCTAAGCTAGGTTGGGGCTTAGACTGTTGATATTTGGTTCCTAACCTAGTGGTCATGCAATCAATCACTCAAAGTGGTATGGTACAGTTAAGCATGCAAGGATCAATATGTTCTAGGGTTTGCTAGACCTAGAGCAAAAATTGAGTGGGTCGACTCAACTTACACCCAACTCAACAACTAATCCTTCTACAGGGACCCAATTAAAGAACTGTTGACCCCATAAGTGATTTTGATGATAACCAAACATTGAAGCATGTGCCTTTATTTCTAACAACTCTTCAAGTGTTTTATAGGTTTTTGTAGGATGGTTTATTTGTTCAAACTTCAACTCCTACATCTTTGTTTCTTGCTTGAGTTGTGTTGTAATTTGATTTTCTAAAGAAGAACTTGATAAAAAGTTATGAAAAATCTGTAAAAAGGATTACTTCTGTGTGTGCGCACCTTAGAATTATTTTGAGTTGGTGTGCATGAAAAATGTAAGAGTGTTGGTGAGAGTTTTCCATGAGTTCAATTGTAAAAATTTTGAAGAAGTTACTCGAGCCGACCCAACATGTTGAAGAGCTGACTCCACTTCATGGCACATAGCAAGGATTCTGGTACGTAGTAATCCAAGCTGACTCGAAGGCAACCGAGCTGACTCCTGTGAATCCGAGTCAACTGGAATATATCTGAGCCGACTCTTCTAGAGTCCAGTTTTTGAAGATTTCTGAGAACAGCCAGGCGAGCCGACCCGAACCAGAAAGAGCCGACTCTACCAGACCTAATCTTGAAGACCTGAGAAAGTGAGACGACCCGAACTGCATTAAGCTGACTCTTCCAGAGTGATGATTTCAGAACCTGAGAATAAGAGCTAACCCAAGCTGAAAAGAGCCGACTCCTCGAGTTCAAGTTTTTCAAAGACAGAAGTTCGAGCCAACTCGTCTAGAGTGAAGTTTTGCACCCTAAAATAAAGAGCCAACTGCACTGAAGATTTGGTGACTCAACCTATAGACTCGAAGGATCCGAGTTGACTAGAAGGAATCCGAGCTGACTCGAGTATCGCTTTTAGGTATCCGATGGCTAGTTCTATAATTTCTTTTTGAATGTCAAAAAGTGCTCTAACAGTCATAAATCACTTTCCAATGATCTACAATGGCTAGAACTGCCTTGGAGTGATGGAAGACCTTATATTTAAAGGATTTGAACTTCTTTAAAGAAAGCATTAGAGAGTTCTTCAAAGTTTTGAAAGCTTTATTGAATATCTTACCTACCAACAAGAAGAAGAGCATAAGAGCATTCAAGTCAGCCTTCAAGTATTCACCAACTCTCTTATGAAGCTTGAGGTAATTTGGAAAGAAGCCACTGAAGCAATTAAAGCTCATTCAAGTGCATTCATGTGGACTTCTATCAAGCTGCACTGGCAACTATCCGACAAATTGAGTTTGTCATTTGTGTTGCATTTATTTCAATTCATTTTTGAATTGTTCGAGTTATTGGTGAGCCCGGTTGAAAAACCAAATAGGTTCTTGGTGACCCTTGATTAAAAACCAAGTGTTGGGTTCTTGGTGATCCTGGTAAAACCAAGTTAGTTTCTTGGTGATCTTGTGAAAACCAAGTTGGGTTTCTTTGGTGAGGCTATTCAAAACCAAAGGATGTTGGGTTTTCTTTGGCGATCCCATTAAAACCAAAGTGCAGAGGTTTTGGATTGTGATCCTATAAATAATCATACTATATTCGGGTGTGAATATAGTGGAAATTCCAAGTGGTATCTTGGGTAATGAACGTAAGAGCTGGGTTGCTCCGAACCACTATAAATTTATGTGTTTGTGTTGTGCTTATTTGACTCTATTTAGCTTCTACAATTTATTATCTTGCCACAGCTCCTAACACCTTCTAAGGGATTTTTAATTGCACATTATCCTGCATAATTTTTAAATTCCCAATTCACCCCCCTTGGGTAGCCACCTAGGAAATAAGAACAACAACACCACTTAGGTTGTTTGACTCTGGACCCCCAGCCTTAGACACCAGTTTCCAGTAATAGTTGGAGAATTGAGTGCACTAGTTTACCCATACAGTTTGGACCCTACCTGTTAGTATCACCTAGCTCTCTAGAGCAAATTAAGTCTAATTAATTTTAATTAAGGCTTGGGTTCTGATGATGGTAGTTGTTTCAGGCCCAGGATAGGTAATGATCTCCTACCCTGATCTGAGATAGAGAAATGTCCTTAAGATTAGTTTAAGAAGATGATGTCCATTCAATGATCCTGATGCAATCTAACTACAAGCAGGAAAATAATTTTTTTTTTGTCTTTTTATGAGATGGCAAGTTAGGTTTAAGTTGATTAAGTTAGAAAACAAAATTTGGCTGGGGATTTGAGGGGTTCGGTAGTTGATTAGGTTAGGTTCAATTAGGTGTACAGAAATCACAGAATCATAAAATTAGGGTTCGGATTGATGCAGAATTTGACATATTTTTTGATGTAGAAAAAAAATCTAAAAAAACTATATAATAGAGGATGGATGGTGATGATGATCCCTGCCAAATTTTATGTAAAACAAAAATCAGATGATTATGCAACTCCTAGGGTTTTCGAACTTTGTGCAGAAATCTCAAGAATTCGGTTAGGGTTTCTAAGATACAAAATGTTAGGACCTTTTAATTTCTATAAAAGTAATTAAAAAATATGAAAATTATCATGACAAAATATAGGACACTACATGAAAATTTTAGAGAAAAATAAAATGCATAGATGGACAAAATTGACCAAAACCTAGACCCCTAATGCAGAAGATAGGATGCAGAAAATCATAGATGAAGATTTTTTAGAGTTTTTGATGAGGATGCAACTATCCTAAACTAGGTCTGATACCAAATTGATGTAGGATGATCCTAGGACTATCATAATTGTAGAAAAATAGAAACTATTTTTTTTTAAATATTTTTAGAATTTTAATTTGCAGGCTAATGACCCAAAATCAAGTAAAGATGAGCAAAAAAACTAGTAATGAAAAGAAACATCATACCTGTAAAGAACTCATACAAAATAATAAAAGAAAGGATCTTGAAGATTGAGAAACCCCCGGTTAGGATAGCGTACCTTCAACAAATCAAAAATTAGGAGGCGAAAGGATTTTACCAAACACCAATTCAAAAATCTGCTCGAAGCCGGGGTCACAAAGCACTCAAGATTGTCGCCTAAAAGACAAGCCTTCAGTTCCTCGATTCAGGTAGCTATTTGAGATTAGTCCTAGAGGCAAAGAGGGCCTCCTCCTTGGAGGTGAATACCTCAGGGATCCTGCAAGCATCAAAGGTTAGCAAGAGAACAAATAAGAAATAAAAAAAGAAGAACTAGGGTTTGGGAAAAGGAATCAGGGTTTCTGTTTCTGGTGTCTGGAGGTGGAAGAAGACTCAGGCTGAAGAATGGCTAGGGTTCAATTCCTTGGGATGGATTAGGGTTCGAATGCTAATGCTTTGGTCGGTTAAGGCTTGGAAGAACTAGGAAAGACTTAGTAGCACTCACACACCTTAATCACAAGAACACAATTAAACATAATTAAACTAAATTTCAGTAGGGTTTCATTAATGAAAAGAGTTACTTACAAGAGGGGGAGAGGTGAGGTATTTATAGAGTTTTTCCATGTCCTCTCCTTGTTAGGATAGAATTACAAAGTAGAGTGTGAGAGGGATTACAAAGGGGTTTAGAATTAGGAGTATACACTTTGAATGAAATTAAAACTTGTTCTCCTTGTTCTAATTGGATTTCTCTCCTCATTTGACTTGGTCAAAGAGCTTTCTTTGGGCTTGGACTTTAGGGCAGTAAGGGGCATCCTCCATTGGGCTTGGGTAGCCTCTAAAGGGCTTGGGTGCATGGGTCTCCAGATGGGCTTGAAACCTTAGGCTGGGATGCCTAGAATATTCCCTAAGTATCTTGGTTCTTGAAACTTCATATGGGCTTGGGGAAAAGCCTGGGATGCCACCTCTTACTGGACTTCTGGGCTTGAGAGACTCTTGGGCTGGGTTGCCTGGTATATATCTGGAATCATGGGCTGCCTTGGTCCTTGGAATTTCTCTGGGCATCTGGAAGGAATCTTGGCATCTGGGACATCAAAACATTTGGGATGGCAAGCAAAGGCCCATTATGGCTGATGTGAGGAACTCTAACTCCTGGATGAAGCCTAGTAAAACTCCAAAATTGGGTATCCTCTTCTCTTGTACAAAAATTAATTAATACAAATGTACAGGACTCAATGGGACTCAACTAAACTGGATTAGGGTTGAAACAAACCAACTTGGACATCTTGCCTCAACTTATTACAGGACTCAATCTTACTTGATTGCAAAATTTAACACATAGGCAAGGGCTCAAAATTCTAATCAGTAAATCAAATAGGGCGCAGCAATCTGTGTCGGACCTGGTGCCCCCACCACTAGTCCTAGTGGATGGTCCAGTAGAATGAGGTGGTGGCTGTCTAAGAGTAGAAGAGCTGGCTCCTCTAGCAGAAGAAGATAGCTGAGACATGAAAAGCCAAATGGTGCTAAGCTTAATTTGTATCTTCTTCAAACCCTCATGGAGTGCAATGAGCTTACTGGCTTGAGCATTGGCAAAGGCTTCAGATGAACCTCTTAATTTGCCAAACTCAGCCTGAAGTATCCCCAGACCAACTATATAGTCATCCTCCATCTTCCTGGTCTCCTCTAATGATCCCATCCAATAAGACAACTCTCTTAACTCAGATCTGAACTCCTAAATGCTATGATCTACTATTTGATGCAGACCGTCAAATAGAGAACTGATAGAATGGGTCAGATCCTCAATGAATTGTCTGCTGAGATGTCAGGTGGAGTGCCGGCAGGTAGTACAGTAGCAGGCCTTACTGGTGCTGGTGCTGCTGCTGAAGGAGGTGCTGATGGAGTCCTCTTTGCTGGTGCTGGTGAAGATATTGGTCCTGGAAGATTTAGTTTGATCTGGCTGAAGAACAAATCTCGAGCCGACTGGATGGAGGAACCAGTCGACTTTGGCACTGGCACAGGAAAGAAGTTCTCTGGCACACCGATCCAGCCGACTGGCACTAAAGCCCAGCCGACTCGTCCAAAACATGGTTGAGAACGTTCTGAGATTCTTAGGGATCCGAGCCGACTAGAATTCAGCCCAGCTGTCTTGTTTAGAACTTGGTTGAGAATGGTCTGAGAACCTCTGAGATTCGAGCCGACTGGAGTCTAACCTAGCCGACTCGTCCAAAGTAAGGTATTTTTTCAACTATAGAAGCTAGCCGATTGGCATTCAACCCAATCGACCTGAACTTGATCCGAGCTGACTCGAAGATTGTCGAGCCGACTGGAATGACGGGGCTGAAAGAAAAGAATGTGGTGCAGATGCCTACGCTAAGCATGCAACAGCACAGGGAGCAGGTAAAAATTTTAAAAACATTTTTAAAATAAATGCGAAAAATACCTACTCCGCACAGGATCTAGCATATACAAGATGCATGTATTGGCGTGATACAGGACATATAATATTTATAAATATTTTAATAAATCTAGATCTACACATGCACCGAAATTAAAACCCAAAAATATACCTTATTCCCAGCTGGAATAAGTCTGGGATAAACCTGGAATAGACTGGAATAACTGGAATAAAGTTATTCCAGTCACCTTCCACCTTGGGCTGAAAACAGGGCTTCCGAAAAGTCCACGGAACGCCACCTTCCGGACCTCCGATCGCTCCCAAATTTGAGCTGTAGATTCTTAAGGAAGTCCTCTTTGATTTGGCACTGGTTTCTGCAAGAAAAACTAAGCCAATAAATCGTAAAAAATCGCCGAAATCTGCTGCACGAAAATGGCAGCAGAACGGAGTAGCTGTCTTCGTCGTTGGATTTCGGGCAATTGGAGCGATCCCGGCTCGCGAGGTTTGCTCCGAGGAGTAGAGTGGTACTCCCTCTAGAGGGGAGACATGCCCGGGACTCTGGGATCCGCCTCTACGCACGGTGCTAGCCGCCGGAAGAGGGGTTCACGGTCACAGGTTGCTGCAGCAAAACAGAATTGCTGCAGCATGGATTTTTGAGCAGTTTGAAGAGAGGATTGATGCCTTGTTTCTCTCCCTCACACACTCCAAATCCTAGTGTATCCAAGCTCTATAACAGGGGTCACTCAAAGAACACCTTGCTTTTCTTTTTGGCTCCTCATACGCTGGGATTTTTCACTTCTCCCTCGTTGAAAACTTCACCACCAAACAACAGGAGATGGCAAGGGGTTAAAATAGGTTGCTGGGAGGGAGAGGGAGGTGGAGCGACGTGAGGTGGAGAGGCTTCATCGGTTAACCCAATTAAATGCCATAAACAAGGGATTAAGGCCTTTAACCAAAGGGGAGGGAGAAGAGGAAAACGCCTGGGAGTGCAATGGCCTTTCAAACGTTTGGAAAAAATTTCCATTCGTTTGGCCTTCCTTTCCGAATACCGTGTAAAACGGTCCAAGGTGGAAAAGAAATCAAGGTGGAAACCGGTTCAACCAAAAACCGGTCCAAACCCTTTAAACCAAACGGTTCAATCGAATTGAACCTGGTTCAAGAAATAAAATTGGTTCACAACCAATTGGAGGCCGAAACGAACTCTGAATCAGTTCAAAACTGATTCAGAAAAATCCTGGCGCAGCGCTGGTCAACCCGGAACAATTTTCGGTTGACACAAACGAGGGCAAGATGGGGAAAAGAGTGCTCAAAAATACTGTGACCATAAAACCGAAACGATTCCTAATCATAATCAGTATCCGGATCAGAGAGTTATCCTCTATGGTGTGTGACCTCATAGGTTCGAACCTAAACGGTAGCACTAGAACAATTTCTAGTACCAGCACAGGAAACCATCTAGCAATGGGTCCCGGCGTCCGGATAGGTCGAAGATGCGGGAGCAAACAATCGAACCTCTAGCATATGGTTACCGTATAATTCATCCCTTTGACCTCAAATGCTCAGGACGACTGAGATTGGGCTGCCAACCCAGACTGAGTCAGTCGAATACGTGTCTCAACCTCGCAAGCCTAGTGACTCTTCACTAGGGCTACCCCGGCCGAGGATTTGATAAATTGAGATACTGCGAGACATTCAATCCAAACTGTTTGGACAGGTTAATTCCATCTTGGTCCATCACTGCTCCACAAGTACTTGCCTGTACCCAGAAACCTTCCGTCACCGGATTAAAAATCCAGGTAGTCCGGCACCAAAGCACAGGGAGTTGTTTGCAAGCTACCGCGATGACCTCAGGTCAGAGGGACACTTATACCCATATCCAATCGTGAGTATGCCTTTGGCAGAAAGGGACTGCACGGAGTCACGTTCAATGAGATATCACATATATCCCACCTGTAGATCACATCAGTGTCACCACACTCATTTGGTCAAGAGGACAACCAAACGATGTGAACTATAACAACCTATACTTGATATATTGCCGTCCAGTACAATATATCCTTTGGTTGTGAACCGGGTTTAAGGACCACTCGATACATCCTCTCTGTATCGAAGTCAGTGTAGTCCTAAGGACTTCATCACATAGGAAAGAGTTCATTTTAGGGAAATACAATATGTGATGAGCTGCCAAATAATAATTTTATTAATTCATAAAGTAAATACAGTACTTAGCACAACCACCTATAACCCAGGCGATTGGCTTTGGGACACAATTCCCAACAACTCCCACTTGTACTAAAGCCAATCAGAAGAGTATCTAATACCCATTTCCCATTTACAATGGTCAAACTCTTTTATTCCGAGGGCTTTAGTGAAGGGGTCGGCCAGATTTTCTTTTCCATCGATCTTCAGAAGATTGATGTCGCCTCGTTCCACGATCTCTCGTACGAGATGGTAGCGCCGCAGGATGTGCTTGGTGCGGTGATGAGCTTTTGGCTCCTTAGCTTGAGCAATGGCTCCAGTGCTGTCACAGTACACCGGAACAGGACCATCTAGGGAAGGTGCCACCCCTAGCTCTCCAAGGAACTTTCGCAACCACACAGCTTCCTTTGCTGCATCTGATGCTGCAATATATTCTGCTTCGCATACCGAGTCTGCAACAGTTGTCTGCTTGGAACTTTTCCAGCAGATCGCTCCTCCGTTCAGGGTAAATACAAACCCTGACACACTCTTGCTATCATCTCTATCTGACTGGAAACTAGAGTCAGTGTACCCCACAAGTTTCAAGTCAGGTTCTCCATAAATCAACCATTGATCTTTAGTATTTCTCAAATACTTGAGGATGGACTTAACCACCTTCTAATGCGCCTCACCTGGGTCAGACTGGTATCTACTCACTACTCCTAGTGAGTATGCCACATCTGGTCTAGTACAAGTCATAGCATACATGATAGAGCCTACTGCAGAAGCATAAGGTACTCTACTCATGCGCTCTCTTTCCTCAGGAGTTGTCGCACAATCTTTCTTGGAAAGAGTAATTCCAGAACCTATCGGAAGATAGCCTTTCTTGGAATTTTCCATGCTGAACCGTTTCAGCACGGTGTCTATGTACGTAGATTGGGACAATCCCAAAAGCTTCTTAAATCTATCTCTATAGATTTTCATACCTAGTATGTAAGAAGCTTCACCCAAGTCCTTCATGGAGAACTGAGATGATAACCAGACCTTTATTCCTTGTAATGTTGCGACGTCATTCCCGATTAAGAGAATGTCGTCAACATACAGTACCAGGAATACAATCACAGAACCATTAATCCATTTATAGATGCACGGTTCTTCTCCGTTCTTAACGAAGCCGTACGATTTGATACACCTATCAAACCGTAAGTTCCAACTTCGAGATGCTTGCTTGAGTCCATAGATGGACTTCTGCAATTTGCATACTTTTGATTCATCTATGGATGTGAACCCTTCAGGCTGTATCATATACACCTCTTCTTCCAGCTCCCCATTTAGGAAAGCAGTTCGGACATCCATCTGCCAGATCTCGTAATCAAAATATGCTGCCAAAGCAAGCATGATCCGAATAGACTTGAGCATTGCCACAGGGGAAAATGTCTCGTCATAATCGATACCATATCGTTGACGATACCCCTTGGCAACCAGACGGGCTTTATAGGTCTCTACCTTCCCATCTGCGCCCCTTTTTCTCTTGAAGATCCATTTACACCCGATGGGTTTTATTCCTTCAGGCGGGTCAACCAATGTCCAAACATTGTTGATTTCCATGGACTCCATTTCGGATCGCATGGCTCCAAGCCATGCCTCAGAGTCAGATCTCTGAAGTGCATCCATATAGGTGATCGGATCCTCATTGTTCTCATCGAGCTCAATGGGATCGCCATCCCGGACCAAGAAACCATAGTATCTGTCCGGCTGATGCGGTATTCTACCGGATCTCCTAATGGGTTCTGGGTGTGATTCAATCACAGCCGGTTCTACGATGTCCTTAGAGTGTGTAGGTTCTTCTATTGGCTGAACTTCATCAAGTTCAATCTTAGAGGCTATAGTTCCTTCTCCAAGGAACTCCTTTTCCAAAAAGATAGCTCTAAGAGCAACGAACACCTTTTGTTCATTCTCCAAATAGAAGAAATACCCTTTGGTTTCCTTAGGATAACCAACAAATAAACACCGATCAGACCTAGGACCAAGTTTGTCTGAGTCTAAACGCTTTACGTAAGCTGGACAACCCCAGACCCGAAGGTGTGAGATTGATGGTTTACGTCCATTCCACATCTCATACGGAGTGGAGACAACAGATTTACTTGGAACATTATTTAATAAGTAACAGGCTGTCTGAAGTGCATATCCCCAAAAGGATAGCGGCAAAGTTGCAAAGCCCATCATGGAGCGAACCATGTCCAACAAGGTTCGATTCCTCCTTTCGGACACACCATTCAACTGTGGTGTTCCTGGAGGAGTCCACTGAGAGAGAATTCCATTCTCCTCAAGATATGTCAAAAAAGCACCAGATAAGTATTCGCCACCTCGATCAGATCGAAGGGTTTTAATACTTTTTCCAGTTTGCTTTTCTACTTCATTACGGTATCGTTTGAACATTTCAAACGACTCAGACTTATGTCTCATTAAAAAGACATAACCGAACCTTGAAAAGTCGTCTGTAAAAGTAATGAAATATTTGTATTCTCCTATAGCACTAACTGTCATCGGTCCACATACATCAGTATGTATTAGACTTAGAAGTTCTGTAGCTCGTTCACCTTTTCCAGTAAAAGGTGACTTGGTCATTTTACCAAGTAAACAGGATTCACAAGTGGGCAGTGATTCAGAATCACTGACCTCGAGAAGTCCATCTCCTCGCATCTTGTTTATCCTATTTTGGTTAATATGACCTAGCCTACAGTGCCAAAGATACAAATCGTTGACATTATCTAACCTTGGACGTTTGCTAGAAGTGTACATTACACTAACAGGCCTTGATAGTACGTATATGCCATTATTTAATCTAGCTTTCATTATAACAGAGTTATTCAAAATAACATTGCAAAAATCTCCTTTTATTGATAGTTCAAAACCACAACTGGCCAAAAGGCCTACAGAGATTATGCACATAATGAAACTAGGACAATAGTGACAGTCGACTAGTTCGACAGTACAAGACTCAAAGACAAGATGCAGGACTCCAACCGCCAGTACTGGAACACGATTTCCATTCCCGACGCTCAGAAACTGTTCTCCATCTCCAAATCTTCTGCTAACTTGAAGTCCCTGTAATGAATTACAAACATGAATTGGACTACCAGTATCCAATACCCAGTTAGCAGTATCAACAATTGAGTAATTACAAGGTCTTATCATATAAATACCTTGTTCAGCAGACTTCTGCTTTCTCGCCTGTTCGGATCAAGGGACGCTATATAAAGAGGACAGTTCCTCTTCCAGTGTCCCTTCTTCTTGCAGTGGAAGCACTCTGCAGAAGACTGATCAGCCTTAAACTTCCTGGTCTGACTCGGGCCAGGAGCATTCTGCACCTTCTTTCCCTTTTTATTTATTTTCTTCTTCCCTTTCTTAAAGGGACGACGACCTCTACCTCCTCCCACTAAATTCACCACCCCCTTATTAAGTTGGTGGTCTTTCTCGAAAGTCTGCAGTAATCCAAAAGACCATGGTAGTTGACTGCAGGCTTGTTCATTCTATAATGATCAAGAAAGTCAAGATAGGAGGAGGGAAGACAATTCAGGATCGCATCCTTGCCGAGCTGCTCGTGCAAGGGGCATCCGAGTTTGCCCAGTTTTTCAATCAACTCGATCATGTACAATACATGATCAGTGACTGAACCGCCATTCGGCATCTTGGAGTTGTAGATGGCACAAGACACTTTGTACCGTTCTACATCATCCGGGGTGCCGAAGGATTCCTTCAACTTTTGAAGGATTTCATCAGGTTGGGCCTCCTCGAATTTGCGACTGAACTTGTCGTTCATCGCCGCTAACATAATGCACCGGACAGTAGTGCGATCAGAGACCCACTTCAAATAAGCATCTCTGACCGCACTCCGTGCATTAGCGGGAGGGATTTCAGGTACCGGATCCGTTATCACATACAGGATCCGTTCGTGCTCCAGAACTATTCTCAACTTTCGATACCATCTATCGAAGTTGTGACCCTTTAACTTCTCGTTATCGAGAAGTGACCGGAGCGACAAGTTTGAAGACATCTGAAAAGAAAATTAGACCTATTAGTGTATGAATTAATAAATTAACCAAAAGACTTGGACTTTAGTCTAAAGGTTTCTCCCACTTGTTTTTGAGATTGGCAGCCTCTAACTCCAATCCGTGAAAACACTTTTTCAAATGGGTACTGAAATCCAATAGGCCACGCATGAGCCCGACTATGGCCGGCTCACCCATACGAGCCTAAAGGTAGGTTCGTAAACCAATTGTTTCCCTAAACAATTTTCAGTATTTTATTTTTGCCTCAGAGAACACCCCAATCGGCCTAGGGGCCTCCTATTACGGGTCTCTAGTTAGGTCCAACCATTAAAATGACTAATCCAATGCTTCCAGCTAACTAAAGACCAAGCCCGACTATGGCCGGCCCACCTGGTCCCGTTAAGGAGGTTGCACTGAACCATCATCGATCAGATAAAAATTCCGGTCGCCGGATGTACACCCATTCTATGGAACTGCCGATGCACACCAAGCTAGTGGACACATTTCTATCCAACTTAATGGGAGGCTAAGAACTGTCAACTCCTTGACTTAGTCTTTTTAAGGACCTAATAATTTTTAGAGGATTTTTTTTTTTTTTGTGACAGAAGAAAAAGGTAAGGACATGGATCATCCTCCCACTGAATCAATCAGATTCCAGGAGGGTTGAATTAAATCAACAATTGATCCATGGGCACCTATTGATCAGTCAGACCGATCAACCTGGGTGACATGGGTTAACTCGAGTCATTGAGCTTTTCCAATCAGTTCTGGTCGACTCGACTAGCCAGGTAGGTGAGATCATGGGTGAGTATCCGCCATTAACCATCTTTCCTAGACACCAACCAAGTTGGCCAGGAAAGAGGTAGCCTCATACAACCATGATCACAATTGCCAAACCTACCTCGACACCAGTCGGTTTACCAGACTCGATCAGACTGGCCTAAAGACTCGGGCGTCCACTGAGCCACTAATTGGATCCATTTTAGATGAACGGATCAACTAATCTAACTATTAGATAGTTCTAAAGAAGGACCTTAAACAACATTTGCTTAATCTTCTTTTAATCCGATTCAAGTAAACTTAGGTCTAACCCAGTGATGGACCCAACTAATCAGCTAACCCAATTAACCCAATTTGGCTTATGCAAATTTTATTAGATTTCATAAACCTAATTTTTTTTTTTTTTTTTTTTATTAAGCCAAATACTTAATTAAAATATTTTTTTAATTAAGTCTCTATGTAAAACAATTTTACATCTTAAATTATGCATCATATCTAGATTTATACTTTTATAAATATTATATGACCCAAATAACAAAATTATAAATCATGCCAAATTTATAATTTTAATTTCTTTTTGATTTCCTTAAAGGATCCTTCTGAAGAGGCCAACACAGACGAACCGCATCGTGTCAAAGACACACGGTCATGGTGAAGGTCTCAACTAGGTTCCTAAAAGTACTCTCTAATCCCAAGATTAAACAATTTAATCTACTATACATGCATCAAGATATGTTACTCTAGAACCTGGCTCTGATACCACTGATAGTAAACAGATGTGGGTGCAGATGCCTACGCTAAGCATGCAACAGCACAGGGAGCATGTAAAAATTTTAAAAACATTTTTAAAATAAATGCGGAAAATACCTACTCCGCACAGGATCTAGCATATACAAGATGCATGTATTGGCATGATACAGGACATATAATATTTATAAACATTTTAATAAATCTAGATCTACACATGCACCAAAATTAAAACCCAAAAATATACCTTATTCCCAGCTGGAATAAGTCTGGGATAAACCTGGAATAGACTGGAATAACTAGAATAAAGTTATTCCAGTCGTCTTCCACCTTGGGCTGAAAACAGGGCTTCCGAAAAGTCCCCGGAACACCGCCTTCCGGACCTCCGATCGCTCCCAAATTTGAGCTGTAGATTCTTAAGGAAGTCCTCTTCGATTTGGCACTGGTTTCTACAAGAAAAACTAAGCCAATAAATCGTAAAAAATCACCGAAGTCTGTTGCACGAAAATGGCAGCAGAACGGAGTAGCTGTCTTCGTCGTTGGATTTCGGGCAATTGGAGCGATCCCGGCTCGCGAGGTTTGCTCCGAGGAGTAGAGTGGTACTCCCTCTAGAGGGGAGACACGCCCGGGACTCTGGGATCCGCCTCTACGCACAGTGCTAGCCGCCGGAAGAGGGGTTCACGGTCACAGGTTGCTGCAGCAAAACAGAATTGCTGCAGCATGGATTTTTGAGCAGTTTGAAGAGAGGATTGATGCCTTGTTTCTCTCCCTCACACACTCCAAATCCCAGTGTATCCAAGCTCTATAACAGGGGTCACTCAAAGAACACCTTGCTTTTCTTTTTGGCTCCTCATACGCTGGGATTTTTCACTTCTCCCTCGTTGAAAACTTCACCACCAAACAACAGGAGATGGCAAGGGGTTAAAATAGGTTGCTGGGAGGGAGAGGGAGGTGGAGCGACGTGAGGTGGAGAGGCTTCATCGGTTAACCCAATTAAATGCCATAAACAAGGGATTAAGGCCTTTAACCAAAGGGGAGGGAGAAGAGGAAAATGCCTGGGAGTGCAATGGCCTTTCAAACGTTTGGAAAAAATTTCCATTCGTTTGGCCTTCCTTTCCGAATACCGTGTAAAACGGTCCAAGGTGGAAAAGAAATCAAGGTGGAAACCGGTTCAACCAAAAACCGGTCCAAACCCTTTAAACCAAACGGTTCAATCGAATTGAACCTGGTTCAAGAAATAAAATTGGTTCACAACCAATTGGAGGCCGAAACGAACTCCGAATCAGTTCAAAACTGATTCAGAAAAATCCTGGCGCAGTGCTGGTCAACCTAGAACAATTTTCGGTTGACACAAACGAGGGCAAGACGGGGAAAAGAGTGCTCAAAAATACTGTGACCATAAAACCGAAACGATTCCTAATCGTAATCAGTATCCGGATCAGAGAGTTATCCTCTATGGCGTGTGACCTCATAGGTTCGAACCTAAATGGTAGCACTAGAACAATTTCTAGTACCAGCACAGGAAACCATCTAGCAATGGGTCCCGGCGTCCGGATAGGTCAAAGATGCGGGAGCAAACAATCGAACCTCTAGCATATGGTTACCGTATAATTCATCCCTTTGACCTCAAATGCTCAGGACGACTGAGATTGGGCTGCCAACCCAGACTGAGTCAGTCGACTACGTGTCTCAACCTCGCAAGCCTAGTGACTCTTCACTAGGGCTTCCCCAGCCGAGGATTTGCTAAATTGAGATACTGCGAGACATTCAATCCAAACTGTTTGGACAGGTCAATTCCATCTTGGTCCATCACTGCTCCACAAGTACTTGCCTGTACCCAGAAACCTTCCGTCACCGGATTAAAAATCCAGGTAGTCCGGCACCAAAGCACAGGGAGTTGCTTGCAAGCTACCGCGATGACCTCAGGTCAGAGGGACACTTATACCCATATCCAATCGTGAGTATGCCTTTGGCAGAAAGGGACTGCACGGAGTCACGTTCAATGAGATATCACATATATCCCACCTGTAGATCACATCAGTGTCACCACACTCATTTGGTCAAGAGGACAACCAAACGATGTGAACTACAACAACCTATACTTGATATATTGCCGTCCAGTACAATATATCCTTTGGTTGTGAACCGGGTTTAAGGACCACTCGATACATCCTCTCTGTATCGAAGTCAGTGTAGTCCTAAGGACTTCATCACATAGGAAAGAGTTCATTTTAGGGAAATACAATATGTGATGAGCTGCCAAATAATAATTTTATTAATTCATAAAATAAATACAGTACTTAGCACAACCACCTATAACCCAGGCGATTGGCTTTGGGACACAATTCCCAACAGGGGCCACCTCCAATGGCTAGTTCTAGTTTCCAGTTTTTGAATTCCAAAAGTGCTCCAATGGTAATCTATCACCTCCCAACGGTCTACAATGTTCAAAATCAAGGGAAGGTAGTTAAAGTCTCTATAAATAAGGTATGAGAACATCTTTGGAGATACTAAAGAGTTAATGGACATTTATTGAACACTTATTAAGGAAAAAAGTGAGAGCACTTGAGCTTTGAAGTCAGCCTTCAAGTCTTCTCCAACTCTTACCAAAAGCTTGAAGTACCTTTTGAAGAAAGGAAGGAAGCCATTGAAGTGCATTGAAGAGCATTCAATAGAGCTTCACTCGAGCTATCTTGGCAACCATCCGACAACAGAGTTTGTCATTTTTGTTGCTTCTTTATTCTATTCTTAGAATACTTGGGTTATTGGTGATCCCGGTTATAAAAACCAAATAGGTTTCTTTGGTGAGCCTTCTAAAAATCAAAGTGTAGAGGTTCTAGGTGAGCCTGTAAAAACCTAGTGTGGGTTTCTTTGGTGAGTCTGGTTTTAAAAATCAAAGTGTAGAGGTTGGGATTATGAGCTTGTAAAATAATCCGACTGTATTCCAGTTTGGGGGATATACTGGAAATCCTGAGTGGTGAACATGGATAGTGGACGTAGGAGCTGGGTTGTTCTGAACCACTATAAATCTGCCTTGTTTGTGTTGTGCTTTATCTACTTTTTAGCTTCTGCATTTATACTCTGTTTAACACAGCACTTAACCACTAAAAAGAATTACTTGTGCACATACTTGCAAAAATTTTGTAATTCCTAATTCATCCCCCTCTTGGGAAAAAGCCACCTGGGCAACATCCACGTCAGCGATCCTACCACATCATTTGCCTCCCACTCCCGAGGCCAGCTAGTACGTGGCATTCGGGGCGAAGGGAGTAATTGCGGTGCTGATGTGGAAAGGTGAGGATCCGACATAATGATGCCCATGATCGGCGGCACTTCGAGAGGCGGTCCCCGGAGCTAGTGCAGAGATGCCATGCAGCCACATTCAAGGAATAGTTATTGCAAGCATGGAATTCTGAGCGGTCGCAGTTGAAACCAGGTGCCTGCCCCTTTGATCGATGACACGTGGCGGGCATCCAATGGTGGGCAACCCGTAACGGTACGGTTGGGCGCCTGTCAGTTCAAGGAGAAAGTTAGCCTTTTCAAAACTTATCTTTTTTCAAATCTCTCGTGCTCGTAGCCGTGTTACAGCTTTCCTCCCATCTTCTTTCCCCGGCGATTTCTGTTTCTCCAATCCGTTAGCAGGTTAGTCTCCTTTCTCCTCCTGTTGGTCAAGTAGGGATCTTTCGAGGTCTTCCTCCACCTCCTTCCCTTTCCTTCACCATGTCGCATTTCGGTCCAGATTTTCATCCTACTTGCCAAGCCGAGGTCAGGCCTTCAAAGCCAAAAACTCCTTCTTCTGATGAGGAATGGGAGGCGGCATGGTATGAGTTTAGCTAGAGGCATCCTGTTCCAGGTCCCGTAGCGATTAGGGAACCTGAGTCCATTCCTCCACCTCTCTTGTCTCTCCCCTTGCTTCTGTACCTGAACCCTCTCGATTGTCGGGTCCCAAGGGGATCACCTCGGTGATCACTGTAGTGGAGCTCGCAACCATCTGACTCTCGGTCCCTCGTTCGGGGGAACGAGTCACCTCTAGCAGTCCTAGTAGGATAGCTTTCTATGAGGAGACCTTTGCTGGGGGTCTCCGATTTCCTCTCCACCTATTTTTCCTCTCCATCTTAATAAACTATCGTCTTGTTCCTGCCCAGCTTGTCCCAAATGACATCAGGGCAATTTTTTTCTTCATCATCCTATGTCACTTCCATGGGATTGTTGCCCATTTTTCCTTGTTCAGGACTTTTTTCACCGTGAAGCGCCACCCCACTAAGGAGGGGTGGTGGTCTCTATCCTCCCGTCCAAGGGGTATGAAGTTCGAGCTACCCTCTTCCATCAAAGGGTGGAAGAGCAGGTACCTTTTTATCTCAGTTGAGGGGATCGACTGGGTCTGGAGTGACCCGGACTGATCCCCTAATCAGAATTCCTCGGTCGAGGCAGTCGACCTCGAGATGTATGAGCAGCTTCGCTCTGCCGAAATCCCTTCACTAGAGGTATTGCTGTCAGAGCAGAATCTCCGCGAGGCCGGGGTCTACTCGACACGGGAGTCGGGTGAGTTCGGGTCAACCTCCCTTTTTCTCTTTTTTTTTTTTTGAGGTAGGTGACTGACAATGTCTTATCTGGTGCAGACATGAAGTTTTCATTGGACAAGCTGCTTTCCTTTACTGAGTAACGTGGCCAGGCGGTGGAGGCTGGCGAGCCTGCTCCAAAGAGGGCCCACACAAATGATGATGCAAGGCTGGTGTCGAGCGAGCCAGTGGTGCCAGTTGCTAAGCGGAGGTGGAAGAGGGCCGTGGAGGCTGCTGTGGAGCCTTTGAGGTGGGATGACCCAGTCCTGACTCCCGAGCCTGAGGTGGTGGCCTGAACTAGATTGGCCACTGCCATGGCTGTGGCGACAACCACTCCGGAGGTCATCAAGCTCGAAGAGGATCAGGAGCTGGGAGGCATGAGGCCTGTGGCAGCGACATGGTCCGAGGTGGTACCGAGCCCACAGCCCGACCAGGTAGCTTCCCCTACCGAGGATGAGTCTGCATCGGCCACGGGGAAGAAAGACAGGGACTACCGCCGGGTCGCTTTCAAATTGGGGCCCAATGTCTCACTAATGAAGGACCTGCCCCTTGCTGAGAAGATGATGGACTTCTTCGTCCAGTCCTACGACCAGCGGGAGGGGAGCGGCAGGCTCATTGACGACGTTATCAGCTCGTCCTTCTCCAACCTGTTCGTTGTAAGTCTTCCTTCACCCTGTCCCAATCTCTCTTTTTACATCTATGATCGATGTGGCTAACGTGTCTTCCATTGCAGCAAGGTAGGGAGCTCATCCTAATCCAAGATTTTTTTCACAACTGGGCCAAAAGGGACAGAGAGCATAAGGCAGAGATCGAGTCCCAGACGGTCGAGCTCAGGTGGAAGAACGATGAGGCTTGGAAGGCCAACCTAAAGGTCAAGAGCCTCACAGGCGAGATCACCAACACCGAGCAGGCCAGGAGGGAGCTCCAAGATGAGCTCGACTTGAAGAGGACTCGGCTGAAGGAGCTCCGTGCCGAGTCGGAGGTAGCCAGGGAGCGGGCTGCATCCACCGAGAGGAAGATCGCGGCCGCTGAGCAGAGGGCCGCAGATGTAGAGGCGAAAGCTTCCACCGCCGTGAGCTTGGTCGAGGCAGCCGAGAGGGGGTCGGCTAAGGCTTCCTGTTGGGCGGAAGCCGCAAGGAAGGAGGTGGCCGAGGCCACCTGACAAGCTACGGACACAGAGTAGAGGGCCCTGGAGGCAACTCACAGAGCCGAGGCCCTTGAAAAGGGAGCAGCTGATGCGGTGGCCATATTTAAGGCCTCCTCAGAGTACCTGCGTGACTTCAAGGAGGTGGCGACGGACTCCTTCTACAAGGGGTTTGTGTATTGCCGCACCCAGTTGCATGGCATTCTCTCAGAGTAGTGGTTGGCCATCCTCCGACTTCCTGACTCCAAGAGTTCCAAGGTCTCGACTCCGGCACTGGCGGTAGTGAGGGAGAAGGTGGCTGTCGTGGAGCCGGTCGTGCAAGCATTATTAACTGAGCCGACCCCATCGACCGTGGTGGTTGAGCCAGCTTAGCATGTGGCAGCGGTCGAGCCAGCCCTAGCAGCGGTAGGATCCGAATCAACTCCATCCGCAGCGGTGACCATGGAGCAGGCTCCGGGCGCGGAGATGGAGGAGAGCAGGGAGCCAGCTGGTCATCGTCAGGGGAAGGCACCGATGAAGTAGGATAGGAACTTTGTACTTTTCTTTTTCTTATTGTTGACTCAGGCCGATCGGCATGTCGGGGGCTCGAGTACACTTGTACATGAACATATCTTTTTAAATGAAATGGAGTTTTACATTTGTCAATGCTTGAGTGTCCTTCTCCCCTCCCCCTTCTCCTCTTTCTACCTTATTCTTCATTTCTGCGTTTTGCATGTGGAAAAGTTAGAGAGGAAGGACCCCTTTTTGCTTGAGATTCGGGGCTTCAAGCTCGAGTATGGAAGTCTTTGTTGGTCCGAAAGCATTGGCAGCCGGAGGGCTTGGCCCCGAGCTCGATGGCCTGAGAGCTCGGCCCGGGGCTTTGACGTCCTGGAGCTGGGCTCAAGGCCCGGTGGCCGGAGGACTTGACCCCGGGCTTGATGGCTTGAAAGCTTGGCCCAGGGCTTTGACGTCCCAGAGTTGGGCTCAAAGACCCGATGGCTAGAGGACTTGATCTCGGGCTTGATGGCCTGAGAGCTTGGCTCAAGGCTTCAGTGTCTTGGAGCTGGGCTCGAAGACCTAGTAGCCGGAGGACTTGACCCCAGGCTTGATGGCTTGAGAGCTTAGCTCAAGGCTTGAAGGTCTTGGAGCTGGGCCCGAAGACCTGGTGGTCGGAGGACTTGGCTCCGGGCTTGATGGCCTGAGATCTTGGCTCAGGGCTTAGATGTCTTGGAGCTGGGCTCGAAGACTTGGTGGTCGGAGAACTTGACCCTGGGCTTGATGGCCTGAGAGCTTAGCTCAGGACTTAAATGTCTTGGAGCTGGTCTCAAAGACCTGGTGGCCGGAGGACTTGGCTACGGGCTTGATGGCCTGAAAGCTTAGCTCAGGGCTTAGATGTCTTGGAGCTGGGCTCGAAGACCTGGTGGCTGGAGAACTTGGCTTCGGGCTTGAATGTCTTAGAGCTGGGCTCGAAGACCTGATGGCCAGAGGACTTGACTCCGGGCTTGATGGCCTGAGAACTTGGCTCAGGGCTTGAATGTCTTGGAGCTGGGCTCGAAGACCTGGTGGCCAGAGAACTTGGCTCCGGGCTTGATGGCCTGAGAGCTTGGCTCAGGGCTTGGATGTCTTGGAGCTGGGCTCGAAGACCTGATGGCCGGAGGACTTGGCTCCGGGCTTGATGGCCTGAGAGCTTGGCTTAAGGCTTGGATGTCTTGGAGCTGGGCTCGAAGACCCGATGGCTGGAGGACCTGGCTCAGGGCTTGATGGCCTGAGAGCTTATCTCAAGTCTTAAATGTCTTGGAGCTTGGCTCGAAGACCTAATGGCCGGAGGACTTTGCTACGGGCTTGGATGTCTTGGAGCTGGGCTCAAAGACCTGATGGCCAGAGGACTTGACTCCGGGCTTGATGGCCTGAGAACTTGGCTCAGGGCTTGAATGTCTTGGAGCTGGGCTCGAAGACCTAGTGGCCGGAGGACTTGACTCTAGGCTTGATGGCCTGAGAGCTTGGCTCAGGGCTTGGAGAGTCACTTACATGGAAGAAATCCTTTATTACTCTTACAAAGGGGTCATACATCGTTGGTAGTATTTCCTCAGGTTACAAGCATTCCATGTCCGAGGGAATCTGGCACCATCCGAGTCCTGGAGGTCGTAGGTGCCTTGCGGGAGTGGCTTGACCACCTTGTAGGGACCCTCCCAATTTGGTGAGAGTTTACCGCATTCTCAGGATTGAGATGCCTTGGCTCGGCGTAGCACCAGGTCGTAAGTTCTTTGGCCTCACCCGTGCATTGTAGTACCGGGCCACTCGCTGCCGATACGCCGCCATCCAGAGTTGGGCTTTGTCCCTCGTCTCTTCTAAAAGGTCTAAATTGAGTAGAAGATGCACCGAGTTCTGTGTCTCGTCGTACTGCTACACCCGCAATGCTGGCATGCCAAGCTCGACCGGGATGACCGCTTCGGCACCGAAAATGAGGTTGAAAGGTGTTTCGCCCGTCGCCATTATGGGCATTGTATGGTAGGCCCATAGGATACTTGGAAGCTCTTCTGCCCACCTGTCTTTGGCCTGGTCCAGCCTGGTCTCGAGCCCCTGAATGATGGTCCAGTTAGTCACTTCTGCCTCCCTATTCGTTTGGGGGTGAGCCACCGAGGTGAACCGATGCTGGATGCTGTGCTCAACACAGAACCCTTCGAATTCCCAGTTATCAAACTGCGTCCATTATCGATGATGATGCAGTTGGGGAGCCTGAAATGGCAGATGACTGATTTCCAGAAGAACTGGCGAACGTTGGCCTCGGTGATTCGTGCCAGTGGCTCGGCTTTGGCCCACTTGGTGAAGTAGTCGATCATCACCAGCAGGAACTTCCACTACCTGGCGCGATGGGGAATGGCCCCAGGATGTCCAACCCCCACTGGGTAAAAGGCTAGGGGGACGAAAGTTGAGAAATCGACATCGTCAACTGGTGCTGTATGTGGGAATGGTGTTGGCATTTGTCACACTTCCTGACGAAGGTGGCTGCATCCTCCCTCATAGTCTCCCAGAAGTAGCCCTGACGAAGGGCTTTGTATGTCAGAGTCCTTCCCCCCACGTGGTTCCCATAAAGGCCTTCATGTATTTCCTGGAGCACGAAGGCCGCTTCTGCGCGGTTGAGACACTTCAGAGTGGGTACGAGTGAGATCAATGGTAGAGATGGCCTTCCATTAGGATGAACCTGGAGGCCTTCTTCTTCATGAGGCCGGCCTCTCTGCGGTCCTCCGGTAAGGTGCCATCCATGATGAACTTGACATATTTGTCCATCCAGCTCGGTTCGGAGGTCACTTGCTGCACCTCCTCCGAGCTTTCATAACTATGATTTTCAAGGTACTCAATGTAGGTGCATCCTAGCAACGAGTCTGGCAGGGTCGCGAGCCTCGACAGTGCATCCGTGTGAGCGTTCTCTCCATGAGGGATGTGGAAAATATGGAAGCAATGGAAGCCTGCGATACTGGTGCGGACCTTCTCCAGGTACCTCATCATTTGGGGATCTCTGGCCTCATATTCTCCTAAGACTTGCCCAGCAACCAACTGGGAGTCGGTAAAGACTTTCAGGCTCTGCACGCCCAGCTCATGGGATACTCTTAGGCCTGCGAGGAGTGCCTCATACTCTGCCTGATTGTTCATTGCGGCGAACTTGAATCGGAGGGCACAATCTACTGCAACTCCATCAGAATTGGAAAGGATAAGGCCTGCTCTGCTCATTTTGTGTGTTTGCTTGCATCATCATGTCTACCCGGAATGGAGTTCCCTACCAACCTGGTCAAACCCAACCTGATTTAGAGCCCATGGTTAGAGCTCTTACTGAGAGTATGAACAAATTGAGTCAGGAGGTGACTGCTACTGTTGCCCAGTTTAAAGAACAGGTCCATGAGAATTTTGCCCAGCTTAGGGATCGAGTCCAAGTACTTGAGGAACCTAGGCATCAGAATTGGATTCCTGACCCAGATTTTAATGTGCCTCAACCTCACCCACACCAAGAGCCTAGAAGACCTTTATACAGAGATCCTGAACCTAATCATAGGAGGCCTGACCCAGAACCTGAAGATAGAGATGATAGGTTCATTCGGAACATCAAATTAGATGCACCCACTTTTGATGGTAGCTTAAACCCTAAGGTGTATTCTGATTGGGAGGGTGAGATGGACCAGTACTTTGAGTGGTATGCCATGTCTGAGGAAAGGAAGTTCAAGTTTGCCAAGATGAAGTTAATACGTCAAGCTAGGGTATATTGGGGGAACATTGAGCTAACCACTGGAAGACGAAATGTAGAGCCCATAACCACTTGGCAGGGTATGAAAGAGAAGCTTAGAAATAAGTATCTACCCATTTCATACCAGCAGAATCTGTTAGACCAATGGCAGACTTTGAAACAAGGGAACCGATCTGTATCAGACAACATAACCACCTTTGATGAATACCTGATGAGATGTGATGTGAGTGAAGCCCATAAGGTCACTTTGTCTAGGTTTAGGGCTGGACTTAGGGAAGACATTAAGAGGGAGTTGTTTCTGAGAGAGGTTACTGACCTAGACCAAGCCTATCAAATTGCACTAAACACTAAGAAGTTTCAAAGAGGACCCATGCCTTCTAGGGTTAGTGGCCCAATCCCAAGAAATGGACCTAGCCAAGTTACCCCTAGCAAGCCTAATCAGGGTATTCCCACCCCTAGGCCCATGGACAAAGGTAAGGCACCTGACACCCAGAGAACCCCTACTATCATCTGTTTTAAGTGCCAGAAGCCCGGTCATATCTCCAACCAGTTCATAGCCATAGCTTGTTTTAAGTGCCATAAGGTAGGTCATGTTTCTAGCCAGTGCCCTCGTAGATCCCTTTACATAGAAGAAGCAGAAGAAGAGAATTCCGGGCCTAATGAAGAGTTTGAAGAAGTTTATGAGGCCGGAATGAATTTGGTCGATGAGTATGAAGGAGAGGAGGAATCCACAAAGTCTGACCAATTAGGGGTTGTAAGATGCATCCTGTCCCAGAATAGAGTTCAGGAAGATAGGCGTAGGACTAACATCCTACAGACTTTCCTTAAACTAGGGGATAAGGTATGTAAAATCATCATAGATAGTGGGAGCTGTGTGAATGCCATTTCTGCTAGCACTGTCAAAATGTTAGGCTTAACCCCAGTCCCCCACCCCAACCCCTATAAGGTTTCTTGGGTAGACTCTACCTCTATACCCATCCAGTCTAGATGTCAGGTCCAAATCCAAATGCAATCCTATCAAGAAAAGATTTGGTGTGATGTCTTGCCCATGGGGGTGAGCAGTATAATTCTTGGAAGACCTTGGTTATATGATCATGATGCCACCCTCTTAGAAAAATCCAACACCTGTGTTTTTAGTTTTAATGGGAAGAAAATCACAATCCATTCAGTCCCTCCTAAGGACAAGGTAGCTAAAGGACCCAATAAGGTCAGAGAGATGAAGACTGGGGTGAACCTAATTACTGCTAAGGATCTAGAACAAGAAATTCATAGTGGTTCACCTATTTGGATGTTGACTGCTAAGGAACTTAGGACTCCTACACCCTTAGAGCCTCCTCAGGAAGTTAAACCTTTGTTAGAAGAATTTGAGGATGTTTTTCCCGAGGATCTGCCAGACCACCTTCCACCTCTTAGGGATATCCAGCATTCCATAGATTTAGTCCCATGAGCTACTTTACCCAACTTGCCCCATTATAGGATGAATCCATCTAAGCATAAGGAACTACAAAAGCAGGTTGGAGAATTGTTGAGGAAGGGGTTCATTAGAGAGAGTCTTAGCCCTTGTGCAGTCCCTGCACTTCTGACCCCAAAGAAGGATGGCACGTGGAGGATGTGTGTTGATAGTCGTGCCATCAACAAAATCACAATCAAGTATAGGTTCCCCATCCCTAGACTAGATAGCATGCTAGATATGATGGCCGGTGCAATGGTTTTTTCTAAAATTGATCTCAAGAGCGGCTATCATCAGGTTAGGATTAGACCAGGGGATGAGTAGAAAACTGCTTTCAAAACTAAGGATGGTCTCTATGAATGGGTTGTTATGCCTTTTGGATTGTCCAATGCCCCTAGTACTTTCATGAGGATAATGACCCAGGTGCTTAGAGCTTTCATAGGGAAGTTTGTAGTGGTCAATTTTGATGACATCCTGATCTATAGTAAGACCCCTGCAGACCACCTAGGCCACCTTAGATAAGTCTGCCAAGTTTTGAGGAATGATAGTCTCTACGGTAATCTCAAAAAGTGTGAATTCATGACCAGTATAATTATCTTCCTTGTTTTTGTAGTAACCCCTGACGGCGTGGCTGCAGATCCAGAAAAGATTAGGTCCATAGTAGAATGGCCAGAGCCGACCAATGTGCATGAAGTCAGAAGTTTCCACGGCTTGAAAACCTTCTATAGGCGATTCATCAAGAGGTTTAGTACTGTAGTTGCTCCTATCACAGACTGTATTAGGAAGGGAGAATTTCAGTGGACTAAAGCAGCCCATAAAGCTTTCCTAGATCTTAAGGATAGGATGACCTAGGCACCCATTTTGAGGTTACCCGACTTTTCAAAAGTATTTGAGGTTGCCTGTGATGCTTCAGGAGTAGGCATAGGTGGAGTCCTAAGCCAAGAGAACCATCCCGTAGCATTCTTTAGTGAAAAACTAAATGATGCTAAGCTTAGGTATTCTACCTATGATAAGAAATTTTATGCGGTAGTGCAAGCTTTGCGTTACTGGAGACATTATTTACTACCGCAAGAATTTGTGCTGTTTTCGGACCATGAGGCTCTTAGATTCTTTAATTCTCAGAAGAAGCTTAACCCTAGGCATGCTAAGTGGGTAGAGTATATCCAGTCCTATACCTTTGTTTTGAAACATAAGGCTGGGTCTGAAAATAAGGTAGCTGATGCCCTTAGTCGTCGATCTTTGTTATTGAATTCTGTTAGGGCTGAAGTCATAGGATTTGAGCAGATCAAAGAAGAATATGAGTCGTGTCCAGATTTTAAGACTGTGTACCAGGATCTAACTCAAGAACCATCTAGTGATCATAAGGATTATACCCTTTTAGATGGCTTTCTGTTCTTTAAGAATAGGCTTTGCATCCCTAGAACTTCTCTTAGGGAATTTTTGATTTGGGAAATTCATGCTGGAGGTTTAGCTGGCCATTTCGGAAAAGACAAGACCACCCTGGCTATTGAAGACCACTTTTTCTGGCCTAGCTTAAAAAGAGATGTAGTACACATTGTGGCTAGGTGTCGGACCTGCGTTGTTGCCAAACAGCGAAAACAGAACACCGGCCTTTATACCCCACTCCCTGTCCCAGATCGTCCTTGGCAAGATGTGAGCATGGACTTTGTGTTAGGTTTGCCAAAGACCCAGAGGAGGCATGACTCTATCTGTGTTGTAGTCGACCGATTTTCCATGATGGCCCATTTCTTGCCTTGTTCCCAAACGTTTGATGCGTCTAAGGTAGCCACCCTGTTCTTTAATGAGATAGTTCGACTCCATGGCCTACCTAAGACAATTGTTTTCGATATGGATGTCCGGTTCACCAGCTATTTCTGGAAAATCCTTTGGCATAAGTTAGGGACAAAACTTAAGTTTTTAACTGCCTATCATCCCCAGACTGATGGCCAAACCGAAGTAGTGAACCGTAGTTTAGGCAATCTGTTAAGGTGTCTTATTGGTGAAAACATTAGGAACTGGGATTTGTACTTACCTAGATCTGAATTTGCATACAATGACTCGGTCAATAGGTCTATGGGTAAGAGTCCATTTGAAATTGTGCATGGTTACAAACCTCACACACCTTTTGACCTAGCTCCTTTACCAGTCCACACACGAGTCTCCGAGTCTGCCGAAGTTTTTGCACAGCATATAAAAGACTTGCATAAAGAAACTCATGCCAAAATAAATTTAAGTGATGAAACTTATAAGAAGTTGGCTGATTCTCAAAGGTGAGTCAAAACTTTTGATGAGGGAGACTATGTAATGATTAGGTTAAGGCCTGAATGGTTTCCTCTTGGAACCGTTAGAAACTTACATGCTAGAGGAGCTGGACCATTTAGAGTGGTGAAGAGAGTAGGATCCAATGCCTATTTGCTGAGTTGCCTCCAGAACTAGGCATTAGCTCCACTTTCAACATTACAGACCTAGTAGAGTATAGAGAGCCAGCTGTGATTCCCAGTGAGCCTTTTGAACCTAATCCTGCTCTTGAGAGTGAACCCAACCCTGTGTGTCTACCAACAAACTGGCCTGTGAGGAAAGAGCAGATTGAAAAGATCCTGGATGATTAAGTTATCTCTACTCGTAATCGAGGATACCAAAGATACCTGGTTCGTTGGCAAGGAAGGCTAGATTTTGATGACTCTTGGATCTCCCGAGAAGAATTACAAGAATTGGACCCAGACCTCTTGGAGAGATACCAGAGCCAACTTGATCCATACTCGACAGGATCGAGTTCCTCCCACCCCGGAAGAATTGGTGCGGGCACCAGACTCAGAAGAAGACTTCAGGGCTCCATCTGGATCTCTGATTGACCTTGCCCAAAGAATTAGGGTTTTCTGGATTGTAATAAGGGTTGACTTGATCAACTCAATTTTAGCTTGAGTCTGTATTTCCCTGCAATTTAATTTTGTTGAGTCATGTTGACTCAGTAGTGGTCTAGGACTTCTCCAGGGTGTCACATTTTCTCCCAAGGCCAAGCAAGTGGGCACCACACTCCCAGCCACACTCCCAGCCACACTCCCAACCACACGCCTGAGTCCAGGGGGAGCTACATCTCCATCCAGTGTGTTCTGGTCCCCACACCATAAGATAGCAGGTCCCTTCTCTCATGCGCCACTTGAGGAGAAAATAATCTGGGATCCACAATTCAAGGGGGCGACCAAAGTGTTTCCATAAGAGCCAAGCTATGAAAAGAAAGGAGCAAAGCTTGGGGAGCAAGACTAGGAGGCGCCCAAATAATTCCAAATAAAACCAGGTATGGAAGGAAGGAAATTTCTCTTGAAGAGAAAGGTTAGGAGGCGCCCAAATAATTCCAAATAAAACCAGGTATGGAAAGAAAATATTTTTTCTTGAAGAGCAAAGCTAGGAGGCACCACCTACTTACCTTTTGAAGCCACCAATCAGCATTTTTGGAAACTCTTGGCCGGCCATATGTGTGGGAATTGATCCTACAAAACTAATTTGAAGATCCACCCTATTAGTCCCACATGGGAAGATGTAAAACCCTGCTCTCTTGTAAAGTCCTATAAATTAAACCCCTCTTGTAATTTTTAAAGTTATCTGATGAATGAATCTAATTTATGTGTGAGCAAACTCTGTGTTTCTCTCTTCCGCACTTGCATCCAGGTGTTGAGCTCCGTGAGGGAGTAAATCCGGGTTCCCCAGGAACCTTGAGGAGGTGTGAGATCTCCAACCCCAAAACCCTAGGTTAGTCACCTCACTTCCAAACCCTAGCCGCCCATCATCCTCTTCTTTCCACCAAACCCTAGCCTACCCCACCTCTCACGGCCACTCTCTCCAAGTCAAGGCTGACCACCAGTATCCAGGTCCAGTCCGGATACTTCAGATCCAGAGCAATTCCCAGAGGAAGTCAGATCAGCCTTCAGGAGAATCCGGATTTCAGCAACATTAGCTTTCAAGTTCTTCTAACTGGTAAATCCTTCCTTGAGTATCTGATTCCATAAATTATTCTTCTTCTTTCCCAGATCTTGAGTTCAGGAGAAGCCAACTCTGCCAAAGGATCAGTATTGGAGGATCCATTGCGAAGATATCTGAATGCTGGGATCCAACAATCTGCTCAAGAGAGTCCTTCCACCAAACTCTGTGAAGATCACTGTCTGGTCTGTAACCCTTCTCTTCTCTTTACTTCTATCCTGTTGAAAGTTTAGAGCGAAACCCTAGGTCTGGGAGTTTCTCAACCCCCAGAGATCCGTTACTTCTGAACTACTCTAAAAACCCAGTTTCTTTTAAATTGTGCTTTCAATTATTACATAGTTTCTTTCAATTTAGTTTAACTTTCCTTTGAGTCAAAGCCAACTTCTAAAAATATAAAAAAAAAAGAAAAAGAATTAGTCTTAATTTACTTTCGCATCGCATCATCTCTTTTGTTCTGCATCAATCCACCTCCTCGGCATGGATGTACATCTGAGCTCGGAAAAAAAGCTCAGCGTAAGTCTTGGGAGGCTTTTTGATGTGGAGTAGGGCTCAGATACCAATAATGATGTGGAATGGGGCTAGAGGTGCTAATATGGATGCTTATGATGCAAAGGAACTTTTTTTTTTTTTTTAGGTGATGAGTTTTAGATATTTTTTTCTTAGGGTTTTGATTCCCAATCACAAGCAAAGACTAAAAATAAGAGAAGTGAATAACAGAAGCTTACACTAGCAGTTCAAGTCCCTAAATAGTGAAAATGAGAACAGGATCCCAGGATTAAGAAACCCCGGTAGGACTAAGCTCGAAACACAATACCTACTTAGGAGATAGGGGGCAAACCTCACACGTCTGAAGCGCCTGATGCAGAGATCACTTAACTCAGTGGATGCGGCCTGGATGCCCGAGCAATCGAACCCGCGGATGCACTGGCTTTTGGTCGGATGGTCGCGATGGCAAAGCAGACTGTTTTCGGTGCTCGAGATACCAGGGAGGACCTGTAGGCAATCAAAGTAGGGATTAGTGAAATGGAGAAACGTAATGAAATGGACTAGGATAGGGTTAAGAAGGGGATTCGAGCCCGGTGTCCGGTTGGATTCCGAAGTCGAAGAAGGAGATAACTTGGTGCCTCGCACCCCACGACATCTCGGAGGATGAAGGATTGTGGCCTTACACCACTCGACGTCCAGGAGGATGAAGGACTCGTGACGCCCTGGGGTGATGGAAAGGTGGCCTCACACCACTCGACGTCCCTGGGGATGAAGGAAACTTCACTCAAACCTAGTCTAGGAGACAATGATTGGAGGATAGAAAACTCAAACTCTCTTTTTTCATTCAATCATTCAATACTTTTACAATGGAGGGGGTTGGGTCCTTTTAATAAGCACCCAAGGCCCATTTGAATTCAAAATAATTCAAAACCCTTGAACCCAAATTACAACCCCAAAAGTTGGCACCCACATGGAGGGGAAAGATCTTCATGGCTGACCAAAGGGAGGAGGAGATTGGCGTGGCATGTGGGCGGGCTTGGAGAGGGGGATTGGCCTTTAGACTTCCTTCTTTGCATGCTCACTTTGGTAAGAAAACAAAGAGCAAGGCTTGCTTCAAGGGATGTGTCTCCGTTGGGTTTCTTCCATGCCTAGATGGAGTGAGTCATGGCCGGCCAAGGAGGGTGCTTTTGGGCATTGCAAATTTGATGGCTTGGAATGGGGAAAGTGCTCCTTGACCTTCCTCTCTTGTGTGACTACTTTAGGAAGAAGGCTTGGAAGATGGCTTGCTTTGTGGCTTGGTCTCTTCAAGAATCTTCAACGCCCCATTTATTGATGGATCATGGCATGATGTGAGGGAGGGAAGAGGGGGATGATGTCTCCTCATTCCAAGGTCACCCAAGAGTAAAAAAAGGCATGGAGAGGGCGTGTGGCATGCATGACGGCGCCTCCTTGTTTCCTTCCTTTGATGCCCAAGTGGCAACTGATGTGGCACCACATAGGTGGCTGAGGTGGCACCTGTGTTGGCATCTTTTCAAGTGAAAGAGGTGGGTTGGCCCACAAGGACTTGACTTGGTCTTGAAAGCCAAGTTGACTTCAATTGGGCTTGGGCCCAATCCAACTCAGACTCGAACCAAAAAATAAATACAGGACCCATAACCTAAACTTGACCCAAATTGGTCAAGGTACAAGACTAAAATTATAAAATTACTTTGGCTCATAGCCTTATTACAGAACTCACAGAATTGGAACCCTAATCTGAGATCCATAGAGGGTTGAGTAGTCTCTGTTGGATCCTGGTGCCCACACCAGTTCTCCCGGGGTGGGAGGAACTCGACCATGTCGAGTAAGGGTTAGCTTGGCTTTGGTACTTCTCTAGGATATCGGGGTCGATGCACTGCAAGTCCTCCGGTGTGATCCATGAGTCATCAGATTCCGGTCGGCCTTGCCATCGGACCAAGTAATGTTGATAGCCCTTGCCTCGGGTAGTGATGGCTTGGTCATCCAGGATACGCTCGATCCGCTCTCCTCGCTCAGGTATATCTGGAGGTGGACACTCAAGTTCAGGTTCACTCTCAAAAGGGAGGTCAGGCCCAAACAGCTCACTGGGTATGTTTGTGGGTTCCCTATACTCGACTAAGTCAGAGATATTGAATGTCGAGCTAATTCCATAATCCGGAGGTAATTCTAGCTCATAGGCATTAGGGCCCATTCTCCTAATCACTTTAAAGGGACCTGCCCCATGAGCATGAAGCTTCTTAACGGTTCCCGGTGGAAACCATTCAGGCCGGAGCCTAATCATTACAAAATGCCCTATTTCAAACTCTTTTGCTCACTTTCGGGAATCAGCCAGCCTTTTATATGTGTTATTACTTATATTAATTTTCTGGCTAATTTCTTTATGCATGTCCCTAATATGCTATGCAAGTGAATCAGCTGACTTGGAGACACGTGCATGGATGGGTAGGGGAATCAGGTCAAGAGGTCGGTTAGGCTTGTATCCACAAACAACTTCAAAAGGACTCTTCCTGGTGGTCCTATTCACAGAGCTGTTGTAGGCAAACTCGGCTCGAGGTAAAAAAATATCCCAATTTCCTGTATGTTCACCTATCAAGCATCTAAGAAGGTTTCCTAGGCTGCGGTTGACTACCTCAGTTTGTCCATCAGTTCGCGGGTGGTAGGCAGTGGAGAATTGGAGCTTGGTGCCTAGGAGGTGCCAAAGGGTTTTCCAGAAATAGCTAGTGAAGCGGACATCCCTATTGGACACTATGGTCTTGGGTAGGCCATGTAACTTAACCACATGTTCTAGAAAAAGCTTGGCAACCTTGGAAGCATCTAGTATTTGGGAGTAGGGTATAAAATGAGACATTTTGGAGAACCTATCCACTATTACAAAGACAGAATCGTGCTTCCTTGTGGTCTTGGATAATCCTACCACAAAATCCATACTAAGGTCTTGCCAAGGGTGACTAGGTATGGGCAAGGAAGTGTAAAGGCCAGTATTCTGTTTCTGCTGCTTGGCCACAGCACAGGTCTGGCACCTAGAGACAATATTGGCGACATCTTTCTTAAGGCCAGGCCAAAAGAACTGGTCTTCAATAGCTAAAGTGGTCTTCTCCTTACCAAAGTGACCAGCTAGGCCTCCCTAATGGGTTTCCCACACTAAAAACTCTCAGAGTGAAGTCTTGGGAATGCACAACTTATTACCCTTAAAAAGGTAACCATCTTGTAAGGTATAGTCACTATGGGCACTAGATGGTTCTTAAAGCTTAGACTGGAAGATCTCGCTAAAGTCAAGACAAGATTCATATTGCTCTTTAAGTCGGTCAAATCCTACAACCTCAGTCCTAACTGTGCTTAACAAAAGGGCACGACGACTAAGGGCATCAGCTACCTTATTCTCAGTACCAGCACGATGTTTAAACACGAAGGTATAGGCTTGGATATACTCGACCCACTTAGCATGCCTAGGGTTCAATCTTTTCTGGGAGTTCAGGTATCGAAGGGCTTCATGGTCTGAAAACAGAACAAACTCATGGGATAACAGGTAGTGCCTCCAGTACCTATGATCTTGGACGACTGCATAAAACTCTTTATCATAAGTCGAGTACTTAATTTTGGCTTCATTAAGTTTTTCGCTAAAGAAGGCCACGGGGTGATTTTCCTGACTAAGTACTCCACCAATCCCAACTCCCGAAGCATCACAAGCAACCTCGAAAACCTTAGAAAAATCTTACAATCTTAGGATAGGTGCTTGTATCATTCTATTCTTAATTTCAAGGAAGGCTTTGTTTGCAGCTTTAGTCCATTGAAAACCTCCCTTCCTGATGCAATCAGTTATAGGTGCTATAATTGAACTGAATCCCCGAATGAAATGTCTATAAAATGTGGCTAGGCCATGGAAACTATGTACATCGTGGATACTAGCAGGGACAGGCCACTCAACTATAGCTCTAACCTTTTCAGGGTCGGTGGAAACTCCTTTAGGGATAACTACAATGCCTAAGAAGATAACCCTAGTTGTCATAAACTCACACTTCTTAGGGTTGGCATAAAGGCTATTCTCCCTAAGGGTTTGGCAGACTAACCTTAAGTGGTTAAGATGGTCCTCTTTGGTCTTGCTATAGATCAAGATGTCATCAAAATATACTACTAGGAATTTTCAAGTGAACTCGTGTAAGACTTGGGTCATGACTCTCATAAAGGTACTGGGTGCATTAGACAACCCGAAAGGCATCACTACCCACTCGAACAGACCATCCTTAGTCTTAAACACCGTCTTCCATTCATCCCCCGATCGAATCCTAATTTGGTAGTAACCACTCTTAAGGTCTATCTGGGAAAAGATCATGGCACTGGCCATCATATCGAGCATATCATCCAGGCGGGGAATAAAAAACCTATATTTGATTATGATTTTGTTGATAGCCCTGCTATCAACACATATTCTCCAGGTCCTGTCTTTCTTAGGGGTAAGTAGGGCAGGGACGGCACAGGGACTTAAACTCTCCCTAAGAAAACCCTTCCTAAGCAGCTCTCCCACTTGTTTCTGAAGTTCCTGATGTTCAGTGGGGTTCATCCTATAGTGGGGAAGGTTGGGCAAAGTGGATCCTGGGACCAAATCTATAGCGTGCTAGATGTCCCTAAGGGGTGGTAGTTGATCAGGTAATTCTTCTGGGAAAACATCCTCAAATTCTTTTAGAGTCTTTACTACCTCTTGGGGGTGTTCTATGTTGGTTGGTTCATGACTCTCCTTGGTGGCTAGAATCCAAATAGAGGCTCCCTCTAAAATCTCTTTCTCTAGCTCCTTAGGAGTGATCGGGTTGACTCCCGTTTTCTTCTCTTTTAGGCTACTAGATCCTTTCTTGACGGGGTCCTTAGGTTGGATTGGGTTGATTGTGATTTTCTTCCCCTGGTGAAAAAAGACACAGGTATTGGATCGACCATAAAGGGTGGAATCATGGTCGAAAATCCAGGGTCGTCCTAGGATGATACTACCCACACCTATGGGTAAGACGTCACACCAAATCGATTCTTCATAGAAACTCATCTTTATATTGATTTGGCACCTAGACTTTACTGGGATTGAAGTTGAATCTATCCAGGAGACTTTGTAAGGGTTAGGGTGGGGAACTGTGGCTAGTCCTAGGGATTTGACTGTACTCAAGGAAAGGGCATTAACACAGCTTCCACTATCAATGATGACCTTACATGCCTTATCTCCTAGCTTGATCAGGGTCTGTAGGATGTTGGTCCTACTCTAGTCTTCCTGCACTACGTTTTGGGCTAGGATGCAACAGACTACTCCTACAAGGTCTTCAGATTCATACACTTCTTCCTCTCCCTCATACTCTTTCAACATCTGATTTTCAGGATCATAGACTTCCTCCTCGGGTTCAACAATTGGTTTGGGTTCAGTCTCAGTTGGTTCATCTATGAGTAGGGCAGGGGCGGTGCACTAACTAGTAAAATGTCCATGTTTATGACACCTAAAGCATTTACCTTGGGGATCGGGTCTCCTCTAGACTTCAATAGCCTTACCTTTTTCCTCTCTACTATATTGGGGTCGATTTTGGCTGGGATTACTAGGACTGGGTCGGGCTAGGTTTGGTCGACTTGGGTCAGTTCAGTTTGGGCTTGGTCGACTTGGGTAAGCTTGGCTATAACTTTGGATGGATCCAGGGATACGGCTCTGGTTCCTAAAGTGCTTAGGTCTTCTGTAGGTGGGAGCTCTCTGGAACGCTCACAGAGCCTATGATGCGGCAAGCATATGATTAATGTTTTGAATATGGTTTGTAGAGCAATGAAACCTAATTACACTAGCATTGTACTCATCATAATAAGACTGAAGGATTATAAGAAATGGGACTTTTACTTGATTAGACACAATCCTAAACTAAGAAGGAAGAAGATCTAGACAATAGGGGCTAATGATTGTGGACTTACCTTGATGAGCTTTCCAACCTTCTTTTGATTCATACCTTGTAACTACCAACGCTCAGAACTGAAAAACCTGGATAACAGAGATCGGAACCCTGGACTTGGGGCTTCAGCTTGTTGGTTCTTTGTCAAGGTGAACCCGGTCCACAACTCAAAGACTTCGAAGGACCCTGCACTGAAGATCAAAGTTAAGGAAAAGGATAAGAATAAATAGAAGGGATGGGAGAATTTATGAACTAAGAACAAAAATTTGAGAAGATCTGGCTGACTCCAATGCCTTCACGTGAGCTTGGAAGATGCTTTGCTAGGGGAAAAGAATGGCTTTGGCATGGAGGAAGAGGATGGGAAACTTTCACATAAGGAAAAAAAATACAAGACAACTTTTACTTCCAAAATTCAACTTCAATTTTCATTCATTCCCAAAATCAATCCCCTTTACAATGGGCATCCAAGGCCTTTAATAGCCTCGCAAAGCTAGCTTTTGAAATTTAAAAACTCTCCAAATTGAGGAGGATTACAAGGGGGGGTTGGAGGATTTGGTGGAGAGTTTGGAGGGATGGGGGGGTTGGAGGATTTGGTGGAGGACTTGGAGGGGTGTGGCCAACCTCCTTGAATTTGAATCTTCCTTATTGGCACCAAAGAGTGATGAGGTGACTAGTGAGGTGGCGCCTGATGACGTGGCATGATGAGATGGTCTTCTACTTGGATAAGGAATGACATGTAGCGTCAAGTGGTCCTAGTTGATGGTCCTTTTCTCTTGCTTGGTTGATGTGTCTTCTCTTCTTCATGTGGTCAAATTCTGAGGTCCAGAATTTGAGTCTTGCTGCTGGCTTTCATTGTTTTAAGACTTGATTAACTGAAATAGACTTAACTCAACTGAACTGACTTGACTGAGCTAAACTTGAAACGGACTTATAGGAAATGAAATTTTTTTTTAAAAAAGTAATTACAGGACTCAATAAACACTCTTGATTAATTACAGGACTCTTGAAAAGGAAATGGCTCTTGAAAATAAAACATTTACAGTACTCTTAAAAAAGAAATGGCTCTTGAAAATAAAACATTTTTGAACTAAAGGATACAAGGTAACCTAATTATCTTCGATCCAAACTGGGATATGGCTAACCTTGCTGGAGTGAAGTTTCTTTCGGTTTCTGGTGTCCACACCAGCCTAGCAACTTGGTAAGCTTCTTCCAATGTTCAGGTTGCTCTAAAGTATAGCTCTCTCTGAATGTCTGGGTGTAGGCCAGCCCTAAACCTAGACAGGGTTACCTCAGGTGACTCTACAACCTTACATCACATAACATATTCATCAAACTTGGCGATGTAATCGGCCACACTCTTACTCCCTTGACTTAGGGTTTGCCATTGGTCCAACAGTTTCTGGGTGTAGGAAGCAGGTAGGTATTTCCTTCTAAGCTTATCTCTCATTTCCCCCCAAGCGGTTATGGATAATTGTCCTTTCTGCTCTATGTAATTTTCAACACTATTCCAAAACAACCTAGCTTGGTGAACCAACCTAAGCTTGGCAAACTTAAACTTAGTTCTTTCTGACATAGAGTACCAGTCAAAATACTGTTCCATAGTAGACTCCCAATCTTCATACACCCTGGGATCTAAACTTCCATCGAAAGTGGGTGCCTCAAGCTTGATGCTCCTAATGGCCCTTTCTTCACGGTCCTCCAGATTGGGTCTCCTAGGATGGGTATCAACAAAGGGATCTGGGTCTCTCCCAAATTCATCCTCAAAGTAAGGGTCTTGTTGCAGGTTTCTCCTGGGATAAGGGGACTCAGGACTGGGTTCAGGTCGGGGCCTAGCAGCCTCCTCTAGGGGTCTTAGTATGGCCTCTATTTGATCCAGTATATTGGTCAACTGGTTGCCTAACTGGGTCATGGATTGAGTCATAGATTGAGTTAGGGCTCCAATGTCAGCTCGCAGTTGGTCCATGGTTTCGGTAGAGGGTGGAGAAGGTGGGTGAAAAGAGGTTCCTAATCTAGTGCACATGTAACAAAACGATGCTATGGTTTGCTAGACCTAGGAGATCTCTCCAGATGTGAAATCAAGAAGATGAACCTGAAAGCAGTAACTTGGCACCTGGCCAGGTAAGTGTAAGGTTAGTGGAGGTTCCTCTTTGCTTGCCTAGACACCAATTAGAAATTGGCCAGGTAAGCGAACCAACCCACTTCCCTTTGGGATCTAGTCCCTGAACCACTTGCCTAGACACCAGCTACTCAAGCACACACCAATAAGTAATCTAGCTTGGCTCGGCACTTGGGTCGACACGACTTCGTGGGTGTCCCTAGCTCACTAGAGCAGATTAAGAATCTAATCAATTTTAGTTAATGTCTAGGGTTCGATATGTCGGGTGGTTGTTTTAGGGCTAGGGACAGGTAATGAAATCCTAACCCTATGTTAATTTGACACCCTTAAGATGAGTTATGCAAAATGATGCACATAAATGACTAATGAAATGACTTAAAATTTTCTTTTTTTTTTTTTTTGTGTTTTTCAGATGTGTGAATGCTAAACAAAATGCAGGAACTAAAATATGCCCTTAAATGCAAGAAATAAGCTAGATGGATGAATGAAGCACGAAATGAGGTGCTTGTAGGAATTTCAGACCTGAGATTTTCTCAAGTAGTATTTCAGCTTATAGAAATTCTAAAAATTGAAATAAAATCTGAGAAAATAGATAAAAATACTTTGAATTAAATATGATCTAACAAAATAGAAATCATGAAATTTGGAGTTCCCTACAGGGAGAAACAATTCAATATTCAGACCATATACGGGTTGACCAGAATGCAGAAATTGAAAGGAAAAATGCACTAGTCCTAGCCTAGCTCTGATACCAAAAATGATGTGGAGTAGGACTCAGATACCAATAATGATGTGGAACGGGGCTAGAGGTGCTAGTATGGATGCTTATGATGCAAATATTTTTTTTTTTTTTTTTTTTAGTTAATGAGTTTTAGATGTTTTTTTCTTAGGGTTTTGATTCCCGATCACAAGCAAAGACTAGAAATAAGAGAAGTGAATAACAGAAGCTTACACTAGCATTTCAAGTTCCTAAATAGTGAAAATGAGAACAGGATCCCGGGATTAAGAAATCCCAGTAGGACTAAGCTCGAAACACAATACCTACTTAGGAGATAGGGGGCAAACCTCACATGTTTGAAGTGCCCGATGCAGAGATCGCTCAACTCGATGGATGCGGCCTGGATGCCCGAGCAGTCGAACCCGCAGATGCACTGGCTTTCGGTCGGATGGTCGCGATGGCAAAGTAGACTATCTTCGGTGCCCGAGATACCAGGGAGGACCTGTAGGCAATCAAAGTAAAGATTAGCGAAATGGAGAAATGTAATGAAATGGACTAGGATAGGCTTTAGAAGGGGTTTCGAGCCCGGTGTTTAGCTGGATTTCGAAGCCGAAGAAGGAGATAACTTGGGGCCTCGCACCCCGCGATGTCTCGGAGGACGAAGGATTGTGGCCTTACACCACTCGACGTCTAGGAGGACGAAGGACTTGCGACGCCCTGGGGTGATGGAAAGGTGGCCTCACACCACTCGACGTCCCTGGGGATGAAGGAAACTTCACTCAAACCTAGTCTAGGAGACAATGGTTGGAGGATAGAAAACTCAAACTCTCTTTTTTCATTCAATCATTCAATATCTTTACAATGGAGGGGGCTGGGTCCTTTAAATAGGCACCCAAGGCCCATTTGAATTCAAAATAATTCAAAATCCTTGAACCCAAATTACAATCCCAAAAGTTGGCGCCCACATGGAGGGGAAAGATCTTCATGGCTGACCAAAGGGAGGAGGAGATTGGCGTGGCATGTGGGCGGGCTTGGAGAGGGGGATTGGCCTTTAGACTTCCTTCTTTGCATGCTCACTTTGAGAAGAAAACAAGGAGCAAGGCTTGCTTCAAGGGATGTGTCTCTTTTGGGTTTCTTCTAAGCCTAGATGGAGTGAGTCATGGCCGACCAAGGAGGGAGCTTTTGGGCGTTGCAAATTTGATGGCTTGGAATGGGGAAAGTGCTCCTTGACCTTCCTCTCTTGTGTGACTACTTTGGGAAGAAAGCTTGAAAGATGGCTTGCTTTGTGGCTTGGTCTCTTCAAGAATCTTCAACGCCCCATTTATTGATGGATCATGGCATGATTGGGGGAGGGAAGAGGGGGATGATGTCTCCTCATTCCAAGGTTGCGCAAGAGAAAAATAAGGCATGGAGAGGGCGTGTGGAATGCATGAGGGCACCTCCTTGTTTCCTTCCTTGGATGCCCAAGTGGTAACTGATGTGGTGCCACATAGGTGGCTGAGGTGGCACCTGTCTTGGCATCTTTCCAAGTGAAAGAGGTGGGTTGGCCCAAAAGGACTTGACTTGGTCTTGAAAGCTAGGTTGACTTCAATTAGGCTTGGGCCCAATCCAACTCAGGCTCGAACCAAAAAATAAATACAAGACCCATGACCTAAACTTGACCCAAATTGGTCAAGGTACAAGACTAAAATTATAAAATTACTTTGGCTCATAGCCTTATTATAGGACTCACAGAAGTGGAACCCTAATCTGAGATCCACAGAGGGTTGAGGAGCCTCTGTCGAATCCTGGTGCCCACACCTGTTTTTGTCAAGGGAGTAGGTCAGGCAGGAGGTCCTGTGCCCTCTTTTCAGTGCTAGCATGGCGACTGGCTTATCAAGCCTGTAAATCTCTAGTACGGCGGCCTTGAAGCGGGCCACGTAATCCTGCAAGGGCTCGCGGTCCTGCTGCCTAATGGAGAAAAGGCTATCCGCCTCTCGGGGTACCTTCCGGTAGGCGTTGAAGAGGGCCACGAACCTCTACTCCAGCTGAGCAAAGCTCCCGGTGCACTCTGGCTCGAGGCGGGTGAACCACACTCGGGCCGCCTTCCGGAGAGTAGTAGGGAACGCGACATAGAGGAGGGCATCGGTTAACCCGTGGACCCTCATTAGAGATTTGAACTCTTGAGGTGATCTAGGGGATCAGTGGTCCTATCGTTGGGGTCCACCTGTGGCATGTAGAACCGGTCCAGAATCGGCTCCTCTTGGACTTCTCGGGAAAATGGGAGGCGGGAGTCATAGCCCGCCGGCTCACCAACGGGGCTCTGCATGTTAGCAAACCGGCGGGAGAATTCCGCCAACTTGTGCTCGAGCTCCTCCAAGCGCCTCTCTGCCAAGTGCTTAACAGTTTCATCAGTAAACCCCTCCGTCGAAGGAGACGGAGGGCGTGACACGAGTTTGCGGTGTCTGCGACGGGGGGTCTTGTTCTTCCTGCCCTGGCAGGGTTTAGGTACCGCCCCCCCCGCTCAAGGTTCGACGAATGGCTCTCCCTATCGACGAACCCAACTCGTTGTCTCTTTACCGGGGTTTGATAGCTACCCCGGTGATCAGTGGCGTCCCACAGCTATGACGGCCTTCCTTGGAAAGAGCGCAGATTGTCGTGGGGCACTGCAGCATGTGCCGTGAGAGTCCCTGGCTGTTGGTGAGTAGCCAAGGACTGTTGCTAGTGCTAGCGCACAGCCGTAGCGAGAACTTGCATTTGCTGGGCAAGTGCGTCCAGCTGGGCTTCCGCTGGAGGTGGTTGGATTGGAGCGGGCGGTGCCACTTCTGGATCGTGCGAGTCCCCTCGGAAGGGGGAATCCCCCACGCTACTGGTGGAGGCTTCTCTCGTTCGTGTAGTCACCATTCTCTGGGTAGGTTTGTTCACGGCAGGGACAACCCTTCGAAGCAAGGGGATCCTTTCGACGGTTAGTCCTTCGGGTCATCTCGCCCCTTCCTGTCATGCCAATCTATTGCCGCCAAGATCGTCGTGGCCCATAGCTCCCGGTGGTGTCGGACCGCTTGCCCTTTTCCGGGGAGCTGCTCGTCCCTTGAGACCTGCAAGAAACAATCGTTAGAGACTCGGGCCGGGGATTCCGGTGGGGGCACTCCCACGGCCAAGTCAGTGATGATCCAGGGGAACAGGACCTCTTGGTCGAGCCCCTCTTAATGGGCTCCATGCTAGGAGGAGTTAGAGTGGTGTGAGTGGAGATGAGTACGAGCTGGGAGAGTTTTTGGCCGAGGTAGAGAGATCCTCTTCTGTGGCCTTCCCTCTCTTCTCATTTTCTGCTAGTGATCTTACCTTATTTTGCTTACCCTAGATGGTTTCTTTTTAACTGCACCTGCTTCGGGATACTCTCCTCCCCCTCCCACCGGAGTGTGCGGCGGGGTACCGTGTCGTGGACGGAACTCTCTTCTAACATTCGGTGGGGGAACCCTCTGTGCATTCTGACATTCTCTCCGGTCGCCCCATTCCTGGAAACTGGGCAGTGCCTCAATCGGGGGGCTGCCGCCCTTGGGACTTATGCCTTCTAGTTGGCCCCTCGCTTCTGGCCGCATGGACGGTTGGTGGAGGGCATGGCACCTCGGTCAGGGAGCTTCCTTCTCTTCTGGCATGAGTGGCAGTGACGGGGAGTTATTGCGGTATGGGGGGCACTACCATGCATCCCTCGAGAGGCCCGCCATCACCTTTGGAGGGGAAACACTGCTTCCTTGGTGGTTGGCACCCTGGCCGAGGTGGTTGCCGAGCTGGATCGCGGAACTTGGCTTTGCCGGGCTTGACTTCGGTCCATGGGACTCGACGTTGGGAGGCCTGGCTTGGTCGAAGTGGACAGCACACGGCCCCGGGCTGGAGGGATCGACCTCAGGGGCCCCCTACGCTTTGGAGGGCTGAGTTCGACCTCGGACCGTGGAGCTTGACTTCAAGGGGGTCGACTTGGGAGATCGCTCAGCCCATGCCTGGGCGGTTCGATCTCCCGGGATCCAACCTACGGAGGGTAGTGCCCGATCTCGGTGGGCGGTCTCGGCTACCTGAGGGGGCTCTGCCCGGTGCGCGAGCCCGGGAGGCAGTGTCCACCATGGCAGCATACTCCGTCCTAGCAACTGGCAGGTGCTCCACGTCAGCGATCCTGCCACATCAATCCTCAAATTTCATTCCATCTTTATTTTTAATTTCACTAAAACTAGATTCCATATAGTCCTTCTTAATCCAACTTTAACCTAAAATCTAGGATTTTAATGCATCTCCTCCATAATTTCAAGTTATGATTAACTCCAATCTTAGTTTCATCTACTTATACCATATCATCCAATTATAACATGCACCAAGAAATAATCATCCTAAAATGCCTTAGTAAGCTCAATTACAACTAACGCAACAAAGTAACGACTTAGCACAGATTTTTAGTGCAAATCTATCATGGATGAAAACTCACTAATATTATCATTATAGTTCCATACAAGTAACCACTCCATTATACATCTCCTCAATCACATTAATGTTACGAGTGGTGATCGGATCGAGTTAGACCACATATAAGAGGTCAGATAAAGTTACATCAAAAAAATTATCAACCATGTTGTGCCCATTCGGCTAGTCCAGGGTCGGGCCGGCCCAAGGCATCTGGTTGGTCGATCCCCACGGGGTCCGACTCCCTAGTCCTTGGAGAGGGCCCCATGGCCCCTTTCCCAAAGGGCTGACTCGGGAGCTTCGAGGGTCGGCGGGCACCTCCCCGCCCATACGTCGGCTTCTTTGAGGTCCTAATGGGTGCCACGGTAGCTTCTTTGAGGCCGAGGCTGATCCGTTGTTGGAGGGGTCGCCCGAAGGTTTCAGGAGCCTTCCTCCTGACAAGTTCTGACATTCAATTGTAACGAACTCCACTGCATGGCCATGACTCTTGCTGCCAGGCCATCACTCTGACGCTCCTGCCACGCCGCTAACTTGTGACCTCGCCACCACACCGATTCTCCTGGGGGCACATTCGAGCTTTCCTAGCTTATTCCACAATAGAATTTGGCGGCACTCCATGCTTATAAAAGGCACCAGGGAGATCTCCGTGGAGGAGGTAACTTTTTCTTCCCCATGAGAACTCCTTTCCCTGAGTTCTTTCCATTATGTTGCTCTAATTCCTCCTCTAACTTAAGCATCGGAGTGTCCCCCGCCGGAGCCCCTCCGGTGCCTAGGGACTTTTTGCAGGTCGACCGGTCGAGGAGCTCTCCGGCGTACCCACCGAGCCCGGTCCAAGAGGAAGAGCGGTAATAGATTGGCACTAGAAGGAGGGCCTCGGACCTTCGTTGCCTCCTTATTCTAAAAGGAAAAATTGACGAGAAAGTTCTGGCCATGGAAAGAGGAAGAACCCGAAGTATTTTCGCGAGGGGAGGGCATTCTCATCAGGGGCCCAACGTGCCCCATGAGGAAAGCAATGCTGCCGCGATCGCTGAGCCCACCATCACCCTAGGGTTGCAGCAATTTCAGATATTGGTAAACTGCATTGAGATGCTTACCTCAGCGGTCCAGCATTTCCATGAAATGGCGGACCATCAACAGCAGCCACCTGTGGCTTCCTGCATCAACAATCAGCCTATCACCGGCGTCAGTCAACGGCTGGAGGCGCCTCCGCCTCCATCACTCGCTATTCCAGAACCCCAGGGGTCCATAAGTGCCCGCGCTAAAGGAAAGAGGGTGAGGTCAGCTTCCTCCTCTTTTGCCGACTCTGCCTTTCTCGACATCCGGCGCCCTACTGCAGACCCACATGACTATGGCAGCAAGATTATGCACATGGAGGAGCGCATTGCCGAGATTGTTGAGCGGCAGAATGCTGAGGGAGGACAGGCGCGCGACACTCACCCGCCTTTCTCCACCGAGATTCTGGGGGAGTCTATCCCCTGACATTTCAAGATCCCACAGGTGGATCCCTACGATGGTACCACCGATCTATTGGACCACCTGGGCACCTATAAGGCCCATATGATGGTGCAGGGCACGTCCGACGTCCTCCACTGCATCGCCTTCTCGGCGACTCTGAAGAAGGCTGTGCAGATGTGGTTCTCCGCCATCTGCCTAGGTATGATGCATTCCTTTTCTCAGCTCGAGACCCTTTTCTTTCTCATTTCAGGACATGCAGTTGGACTCCGAAGAACACCGACTGCCTCTTCCTCATCCAACAAGAGAAGGAAGAGACCCTTTGGGACTACATGGCCCGCTTCAACTCGAATGCTATGGAGGTCCCCGACTTGAATGAAGCGGTGGCCATGTCAGCCTTCAAGAGGGGACTCTGCTCGTCCAGGCTCACATTCTTCTTGGACAAGAAGCTTCCGGCAAGCTACACCGACCTGCTGGACAAGGCGCACAAATACGCCCTGGCAGAAGAATAATCGATGAACCAATGCCAGGCTGAGGGGAGGTCAGCCCCAAAGAAGCATGACAAAAAGGTCCCCACGATCCGACCTCTAGATGATGACAGCCAATCCACCCGGTGTCAGAGCCCCAAGTAGAGGGATTACCTCAAGCAGTTCAACAACTATGCACCCCTCTCCCTATCGCGGGAGAAGATCCTGATGGAGATCGAGACCGAGGCCTTCTTCCTAAGGCCTCGACCGATGAGAGGTCCCCCTGCCTCCAGGAATAAAAACAAATACTACCAGTTCCATAGGGACCATGGGAATGACATGGAAGAGTGCCTCTAGCTGAAGGACACCATCGAGGACCTCATTAGGAGAGGGTATCTTAACAAGTACGTCCGACCCCATCGAGATCGAGCTGGGACTTCGACTGTCAGAGACCCCCTGAAGGAGGCTGAGCTTCCCATTCAGCACCCAACGGATGGAGGTGTTAGCATGCTGCACTGACGATCCGACCGGGGGCGGAAAGAGGATCAGGACATTGTAAAAAGGTCCAGGGGATCCAATGTAATCAGTTTCTCTAATGAGGACCTATCGGAGCCTCCTCTCCCGGGAGATGACCCTGTGGTTGTGTCAGCTATCATCGCCAACTATGATGTAAAATGTGTCCTTATTGATAATGGAAGTTATGCGGAGGTTTTACTATATGATGCTTTCGTCTGGATGAACTTGTCCAGGTCTAGACTGTGGGAGTCCACTGCACCGCTCACCGACTCCGGAGGAAACTCCATCAGGGTTGAGGGAGAGATTGCCTTACCCGTGACCCTCGGGATGGAACCTTACCAGCGAACCTTCTCCGTCAACTTTGTGGTCGTCCGTATGACCTCAGTGTATAACGCGATTTTGGGTCAACCGACCCTTAACAAGTTCCAGATCATTGTATCTACTTACCATCTACTGGCCAAGTTTCTGACCCGTGATGGAATTGAGGAGCTGAGGGGAGACCGTAGAGTAGCCAGGCAGTGCCTAGCTATTCATGACAAGTAGCTAGACGGGTGCCCCACACTCGAGCAGCTCGATCCCAGAGATGAAGCCAAAAGCCACGGTCAGCCCATCGAAAAGATCATATTTGTACCCCTTAGGGAGGCTGATCCCACGAGATTCCTCCAAATAGGGAGTGCTCTTGAAGAAGGGGCTAGGTAGGAGCTAGTCGGCTTTTTGAGGAGCAATGCAGATGTCTTTGCCTGGTCGGCATCGGACATGCCAAGTATTCCGGCAGATATCATCACCCATCAGCTCAGGGTGGATCCTACCTATAGGCCCGTCCGGCAAAAGAAGAGAAGCTTCACCGTCGAAAGGCAGAGGGCCATTGAAAAGGAAGTGAAGAAGCTCTTCGATGCTGGCTTCATCAGGGAGTCTCACTACCTGGTGTGGCTGGCCAATGTCGTCATGGTAAAAAAGGCTAGTGGGAAGTGGAGGATCTGCGTGGACTACACAGACCTCATCAAGGCGTGCCCCAAGGACAGCTTCCCATTATTGAAAATTGACTAATTGGTAGATGCGACAGCTGGCCACCAACTCTTAAGCTTCATGGATGCTTTCTTTGGGTATAACCAGATCAGGATGCATCCTGAAGATGAGGAGAAGATGGCCTTTATCACGGACAGGGGCCTGTACTGTTATAAGATGATGCCTTTTGGCCTGAAGAATGCAGGCGCCACTTTCCAAAGGTTGATCAACCGAGTCTTTGAAGCTTGGCTTGGAAGGAACATGGAGGCAAACGTTGATGATATGATTGTCAAAAGCCTCCATAAGGCCGACCACATCAGGGACTTGCAGGAGTCCTTCGATGTGTTGAGGCGCCATAGGATGAAGCTGAACCCCACCAAGTATATCTTCGGGGTGACCTCCGAGAAGTTCCTCGGCTTCCTAGTCACTCAAAGAGGTATTAAGGTCAACCCCAAAAAGATCAAAGCCATCATCGACATGACTCATCCGACTTCTAAAAAGCATGTGCAAGAGCTTACAGGTCGCATTGCTTCCCTCAGCTGCTTCATCTCTCGGTTGGCTGAAAGATCCCTCCCATTCATCAAGACCTTGTGCCGATCGGACCGCTTCCAATGGACTGATGAATGTCGATCGGCCTTTGAAGCCTTGAAGGACTACTTGAGGAATCCTTCGCTCTTGGCCAAACCAACGGAGGGAGAAGTGCTATATTTGTCCCTATCGGCCTCTAGCTAGGTCATCAGCGCTGTCCTCGTGCGGGTGGGGGTAGGTGGCAAGCAGAAACCTGTCTACTACATCAGTAAGGTCCTCCATGATGCTGAGATAAGGTATCCTGAGATGCAAATGCTGGTCTACTCATTGGTTATAGCAGCAAAGCGCCTCTAGCTCTACTTCTAGGCACATCCTATCGTCGTGCTGATGGACCAACCTCTCAGGATGATCCTCCAAAGCCCTGACATATCCGGATGGCTCATCAAATGGGCTGTCAGGCTGGGCGAGTTTGACATCTCCTTTCAGCCACGGTCATCTTTAAAAGCCCAAGTAATAGCTGATTTCATTGTGGAATGCACCTGGGGGACCGAGACGACCCCGACAAAAGCTGAGACACTTGTGGCTGACCCCGTGGAAGGAGCCGAGCCCATTTGGACCCTGCACATAGATGGAGCTTCCAATCTCTCGGGGTGCGGTGCATGCTTGATCCTGGCTGACCCTGATGGGCAATGTTTGGAGTATCCCCTGCATTTTGCATTCCAGGTGCCGAACAACCAGGCGGAGTATGAAGCTCTGCTTGTAGGGTTGAAGATAGCGAATGAATTGGGCATTGGTAGGGTTCGTGCCTTCTCCGACTCCCAACTGGTAGTCAACCAGGTGAAGGGAAAATTTGATGTGAGGGATCCTTCCTTGGTCAACTACTTGGATAAGGTATGGGACCTGATGTCATAACTTAAATTTTTCGAGATCCTTCATATACCGCGGCAACAAAACTCCCGAGTGGATGCCCTGTTGCGACTGTCCACCACCGTGGTCGGTACCTCCGACCGGACCTTCGTGGAACATCTGCAGCACTCGAGCATTACTGAAGAGCCGACGAAGATCCATCAGGTTGAGCAAGAAGCCTCATGGATGGACTCGATCTGTGCATTCCTGATATAAGGGACCCTTTCGGATGACCCGGCGGATGCCAGGTGTGTCCGCTCAACAGCCTCTAAATACATCATTCTTGACGGGACCCTCTACAAGCGTTCATTCTCACAACCATTATTGAAATGCTTGGGGCCAGCCGATGCGGATTACATGCTCCGGGAGGTGCACGAAGGCATCTGTGGTGATCATCTCAGAGGGAGATCCCTAGTTTACAAAATCATCTAGCAGGGGTACTATTAGCCTACAAACCAGAAGGATGCGTTGGACTTCGTACGAAAGTGTGATACATGCCAGAGGAACTCCAGCATCAAAGAATGCCTGCCAGCTAGCTGGTCGTACTCACGGCGCCTTGGCCATTTGCACAATGGGGCATGGACATACTGGGACCTTTCCCCCCAGCCTCCGGTCAGCAAAAGTTCCTCCTTGTAGCCATTGATTACTTCACAAAGTGGGTAGAGGTAGAAGCATTGGTGCAGATAACGGAGGCCAAAGTGGAGAACTTCATCCGAAACTGTATTATCTTCTGGTTCGGCATCCCGAGGATGATCATCACCGACAATGGAAGACAGTTTGACAACTCTCAGTTCTGGGGTTTCTGTCAACAATACCACATCGCCCATCGACTTACTTCGGTCGCCCATCCTCAGTCCAATGGAGAGGCTGAGGTTACTAATAGGACTATTCTGCATGGGTTAAAGACCTGGCTGAATGAAGCCAAGGGGCTCTGGGTAGAAGAACCTCATGCAGTGCTTTGGGCGTATCGGACAACCGCCGGACAGCGACGGGGGAAACCCTGTTCAACCTAACCTTTGGGAGTGAGGCTTTCATCCCTGTGGAAGTCTCTCTACAGTCCCTACGGATTGACCAGTTCATCGAGCTGCCCAACTCGGAGCAACGGAGGGCTGACCTGGATCTGCTGGACGAGACCCGACTCCGAGCAAGTATGAAGATGGTGACCTACCATCAAAAGATGGCCAGATATTACAATTCGTGGGTTAAAACGCGGACTTTCCAAGTTGGAGATCTGGTCCTGTAGAAGGTGGATGTTTCAAGGCCAACTAAATAGGGGAAGCTTTTTCCCAATTGGGAAGGCCCCTATCGAGTTATTAAGGTAATTCGAGTGGAACCTACCGACTCGCACACTTGGACGGATGGTAGATAGCATGCCCGTGGAATGTAGACAACCTTCGCAAGTACTATCAATAAAGTCTACAACTTCTCCAACTTCTTCCAGCCCACTCCGAAAGTTCGACTCAAGTCGACAGAGGCTCTAGGGCAGCCCACTCTGAAAGTCCGATTTCGGTCGGCAGAGGCTCTAGGGCAACCCACTCCGAAAGTCTGACTCCGGTCGGTAGAGGCTCTAGGGCAGCTGGTGCGGGCACCAGACTCAGAAGAAGACTTCAGGGCTCCATCTGGATCTTTGATTGACATTGCCCGAAGAATTAGGGTTTTCTGGTTTTGTAATAAGGGTTGACTTGGTCAACTCAATTTTAGTTTGAGTCTGTATTTCCCTGTAATTTAAATTTTGTTGAGTCATGTTGACTCAATACAAGTCCTAGTAGTGGTATAGGTCTTCTCCAAGGTGCCACATTTTCTCCCAGGACCAAGCAAGTGGGCGCCACACTCCCAGCCACACGCCAGAGTCCAGGAGGTGCCACATCTCCATCCAGTGTGCCTTGGTCCCCACACCATAAGAAAGCAGGTCCCTTCTTTCATGCGCCACTTGGGGGAGAAATCCATCAAGATACCTCAATCCAAGGAGGAGCCAACTTCTTTCCAGATAAACCCAAGCCAGGATGGCAAGAATTTTTCTTGAAGAGAGGATCAAGGAGGTGCCCCACAATGTTCCATAAAAACCCAAGTTATAAAAGGGAAGAGAGCATGTCTTGGGGAGAAAATCAAGGAGGCACCCAAAAGTTTCCTAAAGTGCCAAAGCCATGAAAGGAAGAAGCCTAAACTTGTGGAGCAAGACTAGGAGGTGTCCAAAAGAGCCAAACCATGAAGGAAAAATCCTTGATTCATGGAGAGATACTAGGAGACACCCCTATAACCTGCCATTTGGAGCTGATTTTCAAGTTTTCTTGGAGTTTTTGGGCTGCCCACTCATGGAAGGAGTCTTGGGAAGAGAATTTGATGCCTAAAGTGTGGGTTAGTCCTAATAGTCCCATATGGGAAGTGTATAAAATTTTATTTCTTTGTTATGTCTATATATTCAACTCTATGTAACTCTTGAAAAAAAGATGAATGAAATCAATTTCTTTGTGAGCAACTTTGTGTTTCTCTCTTCCGCACTTGTATTCAAGTGTTGAGCTCCGTGAGGGAGTAAATCCGGGTTCCCTAGGAACCTTGAGGAGGTGTGAGATCTCCAACCCCAAAACCCTAGCTTAGTCCACCCATCTCTACTCCACCACCACCAAACCCTAATTTTCCATCTACATCCCACGGCCCCTCTCTTCCACATAGAGGCCGGCCACCAGCATCCAGGTTCAGATCAACTGTTTCAACTATAGAGCAAGTTCAAAGAAGAGTCAGATCAGTATCAAGATCTCCGGAACTTCTACATCCAACAATCTTCATTAAGTCCTCAGGTCAGTGTCTTTCTTTGAGTTTCTGGTTCTTTTTTTTTTTGTTCTTCTTCTTCCAGATCCTGAGTTCGAGAAGAAGGCCAACCTTGCCATAGGACTACAATCCAAGGATCCATTACGAAGATACCTCATCTCCAAGGATCTTACAATCTATTCGAGAGTGTCCTTCAATTGAAGCAACGAGAGATATCACAGTCAGGTATAAAACCTTCACTTCTCTCTTCGTCTGTTTCTTGAAAAAGGAGCAAACCCTAGGTCTGGGGGTTTCTCAATCCCCAGCGATCCTACTTCTGAGTTACTCTGATAATCCACTCCTTTTAATTGTGCTTTCTGTCATTTCTTAGTTTCTTTCAGCATTAGTTTATCTTTCCTTTAAGTCAAAGCCGACTTCTGAAAATAAATAAATAAAAAAAAATACATTAATTTTAATTTACTTCCGCATCGCATCATCTTTTTGTTCTGCATCAATTTTGGTATCAGAGCTTTCGTTCTGCATCATTTTTGGTATCAAAGCTTTCGTTCTGCATCAATTTTGGTATCAGAGCCCTGTCTAGGGTTTCTAACTTGCTTGCATGTTTTGAGTGTCTCTCTTTTTTACTTTGTCTGCTCGAAGTAGACTCCCCAGGACGTCCGGTCCTAGGAACTAAGCGAGGTGCAAGCCTCCTCTTCCCATTCCACGGGGTGTTCCTAGGGCATGTAGGGGATCCACTGGGTTACAACTTCGTAGCAGGAATTCTAAACGGGGGAAGCATTTTGTTTTCAGTCTGTAACTACCCTGTTGTAGGAATTTTTTCATTGTAGGTAACTCCAAATTATATGATTTTTGTTTTGGTAGAACCAGTGTAATTGGAAATATTTTAAATAATTTTACTGTAATTTATTGGTTTCTGTGAAATTTATGAGAGTTAAATTACAGCAATTCTGTTTCTATATTTCTGCAATTCAATTTTTTTGAGTGGTCATCTCCTAATTCATCTTAAGGGCAATTGAGCATCTAAGATAAGGGGAGGAGTTGATAACCTCTCCTTAGCCCAAAACCACCACCCATTCATTCGATCCTAAGCCTAATTTTAAAATTTATTAGACTTAATTTGCCCTAGTGGGCTAGGGACACCAACAAGTCGGGTCTAGGCTAAATGTTGAGTCAGTTTGTCTAATTACTCTATGTGTGCTTTGTACTCAGTGTCTAGAATGGTGGTTCAGGGATTCTATCCCGAAGGGCTTATGTGTTGGTCCACCTACCTGGCCAATCACTGATTGGTGTCTAGGATTGGCAATTAGGGACCTAACACTCCCCTTACACCTGCCTGGCTGAGTCCCGAGTTACTACAGGCTAGCTTGCCACTCTGATTGGGTATCTAGTTTGGACTCTAGGTCTAGTGAGCCAGTAGTCGCTTTAGTCTAGTTACATTCTGTGTGCTTGCTTACATCATCATGTCCACCCGGAACGGAGTACTCTCCCAACCTGGTCAAACCCAACCTGATTTAGAGGCCATGATTAGAACTCTTACCGAAAGTATGACCAAATTGAGTCAGGATATGAATGAGGGTTTTACCCAGTTTAGAGACCGAGCCCAGGTACTTGAGAAACGTAGACATCAAAATTGGACCCCTGATCCAAAATTTAATAGGCCCCAACCTCACCCATGCCAGGAGCCTAGGAGGACCTTATACCGTGATCCCAAGCATAACCCTAGGAGCCTATACCCATACTTGGTTGACTCAGAGAAGGAACCCAATAGGAACACCGAACCTTATGCACCCACTTTTGAAGGAAGATAAGAGACATATATTAAGTGGGAAGAACAAATGGATCGGTATTTTGAGTGCACCAACATATCGGAATTAGGACAAGTTAGGTTGGCCAAAACCAAGTTCACCAAACATGCTAGGTCGCATTGGTATGCTATTGAGCATGAGTGTTATCAACGAAAAGAGGAAATATATACTTGGAGAGATATGAGAAGTAAGTTGAGAGATAGGTACCTAGGTACATCCTATGAGAAAAGACTTTTAGACCAATGGTACCAATTGCGACAAGGTAATAGGCCTGTGTCTAAATATATCGAGGACTTCCAGTGGTACGACATGAAATGCAATACCATTGAGACCGAAGCTCAGATCACATCGAGGTTTAGGGTTGGGTTACACCCAGACATTTATAGGAAGCTATGCCTTGAAAAGACCAATAAGTTAGACCGAGCCTACCAAGAAGCCCAAGACTATGAGTGGTCTTTAAGATATAACCAATCAAGTACTTTGGACTTAAAGCCAACCTCTACCAACTTGAGTCAAGTTCCGATTGATCCGACACCCGTAGTGAACCAGACTTTTGTTTGTCAATTCCCACTTGTGTCACCTCTTGACCAGAAGGATAACACTGAGACGGAGTTGGGCATGGCCATCCCAAAATTAGTTGACCTGACCAGAGCGTACTTAAAGAGGAATCAAAGGAGAATAGATTAGAACCTTTCAGTGAGATTGAGGAAGAAATATATGAGCCTGACATAAGTTTGATAGATGAATATGAAGAAGAAGAATTTGAGGATATCTCTCCCGATAATTCAATTAACCAACTCCTACCTGATGGGGTTATTGAGGGGACCCCTGCCACTCAAGGAATTCAGGAGCTAACCCTAAGAGAAGACCCTTTTGAGGAAGTTCAGGAAGAGGAAATTGCACCCAATGAGAGTTTAAGTGAGAATACCTCTGAACTCATTGAGGAATCCAAAGAAGACACCCCTGAGTCAAATCTGGTAGAGAAGTATGAAGAAGGAAGGGGTTCAAAAGAATTGCCCATTGAGAAGGTCCAAGAACAAGAAAAAGACAGTAGCTTAGAGGACTTTTTAGATAAACATTCCAAAGACCTTCCTGATAACCTTCCACCTTCTAGGAGCACCCAGCCTACTCTAGAACTTGCACTTGTAGACCCTCCTAGAGCAAATCATGAGGTTTGGATGAGTGCACCTATAGAACAATGTCCTCATTTTAAGGTCATCCTGAATAACCAAGGTTTGTTTCTTGTTTCTGATAAGCCACCTCAAAACTCTGATTCTTATTTCATACCCTTCCCTGAATCTTCTCATGTTTCTAGAGCTATGGGATTACACTTTACTGAGATCTCTAGGTTACAAGACTCCTTAGACCCTATTAGGTTTGCCACCTACTTCTGGAAGACCTTATGGCACCTACTAGGCATCCATAATAAGTTTTCATGCTCTGCATGCCCTCCTCCGACCCAAGGTCAAACCTAGAGAGCCTTAGTTTGTTAGGTTTAGACCTAGGGTTCCTTTGGAATAAAGTCCATTCTTTAGGAATGCGTCGTCAGTCTAGTTTAGTTTTTCTTGACCCTTTACTAGGCTTTGGCTCTGATTTTGGTTTGATTGAGAGCACCAGGAATTGGGATTTGTATTTTGTCCAGGACTAAATTTGCATATAATGTTTCGATCAATAGGTCTATAGGCTAGAGTCCCTTTGAAATTGTTCATGGATACAAGCCTCACATACCACTTGATCTGATTTCACTATTAGTCCACACACACAAGTCTCTTGATGCACTTGCATAGCATGTAAAGGACTTGCATAAAGAAATTCATGCCAAAATAAATTTAAGTAATGAAACTTATAAGAAGTTGGCTGATTCTCAAAGGCGAGTCAAAACTTTTGTTGAGGGAGACTATGTAATGATTAGGTTAAGGCCTGAACGGTTTCCTCCAGGAACTGTTAGAAAGTTACATGCTAGAGGAGCTGGACCATTTAGAGTGGTGAAGAGAGTAGGGTCCAATGCCTATGTGCTCGAGTTGCCTTCAGAACTAGGCATTAGCTCCACTTTCAACATTACAGACCTAGTAGAGTATAGAGAGCCAGCTGTGATTCCCAGTGAGCCTTTTTGAGCCTAATCCTGCTCTTGAGAGTGAACCCAACCCTGTGTGTCCACCAACAAATTGGCCTGTGAGGAAAGAGCAGATTGAAAAGATCCTGGATGATCAGGTTATCTCTACTCGTAATCGAGGATACCAAAGATACCTGGTCCGCTGGCAAGGAAGGCCAGATTCTGATAACTCTTGGATCTCCCGAGAAGAATTACAAGAATTGGACCCAGACCTCTTGGAGAGATACCAGAGCCAGCTTGATCCATACTCGACAGGGTCGAGTTCCTCCCACCCCGGGAGAATTGGTGCGGGCACCAGACTCAGAAGAAGACTTCAGGGCTCCATCTGGATCTTTGATTGACATTGCCCGAAGAATTAGGATTTTCTGGTTTTGTAATAATGGTTGACTTGGTCAACTCAATTTTAGTTTGAGTCTGTATTTCCCTGTAATTTAAATTTTGTTGAGTCATGTTGACTCAATACAAGTCCTAGTAGTGGTATAGGTCTTCTCCAAGGTGCCACATTTTCTCCCAGGACCAAGCAAGTGGGCGCCACACTCCAAGCCACACGCCAGAGTCCAGGAGGCGCCACATCTCCATCCAGTGTGCCTTGGTCCCCACACCATAAGAAAGCAGGTCCCTTCTTTCATGCGCCACTTGGGGGAGAAATCCATCAAGATACCTCAATCCAAGGAGGAGCCAACTTCTTTCCAGATAAACCCAAGCCAGGATGGCAAGAATTTTTCTTGAAGAGAGGATCAAGGAGGTGCCCCACAATGTTCCATAAAAACCCAAGTTATAAAAGGGAAGAGAGCATGTCTTGGGGAGAAAATCAAGGAGGCACCCAAAAGTTTCCTAAAGTGCCAAAGCCATGAAAGGAAGAAGCCTAAACTTGTGGAGCAAGACTAGGAGGTGTCCAAAAGAGCCAAACCATGAAGGGAAAATCCATGATTCATGGAGAGATACTAGGAGACACCCCCATAACCTGCCATTTGGAGCTGATTTTCAAGTTTTCTTGGAGTTTTTGGGCTGCCCACTCATGGAAGGAGTCTTGGGAAGAGAATTTGATGCCTAAAGTGTGGGTTAGTCCTAATAGTCCCATATGGGAAGTGTATGAAATTTTATTTCTTTGTTATGTCTATATATTCAACTCTATGTAACTCTTGAAAAAAAGATGAATGAAATCAATTTCTTTGTGAGCAACTTTGTGTTTCTCTCTTCTGCACTTGTATTCAAGTGTTGAGCTCCATGAGGGAGTAAATCCGGGTTCCCTAGGAACCTTGAGGAGGTGTGAGATCTCCAACCCCAAAACCCTAGCTTAGTCCACCCATCTCTACTCCACCACCACCAAACCCTAATTTTCCATCTACATCCCACGGCCCCTCTCTTCCACATAGAGGCCGGCCACCAGCATCCAGGTTCAGATCAACTGTTTCAACTATAGAGCAAGTTCAAAGAAGAGTCAGATCAGTATCAAGATCTCCGGAACTTCTACATCCAACAATCTTCATTAAGTCCTCAGGTCAGTGTCTTTCTTTGAGTTTCTGGTTCTTTTTTTTTTTTTCTTCTTCTTCCAGATCCTGAGTTCGAGAAGAAGGCCAACCTTGCCATAGGACTACAATCCAAGGATCCATTGCGAAGATACCTCATCTCCAAGGATCTTACAATCTATTCGAGAGTGTCCTTCAATTGAAGCAACGAGAGATATCACAGTCAGGTATAAAACCTTCTCTTCTCTCTTCGTCTGTTTCTTGAAAAAGGAGTAAACCCTAGGTCTGGGGGTTTCTCAATCCCCAGCGATCCTACTTCTGAGTTACTCTGATAATCCACTCCTTTTAATTGTGCTTTCTGTCATTTCTTAGTTTCTTTCAGCATTAGTTTATCTTTCCTTTAAGTCAAAGCCGACTTCTGAAAATAAATAAATAAAAAAAAATATATTAATTTTAATTTACTTCCGCATCGCATCATCTTTTTGTTCTGCATCAATTTTGGTATCAGAGCTTTCGTTCTGCATCATTTTTGGTATCAGAGCTTTCGTTCTGCATCAGCAGCCCACTCCGAATGTCCGACTACGGTCGGCAGAGGCTCTAGGGCAGCCCACTCCGAAAGTCTGACTCCAGTCGGCAGAGGCTCTAGGGCAGCCCACTCCGAAAGTCCGACTCCAGTCGGCGATCATCCTAAAACAGCCCCTGTGGGATCATGGGGAAGACAGGCCACAACATGGGCTGGCTCGTGGATGAAGGTCGGAAGCAGGCATTCAAACGCCTGACTCGAATTAAACTATCATTCTCAGCTACCCTACCGGCTTCTGGCCTGGGTGGGCCGACCGGGGGTACTTACAAAAATCTTGGAAGAAAAATACCTGTTTCATGCCCGTCGGCCATTCCAAAGGAGCTCGTGACCTTGTGATACTGTGGAGCCGACCGGGTGTACTTAGAAGAATTTTAGAAAAAAGATACATTGATTTACGCCCATGTGCATTGAAAATGGTCAAAAGGTCTTTTCATTCATTTCAAAGGAAGGTGCTTACAAAAGAAGGTGGGTCGAACCTTTACAAACTCCTTAGGTCCAATCCAAGTAAGACATGTCAGGGGCCATAACCTCGGCCCCATCGACTACAACTGGGGGATCTGCTGGAACCGCAGCAGCTGAAGATTCCATTGGGGAGGCCACCACTTCCGCGTGGCCCTAGCCGCTCTTGCCTCACCTTCCGCTGGAGCCTCCGCCTGGGGTTCCTCTCCCTCGGTCGGGTCCTGCAACTCGGTGCCCAATAAGTCCAGCCCCGGGAAGAGTGTGGCCACCTTCTTCAGGCAGTCGTCATAGCCTTCCCTGTAGAAGTCCGACGCCACCTCTTCCACGTCCTCAGTGAAGCTATCGGAGGCTTTGTACTCTGCCATAGCTCCCTGGACCTGACTCGTGACTAGTTCTTTGGATTCCTCGAGTTGGGTCACAAACCGTGCTGCAACCGCCCGTTTTGCCTGGGCCCTCTGGTCAGCCTCTACGGAACGCTTCTCTTCCTCTCCCAGCCAGCGGTCGAGAGAGTCAATCTTCGCCTTCCTCTTCTTCAATCTAGCTTCATGGTCGGCTAGTCAGCTCTCGATCTCTTTTAGAGCCGCTTTTGCCGACTCTGTCTCGGCTTGGGCTGCTGCTAGGTTTTCTTTAGAAGATTTTAGAGATGCCATGGCAGCCTCCTAGGTCGTCTCCAGCTCCTAGACCCTCTTCACGGAAGTCTTAGCTGCATGCACCACCCGGTAGATGCCGTCATCCATGAGGGAAATGTCATGGAGGAGCTACAAACATACAACCAGATTAGTACTATGCCTGAAGAAAGAAAGATAAAAGAGTAAAAGGACAAGTTAAAGTCCTTACCGTCATGAAATCACGGTAAGACTCCACGGTTACGTCGATCAGATTCCTCTGGATTGACACCTCCCAGTCGGCGTCTGTCATAGCCCCCCTCAGTAGTCTCCGTGCTCTCCTGGGGTGGTCAAGTACATGCCAGTGCTGGAATTCTTCTTGTCGGACCTTCTCGTCCGACTGCTCAGTCTCGCTGTCGGCCGCCCCTTCTATGGCCGTCCCCTTGCCCTTGTCAATTAGGGGGACTACCTCCTCCGGACCGGTAGGTGTATGGGTTGGCGCCATAGCTATGTCGAACGTCCCTGGCCGCTCCTGCTCCGGCTGGATGGCTGGCCCCCCCGGTAGAGCCAGCACCCTCGCCGCCTTCATGGCCATGCGCTCGGTGAGGGGGATGTCATCTTCATCCGACTCGACCTCGACGATGGGGACGGGTCGCTCCTCCTCCCGTCCCTTCTTCTGTCATTCGGCGACCGGCGTGGGGGCCGATTCTAGGGCGGCTCGCTTCTGCACCGCCTGTCGGATGACTTTGGACTTGTCGATCCTCTGCATCCTCCCTCCTATCACATGAAATTCGGAGTTAGTTAGAGAAAAGGAGAATGAGCTAAAGGATCTACAAGAGAGGAGGTCGGCCCTTGCCAAGGACCCCTTGGGGGCTGATCCCCGCCTGATGAAGGGTTCCCTCCCCCAATAGCTCGAATGCCGCTGTCGGGCTGGCTCTACTGATCTCAGTGAATGTACCCTAGTCGGCTGCCGAAACTGACCTCCCTTCGCGGACTCTCACTCGTGGCTCTCTCCACAATGGCTTAAACCCCCAAGGTTTGAGACTGCTGACAAAGAAGAACCCGGCCTTCCACCCATGGACGGCCGATGGGAGGCACTTTAAGATTTTCTGGCCTTGGAGGGGGACAAACAAAACACATTCCCGACACCTAAAGTCCCTCTTCAGGTAGAAAAAGTTACCGAAGAGGGACAGACTGGGTTCGGACCTAGCCTTGCAGCACAACATGATGAAGCAACATATTACCCAAATGCTGTTCGGGGTCAGCTGCACCAGGGTTACCCTGAAAAAATTGAAAATTTCTACGAACAGAGGGTGCAGAGGAAATCTCAACCTGGCCTTAAGGTGGGACTCATACATGGGGAGGGTCCCTGGTCCTAAAGGGTTGTTTGCTCTCCCCTCTTGGCCTAGGAGCAAAAGATGCAAGGTGGAAGGAATGCCGTACACCGCCCTAAGTTTTACGACCCGTTCTCGGGTCATGGTCGAAGGTATCTCGCTTGGTCCTGGGTCCCTAGGCCTATGGGTCGGACCCCTACTACCAAATGCCATTGGGGCTAAAATGGAAGAAGGAAGACTAGGACTAACCTGCGATTGGACTCCTAGAAGCCGGGACTCCTAGAAGCCGGGTTTCGTAGAAGAAGGAGAGGACTCTATCTCGCAGAGCAAGGGTGCAGTAGAAAAAACCTCCGGTCTCGCTCCCCCCTCCTTTTATAGACTTCCGAAGGAAGGGGGGCGGCAGCTGCCCGTCCCGTGCGCACCCCAGCATTCCCATCAGGAGCCGCGGTCGCTCACGTTTCAGAGTTCGAAGCGGCTGGAGCATCCTGTCGTGCGGATAGCATTAAACGTGAGCGCCGGATCACCGACACAGGATCAGCCTAGGGGGCAACGCCAACCGACCGGATGCTGCTGCGTGGCGCGATACTCTACTCCATCCTGGATCGATGCAGGACAGCCTGGCCCTCATCATGGCACCCGACTTGCATTGACTGCCCCGCTTGTACTCCAACGAGTGGCTGATAGCTATCCAAGGAGCCATTCAAGGGGGATTCTAAGTGATCCGATGCCTCGACCCGGAGTCCGCCGCAGGTGCACGCGATCATGCTCCTGCCCTTTGAAGCCACATGACCCCTCATGGTCCAAGAGCAGAGGGCAACTGTTGTGCCCATTTGGGTAGTCCCAGGTCGGGCCAGCCCCAAGCGTCCGGTCGACTGATCCCCACGGGGTCCGACTCCCCGGTCCTTGGAGAGGGCCCCGCGGCCCCTTTCCTGAAGGGCTGACCCGGGGAGCTTCGGGGGTTGGCGGGCGCCTCCCCACCTGTACGTCAGCTTCTTTGAGGTCCTGATGGGTGCCACGGTCGGCTTCTTTGAGGCCGAGGTTGATCTGCTGTTGGAGGGGCTGCCCGAAGGTTTCAGGAGCCTTCCTCCCTGACAAGTTCTGACATTCAGTTGTAACGAACTCTACTGCATGGCCATGATTCTTGTTGCCAGGCCATCACTCTGACGCTCCTGCCACGCCGCCAACTCGCGACCTCGCCACCATGTCAATTCTCCTGGTCGAATATTCGAGCTTTCCTAGCTTATTCCCCAACAGAATTTGGCGGCACTCCATGCCTATAAAAGGCACCCGGGGGATCTCCGCGGAGGAGGTAACTTTTTCTTCCCCACCATGAACTCATTTTCCTGAGTTCTTTCCATTATGTTGCTCTGATTTCTCCTCTAGCTTAAGCATCGGAGTGTCCCTCACCAAAGCCCCTCCAGGTACCTAGGAACTTTTTGCAGGTTGACCGGTCGAGGAGCTCTCCAACGTAGCTATCGAGCTCGGTCCAGGAGAAAAAGCGGCAACAAACCCCAACCCCACTTGTTTATAAGATGGATCACAAATTCAAACTCCAATATGATCATTTTATTAAACAAATGACATCATGAAATGGTACTCAGTCGCGCATTCTTTCATGACACTTGTCATTGCAATCCTTGTCGGCTATGTCTATCATGGAAACAATGGCCATCATGAACCCACACTCCATCTCATCGACCCTCTTTCTGATGCCCCCCTTAGCCACTATCTCTACGGCCACCATCTCCAACGACTCGTCCTGCTCCATGTCCTCCAACTGCGCCGCCAATCATCAAACTCAACAAAGAAAAGTACGAAAAAGGATAAAATGAAGAGGCGAACGAAGCTTCGGGCTCTGAATGGTGGGTGAAGCAGGGGAAGTAAAGGTTGGGGAAGAAGCAAAGTGCGGATAAGGGAGGGGCAGAGAAGTAGACTGGCTCTCCGCATTATTATGTTCTGAAGGTGTTCGATGAGATGGTTGAGCTCTACCGATCAAAAAATATTATCATATAGCACGCTTTTTGGATTTGTATTTGACAAATATTAGGCCATCTGTGGGAACTGAACACACGACCTGATGGTACATGTGTAGTTTATTATTGGACAGTTGGCACGCCACACGTAAAGTTGGTTAATTGGTTGGCTGAACAGAGGGTCACATATGGTTCCAAATAGATCAAGTTGATCCATTATAGCTCGATCTAATCTAATCTTAAAAGGAGTCATGGAATGGAGTTGAATTTTAAAATTAGACTCATTTTATTTTTTAAGTTGAATCTACATTTATTAACTTTGGATCCAATCCAATCTGAATCCAATATTTCATTAAGACCCGAACTCATTTGAGCATAAGATTTATATAAAATCTTTAATACAAAGATAGATTTAAAATTATTTATATATTTTAAATCTATTTTTAAAATAATATTATTTATTTTTTATTTTATATGGTTAATAATAGTTGGCTATGTAATAATTAAAATGCAACCGATTATGTTTGACTTAGATCCAACCTAAATCCAATCCAATTTTGAATTTGTTGAGTTAAGATCTAATTATATGTGAATCCAAGCCAACCCAAATAACTCATTGGGTCAAAAATTTCGATCCAATGATCTTGATCCGACTAAACCTGATCCAATCTATTAAATGTATATCCTAGAAGCCAAGTTAGCATGATAAAATGTATTATTTCTAGGCATATTTTTGTAATTGATTTATTGAAAAAAATAAAATTGGGTATTTTTTTCATTCATATGTGATATATCTATGAATCATCTAAGAAGTTGATGGATAATGACATGTATTTTTAAGACTTGAAAATATGAGACACGTTATTATAGATTAACTTCTAAATTTCTTGATTATTGGATCATCATGGAAATGATGATTGATTCGTCAAGATCGGTACACTGATCGCTTTCCTTTTGGATAGATGAGTCTCGAGTGATCAACCTAATAATTTGGCATATAAATTAACTTAAAAATTGATTAATTGAACTTAATTATGATTTATGTTATGTCAATTGCAGGTAATTGAGTTAGGTCACACTTAATTAGACTTAATCATATCTCAAAGGTCAATGTGATTGTAAGTGATTGAGTCCAGTTCAACAAGAAAGTTATCCGGAGGCATCAGGGCTTTTCATCGAAATTTGAGTCCATCTCAGATTAGAAGAGTCTAATCAAACAGTCAATGGACCCCAAACTTTTTCCTTGTTGGCGCCATCAACCTAGAGAAGAAATCAAGGGTGCGAGAATTAAATTTGATAGTTAATCATTCTCATCTAGCTAGGCACCCTTATTTTGGACACCTAGGTGTGGGAAACCCTAAAAGGCAGGCTACACAACTTTAAATGAAACAAGATTGGATTCAAAAGAATTTTGAATGGATCAGAAAAAGAATGTAATTTGTGAAATTTGAATTAGTTTTTAGATGAGGAAGCTATAAGCAATTAAATCCGGTAATATCGTTGGGCCTGAAAGGAAACCATCAGTACATAAGGATTCTTCCCAATTTCTCTTAGTGAATGAGCTTAATCTAGTAACCATCTTTGGATGGTATGAAACTAATCTAGAGAGAAATCAAGGATAGCCAACAAGAGTTTAATTCAAATTCAAATGTATGGGCAAAAGAAGCAAGTAATGGGCGGCACAAAAGGAAAATCCAAGGCACCTATATCTTCTCATATGGGATAACTTCATCTTACCTTATTTGCAAGATTTTATGGACCCAAGATAGCTGAAGAAGGAAGGACATCCAAGACTTCAGATGAGGTGGCAGAAGGAGTCTTTTTATTACTATTTGGGTGGCATATGCAAAGAAGGAAAAAAAGAAATCTTAAGGTGCCTAAGAAGCTTATAAATAGGATCCAACCTGCACCCTAAAACACATGAATTAGCTGGCCACCACCTTTCTCCATGCCTAAAGCCTTTTTTCCATGCCTAGACCCTATTCTTAATCCCTTCTTTATACCACTACCCTTTTCCTAATAGCCTCCAATCAATCCCCATGCCATAGTCTCTCATCTTCCCTGGTCTTCCACTTAAAATCCTAGAACCATAGACCTATTCTTCTGGCACCATCACCAACCCTTCTGTCACTTCCAACCACCTTCCTGCTTCTGCCTAGGAGTCTCTTCAGCCCCAAGATGTTAGTGAGCAAGAGTTCCATGGCCAACTAATTTTCTTTATCTTAGAAGATCCTTGAACTGCTTATAATGAGCAATGTTTCTCTGGTATTATATTTTATACTCCTCTTTTCTATGAAATAAAGAATTGCTTTTAATTCTATAACATATTATATGTCTTTTTATTTGAATTCTTATTTAGAATAGTGTATACTCTTGGGACGGCCATGATCTATGGATACGGTTCATACTTTTGAGATAGATTATCTTTAAAAAGGATTCCAAGCACTTTGTATGCATCTCATCTTGACTAGCCTATACTCTAGAAGGACGAGCTATGATCCAATAGATATGACTGTGCTCTTACCAGATAAGTTATATTTTGATAGATGGCATATAGATAATTGCCTAGTAGGAGAGTACTATTTGTTTGCCAAGTAACTAGGCAAAATCCTAGGATATCTCTCTTATTTAAATCAAGTACAAATTAGTGCTTTCTTTTACTTTTCTATTTCCTGTTCATTTTGATGCAGTACGAAAGCTCTGATACCAAAATTGATGCAGAACGAAAGCTCTGATACCAAAATTGATGCAGAACGAAAGCTCTGATACCAAAATTGATGTAGAACAAAGAACAAAGAAGCGTATGCGGAAGTAAAATTAAGATTATTATTATTATTATTTTTTTATATTTCAGAAATTGGCTTCGACTCAAAGTAAAGTTAAACTAAGTTGATGGAAACTAGGTAAGGATTGAAAGCACAATTTAGAAGAAGCTAAGTTATCAGAGTAGTTCAGAAGTAACGGATCGCTGGGGGTTGAGAAACTCCCAGACCTAGGGTTTCGCTTTGAACTTTCAACAGGATAGAAATAAAGAGAAGAGATGGTTTACCAACCAGACAGTGATCTCACAGAACTTGGTTGGAAGAACTTTCTCGAGCAGATTGTTGGATCCTCGGATTCAGCTATCTTCGCAATTGATCCTCCAATACTGGTCTTGTGGTTTGGTCGGCTTCTCCTGGACTCAAGATCTGGGAAGAAGAAAAACAAGTGATGGATTCAGAGACTTAGGGAAGGATTTACCAGTTCGAAGAACTTGAAGGCTGATGTCGCTGAGATCCGGATTCTCTTGAAGGCTGATTCGACTCCCTCTAGAAAGAGCTTTGGATCTGAAGTACCCGGACTGTAGCTGGATGCAGGTGGTCGGCCTAGACTTGGAGAGAGAGGCCGTGGGAGGTGGGATAGGCTAGGGTTTGGTGGATTGAAGTGGATGGTGGGCGGCTAGGGTTATGGAGTAGAAGTGGCTAACCTAGGGTTTGGGTTTTGGAGATCTCACACCTCCTCAAGGTTCCTGGGGAACACGGATTTACTCCCTCATGGAGCTCAACACCTGGATGCAAGTGTGGAAGAGAGAAAACACAAAGTTTGCTCACAAAAAAAAAATTGGTTTCATTCATCTGTTTCTTTTCAAACTTACATGGGGGTTTAATTTATAGGCCATTACAAGAGAGTAGGGTTTTACATCTTCCCATGTGGGACTAAAGGAGGGGATCTTCAAATTAGGATATCAATCCCTACTCATATGGCCGGCCAATTAATTCCAAAGTTGATTGAAGCTTCAAAAAGGAAAGTGGGTGGCGCCTCCTTGTCTTGACCTCCAAGAAAATATTTTTTTCCTTCTATGCTTAGCCTTATCTGGAAGTGTTTGGGCGCCTATTAACCTTGCCCTCCAAGAGAAAACTTGTTGCCTTTTATATCTGGCTTTAGTTGGAATGATTAGGGCACCTCCTAACCTTGCTTTTCAAGAGAAATCCCCTTTCTTCCATGGCTCAACCTTTTTTGGATACCTCCTTTTCTTTCTCCCCAAGTTATGGCTCCTTCTAACTTTGTTTGAGTATTTCTGGCAGGTAATGGGCGCCTCCTTGAATTCCTCTCCAAGAGAATTTCTTCCCTTTTATAGTTTGGTTCTTTTGGGAAGTCTTGGGCTGCCCCCTTGATTTGTGGACCCCTGGTGGATTTCTCCTCAATTGGCGCATGAAAGAGGGGAGCTGCTATCTGTGGTGTGGGGACCAAAGCCAGCTGGATGGAGATGTGGCACCCCCTGGACTCAGGCGTATGGCTGGGAGTGTGGCTGGGAGTGTGGCGCCCACTTGCTTGGCCTTGGGAGAAAATGTAACACCCCAAGTTGAAGCCCTAGTCCACTACTGAGTCAACATGACTCTACAAAATAAAAATTGCAGGTAATACAGACTTAAACTAAAATTGAGTTGATCAAGTCAACCCTTATTACAAGCCAAAAACCCTAATTCTTCGGGCAAGGTTAATCAGAGATCCAGATGGAGCTCTGAAGTTTTCTTCTGAGTCTGGTGCCCGCACCAATTCTCCCGGGGTGGGAGGAACTCGACCCTGTCGAGCATGGATCAAGTTGGCTCTGGTATCTCTCCAAGAGGTCTGGGTCCAACTCTTGTAATTCTTCTCGGGAGATCCAAGAGTCATCAGAATCTGGCCTTCCTAGCCAGCGGACCAGGTATCTTTGGTATCCTCGATTACGAGTAGAGATAACCTGATCATCCAGGATCTTTTCAATCTGCTCTTTCCTCACAGGCCAGTTTGTTGGTGGACACACAGGGTCAGGTTCACTCTCAAGAGCAGGATTAGGTTCAAAAGCCTCACTGGGAATCACAGCTGGCTCCCTATACTCTACTAGGTCTGAAATGTTGAAAGTGGAGCTAATGCTTAGTTCTGGAGGTAACTCGAGCACATAGGCATTGGATCCTACTCTCTTTACCACTCTAAATGGTCCAGCTCCCCTAGCATGTAACTTTCTAACGGTTCTAGGAGGAAACCGTTCAGGCCTTAACCTAATCATTACATAGTCTCCTTCGTCAAAAGTTTTGACTCGCCTTTGAGAATCAGCCAATTTCTTATAAGTTTCATTACTTAAATTTATTTTGGCTTGAATTTCTTTATGCAAGTCTTTTATATGCTGTGCAAAAACTTCGGCAGACTCGGAGACCCGTGTGTGGACTGGTAAAGGAGCTAGGTCAAGAGGTGTGTGGGGTTTGTAGCCATGCACAATTTCAAATGGACTCTTACCCGTAGACCTATTGACCGAGTCATTATAAGCAAATTCAGCTCTAGGAAAGTACAAATCCCAGTTCCTAATGTTTTCACCAACAAGACACCTTAGCAGATTGCCTAAACTACGGTTCACTACTTCGGTTTGGCCGTCAGTTTGGGGATGATAGGCAGTTGAAAACTTAACTTTCGTCCCTAACTTATGCCAAAGGGTTTTCCAGAAATAGCTGGTGAACCGAACATCCCTATCTGAAACAATGGTCTTGGGTAGGCCATGGAGTCGCACTATCTCATTAAAGAACAGGGTGGCTATCTTAGACGCATCAAATATTTGGGAACAAGGCAAGAAATGGGCCATCTTGGAAAATCAGTCTACTACAACGCAGATGGAGTCATGCCTCCTCTGGGTCTTAGGCAAACCTAACACAAAGTCCATGAAGGAAGATTTTTTGATTTTTTTTTTTTTTTTTTGTGCCTACATTAAGCAGAGGATAGGAACAGGTAGATGTTTAAAACAATTTTAATTAATTACGGAAAAACCTGTCCCAAAACCAGGATCAAAAAATATATTTGCATAGAGAACAATAAAATGCATGGCATATATTTTTTTCATAATTTTTGGATATGTATAAATGCATATAAAAATTAAATTGAACTTATTCCAGGATGGAATAAGGGAGGAATAGGGTGGAATAGCAATGAGGAATAGGGTGGAATAGCTATTCCCGCTATTCCACCCTTCTTCAACCTCGGTCCAGAGATTGCTTACCGTGGAGCAATGTTCAGACGCCGACTGCAGAGCGCACAGGCCTCCAAACTCCGAGCTCCTAGGTCCGCTGGAATCCTTGCTTGACCGGCTACAAGGTGATGAAGTCGGATCTCCAGGTCTCCGACGTTTTCCTCTTCGAATCGGGGCTCCAAAAGTCGTCCACGGCCACGGTTGCAGCAGGGGGATTTGAAGATCAAACTTCGATTACCTTGCACTGGGGCGATGACCTGCTCCGAGGATCTCAGGCGAAATCCCTCTAGAGGGGATACACGCCGTGGGAACTTCTGATCGGAGCTCCGGCGTCGCTAGCCGCCGGATCCCAAGTTTTCACGGTTTTTGGAGAAATGGAGGAAGCTCTCAAAAAACCCACCGAAAGAGAGCAAGAAGGGGGTATAAAAAATTCCTCTGGATGCCAACCGAAGGGGAGAGCAAGGGTCTTGAGTTTGGTGCGATGGGGTAGTGGGATTTAATTGAAATAAATTAGGGAAGGGAACGCCCTATTTCGGTTTCAGAAGTTGAAAAGTCTCAGGCGTGAGGATGAAGACGACGGTTCAATGGGTGAACCGGCAAATGACCAAAAAGCCCTTCGGTCCAAGGGCAAAGCAGGGTCAATTGGGTTCAGGCCAAAACCCAGTCAAACGAAGTCCAAATCGAACGAAACTGGACTCAAAACGAAGCTAAGAACGAACCCTATCTTTCTACAGTCCAACCTCACTGATTTGAGTTGAAATCGATTTGCAACCGATTTAAAACAAAATCAATTAGACTTAGAAACATTCATCAAACCATTTGATGAACATGGGTTCAATCCTAGTCAGCCAGGAACATATTCCTGGTTGATCCAGAGAAGACCCGATCAACCCAAGACCGGGTCATCCAGAAGAAAACTCAACCAAAAACCGTGACAAAACACCGAAACGATTCCCAATCGAATCGGTTCCTGATCAGATAGAAATCCTTTGTGGCGTGTGACCTCATAGGTTCGAACCTAAACGGTAGTACTGGGACACTTCCAGTACCAGCACAAGATACCACCTAGCAATGGGTCTCGGCGTCCGGATAGGTCGAAGATGCAGGAGCAATCCATCGAACCTCTGGCATATGGTTAGTGCATAATTTATCCCTTTGACCTCCAATGCTCAGGATGACCTAGGGTTGAACTGCCAACCCCAGCTATGTCAATCCACTACGTGTCTCAATCTCGCATGTCCAGTGACTCTTCACTGGGACCACCCCGGCCGAGGATTTGCTAAATTGAGACACTGCGAGACATTCAATCCAAACCATTTAGATAGGTCAATTCCATCTTGGTCCACTACTGCTCCACAAGTACTTGCCTGTACCCAGAAACCTTTCGTCACCGGATTAAAAATCCGGATAGTCCGGCACCAAAGCACAGGGAGTTGCTTGCAAGCTACCATAGTGACCTCAGGTCAGAGGGACACTTATGCCCATATCCATTCGCGAGCGATCCTTAAGCAGATAAGGTGCTACGCGGAGTCACGTCTAATGAGATATCAAATATCCCATTTGCAGATCACATCAGTGTCACCACACTCCTTTGGTCAAGAGGACAACCAAACAATGCGAACCACAACAGCCTATGCTTGATATGTTGCTATCCAGGCACAACATATCATTTGGCTGAGAACCCTGTTTAAGGACCACTCGATATATCCTCTCTATATCGATGTAATAGTAGTCCTAAGGACATCATCACTAAAGAATTCATTATAGGAAGATGTAAAGTGATGAGAAGCCAGAATAACTTTTATTCATTATAAAAATTACATAACAATTAGCTCAACCATCTACAACCTAGATGATTGGCTTTGGGATACAATTCCCAACAAACTCCCACTTAAACTAAAGCCAATCAGAACAGTATCGAATACCCATCTTCCATTTGTAACTGTCGAATTCTTTAATTCCGATGGCTTTGGTAAAGGGGTCGGCCGGATTTTCCTTTCCATCGATCTTCTGAAGGTCGATGTCACCTCGTTCCACGATCTCTCGTACAAGGTGAAAGCGCCGCAGAATATGCTTGGTGCGCTGATGTGCCTTCGGTTCTTTGGCTTGAGCAATCGCCCCTGAGCTGTCACAATGCAGAGGAATAGAATGCTCCAGGGAAGGTGCCACTCCCAGCTCGCCTATGAACTTCCGCAACCAGACAGCCTCTTTAGCTGCATCAGATGTAGCAATATACTCTGCTTCACAAACCGAGTCTGCAACAGTATGCTGCTTGGAACTTTTCCAGCAGACAGCTCCACCATTCAGGATAAAAACAAATCCTGACACACTTTTGCTGTCATCATGATCTGACATAAAACTGGAGTCAGTATACCCCTCTAGTTTTAGGTCAGAATCTCCATAGAGTAGCCATTGATCTTTAGTATTTCGCAAATACTTAAGGATGGTCTTTACCACCTTCCAATGTGCTTCTCCTGGGTTAGATTGGTATCTACTCACTACCCCTAGTGAGTATGCCACATCGGGTCTAGTACACAACATAGCATACATAATAGAACCCACTGCCGAAGCATATGGTATTCTACTCATACGCTCTCTTTCCTCAGGGGTTGTCGCACAATCCTTTTTGGAAAGAGTGATTCCATGGCCTATCGGGAGATAGCCTTTCTTGGAATTTTCCATGCTAAACCTTTTTAACACGGTGTCAATGTATGTCGACTGGGACAATCCCAGAAGCCTCTTTGATCTATCTCTATAGATTTTCATACCTAATATGAATGAGGCTTCTCCCATATGCTTCATGGAGAATTGTGATGAAAGCCAAACTTTTATTCCCTGTAATGCAGGAACGTCATTCCCGATTAAGAGAATATCGTCCACATACAATACAAGAAATACAACTACAGAACCATTGGCCCATTTATATATGCAAGGTTCTTCTCCGTTCCTAACGAAGCCATACGATTTGATACACTTATCAAACCGCATGTTCCAACTTCGAGATGCTTGCTTTAGCCCATATATAGACTTCTGAAGTCTACACACTTTTGACTCGTCTATGGAAGTGAACCCTTCAGGTTGTGTCATATACACTTCCTCCTCCAGCTCTCCATTTAGGAAGGCTGTTCGGACATCCATTTGCCAGATCTCATAGTCAAAATGTGCAGCTAAAGCTAGCATAATCCGAATGGATTTTAGCATTGCCACAGGAGAAAATGTCTCGTCATAGTCAATACCATAACGTTGACGATACCCCTTGGCAACCAGACGGGCTTTATAGGTCTCTACCTTCCCGTCTGCGCCTCTTTTCCTTTTGAAGATCCATTTGCACCCAATGGGTTTTATCCCTTCAGGTGCATCAACCAATGTCCATACATGGTTGATTTCAATGGACTCCATTTCGGATTTCATGGCTCCAAGCCATAACTCAGAATCAGACCTTTGCATTGCATCCATATAGGTGATCGGATCCTCGTTGTTCTCATCGAGTTCAACAGGATCGCCATCCTGGATTAGATATCCAAAATATCTATCCGGTGGACGCGATACTCTATCGGATCTCCTTAATGATTGCACAATAGGCTCAGGATTTGATCTTACCAAATCAGGTTCAATAGCAGCCTGTGTGTGCCCAGGTTCTTCTACTTGTAGAACTTCATCAAGTTCTATCTTAGAAGCTACAGTTCCTTTAATAAGGAACTCCTTTTCTAAAAAGATAGCTCTAAGTTTGACGAACACCTTTTGTTCATCAGGCAAGTAAAAGTAGTATCCTTTGGATTCTTTTGGATAACCAACAAAAAAACATTTTTCAGACCTTGGCCCTAGTTTATCTGTTTCCAAACGCATGACATAAGCCGGACACCCCCAGACACGAAAACGTGAAAGGGTTGGCTTACGTCCTGTCCATATTTCATATGGAGTTTTGTCAACGGATTTACTAGGAACATTATTAAGAAGTTGACATGCAGTCTCCAATGCATATCCCCAGAAAAACATAGGCAAAGTAGCAAACCCCATCATAGATCGAACCATGTCCAACAAGGTCCGATTTCTCCTTTCAGACACTCCATTTAACTGAGGTGTCATAGGAGGAGTCCATTGAGAGAGAATCCCATTCTCCTCAAGATATGTCAAAAACTCACCTGAAAGGTATTCACCACCTCGATCTGATCGAAGTATTTTGATTTCCTTTCTAGTTTTTTTTCAACTTCATTACGATATCGTTTGAACATTTCAAACGAATCAGACTTATGTCTCATGAGATAGACATAACCAAACCTCGAAAGGTCGTCTGTAAAAGTAATGAAATATCTAAAACCTCCTTTAGCACAGATAGACATAGGTCCACATACATCAGTATGTACAAGACCTAGGATATCTGAGGCTCGTTCACCTTTTCCTTTAAAAGGTGATTTGGTCATCTTTCCAATAAGACAAGATTCACAAGTTGGCAGTGATTCACAATCACTGACATCTAGGAGGCCATCTCCTATTAACTTGTTAATCCTATTTTTATTGATGTGACCTAGCCTACAGTGCCAAAGATAGGCTTCATTGACATCATCTATTCTAGGGCGTTTACTAGAACTTGTACTCATTACAATAACAGGCTGTGATAGTAAATATATGCCATTAACTAAGCTTCCATTCATGATAGTCTTACCATTCAAAATGATAGAACAAACATTTTTCTTTATTGAAAATTCAAAATTTTCATTGGCCAGAAGGCCTACAGAAATAACATTAAGCATGAAAGAAGGACTATAATGACAGTCACTTAGAGTGACATTACAAGACTCATAAGACAACTCCAGAACACCCAACGCCAGAACTGGAACAGCATTTCCATTCCCTACGTTCAGGTACCTCTCGCCATCTTCGAATCTTCTACTAACTCGAAGTCCCTGTAAAGAATTACAGATATGAATAGGACTTCCGGTATCTAATACCCAGCTAGTAGTATCACAAATAGTAAAGTTAGGATATATCATATATATACCTGGTGCAGCAACAGCTTGCTGCTTCTTCTTCTTTGGCCTGTTCGGGTCAAGTGAAGCGATGTAAAGAGGACAATTCCTCTTCCAATGACCCTGCTTCTTGCAAAAGAAGCACTCTGCCTTGCTCTGGTCTAACTTCTTCTTGGTCTGACTTGGACCAGGAGCAGACTGTACCTTCTTGCTCTTCTTCTTCTTCTTTTTCTTAAAGGGTCGAGGAGCACCTGCCGAGGAACCTCCTACATAATTCACCAGCCCTTTGTTGAGCTGGTGGTCCTTTTCATAGGCTTGCAGTAAACCTAACATCTCATGATAGTTTACTACCGGCCTATTCAATCTCCAATGATCGAGAAAGGACACGTAGGAGGGTGGCAGGGAGTTCAGGATCGCATCTTTTCCCAGCTGTTCGTGAAGGGGACAGCCGAGCTTGCCCAGGTGCTCGAACAACTCGATCATGTTCATAACATGATCAGTCACAGAAGCACCTTCACGCATACGCGTGTTATAGATGGCGCTGGAGATACGGTATCTCTCAGCATCATCAGGAGTGCCAAAAGACTCCTTCAACCTTTGAAGGATATCCTCAGGCTGGGCCTCCTCAAACCTGCGACTGAACTCATCGTTCATCGCAGCCAGCATAATACATCGGACAGTGGTCCGATCAGAGATCCACTTCTGGTAAGTGTCTCTAACCGGTCCCCGAGTATTGGCAGCGGGAACTACAGGTGCCTGATCCGTCAGAACGTACAAGATCCGTTCATGCTCAAGGACTATCCTCAATCTTCGATACCAGCTATCGAAGTTGGGTCCAGTCAATTTTTCATTGTCCAATAATGGACGGAGCGACAGACTGGTGGACATCTGAAAGAAAAATATAACCAAAATTAGTTTATGTAATTTTCAAAAACCTAAAGACTTGGACTTTAGTCAAAAAGGTTCTCCCACTAACTTTTCAGAATAGGAGCCTCTACCTCCAATTCCGTGAAGTCATAATTCAAAGTGGGTACTAGAATCCAATAGACCACGTACAAGCCCATCTAGGGTACGGCTCACCCATACGTGTTTAAAGGTAGGTTCTTTTAACCAATTGCTACCCTTAGCAATTTCTAGTAATCTATTTTGCCCCAAGATGCACTGTAATCGACCTAGGGGCCTACTATTACAGGCTCTCGGTTAGGTCCAACCATTAACATGCCGAATTGAGTATTTCCAACCAACAAATGACCAAGCCCGTCTAGGGTACGGCTCACCTGATCACTGTTGAGAAGGTCACACTCAACCTTCATATTAGGGAGAGTAATCCCAATAGCGTGATATACACCCGTTCTATGGAACTGCCGATGCATACCCAACTAATGGACATATTACAAACCCACTTAATGGGAGGCAAAGACCTTGTTAACTCCTTAACTAGGCCTTTTTAAGGACCTAATAATTTAGAGGATTTTAAAATTTGTGACATATAAAAAAATCATGAACCTTGATCCATAAACTCCCACTAAATCTTAGAAGGGTTTATGGTTAGGTTCATGGGCACCTAAATCAGTCAGACTGATAACCTTAAATGGCATGGGTTGATCTAACTCAATAATCTTTTCTAAATCAAATCAGGTTAGCCAATTTGGCCAGGTAAGTGCGGTCGAGGCATGAGTTACGGCATTAACCACTTTCCTTAGACACCAATTACAAGAACTGGCCAGGAAAGGGTACCCTCAAAGCCAAGGACCAAAAGGCTGCTTACCTTAGACACCAAATTGGTTTACCGTCATCAATTAGATTAGAAAAATTGAGTTAGGTTAGCCACTGAGCCAGATTAGATCCATTTAGATGAATGGACTCAAGCTTCTAACTAATTAGAAACTAGGAAAAGATAATCCTTAATCAACTTTTGATTAAAATTAATTTTAGAGTTCATTCAACTAAACCTAGGTCTAACCCAATTAGGATCTAATCCTAGCCCAACCATTTAACCCAATTGGCTTATCAAATGACTTAAGGTTTTATAAACCCTAATTTGCATTTATCATTTAAATATTTCAAATAATTCATAATTATAAGAAATCAAGCCAATTATTTAATTAAAGCAATTTTAATTAAATCTTGTAAAACTCCTTTTACAATTAATTCTTATTTACATTTAACATATCAAAAAATAAAAATAATACATGCCATCATTAATTCTTAATTAAAACAATTTTAATTAACAATTAAATAATTCAACTAATTACCAAATTAGTTAATTAAACAATTTTAATTAACTAAAATCTATGCAAATATAATTTTAAATTGAACCCGGGCTCTGATACCATTTGAAGGAAGATTTTTTTGATTTTTTTTTTTTTTTTGTGCCTACATTAAGCAGAGGATAGGAACAGGTAGATGTTTAAAACAATTTTAATTAATTGCGGAAAAACCTGTCCCAAAACCAGGATCAAAAAATATATTTGCATAGAGAACAATAAAATGCATGGCATATATTTTTTTCATAATTTTTGGATATGTATAAATGCATATAAAAATTAAATTGAACTTATTCCAGGATGGAATAAGGGAGGAATAGGGTGGAATAGCAATGAGGAATAGGGTGGAATAGCTATTCCCGCTATTCCACCCTTCTTCAACCTCGGTCCAGAGATTGCTTACCGTGGAGCAATGTTCAGACGCCGACTGCAGAGCGCACAGGCCTCCAAACTCCGAGCTCCTAGGTCCGCTGGAATACTTGCTTGACCGGCTACAAGGTGATGAAGTCGGATCTCCAGGTCTCCGGCGTTTTCCTCTTCGAATCGGGGCTCCAAAAGTCGTCCACGGCCACGGTTGCAGCAGGGGGATTTGAAGATCAAACTTCGATTACCTTGCACTGAGGCGATGACCTGCTCCGAGGATCTCAGGCGAAATCCCTCTAGAGGGGATACACGCCGTGGGAACTTCTGATCGGAGCTCCGGCGTCGCTAGCCGCCGGATCCCAAGTTTTCACGGTTTTTGGAGAAATAGAGGAAGCTCTCAAAAAACCCACCGAAAGAGAGCAAGAAGGGGGTATAAAAAATTCCTCTGGATGCCAACCGAAGAGGAGAGCAAGGGTCTTGAGTTTGGTGCGATGGGGTAGTGGGATTTAATTGAAATAAATCAGGGAAGGGAACGCCCTGTTTCGGTTTCAGAAGTTGAAAAGTCTCAGGCGTGAGGATGAAGACGACGGTTCAATGGGTGAACCGGCAAATGACCAAAAAGCCCTTCGGTCCAAGGGCAAAGCAGGGTCAATTGGGTTCAGGCCAAAACCCAGTCAAACGAAGTCCAAATCGAACGAAACTGGACTCAAAACGAAGCTAAGAACGAACCCTATCTTTCTACAGTCCAACCTCACTGATTTGAGTTGAAATCGATTTGCAACCGATTTAAAACAAAATCAATTAGACTTAGAAACATTCATCAAACCATTTGATGAACATGGGTTCAATCCTAGTCAGCCAGGAACATATTCCTGGTTGATCCAGAGAAGACCCGATCAACCCAAGACCGGGTCATCCAGAAGAAAACTCAACCAAAAACCATGACAAAACACCGAAACGATTCCCAATCGAATCGGTTCCTGATCAGATAGAAATCCTCTGTGGCGTGTGACCTCATAGGTTCGAACCTAAACGGTAGTACTGGGACACTTCCAGTACCAGCACAAGATACCACCTAGCAATGGGTCTCGGCGTCCGGATAGGTCGAAGATGCAGGAGCAATCCATCGAACCTCTGGCATATGGTTAGTGCATAATTTATCCCTTTGACCTCCAATGCTCAGGATGACCTAGGGTTGAACTGCCAACCCCAGCTATGTCAATCCACTACGTGTCTCAATCTCGCATGTCCAGTGACTCTTCACTGGGACCACCCCGGCCGAGGATTTGCTAAATTGAGACACTGCGAGACATTCAATCCAAACCATTTAGATAGGTCAATTCCATCTTGGTCCACTACTGCTCCACAAGTACTTGCCTGTACCCAGAAACCTTTCGTCACCGGATTAAAAATCCGGATAGTCCGGCACCAAAGCACAGGGAGTTGCTTGCAAGCTACCATAGTGACCTCAGGTCAGAGGGACACTTATGCCCATATCCATTCGCGAGCGATCCTTAGGCGGATAAGGTGCTACGCGGAGTCACGTATAATGAGATATCAAATATCCCATTTGCAGATCACATCAGTGTCACCACACTCCTTTGGTCAAGAGGACAACCAAACAATGCGAACCACAACAGCCTATGCTTGATATGTTGCTATCCAGGCACAACATATCATTTGGCTTAGAACCCTGTTTAAGGACCACTCGATATATCCTCTCTATATCGATGTAATAGTAGTCCTAAGGACATCATCACTAAAGAATTCATTATAGGAAGATGTAAAGTGATGAGAAGCCAGAATAACTTTTATTCATTATAAAAATTACATAACAATTAGCTCAACCATCTACAACCTAGATGATTGGCTTTGGGATACAATTCCCAACAGTCCATGCTCACATCTTGCCAAGGACGATCTGGGACAGGGAGTGGGGTATAAAGGCCGGTGTTCTGTTTTCGCTGTTTGGCAACAGCGCAGGTTCGACACCTAGCCACAATGTGTGCTACATCGCTTTTTAAGCTGGGCCAGAAAAAATAGTCTTCAATAGCCAGGGTGGTCATATCTTTTCCGAAATGGCCAGCTAAACCTCCAGCATGAGTTTCCCAAATCAAAAATTCCCTAAGAGAGGTTCTAGGGATGCAAAGCCTATTCTTAAAGAACAGAAAGCCATCTAAAAGGGAATAATCCTTATGTTCACTAGATGGTCCTTGAGTTAGATCCTGGTACACAGTCTTAAAATCCGGACACGACTCATATTCCTCTTTGATTTGCTCAAACCTTATGACTTCAGCCCTAACAGAATTCAACAACAAAGATCGACGACTAAGGGCATCAGCTACCTTATTTTCAGACCCAGCCTTATGCTTCAAAACAAAAGTATAGGACTGGATATACTCTACCCACTTAGCATGTCTAGGGTTAAGCTTCTTCTGAGAATTCAAGAATCTAAGAGCCTCATGGTCCGAAAGCAGCACAAATTCTTGTGGTAGTAAATAATGTCTCCAGTAACGCAAAGCTTGCACTACCGCATAAAATTCCTTATCATAGGTAAAATACCTAAGCTTAGCATCATTATGTTTTTCACTAAAGAATGCTACGGGATGGTTCTCTTGGCTTAGGACTCCACCTATACCTACTCCTGAAGCATCACAGGCAACCTCAAATACCTTTGAAAAGTCCGGTAGTCTCAAAATGGGTGCCTGCGTCATCCTATCCTTAAGATCTAGGAAGGCTTTATGGGCTGCTTTGGTCCACTGAAATTCTCCCTTCCTAATGCAGTCTATGATAGGAGCAACTACGGTACTAAACCCCTTGATGAATCGCCTATAGAAGGTAGCCAAGCCATGGAAACTTCTGACTTCATGCACACTGGTCGTCTCTGGCCATTCTACTATGGACCTAATCTTTTCAGGATCGGCAGCCACGCCGTCAGGGGTTACAACAAATCCAAGGAAGATAATTCTACTGGTTATAAATTCACACTTTTTAAGATTACCGTAGAGACTATCATTCCTCAAAACTTGACAGACTTGTCTAAGGTGGCCTAGGTGATCTGCAGGGGTCTTACTATAGATCAGGATGTCATCAAAATAGACCACTACAAACTTTCCTATGAAAGCTCTAAGTACCTGGGTCATAATCCTCATGAAAGTACTAGGGGCATTGGATAACCCAAAAGGCATAACAACCCATTCATAGAGATGATCCTTAGTTTTGAAGGCGGTTTTCCACTCATCCCCTGGTCTAATCCTAACCTGATGATAGCCGCTCTTGAGATCGATTTTAGAAAAAACCATGGCACCGGCCATCATATCTAGCATGTCATCTAGTCTAGGGATGGGAAACCTATACTTGATTGTGATTTTATTGATGGCATGACTGTCAACACACATCCTCCACGTGCCATCCTTCTTCGGGGTTAGAAGTGCAGGGACTGCACAAGTACTAAGACTCTCTCTAATGAACTCCTTCCTCAACAATTCGCCAACCTGCTTTTGCAGTTCTTTATGCTCAGATGGATTCATCCTATAATGGGGCAAGTTGGGTAAAGTAGCTCCTGGGATTAAATCTATGGAATGCTGAATATCCCTAAGAGGTGGAAGGTGGTCTGGCAGATCCTCGGGAAAAACATCCTCAAATTCTTCTAATAAAGGCTTAACTTCCTGAGGAGGCTCAGAGGGTGTAGGAGTCCTAAGTTCCTTAGCAGTCAACATCCAAATGGGTGAACCACTATGAATTTCTTGTTCTAGATCCTTGGCACTAATTAGGTTCACTCCAGTCTTCATTTCTCTGACCTTACTGGTTCCTTTAGCTACCTTGTCCTTAGGAGGGACTGAATGGATTGTGATTTTCTTCCCATTGAAACTAAAGACACAGGTGTTGGAATTTCCTAAGAGGGTGGCATCATGATCATACAACCAAGGTCTTCCAAGAATTATACTGCTCACCCCCATGGGCAAGACATCACACCAAATCTTCTCTTGATAGGATTGCATTTGGATTTGGACCTGACATCTAGACTGGATGGATATAGAGGTAAAGTCTACCCAAGAAACCTTATAGGGGTTGGGGTGGGGGACTGGGGTTAAGCCTAACATTTTGACAGTGCTAGTAGATATGGCATTTACACAGCTCCCACTATCTATGATGATTTTACAAACCTTATCCCCTAGTTTAAGGAAAGTCTATAGGATGTTAGTCCTACGCCAATCTTCCTGAACTTTAGTCTGGGACAGGATGCATCTCATAACTCCTAATTGGTCAGACTCTGTGGATTCTTCCTCTCCTTCATACTCATCAACCAAATTCATTCCGGCCTCATAAACTTCTTCTTCAAACTCCTCATTGGGCTCGGAATTCTCTTCTCCTCCCTCTTCTATATAAAGGGATCTACGAGGGCACTGGCTAGAAACATGACCTACCTTATGGCACTTAAAATAAGCTATGGCTGTGCACTGGTTAGAGATATGACCGGGCTTCTGGCACTTAAAACAGATGATACTAGGGGTTCTCTGGGTGTCAGGTGCCTTACCTTTGTCCATGGGCCTAGGGGTGGGAATACCCTGATTAGGCTTGCTAGGGGTAATCTGGCTATGTCCATTTCTTGGGATTGGGGCACTAACCCTAGAAGGCATGGGTCCTCTCTGAAACTTCTCAGTGTTCAGTGCAATCTGATAGGCTTGGTCTAGGTCAGTAACCTCTCTCAGAAATAACTCTCTCTTAATGTCTTCCCTAAGCCCAGCCCTAAATCTAGACAAAGTGACCTCATGGGCTTCACTCACATCACATCTCATCAGGTATTCATCAAAGGTGGTTATGTAGTTTGAAATAGATCGGTTCCCTTGTTTCAAAGTCTGCCATTGGTCTAACAGATTTTGCTGGTATGAAATGGGTAGGTACTTGTCTCTAAGTTTCTCTTTCATACCCTGCCAAGTGGTTATGGGCTCTACATTTTGTCTTCTAGTGGTCAGCTCAATGTTCCCCCAGTATAACCTAGCTTGACGTATTAATTTCATCTTGGCAAACTTGAATTTCCTCTCCTCAGACATGGCATACCACTCAAAGTACTGGTCCATCTCACCCTCCCAATCAGAATACACCTTAGGATTTAAGCTACCATCAAAAGTGGGTGCATCTAACTTGATGTTCCTAATGAACCTATCATCTCTATCTTCAGGTTCTGGGTCAGGCCTCCTATGATTAGGTTCAGGATCTCGGTATAAAGGTCTTCTAGGCTCTTGGTGTGGGTGAGGTGAGGCACATTAAAATCTGGGTCAGGAGTCCAGTTCCGATGCCTAGGTTCCTCTAGCACTTGGACTCGATCCCTAAGCTGGGCAAAATCCTCATGGACTTGTTCTTTAAACTGGGCAATAGTGGTAGTCACATCCTGACTCAGTTTGTTCATACTCTCAGTAAGAGCTCTAACCATGGCCTCTAAATCAGGTTGGGTTTGACCAGGTTGGTAGGGCACTCCATTCCGGGTAGACATGATGAAAGCAAACACACAAAATGAGACTCAACTGAACGACTACGGGCTAACTAGACCTAGAGCCCAAACTAGATGCCCAATCAGAGTGGCAAGCTAGCCTGTAGTAACTCAGGACTCAGCCAGGCAGGTGTAAGGGGAGTGTTAGGTCCCTGAATGCCAATCCTAGACACCAATCAGAGATTGGCCAGGTAGGCGGACCAGCACACAAGCCCTTCGGGATGGAATCCCTGAACCACCGTTCTAGACACTGAGTACAAAGCACACACAGAGTAACCAGACAAACTGACTCAACACTAGCCTTGACCCAACTTGTTGATGTCCCTAGCCCACTAGGGCAAATTAGGTCTAATCAATTTTTAGATTAAAGGCTTAGGTTCGAATGAGTGGGTGGTGGTTTTGGGCTAAGGAGAGGTTATCAACTCCACCTCTTATCTTAGATACTCAAATGCCCTTAAGATGAATTAAGAGATGAACACTCAAAAATAATTAGATTGCAGAACACAAAAATAGAGTTGCAGTAATTAAATCCTCAGAAATCCCACGGAAACCAATAAATCATAGGAAAATTATGAAAAATAGTTTCAATTATACTGGTTTCAGAAAAATAAAAATCACCAAATTTGGAGTTACCTGCAGTGAGAAATAATTCCTGCAACAGGATAATTACAGACTAAAAATAGAGTACTTCCCCGTTTACAATTCCTGCTACGAAGTTATAACCCAATGGATCCCCTACACACCCTAGGAACACCCCGTGGAATGGGAAGAGGAGGCTTGCACCTCGCTTCGTTCCTAGGACCGGACGTCCTGGAGAGTCTACTTCGAGCAGACAAAGTAAAAAGAGAGAGACTCAAGCAAGCAAACGAAACAGAAACCCTAGACAGGGCTCAGATACCAAAATTGATGCAGTACGAAAGCTCTGATACCAAAATTGATGCAGAACGAAAGCTCTGATACCAAAATTGATGCAGAACAAAAGCTCTGATACCAAAATTGATGCATAACAAAGAACAAAGAAGCGTATGCGGACGTAAAATTAAGATTATTTTTATTTTTTTTATTTTTATATTTCAGAAATTGGCTTCGACTCAAAGTAAAGTTAAACTAAGTTGATGGAAATTAGGTAAGGATTGAAAGCACAATTTAGAAGAAGCTAAGTTATCAGAGTAGTTCAGAAGTAACGGATCGCTGGGGGTTGAGAAACTCCCAGACCTAGGGTTTCGCTCTGAACTTTCAACAGGACAGAAATAAAGAGAAGAGATGGTTTACCAACCAGACAGTGATCTCACAGAACTTGGGTGGAAGAACTCTCTCGAGCAGATTGTTGGATCCTCGGATTCGGCTATCTTCGTAATGGATCCTCCAATACTGGTCTTGTGGTTTGGTCGACTTCTCCTGGACTCAAGATCTGGGAAGAAGAAAAACAAGTGATGGATTCAGAGACTCAGGGAAGGATTTACCAGTTCGAAGAACTTGAAGGCTGATGTCGCTGAGATCCGGATTCTCTTGAAGGCTGATTCGACTCCCTCTGGAAAGAGCTTTGGATCTGAAGTACCCGGACTGTAGCTGGATGCTGGTGGTCGGCTTGGACTTGGAGAGAGAGGCCATGGGAGGTGGGATAGGCTAGGGTTTGGTGGATTGAAGTGGATGGTGGGCGGCTAGGGTTATGGAGTAGAAGTGGCTAACCTAGGGTTTGGGTTTTGGAGATCTCACACCTCCTCAAGGTTCCTGGGGAACCCGGATTTACTCCCTCACGGAGCTCAACACCTGGATGCAAGTGCAGAAGAGAGAAAACACAAAGTTTGCTCACAAAAAAAAAATTTGGTTTCATTCATCTGTTTATTTTCAAACTTACATGGGGGTTTAATTTATAGGCCATTACAAGAGAGTAGGGTTTTACATCTTCCCATGTGGGACCAAAGGAGGGGATCTTCAAATTAGGATATCAATCCCTACTCATATGGCCGGCCAATTAATTCCAAAGTTGATTGAAGCTTCAAAAAGGAAAGTGGGTGGCGCCTCCTTGTCTTGACCTCCAAGAAAATATTTTTTTCCTTCTATGCTTGGCCTTATCTGGAAGTGTTTGGGCACCTCTTAACCTTGCCCTCCAAGAGAAAATTTGTTGCCTTTTATATCTGGCTTTAGTTGGAATGATTAGGGCGCCTCCTAACCTTGCTTTTCAAGTGAAATCCCCTTCCTTCCATGGCTCAACCCTTTTTGGATACCTCCTTTTCTTTCTCCCCAAGTTATGGCTCCTTCTAACTTTGTTTGAGTATTTCTAGCAGGTAATGGGCGCCTCCTTGAATTCCTCTCCAAGAGAATTTCTTCCCTTTTATAGTTTGGTTCTTTTGGGAAGTCTTGGGCCACCCCCTTGATTTGTGGACCCCTGGTGGATTTCTCCTCAATTGGCGCATGAAAGAGGGGAGCTGCTATCTGTGGTGTGGGGACCAAAGCCTGCTGGATGGAGATGTGGCGCCCCCTGGACTCAGGCGTATGGCTGGGAGTGTGGCTGGGAGTGTGGCGCCCACTTGCTTGGCCTTGGGAGAAAATGTAACACCCCAAGTTGAAGCCCTAGTCCACTACTGAGTCAACATGACTCAACAAAATAAAAATTACAGGTAATACAGACTCAAACTAAAATTGAGTTGATCAAGTCAACCCTTATTACAAGCCAAAAATCCTAATTCTTCGGGCAAGGTTAATCAGAGATCCAGATGGAGCTCTGAAGTCTTCTTCTGAGTCTGGTGCCCGCACCATATTTTTTAAATAATTAAATAATATTTCTTTCTTTTTTAATCAATTACTTGAATACAACTTAGCCCATGGTCCTCATGGATATGAACATGACTCACTACTATTTACATAGTTTTGAGTTAGTGATTTATTTTTAACGCCTATGACAAGTGATCAAATTTTGGCACCGTTACTAGAAACCATTGGCATGGTTGTTTCAACTAAACATCAAAATAAATAAAATAAAAAAATATTTGCTTTATTTATTTTTTACTTTCTATTTTTAGTTTAGTTTATTTTTAGTGCTTTCTAACTCCCCTAGTTTGTTTAGCAAACTTAATTTTTTGCAAAATCAAAAAAATCTGTACATGGACATCTTGTTGGGTTTGCCCTTGATTTTGATTATTAACAAAATATTGAGTACCTATTTTGTACAAAGGTTTTGTTGACTCCATTAATTGATTTTGATGATATGCAAAATGGTTAAGTATAAGTTGAGGACTAATGATTTGCTTTGAGTGTGTTTCTATTGAAAAGGTGCCCACAAAATTTGAAGAAGCCCAATTATTTTGAAGAAGCCAAGTTTGAATGAAAAGATTGCTCAAAGAAGACTTGGACAGTCAAGAGTTGGTTGATTGGATGGCTATGACAAATGAAAATATGTTCCATCTCAAATTCAGTATTTTTTATGAAGTTTTCAGAGAAGTGTCGATTCAAAGTGTCGACACGTGACATGAAGTGTCGACACATGGAGATGAAGTGTCGACTCAGGCCAGTACGCAGCAATGTTTCAAATGGCATAGATGAAGTGTTAACACATGGACTTGATGTGTCAACTCAAAGTGTCGACACATGGATCAACATATCGCTTGAGACTTTCAAGCCACAGAACTTGCAGAAGTTGAAGGAACAGCTGAAGTATCGACACATAGAAGCAAGGTGTCGACTCATGGTGTCGACTTAACTGAAGAAGTATCGACACATCTGAGATTTCCAGAGAATCTGAATAGAGCAATTTGATCTAGGTGTCGACTCAGAAAGATCAAGTGTCGACCTTATGTGTCGACTCATAGCCTGAAGTGTCGACACATGAAGTTCTGGCAACAGTAACGGCTAGTTTCTTCAAATTCAGAACTCGCCCAAATTGCCCCTAATAGCTAGTTTTTCAAGTCTAATGGCTAGAAATTGATTTTGAGATCTTGGAAAAGTATTTATATGCTCCAAATCAAATCAAAATATAACATATTGAGGAACATTAAAGAGTTTTGAAAAGAGAGAAGAAAAGTGAGCTTTAACTCCTATTCATTGAAGTTTCAACCACTCTCAAGCTAAAGAAAGCCTCCAAGCATTCAAAAGCTTTCAAGAGCATTAAAGATCATCCATTCTTGAAATTCAAAAGGTATCAATAAGTTCAAAGCAACTCTACATCGAGCTACAAAGTGATATCCGCTTTGTTTTGAAAAGCTTACATTGGTTCTTTACTTTTAAATCATATTTCTTGTAGGGGTTCTTAGTTAGTCTTTTGTAAAACCAAGTGAGGTTATTGGTGAGCCTTGAAAAATTAATTAGGTTGGTGGTTAGCCTGCAAAACCACTAAGGTTCTTGGTTAGCCCAGAAAACCAAGGGAGGTTGTTGGTTAGCCTTGTGAAAACCAATTAGGTTCTTGGTTAGCCCGTAAAACCAAGTGAGGTTTTGACTTGTGAGCCTTATAAAAATAAGTCGGGTTTTGATTAGTGAGCCCAAAAAACTAATCGACTGTAATCGATTGTGATTATAGTGAATTCCCAAGGGAATCTTGGGGAATGGATGTAGGTGCATTGGATAGCACCGAACCACTATAGCTCTTGGCCTTTTTGATTGCTTGATATCTCTCTCCTTGCTCTTTACTTATTGCTCTTTATTTCCACTACACTTTAATTTTAGAGCATTATAATTGAATTGATAGTACCTTGCTAATATATTTGTTGAATTGGATTGCATTGGTTAGTATCAAGTAATATTAAGTTTGTTAAATTTCTTAGAGACCCAATTCACCCTCCCTCTTGGGTTGCTTACTGGACAACAAGTGGTATCAGAGCCCTGTTATCAGTGTATAGGCTTTATCGCCTTGAGTAAAGATCTATGGCAGCCCCAATTGGTACTAGTGTAGTTGAGGGACAAGCCTTAAATAGGCCTCAATTTTTTAATGGACCAAATTATACTTATTGGAAAACTAGGATGAGAATTTATATGCATTCTATTGATTACAATTTGTGGAAAGTAGTTGATAAGGGTCCTCATATTCCTTCGGTAGTGGTTAATGGTGTTTTCATCCCAAAGCTCGAAGAGGATTGTGATGAAAATGATATTAAACAATCTGAGATCAATTGTAAGGCAATGAATCTCCTCTATTATGCATTAGATCCTAGTGAATTCAACAGGAAATCTATATGCATGTCTGCCAAAGAAATATGGGACACACTTGAAGTTACCGATGAGGGTACCGATTAAGTAAAGAATACTAAAGTTAATATGTTAGTGCACACTTATGAGATGTTCCGAATAGAACCTAATGAATCTATCACTGAAATGTACACAATATTCACAAATATAGTAAATGGTATTAGAAGTCTTGGAAAAGTCATGTCTAATGCTGATCTTGTAAGTAAAATTCTCAGGTCACTTCCAACATCATGGGATCTGAAGGTGACCGCAATTCAAGAAGCCAAGGATGTTGACAAGTTACCTCTTGAGCAGTTAGTTGGATCGCTCATCACTTATAAGCTCAATCTGAAACAAAAGTTAATGGACATGGACAAGAAGAAGAAGGGGATTGCTTTCAAATCAAACATACAAGAAGAATCCTCAATAGATGAGTCCGAAGATGAAGAGGAAGATGAAGGTGAAGAAGCCCTCCTTCCACAAAAGTTTAGAAAACTCATGAAGAGGAGAAAATTTCCTTACAAAAAGAAATATCAATCAAAGGAAAAAGGAAAAGAAAAAGAGAGAAAAAGAAAATGAAAAGGAGAAGGAAGTACCTATATACCTCGAGTGCAAGAAGCCGGTATACTACAAGTTTGACTATCCTCTCCTTAAGAAATTTAGAAAGAAATTAAGGAAGAAAGCAATGATGGCCATTTGGAGTGACAGCGAAGACTCCAGTTATGAAGAAGAGCAGACCGAAGTTGCAAATATTTGCTTCAGCACATCAAGACAATGATGAGGTAAGTTCCGACACCGAAATTGATTTTATATTTGATGAACTTAGGAATGCTTTTGAAGAACTTATGCATGATTACAAATTAGTTTTATCTGAAAACAAAAAATTGAAAAAGCATGCAAATAGGTTCTCTTTTGAAAATAATTCTTTACTGAATGATGTTAGTGTTTTGAAATCTAAATAGGATATTTTGGAAAAGAAAAACAATGCTTTATCTATGGAAAACAAAGTTTTAAAAAGATCTAAAAATGTTATTTCTAACAATGATCTTTTAAAGAAAAACAAGGATTTAGAACTTGAAAATGTTAAGTACAAAAATGAACTTGAAAAGATAAAACCTTTTGTTGAGAAATTTACTTATAGTTCAGAAAAGTTAAACCTAGTTTTAAATAATTAAAGAGTAGTTTTCAATAAAGCAGGTTTAGGATATAAACCACAAAAGCAACAAAAGTATTTCAAAACTTTTTTGTATCTGCATCATCTAGCATTACTTGTTTTACTTGCAAAAAGTTAGGACACAAATCATTTCAATGTAATTTTAGAAAAACCATTTCTTTTGGTAAAATGTGGATTCCAAAAGGAACCATTTTGAATGCTAACCCTAAAGGATCCAAGTTGGCTTGGGTACCTAAAAACAAAGCTTGATTTTATTATACGTATATCTTGCAACCAAGGAAAACAAAAGACTTTGGTATCTTAATAGTGGTTGCTCAAGGCACATGACTGGAGATGTGAAGCAATTCACTTCTCTTAAAGCTTTGAATGGAGGGAGTGTGACCTTTGGTGATAATGGTAAAGGAAAAATTATTGGTATTGGTAAGGTTCATATAACTCATTCTAGTAGTATTAATGTACTCTTAGTAGATGGTTTGAAAAATAATTTTTTAAGCATTAGTCAGTTTTGTGATAAAGGTTTTCAAGTAGTTTTTAAATCATCAAATTGCATGATTACTAGTTCGGATATAAATGGAATACAATTCATTGAAAAGAGGCATGGAAATATTTATTTGGTAGACCTAGATGATCTATCTTTGCCTAATGGAGAATGCCTTGTTGCAATGAATTCTACTAAAGATGAGACTAGTTGGCTATGGCATAGAAGATTAGGGCATACTAGTATGTATCTTATTTCAAAACATTGCAAAAAGAATTTAGTTAGAGATTTACCTGAACTTTGTTTTGGAAAAGATAGAATTTGCCAAGTATGTCAATTTGGTAAACAAGTCAAAACTTCTTTCAAACCAAAAGGATTTGTAACTACTAGTATGCCACTTAAACTACTCCATATGGATCTCTTTGGACCAACTAGAACATCAAGTCTAGGAGGCAAGAGTTATGGATTTGTCATTGTAGATGATTTTTCAAGATTTACATGGATTTTCTTTTTATCACAAAATGATGAATCATTTTCAGCATTTATAAAGTTTTATAGAAAAGTCTCAAACGAAAATGGTGTTTCAGTTGTTTGTATCCACAGTAATTATGGAACTAAATTTGAAAATCAAGATTTCAAAAACTTTTGTAATGAAAAAGGAATAAAACATAATTTTTTTGCACCTAGGACACCTCAGCATAATGGGATAGTAGAAAGGAAAAATCATACTTTGGAAGAAATGGCATGTACTATGCTTTGTGAAAATGATCTGCCAAGATATTTTTGGGCTGAAGCTATTAATATAGCATGTTATATTTTAAATCGAGTTTTAATCCATGCTATTTTAAAGAGAACTCCTTATGAGCTTTGGAACCAAAGAAAACAAACTTTGAAATACTTTCGAGTTTTTGGTTGTAAATGTTTTGTTTTGAATAATGGAAAATATCATCTTGGAAAGTTCGATGCCAAGTCTGATGAAGGTATTTTCTTAGGATACTCTACATCAAGTAGGGCATACAGAATATTTAATAATTGAACTTTGGTTGTAGAAGAGTCAGTACATGTTGTCTTTGAAGAATCTACTAACAAATCCTCGAGAAAAGAGGATACATATGATGAATGTGCAGGTGCTGACAAGCTTCAGAAGCTGAAATTGAATGATCAACCTCAAGCAAATGAAGAAGATCAAAACAAGAATGAAAAAGAAGATGACACTCCAAACCATCAAGATCTACCTAATGAGTGGAGGTATGCTCATGGACATCCTAAGGAATTAATCTTAGGTGATCCATCTAAAGAGGTAAGAACTCGAGCCTCAATTAGAAATGAATGTGATTAATAGCATTTATATCCCAAGTAGAACCTAAATGTTTTAAAGAAGCTGAAAAAGACTCTAATTGGATCAATGCTATGCAAGAAAAACTAATTCAATTTGATAGAAATAATATTTGGGCACTTATAAAAAGACCATCTAATGTTTTAATTATTGGCACTAAATGGATATTTAGAAATAAATTAGATGAAAATGGTATTGTTGTTAGAAATAAAGCTAGGCTAGTTGCTAAAGGCTACAATCAGGAGGAAGTGATTGATTTTGATAAAACTTTTGTTCCTGTTGCTAGACTTGAAGCAATTAGACTATTATTAGCATTTGTTTGTTTTATGAATTTTAAATTATTTCAAATGAATGTTAAGAGTGCTTTCTTAAATGGTTTTATAATTAAAAAGATTTTTGTTGAACAACCACCTGGATTTGAAAATCATGCACATCCTGATCATGTTTTTAAATTATATAAAGCACTTTATGGATTAAAGCAAGCACCTCGAGCATGGTATGATAGACTCAACAAATTTTTGATTGAAAATAAATTTTTTAGAGAAAATGTTGATAAAACACTGTTTTTGAAAAAGAAGGATAATGACTTGTTAGTAGTGCAAATATATGTTGATGACTTCATTTTCGGTGCTACTAATGAAATTCTTTGTCAAGAGTTTGTTAAGCTAATGCAGGGTGAGTTTGAGATGAGCATGATGGGAGAACTCAATTTCTTTCCCAGACTCCAGATCAAGCAAACTACTGATGGTGTCTTTATCAACTAAGCTAAGTATACAAGAGAAATTATTAAGAAGTTTGGGATGGAGACTACTAAACCAATAAGTATGCCTATGAGCCCTTCTTGTAGACTTGATAAAGATGAACATGGTAAACCAGTAGATCAAAAGTTATACAGAGGTATGATTGGCTCTTTATTGTATCTAACTGCTAGTAGACCAGATATAAAATTTAGCATTTGTATGTGTGCTAGATATCAGACTGAACCTAAAGAATCACATCTTATGGCTGTTAAGCACATTATTAGATTTCTATCTGGTACTATTGAAATTGGTTTATGATATTCTAGAAATTCTTCTGCTGAATTAATTGGATATTCTGATGCGGATTTTGCTGGTTGTAAATTTGACAGAAAGAGTACTAGTGGCACTTGCCAATTTCTTGGGGTTAACTTAATCTCATAGTTTAGTAAGAAACAAACTTTAGTTGCACTATCCATAGTTGAGGCTGAGTATATTGCAGCAGGAAGTTGTTATGCTCAAATCTTGTGGATTAAGTAACAACTTGAAGACTTTGGAACAAGTTGGCTAGTACGCCTATTAAATATGATAATACCAGTGCTATTTGCTTGACTAAAAATCCTGTTCAACATTCTAGGAGTAAATATATTGAAATTAGACATCATTTTATTAGGGATCATGTAGAAAACAATGATGTTTTGATTGAATTTTGATGCAGCACGAAAACTCTGATACCAAAAATGATGCAGAACAAAGAACAAGGAAGCGTATGCGGAAGTAAATTTAAGATTAATTCTTTTTTTTCTTTTTTTTTTCTTTTTTTTTTTATATTTCAGAAATTGGCTTTGACTCAAAGTAAAGCTAAACTAAGTTGAAGGAAACTAGGTAAGGATTGAAAGCACAATTTAGATGAAACTAAATTATCAGAGTAGTTCAGAAGTAACGGATCGCTGGGGGTTGAGAAACTCCCAGACCTAGGGTTTCGCTCTGAACTTTCAACAGGACAGAAATAGAGAGGAGAGATGGTTTACCAACCAGACAGTGATCTTCTCAGAATTTGGTTGGAAGAACTCTCTCGAGCAGATTGTGGGATCCTCGGAGTCGGCTATCTTCGCAATGGATCCTCCAATACTGGTCTTGTGGTTTGGTCGGCTTCTCCTGGACTCAAGATCTGGGAAAGAAGAGGAACCAGTGATGGAATTCAGATACTCAAGAAAAGATTTACCAGGTTGAAGAACTTGAAAGCTGAAGTTGCAGAAATCAGGATTCTCCTGGAGGCTGATCTGACTTCCTCTTAGAATTGCTGTAGATCTGAAGTATCTAGACTGGAGCTGGATGCTGGTGGTCGGCCTGGACTTGGAGAGGGTGGCCGTGAGAGGTGGGATAGGCTAGGGCTTGGTGGAAAGAGAAGGGTGATGGCGGCTAGGGTTTGGGAGTGGAGTGGCTAACCTAGGGTTTGGGTTTTGGAGATCTCACACCTCCTCAAGGTTCCTGGGGAACCCGGATTTACTCCCTCATGGAGCTCAACACCTGGATGCAAGTGTGGAAGAGAGAAAACACAAAGTTTGCTCACAATAAAATTTGGTTTCATTCATCTGATTGATTTAAACTTACAAGAGGGGTTTAATTTATAAGGCTTTACAAGGGAGTAGGGTTTTACATCTTCCCATGTGGGACTAAAGGAGGGGATCTACAAATCAGGATAATCCATACACATATGGTCGGCCAAGGTACCAAAAAATTTGATTAGGGTTATAAAAGGCAGGTAGATGGCGCCTCCTTGCTTGGATCTTCAAGAGAATTTTTTTTCCTTCCATGGATCAACTCTTTTGGACTCCTCCTTTTCTTCCTCCCTAAGTCAAGGCCCTTCCCATCTTTGTTTTGGATATTTTTGGCAGGTAGTGGGCGCCTCCTTGATGTTTTCTCCAAGAGAATTTCTTCCCTTTCTTAGTTTGGTTCTTTTGGGAAAGACTTGGGCCACCCCCTTGATTTATGGACTCCTGGTGGATTTTTCCTCAACTGGCGCATAAGAGAAGGAAGCTGCTATCTATGGCGTGGGGACCAAAGGCTGCTGGATGTAGATATAGCGCCCCCTGGACTCAGGCGTATGACTGGGAGTGTGGCTGGGAGTGTGGCACCCACTTGCTAGGCCTTGGAAGAAAATGTAACACCCCAGGTTGAAACCCTAGTCCACTACTGAGTCGACATGACTCAACAAAATAAAATGCAGGTAATGTAGACTCAAGCTAAATTGAGTTGATCTAGTCAACTCTTATTACAAACCAAAAACTCTAATTCTTCGGGCAAGGTTAATCAGAGATCCAGATGGAGCTCTGAAGTCTTCTTCTGAGTCTGGTGCCCGCACCAAATTTATTAGTACTGAATTTCAATTAGCTGATATTTTGACTAAACCTCTTCTAGAAGATCGATTCTGTGTGATAAGAAGAGAGCTCGAGATCATCAATCCTTTTGATTAAATTTTTTCTATATTTGACTCAAACTAGATCAAATCGACCTTAATCATGATAAATCTTGCTCAATCATTATTGATTTGACTCTAAAATTATCATATTTCAATTCATTTTGATCTACCCTTGAAATTCCTGAATTTTTGGTTTTTAAGTCGATGTGTCAACACATCAATGCATCAACACCTAAATGTGTCGACACATGTGTGAGCCGACACATGAACAACAGCAGACTGAGAATAAAGGAGTTTCCGAACCATTTTTCTCCCCATTTCTTTTCTTCTTCGAGCCAACACTAGGTTTTAAGGTATCTTTACTATTCCCATTCCCTGTTCCACTTTTTTAGCCATTGTTTCTTTGATTTGGACGATCGGTAGTGGATTTTTGGTTAGATTTCTCCTAGGTTTTGATTTCTATACCCTAGAAACCCTAGATTTCAACCAAAACCTTGCCCAATCTTTCAATCCAAGCAATGGGACTTCACAAGCAAGTTGTCCATTGACCTCGTCAGTCAAACCAAGAAGAAGTGCGAAGGACGAAGGCCTGACATGAGTCTAGAGCTGCAGATCCGCCCGCACGACCATTGTTTGTTCTGTCTAGCCGGATGAGCTCGAAGACTGTAGTTGGAGGATGTCGAGTGAATTTTTCATTTATCAACCAGTTGCATTTTCGGATTGGGGAGTGGATTCCTTAGGCTAGTTTGACTACATTCTATTCATTTAGTAAGAGGTGTTACCCCGGGCTGATGCGAGAGTTTTATGGATCACTCGCCCGTGGGACAGATGGTTGGTTAGCACAGGTCAGAGGATGGGATATCCCTGTTACTTCAGAGATTCTGAGGAGAGTATGGGATACACTGATGACAGGATCTGTTGTTGATAGTTTGATGGATCGAGTCAGTGGACTTCAGTGCATCTTTGAGTCTGACATTTTACTAGAGGGAGCCACTGTACCAGCATCCAGGTTATCTGTAGAGATGAGACTACTGCATCACATCATCACCCAGATACTTTTGCCGAAGACTGGACATCTCGACTATATCACTTAGTGGGAGTTGCTCATGATGGTCTCACTGGTTCAGTGCATGCCCATATGCATTCCAGTACTGATGGTATATTAGATTACGGAGGTGTCGACTAGCCAGCGTCTCTGCCTTCCCTATGGCATGGAATTGACAGTATTATTTAGGGAGTATGGAGTCAGCTTTGAGGATGAGCCCTACCATACTCTACTTCATATTGATGTATATGACATCAGGTCATTGCATTGGATGGGCTATCTTTGTTCCGAGGCCAGTGGACATGCAGGATATCAGGTCAGGCCGAGGACAGAGCTGATGATGATGATGCAACAGAGGAGGAGTGGATTCTCTCCGACAAGGAAGGACCCAGCGAGACTCAGCCTGAGATGGCGGTGCAGCCAGTGGTAGCTTCTTAGCCTGATCTTTCTACCTCAGCACAGCCTCAACCAGCACAGACGAAGACTCCAGGCACTTTAGATAGCTTACCGGACAGAGTAAGACGCATCGAGATTGACGTGTTCATCATGAGGCAGCGTCTTGACGTATTCATAGCTGAGACGAGAGAGAGTCATATTGGACTTAGTCATGGCATCTCAGCTATTCTTTCTACACTGTCTAGATCTTCAGCAAGTACTCCGGTAGCCGATACTGCTCCTACACCTACTCATGTTCCTGCTCCTGCACCAGCTGATGACATTGATGATATTGATACTGGTGCTGATACTACTGCTAGAGATGGTGTTACTGTTGGTGATACTGTTGTTGGAGATATTAGAGATGATGATTGAGATGATGAGGAGATTGACTCAAACATATTTGACTTTGCTGATCTTACTTCAAAGCCAGTAGCGGAGGTGATGGCTGACTTGCCTACGAGTCATGTTCTTGACCCATCTTGTTCACCTACCCAGACTCTTGTTCCATCTTCTCCTTCTAGATCGGATGATCCCACTCCTGTTCCTATTCCTATTCTCTCTCCAGTTATTGATACTCCTATTCCTATCATTGATTCCCCTTATATTGATACTTCTGTTATACATACACCTATCATTGAGACCCCCGTTGTTGATACATCGATCATAGACCTACCAGTTCATTCTACAGCTGATACTTCTATTTTTGATATGCCTGTTGTATCATTAGCTATTACCCCTATCCTTGATACTCAGATTACTGATACTCCTACTCTTCATACATCATCACTTATCCGAGAGCTTGGATTTTATACACCCAGCTTTCAATATCTTGACTCAGGTCCTTCATTTGATCGTACACCTCTTCTAGTGGTTGCTGAGATTGTAGATCCGATCAGTTCCGTTCCTACGGAGGATATTGTTTCTACCTCTACTGCTCCAGCCAGAGGTTGGACATATGCTCATTGTAGAGGATGTGGTCGTCGTACCCCTCCACAGCCGACCAGGACCAGACTTAGAGATCTTCGATCGAGATTGCCGTGAGCTCGATCCTTCATTAATACAGGATTGATTGAGATCGGTTCATCTTCTGATGATTCCATGGATGAGGATTAGGACTTTTATATACTTTTAGATAGTTTTCTTTTATACTTCTATGTATTTTTATCCTTGTTATGTATCTATTTTACAAGTTCTAAGTTTATATGAAAAACTTTGTTATTCCTCATCTCTATGTCTTTGATGTAAATGAATGATATATTTTGAATTGCTCTTTAATGTCTTTACTATTGAATGAATGAGTGAATTTTAAATTCAATGCAATATGTGAAGGACGAGTAAATTAATTGAATGCTACATCTTGACTACTCAATCTATTTATTTTCCTACCTTTTTAATGATAACAAAAAGAGAGAGTAGTTTAGTAATGAGATTTAAGTATAAATGAGTATACTTCATAAAAAGGGGGAGTAGTTTTGGTGATTTATATTTGTGATGTGCAAGGGGTAAACATTTTTTTTGAAAACCTGAATTAAAAATCATTTACAAAATTCCTTAAGAAAGGGGGAGCTTTACTTTATTTTCATTTGGAAGTCTTTTCAAAATGAATTTCATTTTAAAACCCCTCTTTAAATGTTTGAAAAGATTCTTACAAATTATGTTATGAATCATTGATTCAGGGGGAGCTTTGTTGTTTGCTGAAATTTTTCTAATAGAGTATCATGATACATGTTTTCTATGCATTTAAATGAATCCCAAAACTCTGATACTCTCTATCTTTATAACAAGCTCTAGCATTATTACTTATGTTCTGAATTGTCATATCATTAATGCATGTAATGTTGATACACTTAATGCTTTCAATTTTATGCACCCTGATGATTTCATTTAAAAGCTTTGTTTTAAAGCAATTTATACTTATGGGTTTTGTCATCATTAAAAAGGGAGAGATTGTTGACTCCATTAATTGATTTTGATGATAAGCAAAATGGTTAAGTATAAGTTGAGAACTAATGATTTGCTTTGAGTGTATTTCTATTGAAAAGGTGCCCACAAAATTTGAAGAAGCCCAATTATTTTGAAGAAGCCAAGTTTGAATGAAAAGATTGCTCAAAGAAGACTTGGACACTCAAAAGTTGGTTGATTGGATGGCTTTGACAAATGGAAATATGTTCCAGCTCAAATTCAGCATTTTCTGTAAAGTTTTCAGAGAAGTGTCGACTCAAAGTATCGATACATGACATGAAATGTCGACACATGGAGATGAAGTGTTGACTCAGGCTGGTACACAGCAATATTTCAAATGGCACAGATGAAGTGTCAACACATGGACCTGAAGTGTTGACTCAAAGTATCGATACATGGATCAACACATCGCCTGAGACTTTCAAGCCACAGAACTTGCAGAAGTTGAGGGAACAACTGAAGTGTCGACATATGAAAGCAAGGTGTCGACTCAAGGTGTTGACTCAACTGAGGAAGTGTCAACACATCTGAGATTTTCAGAGAATTTGAATGGATCAATTTGAACTAGGTGTCAACTCAAGAAGATCAAGTGTCGACCTTATATGTTGACTCATAGCCAGAAGTATCGACACATGAAGTTCTGGCAATAGTAACGACTAGTTTTTTCAAACGCAGAACTCACCCAAATTGCCCCCAATGACTAGTTTTTCAAGTCTAATGGCTAGAAAATAGTTTTAAAGCCTTGGAAAGGTATTTATATGCTCCAAATCAAATCAAAATATGTTGTCCAGAAATGGAGCCCAAGAGGGGGGGTGAATTGGGTCTTTTAAAAATTTAAGACAATAATGAGAGGGACTAGTGGTGCTTGTGAACGATGATGAATTCAATGCAAGATATTTAAAGTGGTAGCAATAATTAAAGAGCAAGTGAGGAAGAGAGCAATCACACACAAACACAAGGTTTATAGTGGTTCGGTGCAAATCTAGCACCTACATCCACTCCCCAAGCTACCCTTGGAAAATTCACTATAATCCAAACTAGATTACAGTTGACTTGTTTTTCATAAGGCTCACAAGTCAAAACCTAAGTTAGTTTTATCACTTAGGCTTACCACAAACCTTAACACTTGTTTTGTCTTCGGGCTCACAAGTTAACCCTAGTTGGTTTTATCCCTTTGGCTCACCAACAAACCTCAATAACCTTCTTTCAAGACACCCTTGAAAGCAAGGTCAAATCACAATGTAAAAATAGATATATAATTTAAAACTAAAACAAACTCTCTTCAAGAGTAAATTGGAATCTTTGAAGCTCAAGTAGATGCTTTGTCTTTACTCTTCCTTGGAATCTCCTTCAAAGTGCATCTTTTGAAATGAAGTAAGGATGAGCTTGTAGGCTTTTCAAGGAATCAAACTATAAGAGGCTTTTGATGTGAAGTATTTGAGAGAATATTGGCTTTTTGGCTTTTGAGTAGACTTGAATGCACTTCAATACCCTTCCTTTTTCTTTAAAATGAGGTTGGTGGAGGTTAAATACACCAAGAACCTTCCGAAAAATAGTTTGTGACCGTTGGAACCTCGGAAATAGCCGTTTAGAGCTTAAAAAGCAAGTTCTGCAAGCTAGAAAAATAGATCCATTAGAGCTGTTAGGCTGCAAGTGTCGACACTTGGCTGTCAGGTGTCGACACTTGGCTGTCAAGTGTCGACACTTGATCTCTAGTTGTCGACATTTGAACTTTCAAGTGTTAACACTTGATGCACAGGTGTCGACACTTGATACAAAAATCCTCAAATTACAAAGTTCTGTATTTTCAAAATTCTCAGGCCTTGAGTCGACACTTGGAGACCTAAGTATCGACACTTGGTTGTAGGTGTCGACACTTGGCATGCTAAGGATATTTGTCTGTGCCAAATGCTGAAGTGTCGACACTTGACTGTCCAGGTGTCGACACTTGAGACTGAAAAATCTCAGATTCAAGTGTAAATGCCTCGAAAACAAAAATATAATTCTTGAAAACATAAACTCATAATATTTAAACATTTAGATGCCTTTTTTCAATGAAGAGGATGTCCGAATTCGTGAGAATTGCTCCATGCCATTACGTGCCATAAACCATAAGTTTTTGAGATTTTGAAGTGCTTTCTTCCTAGAAACTCACAACTTGAAATCCTCATTAGTATACAATATGCACTCAATGTTTTGTTATTCATCAAAATCATTGGGTAGAGCCAACAAAATATAACATATTGAAGAACATTAAAGAGTTTTGAGAAGAGAAGAAAAGTGAGCTTTAACTACTATTCATTGATGTTTCAACCACTCTCAAGCTAAAGGAAGCCTCCAAGCATTCAAAAGCTTTCAAGAGCATTGAAGATCATCCATTCTTGGGCATTCAAAAGGCTTTAACAAGTTCAAAACAACTCTACATCGAGCTACAAAGAGATATCCACTTTGTTTTAGAAAGCTTATATTGGTTCTTTACTTTTAAATCATATTTCTTGTAAGGGTTCTTGGTTAGCCTATTGTAAAATCAAGTGAGGTTATTGGTGAGCCTTGGAAAATCAATTAGGTTGGTTGTTAGCCTGCAAAACCACTAAGGTTCTTGGTTAGCCCGGATAACCAAGGGAGGTTGTTGGTTAGCCTTGTGAAAACCAATTAGGTTCTTGGTTAGCGCGTAAAACCAAGTGAGGTTTTGATTTGTGAGCCTTGTAAAAATAAGTTAGGTTTTGATTAGTGAGCCCAAAAAACTAATCAGCTGTAATCGGTTATGATTATAGTGAATTCCCAAGGAGATCTTGGGGAGTGGATGTAGGTGCATTGGATAGCACTGAACCACTATAGCTCTTAGCCTTTGTGATTACTTGATCTCTCTCTCCTTGCTCTTTACTTATTGCTCTTTATTTTCGCTGCACTTTTATTTTAGAGCATTACAATTGAATTGATAGTACCTTGCTGATATATTTATTGAATTGGATTGCATTGGTTAGTATCAAGTAATGTTAAGTTTGTTAAATTTCTTAGAGACCCAATTCACCCCCCCTCTTGGGTTGCTTACTAGGCAACATGTTTCAAATATAGTTTTGAGTTTCAGGATACAGGCACCTTAAATTCTCCAAAGAAAAGTACCTTGAAGCAGGGCAAAACTCATGTTTTAGGAAGTCTTCTCACCATGAGAAAGGGCTAAAAAATGTTCAATTATTGTTTATATAAGTACATTTAATGCTTGATTATGTTTCCTTATATTTTTGGATCATTTGGCACTCATTTTGTCATTTTTCAGACTCAAGTGTCGACTCAAGCAGTTCCAAGTGTCGACACTTCTGTGAATGGCATGCAAAAATCCTGACTGGCATGCCATGTGTTGACACCTAAGTTCCAAGTATCGACACGTTAGACACAAGTATTGACACATGGAATCCAAGTGTCGACTCAAGGTTTGAGACTTTTTGAAAATCCAGAACATGCCATTCAGAGGGTTTTTTGGGTCAAGTGTCAACACTTGTGCTCCAAGTGTTGACACCTGAAATTCATGTATCGACACTTGAGAGCCAAGTGTCGATACTTGAGAGCTAAGTATCAACTCACGGGATCTGACAGCTCTAACGGATCTATTTTTCTGAGTTGCAGATTTATCTTTTCAAGCTCCCAACGGCTAGTTTCGATCCTCCAATAGTTTCAAACCATTTTTTGAATGTTTTTGAAGTATTTAAGCTTTACCAAACTCATTCATGAAGCATTGAACTCCATTGAATACTCAAAAGTCAATATTTCCTCAAGAACTTCACTTCAAAAGGAGAGATTTTCTGAAAAAGATTACAAGCCTATCCTTTCATCCTTCCAAAAAGAGAGCTTGAAGAAGATTCCAAAGAGAAGACAAGACAAGCATCAACTAGAGCCTCAAAGCTTCACATTCTACTCTTTAAAGAGAGTTTGTTGTGTTTTATTTAATTGTATCTCTGAAATTCTTTTGTCTTTAACCTAGCTTTCAAGGGTTTCTTGAAAGTAGGTTGTTGTGGTTGTTAGTGAGCCAAAGGAAAAAACCAACTATGGTTGACTTATGAGCCCAAAGACAAAACAAGTGTAAAAGTTGTTGGTGAGCCTAGGTGACAAAACTAACTTAGGTTTTGACTTGTGAGCCTTATAAAATAAGTCGACTGTAATCTTAGAGAGATTATAGTGGAATTCTCAAGGGTGGCTTCGTGAGTGGACATAGGTGCTTAGTTTGCACTGAACCACTATAAAACATGTGTTTGTGTGTTGATTGCTCTTCTTGCTTATTGCTCTTAGCATTCAATCTTCTATTTTTGCTGCATATCATAGTGTTATCTACTTTGCTCACAAACACATCAAAGGCCAGCACATAATTGCTTAAATTTTTTAAAGACCCAATTCACCCCCCCTCTTGGGCTCCATTTCTGGGCAACAAGTGATATCAAAGGACCGATACTCTCTTGTAGGTCCAACGATCTTGAGTGAAAGATCATGGCAGCCCCAATAGGAATGAGTATTGTTGAAGGTCAAGCTTCAAACCGTCCCCCACTATTTAATGGCACAAATTACACTTATTGGAAGACTCGCATGTGCATTTTCATTCAAGCCATTGATTATAATCTTTGGAGGACTATTGTTAAAGGTCCTCATCGACCAACTATTTTGATTAATGGCATTTCCACTCCCAAAATGAAAGATGATTGGGATGAGAATGACATTAAGTAAATAGAGCTTAATGCTAAGGCTATGAATCTATTATTTTACTCTTTGAATCCAAGTGAATTCAATAGAATCTCAAATTATCTCTCCGCTAAGGAAATATGGGACACACTTGAGATTACCCATGAGGGTACACACCAAGTGAAAACAACTAAAGTTAACATACTCATTCACACATATGAAATATTCAAAATGGAACCTACTAAATCTATAAGTGAAATGTATACTAGGTTCACAAATATTGTGAATGGCATGAGAAGCTTAGGAAATATTATATCTAATGGTGAACTTGTCAATAAACTTTTCAGGTCTCTTCGGGCTTCATGGGATGCAAAGGTGACTACTATAGAAGAAGCCAAGGATGTCAACACTCTTTCTCTCGTGCAATTGTTGGGCTCATTGAAGACATATGAGCTCTCATTGAAGCAAAAGAATATGGATGTTGATAAGAAGAAGAAAGTTATTGCCTTCAAGTCCACCATAAGAGAGGAGTCAAGCGATGAGTCTGAAGAAGAAGATGAAGAAGATGAGATGACTCTTATGTCTAGAAAGTTTAGGAGGTTCATGGAAGGTCCACGGGGTTGTCGTTAAAACACTGTGGCTATCAGTTTAAAATTCGACTTCTTAAAATATTTAAAATACGTAGCAAGAGGAGTCGGGTCGAATCCACAGAGAAGGCAATGTTTAGGATTTGAAATTTTTAATCTTTGTAAAAAAAATATTTGAAGTCGAAAAAATATAAAAATTAAAATTGCAGGACAACTTGGCACTAGGATCTATTATTTAGATCCTAGCATCTATTTGTAGATAAGACGAAAGACATGAATTAAAAAAAGAAATATTGCATTGATTTTAATTTAAGGTCTAAATACAATGCAAAAAAAAAAAACTAAATTAACAAAACAAGTAACAAAGATAAGAACAGATCGGTGCAGCCTCATCGGGAAGATAGCTCCTTCCTTCGTACTCCGTGGAGCGAACTGAGCTTTCTCTGCATCTTCTTCTTCGGATCTTGATCTCAGAGAGAGAGAAGGCTGGAAGATGGTGTAGGGACATGCTCTCCTTTGAGAAACCTCACTCCCAAAAGCCAACCCGTAACCCAAGCAATGCCCTCTATCCTGTACCTTGTCTTTTCTCCGGGATCCCCCTGTCTTGTGCATTGGGGTTTATTTTATAATTGACCCGAGAGGGGAGCTTGTTGCACACTAGCGATGTGGGACAAAAAAAAATACCGTGATCGCTCCATTGCTGCTCCATTGATTTAGCCGCTCGTGGGCTGCGCTGGTGCTCATGGATTGCGTCGTGGAGCTCGTGGAGAACGCCCAGCATCCGTGGAGCTCGCCCGTGGACTGCTCGTGGACTGCCCGTGGACTGCTCATGGACTGCCCGTGGAGAACGTGGAGAACGCCTAGCGTCCGTGGAGCTCGCCCATGGATTGCTCTTGGCCGTGCGCGTGGAGGAGCTTGGCCATGGAGAACGCTCGTGGACGTGCGCATGGAGGAGCTTGGCCTATGCGTGGAGGAGCTTGGCTATGTCCTGCAGCCCGTGGAGTGCTTGCCCGTGGACTGCGCCATCGTGGAGGGCATGGCCGTGGAGAACGCCACCGTGGAGGGCATGGGCTACGTGTGGAGGAGCTTGGCTATGCGCATGGAGGAGCTCGGCAACACGTGGAGGAGCATGGCCATGGAGAACATGGGCTACCTCCTCTCGTTTGCCACCAAAAAACACTGCCACCGACCGTCAAACCATCGCCGGAGCTTCTCCTCCGGCCAGGGACACCGCCGGCGTGCTTCCCGGCGAATTTCGACGCCTCTGGAGGGCTGTGGTCCACGGCCTATTTCGTGGATCAGTAGACATGGCTGCCGATGAACCAAACAAAGAATTATAAACCCAGCAGCCGGTCCATGGTGGACCGACTGCTCCAAAATCTGTGCAGCATTAAAATGTGTGCAGAAATCAAGAAAAATTCATAACTTCTTCATTTCAAACCTGATTTAGGTACCGTTTACATCGTTGGATTCCATAAATCAAGCTCTACCTATTGATGGGTTTCAAACTTATTAATTTTACTGATTTATTATAATTATTGAATATTTTATTAATCATTTAAATGGGTGTGTGATGCTTTGACTTGAAATCTATTTTTCATGAACTTACTCTAATTTTACATTTTTCAAAGATATTTTTAAAATAATTAGTTTTGCAAGAAGGTCCAATTTAATTATGAAATTAGGTTATTAAAAGAATGTTAGCACCATTAGTTAACTAAAATACTTAAAATAATCGTGTAAATCCATGATTTATCAGTTCATGAGAAAGAAGAAGTATAACTTTAAGAAGAAACCTCAAAAAGGAGAGCCTAGCAAAGAGAAGGACAAAGAGAAAGAAAAGGAGCAGCCCACATGTTTTGAATGTAAGAAACCGGGACACTTCAAGATGGACTGTCCCTTACTTAAAAAGAGTAGAAGAAGATTAAGAAAGATGGCTATGATGGCAACCTGGAGTGACAACGAGGGCTCCAGTTCTGAAGAAGAGCAATAAGAAGTTGCAAACTTTTGTCTAATGGCCGATAATAATTAGATATTTTGTGAAACCGAAAATGAATTTACATTTGATGAGTTGCATAAGTTTTTTAATGAACTTGTTATCGAATTTCAAAAACTTAAATCAAAGCATACAGAACTAAAAAGGCAAAACTTCGATTTAGTTAAAGCAAATGATAAGTTTTCAACTGAAAAAGATCGTTTACTTCTTTAAAACAAAAAGCTAAATGATAAAATTATTCTTCTTGAAAAGGAAAAGGAAGTTTTGAAAAAGAATAACTCTTCAGCATCTAATGAAACTTTTCAAAACAAAATAAAGAGATTTTGGAAGAAAACAAGAAATATAAAGGTGAACTTGAAAAATTAAAACCATTTATTGAAAAATTTACTTACAGTTCAGGAAAACTAAATATGCTTTTAAACAACCAAAGAGCTATTTTCAACAAAGCCGGTTTGGGTTTCAAAACTCAAAAGAAACAAAAGTTTTTCAATAATTTCTTTGTACCTGCATCATCATCTATTACATGCTATACTTGTGGTATTGTAGGACATAAATCTTACTTGTGCAATAAAAAGAAAATTAGAAAAGTTAAAAAAGTTTGGGTTCCAAAAGGAATCATTACTACTAACATGAAAGGACTCAAGATGACTTGGGTACCTAAAGTCTCCACCTGATTTTTATTATAGGTGTTCCTTGCAACCAATAAAAGAAGAATGTTGTACCTCGACAGCGGTTGCTCAAGGCACATGACTGGAGATGTAGAGTAGTTCTCATCACTTGAATATTAGAATGGTGAAAATGTAACTTTTGGTGATACTGGAAATGGCAAAACTGTCGGATTGGTAAAGTCCATATCACCCATTCTACTTACATTGATAATGTTCTGTATGTTGATGGTTTGAAACACAATTTACTTAGCATTAGTTAATTTTGTGACAAGGATTTTAAAGTTATTTTTGAATCTTCAATGTGCGTTGTTTCTAGTTTAGATGATAATGGCATCAAGTTCATTGATCATAGGCATGGCAACATTTATATGATTGATCTTGATGATCTTCCTGTTCAAAATGGTCAATACATAATGGTAATGGAACCAAGATCAACGAAACTAGTTGGCTTTGGTATCATAGACTAGGACATGCTAGTATGCATTTGATTTCAAAACTTAGCTAAAAGGATTTGATAAAGGATTTTCCAAAAATTAGTTTTGAAAAAGACAAGATTTGTAGTGCATGCCAACTTGGAAAACAAACCAAATCATATTTTAAATCAAAAGGAGTAGTCTCTATATCTAGACCCTTAGAATATCTTCATATGGACCTCTTTGGGCCAACTAGAACATCTATTTTTAGCACACAAAGATGAAACATCTTCTGCATTCATTATATTTCATAAAAGAGTTTCAAATGAAAAAGGTGTTTCTATTATATCTTTGAAAAGTAACCATGGAACCAAATTTGAAAATTCTAAGTTTGATAAGTTTTGTAGTGAAAATGGCATACATCACAATTTTTCTGTACCTAGGATACCTCAACAAAATGGGATGGTAGAAAAGAAAAATAGAACTCTTGAAGAAATGGCATGCACCATGCTTTGTGAAAATGACCTACCTAGATATTTTTGGGCGGAAGCCATAAATACAGCATGTTATGTTTTAAATCATGTTTTAATCTGACCTATTTTAAAGAAAACACCTTATGAGCTTTGGAAGGGTAGAAAACCTTCAATCAAATATTTTTGGATTTTTGGATGCCGTTGTTTCATCTTAAACAATGGTACGGGAAATCTAAGCAAATTTGATGCCAAGTTAGATAAGGGTGTCTTTTTAGGCTACTCTACATTTAGCAAGGCATACAAGGTCTTCAATAGAAGGATACTTGTTGTTCAAGAATCCATCCATGTAGTGTTTGATGAAACTAACCAAAAATCTTATAGAAAATAAGATATTCTTGATGATGATACAAGTATCAATAGAAATGAAAAAATGAACAACAATGAAGAATCCACCAAGGAGAAAGATGACAATGAAATAGATCAAGCACAAGGAAATGAAAACACATCTACAGTTAATTCTCTACCTAAAGAATGGAGGTATGCTCATGGACACCCCAAAGAACATATCATTGGTGATCCATCAAAAGGTGTAAGTACTCGTTCATCTCTTAGAATATATGTGATTATTTAGCTTTTGTATCTCAAGTAGAACCTTAATCTATAGAAGAAGCTGAAAATGATTGCAATTAGATAAATGCTATGCAAGATGAACTTAATTAATTCAAAAGAAATAATGTTTGGACTTTGGTAGGTAGACCTTCTAATGTTTCAATAATTGGCACAAAATGGATTTTTAGAAACAAACTTGATGAAAATGGTATAGTCACTAAAAATAAAGCTAGACTAGTTACCAAATGATACAATCAGGAGGAAGGGATTGATTTTGATGAAACCTTTGCTCCTGTGGCTAGACTTGAGGCAATTAGGATATTGTTGGCATTTGTCTGTTTTATGAATTTTAAATTATTTCAAATGGATGTCAAAAGTGCTTTTTTATATGGTTTTATTGAAGAAAAAGTCTATGTTGAACAATCCCATGGTTTTGAAAATCATTAATTTCCAAACCATATTTTTAAACTTTATAAAGCTTTGTATGATTTGAAATAAGCTCCAAGAGCTTGGTATGATCAATTGAGTTCATTTTTGCTTAAAAATGATTTTACTAGAGATAATGTTGACACTACTTTATTTTTGAAAAGAAAGAATGATGATCTTCAGTAGTACAAGTTTATATGGATGACAATATATTCAGTGCTACTAATGAGTGTCTTTGTCAAGAGTTTGCAAAGTTAATGCAGGGTGAGTTCGAGATGAGCATGATGGAAGAACTCAATTTCTTTTTCGGACTCCAGATAAAGCAAACAAAAGAGGGGATCTTCATCAACAAAATCGAGTACACAAAGAAAATATTAAAGAAGTTTGGGATGGAGAGCACCAAGCCATTAGGTATGCCTATGAGCTCTTCTTGTAGACTTGACAAAGATGAATCAGGTAAATCTGTTGACCAAAAGTTATATCGTGGCATGATTGGTTCATTGTTATATCTAACTGCTAGTAGGCCAGATATTATGTTTAGTGTTTGTATGTGTGCTAGATATCAGTTTGATCCTAAAGAATCTCATCTTTTGGCTGTTAAACACATACTTAGTATCTGTCTGGCTCTATTAATATTGGTCTTTGGTACTCTAGAGATTCATCATTTGAATTAATTGCTTATTTTAATGCCGATTTTACTTGGTGTAAGCTTGATTGAAAAAGTACTAGTGAAACTTGTCAGTTTCTTGGAGTTAATTTGATTTCATGGAGCAGCAAGAAACAGAATTCAGTTGCGCTATCTACGACGGAAGCCAAATATATAGCAGCTGGAATAGCTGGAAGCTGTTGTGCTCAAATTCTATGGATCAAACAATAACTTGAAGATTTTGGTATCAAACTAAGACACCTATAAGATGTGACAATACTAGTGCAATCAATTTAACAAAGAATCTTGTGCAACATTCAAGAAGTAAACACATTGAAATAAGACATCACTTCATAAGAGATCATGTGCAAAACTTTAATGTGGTGTTTGAATTTGTTAGTGCTGATGTTCAATTAGTTGATATTTTTACCAAACCCTTGAGTGAAGAAAGGTTTAGCATGATTAGAAGAGAGTTAGGAATCATATATCCCTTTTCTTAGAACTCTCTCAATTTCCACTCTACCTAATTTATTTTTGCTCAAAACTACTTTTATTGAGTCCCAAACATTTCAAAATGTCCCTTGATTTTTTAAAAATCTTTCTAATTTTTTCTTGGAAATTTTGTTGGCCAAGTGTCAACACTTGGATCTTTGCGAAGTGTCGACACCTGACCAAGTGTCGACACTTGAAAAAATCGAAGTGTCGACACTCGAGCCAAAAACCCTGTATTTCTAGGACTTCACCGAATCATTTTTATTTGGATTTCTTTCCCTCCGCTCATGCCCTAGTGGTCCCCCAACTGTCAGTAGACCTTGGAATAGTGGTCTTCCTCATTGCCCTCCATTTTCCAGTAAATCCCTTTACATTCTACCGTAAATTCATGTTTTTACTTTTTTCCCATGATTTTTCATCGATTTTTCCTCATTTTCTCATGATTTGCTCTCTTTCCCACCGAAAATCCTTATTTCTCTTAGGTTTGTGCTTGAATTTGTGGATTTTTCCCATTTGGACCGTTTATGCACTTTAATCTTTCGGTTTACACCTTGTTTTACCCCTTGTTCCACATGGATAAACTGTGCATTTAAGCTTTTGGGCCAATGACAACCAGAAGAATTTATTAAGGACCTGATCTCTTTGAATCAATACCTTCAAGATGAGTCCCCTCCTATAGTTCCCATTAAGGACCTCTTCCCCGAAATTAGTGACCCATCCTTCCATTATGCAAATCCTGTAGATATAGCTCAACCTTATAAGGTTAACCTCATTAGTATAGGATTAGTTCCTGACACCCCGTCTTTTATCCTACTTTATCCAACTAACCATGAACCTTTTTCTCTACCTTACCAAACTAATTCTGAACCCACTTCCTATTTTCTGCCCTTTCCTGACACCTCCAGCATTTCTAGGATCATTAGATTGCATTTAGCTGAGATTAGCATACTGCATGCATTCATCACGCATGTTAGGTTTGCATCTTACTTCTGGCATACTCTTTGGAATTTGCTAGGAGTTCACTGTAAATTTTCATGTGCATGTCAAGCTAGGATCAAACCTAGAGAACCTATAATCTATTAGGTTTAGATCCAAAGAGTTCAATAAAATTTCCTTCGATAGGAATGCATAGTCGAGTCTGTTAGGTATCAGTATGAGTCCTTTGCATCATTTGTCTGCATGTTCCTAGCATGTTCACCACCTGCACTAATCTTAAAACAACTGGCTAATTCCCGAAGAAGGGTCAAAGAATTTGATGTAGTGGATTTTATCTTGGTTAGGCTTAGGCCTAAAAGAAGCTTCATGCTCGCAGAGCCGGACCTTTTAAAGTGATAGAGAAGGTTGGATCAAATGCCTAGGTGTTAGACTTGCCTTCGGATTTGGGCATTAGTTCTACCTTCAATATTACAGACCTGGTTGAGTATAGGGAACCGGCAGTGCTACCTAGTGAGGCCTTTGGACCTATTCCTTTTCATTGTGAGTGACCCTAACCTAGAGTGTCCACAAACAAATTTGGCCTGAGAGAGGAGAACGGATCGAGCGTATCCTGGACAATCAAGCCATCACGACCCAGGGCCATGACTATCAATGCTTCCTGGTCCGATGGCAAGGCTGGCCAGAGTCGGACGATTCGTGAATTTCTCGAGAGGACTTGCAACTCCTCAACCCAGACCTTCTCGAGAGATATGTGAGCCAGTCTAACCTTCACTCGACAGGGTCGAGTTCCTCCCACCCCGGGAGAATCGGTGGGGACACCTGAGGCACCAGAATAAGACAGAGGCTTTTTCAACCCTCTGTAAATTGATCAATAATTTATGAATCTATCTGCAATAAGGGCTTAGATCATCTGAGTCCATTTTAGTTGTTATTTCAGTTCTGTACTAGTCAGCTCATGTTGAGCTAGTTCAGTCCAATGCTAGTTAGCTCATGTTGAGCTAATTTTATTTTTTTTGAGTCCTGTCCAAGCATACTGAAGACTCAAGACTATATTATACAAGTGAAGACCAAGTCCAACCAGATTGAAGACATGGAAGTTTAGCCCAAGTCCAACCCAGCTTGAAGATTTGAAGACCCCAGGAGAAAAATCAGAAACCCTGATTCCTTGCAGATGCTCTCCAGATGCCCAGATTCCCTTCCAGATGCCAAAGTATATTCATAAATAAGGGCATCCATGATTCCAGAGGTCCATCTGCATCCTAGCCCAATGAAATCAAGCCCAGGTGCCAAGCCCAAGCCCCTAAGAAGCAAGATACCAGGGAATATTCCTTCTACCTGGCTACCAGGCCACCCCAGCTTCCAGAGGCCCAAACCCATGCACCCGGGCCCCTTTGGGCCGGCCTTTTGCTGCTCCTAGAAGCCCAACACGCCCCCCTAGGCGTCCTTGGAGTCTTGACCAAGTCAAGAAAAATTTTAGGGATTTTTCTACCTAATATTTCCTTATTTTCTAGCCAGGGTTTGAGAGGGAAAAGGATTCTTATGTAAAGACTTATGTACCCTTACTTGGAGCCCAAGGTTAAGGGTCTATTTAAGGGACCCTAGCCTCTTGTATAAGGGGAATTTTTGATGAATGAAAACCTTGAGTTCTTCTATTGAGTTGTGTGATACCCTGCTGTGTGCATAAAGGGGTTTGCGAGAGTTCTTCTTCCCAGTGCTGCAATCATCTTCCTGCTACCAACAAGCATCTCAGATCCCTGGACGCCCACTCCAAAAGAAGCCTTCCCTTGCTATTTTTCCTTTGTTTTCTTGTTCCTTTGTGAGTTTTCTAAACCCTGACAGGTCGTTTGCAGGTCCCCGAGTTCCTACGAATCCAACGACTCCAGCCAAGCCTCAATCGGATCACCGAGCAGAAAGCCGGGTATCCGCGGGTCTTTGGCTCGATTTTCCAGGCCGCATCCGTCGAGGAATGAGAGACCCTTTTGCTGCGATCTTCACAGACGTTGTCAGGTACACCCCTCTACCTCCAGTAGTTTTATTGTAGGAGAACTTGCCCTAACCGAGGCTTCTCAGCCCCGGCGATCCTTCTTTTCTACTTTTCTAGGTCCTAATCTGCATGCTGATCTTCTAAAATTCATATAAAATTCCCTATAACTTATTTTAATCTGAAATTCGGGAATTAATCACCCAACCCCACATATAAAACATATAAAAAAAATTGCATGCATATTAGTTCCCCATCAAGAAATCTGCATGCTAAATGTTTGAAAAAAATCAAAAAGATAAAAAACAATAATTCTTCTTTATCTTTTTAGATTAAGGATTCTTAAATTCTTCTCTTTCACTCTTATTTATTTTCCATTAAAAAATATAAATATTTAAATATTTTTGCTATAGAATACCATTGAAGGGTGTATGCTTAGTCATCATTCATTACAATTTAAAATCTACCCCTTAAATCCATAAATATAATGAACTCTTAAAGTAAATAGATCCAAGGTCATGGACCAAGACCACGAGACAGATCCACCTAGATAATTGAAGTATTTCACTCCTTTACAATACACATACTCTCCCTACATCCAAGTGCCTTCAATAGAGGTTGTACAATATGAATTCAAATCTACCATTATTCAAATACTCTCATCTTTCTATGGACTTACAAATAGGGACCCCCTACAAACATCTAGATGAATTCCTAGAAATTTGCTCAATTATGAAAATCTAGCATTTCTCTATTGATACCCTAAGGTTAAAATTATTCCTCTTTTCATTGAAGGACTAAGCCAAATATTGGTTGAACTACTTAGATACCATAATAATTTTAACCTGGGAGTAGCTTTAAAGGGAATTTCTCAAAAAGTACTTTTTAATAGGAAAAACAAATCAAAGCATAAGGCTATAACTAGTTTTTTCCAAATGGATATGAAAATGTTTCATGAGACCTAGGAGAGGTTAAAAAAATTGATTAAAAAGTGCCCATACTATGCAGTACCCAAGTGGCAATTAGTCCAGTGCTTCGATGATGGTTTGTCAAGAAGCACTGGCAAATGATAGATGCTTCATGTGGTGAGACCTTCATGTTAAAGAATGAGCATAAGGCATGACAATTGTTTAAAACATTGAGTGAGAATTCTCTACACCATCTATCTACTGCCAGGAAAGACCCTCCCATGACTGGAGCCAAACATGATGGGATATATGAAATAAGAAGCCTAATCAACATCCACAGCAAAGTAGATGAATTGTCTCAAAAACTTGGCTAAATAATGTAGGTCGGATCCAGCAATACCCCACCCACACCTGTTTGAGATGTTCATTCCATTTGTTCAAGTCCTACATATACTGTTATCGAGTGTCCAAATGCACATCAATACCTTGAGTTCATGCATGAACAGGTAAATCAGACACAAACTCAAAATAACTTTAGACTCGGATACAATCCCTATTCTAACACTTATAATATGGGTTAGAAAAACCATCCAAACATTTTATGGAAAGCATAACCCGTAAAAGACTCTATTGTCTAGAAATCTAATTATCCTAAGACAAACTATAGGCATGCATCTTATCAACCATTCCCTAATATATCTCAACCCCCTTCAAATCCCTATAACTCAACTTTTGAAGAAAAAGTCCTCCAAGCCTTAGAAAGGTTAGAGAGTTAGTCATAAATCCTTAACTCTCATACCCAATCCATAGCTAGACTTGATATCCAAATAGGCCAACTAGCTATCGTGCTTAGTAGAAGAGAGGAAGGAAGGTTAGCCAGCCTGACTAAGAAAAACCCAACAGAACCAAATATGGTCCAATGTTTTAATGTAACTAATCATGAATAGGTTAAATCAATCATGACTCTCAAGAGTGGAAACACCATAAAGCAACCTAGTGAGACCAAGAAGTTGGAAGATGAAAATATGGTTGGACCAGAACTGATCCAAGATTAGGGAAACCAGGAGTTGAGGGATGAACAGAATATACTATAACCATCTTACATACCCAGGGCTCCATACCCAATTGCTTTAAAATTCTTTGCACCTTTTAACTAGAAAAGAGGAAAATTAGAGAAAATATTAGAACTATTTAAACAAGTCTAAATCAATCTCCATCTTCTAGATCCGATTAAACAATTTCCAGTCTATGCTAAATTTTTAAAAGATTTATGCTCCTAGAAGAATAAAACTTGATCCCAAATTTCAAAGAAGGTTTATCTCGCTGAACAAGATAGTTTAGTGTTTCATCATACTACCCCGACATAAGCTCAAAGACCTAGGTGCATTTATCATTTCTTGCATCATAAGATGCATCAAAAAGTGTAATTAGATTTAGGGACTAGTGTTAACCTTCTACCTATCTCAATTTATGACCTCTTTGAACAGGAGAGCTCAAGCACACTTCTGTTACCTTGCAATTAGTTGACAGATCTATTAAGGTACCACATAGAATGATTAAAGATATTTTGGTCAAGGTTGATGAGTTCTTCTTTCATGTTTACTTTCTCATCCTTGACATGGAATATTATAGCAACCTTGGAAAAATTCCCATCATTTTAGGATGACCTTTTCAGGCTACAACCAATGCATGCATTAACTGTAGGACAGGGGTCATAGACATTTCTTTCAAGAATAGGAAGTTGTGTTTAAATGTATTCAACTCTTCCCAAGGATCACAAGTCAATTGTTGTTTCAAAATAAATATCCTAGAAGATGAATTAGAGAATGCTAGTTTGTCTCAAAATCCATTAAAAAATGTTTGAACCATTTTAATGTAGATGCTTTTGATATCGATGGGTATATAAAAAAGGTGAACAACTTGATCGATACACCCTATTCTTTAGCCACCCACTATGGATTGAGAAATATGGGATACTACCTGACCTTTCTAATACTCCCTTAGCTGCCTTTCTATCATTAATATTAGAACTAGAGCCACTTCCTGATGCACAAAATGATGACCTTTTAGGACCTAATGACACCTCCCTAGGGATCTTTGTAATAATAGATTACATTGCCTCTAATCCGATCCCTAACTTGGAAGTGCATCTTTCAGGAGACTATATAGGAATTATGGAATGGACCATTACTGAATTAAGCAACATAGACCCCTTTACCCACATATACCTAAATTATGGAAAAACTGATACACACAAAAAAATTTCAAGGAGTTTGAACCTGATTATGTGGGACATCGATGAATGCAAGGTGGTGAAATGGCCTGACTAGAACCTAATGTGGCAAGAAGTTGAATGGTGTGTCTTGGTGAAGTGGTCAACTTGCATAATTTTTTCTTATCACCCTTCATGGGTGAATGGCCAATGTGCACAATCATATCTTAACAAACATAGCCCTACTGTGCTGACTATACCATCTATTGGATGATTTCGATCTATGAACTACCATAAAGCTAAGCATAGTCTGGCTGAAAACTTTAAACTTAGTGCTTATTAGGAGATAATCAAGTGTATATATCTTTTCTATTACCTTGTTCTTTTTATTTACAAAAATTGAATAATGGGACTAGCCAAGCTAAGAATAGAGTACATGTTCGTCACCTATCAAAGATTCGGATAAAATCAAAGACTAACCATACCCAAAATGAAGGACCTTTCACCCAGCTTTGAATCAACACTCTAAGTCAGATGGTATTTTTCTTTGTTGTATTTTGTGCTTGCTATTTTATTATTCTCTTCTTCCATTGGGGACAATGAAAATTAAGTTGGAGGGAAGAATAACTAATCTAATTAAGTCCTTGAGTATGACCAAAAGTAATTAGTTATGTGTATCTAAATTTATCTCTATTTGAAGTTAACTAGGCACCCTAATTAATAAATGATTAATGATCTAGATAATTTTAGAGATACTAAGGGATAAATTACTAAAAAATTTTAATGAATCGTAGGGTTTAGGCAAAACCAGATTTTAGGAGTAATTCTAGAAACTTCTTCTTACTTATCTCAATGAAGAATCTGCTTGATGAGGGTATGGGTAGAAATGTCGAGATATACAGAAGTCTTTCTTAGAACCTATATAAAGAAAAAAAAAGAAGAAAAAGAAAGGAGAAAAGAAAGGTTTTGGCATTATCTCACTGAGAAATCGAGCTCCACCTAAGTAAACATTGTAATTCGTATCAAAAGGTGGTGATGCCAAGAAACATATTAAAGAGTCAGTCTTACATCTTGGACTCTTACTAAGTAACTAGGCCCTTTCGTTTAAGCATTGTGGTTCATGTCAAAAGGTGAGAATACCAAGAGATCTGTTAAGGAATGGTGCCTCACTAAGTAATAGGGCCCCTTAGCCTAAGCAAGCATTATGGTTTGCATCAAAAGATGGGGATGCCAATACTTAAAAGGCTAAGATAGTGTACTAGACTCTTTTATAAAAATAAAAGAGTAGATAATAAGGGGACTAAATTGTAAGAAGATAATAAATCCAACTTACATCAAGTTAAAAGACTTAAAGAGTACAGTGTGGAGTTGGTGAAAGAAGATCTTCAAAAATTTCTATGGCTAACACTCAACCAACAACTGGGTTGAATTTGTAATCCAATGAAATACATTTTAATTATCTAGCCAAGCATCAGTTGCCATTAGGAATGCCTAAGATAACTTTCACTTCAAGGATGAGTTGGTACACACTTAATTTATCTATCTAACTTGAAGACGAGCAAAAGCTAAGTTGGGGGATATGATCAACCTAATAATATAGCAATTAATTAACATAATAAATGAGTAATTGATTTTAATTATGATTTATGTTATGCCAATTATAGATAATTGAGTTAGGTCTCACTTAATTAGTCTTAATCATATCTCAAAGGTCAAAGCAATTGAAAGTGATTGAGTCCATTTCAACATCGAAGACATCTGGAGGCATGAGGGCTTTTCATTGAAATTTGAATCCATCTCATAGTAGAAGAGCCTAATCAAGTAGTCAATGGATCCCACACTTTCTCTTTGTTGGTGCCATTAGCCTAGAGAAGAAATCAGGGTGCAAGATTAAATTTGGCAATTATTCTCTCTCATCTAGCCAACCATCTTTGATTTTGGACACCTTGGCATGTGGAACCGTGAAAGATAGGCTACACAACTCTAAATCAAGCAAGACTAGATCCTAAAGAATTTTGAATGGATCAAAAAAATAATGTATTTATGAGATTTGAATTGGCTTTTAGATAAGGAAGCTATAAGCAATTAAATCTAGTAATATCATTTGAAATGAAAAGAAATAATCAGCACATACGTATTCTTCTTAATTTTTCTTAGTTCATAAGCTTAATCTGGCAACCATGTTTAGGTGGCATGAAGCTAATCTAAAGAGGAATCAAGGATATCCAACAAGAGTTTAACTCAAATTCAGGGCATGGGTAAAAGAAGCAAGTAGTTGGCGGGACAAAAAAAAATTCAAGGCACCTATATCTTCTCATATGGGATAGCTTCAGCTTACCTTATTTGCAGGATTTTATGGAACCAGGAGGGCTGAAGAAGGAAGGACATCCAAGACTTCAAATGAGGTGGCACAAGGAGTCTTTTTATTACTATTTGTGTGGCATATGCAAAGAAGGAAAGAAAGAAACCTTAAGGTGTTGCGGGCAGCAGGGCTAGAAGAAATCAACAGGTTGAACCCACATACCTGTGGATCACCTATGAATGAAGCCCTGAACCCAAACCCCTTTTACCATGTAAATATTTTATCTTAAATTCTGTCATTTTGGCTTAGTTAGGGTTAGCCCTTTTTACCGACTGTAATTATGGTTTTGTTTATTTAGCCTTTTAGGCTAAATCCTTTTTACCACATTAAGTCAAAATCCCAATTGAGTCAAACCCTATTTACCCATTTGGAATTTTAATGGCCTAGTTTTGATTAGCCCTTTTTACCAACTTTAATTTGATTTTTATTTGCAAGCCTAATTAAGTATGGTTGGTTATTTAGTTGGTTAAACCATGTGATTAGTTATTAAGTCCATGTAATTAGTTAAGTCATGTGCTTAGTTAAGTCTTGTAATACAAGAGGGGACTCAAGTCAACATCCCGTGTGCACTCAAGTCAAGGCCCATGTGACCCCATGTGCCAACCAAGCCAGCTTGTTCTTGGCACCACATGGCATCCCAATCTTGGCACCATCTTTTCAAGATTTTGGACATCACCTCTTACATCATCAGAGGACATCGACACATGTCATGTTTGGACATGTCATGCCATTTCATTTCGGGACAACATCACATGCCATGTCACCTTATTGACCGACCCATGAGAGAAGCAATTAGCGATCACATGAGAAGAGATTTCATGCAACTTGGTTTTAAGATAAGTAACTAAGAAGGACTCTTCTTAATTAGTGCCATTCCCTTCAAGGAAGTTCATGCCAAAAACCAAGTGTCGACCAAGCTTTCTAGCCTCTTCTTTGACACCATCTTCCAAAGAGTTTCAAGCCAAAATTATTCATTCAAAGTGTTAGAAGTCCAAGGGTTTCTACTTCAAGCATTTCAATCAAATAGGTTCCAAGCTGCTCAAGATACAGGAACTCAAGAATCTCATCAAAACTCTTGAGTCTTCTTCTATCTAAACTGGAGAGCCTACATCATCTAGACTATAGAGTCCAGCAATCAATGCCAAGTGATAGAGCCATCTTGACCCTACTTCATGACAACTCACGTTATCTTATCTTGGCTCCCAAATGAGATGAGAGCCCCATGATTTCACCCACCTTGGAGAGAGATCCAGATCAGCCCAGAGACAAGAGTCCAGGATGCCCAGAGCAAGGATTCCAGGAGTTGTAGTCCAAGGGAAAACAAGTCTAGTCTTTGTATCTCTTTGTATCTCTTACACCACTGGTTGAGGGTCTATAAATATCCCATCAACCCCCCTTTGTATTATTTATAATTTATTCATCAATAAAGAAGTTATTCTATCCAATTCCTTTGCTGTATGCATCACAAGGTGTGTGGCCCTTTCTTTTGTTCTACAAAATATCGTGAGGTGTGAGGCCCTACCTATCCAGTCGACAAGAAATCCTAGCCACTACTTCTAACCTTTTCCTTCCATTCATTTTCCTTCCTGTGCTATTTCCTAACTTAAGTTTTCTTTATTGAGTATTTGTAGGTGATCTGGAATCAAAGTCAGGTATTCTTGCCTTAGAACTAGCATCGCAAGAGATCGAAGCCCGAGGATCAAGATCTTGAAGCCTTGCCGCAGAATCTTGAGAGTCCAGTCAGATTTGCATTAGAGAGACAATCTTTGTTGGCAACACTTAAAACTGCTTTTGTTCTCTTTGATCTCTGAATAGTGAAATGTAAGCCCTAGTTTATGATAGTTTTTTAGCCACCAAATCCTGATTTTCTTGCTTATTATTAGGTTTACTTACGGGTAGTTAACTAGAACTAGTTTACTTTATTATTATCTTTGAGTCTTCTTAAAAATATAAAAAAATAAAAAAAAATTAATCTCTATTTTTCTTTGATAATTAGGTTTATAATCAATAAATTAGGTTTTCATATTTGTCCCGCATCATAAGGTGCCCAAGAAGCTTATAAATAGGATCCAATCTGCATCCTAAAAAACATGAATTAGCTAGCCACGACCTTTCTCCATGCCTAAAGCCCTTTTTCCATGTCTAAACCCTATTCCTAATCCCTTCTTTATACCACTACCCTTTTCCTAATAGCCTCCAATCAATCCCCATGCCATAGCCTTCGATCCTTCCCTGTCTTCCACCTAAAACCCTAGAACCATAGTCCTATTCCTCTAGCACCATCACCAACCCTTCTGCCACTTTCGACCACCTTCCTACTTCTTCCTAGGAGTCTCCTCAGCCCCAAGATGTCAGTGAGCAAGAGTTCCATAGCCAACTAATTTTCTTTGTCATGGAAGATCTTTGAAGTGCTTGTAATAGGCAGTGTTTCTCTTGCCTTATATTTTGTACTTCTATTTTCTATGAAATAAAGATTTACTTTTAATTCTATATCATGTTATATGTCTTTTATTTGAACTCTTATTTAGAATAGTCTATACTCTTGGGATGAGCTATGATCTATAGATATGGTTCATACTCTTGAAATATATTATCTTTAAATAGGATTCCTAGAACCTTGTATGCATCTCATCTTGACTAGTCAATACCCTAGAAGGATGGGTCATGATCTAATAGATATGAACCATTCTCTCACCAGATAGGTTATATCTCGATAGACGGCATACAAATTAATTGCATAGTAGGAGAGTACCATCTATCTACCAAGTAATCAAGTGAAATCCTGGGATATCTCTCTTATTTAAATCAAGTATTAATTAGTGCTTTCTTTTACTTTTTTATTACTTGTTTGTTTTCCAAGTAATCAAACAATGTTTATTTCTTCCTTAATCAATTACTCGAACACAACTCAACCCATAGTCCTTATGGATACGAACCTGACTTACTACTATTTACATAGTTTTGAGTTAGTGATTTATTTTTGATGCCTACGATAAGCAATCATCGAGTCTATAATGTAGGGACATTACAGTGAGAGTGCAAGTGATTGTTAGAGAATAACGATACTGAGCATGACCAAGAATGAGAAATCACATGAATTTCTACTCACTCGTCAGTGACCATCTCGATACTATAGTTGTGTAAGTAGTTCTTGACCTGTGGTACCTTCATTGCTCATAAGAAGATTACTATAGATTGACAGTATATAAATATGGTCCCTAGCTATTCGAAGCTTTACGATATTCATTAGCTACAATAGGTTCATTATAGGAGTAGGGTGCATACTTATAAAGGATCTATCAATCTTAGTTGTCGAGGAGTAGTTCTATGTAACCTAAGAAGCTGAGTTCTTAAGTTTGTGGCCACAACACATGATAATGGAAAGGAGTTTCTATAGGATTTATGATTGAACTCAAGTAGATTAAGTCTTGTATATAATGGATACTTAGGATTTGATGAATGTCCATGACTTGCATCCTATCAGGACTTTCGATACAAAAATTTGATCACACGATAACTACACCCAGGGATTCATCTTTTTATTCAGTTAAGTTGCCACTACATATTACTAGGTGTCATTGGTAGATTATGAAAACTCACTAGAATTATTTTTAGATCAACAATCCTTATTAGGATTAAGCTAGAATAGTTCCAGCACATTGAAAGGAATTTTAATGAAATGTGATAGAGATCATGGTATGTCTTGTTGCATTTCTAGGGTTTCGATGGCATAGTAGAAGCATGGATTTCAAAAAATTTCTTTCTTGAAACTCCAAACAACTTGAAACCCTAAGCCCAAGATCCCTTATTCATTACGATTAACAAGTCATGCAATTAGGGTTTGGAAATATACCTGGAATGCTAATTCCTTCTTTTCACTAGGCACACAAGTCCATGCCCTCCAGAGATGATCCACACAAGAATGGAACTATGAAGCACTCCTTAGTAGGTTGCTTAAGCCACTGGGACTATTCTGATGGCCCTTCTTCCTTTAGCAGCCTCTCCTTTCTTGCACAGACCCTTGCCCTATAGTAGAGCACTCTGAGCCCTCTCCAAAATACTCTTTACTTTCACTTACACTTCCTAATTCACTTCCTAAAATCCTTGTCTTAAAATGAAGTACTTGACTTAAGACAAGACTAGGGAGGAAGAGACAAAAGGAGAGTGTGTGGCAGAGCGTGAGTGTAAGTGTAAGAATGCAGGAAAGAAAGAATGAAATCAGATACCCATCAGCCTAAACACCGAAAACTATTTATAGGAGAAGGAGAGGTGCCAATGATGGCTCTTCATCAGCCTTTGATCTGTCTATCAACAGATCAAATAAGACCCTTCATTAAGAAGGAGTCTTATCTTGAAGAATCAAGACCCTTCATGCGCCAACCACCTTAAGCCGATCCTTCTAATTATTTTGGGATTTTTTCTTCATACCATATGGCATGTAACTGATGATAAAGCTTCTCAATTGGCATGGAAATGAAAGGACTTATCCATCTGATAAGTTCCTTAAAGTAGAAAGACTCTCCGCTTACCATAACTTGTGCCAATAATGAAGGTATGCAACCCTTCATATTTTGTGTGCCATAATTCACTCCGCTAACTTCTTTTTCATTGGTGATTACCCACTTCAGATAAGCCTCAAGCATAGCCAAGGGATGCCTCATTTCAGATTCAACTAAATTCTCAAAAGCAGAATGAATTCACCCTTTCTGTGTGCCAACAATGAAGAGTCGCGACTCTTCATTTGTCAATCAGCCTTTTCCATGCCATATGCCACCTTTGACCTAGTCAAAGTATATGCAATATGGGTGTCTATTGAAAGGGCATTAAATCTTCTTTCTGACCATATAATTTGTTTTTAGGTAAGAGGTCTGCTGGTCTTTTTGCATCCTTTTGAATGCTGAGGTATCACTTAGGCACCAAGAGTCCCATGCCCTTGGGACTCTTGGTATTTGGCGCATAAAAGCCATGAAAAATATCATATAAATTCTGATAAATTCATCCCACTTAGGAATCAACCCAATTTAGGTTTTCCATAAATTGGTTAGTCCATTTAGCAACCTTTTAGACCCATTTTAATTGGGTTAGGAGTGAGGTTAGTATACACATGCTAGTATGCAATATAGCTAACTAATTAGGATCCAATGACCCTAATTAAATGCCAATTGACTTCCTAGGCCAATTCCCAAATGTGTGTGACCCTTTGGGTTCCACATCTAGCCAGTAGTGGTGGGGACACCCGAAGCACCATAATAAGACAGAGGCTTTTTAACTCTCTGTGAATTGATCAATAATTTATCAGTCCATCTGTAATAAGGGCTTAGCCCATCTGAGTCCATTTTAGTTATTATTTAAGTCTTTTGAGTTTCAGTTTTGTACTAGTCAGCTCATGTTGAGCTAGTTCAGTCCAGTGTTAGTCAGCTCATGTCGAGCTAATTTTATTTTTTTGAGACCTATTCAACCATATTGAAGACTCAAGACCACATCATACAAGTGAAGACCAAGTCCAACTAGATTGAAGACATGGAAGTATAGCCCAAGTCCAACCCAGCTTGAAGATTTGAAGACCCCAGGAGGAAAATTTAGAAAACCCTGATTTCTTGCAGATGCCCTCCAGATGCCAAAGTATATTCATAGATAAGGGCATCCTTGATTCCAGAGGTCCATCTGCATCCTAGCCCAAAGAAATCAAGCCCAGGCGCCAATCCCAAGACCCTAAGAAGCAAGATACCAGGAAATATTCCTGCTACCTGGCTACTAGGCCACCCCAGCTTCCAGAGGCCCAAACCCATGCGCCCAAGCCCCTTTGGGCTGGCCTCTTTCTGCTCCTATGAGCCCAACACGCCCCCCTAGGCATCCTTGGAGTGATGGCCAAGTAAAGAGAATTTTTAGGGATTTTTCTACCTAATGTTTCCTTATTTTCTAGCTAGGGTTTGAGAGGGAAAAGGATTCTTATGTAATGACTTATGTACCCTTACTTGGAGCCCAAGGTTAAGGGTCTATTTAAAGGACCCTAGCCTCTTGTATGAGGGGAGATTTTTGATATATGAAATAAACCTTGAGTTCTTCAATTGCTTTGTGTGATTATCCTGCTGTGTGCATAAAGGGGTTTGAGAGTTCTTCTTCCCGGTGTTTAAAACCATCTTCCTGCTGCTATCCATCCTTCCAGCCCCCTCCAAAACTTTCTTCCCTTTGCTATTTTTCTCTATTTTCTTGATCTCCTTTGAGTTTTCTAACCCCTGATAGGTCGTTTGCAGGTCCCCGAGTTCCTACGAATCCAACAACTCCAGCCAAGCCTCAATCGGACCACCGAGTAGAAAGCCGGGTATCCACGAGTCTTTGGCTCGGTTTTCCAGGCCGCATCCGTCAAGGAACGAGAGATCCCTTCGCTGCAATCTTCACCGGGCACTTCAGATGTTGTCAGGTACACCCCCTCTACCTTCAGTCTTATTATTGTAGGAGAACTTGCCCTAACCGAGGCTTCTCAGCCCTGGCGATCCTTCTTTAGTACTTTTCTAGGTTCTAATCTGCATGCTTGGCTTCAAAAATTCATACAAAATTTCCTACAACTAATTTTGATCTGAAATTAGGGAATTAATCACCTGACCCCACATAAAAAATATACAAAAATAATTGCATGCATATTAGTCCCGCATCATTTGGTATCAGAGCTTAGATTAGGGCTTGTTTTCCATAATTTTTTAGTCCGTATATACTCTATTATTTTAATTATTTATCTATGATAAAAACTTCAAAAATTCTAAAATTTTCTTTTCTGGATTCATCATTATTCACAGTAATTCTAAGAATTGTTTCAGATTTTATTATGGCCTATGAATTTTCTGCAAGCCGAAATACAGCCTATAAACTTTCGGCTCTATTTTTTCAGCAAGACAAGTTTGGAATTTTTAGGGTTTTGATTAGCATCTTTTTGCATATCTTTTAATTTTAGTTTATTTCCTGAATATTAGGGCATAAATTTCATGTTTTATTATATTTAAGAAAGTATCAAAAAAAAATTACATATTCTCCAAAAATATCAAAAAACATCTAAACCCTAATTTGCATCCTCATCTGCCTGCCATCATTGCATAATCTACCTTTAAGGGCACTCTTGCTATGTCAGATGGGGGGAGGATTTGATCACCTCTCCTTAACCCAAAACCACATCCCTTGCATTCGGTCCCAAGCCTTAACCTAAAATTAATTAGACTTAATTTGCCCTAGTGGGCTAGGGACACCAACTAGTCGGGTCCGGGCTAGTGTTAGATCACTATGTCAAGTTAACCTGTATGTGCCTTGTGCTCAGTGTCTAGAACGGTGGTTTAGGGATTCAATCCTGAAGGGCTTGTGTGCTGGTCCGCCTACCTGGCCAATCTCTGATTGGTGTATAGGATTGGCAATCAGGGACCTAACACTCCCCTTATACCTGCCTGGCTGAGTATAGGGTTACTATAGGCAAGTTTGCCACCCTGATTGAGCCCTTAGTTTGGACTCTAGGTCTAGTCAACTGTAGTCGGTCTGATCGAGTCTTGCATGAGCACTAGATTAGGAGTTTCATATCACCCACCTCCTTCATAAATGTCTGAACCCATGAAAAATTTGCAAGCCCAAATGAAAGCCCTAACTGATCAAATGGCCCAGATGGCTATCCAGATGACTACCCAGATGACCCAGTTAACTCAGTCTGGTATTCAAACAAATGATAGAATTGACCATCTTGCCAATAGGTTTGATCAGTTAGAAGTTCGGGTAGGGACCCCAGGAAAAACCCATGGATCACAATCTGAGCCAGATCCTGATTCCCCTCAACCTAGGAGGACCCCAAACCTTAATCCATACCCTGAGGTCGAACCTAGGAGAGCCCCTCAACCTGACCTATACAATAATACTGAACCTTGAAGAACCCCTTACCATGACCCTTATTATGATACTGAACCCAGGAGAACCCAATACTCTGACTCATATAGGGAGTCCAATCCTAGGAGAACCCAATACTCTGACCCATATAGAGAGTCCAATCATAGGAGAACCCAATACTCTGACCCATATAGGGAGCCCAACCCAAGGAGAACCCTATATTCTGACCCATATAGGGAGTCCAACCCTTGGAGAACCCAATATCCTGACCCATATAGGGAGCCCAACCTTAGGAGGACCCCATACCATGATCCATCCTTAGAACCTGACCATAGAGCTAACCCAAAATCCTATGACCCCAGATCCTATAATCCCATGACCCATAGATCTGCACCCTTGTCCTATGAGCCCAGAGAACCCATAATCCCTAAGTATCAATCTAGTACTAGTCAGGTTTTCCTTAGTCAACTTGAACCCCATAGGATTAGCACCCCTAAATATGAGCCTAGTAGTGAGCCACTATCCCTTAGGCAACTTGAACCTACTAGGATTAGTGTCCATAATCAGAAATCAGGACCTAACCAATTTTTCCCTAGCCGACCTTCTCCAACCATTCCTGAGATTGACAAGGCTTACATTAATGCGGAAGTGTATGAAGCTGATGCGAGCCTAGTGGATGAGTATAAGGGAGAAGATGAGACACCTATAGATGACCTAGAAATAGTTGGCCTAGTAAATACCCAGGTAGAAGCCAACCTAGAGGTAGTTGACCCTAACCACATCCAACCTAAAGCTATAGTGGAAGAACAAATAGAGGAAGAGAATCTAGGTACTGCTGTTAGAGCCTTACCTGAGGAAACCATAGAGGAGAGCCAAATTATAGAGTCTAGTCCTAAAATACAAAAACCTGAAGAATTTATTAAGGACCTGATCTCTTTGAATCAGTACCCTCAGGATGAGCCTCCTCCTATAGTTCCCATTAAGGACCTCTTCCCTAAGATTAATAACCCATCCTTCCATTATACAAACCCCATAGATATACCACAGCCCCGTAAGGTTAACCTCATTAGTCTAGGATTAGTCCCTGATGCCCCTTCTTTTATCCTACTTTATCCAACTAAACCTTTTTCTCCACCTTACCAGACTAATTCTGAACCGGCTTCCTATTTCCTACCCTTTCCTGAGTCTTCTCATGTGTTTAGAACTATTAGGTTACATTTTGTTGAGGTTACTAGGTTGCAAGGATCCATAGAGCCCATCCCATTTGCTACCTACTTTTGGCAGACCCTCTAGCACCTATCAGGAGTTACTAGCAAATTTTCTTCTGCATGTCACCCATCAACCACGACTCATGCCCCCATGCCCAAGTGGTAGTTAAGACCTAATAAATCTCTTTAGTCGAGTCTGTTACGTGTATGTTTGAGTCCTTTGAATCATTTATTAGGGTCTGCATGTGCCCAGTATGTTCACCACCTACACTAATTTTAAACAAACTGGCTAATTCCCGAAGATGGATCAAAGAATTTGATATAGTGGATTCTATCTTGGTTAGGCATAGGCCTAAAAGAAGCTTCATGCTCGCAGAGCCGGACCTTTTAAAGTGTTAAAGAAGGTTGGATCAAATGCCTATGTGCTAGAATTGCCTTCGGAATTGGGCATTAGTTCTACCTTCAATATTATAGACTTGGTTGAGTACAGGGAACCTGCAGCGATACCTAGTGAGGCTTTTGAACCTATTCCTTTTCATTGTGAGTGACCCTAACCCAGAGTGTCCACTAATAAATTTGGCCTGAGAGAGGAGAACGGATCGAGCATATCCTGGACGATCAAGCCATTATGACCCGGGGCCATGGTTATCAACGCTTCCTGGTCCAATGGCAAGGCCGGCCAGAGTCGGACGATTCATGGATTTCTCGAGAGGACTTGCAGCACCTCAACCTAGACCTCCTCGAGAGATATGTGAGCCAGCTTGATCTTCACTCGACAGGGTCGAGTTCCTCCCACCCCGGGAGAATTGGTGGGGACACCCGAAGCACCAGAATAAGACAGAGGCATTTTAACCCTCTCTGAATTGATCAATAATTTATGAGTCCATCTATAACAGGGCTTAGCCCATCTGAGTCCATTTTAGTTGTTATTTGAGTCTTTTGAGTTTCAGTTCTGTACTAGTCAGCTCATGTTGAGCTAGTTCAGTCCAGTGTTAGTTAGCTCATGTCGAGCTAATTTTATTTTTTTGAGTCCTATTCAACCATATTGAAGACTCAAGACCACATCATACAAGTGAAGACCAAGTCCACTTAGATTGAAGACATGGAAGTATAGCCCAAGTCCAACCCAACTTGAAGATTTGAAGACCCTAGGAGGAAAATTTAGAAAACCCTGATTTCTTGCAGATGCCCTCCAGATGCCAAAGTATATTTATAAATAAGGGCATCCATGATTCCAGAGAACCATCTGCATCATAGCCCAAAGAAATCAAGCCCAGGCACCAAGCCCAAGCCCCTAAGAAGCAAGATACCAGGGAATATTCCTGCTACCTGGCTACCAGGCCACCCCAGCTTCCAGAGGCCCAAACCCATGCACCGAAGCCCCATTGGGCCGGCCTCTTGTTGCTCCTAGAAGCCCAACACGCCCCCCTAGGCGTCCTTAGAGTGTTGGCCAAGTAAAGAGAATTTTTAAGGATTTTTCTATCTAATGTTTCCTTATTTTCTAGCTAGGGTTTGAGAGGGAAAAGGATTCTTATGTAAAGACTTATGTGCCCTTACTTGGAGCCCAAGGTTAAGGGTCTATTTAAAGAACCCTAGCCTCTTGTATGAGGGAAGATTTTTGATATATGAAATAAACCTTGAGTTCTTCAATTGCTTTGTGTGATTACCCTATTGTGTGCATAAAGGGGTTTGAGAGTTCTTCTTCCCGGTGTTTGCAACCATCTTCCTACCTCCAACCATCCTTCCAGCCCCCTCCAAAACTTTCTTCCCTTTGCTATTTTCCTCTATTTTCTTGATCTCCTTTGAGTTTTCTAACCCCTGATAGGTCGTTTGCAGGTCCCCGAGTTCTTACGAATCCAACGACTCCAGCCAAACCTCAATCGGACCACCGAGTAGAAAGCCGGGTATCCGCGGGCCTTTAGCTCGGTTTTCTAGGCCTTATCCATCGAGGAATGAGAGATCCCTTCACTGTGATCTTTACCGGGCACTTCAGACGTTGTCAGGTACACCCCCTCTACCTCCAGTCTTATTATTGTTGGAGAACTTGCCCTAACCGAGGCTTCTCAGCCCCGGCGATCCTTGTTTAGTACTTTTCTAGGTTCTAATCTGCATGCTTGGCTTCAAAAATTCATACAAAATTCCCTACAACTAATTTTGATCTGAAATTCGGGAATTAATCACCTAACCCCACATAAAAAACATACAAAAAGAATTGTATGCATATTAGTCCCGCATCAAGTAGTAGTTTTAGGTTGCAACCAATTCGATCCAATCGAACCTGATTGACCTAATTAGGTCAAATTGAGCTGACATAAGTTGCCAATTCAAGCCAACTTTGGAATTGACTCATGAATTCAATCCAATTGATTCATGAAAATATACAAGACATAATTGACATCTAGCAACGTGTTATGCCTTATCGTAAGATGACAAATTTTATGAAAAGTATCAAAACACCCTTCAGCAAAAAGTTACCGTGCAATTCAATCCTTCGATCTTCCTGTATCCTGATTAAGTGATGGGCATGGATAAATGTCAAACCCTAGCACTTAAATCTTTTGAACCTCAATTTGATAATGAAAACTCAACCAATGAATGATTAGAAATCCTAACTAATCTCATCCTGCTTTGGCTAAAGACTTCCTGAGTCATCATTCAAAGAGATCATACGGAATAACTTCTCCTCTTACTAAGATTGATCGATTCCTTGTTGACCTACTCATTACCTTTGTATACAATCCACCATATCCAGAAATACCCCATACATGACTTAATTGCCATGAGTGAGTATGCACCAAAACATGGATTCATGTGCACAAGATACTATGGTAGTCTCAGGTCTAAGGATCAGATGCACAACTCTAACTATGAGAACATTCTTTTGACAAGTAAGTAAGACTTCCATTTGATGTTCTCTTATCGGATCAGTTCAGTGGACTCATAACCTAATGAGCACCCACATCCTTATATTAGTGTCTCTACACAAGTGGTTGTGAGACCAACTACCCTCTTTATCGAGCATACATAGGATGTGCTAGTCTTTCCGGATTCATCGATCCCCGAATCGATTATCAACGACTAAAAATATTTTAGATTAGGGTTTATAGGAACTTAGGTCTCACCGTTATGATCTCCATCATAATCCTAATTCCATTATCCTAACCTATGGGGTTCATCATAATCTTTATAAGATGCAGTAGTATGATGAATCAAAAGATGCCTTTCATTAATAAATAATATCATACATGAGTTGGACGATCATAGAAATATCCTTACAATGATTGGCTTTTAGGGCACCATTCTTTCATGTCTCACTACCAAATAGAATAGAACATGAGGGATCACACATAAAAAGATCTTGACCTGATTACGAGTTTGGAACAATTTGTAAGATTTACAAATTTAGAATATGCTAATTATTAGCATAAGGGACTTAATTACAAGTATTACAATATAATTAGGCTTAATTAAATTATGGATCAAGTCTTAATTAATTTAAATTAGAATTAATATAATTGGACTTAATTTGAAACTAATTGAGTTTAATTATCTAAGTTGGACTTATATTGCAATCCTTAGTGGATTAAAATTGATAACCTTTTCAAATTTGATTTGAATCGGGTTCAAATTGGATTCAAATTGAATCTAAACTATAGCCTAATCAAAATAGATCACCTTGACCCAATGGGATTTTGTTTTCTCTTTATTTGGCCAACCAAATTGAAGAGGGGCATTGAAATTGGGGCCCTCTCATTTGCATGTGTAAGAAAGGAAGAGGAGGTGCATACTTGTGCCTCCCCTTTCTATTTGGGGCCTATCTTGATAGGACTTAATCTTAACCAATTCTAATTTGAATTGAGATTGGTTAAGATCAACTCTTATATGGAGTTGGCATGGGATTGCTGGAGGTTCGTGTGACAAACATAAAAGAAGAGGAAAAGGGGCTGGTGCTAATCATTATTCATTATTCTTCCAAGCATAAGTTCCATCTCCATGCCCCTCCTCTTCTTCCTTCTTCTTTCCATGCCCAAAATCCTATGTGAGAGAGTTCAAAGAGAAAGGATTAGTGAGAAGAATAATTTTTTTTTCTCCCCTTGGCATCCTTGAATATCTCCCTTGATTTGCATGAAGAGTTTGTGCTACTACCTTCTTCTTTGAGTTCTAGAAGAAGGAGGTAAGATCCATTTAAGAAGACATGCTTGCAAGGTGCTAGCACACCAATAGCACTTAAGTCTTGATCGGTGTCACATCTTGTGTGGATATTAGCAACTCTCCATTGGATCCCACCCGACAGAAGTAGAAGAAGGAAAGCACTTCAAGTAAAATTTGATTTCCTTCTTTAATTTTTTTGATATCAAATCTAAATTATTATGTTGATATCAGCATGTTGATATATCTATAGGTGATAATCTAATTTGATAATCTAATTTGATTTATATGCTTTTATAAAAATAGTTTTCATATATTGCTTCCATTGCTAGGGTTTTAGGAACCTGAATTTTTAGCATGCCTATCACTTAAAACCTTGACAATGGTATTAGAGCCATGGCTTTCTAACATGCATGAATGGATTCAGATATGATTTCTCTTTAGTTTTGAAAGTTAAGGTTGATTAAAATCAATCTTATACTAAAATAAGATTGTATTGATATAAGGTTAACCCCTTATACTACGAAGGTTGTTCTAGCATAAGATTGATAGGTTTTGAAAATAATTTTTGAAGCTTAAAATCAATAACTTAAGATCTAAATTGATGGTATATGAGATATATCTTGTTTATTGTTAGATATAAAATTACATGATTAAATTTTATATCAGACTGATATAAGGTTATCCTGGTATAAGTTTTATCCCTTATGTTGCAAAGATTGTTCTAGTACAATGCAAACCAGTTTTTGAAAAGTATTTTCAAAATATTTTAATCATTTTTTGGATCTATTTTTGCATGTATGAGATATGTGTTTTATTAGTTTTAGATTTGAATATTATATATGTGATGTATAATACTTAGCTTTTAGATTTAAAACTTCATATATACGATATATGACATTAAGTTTAGATCTAAAAATATTTTAAGATCATAAACCATCAAATCATGCACTTAAACATAATCTAAAATTTATTTTTAGAATCTATATTTTATGTTTATATATGAGGATATGAGTAGAATAATTAGGTCTAGTGATTGGATTATAATTAAGATTTTTAATTAGATCAAGTTAGAATCTTATTTCGATTTTGAGCAGTTGATTAAACATAATCAATTATTGATTTTGATTAGGTCAAAGGGGCTCAAGATTGATTATGGCTAGTCACATCAATTCACATTTGATGCGAATTGATTAACTCAAGACCTAGTTTGGCTTAGTGGATCGAGCCCTAGTTGCTAGGCTGATCTATTAAATTCTAATTGACCAATTAGTATCTAAGGCAAGTCTCGATCAGTGGTTTTTAATTGGGTCCGTGCTTACATGACCAACTCAATTGGTATCTAAGGCAAGCATTGGGTTTCCTTCTATTGATTTCACTTACCTGGCCAACTTGGTCGATTAAGTTTTGAATAAAGTTGCTTTTTGATTCATGTTCATCCATGCCGACTAGGTTTGTCAAACATGAGATTATGCTGATCTGAATCTAGTTAGTCAGGCATGAGATTGTGTTGACTAATTTAGATGAGACTTGAATGCATTCCTTTTTACAAATATTAAGTCTTAGATCTTTCATCATTGTAGATGTGCAAGTATCCTATTGGTATTGATTATTCTTGGCAGATTATAGTGATCCAGTTGTACTGGGAAGATGCAACCACTCTGTTAATATGAGATGTTTCTAGGTATTGATGGGGTTGGGCCCAATAACTGAGCATGGTGAGTAACCTAATGATGGCTTTACCTATGTGTTAATGGTGGGTCTAGCTTAACTAAAGATTGGGCCAATAATCGAGCATGGTGAAGCTTCATGACTTTGAAACTGAATTGCTATAACATGCTTGAGAAGCATTGGACAAGAGTTATATTGCTCATAGGAATGATTTAATGATTACAAAATATTGGAGCATGTAAAGTATACTAATATCTTTTAAATGGTTTAAGAATGTTTTCATAGAGAGCATATCAAAGACTATGTGTTAATGAAGTCATTTGAATGGTTGGTAAGCTCCTATATATCAATGGAAACCCTTTGAATGCTTTGAGAGACCCTATGTATCATTAGAAGATATTAAGAGGTTTTGAGAACTTAATTATGCTTAATTTTGAGTGAAATATAAGTTAGAATCCCAATTTGGATTGAAGAGTCGATCCTTGAAACTTGGAGCTCACTCTAGTATATTCTGGAAGTGGCACACTAGTTTGGGATACAGACAAGCTGACTCGTAGGATGGATGAGCTGACATCTATGGAGCAAGTGCCGATTCTCTCAAGAAGATAGAATATAAAATTTTCAAGTCACTTAGGTGAGCCAACTCGAACACTAAAAGAGTTGACTTTCTCAATAACACAAAAAGGCTATTTTTTTGGAATAAGTTGAAAAGCCGACTCGTACACTAGAAGAGTCAACTCTCTCAATGGAATAGAAAGTTAGATTTTTGAATTCTTGTAGGCTAGTGAACCCATGGCTAAGCAAGTCAACTTGTGGCCCTTTAATAGTAGTGTAATGGCTAGTTCTGTAGACTTCCAAATTTCAAATTTTCTTGATTCTTGCAGCTATTTTCTGACTTCTAATGGCTATAAATGGCTAGAAGATCCTCTAAACCAATAGGAGAACATGGGAACAAGTATAAAAGAAAGGATTAAAATTAGAAACCAGAATTCCTTGAAAAATTCCTTGAAATCATTGTAAATATAGAGAATATTCAGTGCAATCATTAAAAACTCGAGAGAAGCTTCAACTACTTCTCACCTACTCTCTTGAAATATTTAGTAAGTACCTAAGAATGCATTGAACATCCATCATTGAAGCTTTCAAATAGCTACAAGTCAAGCTTCACTAGCAACTTCAATTCTTTTAGAAGTTGGTTCTGTTGTTCTATTTTTTGTTTGTTTGGCTCGTTGCAAGTTTTAGTAGGATCTAAAACTTGGATTTCTTGTTTAAGGTTTTGATTGGCTGGTCTTAGAAAGCCAACTAGATTTGTTTGTGAGCCTATAAAATAAAATTTATATTGGATTTTGGATTGTGAACACAAGAGAAAATAATCCAACTATATTCTTGAGAAAATATAGTGAAAATTCTAAGGGATCCTTGGAGAGTAGATGTAGAAGTTGGGATTGCTCAAAATCACTATAAGCTTTTTATGTTTGTGTGTGATTATTGTTCTCTCTCTCATTTAGCATTCAGTACTTCACACAACACTTGGCTTATAGAATTAAAGTTTTTCAAAGTTCACATATCTGTTTAAATTTTTGAAAACCCAATTCAGGGCCCCTCTTGGGTTGTTGGTCTTGGCAACAAGTTGTCCACTCATTAGTCTAGCATGTCACCAATATCTATCTAGAGAGGTGCATACATATTGGTGGGACTACAGTAATCACAAGAAACCTTAATCATGCAAGGACTTCTGCATCTTCACTAGGAAGAGTGAGAGATCCGTGAAAATTATAAGAGTCTTCTAATTTGTTTCCTAAAGTCCCTAGAACAAATTTTATAATCAAAGTATGAATATCTAACTTGAATCTCTACTCTCGTAGTTAACTATGATAGCCTCCAACCTCTAGCCTACATTCTTAAGTCCAATTAACTAATTGGCCTTAACTACAAAACTAGTTTAGCAATCTCAAGATAGTCTTGAGTTTGGAAAAGTTGGGCTATGTGCTAGACCAGGATCCTCCCATTTTACCTGACCATCCAACTGCTTATCAATCGGCATCACATGAAAAATGGATAGAGGATGATAACAAGGTGAAATGTTATATACTGGCTTCTATGTTAAATGAGTTGTAGAGCCAGCATAAGGACATCCCTACTACTAGGGCTAGATTACTCACCTACAAGAGATGTATGGTAAGCAAAACTAAATTGTGCATTTTGAAATCTCTAAAAGGCTTTTCAATACTAAAATATGTGAAGGGTAGTTAGTCCATGATTATTAGTTGATAATGATCAAGGACATTGAATAGCTTAAGAAACTGGGCATTTCAATTCATAAGGAAGTGCAAGTGGATTTGATCCTCTAGTCCCTTAATAGTTTATTTGCTTAATTTGTAATGAATTACAATATGAACAAATTGAACTATACTTTACCTGAATTGATGAACATGTTCGTAAGCAATGAGAAGACCTTGAAGAGTTCAAGGGGCTCTATTGTAGCTATAAAGCAGGTATCTTTTTCTAAGCAAAAGTCTACTTGGAAGAAGAAAAATCCTACAAAAAAGCAAAAAAAGGGAAAAAAGACAAAGAAGAAGGACACTCCAAGGAAAGTATTTCTACTACAACATAGATGGCTATTGGAAGAGAAACTGTCCACTATTCCTAGAGTGCCTAAAGAAATAAAAGGTGGATGCACCTTTGGAAGCTATGTCCATGCTCGTTATTGAATCAATCTTATGGTATCTTTTACTTTTAGTTGGGTATTAAACTTGGGTTTAAATGCTCATATATGTGCTTCAACATAGGGTCTATCAAAAAGTAGAAGGCTAGAGAAGAAGAAATGATCTTGTACATTGACGATGGAGCAAGAGTTACTATAGTCATCGTTGGAACATACCTACTATCATTACAATTAGGATTTAATTTGATTCTAAAAGACTATTATTTTGTACCTATAGCTAGCAGAAATTTGATTTCTACATCAATGCTAGCACATGATGGTTTTGAATTTAATTTCAAAAAAGACTTTTATTCTATTTATTTGAGAAATTAATTGATTGCAAGAGCTTTTTTAATCGACATTCTTTTTCATTTGCATGCTGATGCATCTATAAATTTTAACGAGCAATTAGTGAGTGCTGTAGGACACAAGAGACCTAGAGATGACTTAAACTATAGGTATGTATGGTACCTTAGACTTGGTCACATTAGAGAGGATAGGATTAACAAATTTAGAAAGGATAGGATCATTGACTCATTTAATTCTCAGTCCTACACAGTTTGTGAATCCTGCTTTTAAGAAAAAATGACCAAGTTATCCTTTATGGGACATTGGGAGAGGGCCATTTGATGTGTAGGCTAGGGGTGAACATCAATACTTCATTACCTTTATCGATGATTACTTATGGTATGGTATATGTTTTTTATGAAATACAAGTCTAAAGTCTTTGAAAAGCTTAAGGAATTCAACATGAAGTAAAAAAATAAACAAAAAAATTCCTTAAAGTTCTTCAATCATATCGAGGTGAGGAATACCATAGTAAAAAATTGCTGCATTATCTCGAGGACAATGGCATAGTCTCATAATTGACTCTATTTGGTATGCCTCAACTCAACAGAAAGAAAGGAGGAATAGGATCCTATTGGATATGGTCCGGTCAATGATGAGTTTCATTGACCTACCTATATTTCTTTGGAGATATTTTCTGCAAACTCTAATTTATAATTTAAAAAGGGGTCTCTTTAAATATGTTCCTACCATACTATATAAGATATGGCATGGCAAGAAATCGAGTCTCGATCATCTCAAGATTTGGAGATGTCTAATCTATGTCAAAATACTAATGGCAGACAAGTTAGAGTCCAGATATATGAAAGCTCACTTTATAGGATATCCTAAAGAATTAATAAGGTACTACTTTTACTTTCCAGAAAATCATAATATATTGTAAGCTAGCATGCTACATTCTTGGAGAAATATTTTTTTTAGGATTGTAATAGTGAGAGGTTAATTAAGCTTGATGAGAGTCTTTGAAAAGTAGTTAGCTAGAGATTAGGTTAAACTTATTGAACCAATAGATGTAGTTGCTCCACCACCTGTAGGTCTAGCAGAGTCTCCCATCCTCCTGAAAGGTACTTAGATATGCTTATAAAGGATGTAGAGGAAGTGTTCCTAGTAAGAGATATGGATCAAGTAGTTGATCCTAAGATCAATGATGAGATGATGTTAGACATCGATTTTGAAAATTGGTTGAGTGCTATGAAGTTAGAAATTGACTTAATGCATTTAAACCAGGTCTATTCTTATAGATCCACCAAAGGATATTGTATGCATTAGATGTAAAAGGATAAACAAAGGAAGATAGGTATAGATGGTAAAATAGAGAATTTTAAAGCTAGGCAAGTAGTGAAGGGATATAGTCAGTTCGAAGGCATTGACTATTATGATACTTTTTTGCTAGTAGCCATGCTAAAATCCATCTATACATTGCTTGGAATTATATCATATTATGATTGTGAGATATGGTAGATGGATGTGAACACTGTATTCCTTAATAGATATCTTGAAAAAGATATCTATATAGAGCAAACTTTAGATTTCACTTCCAAAGATGGAGAACACAAAGTCTGCAAGTTGCATAGATCTATTTATGGATTAAAGTTAGCTTCTCAAATTTAGAATACTCAATTCAATGATGCAATCAAATCATTTAATTTTATCAAGAATGAGGAGAAGCGTTGTGTTTAGAAGAAGGTTAGTGGAAGAGCTATCACATTCCTTGTATTATATGTGGATAACATCTTTCTTATTGAAAATGATATTTTCATGTTGACTTCGATCAAGAGTTGGTTATCCAAAGAATTTTTCATGAAAGATGTAGGTAAAGCACTTATATTCTAGGAATTAAGGTCTATAGAGATAGACCGAATAGGATGCTTGGCCTTTCACTGAAGATATACAAAGAGGAAGTGCTAAAATTGTTCAACATGGAGAACTCTAAAAGCAGACTTTTACCCCTTAGGCATAGTGATCACCATCGTAGGCAGTCAAAAATAACTCACCAACTCAACTCTATATTTAAGATGAGTCAGGATTGTATCCTCAGGAATCAATTAGAGCTAAATTCAATTTTAGGATTATTTTTTTAAAGATTAATTAGGTTAGAGAGATAGAAGAGTAAGAAATGATTATACTAAGAACAATAATTAAACAAAGTAGGTAATCAATATGAAAGATGTCTTGGATTCAATTCGGTATTTGGCATTATATTAAGTATTTATTCAATATATAATTAGTAAATTATGATCAATCCCCAAGCATAGCCTATCTTACTGGATACGGACCTTGATCCACTCCTACATAGCCATAGGCTATTCAAAGTATCTAATCATAAAATCTCTATAATTAGATTTCGAGCATAGCCTATCTCATTGAGCAAGAATTATATTCTGAGATCATGACTTATCTCTACATTGTTATAGGCTATTCTAAAATCTAACTATAGTCTAGATGTGCATAACACTACTTGAAGTAATAAAAAGTAATTTTATTCATGAAAATGAACATTACAATCAAGAACTAATAACATAATGAAAAATATAAAACATAAATACCAAAAACCTATTCTACTCCTCGAAGATAGGAATTCCTTAACTGCTCATGATCTTCCCTTCCTCTCCTTCCATGCCAAGGCTCTAGAAGGACTCCAGGGAGTTGCTTCCCCTAGGTAGAGACGTAGGAACCTTTTTATAATGTTTAACAGGGGAGAGATTTTTATGGATTTTTGATGTGGGACTAAACATATAGATCGTATAGGTGGCTAGGATTTATTATTACAATATATCTATGGTCAGACGGTAAGCCCAAAGCTTAGTTAAATTAGACTGTAGAGTTCTACTCCAACTAACATTTGACCAGCTAAGAATTGGTCACCATCGGGTCTTGATCGGAGGACCAAAAATTACCCTCTTCATGGAAATCAATAGGAACCATTGGAGTGCTTTGAGATCCATGCTCCTTGATGGGTTTTGATCGAGCTGGTTGCTGTTGCCTAGCACCATCACCATCTTCCCCTTGGATCATAGTCGCCACCATTGGAGCTTCGTTGGCCTTGCCCATGTGCCACCATGACCAACTGTCAGAGCCTTGCCGGAGTTGTTGCCAAAGCCACCACATGCCATAGTGAGTCGCCACTAGAGAAGAAGCCTGGTGATGCCCTTGAGATGGCTCGGTCTAGAGGAGGAAGATGGCATTGATGTTGATGTACGGACAGGGGTGGAGTCAGATCGATGATGGCTGGAGATAGTGACCGGGACAGAGATCGATGGTGTGGCCATGGCTTGGGCGGTGAATGTGTTGACCCCTGGAATGATTTTGATGATTACAAAACATTGGAGCATATATTAATGACTAACCTATTCAATTATTCAAGAATTTTTTGTAGGAATCATTTATCAATGAGTTACTTTATTTCCTACTTAGCAGAAGTTTATTCCAGTGCAATTGTATTAATTGATGAAGTGTATTGAATTGAAAATCTCAAAGTTGTAAAGCCCAAATTTTCATTATTGTAATCTTGTAAAAAGGTCTATAAATTAGTAAAAATGAGTTTGATTAGGTTAGATATTTTTTGTAACTTATTTTGAAGTTTCGAAAGACTTGTATTGGTTGGAGATTCAATTGGAAGAAATTTTGAATAAGTTCTACTCGAGCCGACTCATGGATCAAGAGCTAACTCATGGACCAAGAGCCGACTCCTATTCTGGCATGGCATGGAGAGTTTCAGAGTTTCAGAAATTCAAGCTAACTCGTACAGAAGTTCCAAATATCAGGTTTCAAAAAATTAGAGCTTCGAGTCGACTCGACCTAGAAGAGCTGACTCGTCTAGAGTTTGTATTTATCTTGACCGAGACTTCGAGCCGACTCAACCCAGAAGAGCTGATTCATTCAGAGTTTGATTTTCTCTTATTTGAGACTTCGAGCTGACTCAACCATCTCGAACCAACTCGAGTGTCGGGTTCAGACTTGTAACGACTAGTCCAAGAATAGAATTTTTGAATTGCAAGAAAGCTCCAATGGCTCTATTTCGACTCCCTAGGCCTTATAATGGTTAGATCTATTTGAAAACTATAAAAGGAAGGTATTTATGATGGATTGAGAGATTTCTTTGATTATTCATTGAAAATTAAAAGAGCATTCAAGTGAATTTCAAGTCTTTCACCAACCAACTTTAAGTGAGCATTCAAGAGAAGAATCAAAGCTTCACCAACTCATCTTCAATTATTGAATCCAACTTTTGAGGAAGTCAAGAAGCAGCTTTGAGAGCATTCAAGAACATCTAAAGTAAGGCTTCAATTTGAGCTTCATCGGCAACTACTAAACAACTTGGGTTTAATGTAAAGTTGCTAGTTTCCTTTTGAGATATCTTGTATCTTCTCCAGGAGCGGCAAGGGAGCTGTGTCTTGTGAGTGTTGAAAGGTTATTAGGTGAGACAATTAAAATATAAGTTGGGTTTCTTTGGTGGTGGGGATACCAGGATCAAACATAGATCCCTGGATCCCATATGGTTTAATTAGTCATGTGTCAAAGTTTTGAAAGTTTTGTAATCAATTAAGATTGAGTCTTTTAATAAGTTGAGGTTAGTTGATTTGTCTCAACCCTCAACCTAGTCAATATTTTGAGTCCTGTACATCAATTATGATTTTAGTATGAGCCCGATTTTATACAAGAGAAAAGGTCACCCTATTTTGGAGTTCTACCAAGCCATATCCAGGAGTCAGAGGCTACTATATCATCCCATTGGATTTTGTGTGACAACCTAGGATCCAAGATGCTTCCAGAAATCCTAATTCCTTCCAGATGCCCAGATTCCCTTCTAGATATCAGAGCAAATTCCTAAATCAAGGCATCCATGATTCCAGAGGTCCACCTGCATCCCAGCCCAAAGAAATCAAGCCCAGGTGCCAAACCCAAGCCCTTAAAAAGCAAGATTCCAGGGAATATTCCTGCTACCAGGCTACCAGGCCATCCCAGCTTCCAGAGGCCCAAACCCATGCACCCAAGCCCCTTTGGGCTGACCCCTTGCTGCTTTTAAAGGCCCAACACACACCCCTAGGCATCCTTGAAGTGTTGACCACGTCCAAAGAGGTTTGACCAAGTCCAAGTTGAAGAGAAGAAGGATAATACCAAGTTTATTCCTATCCTAGTTGGGATTTCTAATCCTTTTAAACTTTGTAATTCTAACCTAGCTAGGAAAGGACTTGTATTCCAATTTTGAAGAGGACTTATAACCCAAGTGTAACCATGGTTAGTGAGGGCATGGGAACTCTATAAAGACCCCACCCCTCTCCCTCTTGTAAGCATCTTTCTCTTATGAATAAACCTTGCTGAAATTTTGAGTTATTGCCTTGTGTTGGTGTTTTGTTTTGGTTCTTTGGTTGGTGTTTTTGTGCTTGGATGAATTCTTTGCTGCCCTAGCATCCTTCTACATCCTAACTCACTACCATCCAAGCCTTCACACGTCCAAGAAGGAGTGCCCTAGGCTGCCAAGCAGGAAGATCTTCAACAAGCTTCAAACAGCCCAGCTTCTAATCCTTAACCTGATTCCTTCTAAACCTAGTTTCCTTTCCTTTTCTTACTTGCTGTTTTGATTGACCCTTGACATTTTGCAGGATCCCTGAGGTGTTTCACCTCCCCAGAGGAGGCTTTACTTACATCCAGAACCATCCACATTAGTCATCTAATCAAGGGAATCGAACTTCATCATCCAGACTCCAATCAGAGTGCTGTGTGATCTCTTCATCAAAAGTTCTTCAAATCGTTGATTGGTAACATCCTTTCCTTCTTTAAATTTTTGATTTGATGAAGATTAGCTATCCTAATCCGGGAGTTTCTCAATTCTCGGGTCCTGGAATTTATTCTTTTGCATGAGTTTGCATGCGATACGATGATTCTATGCATTACTATTCTTCTTGCTAGTTCTTACTTTGATTTGAGAATTTAGCCTATAAATCTAAATTATAAAAATTACAAAAAAATTAGTTTACTATTTTTCCTGCATGATTAGTAATCTTAGAGTCATCCCGCATCAAACTTGAATTTAAAAGGAGAGAAAAGTGTGGCTGACTAATAAAGATCTTAATATTGGCATGAAGAATTTTTTCCTTCCACCGTGAATTATTTTGGGGAGCCTTTCTTCTATTGGCCGACAACACCTGTGGTTCTCTCTCCTAGCTCCAAGTTCCCCTCTTCTCCCTTTTGATGATTCCTTCTTCCTTCTGAGAGATTGAAAGAGTTGTTCTACAAAAGAAAGAAAAGAGAAAAGGGTCTAAAGACCTAGCATAGTCCAATTTGCAAGAGGAGAGGGCTGTAAGGATTTGGATCGTCACAATTTTTAAAGCAGGCGATTTGCTGGAAGAGGAGAGGGCTGTAAGGATCTAGCAGTCCGGTGCTCTCTATGACTTAGTTGCTAGAGCTTCGTGTGGATACCAGTGAGGCCGGGCATTTGCACGGCTCCGACAAATCCCGGCTTTTCAGTAGCGAATTTTTATGCTTTTCAGAGCAGTCCCGAATAGTGATCCAGGTAAGTATTTTATGCTTAAAATAATTTTTATTTTAGATCTAATATTTTTTTCATATTATGCAGCATGTTAGGGATTTATTATAAATAAATTAGATTTATTTAAGAATTGCATGATTAGATATAAATTGTTTTTATATATGCTTCCACTGTAAGAAGCTACGATTCCAGTTTAATTATAATTTTCTATTCCTAGGAGAACCCCAACATATATACCTCGATCACACATGGCTGAGATCCCAAAACTCCCCTAACTGGCACCGTTCAAAATAGTTCACCAGACATCCAAGCTGACTCTAGACACTAGAGTTGACTTGGCCCTAAAACCGAGTCGACTCTAATCCTTAGAGCTGGCTTTTTCAGACCACAGGATTGACAAACTGTGTAATGGAGCTGACTCAAACTCATCCGAGCTAACTTATCCAGTCTACAGGTTTCCTAACTATGCAACCGAGCTGACTTGAACCCATTCGAGCCGACTCGTGTAGTCCACAATCACCTATTCTGAGACGTGCCAACCAATAGAGCCGACTCTAAGACCAAGACTGACCAAAATTGGCCTAAACACCTAGGACTCATACCGGACTCGACCCTAGCCCTAGATACATCATGGAAAATAATGATAAACCAGATCAATACATGTACATTGACCCAACTAGCCATGAATGCACCACCCGAGACTAAATAATCTCCACCTTGGTGCTTCAAGGCTACATATGCCAGACTCCTCAAACCCATTACCACATACAAGAGTAGAAGCTATCCCTTGGTAGAGCCTTCGTAAGTGCATCTGCCTGGTTCTCCGTTGTATGAACCTTCATCAATATCATTTCTACTTCATCCAGCAGCTCCCATATTCTATTGTGTCTCACATTTATATGTTTGGTCCTAGCATGATAGACTGGGTTCTGTGTCAAGTGTATGGCACTCTGGCTATCACTGTGTAGGACTACCATACACTATTTCACCCCCATTTCAGACACTAGCCTTCTTAGCCATAGTGCTTCCTTTACAGCCTCTATAATCCCTATATACTCTACTTCTGTTATAGACAAAGTAGTAATAGGTTGAAGGGTTGATCTCTAAGAAACCGGTCCACCATACATGCAGAAGAGATATCCTATTGTAGACCTCCTTATATCAAGATCATCTACATAGCTTGCATCAACAAACCCTTCCAAAGGACCTGAATCCTCACATGATTCAATGGAGTTCCATCCATGTCCTTCTGGCTACCCACCAAACACCAGTCCATGTTTTTTAGTGCCTTGCAGATATCTCAAAATCCACTTCAATTCCTTCCAGTGTTCCTTCCCAGGATTACCCATGTACCTGCTCACCTGGCTTACAGTATATGCTATATCCGGCCAGCAACAAACCATAGCATACATCAAACTGGCCACTACATTGGCATATGGAACTCTTTCCATGTACTCTGTCTCCTCCTCTGACTGGGGGCACTATTTTTTTGAGAGAGAAATATGCCCTAGTAATGGTATTTCCACAGGTTTGGCCTTTTCCATCCCAAACCTCTTGAGTACCCTTTTAATGTACCCACCTTGTGACAAATGGAGTATTCATTTGCATCTATCCCTGCAAATCTCCATTCCAAGGATTTGCTGAGCTGATCCCAAGTCTTTCATCTCAAGTTTCTGAGATAATGCTCTCTTCAGTCCTTTCACAGCTGTCATACTTCTACTGGCTATCAATATATCATCCACATATATAAGTAAATATAGAGCATCCATAGTATCCACATCGTTCACATAAACATAATGGTCATGTTCATATCTGAGAAACCTAAGGCTCATGATAAATGTATCAAATCTATAATACCACTGACGAGGTGATTATTTCAACCCATACAATGACCTCTAAAGTAGACATACCTTGTTCTCCTGTCCAATCTCAATGAAGCCATCAGGTTGCTTCATATAGATTTTCTGTTCCAGTCTTCCATGTAGAAAGGCTATCTTCACATCCATCTGCTCCAATTCCAAATTATGTTTTGCTATCAAAGACAACAACACCCGAATTGAAGTATGGCGTACCATAGGAGAAAACAGTTCTGTGTAATCAACTCCTTCCCTCTGTAAGTGTCCCTTTGCTACTAACCTTGCCTTGTATCTCACTCCACCTTGCTCTAAAGGTAATGATTTCCGAGTGAACACCCATTTGGAGCCAATAGCATGAGCATCTTTAGGTAGATCTACCAGCTGCCATGTCTGATTCCTTTTAAGAGATTTCATCTATTCAAACATGCCTTGCATCCATGACTCTTTATCAAGACTTTTCATGGCTTCTACAAAACTTTCTGAATCTCCATTCACATATATAAGAGCATATAAAATTGCTTTATCCATGCCATATCTTACCAGCTTCCAGATTATGCATTGAGGCATATGCAATGCCACTCCCCTTGCACTATCCTACAAGTCTACTGTTTATGACTCTTTCTACACCTCCCTTTGAATAGCTGATTCTTCATGCCTCTCCTTCACTCCTGGAGAATCATTCCTGTCCAACTCCACCTTAACTGAAACTCCATTTCCAGCTGATGTTGAAGGCCTATCCTCCACCTGTGACGAGCTCTCACTGATGTTCATCTTATTGACTGCATTTCTAGTTGCAATCCCTGGTTTCACCAAGATGCTCCTCTCATCAAAGATGACATCCCTACTGATCACTTCCTTTTGAGACTGTGGATCCTATAGTAGGTAACCTTTGAACTCTAAAAACCCTCCAATGGCTCTATTTCAGTTCCCTAGGCCCTACAATGGCTAGTTTTGATTAAAGACTACAAAAGGGAGTATTTATGAAGGATTAAACAATTTTTGATAGATTATTCATTGATTATTTTTTAGAAGTTAAGGAGTTTTCAAGTCTTTCACCAACCCACTTCAAGAGTATTCAAGAAAGGATTTAAAGCTTCACCAACTAATCTTTATTCTTGAATCCAACCTTTTAAGGAAGTAAAGAAGCAGCTTGAAGAGCATTCAAGAGTATTTAAAGCTAGGCTTCAATTTGATCTTCATCGACAACACTCAAACAAGTTTGGTTTGTTATATAGTTGCTTTATACATTTGATATATCTTGTTTTCTCTCTAAGAACAGTAAGGGGCTGTGTCTTGAGAGTGTAATAAAGGTTTTTAGGTAAGCCTATTACAACCTAAGTTTGGATTTTCTATGGTGATCCCGGTAAAACCAAAGTGTAAAGGTTTGGATTGTGAGCTTGTTAAAATAATCCGACTGTATTCTGGTGGGAAATATAGTGAAAATCCCAAGTGGTGCTTGGGTAGTGGACATAGGAGCGGGTTGCTCCAAACCACTCTAAATTTTTTATGTTTGTGATTGTGCTTGTTTATCTTCATTGCATTTATCTACTTGCTACCACATTGCATATTTCACCATAACACCAAAAGGATTTTAAATTATACATACTTGCTAATATTTTTATAATCCCAATTCACCCCTCCTCTTGGAAAGCCACCTAGCTAACAAGTGGTATCAGAGTAGAGTCTCTGAAAATTTCTTAGTGTAAAGATTGATGGCACATACCATGAGCACCTCCTTGGCTGAAGGCCAATCCATAAGTCGACCTTCACTTTTCATTGGAATTAATTACATATATTGAAAGACAAGGATTAAAATATACATTCAAGCTGTAGACTTTCATTTATGAAAAATAATTCTAAAAGGACCTCACACACCCACTACTAGAATTAATGATATTGAGGTTCCCAAATCAGAAGAGGAATGGGACGAGAATGATATGAAATTCATAGAGCTAAATGCCAAAACCATGAATTTACTTTATTGCACTTTGGAGCCAAATGAGTTTAACAGAATTTTGACTTGCAATTATGCTAAAGAAATTTGGGATAAGCTTGAGATCACACACAAGGGCACATCACAAGTTAAGACTTAAAAAATCAATCTTCTTATGCATAATTATGAATTATTCAAAATGGATCCAAGTGAAACTATATTTGCTATGTATACATGTTTTATTGATATCATAAATGGTCTTAAAAATCTTGGTAGGACTTATACTAATGCTGATCTAGTCCAAAAGGTTTTGAGATCTTTACTAGATAAATGGGAAGAAAAAATTATAGCTATTCAAGAGGCAAAGGACTTAAACACCCTACCATTGGATGAGTTGCTAGGATCATTGATTACTCATAAGCTAGCCATGCAGCAAAGAACAGAGGAAGATTCAAAAAGAAAAAAGGCTATAGCATTTAAAGCTACAGAAGAGGATAAAGATGATGATTAAGATACATCTGATGATGATGATCTGGAGAATGATGAAATCGCCCTAGTAATGAGAAAATTCAAAAGGTTTATGGGCAGAAAAAGAACAAATAGATGGAGAAAGTAATTCAGAAAATGAGAATTTGGAAAAGAAAGAGATAAAGATAAAGAAAATGAAAAGGACAAAGATCAAATTCTAATTTGTTACGAGTACAAGAAACCGGGACACATACATCTTGACTGTCTAAAAGCTAAGAAAAAGTTATTTAAAAGAAAGAAGAATAAGGCAGTGCTTGCGGCATGGAGCGATAGTGATGATCTACATCAACAGAAGAAGAAGAAGATACAACAAAGACAGCTCAAATTTGACTTATGGGTTTAGAGGATGAGGTAATAACTTTTGAACCTTATTTAAAATTTACTTATGATAAGCTTCATAATACTTTTTGTGAATTATTAATAGAGTACAAAAAGGTTGGTTTGAAAATGAAGAATTTGAAAAATGATTATGATACGGTTGAAAAAGATAAAAATGAAATTTATGAAAGAAACAAGATTTTACAAAGAGAATTAAGCTTGATTTGTGAATGACTTAAAACTATTCAATTTGAAAAGGAAGAACTTCTTAAAAAGAATAAAATTTTACAAAATGAAAATACTGATTTGCAAAAGGAAGTTCAAAAGCTTAAATCATTGGTTGAAAAAATAACTTTAAGCTCTAACAAAGTTGAACTGATTTTAAAATATCTAAAAGATACAAATAACAAGTTTGGAATTGGTTATAAAAGTTCAAATTTAAATAAATTTTCTGCATACACATCTTATGCTCCTAAGTTTATTACATCAAAGTAATATAGACCTAAGTTTGCATCATCATCATATACTTCTTATTCAGAGCCAAAAATTATCTGCTATGCTTGTAATAATATTGGTCATAAAGCATTTGAATGTCATTTGAAATATAATGGCAAAAAAAAAAATTAAGAAAATTTGGGTTCCAAAAGGAACCAATCCTACTAACTTGCAAGGATCCAAGAAAGCTTGGATACCTAAATCCATTACTTGATTATTTTGCAGGGATGTCTTGCATCCATGAATGCTAAGAAAAGATGGCACCTTGATAGTGGCTGCTCAAGATACACGACGGGTGATATTGATCAATTCTTCACCCTAGAACAAAAAGATAGTGGCATGGTAACCTTTGGTGATAACCTCAATGGAAGGATAATTGGTATTGGGAAAATAAAAATTACTCCTTTTATGTTTATTAAGAATATACAACTTGTAGAAAAATTAAAGCATAATCTTTTAAGTAATAGCCAACTTTGTGATATTGGTTTTAATATTTTCTTCAAGTCTTCAATATGTATAGTAGTTGATCCTCTTGACTCTAGTACAAAGTGTTGGAAATTGTGTCCCAAAGCCAATCGTCTAGGCTATAGATGATTGTGCTACTTTGTATTTGTATATGAATTCTTTATAATAAATAAAAGTTATTTATTTTTGGCTATCCATTATTTTATATTTTCTTGTAATGAACTCTTATATGATGGAGTTCTTAGAACTATTTTGTTTTGATAAAGAAAGGATATATCAAGTAGTTGTTAAACTGGTTCATAACTAAATGATACATTATTATAGGACGATAATGTATCAAGTGTAGGTTGTTGTATGTCACATTTGTTGGTTTTTCTCTTAACCAAGGAGTGTGGAGACACTAGTGTGACATACAAGTGAAGTGTATGACATTTCACTGAACGTGACCATCTACGGAGCTCCCTTCTGCCAAAGGGTTACTCGTGAAGGGATATGGGTATATGTGTCCCTCAGACCTGAGGTCATCATGGTAGCTTGCAAGCAACTCACTATACTTTGGTGCTGGACTATCTGGATTTCTGATCCAATGATGGAAGGTTTCTTGGTGTAGTCAAGTACTTGTGGAGCGGTGTTGGATCAAGATTGAATTGATCTCTATAAATAGTTTGAAGTGAATGACTCATTATGTCTCAATTCAGCAAAACCTTGGCTAGGGTAGTTCTTATGAGGAGTCACAGAACTTGTAAGGTTGAGACATGATCTGGATAGACCAAATTAGTGTTGGCAGTCAAACCCTAGGTCATCCTGAGCATTGTAAGGTCAAAGGAATGAATTATACAGCAACCATATACCAGAGGTTCTTGTGAGGTGCTCTACATCATTGACCTATCCGGACGTCGGGTATCATCGCTAGATGAGGACTTTGACTGGTATTGAAAATGTTTCAGTGCTACCGGTTTAGTGTTCGAACCTATGGGGTCACATAATATAGAGGATTTCTATCTGATCTTTTGGGCTAATCAATAATTGAGAATCGTTTGCCATCACCTGAAGTCAATATGGTTGACTTTGCTCCAAGTGTCGACACTTGGATTTTTGCAGGTGTCGATACTTGGCAATTTTTGAGTGTCGACACTTCCTGTGATGAGCAGAAATCTGGGAGGTTTTTGTGAGAGTTTATTTTGGACAGGTTTTGACCTAGTTTGAATTTTGAATTCAAACCAGTTTTGGCTCCAAGGTTTTTTGGTATGAATGTGATACTTACCTTAATGGGTTGGACCCATTTGGAATGGCCTTGATCCTCTCCTCCATTCTCTCCCTCCATCTCTCTTCCTTCCTTCTTTTCCCTCTCATGGCAACCACTATAAATATAGGTCTTTGTAGTGGTTGCTGAGGTTACTTGAATAGCAAGAGAGGAAAGAAAAGAAAGGAAGAAGAAGGAATTTATGAGAGGTTTAGGGATTAGGTGTGAGCCACCTAGCAATCAAGCTAGGTCTTGGAAAAGAGGTTTTGGGAATGGGTTCCTGCTCTCTTTCTTGTCTTCCTGGAAGAAGAAGTTCAACCCATGGATCCTGAAGAGCTAGCACTCTAAGAGAGTTGATCAGAGTCGAGCCCAAGTGTGGACATCTTGTAGAGGCCAGATGCGTGTGTGGCTCGAGCGCCCTCCTCCTTCTCATAGCACTTCCTTGGCTTCTCTCTTATGGAAAAGTTATGGTACTTTTATGTTTTTTCTTGCTTTGATGTTTATATGCATGCTAGGTTATTATACTATATCCTATTGTAGGTAGATCGGTAGATGGTTTAGATCTATCTACCGAGCCTTCCACTATGCATGTCTTAAAAATATTTTAAAATGCATATTCTCTGTCCTGTTTCTTGCATAATGTATGTTAGGTGTAAGTGTTTTTCACCTTCAATGGTATCAAAGCAATAGGTTCATTTTGTAGTATAATGATGCTAGCATGCTAATAACATCTCCTTCCTTCTTAAGTACTTGGATTGAGTGCTTCACCAGGCTATCCGGTTATAGGAGAGAAGTAGGGCTACAAGACCCTCTCTTTCCATTCAATGGGATCTCCTATGGCATGTAGGGGTGCCATTATGATTGGCTCATGAAAAAGAAAATAAGAAGAAAGAAAATTTATAGGTTAAAAATGTTTTAATCTAATGGCATGATCATAAAATGACTTTAGATAAGATCTAAGAGTTAATTTTTGATCGGATTTGTTGAATGATTGGTGAAACATTAGATTTGAAATCACTATTTTTCATTGTCTCAGGCAGTGAGTCGACACTTGGCCTTTAAAGTGTCGACTCATGGAATAATTTTCTGAGATCTGGTTTCTATTTTTCTTCTGAGTTAGGCTGAAGAGTCGACACTTGACCCTGAAGTGTCGACACTTGACACTTAAAGTGTCAACACTTGAGGCATGCCAAAAAACATGTTGTTTTGTTTTCTGTTCCCTGTCTCAGGCCTTGAGTCAATACTTGCTTTTGAAGTGTCGACACTTGGCCATAGAAAATGCTGAAAATAATGAATTCAAATTTGGTTTTGTTGTAAAATTATTTTACACTGATAAATTATAATTATTTTAATTTATTTTAAGATTATTGAATTTAATTTTGAATTAAGATTGACTAAGAACTCTAAGAATATGATTCAAAGATCTTAAGTCATTTCAATAAGCCTTAAGGGTCATGGGTTAGCTTCTATTAGGTCCTTAATTGGGTTAGACCTAAGTTTAGATGCATTGGACTAATTAGAGAACTAATCTAATCAAATGTTGAGTTAGGATTTCTTCTCTAGATCTATCTAATAGTTAGATTGATTAGTCCATAATCTAAATGGATCTAATTTGTGCCTTAGTGGAAAGCCCGAGTCTTTAGGCAAGTCTAATCGAGTTTGATGAACTGATTGGTGTCGAGGTAAGTTTGGCATTGTGATCCTGGTTCTTTGGGGCTGCCTCTTACCTGGCCAACTCTGTTGGTGTCTAGGTAAGATGGTTAATGGTGGAACCCAACCCATGATCTCACTTACCTGGCCAATATGGTCGATCAAGATTGATTAGATAGCTCATTGACTCATGTTAACCCTTGTCACCTAGGTTAATCAATCTTGACTGATTTTAGATGCCCATGGATCATTTATTATGTGTAACCCTCCTAGATTGCTGATATGGTCAGTGAGAGGTTGATCCATGTCTTCTCTTCTCTTCATCTGTCATATTAATTAAAACCCTCTAAATTATTAGGTCCTTAAAAGGACAAAGTTATAGAGATAACCAAGTCCTAGCCTCTCATTAAGTGGGATAGTAATGTGTCCATTAGTTCGGTGTTCATTGATAGATCCAAAGATCGGGTGTTCATCGGGCTATTGGAATTGCTATTCCTAATATGATGGCTCAGTGCGACTCTCTTAACGGTGGTCAGGTGAGCCAGCTAAAGTTGGGCTTGAGCATTCGTTAGTTAGAAGCATTGAATTTTGTCATATTAATGGTTGGACCTAACCAGGACCTTCAATAGGAGGCCCAAAGGCCGATTGAAGTACTCCTTGGGGCAAAATCCAATTACTAGAGGTTACTAGGAGAAGTAATCGGTGAAAGAACCTACCTTTAGACAAGCATGGGTGGGCCAGCCAAAGTCGGGGTCATGTGTTGTCTATTGGACTCTGGTACCCACTAGGAAATTAAAGTAATTCCTCGGATTGGAGGTAGAGGCTACCAATCTGAGCAAAATAGTGGGAGGGACCTTTAGACTTAAGTCCATGTCTTTAGGTTAATGATTCATATACACTAATTAATTTTAGTTTTCCTTTCAGATGTCTTCCAACCTGTCACTCCGGTCTCTTCTTGATAACGAGAAGCTCAATGTACCCAACTTCGATAGCTGGTATCGAAGGCTCAGTATTGTCCTAGAGCACGAACGGATCCTTTATGTAATATCAAATCTAGCACCTGAGATCCTTACTACCAATGCTCGGGGTTCGGTCAGAGACGCTTATCAGAAGTGGCTCTCTGATAGGACCATTGTCCAATGCATCATGTTGGCTACGATGAACGACAAGTTCAGTCGCAAATTCGGGGAAGCCCAGCCGGAAGAAATCCTTCAAAGGTTGAAGGAGTCTTTCGAAACACCATACGATATTAAGAGGTGCAGGGTCTCCTGTGCTATCTACAATGCACGGATGCATGATGGGGCCTCAGTCACTGATCATGTACTATACATAATCGAGATGATTGAGCACTTGAGCAAGCTTGGATGTCCCTTGCATGAATAGCTTGGAAAAGATGCAATTTTAAATTCTCTCCCCTCTTATCTAGACTTTCTCGATCATTATAGAATGAATAAGCCTACAGTCAACTACCATGGTCTGTTGGGGTTGCTGCAGACTTATGAGAAAGACCACCAGTTGAATAAAGGGGTGGTGAATCTAGTGGGAGGTTCCTCAGGAGGGCGTCATTCCTTTAAGAAAGGGAAGAAGAAGAATAAAGGTGCTTGGTGCTTCTGGGCCCAGTCAGGCCAAGAAAGTGAAGGCTGATCAAAGTCATGCAGAGTGCTTCTTCTGCAAGAAGCAGGGACACTGGAAGAGGAATTGTCCTCTTTATATTGCATCCCTTGATCCGAATAGGTCCATGAAGAGAAAGCTGTAAGATGGTCCTGGATAAGGTATTTATATAATAATACCTTGTAGTTTCTCTATTTACGATACTACTAACTGGAAATTGGATATAGGAAGTCCAATTCATATTTGCAATTCTTTGCAGGGACTTCAAGTTAGTAGAAGATTCGAGGACGGCGAGAGGTTCTTGAACATGGGAAATGGAAGCCAAGTTCTAGTTCTAGCGTTGGGAGTCCTTAAACTTATTTTTGAGTCCTCTACTGTCGTTTTAAATGAGTGTCATTTTGGTCCTTCTTTTATTTTAAATATCATTTATGTAGGCTAGTTGGTCATGTATGGTTATGAACTATTAATAAAGAATGACATTTGCAAAATCATTTTGAATGATTCTGTTGTTTTGAATGGACAAATGCGTGATGGCATTTATGTACTGTCGCGACCTGTTAGTGTAATGTACACGTCTAGCAAATATCCTAGGATAAATAATGTTAGCGATGCATACCTATGGCATTGTAGACTAGGTCATATAAAGAGGAATAGGATAAATAGGTTGAAAACCGAGGGTCTCCTCGATTTTAATAAAGATAGTTCAGTTCCAACCTATGAGTCATGTCTTCTTGGAAAAATGACTAAGTCACCTTTTACTGGAAAAGGTGAATGAGCCAATGAAATTCTGAGTCTGATACATACTGATGTATGCTGACCCATGAATGTTTGCGCCAGGGGAGGGTACAGTTATTTTATTACTTTTACAGACGACCTTTCGAGGTATGGTTATGTCTTCTTGATGAGACATAAATCTGAATCGTTTGAAATGTTCAAATGATATCGTAATGAAGTGGAAAAACAAAGTGGAAAGTATATCAAAACCCTTCGATCTGATCGACTGCTGTAAACGAAAAATGAGAATGAGATTTTGTATTGATTGGCTTTAGTCCAAGTGGGAGTTGTTGGGAATTGTGTCCCAAAGCCAATCGTCTGGGCTGTAGATGGTTGTGCTACTTTGTATTTGTATATGAATTCTTTATAATAAATAAAAGTTATTTATTTTAGGCTGTCCATCATTTTACATTTTTCTGTAATGAACTCTTGTATGATGGAGTCCTTAAAACTACTTTGTTTTGATATAGAGAGGATATATCAAGTAGTTTTTAAACTGGCTCACAACCAAATGATACATTGTTATAGGACGACATTGTATCAAGTGTAGGTTGTTATATGTTACATTTGTTGGTTATCCTCTTAACCAAGGAGTGTGGAGACACTGATGTAACATACAAGTGAAGTGTATGACATTTCACTGAATGTGACCATCTGCAGAGCTCCCTTCTGCCAAAGGGTTGATCGCGAAGGGATATGGGTATATGTGTCCCTCAGACTTGAGATCACCATGGCAGCTTGCAAACAACTCACTATACTTTGGTATTGGATTATCTAGATTTCTAATCCAGTGATGGAAGGTTTCTGGGTATAGTCAAGTACTTGTGAAGTGGTGGTGGATCAAGATGGAATTGATCTCTTCAAATTGTTTGGAGTGAATGACTCACTATGTCTCAATTCCGCAAAACCTTGGCTAGGGTTGTTCTTGTAAGGAGTCACAGAACTTGTGAGGTTGAGACATGATCTGGATAGACCAAATTAGGGTTGGCAGTCGAACCCTAGGTCATCCTGAGCATTGTATGGTCAAAGGGATGAATTATGCAACAACCATATGCCAGAGGTTCTTGTGAGGTGCTTTGCATCTTTGACCTATCCAGATATCGGATATCATTGCTAGATGAAGACTTTGACTGGTGCTGAAAATGTTCTAGTGCTACCGGTTTAGTATTCGAACCTATGGGGTCACATACCATAGAGGATTTCTATCTGATCTTTTTGGCTAATCAATGATTGAGAATCGTTTGCTATCACCATAAGTCAATATGGTTAACTTTGCTCCAAGTGTCGAGACTTTGATTTTTGCTGGTGTCGACACTTGGTGAAGTGTCGACGCTTGGCAATTTTTGAGTGTCGATACTTCCTATGATGAGCAGAAATCTGGAAGGTTTTCGTGATAATTTATTTTGGGTAGGTTTTGACCTGGTTTGAATTTCGAATTCAAACCAGTTTTGGCTCCAAGGTTTTTTGGTATGAATGTCATATTTACCTTAATGGGTTGGACCCATTTGGAATGGCCTTGATCCTCTCCTCCATTCTCTCCCTCCATCTCTCCTCCTTCCTTCTTCTCCCTCCCATGGTAACCCCTATAAATATCGGTCTTTGTAGTGGCTGCTGAGGTTACATGAACAGCAAGAGAGAAAAGAAAAGAGAGGAAGAAGAAGGGCTTTGTGAGAGGTTTAGAGATTCGGTGTGAGCCACCTAGCAATCAAGCTAAGTCATAGAAAGAGGTTTTGGGAAGGGGTTCCTGCTCTTTTTCTTATCTTCATGGAAGAAGGAGTTCAGCCAACGGATCCCGAAGAGCTAGCACTCTGAGGGAGTTGATCAAAGTCAAGCCCAAGTGTGGACATCATGTAGAGGCCAGATGCGTGTGTGGCTCAAGCACCCTTCTCCTTCTCACAGCACTTCCTTGGCTTCTCTCTTGTGGAAAAGGCATGGTACTTTTATTTTTTCTCTTGCTTTGATGTTTATATGCATGCTAGGTTATTATACTAGATCCTGTTGTGGGCAGATCGATAGATGGTTTAAATCTATCTACTGAGCCTTCCTCTATGCATGTCTTAAAAATATTTTAAAATGCATATTCTTTGCCGTTTTTCTTGCATAATATATGTTAGGTGTAAGTGTTTTTCACCTTCACAAAGTTCATTGGATATAGACTTGGTAATATTTATGTAGTAGATCTTAATGATCTAGCTATGTCAAGAAATACAAGTCTTATGGTAATGAATGATAAAAGCAAGGAATCAAGTTTACTATGGTATAGACGACTTGGACATGCTAGAATGGATACTATTGCAAAACTTATTTCAAAAGATTTGGTTAAAGGCATATCAAAGTTTAAAGTAAATTTTGATTATGTCTGTGATGCATGTTAATTAGGAAAGCAAGTGAGGGGAAGTTTTAAACCCAAAAATATTGTTTCTACTACTAGACCTTTAGAACTACTTCACATGGATCTATTCGGACCTACTAGGACAACAAGCCTAGGTGGTATAAAGTATAGTCTTGTGGTTGTAGATGATTTTTCAAGATACACTTGGATTTTATTCATTGCACATAAAGATGAAACTTTTAATGTATTCAAAAAGTTTTACAAAAGAGTTTCAAACTTGAAAAATCTTTCTATTATTTCTATTCATAGTGGTCATGATATGGAATTTGAAAATCAACATTTTGATTACATTTTCACAAAGCACGGTATTGATCACAACTTCTCTGCTCCTAGAACACCATAGCAAAATGGTGTTGTAAAGAGAAAGAATAAAACTTTGGAAGAAATATCCAGAACAATACTTTATGAAAGAAATCTTTCAAAATACTTTTGGACAGAAGCTATAAATACTACTTGCTATATTTTAAACAGAGTTTTAATTAGACCTATTATAAGAAAAACCCTCTATGAACTGTGGAAGAATAGAAAGCCTAATATCAATTACTTTCATATTTCTGGTTGTAAATGTTTTGTTCTTGATAATGATAAAAAAAATCTTGGTAAGTTTGATGCAAAATCTAATGAGGCTATCTTTCTTGGTTATTCTACAAAAAGCAAAGCCTATCGAGTTTTTAATAAAAGAACTTTAACTATTGAAGAATCAATCTATATTATTTTCAATAAAACTGACATGACATCTTCTAGAAAAAAAGATTGTACTGATGATGATGCAGGTACACTTGAACATGGACTAAAGGATATGACTATCAAAGATAAGCAAGCAAGTGAACAACATGAAGAAGTGGTAAGCAAAGATCATGAAGATATACCTAAAGAATGGAGGTATGTACACTCACATCCTAAAGAACTTATTATAGGAGATCCATCTCAAGGTGTTAGAACTAGAGCTTCATATAGGGATGCACATTATTTTATTGCTTTTGTATCTCATGTAGAACCACACACTATAGAAGAAGCTGAAATCGACCTTAATTGGATGTAGTTATGCATAATGAGTTAAACCAATTTAGAAAAAATAATGTTTGGACACTTGTATAGAGACCAAATAACTTCCCTATTATAGGCATTAGATGGGTTTAAAAAAACAAGCTAGATGAGCAAGGTAATGTAATTAGGAACAAGGCTAGATTGGTAGCTCAAGGTTACAATCAAGAAGAAGGAATAGATTTTGATGAGATCTATGCACCAGTAGCTAGGCTAGAGGCTATTAGATTAGTCTTGGCATATGCATGTTTTATAACCTTTAAATTATTTCAAATGGATGTAAAGAGTGCTTTTTAAAATGGTTTTCTATTTGAAGAAGTTTTTGTTGAACAACCACCTAGTTTTATCGATCACACTTTTTAAAATCATGTTTTCAAGTTGAATAAAGTTTTATATGGTCTTAAACAGGCACCTAGAGCCTGGTATGATAGATTAAGCAAGTTTTTAATTAGAAATGATTTTATAAGAGGTAGTGTTGATACTACCTTGTTTATTCAAAAGAAAGACAATGATAATTTAGTTGTTCAAATTTATGTTGATGATATAATATTTGGATCTACTGATAAATCTTTGTGCCAAGATTTTGCTAAGTAAATGCAAGGTGAATTCGAAATGAGTTTAATAGGTGAGCTAGCTACTTCCTCGGGCTTCAAATCAAATAATCAAAGGAAGGGATTCTAATCAACCAAGCCAAATATATTAAAGAGATTATCAAAAATTTTAGCATGGAATCCAGCAAAGAAGATGGAATACCTATGAATCCTGCATGCAGACTTGATAAAGATGAAAATGGCACAACTGTTGATCAAAAATTGTATAGAGGTATGATTGGATCTCTATTTTATTTAACTTCCAGTAGACCTGATATTCTATTTAATGTTTGTATGTGTGCACATTGGTGGGGACACCTGAGGCACCAGAATAAGACAGAGGCTTTTTCAACCCTCTGTAAATTGATCAATAATTTATGAGTCCATCTGTAATAAGGGCTTAGCTCATATGAGTCTATTTTAGTTGTTATTTGAGTATTTTTAGTTGTTATTTCAGTTCTGTACTAGTCAGCTCATGTTGAGCTAGTTCAGTCCAATGCTAGTCAGCTCATGTTGAGCTAATTTTATTTTTTTGAGTCCTGTCCAAGCATACTGAAAACTCAAGACTATATCATACAAGTGAAGACCAAGTCCAACTAGATTGAAGACATGGAAGTATAGCACAAGTCCAACCCAGCTTGAAGATTTGAAGACCCCAGGAGGAAAATTCAGAAAACCCTGATTTCTTGCAGATGCCCTCCAGATGCCCAGATTCCCTTCCAGATGCCAAAGTATATTCATAGATAAGGGCATCCATGATTCCAGAGGTCCATCTGCATCCTAGCCTAAAGAAATCAAGCCCAGGTGCCAAGCCCAAGCCCCTAAGAAGCAAGATACCAGGGAATATTCCTACTACCTGGCTACCAGGCCACCCCAGCTTCCAGAGGCCCAAACCCATGCACCCGAGCCCCTTTGGGCCGGCCTTTTGCTGCTCCTAGAAGCCCAACACGGCCCCCCTAGGCATCCTTAGAGTCTTGACCAAGTCAAGAAAATTTTTAGGGATTTTTCTACCTAATATTTCCTTATTTTCTAGCTAGGGTTTGAGAGGGAAAAGGATTCTTAAGTAAAGACTTATGTACCCTTACTTGGAGCCCAAGGTTAAGGGTCTATTTAAGGGACCCTAGCCTCTTGTATGAAGGAGATTTTTTTGATGAATAAAAACCTTGAGTTCTTCTATTGAGTTGTGTGATACCCTGCTGTGTGCATAAAGGGGTTTGTGAGAGTTCTTCTTCCTAGTGCTGCAATCATCTTTCTGCTGCCAACAAGCCTCTCAGATCCCTGGACGCCCACCCCAAAAGAAGCCTTCCCTTGCTGTTTTTCCTTTGTTTTCTTGTTCCTTTGTGAGTTTTCTAACCCCTGACAGGTCGTTTGCAGGTCCCCGAGTTCCTACGAATCCAACGACTCCAGCCAAGCCTCAATCGGATCACCGAGCAGAAAGTCGGGTATCCGCGGGTCTTTAGCTCGATTTTCCAGGCTGCATCCGTCGAGGAACGAGAGACCCCTTTGTTGCAATCTTCACAGATATTGTCAGGTACACCCCTCTACCTCCAGTAGTTTTTTTGTAGGAGAACTTGCCCTAACCGAGGCTTCTCAGCCCTAGCGGTCCTTCTTTGCTACTTTTCTAGGTCCTAATCTGCATGCTAATCTTCAAAAATTCATACAAATTTCCCTACAAATAATTTTGATCTGAAATTCGGAAATTAATCACTTAACTCAACATGTAAAACATACAAAAAAAATGGCATACATATTAGTCTCGCATCATTTGGTATCAGAGCTTAGATTAGGGCTTGTTTTCTGTAATTTTTCAGTCTGTATATACTCTGTTATTTTAATTATTTTTTCTTGATTAAAATTAGAAAAATTTTGAAATTTATTTTTCTGGATTCATCATAATTCACAGTAATTTTATGAATTTTCGTAGATTTTATTATGGCATTTGAATTTTGTGCAAGCTGAAATACAGCATGCAAATTTTTGGCCCTATTTTTTTTTCAGCAAGACAAGTTTGGAAGTTTTAGGGTTTTGTTTAGCATCTTTTGCATATCTTTTAATTTTAGTATATTTATTACATATTAGGCCATGATTTGCAAGTTTTCTTCTATTTTAATAAAATACCAAAAAAAATAATAAAATAAAATTACATATTCTCAAAAAAAAAATACCAAAAATATCTAACCCTAATTTGCATCATTTGCCTGCCATCATTGCATAATCTACTTTTAAGGGCACTCTTTCTATGTCAAATGAGAGGAGGATTTGATTACCTCTCCATAGCCCAAAACCACATCCCTTGCATTTGGTCCCAAGCCTTAACCTAAAATTAACTAGACTTAATTTGCCCTAGTGGGCTAGGGACACCAACTGGTCGGGTCCGGGCTAGTGTTAGATCACTGTGTCAAGTTAACCTGTGTGTGCCTTATGCTCAGTATCTAGAATGGTGGTTTAGGGATTCAATCCCGAAGGGCTTGTGTGCTGGTCCACCTACCTGGCCAATCTCTGATTGGTGTCTAGGATTGGCAATCAGGGACCTAACACTCCCCTTACACCTGCCTGGCTGAGTACAGGGTTACTATAGGCTAGTTTGCCACCCTGATTGAGCATCTAGTTTGGACTCTAGGTCTAGTCAGCTATAGTCGATCTGATCGAGTCTTGTATGAGCACTAGATCAGGAGTTTCATATCACCCACCTCCTTCACAAATGTCTGAACCCATGAAAAATTTACAAGCTCAAATAAAAGCCCTAGCTGATCAAATGGCCCAGATGGCTACCAAGATAACTACCCAGATGACCCAGTTAACTCAGTCTCGTATTCAAACCAATGATAGAATTGACCATCTTGCTAATAGGTTTGATCAGTTAAAAGTCCGGGTAGGGACCCCAGAAAAAAACCATGGGTCACAGTCTGAGCCAGATCCTAATTCCCCTCAACTTAGGAGGACCCCAAACCCTGATCCATACCTTGAGGCTGAACCTAGGAGAGCCCATCGTCATGACCCAATCCCTAAGGTTAGTCCTAGAAGACCCAATCAGGATTTTATAAACCAGGAAGATAGATCCTATTTACCCTCTACCTACAAGCCTAGTATACCTACAACCTATAGATCTTATGACTCCAAATCCTATGAACCGAGAACCTATGAATCCATAACCTATGAACCTAGATCCTCTGACTCTAGATCCCATGATCATAGATCCTATGCACCCACACCCTATAAGCCTAGTAGACCCAACACCCAATATTCTGACCCATATAGGGAGTCCAACCCTAAGAGGACCCAATATTCTGACCCATATAGGGAGTCCAACCCTAGGAGAACCCAGTATTCTGACCCATATAGGGAGTCCAATCCTAGGAGGACCCAATATCCTGACCCATATAGAGAGCCCAACCTTAGGAGGACCCCATACCTTGATCCATCCTTAGAACCTGATCATAGAGCTGACCCAAAATCATATGACCCTAGATCCTATAATCCCATGACCCATAGATCTGCACCCTTGTCCTATGAGCCTAGAGAACCCATAATCCCTAAGTATCAGCCTAGTACTAGTCATGCTTCCCCTAGTCAACTTGAACCCCATAGGATTAGTATCCCTAAATATGAACCCAATAGTGAGCCACTACCTCTTATACAACCTGAACCTACTAGGAGTAGTACCCAAAATCAGAGACTAGAACCTAACCAATTTCCTGCTAGCCGACCTTCTCCAACCATTCATGAGATTCGCAAGGCTTACATTAACGCGGAAGTGTATGAAGCTGATGTGAGCCTAGTGGATGAGTATGAGGGAGAAGAGGAGACACCTTTAGATGACCTAGAATTAGCTAACCCAGTAGATACCCAGGTAGAAACCAACCCAGAGCTAATTGACCTTGACCACATCCAACCTAAAGCTATAGTGGAAGAACAAATAGAGGAAGAGAACCTAGGTACTGCTACTAGAGCCTTACCTAAGGAAACCGAAGAGGAGAGCCAAATTATAGAGTCTAGTCCTAAAATACAAGAACCAGAAGAATTTATTAAGGACCTGATCTCTTTGAATCAGTACCCTCAGGATGAGCCTCCTCCTATAGTTCCCATTAGGGACCTCTTCCCTGAGATTAGTAACCCATCATTCCATTATGCAAACCCCATAGATATACCGCAACCTCGTAAGGTTAGCCTCATTAGTCTAGGATTAGTCCCTGACATGCCTTTTTATATCGAACTTTATCCAACTAACCTTGAAACTTTTTTCCTACCCTACCAAACTAATTCTGAACCCACTTCCTATTTTCTGCCCTTTCCTGACACCTCCAGCATTTCTAGGATTATTAGATTGCATTTAACAGAGATTAGCATACTGCATGCATTCATTACGCATGTTAGGTTTGCATTATACATCTGGCATACCCTCTGGCATTTGCTTGGAGTCCATTGTAAATACTCTTGTGCACACCACACTAGGGTCAGACCTAGAGAGTCTATAGTCTCTTAGGTTTAGGCCCATAAAAGTCTAATAAATTTCCTTCGATAGGAATGCAAAGTCGAGTGTATTAGGTGTTAGTTTGAGTCCTTTGCATCATCTTGTTAGGAGTCTGCATGTGCCTAACATGTTCACCACCCGCACTAATGTTAAACAAACTGGCTAATTCCCGATGATGGATCAAAGAATTTGATGTAGTGGATTCTATCTTAGTTAGGCTTAGGCCTAAAAGAAGCTTCATGCTCGCAGAGCCGGACCTTTTAAAGTGATAGAGAAGGTTGGACCAAATGCCTAGGTGTTGGACTTGCCTTCGGATTTGGGCATTAGTTCTACCTTCAATATTACAGACCTGGTTGAGTATAGGGAACCGACAGCGCTACCTAGTGAGGCCTTTGGACCTATTCCTTTTCATTGTGAGTGACCCTAACCTAGAGTGTCCACAAACAAATTTGGTCTGAGAGAGGAGAACGGATCGAGCGTATCCTGGACAATCAAGCCATCACGACCCAGGGCCATGACTATCAACGCTTCCTGGTCCGATGGCAAGGCCGGCCAGAGTCGGACGATTCATGGATTTCTCGAGAGGACTTGCAACGCCTCAACCCAGACCTTCTCGAGAGATATGTAAGCCAGTCTGACCTTCACTCGACAAGGTCGAGTTCCTCCAACCCGGGAAAAATTGGTGGGGACACCTGAGGCACCAGAATAAGACAGAGGCTTTTTCAACCCTCTGTAAATTGATCAATAATTTATGAGTCCATCTGTAATAAGGGCTTAGCTCATATGAGTCTATTTTAGTTGTTATTTGAGTATTTTTAGTTGTTATTTCAGTTCTGTACTAGTCAGCTCATGTTGAGCTAGTTCAGTCCAATGCTAGTCAGCTCATGTTAAGCTAATTTTATTTTTTTGAGTCCTGTCCAAGCATACTGAAGACTCAAGAATATATCATACAAGTGAAGACCAAGTCCAACTAGATTGAAGACATGGAAGTATAGCACAAGTCCAACCCAGCTTGAAGATTTGAAGACCCCAGGAGGAAAATTCAGAAAACCCTGATTTCTTGCAGATGCCCTCCAGATGCCCAGATTCCCTTCCAGATGCCAAAGTATATTCATAGATAAGGGCATCCATGATTCCAGAGGTCCATCTGCATCCTAGCCCAAAGAAATCAAGCCCAGGTGCCAAGCCCAAGCCCCTAAGAAGCAAGATACCAGGGAATATTCCTACTACCTGGCTACCAGGCCACCCCAGCTTCAAGAGGCCCAAATCCATGCACCCGAGCCCCTTTGGGCCGACCTTTTGCTGCTCCTAGAAGCCCAACACGCCTCCCTAGGCATCCTTAGAGTCTTGACCAAGTCAAGAAAATTTTTAGGGATTTTTCTACCTAATATTTCCTTATTTTCTAGCTAGGGTTTGAGAGGCAAAAGGATTCTTATGTAAAGACTTATGTACCCTTACTTGGAGCCCAAGGTTAAGGGTCTATTTAAGGGACCCTAGCCTCTTGTATGAAGGAGATTTTTTTGATGAATAAAAACCTTGAGTTCTTCTATTGAGTTCTGTGATACCCTGCTGTGTGCATAAAGGGGTTTGTGAGAGTTTTTCTTCCCATTGCTGCAATCATCTTCCTACTGCCAACAAGCCTCTCAGATCCCTGGACGCCCACCCCAAAAGAAGCCTTTCCTTGCTATTTTTCCTTTGTTTTCTTGTTCCTTTGTGAGTTTTCTAACCCCTGACAGGTCATTTGCAGGTCCCCGAGTTCCTACGAATCCAACGACTCCAGCCAAGCCTCAATCGGATCACCGAGCAGAAAGTCGGGTATCTGCGGGTCTTTGGCTCGATTTTCTAGGCTGCATCCGTCGAGGAACGAGAGACCCCTTCGTTGCAATCTTCATAGACGTTGTCAGGTACACCCCTCTACCTCCAGTAGTTTTATTGTAGGAGAACTTGCCCTAACCGAGGCTTCTCAGCCCTGGCGGTCCTTCTTTGCTACTTTTCTAGGTCCTAATCTGCATGCTGATCTTCAAAAATTCATACAAAATTACCTACAAATAATTTTGATCTGAAATTCGGAAATTAATCACTTAACTCAACATGTAAAACATACAAAAAAAATGGCATGCATATTAGTCACGCATCACATATTTTCAATCAAATCCAAAAGAATCACACATTATTGCTGTTAAAAGAATCATTAAGTATCTTAAAGGCACATGTAATATAGGATTATGGTATTCTAAGCATTCATCTTTAAAGCTAATTAGTTATTCTGATCCTGATTATGGTGGCTATAAGATTGATAGAAAGAGTACAAGTGGCACTTGTCAATTTCTAGGTATCAAATTGATTTCATGGCACTACCATAAATAGAACTCTATAGCACTGTCTACTATTGAGACAGAGTATGTGGCTGCGAGGAGCTGTTATGTACAAGTGTTGTGGATCAAGCAATAGCTAGAAGATTATGGTATTATCCAGTCTAAAATTTCTATTAAATGTGATAACACTAGTGTCATTAATTTATCTAGAAGTCCAATTCAGCATTCTATAACAAAACATATAGAAATTAGACAACATTTCATTAGAGACCATGTTTTAAATAATGTTGTAGAATTAGAATTTGTACCTATAGAAGATCAACTTGCTGATATTTTTACCAAACCTCTTAGCCAAGATAGATTTGAAAAGATTAGAGGTGAGTTAGGCCTATGTGACCCATATTAAAAGTTTTTGACCTAATTTTTCAAAAATAAGGAAAAAATTATCTAGATGCTTTAAAATTCACTTTAGAGCTTATGACCACTTCCTTTGGTGCTAAGTAACCTATAGATTTTGATTTTTTAGATTTTTGAGCTTTAACCTTGATTTTTGCTCGAGCTGACTCAAGCACCCTGTTGTTCTGTCGAGCCAACTCGAGAGTCAGGCTGATCCTTTTTAAATAGGGCATTGTTTAGTTTCAAAATCAATTTTCTTTATGCCTTTCCTATCTACTCCAATCGTTCCCTATTCCAAACCTAGGAAAAGCTTTAGAACTCCACCAAACCTCTCCTAAACCCTAATCCAACCAAAATGGGTCCTAGGAAAGCCATAAGGAAGAAACCATAGAGGGTTGTGCGAACTATAGTAGAGAAAAGAAAAACCAAAAGGAGATTAGACACTTCAAATCCCACTGAAGAGCCATAAGAAGAATAGCAAGAGGTTTTGGAAGCAACAAGACAAGTTGTTCTTATGGGAAACAGACAAGTTACTTCCGGATGTTGTGTTGATTTTACTTTTCTTGAACAAGAAAATCTAAGAGTTGGGGAATGGCTTATTGCACAAGGGTGGAAATCCTTTTGTATGATGAATTTACCTACATTTTCAAACTTGGTAAGATAATTTTTTGAAAATATGTCACTTGGCACATTTCATGTGGAATCAACTATTAAAGGGAAGCATATTGAGATAAATAAGTAGAAGTTAAGTGATATTCTTCAAATCCCTAAGGAAGGGGAGAGATTTTTAGTATTAAAAGAGAAATAGAAAACTTTGAGGATTATCCTAGAAAGGAATGATGTTTCTGGTGTTGTGCATGTTAGGGCAAACCAACTATCTTTAGAGATGAGACTTATTCATAATATTATTAGCTATATTTTTCTACCCAGAACTGGAAGGTTTGACTGGGTGAGTGAGAGGGATCTTGTATTTATGAGATGCTTGATTGAGGGGAAGGCCCTTAACTTGCCATATATCATGATATCCCGATGCGGGAAGCAACTCGTAGGGCACAAGCTTGTCTTCCTTATGGCATGGTTTTTACATTGCTCTTTCAGGATGCCGAGGTGGGTTTATCTGGTGAGGACAGCAGGCCTCTACTTCATATAGACAGATATAATGTAAAGTCATTGAGCAGGATGGGTTTTCTGAAGGTTGATGGGCATTGGATCAGGAAGGCTTCCAGACTACCAGTGACACATTCTGATGGAGAGTTAGATGAGGATTACCAGACTAGTCAGGCATAGGTACTGAGGCTAAGCCATAGACTGATGAGGCTGGACCTTCTGAGCCAGCACCTTCTACACCTCATTCACCTGTGAGAGGATCTACTGCTGATGATTCAAGTGATGATATAGGTTGCAGCAGATTCTGGATAAGATCTCTACTCTACAAAGAGGTAGGACAGAGATAGATGCCAGGATAATGGCACTTTAGACTGAGATGCGAGATGGCTTCCAGGAGATATTATTAATTTTTCAACAGATCTTGATAGCTAGTCATTCAGCACCTCCTCCATCTTCAGCAGGAGCTGATACACATGATACTGACTATGCACTAGGAGAGTTAAAGCATTCTACGGACATTCATACTGCAGCTACTCCTCCTGTTGGACTTGGTACTGGTACTCAGGATCGAGCACTGGCATATTGGACACTCCGGTGATGTAGATTCTATCGACTAACAGCACCCATGCATTATCTAATGATCCTCCTTTTGGATGGCTGACACCTATCTGGATTTCTTCTGAGCCTTCAACCAAATCCAAACCTAGAACTGATGGGGGACCCGAAACCCATCTGAGTTTTTTTTTAATTTTCTAGATTTTTTTTATTTCAATTTAAGTTTTTTTATCCCTGCTATTCTGCCTATTCCTATTATCCTAGTGTTATTCTAGGTTTATTCCTGAGTTATTCCTCTGCTATACTTATCATCTTCAACCTTTCCAGAATCGCCAGAACCTCCATTGTTTTTATTTTCTTCTTCCCGTTTGTCCCTCTTTGCCAAGCCCAACCACCGAATACCCCCCCCAAATGGCCATCCACCTCCCGGCAACAACCTCCTCGTGGGAATGCCGGTGAATCCCACGGTCGCCCCCCCCCATGCAGCTCCGTCCCTGCTGCTTCATGTCCGTGACACCTCCTGCGATGCCCAGCCGCCCCTCCCTCCCGCAGCGCCATCCGCTGACAACCTTTCTCTCCAACCTTTCTCTTCACCATCCTAAAAGCTTCTAAAGCTTTTTGCTTCTCTTGAAGCAAATTCTCATATTCATCAAGGGCTCTGCATCCTTCAATACATCAGCAGGCATGTCCCATCCAGTTGCACCATCACCACTAGGAGCATCACTGAGCTTGCTCCGTTCCATCAGCAGGAGGTTCATATCTACAGCCCTCACAACCCCTAAACCAACGACCAGCATAGCCCCTTCCCCCACGGTGCTCACCACCTCTAAACGCACGGCCATCACCACCGTACGTTCGCCCGTGAAGCTCATTTTTGCATCGCCTGCAACCGTGCCCATCTCCACACCTCCGTGCTGTGCTCCTCTCTCCCGCGACAACCGCCCAGCCACCATCGATGTCTTCGCATCCATCTTCGGCGACCGCATCGCCCGGGGGACGTGATGGTCGATGCTAGCCCCCATGATCCGCTCGAGCTGGAGGTCGGGATCGCCAGAGTAATTCCCGATGTGGTCAATCATGTGGTCGTTGCATATCACCTCCCAGGATTTGGCCACGATCTGCGCCCAAAACCTCACCGGATCCAAGCACACCGCCCGCGGAATGTAACGACTGCCGATCTCCCCTGTTCCACGATCGCAAAAGAAGGCTTGCACAGATTTCAAAGTGAACGAACAGACATGGATCTCAAAGCAACAGGATTTAGAATTAATAAAATAAAATAAAATAAAATTTCCATGTATTTCTTTCTTGGTTCCTAAGTCTTGTAAGCCTATAAAAAGGCACCCCCCCTCTTGTAATAAATCAGTTGATGAAAAAATGAATTTTTGAGAGTGTTTTTCCATATGTGTGTGGTTATGGGCTGAGGCCCGTTTGCCTTCATCCTTCGGGATGTCGAGGGGTGTGAGGCCCCAACTTGCCTTCATCCTTCGGGACGTCGAGGGGTGTGAGGCCCCAGGTATCTCCATTCTTTTCTCCCATCTTCATGTCTATCCCTGTTTCCCCTCATGACCTTGAGATTCATCCTAGCTCCTCCAAGTATCGAGGAGGGCGTAATGCCTTAGAGGTGAGAGGTCTCTTCGTTAGGATGAGTCCCAAGGTCCATGAATTCCAGTCCACTGTCTTCCATCCCCGTCCTTACTTCACCAACTCCGCCAAGAAAACTGAAAATCAAAAGAGTCTGGCTATTTTAGGACTTTCGGGGTCATCCTATCCTAGTCCCGAAAGGCTTCTTAGCCCTCCCGTGATCCTTGGTTTGCTTTAGGTTTTTTTTTTTTTTCCTATTTCTGAATAACCCCAGGTTTCTTTGTGTCCGCCATCACCACATCAATTTTGGTATCAGAGCCAGCAACAGACTAGGATTTGCTTCGTCGACAAACTCGATGGAGTCAAGTTCTTCGCGCTGCAGGAGAATGATGGGGGACCCGAAACCCATCTGAGTTTTCTTTTAATTTTCTAGATTTTTTTTATTTCAATTTAAATTTTTTAATCCCTGCTATTCCTCCTATTCCTATTATCCCAGTGTTATTCTATGTTTATTCCCGAGTTATTCCTCTGCTATTCTTATCATCTTCAACCTTTTTAGAATTGCCATAACCTCCATTTTTTTTATTTTCTTCTTCCCGTTTGTCCCTCTTTGCCAAGCCCAACCACCGAATACCCCCCCCAAATGGCAATCCACCTCCCGGCAACAACCTCCTCGTGGGAATGCCGGCAAATCCCATGACCGCCCCACCCCATGCGTCTCCACCCCTGCTGCTCCATGCCCGTGACGCCTCCTGCGATGCCCAGCCAGCCCTCTCTCCCACGGCACCGTCCGCTGACAACCTTTCTCTCCACCATCCTCAAAGCTTCTAAAGCTTTTTGCTTCTCTTGAAGCAACTTCTCATATTCATCAAGGGCTCTGCATCCTTCAATACATTAGCAGGCATGTCCCATCCAGTTGCACCATCACCCCTAGGAGCATCACTGAGCTTGCTCCGTTCCATCAGCAGGAGGTTCATATCTACGGCCCTCACCACCCCTAAACCATCGACCAGCATAGCCCCTTCCCCCACGGTGCTCACCACCTCTAAATGCACGGCCATCACCACCGTACGTCCGCCCGTGAAGCTCGTTTCTACACCATCTGCAACCATGCCCGTCTCCACACCTCCGTGCTGCGCTCCTCTCTCCAGCGATAACCGCCCAGCAACCATCGACATCTTCGCATCCATCTTCGACGACCGCACTGCCCGGGGGACGTGATGGCCGCTGCTAGCCGCCGTGATTTGCTCGAGCTGGAGGTCGGGATCGCTGGAGTAATTCTCGATGTGGTCAATCATGTGGTCGTCACAGATCACCTCCCAGGATTTGGCCATGATCTACGCCCAGAACCACACCGGATCCATGCACACCACCCGCGGAACATAACAGCTACCGATCTTCCCTGTTCCATGGTCGCAAAAGAAGGCTTGCACATATTTCAAAGTGAACGAACAGACACGGATCTCAAAGCTACAGTATTTAGAATTAATAAAATAAAATAAAATAAAATTTCCATGTATGTCTAACTTGGTTCCTAAGTCTTGTAAGCCTATCAAAAGGCACCCCACCCCCTCTTTTAATAAATCAGTTGATGAAAAAATGAATTTTTGAGAGTGTTTTTCCACTTGTGTGTGGTTATGGGCTGAGGCCCGTTTGCCTTCGTCCTTCGGGACGTCGAGGGGTGTGAGGCCCCAACATGCCTTTGTCCTTCGAGATGTCGAGGGGTGTGAGGCCCCAACTTGCCTTCATCCTTCGGGACGTCGAGGGCTTTGAGGCCCCAGGTATCTCCATTCTTTTCTCCCATCTTCATGTCTATCCCTATTTCTCCTCATGACCTTGAGATTCATCCTAGCGCCTCCAAGTATCGAGGAGGGTGTAATGCCTTAGAGGTGAGAGGTCTCTTCGTTAGGATGAGTCCCAAGGTCCATGAGTTCCAGTCCCCTGTCTCCCATCCCCGTCCTTCCTTCGCCACCTCCGCCAAGAAAACTGAAAATCAAAAGAGTCTGGCTGTTTTAGGACTTTCGGGGTCATCCTATCCTAGTCCAGGGAGGCTTCTTAGCCTTCCCACGATCCTTGGTTTGCTTTAGGTTTTTTTTTTTTTTTTTTTTTTCCATTTTCGAATAACCCCAGGTTTCTTCATGTCCGCCATCACCACATCAAGAACTTCTAAATCTTCACCTCCTGTTAGGACTAGACTTAGGGACTTTAGACCTAGGTTCCCTAAATTTACACCTGCTCCTGGTATTTTAGAGGTTGGTTCTTCTTCTAGTGAAGATGAACCTATTGATGATGAACCTAATCCTTCCTTCTAACTTTTAGGATTAATTTTTAGCATTTCCTATTGTTGTTTGTGATACTATTTTTTTGTGTGCTTGGCACTTTTGTAATGTATCACTTTTGTACTGGCTCTTCATATATATCTATATACCTTTCGAAAGTCTTATGTTTCACTTGATACATGTTTAAATGATTATGAATGATTGAGTATAAATGAATGTTTTCCCAAAATTTTATACTTTTGTGTTGATGACAAGAAGGGCTAGAGCATGCATGAAAATGAAAATGAGCATGAAAAATGAGCATGAAAATGAAAATGAGCATGAAAAGTGAAAAGAGCATGAAAATGAGAGGAGAGCAATGTTATATGAGAAAGGGGGAGCTTTTATCGAGCATTTACTAAAATATCTTTCAAATGCAAGGTGAAAAGTTCTTCTAATTGAAGCTGTAAATTAGTATTGTGATGATTTGATACTTAGTGCATGAATGATACAAATGATACATTGTTTTGATACTACTTGATACTTTATTTGCTTTGATACACACTACTTTGAATACATCTTAATACATGTGAATATGGTATATAGTATATCATTATAGGTAATTGTAAAGTGTTTTAAATCTTTTCATGCCCAGTGTTTTGTCGTCATCAAAAAGGAGGAGATTGTTGACCCTTGGAATGATTTTGATCATTACAAAACATTGGAGCATGTATGCTTTACTAGTTATTTCAATTACTCAAGAAGTTTTATAAGAAAGTATGTATCTTTATTTTAGTTGGTTTTCTATCTAGTTGAAATGTATTCCAACATTGTATGAACTCATGTATACTACAAGTTGTAAAGCCCTAATCTTTCATGTATGTAATCTTGTAAAAGGGCTCTAAATTAATATAAATGAGAGTAAGTGAGTTAGACATATTTGGTAAGCTCTTTGAAGCTTCTTGGAAGACTTGCTCTTATTGGACTCTTGAATTAAAGAAGTTTGGAGAAGTTTTAAAGCATAAAAAGAATTTTTGTAAGAGCCGACTCCTATCTGGTAGGGCACAAAAAATTTCAGAGTTTCAGAAGTTCGAGCCAACTCAAGCCTTAAGAGCTGACTCGATGAAGAACTTATGTTTTTGGTGACTGAGACCTCGAGCCGACTTAAGCCCAGAAGAGCCGACTTGTCCAGGGTTTATGCTGTTGGTTACTATGACTTTGAGTCGACTCATCCTTGAAGAGCCAACTCCTGTAGAGTTTATTTTTCTACTGACTGAGACTTCGAGCTGACTCATGGACCCAGAGTCAACTCGAGTGACAGGTTTTTGTAGTCTAACGGCTAGTTGCAAAATCTCTCTTTTGAACTCCAAAAACCCTTCAACGGCTCTATTTCGGTTCTCTAGGCCCTACAATGGCTAGTTTTGATTGAAGACCATAAAAGAGAGTACTTATGAAGGACTAAACAATTTTTCATAGATTATTCATTGATTATTCTTTGGAAGTTAAGGAGTTTTCAAGTCTTTAACCAACCCACTTCAAGAGCATTCAAGAAATGATTCAAAGCTTCACCAACTGATCTTTATTCTTGAATCCAACTTTTGAGTAAGTAAAGAAGCAACTTGAAGAGTATTCAAGAGCATTTAAATCTAGGTTTCAATTTGATCTTCATCGGCAATACTCAAACAAGTTTGGTTTGTTGTGTAGTTGTTTTATACATTTGATATATCTTGTTTTCTCTCTAAGAACAGCAAGGGGCTGTGTCTTGAGAATGTACTAAAGATTTTTAGGTGAGCCTATTAAAACCTAAGTTTGGATTTTCATTGGTGTGCCCGGTTCTAATAACCAAAGGGATTTAGGTTCTTGGTTAGCCTATGTTAAAACCAAGTGTGGGTTTTCTTTGGTGATCCCGGCAAAACCAAAGTGTAAAGGTTTGGATTATGAGCCTGTTAAAACAATCCGATTGTATTCTGGTGGGGGATATAGTGGAAATTCTAAGTGGTGCTTGACTAGTGGACATAGGAGTGGGTTGCTTCGAACCACTCTAAATTCCTTATGTTTGTAATTTTGCTTGTTTAACTTCATTGCATTTATCTACTTGCTTCCGCATTGCATATTTCACAACAACACCAAAAGGATTTTAAATTGCACATACTTGCTAAAGTTTTTATAATCCCAATTCACCGCCCCTCTTGGAAACATACCTGGGAAACACTAGGAGAATTGGTGAGGACACCAGGACCAGACAAAAATTGTAATGCTCAATTTGGATCTCTGATTAATGTGTTAGGAAGTTTGTCATTTTCAATTGAGTTCTGAGTCACTTGAGTCCTGTAATAAAGTGAGTCAATTGAACTCATCAAGTTAATTGAGTCTTGTAATAAAGTCAATTAAGTCCATTTGTTTCAAGTCCAGTCAAGTGAGTTTGAGTTTTGTAATTTTCATTCAAGTCAAGCTCAAGAGGGAGTCACTAGACCAAAACTCAAGCCACCCCAGCCCATGCGCCTGGCCACACTCATGCCGCTTAAGCCCACCAGCATTGGTGCCCCATCCCAAGCCCACCAACATTAGTGCCCCTCCCAGCCCAGCATGGAATGGCACCTCCCAAATGAAGCCACTGAAGAAGTGGCACCCCAACCTAGCAAGAGTTAGCACCCAGCCCAACCAGGAGTTGTACCCCAGGTCCACCAAGGAGCTGGCACCCCAGCCCAGTCCAAGCCCATAAGAAAAGCCAAACCCCCAGTCCAACATGGAGTCAAGCAATCCAAGCCCAAGATGAGTCATGTTGTCAAGTCCAACAAGGAGTTCAACTTCTAAGTCCTACAAGGACTCTAGTCTCCTTGTCCTTTTCAAGTTTTGTACTCCAACTTTGATAGAGATTTGTACTCTAACTTTGACAGGGAGAGTGCTGAGTGAGTCTATAAATACCCCCCCTCCCTTCTCTTGTATTGATGAATGATAAATGATTGAATGAATGAAGACTTTGAGTATCTTCTTCTTATTTTCGTGCTTAGGCATTGACGCTCCGTGAGGGAGAGGATGAGAGGCCTGTTTTCACTATGCAAGGAAGTCACGTGAGGTGCAACCCCAGCAATCTGCCCCACCTTCATCTCCATAAGCCCTAGGCCGCCCCCTCCCATCTCCCATCTAGGCTGCCCCATCCACCTACATCCAAACCCTAGGACACCCAACTTTCCAAGCCCCTGACTGCCAGCTTTCCTCCAAGTTCCAAGCCACCAGCCCTAGGCCCTAGGCGTCTTCATCCTTCTCCAAGCTGCCAAGTCTTCTTTAGGCCATCCCTCCAAAAGCTCCTGGCATCCTCCTCTGCCAGGCTGCCAACCATCTCAGTGCACCTCTCCTGCCCTCTCTACTTCAAACTATTTTTTAATATTATTCCTATCTTTTACATCCCTAACCCTAAGTGTTTGCAGGATCCCTCCAGTGCCCTGAGCCTTGGAGGAAGTCTTCCTTGCCCCCAAAACTAGCTAATAAAAAGCCGGTGCATCCACGGGAATGAGGTTTCATCATCTAAGCACTAATCTAGAGAGGTATGATCCCTTCTACAATGAAAGAACATCATTACTAGGTAAACTAACCTTCCCTTCTTTCTTTTTATGACCTATTGAAACTGAGCATGCCCTAATAGTGGTTTCTTAACCCTAGGATCATATCTTTTTTTAATTACTTTGTTAGATCTTGCTATGCAGGTAGAACTTAGTCCTTACATGAAAACCCTAATTTACACTTAGCCTTTTTCAAGAATCAAACCATTTAAAATCTAAAAATCTTGCCCACATAATCTGCCATTTTCTTTATGCTCATCCCTAGCATGTTTAGTCCCGCATCAATTTTGGTATCAGAGCCAGAGGATTAGGGTAAATTAGGGTATGTTTCATCCTCCATGACACCAACTAGTTCATCCAAAGCTTGCACCCGTCTCCCCTGTTTTCAATACCCGATCACATTCCCACCACCACCAACCACCCTTCTCAACCGTTCAAAAACAATCTCCCCATTGAACCACCAGATGCTCACTGCCCTGCTCTGTTGTGTTCGCACCGTGTTGCACCTTCCCTCACCATCGCCCATCACAGACCTTGAAGCCATCGACGATGATTTTGATGATGACCTCCGCCGCTTGTAGCCACCAAGATGCTGACTCCTTTGAAGATCGCCTAGGTCTCAGCCATATCTGGCATGTGGAGATCGACCTTGCCTTTGCCCTGTCGGTCTCCTTCTCCAAAACCCCCTTCCGTACCGATCGATGCCACCGATGCCATCTAAGCCCCTCGTCGCTACCCCATCCCAACCGGAGAGCCCCATCGCCCCAATGCCACTCGATGCCCTCACCGTACCCTCCTCTCCGCCCGTTGCCAGCAATCACCGACCACCACCTGAGCCACAATCCCATCCAAACCAACCTCTTCGAAGTTCCCTATTTCGATTCCCTTGGATCCAAAGGGACTATCTGCCACCAGCCCCTCCATAGTAGCGAAACCTTGGAATGGTGCCTGTACTGCAGTCTCCTCGTGCCAGCAGCTGGCGACCAACCCCCCAGAATCTTCCCTTCAGTGAATAATCCCCTTCGAGCCCACCGGCAATCATCTTATCCTCTCCATCCATGGCATCTCCTTTGTTCCACCTTCCATCAACCGTAGAGAAGAAGGCATGCACGATCGTGAAAGTAGTGCTAGCATCCTTTACCGACTTCAAGAGAGAAGAATGTGTCGGATCTCTTCCTTGCCCCTTGTAGCCACCGATGATGCCAGACTCCTCCGGACACACGCCCAGGCCGAGCTTGCACTCATCGTTCGCTGCCTTCTCCCGATCAGAGCAATCCTTGGATAGCAGAGACGAACATCGTGCTGCCCCTATTTTGCCTCATCATTCGTTGCCTTCTTCCCATCTATGCTACCATCTCCACCCTAGTGTCATCACTGGTGAAGCCTGCTAGGAGTCCCTCCTCTATTCTGCCCAATCTCCATTCGAGGAGGAGGAAGATGCCCACATGAATGTGAAAGTGCACGATCATGAAGGCAAATCTCGATCCCTGTTGCCGACTTCAAGCCTGCACGATCCTCAAAGTTGCAAGCTCCTTAAAGCTACATGCTCCTCAAAGCTGCAAGATCCTCAGAGCTACACGATTTCCAAAGATGCATGATTTTTAGAGTTGCACAAATCTTAGAGTAGATCCTCTTTTGAGTTGGCTAGATTCAGTCCCACCAAAGTCCCCACTGATCCAAACTTGATAGGGTCGAGTTCTCCCCACTCTAGGAGAATGATGCGGACCTGAGAGCCCAGCCACCTCAGTAGCCCCATGGAGTCCCAGTCATAGCAGGCGTCATCAACCCTATTAGGCATCCCAAGATCTTCATGACATCATCTAAGCCTAAAAGGAAGCAAATCAGTGCCTCATATGGAAGTTGTGGATTGCTCAAGAGAAGATGGAAGAAACTCATATGATGTCTGGCAGACTAGGCAACATATGAGTTCCCTCCCTCTTTTCTTGATTCATGAGATTTTTCCTTGTGCTGCCCAACCCTTTATGGAAGATAGGTGGCACCATCCCTTGATCATCTCCATGTTTCAAACCATCTACAAGGAATTAATGTGGCACCTTCCCTCTTTTCTCTTATTTCCATGTAATCCAAGGGCTAGGGTCAACTATAAAAGAACCTCCTCCATGTATAAAATTTGAATTCCAATGATGAAAAAATTTTAGAAGAGAGATTTTTCATTCGCTCCGCATGGAGAGGGTGAGAGGCCCACTTATAGCTTTACAAGGAGGGCACAAGAGGTGAAAAATTGGTGGGGACACCAGGATCAGACATAGATCACTGGATCCCATATGGTTTAATTAGTCATGTATCAAAGTTTTGAAAATTTTGTAATCAATTAAGATTGAGTACTGTAATAAGTTGAGGTTAGTTGATTTGTCTCAACCCTTAACTTAGTCCAGTTTTGAGTCATGTACATCAATTATGAGTCTAGTATGAGCCTAATTTTTGTACAAGAGAGGAGGTTATCCTATTTTGAAATTCCACCAGGTCACATCCAAAAGTCAGAGGCCACTACATCAGCCTATTGGATTTTGTGTGGCAACCTAGGATCCAAGATGCTTCTAGAAACCTTGATTCTTTCTAGATGCCCAAATTCCTCCCCATATGCCAGAGCATATTCCTAAACCAGGATATCCATGATTTCAGAGGTCCACCTACATCCCAGTATAAGAAAATCAAGCCCAGGCACCAAGCCCAAGTCCTAAAGAAGCAAGATTCCAGGAAATATTCATGCTACCAGGCTACAAGGCCACCCCAGCTTCCAGAGGTGCAAGTCCATGCACCCAAGCCTCTTTGGGCCAGCCCCTTTCTGCTCCTAGAAGTCCAACACGCCCCCTTAGGTGTCCTTGAATGCTTGACCAAGTCAAAGCTCAAAGGGAGGTGTCCTTAAGTGAGAAGGGGAAGACTAGTCTAGCCTAGTTAGGATTTCTAGTTCTTTTAAGCTTTGTAATTCTAACCTAGCTAGGAAAGGACATGTAATCTAACTAGGAAAAGGCTTGTTAACCTTTGTGTAACCCTAGTTAGGAGAGGGCATGGGAACTCTATAAATACCCCACCCCTCCTCCTCTTGTAATCAACTTTTATTCATGATATCAAAACCTTGATGAAATTTATTTGAGCTTGCGAGCTTGTGTTACTTTATTCTTTTGGTTCTTTGGTTTGTGATTGTGTTCTCTTGCTTGGCCGAATCCTTGCTGCCCTAGCATCCTTCCATGCCCTAACTCACTGCCATCCAAGCCCTCATATATCTAAGATGGAGTGCTCTAGGCTGCCAAGCAAGGAGATCTTCATCAAGCTTCAAGCCACCCAGCTTTTAAACCCTAACCTGATTCCTTCTAAACCTAGTTTTCTTTCTTTTTCTTACTTGCTCTTTTGATTGACCCTTGACATTTTGTAGGATCCCTGAGATGTTTCACCTCCCTAGAGGAGGCTTTTCTTGCCTCTGGGACCACCCCAAATCAGCCATCTAATCAGGGAAACCAAGCTTCATCATCCAGACTCCAATCAGAGTGCTGTATGATCTCTTCATCGAAAGTTTTTCAATTCACTGGTTGGTAACATCCTTCCCTTCTTTTAATTTCAGATTTGATGCATATAAGCTATCCTAAACTAGGAGTTTCTCAACTCTCAGGTCCTGGCTACTTATTATCTTGCATGATTCTTTACGATCATGATGATTCATTGCATTGCTACTTTATCTGCTAGTTCTTTGCTTAACTTTGGAATTTAGCCTACAAACATAAATTATAAAAATCACAAAAAAAAAAAGTTTACTATTTTTTTATGCATGATTAGCAATCTTAGAGTCATCTCACATCAGTTTGGTATTAGAGCCGGTTTAAGATAGCATTCATCTGCATTAGGAACACAAACCCTAATTTTTGCATCCTGTCCACTACATTAGGTGTCTAGGTTTCATCAGATTTTGGCATCTCAAACATTTTATTTTTCTATGAAATTTAAATGACATGTCCTCTGTTCTGTGCTAATAATTTTTGTAATTTTTAATTAATTTTATCAAAACCCTAACTTTCTAAAATTTGGCATATTAGGAACCTTAACTTAAAGTCTAATAATTCTGCATTAGTCCGAAAGACCTAGGATTTACATAGACATTTGATTTTATTTTTGCATAAAATTTGGTGGAGGTCATCATCACTGTCCATCCTCTGTCCTACAATTTTTTGGTATTTTTTCTGCATCAGAATCTATGTCAAATCCTGTATCGTCTAAAACCCTAATTTTTCGAATTCTGCTATTCTGCATACTTGTTCAACCAAAACCTAATTAACTTTCAAAACCCCCCAATCCCAAGCCAAAATTTGTTTGATAAACCCAGTAAACTTAAACCCAACTTGACATCTCATAAATTAATTAAAAATCACTTTATTTTCTAATTATTTTTGTTGCATCAGGTCTATTGAATGTTTATCATCTTTTAATCTAATATTAAGGGAAATCAATATAACATTAGGGCAGGAGGTCATAACCTGTCCTAGGCCCAAAACAACCACTCAGCATTTCCATTCAAGCCTTAATTAAAATTGATTAAACTTAATTTTCCATAGAGGGCTAGGTGATACCAACAGGTTGGGTCCGAACTATATGGGCCAACTAGTACAATTAATCCTTTAGCTATTACTGAAAGCTGGTGTCTAAGGCTGGGGGTCCAGAGTCAAACGACCTAAGTGGATTGGTGGTTTTTAATTAGGACCATGTAATAAGCAGGGGGAGCCTCTCACCACCCCATCACCTACCTGGCCAGTGGAAGGATTAGCTGCTGGGTTAAGTGTAAGTTGAGCTGACCCATTCAGTTTTGACTCTAAGTCTAGTAAGCCCTAGATTGTACTAACCTTTTTCTTTTGCATGCTTGGCTGCATCATTCCACTTTGATTGTTTGATTTGTTGCATGACCACTATATTAGGAACCCAATACCAAAAGTCCAAACCTCACTGTTGCCCAGATATGGTGGCCAAGAGGGGGGGGTGAATTGGTTATTTAAAAAATTTAAGGCAATATATGTGCTATCAAGTTTTAAGGTGAAGAGTGATAGTGCTTTAATAATTGTGCAACGGAAGCAACGAAATAAAATGACAATTAACGAGCTAAAGAAGCTAAAGAGCAAGCCAATGAAAACACACAAGAAATATAGTGGTTCGGTGCACCTAGCACCTACATCCACTCCCCAAGCTCCACTTGGGAATTTCCACTATAATCTTTAGATTACAGCCGACTTGTTTTACCAGGCTCACAAGTCAAAACCTTACACACTTGTTTTGGCTTCGGGCTAACAAGCAACCCTAGTTGGTTTTATCAATTGGCTCACCAACAAACCTCACTCACTTGTTTTGGCTTCGGGCTTACAAGCAACCCTAGTTGGTTTTATCAATTGTCTCACCAACAAACCTCACTCACTTGTTTTGGCTTCAGGCTTACAAGCAACCCTAGTTGGTTTTATCAATTGGTTCACCAACAAACCTCACTCTAGTTTCAAATTCCCTTGAAACTAGCTAAAGACAAAAGAGTATGAATACAAATAATGAAAACTAAACAAACTCCTTTTGAGCAAAAATAAATTCGTTGAAGCTCTTGATGGAGACTCTTCAAGCCTTTTGTCTTGGAATCTTGGACCTCACTAAATGCCAAACACTTGAATGTTGGATTCCTCAAAAATGGAAAGCTTTTTGGGAAGGGAATCTCTTGGTTTTCTCACACCTTTTGGCTTTGGAAGTGATTGAAGGCTTTGTACTTTGAACCTATACTTTTTCACTTTGTCTCCTTGTCTTTTTTGAAGTTTGGTGGAGGTTAAATATCTCATTCATGCTGAAACAACTCCACAAGACCGTTAGATTCAAAAATATGGCCGTTTATGGCCGTTAGAAATCAAATCAGAAGTTCAGAAAAACTAGCCGTTATGCTATGAGTCGACCTCATGAGTCAACCTCTGGATCAAGTGTCGACCTCATGAGTCGACCTCCAGTCTATTTTACGCAAAAGTTCAGAGTACCATAGTTCTGCCCATTTTGAGTTCTCAGGCTATGAGTCGACCTCTGGTGTCGACCTCTGGACAGGTGTTGACCTCTGGTGGTCGACCTCTGGAGCGTGCCACTGAGATTTTGCCGTGCCGGCCATGCTGAACTTTTCTTCTCTTCATGAGTCGACCTCTTGTGGTCGACCTTTGACAAGGTGTCGACCTCTGGTGGTCGACCTCTGATCTGAATTTTTCTGAAACTCTTTGAGATGTGCGTGCCATGCTTGAGTTTCTCTAAGCCTTTGTTTCTTTTGTCAATAATTTCTTAACAAGAAGGTCCAATTTGAGTATTTTGATCTTGTCCAAGGTAGAAGAGCTCTTTTCCAAATCAGGTAAACTTAGTTTTATCAATGTACTTTTGATACTCTTTTTGAATAACCTAAGTCCTGAAACTTTTATCTAGAGATGAAACATTAGTCCAAACATATACTCAACCTTTTGTTAATCATCAAAACTAAGGAGTCAAAGCCAACAATCTCCCCCTTTTTGATGATGACAAAACCTTGAGTATATATGCAATTAAGTCCAAGAGCAAAATATAGCAATAATAAAAATTTTCAAAGTATCCTTTCATGCAAGAGTGTATCATAAAAGTTTTGTGAAAATATTCTCAAGAGTCAAAAAGATTTTACTTTTCATTTATTTCTTTCTTTTTGTGAAAACATTCTCATAAGTCAAAAAGATTTTACTTTTCATTTATTTCTTTCTTTTTGTGAAAACATTCTCATAAGTCAAAAAGATAAGAATCATATAAACTTTACTACTCATAAGATGGAGTCTCATAAGTCAAAAAGATTTTACTTTTCATTTATTTCTTTCTTTTTGTGAAAACATTCTCATAAGTCAAAAAGATAAGAATCATATAAACTTTACTACTCATAAGATGGAGTCTCATAAGTCAAAAAGATTTTACTTTTCATTTATTTCTTTCTTTTTGTGAAAACATTCTCATAAGTCAAAAAGATAAGAATCATATAAACTTTACTACTCATAAGATGGAGTCTCATAAGTCAAAAAGATTTTACTTTTCATTTATTTCTTTCTTTTTGTGAAAACATTCTCATAAGTCAAAAAGATAAGAATCATATAAACTTTACTACTCATAAGATGGAGTCTCATAAATACATATATACTTTTCTACTCCCCCTTTTTGTCAAGAATCAAAAAGTCCTTTTTGTAGTAAAAGATATATTAATGAAACTTATGTTGAATTACAATAAAGTATAAAATATATGCTCCCCCTCAATTTGTGCATACAACAAAATATTCTAACTTGAGGGTTTAAGAAGATAAATGCTAAGAGCTGGTATCAGATAAAATGGCACAATATAGATAAAAGCAAATGTATTCAGTTACAAAATTGCTTACAAGGTAGGCACAAAACACTGATACAACAAACCATACAAAGCAAACTAAAATACAACAAGTAAATCTATGAGGCTACTCCTCATCAGAAGGTATGTCAAAAGATACAGGAGCCATGATCCTAGATGAGGATTTTGGAGTCCTATGTGAGGAACTCCGAGTCCTCAGAGAGGGACCAGACCTAGGGGTAGTCCTACGAGATCTATAAGTCCTAGGTAAGGGCTCCACAGAAGTCGAGACAGAGGCAGTAGCTGAAGGAGTGGACGGATCAGCATGCTGAGTAGACTGAGATGGGGTCTGCCTGCTGACTAGCTCATAAGCTGTGGGATCATCGATATCTATCTCTGTATGCTCATCTATATCATCCGGAATCCCAGTGATAGTCTCAAATAGTGACTCTGTAGGCTCAATATCAACTGGCACAGCTGTGGCTGGAGGATCTGAACTCGGAAAATCAGTGGAAGGAGGATCAGCTGAAGGGGGAATCTCTGGAATCGGCTCTGCAGGTGGAACATCAGAACTACCTGCTCCAGGCTGATCTCCATCACTGTCACTATATCCACCAGAGTCATCAGCATCATCATCATCATGTGGAGGAGATACTGTCGGATCTGCAGTCCCTGATGGTAGTGCTAATCTCAATAAGCTGAGGATCTGTCTGAATCCTGTATCCATACTAGCTGAGAGAGCACTAATGCGTGTGTCTGTGTGTATCCGCAGATCTTGAAGCTCCTGTCGTACACCAGTGATCTCTGTCCGGACCTCTGAAATCTGATCAGTCACTCGCTGCTCGAAGTCCGATATCCTCACTGAAGTCCTCCGTGGTGTAGCAGTAGGTGCCGGAGCTGATGAAGGTGGTGGCGTGAATGGCTCAGGCTCCGTAGTCTCTGTCTCCGGTGCTGGGCGAGGAGGTGTACCATGATCAGTAGGCCCTGAAGGCCCTGCCTCAGCAGCTCGGATCTCATCCTCCTCATCTGGCTCCTGGCCAGACTCTCGTCGTACCCATCGGTCACTAATCAGTCGAAATCCCATCCTATGAAGGGATTTCTCTCCATAAGTATCTGTGTGCTGTAGCTGACTGAAGGGTATGCTGTCGAATGAGACACCATGCTCTCTGAATATCTGAGTCAGTCCCATCCCGTACGGCTGCACAAGTCTCCTGTGAGAAGCTGCCTCACCCATCTGCTGAAGCATGATCCTGGGAAGGTTGATGGGAGTCCGCTGGCTCAGGGACACCATCAACACCAGCTCACGCTCAGTGATAAAATCAAATCTCCCGCTCTTCGGAATCAAGATACGGGCGATGATGTGATGCAGCACTCTCATCTCTAGTGAAAGCTGGTTAGCGGACACTGTGGAAATGCCGCTAACATCCTCATGCTCGAGGATACACCTGAAGGCGTGCTCTCTGTCGCTGATCGTAGTGGCAGCAGTGCCATGAAGTGGAATCCTCCAGATGCGACTGATGACCTCAGGTGTCACTGGAATCTCAATCCCTCGAACTGTAGCAGACCATCCAATGCCATCAGTGGCCATGGATCCATAAAACTCTCTGATAAGGTCTGGGTAGAATCTCTCGGACATGGTACAAAAATGAACCAGACCTGCATCTCTCAGTACATCTCCAATGAAGAAGTGATGCTGATCCCAGAATGGAATATCTACGCGCCTCCCACTAGCAATGCTCTTTCGGACTAGGCTGGCTGGCACTGGTGCAGGTGGCTCTGGAGTCGGCTCACGCTCATGTCTGACTTTCCTTCGCCGCTCAGTACTACCCTGCCCCTGTTCCAATCTCCTTTTCCTTACTGCCTGGTGTTTTCTCGGACCCATGTGTAAGGATAAGGGGTAACTTAGGGAGAAATGCAAAGAGGTAAGGCTAAGAGAGGTTCACTGATTGGGAAAAAGAGGAGAATGTGAAATAGTGAAATAGGGTTTGTGAGATTGGAGAAAATCGAGAGTAAATGAGGAAAAGGTAAGAAACGGATAAAAGAAATACGTGTTTTCAATTGAAAAACAGCCGAGATTTGAGGGTAGAAAGATTCGAGGGCTTTCGGTTGTCCAAAATCAAGAAAACGGTCAAATAGAAGGTTGATTCCAAGAAAAGCAAGAGAGGAGGTGAGGATTTCCCAAAAAGATCGAGGAGAGGGGTGGAAATCCACTATTTGGAGGTTTAGGGAAGTTGTAGGGGGACCACACGAAGGAGAGGTAAAGAAAATAATGGGAAAAATGGCTTGCGGACGGGTTTTAAAAATGCATGTTTTCGTTCAAGTGTCGACCTCTGAGAATTTTCAGGGGTCGACCTCAAGTGTCGACCTCCAAAACTTAAGTGTCGACCTCAAGTGTCGACCTCCGAAAATATCAAGTGTCGACCTCCAACAATAAATCATCCAAAATAAAATTCTGTAAAATTTTAAAAAATTGATAAAATTTAGAAAAATAACCTTTAAACATATTTGAGAATTTATAAATCATTTTTGAGGAATTTTGATGACAATTGAAGAGTTTCAAGCAAAAGGATCAATGACTCCTAGTTCTCTTCTAATCATACAAAATCTATCTTCATTCAATGGTTTTGTGAATATATCAGCCAATTGATAATCAGTACATATAAATTCTAACAACACATTAGAGTTTTGAACGTGATCTCTTATGAAGTGATGTCTTATTTCAATATGTTTGCTTCTTGAATGTTGAACAGGATTTTTCGTTAAATTGATTGCACTAGTATTATCACATCTTATGGGTGTCTTAGTTAGTTTGATGCCAAAGTCCTTGAGTTGTTGTTTGATCCATAAAATCTGAGCACAACAGCTTCCAGCTGCTATATATTCGGCTTCTGCCGTAGATAGAGCAACCGAATTCTGTTTCTTACTGCTCCATGAAATCAAATTAACTCCTAGGAATTGACAAGTTCAACTAGTACTTTTTCGATCAAGTTTACACCCAGCAAAATCAGCATCAGAATATGCAATTAATTCATATGATGACTCCCTAGAGTACCAAAGACCAATTTCGATAGACCCAGATAAGTATCTAAGTATACGTTTTACAGCTAAGAGATGTGATTCTTTAGGAGCAGACTGAAAACGTGCACACATACAAACACTAAACATTATATCTGGTCTACTGGCAGTTAAATATAGCAATGAACCAATCATGCCTCTATATAATTTTTGGTCTACTGATTTACCACATTCATCTTTGTCTAATTTACATGAAGAGCTCATAGGGGTACCTATTGGTTTTGTGGTCTCCATCCCAAACTTTTTCAAAATTTCCCTTGTGTACTTGGCTTGGTTGATGGAGATCCCCTCTTTGGTTTGCTTAATTTGGAGTCCGAGGAAGAAGTTGAGTTCTCCCATCATGCTCATCTCGAACTCACTCTGCATTAACTTCGCAAATTCTTGACAAAGATATTCGTTAGTAGCACCAAAAATAATATCATCTACATATATTTGTACTACTAAGAGATCATCATTTTTCTTTTTCAAAAACAATGTATTATCTACATTACCTCTAGAAAAATCATTTTTCATCAAAAATGAACTTAATCTATCATACCAAGCTCTAGGAGCTTGCTTTAAACCATACAATTCTTTATGCAATTTAAAGACATGATTAGGAAATTCATGATTTTCAAAACCAGGAGGTTGTTCAACATAAACTTCCTCTTCAATAAATCCATTTAAAAAGGCACTCTTTACATCCATTTGAAATAACTTGAAATCCATAAAACAAGCAAAAGCAAGTAAAAGTCTAATTGCTTCTAGCCTAGCAACAGGAGCAAAGGTTTCATCGAAGTCGATTCCTTCTTCCTGGTTGTAGCCTTTAGCAACAAGTCTAGCTTTGTTCCTAATTACAATACCATGTTCATCAAGTTTATTTCTAAAAACCCATTTTGTGCCAATTATAGAAACATTAAGGGGTCTTTCAGTTAAAGTCCAAACATTATTTCTTTTAAATTGATTTAGTTCATCTTGCATAGCATTAATCCAATTACAATCTTTTTCAGCTTCTTCTATTGACTTAGGCTCTATCTGAGATACAAAAGCTAAATAATCACAAACATTTCTAATAGAAGAGCGTGTACTTACCCCCTTTGATGGATCACCTATTATTAGCTCTTTAGGGTGTCCATGTGCATACCTCCATTCTTTAGGTAATGGTTTTGGTGAAGTTGCATTGATTTCTTGAATTTGATCTTGACTTTCTTGATCATCATCTCCTTTGTGCTCATCTTCATTGATTGTCAATTGTTCAAGTTTCTTTGTACCTGTTTCAACATCAATAGAATCTTCTTTTCTAGAAGATTTTTCGTTAGATTCATCAAACACTACATGAATTGATTCTTCAACCAGAAGTGTTCTTCTGTTGAAGACCCTGTATGCCTTGCTAGAAGTAGAGTATCCTAAGAAGATACCCTCATCTGACTTGGCATCAAATTTACTGATATTGTCTTTGCCATTGTTTAATATGAAACAGCGGCAACCAAACACACGAAAATACTTGAGATTAGGTTTTCGATTTTTCCAAAGCTCATATAGTGTTTTCTTCAAAATAGGTCGAATTAAAACACGATTTAAAATGTAACAGGAAGTATTAATGGCTTCTGCCCAAAAATATCTAGGTAAATCATTTTCGCAAAGCATTGTGCGTGCCATTTCTTCAAGAGTCCTGTTCTTTCTTTCTACCATCCCATTTTGTTGAGGTGTCCTAGGTGCAGAGAAATTATGACTAATACCATTTTCATTACAAAAAGTTTCAAAATCATGATTTTCAAATTCAGTTCCATGATCACTACGCAAAGAAACAATAGTGAGATCTTTTTCGTTTGAAACCCTTTTATGAAATTTAACAAAAGCTGAAAATGTTTCATCTTTATGAGCTAAAAACATTACCCAAGTAAATCGTGAGTAATCATCTACAATTACTAGCCCATATTTTTTACCTCCCAAACTAGTTGTTCTGGTTGGTCCAAAGAGGTCCATATGCAATAATTCAAGGGGTCTAGTAGTAGATACTACTCCTTTAGGTTTGAAAGTAGATTTAGTTTGTTTTCCAAATTGACATGCAGCACAAATTTTATCTTTTTCAAAAGTGAGTTTTGGCAATTCTTTTACAAGATTCTTTTTGCTTAATTTTGAAATCAACTGCATACTAGCATGCCCTAGCCTACGGTGCCAAAGCCAACTAGTTTCACTTTCCTTGGCTTCCTTAGCCACTAGGCATTGACCACTTTCCATGGCTAGATCATCAAGATCAACCATGTAAATGTTTCCATGTCTAAGACCAGTGAACTTGATGCCATCGACATCTAGACTAGATACCATGCACAAAGATGATTCAAAAGTTACTTTAAAATCTTTATCACAAAACTGACTAATGCTAAAAAGATTATGCTTCAAGCCATCAACAAATAATACATTATCTACATAAGCATTAGGGGTGATATGGATTTTACCAATTCCGATGATTTTGCCTTTTCCATTATCAACAAAAGTGACGTTTCCACCATCAATTGCAGCTAGTGATGAGAATTGCTTCACATCCCCAGTCATGTGCCTTGAGCAACCACTATCCAGATACCACATTCTTCTTTTATTTTTGGTTGCAAGGCACACCTGCAAAAAAAAAATGATCATGTTGAAACTTTAGGTACCCAAGTCATCTTGGGTCCTTTAGGGTTAGTCAAATTGGTTCCTTTTGGAACCCAAATCTTTTTAAAGGTATTTAATTTTCTTCTATTACAAACATATGATTTATGACCTACTTTACCACATGAATAGCAGGTAATATTAGAAGATGCAGGTATGAAAAAGTTTTTGTAAAGTTTTTGCTGATTGTGTGGTTTAAATCCAAGTCCAGCTTTATTAAACACTGCATGTTGGCTATTTAAAAGCATATTTAGTTTTTCTGAACTAAAGGTACACTTTTCTACAAAGGGTTTTACTTTTTCTAACTCTTCCTTGTAATTCTTATTTTGAAGTAATAGTTCTTTATTTTGTTTTTCAATGTTCTCATTAGTTTTAAGACTTCTATTATTTTTTAAAGAATTACTTTCTTTAAAAAGATTATCTTTATCATTTGTCAAAGTCTTTACATGTTCTTTTAATTTCTTGTTTTCTTGAGTTAAATTTTCAATTTCACTTGAAAACTTTTCTGAATTTTTGGTAAGCTCAAAATTTTGCTTTCTTAATTTCTTATTTTTTAATTTTAATTTTTTATATTCCATTACTAAGTCATCAAAAGCATCATGCAATTCATTGAAAGTAAATTCAGTTTCAGGTTCAGAGTTTACCTCATTATCTTCATTGGCCATGAAACATAGGTTGGCGACTACCTGCTGCTCTTCTTCACTGCTGGAGTCCTCACTCTCACTCCAGGTAGCCATCATGGCCTTCTTTCTCAACATCCTTCTACTCTTTTTAAGCAAAGGGCAATCCGTTTTGTAATGTCCAGGCTTCTTGCACTCGAAGCAGATGGGTGGATCCCTTTCTTTCTCTTTCTCCTTCTCCTTGTTGTGATCACCTTTTTGTGGCCTTTTCTTATAAAAGCCCTTCTTCTTTCTCATGAATCTTTTAAATTTTCTTGTAATTAGGGCTGTCTCATCATCATCATCTTCTTCTTCAGATTCATCACTTGACTCTTCTTTTGTAGTGGACTTGAAGGCTATGGCTTTCTTTTTCTTGTCATTGTCCACTGTTTTCTGCTTTAGTGAAAGCTCGTAGGTCATCAGTGATCCAAGAAGCTGCTCGAGAGGCAGAGTGTTGACATCCTTGGCTTCTTCTATGGCTGTAACTTTCGCATCCCATGAAGCCGGAAGAGACCTGAGAAGTTTGTTAACCAGTTCACCATTAGATATAATTTTTCCCAAACTCCTCATACCATTTACTATATTGGTAAATCTAGTATACATTTCACTTATGCTTTCAGTTGGTTCCATCCTGAACATCTCATACGTATGAATGAGCATGTTCACCTTAGTGGTCTTCACTTGGTGTGTACCCTCATGGGTAACCTCAAGTGTATCCCAAATTTCTTTGGCGGAAATACAATTTGATATTCTGTTGAATTCACTAGGATCAAGTGCACAGAATAACAAATTCATCGCCTTAGCATTTAACTCAGCTTGTTTGATATCATTGTCATCCCATTCTTCTTCAGATTTTGGGGTGATAATGCCATTAACCAAGTGAGTGGGCTAATGAGGCCCTTTAGTGATTACTCTCCAAATATGATAATCTACAGCTTGTAAATAAATACGCATACGAGTTTTCCAATAAGTGTAGTTTGTGCCATTAAAGAAAGGAGGACGATTTGATGCTTGTCCTTCAACTATACCCATTCCAATTGGGGCGGCCATGATCTTTCACTCAAGATCGTTGGACCTACAAGAGAGTACCGGTGCTCTGATACCACTTGTTGCCCAGATATGGTGCCCAAGAGGGGGGGGTGAATTGGGTATTTAAAAAATTTAAGGCAATATATGTGCTATCAAGTTTTAAGGTGAAGAGTGATAGTGCTTTAATAATTGTGCAACGGAAGCAACGAAATAAAATGACAATTAACGAGCTAAAGAAGCTAAAGAGCAAGCCAATGCAAACACACAAGAAATATAGTGGTTCGGTGCACCTAGCACCTACATCCACTCCCCAAGCTCCACTTGGGAATTTCCACTATAATCTTTAGATTACAGCCGACTTGTTTTACCAGGCTCACAAGTCAAAACCTTACACACTTGTTTTGGCTTCGGGCTAACAAGCAACCCTAGTTGGTTTTATCAATTGGCTCACCAACAAACCTCACTCACTTGTTTTGGCTTCGGGCTTACAAGCAACCCTAGTTGGTTTTATCAATTGGCTCACCAACAAACCTCACTCACTTGTTTTGGCTTCGGGCTTACAAGCAACCCTAGTTGGTTTTATCAATTGGTTCACCAACAAACCTCACTCTAGTTTCAAATTCCCTTGAAACTAGCTAAAGACAAAAGAGTATGAATACAAGTAATGAAAACTAAACAAACTCCTTTTGAGCAAAAATAAATTCGTTGAAGCTCTTGATGGAGACTCTTCAAGCCTTTTGTCTTGGAATCTTGGACCTCACTAAATGCCAAACACTTGAATGTTGGATTCCTCAAAAATGGAAAGCTTTTTGGGAAGGGAATCTCTTGGTTTTCTCACACTTTTTGGCTTTGGAAGTGATTGAAGGCTTTGTACTTTGAACCTATACTTTTTCACTTTGTCTCCTTGTCTTTTTTGAAGTTTGGTGGAGGTTAAATATGTCATTCATGCTGAAACAACTCCACAAGACCGTTAGATTCAAAAATATGGCCGTTTATGGCCGTTAGAAATCAAATCAGAAGTTCAGAAAAACTAGCCGTTATGCCATGAGTCGACCTCATGAGTCGACCTTTGGATCAAGTGTCGACCTCATGAGTCGACCTCCAGTATATTTTAGGCAAAAGTTCAGAGTACCATAGTTCTGCCCATTTCGAATTCTCAGGCTATGAGTCGACCTCTGGTGTCGACCTCTGGATAGGTGTTGACCTCTGGTGGTCGACCTCTGGAGCGTGCCACTGAGATTTTGCCGTGCCGGCCATGCTGAACTTTTCTTCTCTTCATGAGTCGACCTTTGGTGGTCGACCTTTGACAAGGTGTCGACCTCTGGTGGTCGACCTCTGATCTGAATTTTTCTGAAACTCTTTGAGATGTGCGTGCCATGCTTGAGTTTCTCTAAGCCTTTGTTTCTTTTGTCAATAATTTCTTAACAAGAAGGTCCAATTTGAGTATTTTGATCTTGTCCAAGGTAGAAGAGCTCTTTTCCAAATCAGGTAAACTTAGTTTCATCAATGTACTTTTGATACTCTTTTTGAATAACCTAAGTCCTGAAACTTTTATCTAGAGATGAAACATTAGTCCAAACATATACTCAACCTTTTGTTAATCATCAAAACTAAGGAGTCAAAGCCAACACTCACCCCAGCCCAACTATGGATTCCAATTTTGAGGCCATGATGAAGGCTATGAGTGATTAGATTATCTCCTAAATGAACTGTAGGTTTGACCAATTCGACAACCGAACATGAGATCAATCAGCCTAAATGGCCCAAATCAATACTAAGCTTGACCAAGCCAAAGACTAGATAACCCAATTGACCCAATCCCAAAGCCAAATGAACAATAGACTTGTTAACTCTGGTCTTGATTTTGATGATTGACAAAATGTTTAAGTATATATGAGTACTAATTATATTTTAAGTGTATTTTTTCAGATCTTAGTACTCATCCATGTTGAATGAAGAAATGCTTGTATTTCAATTGAAAAAGTTCTTAAATTAATGAAAAATGAAGTATATGGACTTTGGAATTGATTTGAAAATGAAGTGTCGACACCTGAGGATCAAGTGTCGACACTTGAAGAGTGAAGTGTCGACTCAAGCCTGAGAACAAGAAAAATACAGAAAAAATGAAAAATCAAATTGGCTATGAATAGTGTTCTAGTGTCGACCTACTGTAGCAAGTGTCGATACTTGCACCGTTCAAGTGTCGACAATTACTGTTCAAGTGTCGACACTTACTGTTCAAGTGTTGACACTTACTGTTCATGTGTCGATACTTGATTGTAACGGCTAGTTTTTAAAAGCTGCAGAACTTCTCCAACTTGCTTCAAACGGCCATATCTTCATCCCCAATGGCTATAAACGATCATTTAAGTATTTGGAGAGCTATATAAACATCAAAAATCAAATGGGGAAGTAATCATTTGATGAGTTTTTTGAATATTCTTCAAGGATTCAAGAGTTGAGTGATTCAAAGCCTTCAAGCTTCCAAGATTCAAAGAGAGCATTCAAAGTCTACATCTACAAGCATCAATCAAAGGCTTCATCAACTTGAAGACAAGATCTTCATCAACAATCAAGGGCTTTAAAGAGATATTTGTTTTATTTTAGAAAGCTTTTATTGTATTCATTTATACTTGCTCTTACATTGTTTTACTTAAGGTTTTTGGTGAGCCTTGGAAAACCAAAGAGGTTTTTGGTAAGCCTTGAAAACCAAAGTGGTTGTTGGTGAGCCTTGAAACCAACTAGGGTTTTACTTGTGAGCCCGAAGCCAAAACAAGTTGTTTAGGTTCTTGGTTATCCCGTAGAACCAAGAGTGGTTGTTGGTGAGCCTTGAAACCAACTAGGATTTGACTTGTGAGCCCGAAGACAAAACAAGTTGTAAAGGTTGTTGGTGAGCCTAAGTTATAAAACCAAACTTAGTGGAATTCCCAAGGGATTCTTGGGGAGTGGATGTAGGTGCTTGGTTGGCACCGAACCACTATAAATCTTTGTATTTGTGTGATTGTTCTCCTTGTGCTTTTATTTATTTATTTCCGCTGTATTTATTTGAAATACATAAGCACTTGAATTGCATTAGCACATACTTGCTTTAGTTCATCTTTTAAATAGTACAAAAATTTTATAAAACCCAATTCACTCCCCCTCTTGGGTTGCCTACCTGAGCCTACAATTGGTATCAGAGCGGGTGCTTTGTTTAAAAATCTAACGATTTTGAGCTAAAGTTCATGGCAACCCTTGTAGGTATTAATATTAGACCACCGTTTTTCAATGGCACAAATTACACATTTTGGAAAACTCGTATGCGCATCCATATTCAATCTATTAGTTATCATCTTTGGAAAATTATTGTTAGTGGTCCTTATATTCCTTCCATTTTGGTTAATGGCATTTCCATTCCAAAGCCTGAAGAGGATTGGAATGAATATGATATTAAACAAACTGAAATCAATGCTAAAGCAATGAACTTGTTTTATTGTGCATTGGACTTAAATGAATTTAATAGAATTTCTACATGCACATCAGCGAAGGAAATATGGGACACACTTGAAGTTACTCATGAGGGTACTCTTTAAGTGAAGAACACTAAAATTAATTTGCTTGTACATTCTTTTGAGATTTTTGAAATGATGCATTATGAATCTATATCTGATATGTTTTCAAGATTTATGACTATTATTAATGAATTAAAAAGTCTTGGCAAAATCTATACTAATGCTGATTTGGTGAACAAAATTCTTAGATCCTTACAAAAATCATGGGATCCAAAGGTGACGGCGATCCAAGAAGCTAAAGATGTAGAAACCTTACCTTTGAAGGAGCTTATCGGTTCACTCATGACCTATAAGTTGAACATATGGCAAAGGATAGTGGAAGCTGATGTAAATAAGAAGATAATAGCCCTCAAGGCGAAAAAGAAATTCAAGGCAATGATGGCAACTTGGAGTGATAGCGACGATTCAAGTACGGATGATGAAGTTGCCCATCTTTGCTTCATGGCGAATGAAAAAAAGGTATGTGCTAAAAATAATTATGATTTTACCTTTAAAGAATCACATGATGCATCTAATAATCTCGTGCATGAATATAGATTGCTAAAAATTGAGCACAAGAAATTAAATAGGCATGTAGATTCATTTTCTCTTGACAACACCAATCTTGCAAATAAAAATGATGATTTAAATGCCAAGATTGATATTTTGAAAAATGAAAAGAATAATTTTTCTAAAGAAAAAGAATTTTTAGAAAAAGAAAATGTTATTTTAAAAGATTTATGTGATAAAGTTTTTAATGAGAAAAATATTTTGATTGAGGAAAAGAAGCAAAAACTTTTGAAGAATTTCTATATTTTTGATTCTTTCAATTTTTCTTATAAATGTGGTTTTAATGCTTATCCTTCTAGATTAAGAAAAGTTTGGGCTCCAAAAGGAACCATAATTACTAATCATAAAGGACCCAAGAAAGTTTGGGTACCAAAAATGTCCAATTAATTTATTTTGCAGGAATGTCTTGCAACCCAATATGAAGAAAGGAAATTCTTGAAAAAAGGTTGTACAAGATAATTTAAAGAAGTGGACAAGCTACATTTTGAACTAAATGGTAAAAGGAAGGACTTTGTATATTGGTAAATTCTAAACATCTCCTTCCATAATTAAAAATGTAGATTAATTTTTATTGCATCAATTACTTTGAAAAATTGTTTTAAATAGTTAATTAGAATCAAGTTTGGACTTATCATCATTGGCTATGATCATGAACTTTTTGGTGTTGATGAATTTCATGCTATCATGATTAAATTTATGATTGTAAGACCTTCACTTGATTTTGATTAATGTATTTCATAAAAAATACTTTTAATGATGCATATTGATTTGAAAAATGTTTTAATTGACTGATTAGAATCAAGCTTAGACTAATAATCATTTGTTGTGATTATGACCATTTTGTTGTTGATGGATTTTAAGCTCTCGTGGTCAAACTTGTGATTATTAGATCTTCACTTGATTTTGATTAATATAGTTTCTGAATTATTTCAAGTGAAATGTTATGATTTATGTGCTTTCATTGTTGGCATCTATGCTTAAGTTAGAACTGATTTGAATCAAGTATAGAACTGGTAGTTAAGGGATACATTTAAGAAGAATGTATGCATATTAACAAACCCTTGCTCTAGTAGCTAGACTTGATATCATATTACTTTAGCATTTGTATGGATATCAAATCATCTTAAAATGAATTTGAGATCATGCTAAAAGTTTCAAGTGATATAAATGCTTTGTATTTTGAAAATCATAAATATCTTGAAAAATTTCAAATCTTGATGCATAAGCTTTCATGTTTTATTCCTGAAATAAATGCATATTTTTAAAGGAGGAATAACATTCAGGGGGAGCATCCAAAGATTTGTAATCATATTTGATGCTTTGAATATCTTGTTGATATCATGCTTTGCTTATATTGCTCTGATACTCCTTCTTCTTGTTTTCAAATCTAATTTTTTGAGGGGAGTTACATTCAAATGGTATCATATTCTATTGGTATCTAAATTATTTTTAAAAGATTTCCTAGTAACCGCTTCGGATTGGGTTAGTCACCATGGCCGTCCGGTCATTGGAGATAAGTAGGGCTTAAAGACCCTCTCTTCCCATTCAATGGGTTCTCTTATGACATGTAGGGGTGCCGCTGTGACCTTATCCCATGAACAAGTAAGGCGAATGGATAATATATATCAAATCATTTCTTGCATGTGCTTACATTCTTTGGTATCTTGTTCAATTTGTATCATATTCAATTGATATCATAATTATTTGATTTCATGCATTGATTTTGATGACCTACTTGCTATTCTTTCCGACTTCATTTCCACTTTGTATTGCCTTTCATCCTTTTTCATGATGTCAAAAAGGGGGAGAAAATTATTAAGTTTGAAAAGGAGAAGATTGGATAAACATGAAAAATTATTTGAGAAATGAAAGAAAGTAAAAAAGGGGGAGAATAATGTAAAATATTTTTATCTAAATGGAAGAATTAGTAAGAAGAAGAAATTTTAAAAAATTTAAAAATTTTGCATATTTTGAAAAATATTTTTGAAGATTTTTTTGGATCATATTTTAAGGGGGAGCTTGGTGCTTATTGTTTTGAGCTTACATGTTTATCTTATTGTTAATCTTTTTAAGCTTACCCTATTCATATACTTAAAGATTTTGTCATCATCAAAAAGGGAGTGATTGTTGACTCTGGTCTTGATTTTGATGATTGACAAAATGTTTAAGTATATATGAGTACTAATTATATTTTAAGTATGTTTTTTCAGATCTTAGTACTCATCCATGTTGAATGAAGAAATGCTTGTATTTCAATTGAAAAAGTCCTTAAATTAATTGAAAAGTAAGTATATGGACTTTGGAATTGATTTGGAAATGAAGTGTCGACACCTGAGGATCAAGTGTCAACACTTGAAGAGTGAAGTGTCGACTCAAGGCCTGAGAACAAGAAAAATACAGAAAAAATGAAAAATCAAATTGACTGTGAATAGTGTTCTAGTGTCGACCTACTGTAGCAAGTGTCGACACTTGCACTGTTCAAGTGTCGACAGTTACTGTTCAAGTGTCGACACTTGACTGTAACGGCTAGTTTTTAAAAGCTGCAGAACTTCTCCAACTTGCTTCAAACGGTCATATCTTCATCCCCAACGGTTATAAATGGTCATTTAAGTGTTTGGAGAGCTATATAAACATCAAAAATCAAATGGGAAAGTAATCCTTTGGTGAGTTTTTTGAATATTCTTCAAGGATTCAAGAGTTGAGTGATTCAAAGCCTTCAAGCTTCGAAGTTTCAAAGAGAGCATTCAAAGTCTACATCTACAAGCATCAATCAAAGGCTTCATCAACTTGAAGACAAGATCTTCATCAACAATCAAGGGCTTCAAAGAGATATTTACTTTATTTTAGAAATCTTTTATTTTATTCATTTATATTTGCTCTTACATTATTTTACTTAAGATTTTTGGTGAGCCTTGGAAAACCAAAGAGATTTTTGGTAAGCCTTGAAAACCAAAGTGGTTGTTGGTGAGCCTTGAAACCAACTAGGGTTTTACTTGTGAGCCCGAAGCCAAAACAAGTTGTTTAGGTTCTTGGTTATCCCATTAAACCAAGGGTGGTTGTTGGTGAGCCTTAAAATCAACTAGGGTTTGACTTGTGAGCCCGAAGACAAAACAAGTTGTAAAGGTTGTTGGTGAGCCTAAGTTATAAAAACAAACTTAGTGGAATTCACAAGGGATTCTTGGAGAGTGGATGTAGGTGCTTGGTTGGCACCGAACCACTATAAATCTTTGTGTTTGTGTGATTGTTCTCCTTGTGCTTTTATTCATTTATTTCCACTGCATTTATTTGAAATATACAAGCACTTGAATTGCATTAGCACATACTTGCTTTAGTTCATCTTTTAAATAGTACAAAAGTTTTATGAAACCCAATTCACCCCCCCTCTTGGGTTGCCTACCTGAGCCTACAAGACTCAACCAAGTAGACCAATGATTTGACCAAGCAACCACTAGGATCAACTAGTTAACCACTAGTTTTGACCAAGCAGGAGATCGGTTAGGAACCCTAGACAAGACCCATAGGACTGAACCCATAACCCTTAGTCAGCCTGAGCCCAATAGGATTAGTACCCTAAGATATGAACCCAGTGTTAGTCAGGAGCACCTTAGCCAACCCACCCTTGTCACCCTAGTCATTAGTCAATTTTTTCCTTAGTCTACCCCCTCTTACCACCTCATTGGTTCACCAGAAAGATATTGAAGAGGTGGTATATGAGGCTGACCCAAGCTTAGTGGACGAGTATGAGAAAGAAGAGGAGGAGTTTCCTATAGAAGACTTAGAATTAGTTGACCTAGTAGGTGCCCAAGTAGAAGCTACCCTATAATCAGTTAACCTTGACCATACCCATATAGAAGACCACCCAACATTAGTTGAACCTGATCACACCCAGGCAATAATGGAAGAGCAAGTAGAGGAAGAGAACCCAGATCCTACTATTAGAATCCTACCTGAAGAGCCACTAGAAAAAAGTCCAATTAGAGAGCCCAGTCCTTTGATTTATGTGCCAGAAGAGTTTATTAAGGACTTGACCTCTTTGAATCAGTACTCTCAGGATGAAATCATTCCATTGACTCCAATTGATCTCTTCCCTGAAATCCACAATCCTTTCTTCCATTATGTAGACCCTTAAGATATGCCTTAAACCCATAAGGTAAATCTCATTAGTATAGGACTCATCCCTGAAACACCTTTTTGTCTCTTAGTCTACCTGATTAACCCCGAACCCTTTTTCAATCAGACTAACCTTGAATCCACCTCATATTTTCCACCTTTTCATGAATTTTCTTATGTTTCTTTAACCATTCATTTGCATTTTGTAGAAGAAAGCATATTGCTTACATACCTTGTGCATGTTAGGTTTGCATCTTACTTCTTACATACCCTTTGGCATTTACTTGGAGTACATAGCAAGTTTTCATGTGCATGCCATGCTAGGGTCAAACCTAAAGAGTCTATAATCTGTTAGGTTTTGTCCCTAGAGTCCAATAAATTTTCCTTGATAGGGAAGTCTAGTCGAGTCTATTAGGTGTTAGTCTAGAGTTCAATAAATTTACAGACCCAATCTACCTGTCCATACATTCGCTAGCCTCTGCACAACAGATGCATCACGAAATTAGTCAAGGGCTGAACATAATTAATGAACTAAATAATAACTTGGCTAATTCCCAAAAGAAAGATAAAGATTTTTATGCAGAGGAAAATGTGACTGTTAAAGAATTTTCTGCTCGTGAAGCTGGCCAAAATAATAAATAGTAGTGGACCCAATGCCTATGTGCCTGAGATATCACCGGATTTAGGTATTAGCTCCACTTTCATTATCTCAGACTTTGTAAAGTCTATGAAGCCAGTAGTGATACACGGCGAGCCCCTTGAGCCACTCCCATTTTTTGAGAGAGAACCCATTCCAGAGTGACCACATATAATTTGACCTTTTGGTGCGGTAAAGATTGAGAGAGCTTTGGATGATCAAGCTATCGGTACCCAGGATAGAGACTGTCAGCGGTACTTGGTCTAGTGGCAAGGTCAGCCAGAATCTGGGGACTTGTGGAATGCTGTTGCGGATCTATAGTGCCTCAACCCAGACCCTCCTTGAGCCAAATTGATCCATACTCGATGGGGTCAAGTTCCTCCTGTCCTGGAAGAATTGGTGGGGACACCAGGATCAGACACAGATCATTGGATCCCATATGGTTTAATTAGTCATGTGTCAAAGTTTTGAAAATTTTGTAATCAATTAAGATTGAGTCCTATAATAAGTTGAGGTTAGTTGATTTGTCTCAACCCTCAACTTAGTCCAGTTTTGAGTCCTGTACATCAATATGAGTCTAATATGAGCCTAATTATTGTACAAAAGAAGATGTTATCCTATTTTGGAGTTCCACCAGGCCACATCTAGGAGTTAGAGGCCACTAAATTAGCCCATTGGATTTTGTGTGACAACCTAGGATCCAAGATGCTTCCAAAAATCCTGATTCTTTCCAGATATCCTCCAAATGCCCAAATTCCTCCATAGATGCCAGAGCATATTCCTAAACCAGGGCATCCATGATTCCAGAGGTCCACCTACATCTTAGCCCAAGGAAATCAAGCCCAGGCGCCAAGCCCAAACCCTAAAAAAGCAACATTTCAAGGAATATTCCTGCTACCAGGCTACCAAGCCACCCTAGCTTCCAAAGGCCCAAGCCCATGCACCCAGGCCCCTTTGGGCTAGCCCCTTGCTGCTCTTAGAAGCCCAACATGCCCCCTAGGCATCCTTGAAGGGTTGACCAAGTCAAAGCTCAAAGGGAGGTGTCCTTAAGTGAGAACGAGAAGACTAGTCTAACCTAGTTAGGATTCCTAGTTCTTTTAAGCTTTGTAATTCTAACCAAGCTAGGAAAGGATACGTAATCTAACTAGAAAAAGGCTTGTTAACCTATGTGTAACCCTAGTTAGGAGAGGGCATGGGAATTCTACAAATACCCCACCCCTCCTCCTCTTGTAATCAACTTTTATTCATGATATCAAAACCTTGGTGAAATTTATTTGAGCTTGCAAGCTTGTGTTACTTTGTTCTTTTGGTTCTTTGGTTTGTATTTGTGTTCTCTTGCTTGGTCGAATTCCTTACTGCCCTAGCAACCTTCCATGCCCTAACTCACTGCCATCCAAAATTGGACACTGTAGGACCTGGAACATACATTCATGGAGAGACATCTCACCTCTAGGGCATCTCACTCACCCCACTACATGTATCCTAGGGCATCCCACCCATCTCACTACATGTGGGGCCTAGGGCATCCCACCCAAATCGCTACCTGGGGCCGTAAAAGAAAATCCCTAAGACCATTGAGGGGACTCGATGGGAAAAAGGGGATAACTAGGGTCTCACTCCCCTCGATGCTCGAAAGTAAAGGACTAGGGTCTCTCACCCCTCGACACTCGAAAGTGAAGGACTAAGGTCTCTTACCCCTCGACGCCTGAAGGCAAAAGACAGACGGGCCTCTCATCCTCCCTATACGGGGCGAATGAAAAGAAAAAACTCTTTTATAAAAACTCACTAGATTAACCAAACTATTTTTTTACAAAGGATAGATGGTGATATTTATAGACCTGTCCAACCCTTATTTGAATTTGAATACAAGATAAAAAGATAAGGATGATTCAAATTCAAATACAAGATAGGATAAGATAAGCCTATCCATACCTCAATCCTAACCAACCAAATCCTAATTCAAAATTCAAACAAAAGATAAAAATAAATACCAAACAAATTTATTCTAGATATCCTCCAAAATTCATGGAGCTCCAAAATTCATGCTTGCTTCGGGATCCGTGCTGGTGATGTCCCCATCATTCTCTTGAGGTGGGAAGAACTTGACTCCATCAAGTCAGGATCAGGGGGGATGTTGGTAAAACCGAATCCAATCAATCAAGGAGACTCTGCTCTGTGATCTGTTCAGTTCCGAGAATCATGCAACACTGAAAATCGTGCAACTCTGGAATTCGTGCAGCTTGAACTTTGCAAGAAGAAATTGGCTTTGCCTTGAGAAGCATGCAGAAGGATGCTGCTTTCATGATCCTACCAGTTTTTTTTTTTTTCCTTTGACGGGCTTGCGAAAAACCAGAATAGGGGTTCCGGTCCTTGAAGGGGCAGATTCGGCGTGGTCTCCTCCAACGATGGTGACTACATTGGCGACCGTGATCTAGCTAACGATGGATGTGACGGCGATGCTCTCTCCCCCGGGGGTGGAGGGCCCCTCAGTCGACGGGGTGGCGAGGTTGGTGGATGGGGAACCGGTGGGAGAGCCCAAAGGTGTGGGGAACCATCGGAGGGGTTGGAGGGGAGGCGACCGGTGCAGAGGAGGGGGTCGGGGTGGATGCTGGTGGCTGACGACATGAGCCAGGGATGGGGAGGTCGAGGGCAGGGAGACGGGTGCGGGGGTAGGGGCTTCTTCTTCCTCGACTGGTGACTGGGATTGGGGATGGAGGCCGGTGGCTGAGGAGACTTCACGAGTGGCAGCGGATGGCCTCGAGGAGGCGGAGGGCACTGGTGGCGATGATGTCGGCAGTGTAGTTGGGGATCTCGAAGGAGGCGACAACGTGGGATTGGGCGATGAGATGGGGAGCTCCTTTAGCGGAACGATGATCTCCAGCATCATTCAGGCCAAGAATCGATTCTCACGAAAGGATCTGGAGTAGAAAAGAGGAAGCCCAAGGGCAGAGGCAGGAGGATAGCGGGGGAAGGAACTTAGGGTTCCGTGGCAAACCGGTGGCGAGGAAATGGGATCGCAGGCAGGACGGACCTTCATGGTGGCCGAGCCTCGCGATGGAGGCAGTGAAGACGATGCTGAGCTTGTGCTAGATGATGATGAGCCTCCTCTGTTAGTCACCCTTGTGGGTGTGGATGCAGATGGTTCGTACGACTGGCTTGCCAGTTCCAAGCACGGTGCACAGCTTGGGCGAAGCTCAGTGGGAGAGGGAGATCTCATTAGCAAGGCATGGTCCAGGCTTTGGGAGAGGGAGGGCGAGGAAGCCGATGGCCAAGATCGAAGCAATGATGCATGGGTGAGGCTCCGGAAGTTCTCGATGAAGGAGTAGGTGGCCCTATTTAGGCAGACTATCTTGACGAAGATGAGTATTTTCTGCAGGGCCCGTGGGCCTGTTGGCAGCAGCCACACTGAGCTTGAGAAAAACCTTCACAGCCTCTTGGCTGTAATTTCCAACAACATAGTGGTGGGATTGGGAGTTGGCCGGAGATGTTGGGGATGGTGGAGCAAGAGATTTAGGCGATGGTGGAAGCACTCGGCATCGATATTAAGCGAATCAATCAGAGATGTTTGGGAAAGAAAAAATATACCCTAATCAATCTAGGCTCTGATACCAATTTGATAGGGGATAGGATAAGGATTGGATTATCGGCGAACTAATAAGTCACCAAAGATTAAGGTATTCTATTTTTTTTTACTTTTATTTTTTCTATGGTGGTGGCAAAGGAAAAATAAAGATGGATGGTAGGAAAATTGGACACTCTAGGACCTGGGACTTACATTCACGGAGAGACATCTCACCTCTAGGGCATCTCACTCACCCCATTACATGTATCCTAGGGCATCCCACCCATCTCACTACATGCGGAGCCTAGGGCATCCCACCCAAATCGCTACCTAGGGCCGTAGAAGAAAATCCCTAAGACCATAAAGGGGACTCGACGGGGAAAAGAGATAACTAGGGTCTCACAACCCTCGATGCTCAAAAGCTAAGGACTAGGATCTCTCACCCCTCGACACTCGAAAGCAAAGGACTAGGGTCTCTCACCCCTCGATGCTCGAAGGTGAAGGATAGACGAGCCTCTCACCGTCCCCATTCGGGGTGAATGAAAAGAAAAAACTCTTTTCTAAAAACTCACTTGATTAACCAAACTATTTTTTTACAAAGGATTGAGGGTAGTATTTATAGACCTATCCAACCATCATTTGAATTTGAATACAAGATAAAAAGATAAGGATGATTTAAATTTAAATACAAGATAGGATAAGATAAGCCTATCCATATCTCAATCCTAACCAACCAAATACTAATTCAAAATTCAAACAAAAGATAAAGATAAATTCCAAACGAATTTATTTTGGATATCCTCCAAGATTCGTGCAGCTCCAGAATTCATGCTTGCTCCGAGAACCATGCTGGCAATGTCCTCATCATGCCCCAGCCCAAGCCCTCCAAAGCTGGCACCGTAGCCCAAGAGGAGAAGCCTATAGTTGACTGAGTCCATAGGGTTTCTTAGCCCTCAAGTCATGTAGTCTTAGTTTGTTTTGGAGTCCAGGGACATGGATAACTCTATAAATACCCACCCCTCCACTCTTGTATAAGCAATCACTTTTCATGAAATAAAAAAATTGATTGAGTTATTCTATTATTTCCTCCAACTTGGAGTGGATGTGAGACCCGATTTTTCCTCTGAAAGGAGTGGGTGTGAGACCCGTGGTTACTTTCTTGTATGTGCAAGCCCTAGCCACCCCTGCCTTTCTCTCTCTTCTCCAAACTCTAATTGCCCTAGCCCTCCTCACAAACCCTAAGATGCCTCCATCCTGAGCCCCTTGGCTGCCACTCATATCTCCCCTATCCCATCAAAACTGCCAATCACAAAGCCCTCCAGCCTTTGGCCACCCCTCCCCTCTCTCTTCTAGGCCCCATGGCCTCCAGGCCACCAGGGACTCCAGCCCCAACTTCTTCAACAGCATCCAAGCCACCCACATCAATCCAGGCACCCTCCAAAGCTACAAGCCACTAGCCCCTACAACTACATCTTCCAACCATCCTTCAACTCGATCTCCAGTTTCTTATTTTTCCATTCTTGTTTGCCTCTAACCTGTGACATGTGCAGGATTCCTCCAGTGGAACCATCCTTGGATAAAGTCTTCTTTGCCCCAGAACAAAGCTGATAAAAAATTGGCGGATCCGCGAGAAAGTGATCAGATCATCCAGGCATCTATCCGAGCAAAGTGATCTCATCTACGGCATCAAGACATCATTGCTTGGTAAGTTCATTCCGATTCCCAACTCTCTTTATCTGATTTCTTGAAGATTAAACATGCTCCTAATAGGCATTCTTAGTCTTATGATCCTAGTTTTTTTTTTCATTGATTGATATAGCATGTGGGTAGGATACTAATTGATACAGGATAACCCTAACCTAGTCTTGGATAGTTTCAGGAATCAAACCATAAAAATATGAAAATATTTGTTTGTGTTGCCACCAAGATCGCCATGGCCCATAGCTGCTGTCGACGTTGGAGCGTGCATCCTTCGCTGTCTCGCCATCCGATGGTCCTGGACCTGCAAAATATGGGTTAGTTTATGGGGACACTAGAGGCACCATAATAAGACGGAGGCTTTTCAACCCTCTATAAATTGATCAATAATTTATGAGTCCATCTGTAATAAGGGCTTAGCCCATCTGAGTCCATTTTAGTTGTTATTTGATTCTTTTGAGTTGTTATTTCAGTTCTGTACTAGTCAGCTCATGTTGAGCTAGTTCAGTCCAATGCTAGTCAGCTCATGTTGAGCTAATTTTATTTTTTTGACTCCTATCCAAGCATACTGAAGACTCAAGACTATATCATACAAGTGAAGACCAAGTCCAACTAGATTGAAGACATGGAAGTATAGCCCAAGTCCAACCCAGCTTGAAGATTTGAAGGCCCCAGGAGGAAAAATTCAGAAAACCCTAATTCCTTGCAGATGCCCACCAGATGCCCAGATTCCCTTCCAGATGCCAAAATATATTCATATACCAAGGCATCCATGATTTTAGAGGTCCATCTGCATCCTATCCCAAAGAAATCAAGCCCAGGCGCCAAGCCCAAGCCCCTATGAAGCAAGATACCAGGGAATATTCCTGCTAACTGGCTACTAGGCCACCCCAGCTTCCAGAGGCCCAAACCCATGCGCCCGAGCCCCTTTGGGGCTAGCCTCTTGCTGCTCCTAGAAGCCCAACACGCCCCCCTAGGCATCCTTGGAGTGTTGGCCAAGTCAAGAGAATTTGTAGGGATTTTTTCTACCTAATGTTTCCTTATATTCTAGCTAGGGTTTGAGAGGGAAAAGGATTCTTATGTAAAGACTTATGTTACCTTACTTGGAGCCCAAGGTTAAGGGTCTATTTAAAGGACCCTAGCCTCTTGTATGAAGGGAGATTCTTGATATGAAATAAACCTTGAGTTCTTATATTGTTTTGAGTGATTACCCTACTGTGTACATAAAGGGGTTTGAGAGTTCTTCCCGGTGTTTGTAACCATCTTCCTGCCGCCAACCATCCTTCCAGCCCCCTCCAAAACTTTCTTCCCTTTGCTATTTTCCTTTATTTTCTTGATCTCTTTTATTTTTTCTAACCCCTGACAGGTCGTTTGCAGGTTCCCGAGTTCCTACAAATCCAACGACACCAGCCACGCCTCAATCGCACCACCAAGCAGAAAGCCGGGTATCTGCGGGTCTTTGGCTCGGTTTTCCAGACCACATCCATCTAGGAACGAGAGATCCCTTCACTGCGATCTTCACCGGGTACTTCAGACGTTGTCTGGTACACCCCCTCTACCTCCAGTCTTATTATTGTAGGAGAACTTGCCCTAACCGAGGCTTCTCAGCCCCGGCGATCCTTCTTTAGTACTTTTCTAGGTTCTAATCTGCATGCTTGGCTTCAAAAATTCATACAAAATTCTCTACAACTAATTTTGATCTGAAATCTGAGAATTAATCACATAATCCCACACATAAAACATACAAAAATAATTGCATGCATATTAGTCCCTCATCATTTGGTATCAGAGCTTAGATTAGGGCTTGTTTTCTGCAATTTTTCAGTTTGTATATACTCTGTTATTTAAATTATTTCTCCCTCATAAGAACTCCAAAGATTTTGAAATTTGTTTTGGTGGATTGCCCATAATTCCAAGTAATTTTAAGAAATTTTTCACACTTTATTATGGCTTGTCAATTTTCTGCAAGCCGAAATACAGCCTGTAAAGTTTCAACTCTGTTTTTTTTTCAGCAAGACAAGTTTGGAAGTTTTAGGGTTTTGTTTAGCATCTTTGCATATCTTTTAATTTTAGTATATTTCCTACATATTAGGCCATAATTTGCAAGTTTTCTTCTATTTAAAAAAATAAAAAAAAAAATTACATTTTCTCCAAAAATACCAAAAATATCTAAACCCTAATTTGCATCCTCATCTGCCTGCCATCATTGCATAATTTACTTTTAAGGGCACTCTTGCTATATCAGATGGGGGGAGGATTTGATCACCTCTCCTTAGCCTAAAACCACATCCCTTGCATTCGGTTCCAAGCCTTAACCTAAAATTAACTAGACTTAATTTGCCCTAGTGGGCTAGGGACACCAACTGGTCGGGTCCGGGCTAAGTGTTAGATCATTGTGTCAAACTAACCTGTGTGTGCCTTGTGCTCAGTGTCTAGAACGGTGGTTTAGGGATTCAGTCACGAAGGGCTTGTGTGCTGGTCTGCCTACCTGGCCAATCTCTGATTGGTGTCTAGGATTGGCAATCAGGGACCTAACACTCCCCTTACACCTGCCTGGCTGAGTACAGGGTTACTATAGGCTAGTTTGCCACCCTGATTGAGCATCTAGTTTGGACTCTAGGTCTAGTCAACTGTAGTCTGTCTGATCGAGTCTTGCATGAGCACTAGATCAGGGGTTTCATATCACCCACCTCCTTCACAAATGTCTGAACCCAGGAAAAATTTGCAAGCCCAAATAAAAGCACTCACTGAGCATCTAACCCAATCCATGGCCCAATTGACTACCCAGTTAACTCAGTCTAGTACCCAAACCATCAATAGAATTGACCATCTTGTCGATAGGTTTGGCCAGTTAGAAGGCCATGTAGGGACCATAGAAAGAACCCATGGGTCACAGTCTGATCCAGATCCTGAGTCCCCTCATCCTGACCCGTACTATAATCCTGAACCTAGGAGGACCCCAAACCCTGATCCCTATCGAGAGGTTGAACCTAGGAGAGCCCATCGTCATTACCCATACTATGATACTGAACCTAGGAGGACCCCAAACCCTGATCCATACCTTGAGGCTGAACCTAGGAGAGCCCATCGTCATGACCCAATCCCTAAGGTTAGTCCTAGAAGACCCAATCATGATTTTGTAGACCAAGAAGATAGATCCTATTTACCCTCTCCCTATAAGCCTAGTATACCCACAACCTATAGATCTTATGACTCCAAATCCTATGAACCTAGAACCTATGAATCCAGAACCTATGAACCTAGATCCTATGACTCTAGATCCCATGATCATAGATCCTATGCACCCACACCCTATGAGCCTAGTAGACCCAACACCCAATATTCTGACCCATATAGGGAGTCCAATCCTAGGAGAACCCAATATTCTGACCTATATAGGGAGTCCAACCCTAGGAGAACCCAATATTCTGAACCATATAGGAAGTCCAACCCTAGGAGAACCCAATATTCTGACCCATATAGGGAGTCCAACCCTAGGAGAACCCAATATCCTGACCCATATAGGGAGTCCAACCCTAGGAGGACCCCATACCATGATCCATCCTTAGAACCTGACCATTGAGCTGACCCAAAATCCTATGACCCCAGATCCTATAATCCCATGACCCATAGATCTACACCCTTGTCCTATGAGCCTAGAGAACCCATAACCCCTAATTATCAATCTAGTACTAGTCAAGTTTCCCTTAGTCAACTTGAACCCCATAGGATTAGTACCCCTAAATATGAACCCAATAGTGAGCCACTACCCCTTAGGCAACCTGAATCTACTAGGATTAGTGTCCATAATCAAAAACAAGGACCTAGCCAATTTTTTCCTAGCCAACCTTCTCCAACCATTCCTGAGATTGACAAGGCTTACATTAACATGAAAGTGTATGAAGCTGATGCAAACTTAGTGGATGAGTATGAGGGAGAAGAGGAGACACCTTTAGATGACCTAGAATTAGCTAACCCAATAGATACCCAGGTAGAAGCCAACCTAGAGGTAGTTGACCTTGACCACATCCAACCTAAAGCTATAGTGGAAGAACAAATAGAGGAAGAGAACCTAGGTACTGCTACTAGAGCCTTACCTGAGGAGACCATAGAGGAGAGCCAAATTATAGAGTCTAGTCCTAAAATACAAGAACTAGAAGAATTTGTTAAGGACTTGATCTCTTTGAATCAGTACCCTCAGGATGAGCCTCCTCCTATAGTTCCCATTAAGGACCTCTTCCCTAAGATTAATAACCCATCCTTCCATTATGTAAACCCTATAGATATAGCTCAACCTCGTAATGTTAACCTCATTAGTCTAGGATTAGTCCCTGACATGCCTTCTTATATCGAACTTTATCCAACTAACCTTGAATCTTTTTCCCTACCCTACCAAACTACTTCTGAACCCACTTCCTATTTTCTGTCTTTTCCTGACACCTCTAGCATTTCTAGGATTATTAGATTGCATTTAACTGAGATTAGCATGCTGCATGCATTCATCACGCATGTTAGGTTTGCATCTTACTTCTGGCATACTCTTTGGAATTTGCTAGGAGTTCACTGTAAATTTTCATATGCATGTCAAGCTAGGATCAAACCTAGGGAACCTATAATCTGTTAGGTTTAGATCCAAAGAGTTTAATAAGATTTCCTTCCATAGGAATGCATAGTCAAGTCTGTTAGGTGTTAGTATGAGTCCTTTGAATCATTTGTTAGGAGTCTGCATGTGCCCAGCATGTTCACCACCTACACTAATTTTAAACAAACTGGCTAATTCCCGAAGAAGGATCAAAGAATTTGATGTAGTGGATTCTATCTTGGTTAGGCTTAGGCCTAAAAGAAGCTTCATGCTCACAGAGCCGGACCATTTAAAGTGATAGAGAAGGTTGGATCAAATGCCTAGGTGTTAGACATGCCTTCGGATTTGGGCATTAGTTTTACCTTCAATATTATAGACCTGGTTGAGTACAGGGAACCAGCAGCGATACCTAGTAAGGCTTTCGAAACTATTCCTTTTCATTGTGAGTGACCCTAACCCAGAGTGTCCACTAATAAATTTGGCCTGAGAGAGGATAATGGATCGAACGTATCCTGGACGATCAAGCCATTATGACCCGAGGCCACGGTTAACAACTTTTCCTGGTCCGATGGCAAAGTCGGCCAGAGTAGGACGATTTGTGGATTTCTCGAGAGGACTTGCAGCACCTCAACCTAGACCTCCTCGAGAGATATGTGAACCAGCTTGATCTTCGCTCGACAGGGTCAAGTTCCTCCCACCCCGGGAGAATTGGTGGGGACATCGAAGGCACCATAATAAGACGGAGGCTTTTCAACCCTCTATGAATTGATCAATAATTTATGAGTCCATCTGTAATAAGGGCTTAGCCCATCTGAGTCCATTTTAGTTATTATTTGAGTCTTTTGAGTAGTTATTTCAGTTCTGTACTAGTCAGCTTATGTTGAGCTAGTTCAGTCCAATGCTAGTCAGCTCATGTTGAGCTAATTTTATTTTTTTGACTCCTGTCCAAGCATACTGAAGACTCAAGACTGTATCATACAAGTGAAGACCAAGTCCAACTAGATTGAAGACATGGAAGTATAGCCCAAGTCCAACTCAGCTTGAAGATTTGAAGACCCCAGGAGGAAAAATTCAGAAAACCCTGATTCCTTGTAGATGCCCTCCAGATGCCAAGATTCCCTTCCATATGCCAAAATATATTCATATACCAAGGCAACCATGATTTTAGAGGTCCATCTACATCCTAGCCCAAAGAAATCAAGCCCAGGTGCCAAGCCCAAGCCCCTAAGAAGCAAGATACCAGGGAATATTCCTGCTAACTTGCTACCAGGCCACCCCAGCTTCCAGAGGCCCAAACCCATGCGCCCGAGCTCCTTTGGGGCCGGCCTCTTGCTGCTCCTAGAAGCCCAACACGCCCCCCTAGGCATCCTTGGAGTGTTGGCCAAGTCAGGAGAATTTGTAGGGATTTTTTCTACCTAATGTTTCCTTATTTTCTAGCTAGGGTTTGAGAGGGAAAAGGAATCTTATGTAAAGACTTATGTTCCCTTACTTGGAGCCCAAGGTTAATGGTCTATTTAAAGGACCCTAGCCTCTTGTATGAAGGAAGATTTTTGATATAAAATAAACCTTGAGTTCTTATATTGTTTTGAGTGATTACCCTGCTGTGTGCGTAAAGGGGTTTGAGAGTTCTTCTCGGTGTTTGCAACCATCTTCCTGCCGCCAACCATCCTTCCAGCCCCCTCCAAAACTTTCTTCCCTTTGCTGTTTTCCTTTATTTTCTTGATCTCTTTTGTTTTTTCTAACCCCTGACAGGTCGTTTGTAGGTCCCCGAGTTCCTACGAATCCAACAACTCCAGCCATACCTCAATCGCACCACCGACCAGAAAGCCGGGTATCTGCAGGTCTTTGGCTCGATTTTCCAGGCCGCATCCATCAAGGAATGAGAGATTCCTTCGCTACGATCTTCACCGGGTACTTCAGATGTTGTCTGGTACACCCCATCTACCTCCAGTCTTATTATTGTAGGAGAACTTGCCCTAACCGAGGCTTCTCAGCCCCGGCGATCCTTCTTAAGTACTTTTCTAGGTTCTAATCTGCATGCTTGGCTTCAAAAATTCATACAAAATTCCCTACAACTAATTTTGATATGAAATCTAGGAATTAATCACCTAACCCCACACATAAAATATACAAAAAGAATTGCATGCATATTAGTCCCGCAACATTAATGACCCGAGCCGGGGTTTCCGGCATGGGCATTCCGATGGTCAAGTCAATGATGATCCAGGGGAACATATCCTCCTGGTCGCGTCCCTCTTGATGGACTTCACACTAGGAGGAGTGATTAGTGTGAGAGTGGGATGCAAGTGTGTCGGGGGAAGTGTGGCCTGGTTAGAGGGAGTCTCTGTGTGACCCTTCCACTCGACCATGCTATGGATGCTGGTGGTACCGTGCTCCTCTTCTTGGTGGAGCTTGCACTTATATTTCAGTGGTGTTGCTTATGCCTTGCTTGTCTGTGTTGTGGTTGTTACCTCCGAGTTTTTGTGAACTAGGTTACCGTTGGGCGTTCATCTTGGGATCTCCGCCGGGTTGTCAGGCGCATGTGGTGGTGTTCCAAGGAGCTTTTCCTGATCCGTGATAGGGGAAGCTATCATATGCTCTGACATTCCCCTCGGTCGCATCATTCTAGGAAACATGGCAGTACCTCGATTGGTGAGCCACCACCCTCGAGATTCGAATCTCTTGGTTGACTTCCTTTCCTGGGTGGTCCAGGCAGTTGGTGAGGAGCGTGGTGCCTTGGTCAGTGGGCCTCTCCCCTTTCTAGTGTAACTGGTGGCTGCTGGCAGTCAGTACGGCTCGGTAGGCATCTCAACATAGTCCTCGGGTGGCTCACCGGTGTCTTGGGAGGGTGGTGCACATGCCCGTGCTGGGGCTGAGCTGGAATGGCAGGGCTCGCTCCGACTTAGACGCCCCGAGCTTGCAGGGTCACCTTGGTGGAGGAGGGCATAGTGCGGGTCCGGTCTAGAGGGCACACGCTTGAAGAGGCTCCACATGGTGGAGGAGGGCTGAGCTTGACTCCAACCACGGGTCTCGATCTTCGAGGGTCTCGCTCTGGAGGGCAGAGTGCGGGCCCGGTCCAGAGGGAGTGCGCTCGGAGAGGCTCCACATGGTGGAGGAGGGCTGAGCTTGACTTCGACCATGGGTCTCGATCTCTGAGGGTCTCGCTCTGGAGGACAGAGGGCGGGCTCGGTCCAAAGGGCGTGCACTCAGAGAGGCTCCACATGGCGGAGGAGGGCTGAGCTCGACTCCAACCACAGGGCTCGATCTTTGAGGGTCTCGCTCTTTAGGGCAGAAGGCAGCTCCGGCCTAGGCATCCCGAGATCGCGATACTGACCTGGTGGAGGACGGAGCTCGGCTCATTGTCTTGAGGGAGCTCAGCTCAATTCGGTAGAGGAGTCTGAGTGGGAGAATTGACATGGTGTCCGACATGGCGGCTTCCTTTTGCGTGGCACCTGTCAACTCCCCCATGTCAGCGATCCCGCCACATCATTTGCCCCCCACTCTCGAGGCTCGTTAGTGCGCGATGCTCGGGCTGAAGGGAGTAATTATGGCACTGACGTGGAAAGGCAGAGATCTAGCACAATGATAGCCATGATTGCTGGCGCTTCGTGAGACGGCCCTATGAGCCAATGTGGGGGTGCCACGTGGCCACATTAGAGGAGTAGTTAATGTTGGCACAGAATTTAGAGTGGACAGGATGCCGTTTTTATCGATGGACAGCACGTGGCGTGGATCCGTTGGCGGAGGGGTTATGTCGATACGGATTCATCGGGTCATTTTGAAATGAAAGGAGGGCCTTACCTGAAACATCCATTCTTTCGAATTCTCCGTGCTTGCTGCTGTGTCCGAGCTTTCTTCTTCTTCCCAGTCACCTCAGATCTTCTAAGGAACCAGGTTAGTCCCCTCCTTCTTTCTTCCTTTGCTAGAGTAGAGTCCTTCTAGGGTCTCCTTCGAGTCGAGTCTGCTTTCTCATCCTCCACCTCGAGTTCTCCACCTCTCTCATTCTTGAGGATGTCTCACTTTGGCCCAGGCTTCCTACCCTCCATTGATCAGGGCGAGGCCGGTCCCTCCGAGCAGAGGCTAGCATCTTCTTCCTCCTCCGGTGAGGGGGAGGATGTGACTTGCTTTGAGTTCAGTAGGAGGCGTTCTCCCAGTCCGATGCTCATCAGGGAGTTAGGGTCCAGTCCTTCTCTCCCTCCTCCTTCTTCTGTACATGCTCCTTAGTCTTCTCGGTCCTCAGGTCCTGGCGGGGTTGATGTGGCGATGGCGGACACGAAGAAACCTGGGGTTATATGGAAATGGGAAAACCTAAAGCATACCAAGGATTGTGGGAGGGCTACGAAGCCTCCCGGGACTAGGATAGGACAACCTCGAAAATCCTAAAACAGCCAGACTCTTTTGATTTTCAGTTTTCTTGGTGGAGGTGGCGAGGGAAGGATGGGGATGGGAGACAGGGGATTGGAGCTCATGGACCTTGGGGCTCATCCTAACGAAGAGACATCTCAACTCTAAGGCATTACGCCCTCCTCGATACTTGGAGGCGCTTGGATGAATCTCAAGGTCACGAGGGGAACAGGAAGAGACAAGAAGATGGGAGAAAAGAATGGGATACCTGGGGCCTCACACCCCTCGACGTCCCGAAGGACGAAGGCAAGTTGGGGCCTCACACCCCTCGACGTCCCAAAGGATGAAGGAAAACGGGCCTCAGCCCAAAATCACACACAAGTGGAAAAAACACTCTAAAAATTCATTTTCATCAACTACTTTATTACAAGAGGAGTATGGGTATTTATAGATGCCCAAATCCTTTGTAAAATTCAAAAATAAAATCCCCTGAAATCCTCCCTTGATTTTGAATTCAAATTCAAAATCAAAATCCCAAATTTCTCAAATTACATTTATTAAAAAATTACCAAATATATCCCGTTGATTCAAAATTTGAAATCCCTCCCTGCTCTGAAAGTCGTGCAGCTCCAAAAATCATACAGCCTCCTTCCAACTGCTTTGAGAAGCATGCAGAGGCTTCTTGGGATGCTTTGAGAGGCATGCAGATCCTTCTTCTTGGCCGAGTAACAGGGAGGGAAAAAATCGAACTCTGGTCGGCCGAGAGGGGGGGCCGACGGGCGGCGGGCGCCAGTACGGCCGGCGGGCGGTGGCGGTGGGGTGGCGGCCAGGTGCGGACGGTGATGCAGGAGTGGGACGGACGCACAAAATGCACGAGCATCCATTAATCTTCCCACAGGCGTGGGTGGCGACGGACCCAACCGGCGGCCGGGCGGGGGCCGCCGAGCGACGGGGATGGCGGCGGGCAGCAGGCCGGTGGCGGTGCAGGGCAGCACGGCGGTGGCTTCACGCGGGCGCACGGGATGGACGGACGCCTCCCATGTCCGTTCGTCTTCCCACGGGCGTGGGCGGCGATAGACCGGGCCGGCAGGGACGACGATGGACCGGGCCGGCAGGGACGATGACGGACCGGACCGGCAGGGACGGCGGCGGACAGCAGGCCGGTGGTGGCATCACACGAGTGCACGGGATGGACGGACGCCTCCCATGTTCGTTCGTCTTCCCACGGGCGTGGGCGGCGATGGACCGAGCTGGCAGGCGGCGGGGACGGCGGCGAGCAGCAGGCCGATGGCGGCGCAGGGCGGCATGATCGCAGGTGGGCGGACAGACGCCTCCTTCGTCCATTCGTCTTCCCACAGGCATGGGCAGCGGCAGCAGTTTCTCCGATGAGGGCTAGGGCCGGCGGGTGTCGGCAGCGGACAGGCAAGGGAGGCTGGGGGTCGGACAGCCCGAATGGAGTGGGGGAAAGGGGGTGGCGGCTAGGTTTTAGAAAAGAATACGAATGAGTGGGAGGAGGTTGATGATGGAATAAGTTGGGAATAAAATGGGGATAAACTTGGAATAAAATAGGAATAAAAGGGATAGTTGGAATAGTAGGGATAAGAAAAATAAGAAAAACTAGAAAAAATTAAAAGAAAATCCAGATGGGTTTCGGGTCCCCAATCATTCTCCTGCAGTGCGAAGAACTTGACTCCATCGAGTTTGTCGACGAAGCAAGTCCTAGTCCACTGCTGGCTCTGATACCAATTTGATGTGGCGATGGCGGACACAAAGAAACCTGGGGTTATTTGGAAATGGGAAAACCTAAAGCATACCAAGGATCGTGGGAGGGCTACGAAGCCTCCCGGGACTAGGATAGGACGACCCCAAAAATCCTAAAACAGCCAGACTCTTTTGATTCTCAGTTTTCTTGGCGGAGGTGGCGAAGGAAGGATGGGGATGGGAGACAGGGGACTGGAGCTCATGGACCTTGGGGCTCATCCGAACGAAGAGACCTCTCACCACTAAGGCATTATGCCCTCCTCGATACTTGGAGGCACTAGGATGAATCTCAAGGTCACGAGGGGAACAGGAAGAGACATGAAGATAGGAGAAAAGAATAGGATACTTGGGGCCTCACACACCTCGACGTCCCGAAGGACGAAGGCAAGTTGGGGCCTCACACCCCTCGATGATGGGGGACTAATATGCATGCAATTTTTTTTATATATTTTATATGTGGGGTTTAGTGATTAATTCCCGAATTTTAGATTAAAATAAGTTATAGGGAATTTTATATGAATTTTAAAAGATCAGCATGCAGATTAGGACCTAGAAAAGTAGAAAAGAAGGATCGCCGGGGCTGAGAAGCCTCGGTTAGGGCAAGTTCTCCTACAATAAAACTACTGGAGGTAGAGGGGGTGTACCTGACAATGTCTGTGAAGATCACAGCAAGGGGTCTCTCGTTCCTCGATGGATGCGGCCTGGAAAACCGAGCCAAAGACCCGCTGATACCCGGCTTTCTTCTCGGTGATCCAATTGAGGCTTGGCTGGAGTCGTTGGATTCGTAGGAACTCGGGGACCTGCAAACGACCTGTCAGGGGTTAGAAAACTAACAAAGGAAAAGCAGCAAGAGAAGGCTTCTTTTGGAGTGGGCGTCCAGGGGATCTGGAGGGTTTGTTGGCAGCAGGAAGATGAATGCAAACACCGGGAAGAAGAACTCTCACAAACCCCTTTATGCACACAGCAGGGTATCACACAACTTAATAGAAGAACTCAAGGTTTTAATTCATATCAAAAATTAGGTTTCATACAAGAGGCTAGGGTCCCTTAAATGGACCCTTAACCTTGGGCTCCAAGTAAGGGTACATAAGTCTTTACATAAGAATCCTCTTCCCTCTCAAACCCTAGCTAGAAAATAAGGAAACATTAGGTAGAAAAAATCCCTAAAAATTTTCTTGACTTGGCCAACACTCCAAGGATGCCTAGGGGGGCGTGTTGGGCTTCTAGGAGCAGCAAAAGGCTGGCCCAAAGGGGCTCAGGCGCATGGGTTTGGGCCTTTGGAAGCTGGGGTGGCCTGGTAGCCAGGTAGCAGGAATATTCTTCGGTATCTTGCTTCTTAGGGGCTTGGGCTTGGTACCTGGGCCTGATTTGTTTGGGCTAGGATGCAGATGGACCTCTAAAATCATGGATTCCTTGGTATATGAATATAGTTTGGCATCTGGATGGGAATCTGGGCATCTAGAGGGCATCTGCAAGGAATCAAGGTTTTCTGAATTTTTCCTCCTGGGGTCTTCAAATCTTCAAGCTGGGTTGGACTTAGGCTATACTTCCATGTCTTCAATCTGGTTGGACTTGGTCTTCACTTGTATGATGTGGTCTTGAGTCTTCAATATGGTTGAATAGGACTCAAAAAAATAAAATTAGCTCGACATGAGCTGACTAACACTGGACTGAACTAGCTCAACATGAGCTGACTTGTACAGAACTGAAACTCAAAATACTCAAATAACAATTAAAATGGACTCAGATAGGCTAAGCCCTTATTATAGATTGACTCATAAATTATTGATCAATTCATAGAGGGTTGAAAAGCCTCTATCTTATTCTGGTGCCTTTGGTGTCCGCACCAATTCTCCCGGGGTGGGAGGAACTCGACCCTGTCGAGTGAAGGTCATACTGGCTCACATATCTCTCGAGAAGGTCTGGGTTGAGGCATTGCAAGTCCTCTCAAGAAATCCACGAATCGTCCGACTCTGGCCGGCCTTGCCATCGAACCAGGAAGCGTTGATAGTCATGGCCCTGGGTCGTGATGGCTTGGTCGTCCAGGATACGCTCGATCCGTTCTCCTCTCTCAGGCCAAATTTGTTTGTGGACACTCTAGGTTAGGGTCACTCACAATGAAATGGAATAGGTCCAAAGGCCTTTCTTGGTATCGCTGCCGGTTCCCTATACTCAACCAGGTCAGTAATATTGAAGGTAGAACTAATGCCCAAATCCAAAGGCATGTCTAACACCTAGGCATTTGATCCAACCTTCTCTACCACTTTAAAAGGTCCCGCTCTATGAGCATGAAGCTTCTTTTAGGCCTAAGCCTAACCAAGATAGAATCCACTATATCAAATTCTTTGATCCTTCTTCGGGAATTAGCTAGTTTGTTTAAAATTAGTGTAGGTGGTGAACATGCTGGGCACATGCAGACTCCTAACAAATGATTCAAAAGACTCATACTAACACCTAACAGACTTGACTATGCATTCCTATAGAAGGAAATTTTATTGAACTCTTTGGATCTAAACCTAAGAGATGATAGGTTCCCTAGGTTTGATCCTAGCTTGACATGCACATGAAAATTTACAGTGAACTCCTAGCAAATTCCAAAAAGTATGCCAGAAGTAAGATGCAAACCTAACTTGTGTGATGAATGCATGCAGTATGCTAATTTTAGTTAAATGCAATCTAATAATCCTAGAAATGCTGGAGGTGTCAGGAAAGGGCAGAAAATAGGAAGTGGGTTCAGAATTAGTTTGGTAGGATAGGGAAAAAGGTTCAAGGTTAGTTGGATAAAGTTCAATATAAGAAGGCTTGTCAGGGACTAATCCTAGACTAATGAGGCTAACCTTACGAGGTTGCGATATATCTCTGGGGTTTTCATAATGGAAGGATGGGTTACTAATCTCAGGGAAGAGGTCCTTAATGGGAACTATAGGAGGAGGCTCATCTTGAGGGTACTGATTCAAAGAGATCAAGTCCTTAACAAATTCTTCTGGTTCTTGTATTTTAGGAGTTGACTCTATAATTTGGCTCTCCTCTGTGGTTTCCTCAGGTAAGGCTCTAGTAGCAGTACCTAGGTTCTCTTCCTCTATTTGTTCTTCCACTATAGCTTTAGGTTGGATGCGGTCAAGGTCAACTACCTCAAGGTTGGCTTCTACCTGGGTATTTATTGGGTTAGCTAATTCTAGGTCATCTAAAGGTGTCTCCTATTCTCCCTCATACTCATCCACTAGGCTCGCATCAGCTTCATACACTTCCGCATTAATGTAAGCCTTGTCAATCTCAGGAATGGTTGGTGAAGGTCGGTTAAGGAAAAATTGGCTAGGTCCTGGTTTCTGATTATGGACACTAATCCTAGTAGGTTCAGGTTGCCTAAAGGGTAGTGGCTCACTACTGGGCTCATATTTAGGGGTACTAATCCTATGGGGTTCAAGTTGACTAGGGGAAACCTGACTAGTACTAGATTGATACTTAGGGGTTATGGGTTCTCTGGACTCATAGGACAAGGGTGCAGATCTATGGGTCATGGGATTATAGGATTTGGGGTCATAGGATTTTGGGTCAGCTCTATGGTCAGGTTCTAAGGATGGATCATGGTATGGGGTCCTCCTAATGTTGGGCTCTCTATATGGGTCAGAATATAGGGTCCTCCTAGGGTTGGACTCCCTATATGGGTCAGAATACTGGGTTCTCCTAGGGTTGGACTCCCTATATGGATCAGAATATTAGGTTCTCCTAGGGTTAGACTCCCTATATGGGTCAGAATATGGGGTGTTGGGTCTACTAGGCTCATAAGGTGTGGGTGCATAGGATCTATGATAATGGGATCTAGAGTCATAGGATCTAGGTTCATAGGTTATGGATTCATAGGTTCTATGTTCATAGGATTTGGAGTCATAAGATCTATAGGTTGTGGGTATACTAGGCTTATAGGGAGAGGGTAAATAGGATCTATCTTCCTGGTCTATAAAATCCTAATTGGGTCTTCTAGGACTAACCTTAGGGATTGGGTCATGACGATGGGCTCTCCTAGGTTCAGCCTCAAGGTATGGATCAGGGTTTGGGGTCCTCCTAGGTTGAGGATTGTAGTACGGGTCAGGATAAGGGGCTCTCCTAGGTTCGACCTCATGGTATAGATCAGGGTTTGTGGTCCTCCTAGGTTGAGGGGAATCAGGATCTGGCTCAGACTGTGACCCAAGGGTTTTTCTTGGGGTCCCTACCCAGACTTTTAATTGATCAAACCTATTGGCAAGATGGTCAATTCTATCATTGGTTTGAATACGAGACTGAGTTAACTGGGTCATCTGGGTAGCCATCTGGGCCATTTGATCAGCTAGGACTTTCTTTTGGGCTTGCAAATTTTCCATGGGTTCAGACATTTGTGAAGGAGGTGGGTGATATGAAACTCCTGATCTAGTGCTCATGCAAGACTTGATCTGACCGACTACAGCTAACTAGACCTAGAGTCTAAACTAGATGCTCAATCAGGGTGGCAAACAAGCCTATAGTAATCCTATACTCAGCCAGGCAAGTGTAAGGGGAGTGTTAGGTCCCTGACTGCCAATCCTAGACACCAATCAGAGATTGGCCAGGTAGGCAGACCAGCACACAAGCCCTTCGGGATTGAATCCCTAAACCACCATTCTAGACACTAAGCACAAAGCACACACGGGTTAGCTTGACACGATGATCTGACACATAGTCCGGACCTGACCAGTTGGTGTCCCTAGCCCACTAGGACAAATTAAGTCTAGTTAATTTTAGGTTAAGGCTTGGGATCGAATGCAAGGGGTGTGGTTTTGGGCTAAGGAGAGGTGATCAAATCCTCCCCCTATCTGATATAGCAAGAGTGCCCTTAAAAGTAGATTATGCAATGATGGTAGGCAAATGATGCAAATTAGGGTTTAAATGTTTTTGGTATTTTTGGAGAATATGTAATTTTTTTTTTTGTAATTTCTTAAATAGAAGAAAACTTGCAAATTATGGCCTAATATGAAGGAAATATTCTAAAATTAAAAGATATGCAAAAAATGCTAAACAAAACCCTAAAACTTCCAAACTTGTCATGCTGAAAAAAAATAGAGCTGAGAATTTGCAGGCTGTATTTCGGCTTGCCAAAAATTCACAGGCCATAATAAAATCTGAAAAAACTCTAAAAATTACTTCGAATTATGGTGAATCAAGTAAAATATATTTCAGAATTTTTAGATTTTTTATCAAGGATAAATAATTAAAATAATAGAGCATATATGGACTAAAAATTGTAGAAAACAAGTCCTAATCTAAGCTCTGATACCAAATGATGGGGGACTAATATGCATACTATTTTTTTTGTATGTTTTATATGTGGTGTTTAGTGATTAATTCCAAAATTTTAGATTAAAATAAGTTGTAGGGAATTTTATATGAATTTTAGAAGATCAGCATGCAGATTAGGACCTAGAAAAGTAGAAAAAAAGGATCGCCGGGGCTGAGAAGCCTCGGTTAGGGCAAGTTCTCCTACAATAAAACTACTGGAGGTAGATGGGGTGTACCTGAAAACATCTGTGAAGATCGCAGCAAGGGGTCTCTCGTTTCTCGATGGATGTGGCCTGGAAAACCGAGCCAAAGACCCGCGGATACCCGGCTTTCCGCTCGTGATCCGATTGAGGCTTGGCTGGAGTCGTTGGATTCGTAGGAGCTCGGGGACCTGCAAACGACCTGTCAGGGGTTAGAAAACTCACAAAAGAACAAGAAAACAAAGGAAAAGCAGCTAAGGAAGGCTTCTTTTGGAGTTGGCATCCAAGTGATCTGGAGGGTTTGTTGGCAGCAGGAAGATGATTGCAAACACCGGGAAGAAGAACTCTCACAAACCCCTTTATGCACACAGCAGGGTATCACACAACTTAATAGAAGAACTCAAGGTTTTAGTTCATATCAAAAATTAGGTTTCATACAAGAGGCTAGGGTCCCTTAAATAGACCCTTAACCTTGGGCTCCAAGTAAGGGTACATAAGTCTTTACATAAGAATACTCTTCCCTCTCAAACCCTAGCTAGAAATAAGGAAACATTAGGTAGAAAAAATCTCTAAAAATTCTCTTTTGGCCAACACTCCAAGGATGCCTAGGGGGCGTGTTGGGCTTCTAGGAGCAGCAAAAGGCTGGCCCAAAGGGGCTCAGGCGCAAGGGTTTGGGCCTCTGGAAGCTAGGGTGGCATGGTAGCCAGGTAGCAGGAATATTCTCTGGTATCTTGCTTCTTAGGGGCTTGGGCTTGGCACCTGGGCTTGATTTCTTTGGGCTAGGATGCAGATAGACCTCTAAAATCATGGATGCCTTGGTATATGAATATATTTTGGCATCTGGAAGGGAATCTGGGCATCTAGAGGGCATCTGCAAGGAATCTGGGTTTTCTGAATTTTTCCGCCTGGGGTCTTCAAATCTTCAAGCTGGGTTGGACTTGGGCTATACTTCCATGTCTTCAATCTGGTTGGACTTGGTCTTCACTTGTATGATGTGGTCTTGAGTCTTCAATATGGTTGAATAGGACTCAAAAAAATAAAATTAGCTCGACATGAGCTGACTAACACTAGACTGAACTAGCTCAACATGAGCTGACTAGTACAGAACTGAAACTCAAAATACTCAAATAACAATTAAAATGGACTTAGATAGGCTAAGCCCTTATTACAGATGGACTCATAAATTATTGATCAATTCATAGAGGGTTGAAAAGCCTCTATCTTATTCTGGTACCTTTGGTGTCCGCACCACTCGACGTCCCGAAGGACGAAGGCAAGTTGGGGCCTCTCACCCCTCGACGTCCCGAAGGACGAAGGCAAACGGGCCTCAGCCCAAAACCACATACAAGTGGAAAAAACACTCTAAAAATTCATTTTCATCAACTACTTTATTACAAGAGGAGTATTGGTATTTATAGATGCCCAAATCCTTTTTGAAATTCAAAACTAAAATCCCCAGAAATCCTCCCTTGATTTTGAATTCAAATTCAAAATCAAAATCCCAAATTTCCCAAATTACATTTTTTAAAAAATTACCAAATATATCCCGTTGATTCGAAATTTGAAATCTGTCCCCGCTCTGAAAGTCGTGCCACTCCAAAAATCGTACAGCCTCCTTCCAACTACTTTGAGAAGCGTGTAGAGGCTTCTTGGGATGCTTTGAGAGGCGTGCAAGTCCTTCTCGGCCAAGCAATAGGGTGGGTAAAAATCGAACTCCGGTCGGTCGGGGGGGGCCCGGCAGGCGGCAGCACGGCCGGAGGGCGGTGGCGACGAGGCGGTGGCCAGGTGCGGACGGCGGTGCAGGAGTGGGACGGCTGCACAAAATGCACGAGTGTCCGTTCGTCTTCCCACGGGCGTGGGCGACGACGGACCCCACCGGCGACCGGGCGGGGGCCGGCAGGCGGCGGGGATGGCGGCGGGCAGCAGGCCGGTGGCGGGTAGCAGGCCAGTGGCATCGCAGGGTGGCATGGCGGTGGTGTCACGCTGGCGCACGGGACGGACGGACGCCTCCCGCGTCCATTCGTCTTCCCACGGGCGTGGGCGGTGATGGACCAGGCCGGCGGCCGGGTAGGGGCAAGCGGGCAGCAGGCCGGTGGCGGTGCAGGGTGGCACGACGGTGGCGTCACGCGGGCGCACGGGATGGACGAATGCCTCCCCTGTCCGTTCGTCATCCCACGAGAGTGGGTGGCGACGGACCGGGTCGGCGGCCGGGCGGGGGCCGGCGGGCGGCGGGGACGGCGGCGGGCAGCAGGTCGGTGGTGGCGCAGGGTGGTACGGCCACAGGTGGGTGGACGGACGCCTCCTCTATCCGTTCGTCTTCCCATGGGCGTGGGCGGCGGCGGCAGTTTCTTCGGTGAGGGCGGGGGCCGGCGGGTGTCGGCGGCGGACAGGCGGGGGCGGCTAGGGGTCGGACAGCCCAGATGGGGTGGGGGGAAGGGGGTGGCTGCTAGGTTTTAGAAAAGAATACGAACGGGGAGAGGCGGAGGTTGATGATGGAATAAGCTGGGAATAAAATGGGGATAAACCTGGAATAAAAAGGGAATAAAAGGTATAGTTGGAATAGCAGGGATAAGAAAAACATTAAAAACTAGAAAAAATTAAAAGAAAATCTAGATGGGTTTTGGGTCCCCATCAGGGGTAGCCTCGACGATTACCACCGAGGAACTGGGGACCGTTTGGGATGTCTATGGCATCCCACATTCTGTTCGGCTCATGATCCCTCATCCTGGGGAACGGGTCTCTTCTAGTGGCCCGAGCTACATTGCTTTTTATGAGGAGACCTTCTCAGGGGGTCTCCAATTTCCTTTCCATCCCTTCTTCATGTCCGTCTTGGACAACTATTGTTTGGTCACTGCATAGTTAGTTCCAAACACCATTAGGGTCATCTTCTCCTTCATTGTGCTCTACCACCTTCACGGATTTGTTGCTCGGTTCTCTTTGTTCAGGGCTTTCTTTGCCCTGAAGCGCCACCTGATTGAGGATGGGTGGTGGTCCTTGTCTTCTCGCCCGAAGGGCATTAGGTTCGAGCTCCCTTCTTCCATCAAGGGATGGAAGAGTAAATTCCTCTTTGCTGTGGTTGAGGGGGTCGACTGGGTCTGGAGTGATCTGGATCAGTCTCCCAACCAAAATTCTGTGATTGATGTGGCTGACCGGGATGACTACGAGTAGCTCCGCACTATCCCTTCTCTTGAGGTCCTATTATTAGAGCAGAACCTTTCCAACGCCTGGGTCGTCCCGACGAATGGGTTGGGTGAGTTCGGCCTGAACTTTTCTTTTTCTTCCTTATAGTCCTTTCATTGCTTCTTAAAGGCTCTGACCGTTGTGTGATTTGCATGCAGGGATGATTTTCATAGAGAGTGACCTGCTGGTGATCACCCGAAAAGGACTACTGATCGAGCTGGTCGACGAGCCCCCGACTAGGTGGGCCCGGGGCGAGGGCGTGCCCCCGACTACTCCTGCCGCAGTGGCCGGTCCGAGCTCTGTTACCCCCGCCGGTTAGAGTTCAAGGGCGACCCGAGCTGCCCCAGCACCAGTGGAGAGGGCTGCGTCTACTGTGCTGGGGCCAGTCCAGCAGGAGGCCCAAACGGTCCCAGAGAGGTGGGGTCATTAGGGGGCGGCCCCCGCTGTAGAGCCTGAGGTAGTGCCCCGAGCAAGGGCCACAGCTGCTACCGCTTTGTCTTCCAGTCCTCCGAGTCTGCCTGTGATCAAGATCGGGGATGAGGAGGTTCAAGCCATGACCAAGGCTTCGATAGAGGCGCCGCCCGCACTGGTGTCAGCTCCTTAGCCTGCCTCTAGGGGCCCTACTGCTAATGGGGCAAGGCCTCCTACTCCAGGAGAGAGTAGGAGGGAGGAGGCGTGACATCGTCTCCCCTTCAAGATGGTGCCGGAGAGCTCGTTCCTCCAGAGCCCTGAACTGGCGATGCGCATGATGGATGTCTCAATCCAGACATGTGATCAGCAGGATATGGGCGGGATGCGGCTGAACGATGTCCTCAGCGCCATCTTCCCCTAGTTTTACTCAGTGAGTTATCCCTTTCTCCTTTTTCTTCTTCTTTTTTCTCTTCCCCCTTTTTTTTTCTTTATTTTTTTTTTGAGCTGACCTCTTCTCATGATGCAGATCGGCACCAAGGCCCTCTTCATTAAGGGCTGCTAATAGAACTGGGAGTGCATCGAGTGGCAAAAAGTAGCCGAGATCGAGTCTCTAAAGACCAATTTGAAGCAGAAGGCCGGGGTGGATGGGGTGCTCGAGTAGAAGGTCAAAGACCGGGAGAAGCATCTCGCCGACATCAAGAGGCAAGTGAAGAAACTCCTAGAGGCCCGTGACCTGGAGCAGAGTCGCTCAAAGAAGGCTATCGACGATCTCTCCATCGTTGAGAAAAAGCTGAAGTGGTACAGTGCTAAGGCTGATCGACACAAGGAGGCCTCCCGGGCTACCTAGGTGGAGCTGGAAGCAGGGAAGGAGAAGCTGGCCATGACTGAGAAGGTGGTGGAGGTGGTGGCTAAGTGGATGGAGGCTGCCGGTTGGAGGCCGCTGAGGCGAAGAAGGTGGCCGCCGAGGCCAGGAAAGACATGGAGGATGCCATTGCCAAGTAGAAGGCCTTAGAGGAGTTCATTGCCGAGATCCATCAGATGGTGTCGGACTCCTTCTACAAAGGCTTCATGTTCTTGAGTAGTCGGATCGAGCACTTGTTCCCGAGAAGAGTCGCAGTCGCCTCATGTTTCCTTCGGCCTCGAACGCGGAGCCTAGTGAGGAGGTCACTGAGGATGCTGTTGCCTCCGAGCCTCTGATGCCAGCTGAGGTTGAGCCATCCGATGTCGAAGTTGCTCAGCCGGAGGTTCCTGAAGGCGGGACCTCTCAGTCTCAGGGCCCAGCAGGGGGCCGGCCTGTAGGATTCGGGAACCAGTGCGGAAGTGTGGATTTCAAAATTTTATGAAATCAGGTCCGAACCCTAATCCCAAAATCTCCTTATTAGCAATTAAAACTGTAACTACATGCATGTCCAAATTTAAACATGGTTTAGATACTAACCTCAGATCGCTATTTCCAGTCTGATGTAGAAATAAACTCCAAATTGAGTAACCTTTTGAACACACCAGGCGTCCACTTGTCCGCCCTCCGATGGTGATCCACACGGGCAGATGATCAAGACACTGACTCCTTAATTGGGTTTCTTCCAATCAAGCTCTACCCTAAGAACTTGATTTATGGGCTATTGGCTAGGACTCCTCTAGCCAAACTGGGACTAAACCTTCTCTCTTACCCTTCTCCTCGTCTTCTAGCAACTTTGGCCCCTTAAGACACTCTTGTCTTAAGAATAAGCCCTTGTCCTAAAATGGGACAAGGCTTGTCTTGGAGGGAGAGGAAAATTAAGACAAGATTGTCTTAATGTAAGAAAGAAAGGAGAGGCGCCTTCTTCCTTTACCGTCGGAGAGTTTCTCTCTGACTCTCCTTCTGTTCTGAGATTCGACAGAGCCTAGGCTCTGTAAAGGAATCAAAGAGGAAAGAGAGGAGGGGGAAACAGTCTTCTGGAGAGGGAGAAGAAAAAGAAGCAAGGCTTCGCCGTAGAAAATCTGGAATATTTTCACGGTGAAGTCTTCTCCTTAAATAGGCGACAGAGAGGCGCCTTCTCACCTGTTAATCATCCTCTCACGTCCCTCTCTCCCTTCTCACGTCTTTTCCCTTTATCTCACGGCCCTTGGGATTAATCTCACGGCCTGTGGGATGGGAAGACGCGAAGAAGGATCGCGAAAAACACAGAAGGGCGCGCGCAGAAAGAAGAGTCGTGCCCCTTCGATGTTTTTCCTTTTCTTTTTCATGGTAATTCTATTTTTGAAGAGTCCACGCCTAGGTGGACTCTGATCCACGCCTCATCAGCCAAAAGACGCCGACTTCCTTTCTTTTCTCATGCAGAAACGCCGCTTGGAGAGAGTCCACGCGCGCGTGGACTCTTCTCCTTGCGCGCGCGCGTGGGAAAAGAAGGGAAAGGGCTTAGGCGATGTGGGAAAGGGGTTTAGCCTCTTAGGTTAGCCCAATTGCTAGCCTATTATTAGCCCAAAGTCTTGAATCTTCAATTAGATTCAAACCGGAAGGAATTTGGATCTAAAAAAGACCAAATCGGAACCCTAACTCAAATCCGATTCAAGTAGAAGCCATGGTTTGCAACACATGCTAGTGTGTTCATCTGCAAACGAGATTTAATTCCAAATTAAAACCTTGATTATCTGTCCTAAGTGTGTGACCCATTGGGTTCCATACTTAGCCAGCAGTGGGTCCGAGTGCAAGTTGACCTAATTTGATCATAACTCATTCTAATCGATTTAGGTCAAATCGAGCTAACTCGAGTCAGTCAATTAGGACTCCTCCTAATTAGTGATCCAATTAAATCATTTAATTTGATCAACCCACAAGACAAGATTGACGTCTAGCAACGTGTCATGTCTACCCGGAAGATATGGAAATTCTGGTGTAATTCCAAAACTACCCTTCAGTGGAAAGTTCCCGTACAATTCGATCCTTCAATCATCTTGCATCCCGAATATAACTATGGATATGGAATCATGTCAAATCCAGTTTATACTCATTCCCAGCTCAGTCATACACTAATGATTCAATTAATTCGATATTAGAAATCATTTCTAACATCTGTACTTTGATCAAAGATTTCCTGAATCATCATCTGACCTAATTTGGCTGGATGCAATCTCCTCCTACTAGGAGTGATCAATTCCTTGTTGACCTACTCATTTCCTTCATATACAATTCACCACACCCAGCATCAACCTTGTGCATGACCCAGTGTCATGAATGAGATTGAACCAAAGCATGGGTTCATGTACATAAGGTTTTATGGCAGTCTCAGGTCATAGGACTACTTGTACAACTCCCACTATGAGAAACATCTATTGACATGCAGCTAAGGCTCCATTAGATATTCTCAAACTGGATCTCTTCAGTGAACTCATTCGCTAATGAGCACCCACATCCTTGTATTAGTGTCTCACACAAGTGACTGTGAGAGCAGTCACCCTTTTCAGCATACATAGGATGTGCCAGTCTAACCGGAAACCCTGATCCCCAACTCAGGGTTCCTATGACCAGGAATATTCTAGATTAGGGTTTTAAGGCCTTAGATCTCACTGGTATGATCTCATCATAGCCCTACAACCATAGCCCTAATCTATGGGGTTCATCATATAATGACACAGCGAATGATGAAAAAATTATTGCCTTTATTAACTTGTCAATTTACAATGGTCTGGGAGATACAAATATTGGCTTATAGGGCACAATCCTTTCAATCTCCCACTTGCACTAAAGCCAATCGCTCTTATTCTTTAACCCCATACTGTCGAGGTGGCGATCAAACTCCCGCTGTGGTAGAGCCTTAGTGAACGGGTCTGCTATGTTGTTCTTTGTATCTACTCTATTGATGCAGACTTCTTGTCTCTCGATTATCTCTCGGACAAGATGGAAGCGTCTCAGAATGTGCTTGGACTTGTGATGGGCTCTCGGTTCCTTAGCTTGAGCAACTGCTCCAGTGTTATCACAATAGAGTGGCACCGGGTTCTCAATCTCAGGAACTACTCCCAACTCTGTGATGAATTTCTTCATCCAGATAGCTTCCTTGGCGGCTTCACTGACAGCTATGTACTCTGCCTCGGTAGTTGAGTCAGCTACAGTCTGCTGTTTAGTGCTCTTCCAACTTACTGCTCCACCATTCAAGGTAAAGACATACCCTGAAATGGATTTACTATCATCTGGGTCTGATTGAAAACTAGAGTCTGAATAGGCTTCTAGTTTAAGATCAGACCCTCCGTATATGAGAAAAATATCCTTAGTCCTTCTCAGGTACTTAAGAATATTTTTCACAGCCTTCCAGTGATCCTCTCCTGGATCAGCTTGAAATCTACTGGCTACACCCAAGGCATATGCCACATCAGGCCTGGTACATAACATAGCATACATAATCGACCCTATAGCCGAAGCATAAGGTATAGAACTCATTCTATTTCTTTCTTCAGGTGTCTTAGGAGACATCCTCTTAGAAAGACGTATGCCATGACCAATAGGTAAGTAACCTCTTTTACTTTCCTCCATGCTAAATCTCTTTAGCACCTGGTCAATGTACCTAGACTGGGATAAGCCTAGCATCCTTCTTGATCTTTCCCTATAGATCTTTATACCCAGTATATAGGATGCTTCTCCCAAGTCTTTCATGGAAAACTATTTCGATAACCACACTTTGACTGATTGTAACATTGGGATATCATTCCCAATAAGAAGTATATCATCGACATATAGAACTAAGAAAACTATGGCACTCCCACTAGTCTTCTTGTACACACAAGGTTCATCCTCATTTTTGAAAAAATCAAATTCTTTGACTGTTTTATCAAATCGGATGTTCCAACTCCTTGATGCTTGCTTTAATCCATAAATGGATTTCTTTAGCCTACATACCTGATTAGGTTTAGTCTCCAAGACAAAACCTTCTGGCTGTGACATATAAACCTCTTCCTCAAGGAAACCATTGAGGAATGCAGTTTTTACATCCATTTGCCAGATCTCATAATCATGATATGATGCTATAGCAAGCATAATCCGAATAGATTTGAGCATGGCAATAGGGGAAAATGTTTCATCATAATCTATTCCCTGTTTTTGTCTGAAACCCTTAGCCACCAATCTGGCTTTATAAGTTTCAACTTGGCCATCTGCCCCATTCTTCCTTTTATAGACCCATTTACACCCAATAGGGTTAATACCCTCTGGTGCATCAACCAAAGACCATACTTGGTTGACATACATGGAGTCCATCTCGGATCTTATGGCTTCCAGCCATCTGTCTGAGTCTCTACTCATGACTGCTTCCGTATAGGTTAGAGGCTCATCATTTTGAATGATTTGGGCTTCATTATTTTCAATTATGAACCCATACCTCTCAGGTGCTTGTCGCACCCTATCAGACCTATGGATAGGAGTGTGTTCAGGTTCTATATTAACTATGTTATTACTTGACTGAGATGTGTCTATTTGTTGAATTTTATTAAGTTCGATATTTCTACCAGTGCCCTTTTGTAGGATGAATTCTTTTTCCATAAAAGTGGCATGCCTACTGACCAAAACCTTTTGCTCAGTAGGGTGGTAGAACAGATATCCTATACTATCTCTAGGATATCCGATAAATAGACATTTGTCTGCTCTAGCATCTAGTTTATGTCCAAAATTTCTTTTTACATAGGCTGGACATCCCCATATCTTAATATACTTAAGATTGGGCTTCTTACCTCTCCATAATTCATATGGAGTGCTAGAGACAGTTTTAGATGGTACTCTATTCAAGATATAAGTTGCTGTTTCTAAAGCATATCCCCAGAAAGAAAAAGGTAACTCCGTGAAGCACATCATCGACCGTACCATATCCAATAAAGTACGATTCCTCCTTTCAGCAACACCATTTAATTGTGGTGTGTAAGGAGGAGTCCATTCAGAGATGATCCCCTTATCTTTAAGGTGATCAAGAAACTCAGTGGATAAGTACTCACCTCCTCTATCTGATCGGAGGATCTTTATACTTTTTCCTGTCTGTTTCTCTACCATACTTTGATACTCTAAAAATTTTTCAAAAGCATCGGACTTATGTTTCATTAGATACACAAATCCATACCTTGAAAAATCATCAGTAAATGTGATGAAGTATGAGTATCCACCATAGGCTTGAGTTGTCATAGGCCCACATACATCTGTGTGTATGAGTCCTAATAACTCTTTTGTCCTTTCTCCATGTCCACTAAATGGAGTCTTGGTCATCTTACCCATGAGACATGATTCACAAGTTCCTAATGACTCATAGTCATAAGGATCAAAGAAATTTTCTTTGTGTAACTTGTTAATCCTAGTCTCACTAATATGTCCAAGTCGACAATGCCAAAGTAAGGTATTGTTAACATCATCTCTTTTCCGTTTGTTAGAAACATGAAAAATATTGTCATTAGTGGAAAGAGTTAATAGACCATTGCAGAATATGCCATAACATATAATTTCATTAGATAAAGAAATTGAGCAGCCACTGCTCATTACATTCATAGTATATCCTTGTTTAAGTAACAAGGGTACAGATATGATATTTCTAATGATTTTTGGCATATAGTAACAATTCCTTAGCTCCAAGATCTTCCCTGAAGGTAACTTCAAAGCATAAGTCCCTACAGCTTCTGCTTGGATGGGGTCCCCTCCAGCACCATAGAGCTCAAAGTTACCTTCCTTCAATACTTTAAGCCCCTGAAGTCCCTGCAATGATTTGCAGATGTTATGACCACAGGCGGTATCCAACACCCAAGTATTTGAAATGGAAGAATCCAATGACAAAATAGTATGAACTTCTTTCATACCTTTTGGTGCCTCTGATGCACCAGGCTTCACACTTGCAAGGTAAACCTTGCAGTTCCTTTTCCAATGACCCGGCTTGCCACAATGAAAGCAGGTCATCTGTCCGGAGGCCTTCTTTCCTTTCTTCTTCTTAATGCCCCCTTTGGGATTCATCCTCTTACTGGAACCCTTTTTGCCTGTCTTCTTCTTATCCACAAGAAGAACTGGAGCCTTATTTTTCTTTACATGGCTCTCTGTTGTCTTCAACATATTCAACAGCTCAGGCAAGGAAGAATTAAGTTTGTTCATATGGTAATTAAGAACAAACTGTGAAAATGACTCTGGGAGTGATTGCAAGATCAAGTCTTGATTCAACTCCCCATCCATTACAAAACCTAATTGACCTAATCGAGTGATTAGATCAATTATCTTTAATACATGGTCTTGTACTGATGTACCTTCTGTCATCCTTGCACGGAACAACTGCTTAGATATTTCATATCTAGCAGTTCTACTGTGTTCTCCATAAAGCTCTTTTAAATTGAGCAGTATGGAGTTAGTATCCATGCTATCATGCTGCCTCTGCAACTCGTTAGTCATAGAGGCAAGCATAACACATTTGACAGTAAGTGAGTCATTTTGCCACATATTATATGTGGTCTTCTCCTCTTGCGAGGCATCTTCCCATGGTGGTTCCAAAAATGGGGTATCAAGAATATAGGAAATTCTTTCTTGACTGAGTACTATTTTCAAATTTCTCAGCCAATCAACATAATTAGGCCCAGTCAATTTGTTGGCATCTAAAATACTACGGAGTGAGAGTGAAGAGGCCATTTATCTACATTTAAACAAAGAACAATACATAAGCAAACAACCATGAAATGACAATATATAATTAAATTAGGACTTTAATTCAATTATGTCTCCCACTATTTTATCGAGCATCATAACCCTCTATACGATGATCGAGAAAACCCTAATTAGTTTTCTTAGTGGGGTTGAGATCCCAATCCCTTATAAAAGACCTTGTGTGTACACAACAAATCTTATATAAGTTCATAGGTAGGAAAACTCTCTCCAATTGTAACCCGTACAATTCTCAACTTATCCCGGCCTCTAAAATATTAAAAGCCTTGTGTGTACACAACAAACTATAATATTTCAGTTAAGTAAGACCCTTCATAGCCATACAGTCATGACTTTAATAGTAATACTCTTGTGTGTACACAACAAAATATTACATTAAATCATGCCATAAACAAATAATTGTATTAGGCCAAAAATTGTGTTAGTCACCATATTAGGTCTTGTGTGTACACAACAAACCTAGTATAGATCGTAACATAATAATGACCTATCATGAAGGAAGGCCAATAATAGTATTTTAACACCAAGCATGTTAGTCAAGAATTAAATCAATCAGATCGGCCAGGCTAGTGGAAGAGATGTGGGGGTCCCCCCGTTGCTTTCCTAGACACCAATTTAAAATTGGCCAGGTCAGTCAACGGAACCAATTAAAAACCACGATTCCCTTTACCTTCCCAGAACCACCTTTCTAGACACCGAAATGACTAATTATCCATCATGACTAATAATGCTTATCGGTTAACTATACTATCACTTAATATAATTTTTAAGAGGGATTTATGCAATGCCAGCACATTCAATTAAAAGCTATCACATATATTAATACATGCTTTAAACTAAGCAAATATGTGAAATGTGTGCCATCATACTAGGACAACCATTTACCACATAATGGATACACCATTATGCCAGGGCAACCTTATTTCAGTATGATGGCTCCAGGGCTAATCATATCTCTAAGACAATTAGGGTTTCAGTGAAAAACCCTAACTGGTGGCAATCATCAAACTCATGTTCAATCAAAGACATGCATTGTGCATCAATATAAAAACTTTAACATGATACTACATCATGAATTGAACTGCATAAGTTTTAATCCTAATAAGGAGGCTCTGATACCACTGTAGGATTCGGGAACCAGTGCGGAAGTGTGGATTTCAAAATTTTATGAAATCAGGTCCGAACCCTAATCCCAAAATCTCCTTATTAGCAATTAAAACTGTAACTACATGCATGTCCAAATTTAAACATGGTTTAGATACTAACCTCAGATCGCTATTTCCAGTCTGATGTAGAAATAAACTCCAAATTGAGTAACCTTTTGAACACACCAGGCGTCCACTTGTCCGCCCTCCGATGGTGATCCACACGGGCAGATGATCAAGACACTGACTCCTTAATTGGGTTTCTTCCAATCAAGCTCTACCCTAAGAACTTGATTTATGGGCTATTGGCTAGGACTCCTCTAGCCAAACTGGGACTAAACCTTCTCTCTTACCCTTCTCCTCGTCTTCTAGCAACTTTGGCCCCTTAAGACACTCTTGTCTTAAGAATAAGCCCTTGTCCTAAAATGGGACAAGGCTTGTCTTGGAGGGAGAGGAAAATTAAGACAAGATTGTCTTAATGTAAGAAAGAAAGGAGAGGCGCCTTCTTCCTTTACCGTCGGAGAGTTTCTCTCTGACTCTCCTTCTGTTCTGAGATTCGACAGAGCCTAGGCTCTGTAAAGGAATCAAAGAGGAAAGAGAGGAGGGGGAAACAGTCTTCTGGAGAGGGAGAAGAAAAAGAAGCAAGGCTTCGCCGTAGAAAATCTGGAATATTTTCACGGTGAAGTCTTCTCCTTAAATAGGCGACAGAGAGGCGCCTTCTCACCTGTTAATCATCCTCTCACATCCCTCTCTCCCTTCTCACGTCTTTTCCCTTTATCTCATGGCCCTTGGGATTAATCTCACGGCCTGTGGGATGGGAAGACGCGAAGAAGGATCGCAAAAAACACAGAAGGGCGCGTGCAGAAAGAAGAGTCGCGCCCCTTCGGTGTTTTTCCTTTTCTTTTTCACGGTAATTCTATTTTTGAAGAGTCCACGCCTAGGTGGACTCTGATCCACGCCTCATCAGCCAAAAGACGCCGACTTCCTTTCTTTTCTCACGCAGAAACGCCGCTTGGAGAGAGTCCACGCGCGCGTGGACTTTTCTCCTTGCGCGCGCGCGTGGGAAAAGAAGGGAAAGGGCTTAGGCGATGTGGGAAAGGGGTTTAGCCTCTTAGGTTAGCCCAATTGCTAGCCTATTATTAGCCCAAAGTCTTGAATCTTCAATTAGATTCAAACCGGAAGGAATTTGGATCTAAAAAAGACCAAATCGGAACCCTAACTCAAATCCGATTCAAGTAGAAGCCATGGTTTGCAACACATGCTAGTGTGTTCATCTGCAAACGAGATTTAATTCCAAATTAAAAGCTTGATTATCTGTCCTAAGTGTGTGACCCATTGGGTTCCATACTTAGCCAGCAGTGGGTCCGAGTGCAAGTTGACCTAATTTGATCAGAACTCATTCTAATCGATTTAGGTCAAATCGAGCTAACTCGAGTCAGTCAATTAGGACTCCTCCTAATTAGTGATCCAATTAAATCATTTAATTTGATCAACCCACAAGACAAGATTGACGTCTAGCAACGTGTCATGTCTACCCGGAAGATATGGAAATTCTGGTGTAATTCCAAAACTACCCTTCAGTGGAAAGTTCCCGTACAATTCGATCCTTCAACCATCTTGCATCCCGAATATAACTATGGATATGGAATCATGTCAAATCCAGTTTATACTCATTCCCAGCTCAGTCATACACTAATGATTCAATTAATTCGATATTAGAAATCATTTCTAATATCTGTACTTTGATCAAAGATTTCCTGAATCATCATCTGACCTAATTTGGCTGGATGCAATCTCCTCCTACTAGGAGTGATCAATTCCTTGTTGACCTACTCATTTCCTTCATATACAATTCACCACACCCAGCATCAACCTTGTGCATGACCCAGTGTCATGAATGAGATTGAACCAAAGCATGGGTTCATGTACATAAGGTTTTATGGCAGTCTCAGGTCATAGGACTACTTGTACAACTCCCACTATGAGAAACATCTATTGACATGCAGCTAAGGCTCCATTAGATGTTCTCAAACTGGATCTCTTCAGTGAACTCATTCGCTAATGAGCACCCACATCCTTGTATTAGTGTCTCACACAAGTGACTGTGAGAGCAGTCACCCTTTTCAGCATACATAGGATGTGCCAGTCTAACCGGAAACCCTGATCCCCAACTCAGGGTTCCTATGACCAGGAATATTCTAGATTAGGGTTTTAAGGCCTTAGATCTCACTGGTATGATCTCATCATAGCCCTACAACCATAGCCCTAATCTATGGGGTTCATCATATAATGACACAGCGAATGATGAAAAAATTATTGCCTTTATTAACTTGTCAATTTACAATGGTCTGGGAGATACAAATATTGGCTTATAGGGCACAATCCTTTCACGGCCAGCGTAGAGTAGTCCTTTGTTTTCTATTTTGTACTTTTGTTTCTGTACTTGGTCAGGGTTGCCCGGCATGTCAGGGGCCTGTAAAATGCTTGTAATTGGCACTTGATTAATAAGATTTGAATCTTCTTGGAACCTGTCCTTTGCTTCCCTCTTTTTTCTTTTTCTTTCACCCCCGTCCCTCTTTTTCTATGTTCTTTTTCTTTCTTTTTTTTTCTTTTTTTTTTTAGATGGGTGGAAAGATCAGAGAAGAGGGTCTCACCCTGCTTGGGACTTAATTACCAGGCTTTGGTGTCGGCAAGTCGGGTGCAAGGTTCTGATAGTTGTGAGTAGCTGGGCTCGGTGGTTCCTTGGCCAGAGGGCTGGGCCCCGGTCCAAGGTGCTTGAGGGCTGTTCTCAGGTCTTGGATGCCGTGGAGCTAGGCTCGAGGCCTTCCTAGCCGGTGCACTAGGCCCCAATCCAGGGATTGCCTGAGGGTTATGCTAAGGTCTTTGGTGCCTTGGAGCTAGGTTCGGGGCGTTAATATGAGCTACTTGGCTCGAAAGTCTCTTAGTCGGAGGTCTGAGCTCCGATCTTAGGTCGGCGTCCTAGAGCTGGACTTGGGGATGTTGATGACAAAGAGCAGCGTGACTCGAAGATTCCTTGGCATCTCGGAGCTGGGCTTGAAGATGTTTGAGATTGAGAGTAGCTTGGCTTAAAGATCCCTTAGTGTCTCGGAGCTAGGATCGAAGACATTTGAGATTGAGAGTAGCTTGGCTCGAAGGTCCCTCGGCCGGAGATCTGAGCTCCAATCTTGGGTCAGCATCCTGGAGCTGGACTGGGGGATGTTGATGACTGAGAGTGGAGTGGCTTGAAGATCCCTTAGCATCTCGAAGCTGGGTTCGAAGACTTTTGAGATAGAGAGCAGCGCGGCTCAAAGGTCCCTTGGCCGGAGATTTGAGCTTCGATCTTGGGTTGGCATCTCGGAGCTGGGCCCGGAGACGTTGATGATTGACAGTAGCACGGCTCGAAGGTCCCTTGGTCAGAGATCTGAGTGATGTGTGACTAATATGCATGCAATTCATTTTGTATGTTTTATATGTGGGGTTAGGTGATTAATTCCTGAATTTCATATCAAAATTAGTTGTAGGGATTTTTGTATGAATTTTTGAAGCCAAGCATGCATATTAGAACCTAGAAAAGTACTAAAGAAGGATCCCCGGGACTGAGAAGCCTCGGTTAGGGCAAGTTCTCCTACAATATAAAGACTGGAGGTAGAGGGGGTGTACCTGACAGCGTCTGAAGTGCCCGGTGAAGATCGCAGCAAAGGGATCTCTCTTTCCTCAATGGATGCAGCCTAGAAAACTGAGCCAAAGACCAGCGGATACCCGGCTTTCTGCTCGGTGGTCCGATTGAGGCTTGGCTGGAGTCGTTGGATTTGTATGAACTCGGGGTCCTGCAAATGACCTGTCAGGGGTTAGAAAACTCAAAGGAAATCGAGAAAACATAGGAAAATAGCAAAGGGAAGAAAGTTTTGGAGGGGGCTGGAAGGATGGTTGGTGGCAGAAAGATGGTTGCAAACACCGGGAAGAAGAACTCTCAAACCCCTTTATGCACACAGCAGGGTAATCACACAAAACAATATAAGAACTCAAGATTTATTTCATATCAAAAAATCAAGTTTCATACAAGAGGCTAGGGTCCCTTAAATAGACCCTTAACCTTGGGCTCCAAGTAAGGGCACATTAGTCTTTACATAAGAATCATTTTCCCTCTCAAACCCTAGCTAGAAAATAAGGAAACATTAGGTAGAAAAATCCCTAAAAATTCTCTTGACTTGGCCAACACTCCAAGGATGCCTAGGGGGGCGTGTTGGGCTTCTAAGAGTAGCAAGAGGCTGGCCGAAAGGGGCTTGGGCGCATGGGTTTGGGCCTCTAGAAGCTGGGGTGGCCTAGTAGCCATGTAGCAGGAATATTCCCTGGTATCTTGCTTCTTAGGTGCTTGGGCTTGGCACCTAGGCTTGATTTCTTTGGGCTAGGATGCAGATGAACCTCTAAAATCATGGATGCCTTGGTCTATGAATATACTTTGGCATATGGAAGGGAATCTGGGCATTTGGAGGGCATCTGCAAGGAATCAGGGTTTCTGATTTTCCTCCTGGAGTCTTCAAATCTTTAAGCTGGGTTGGACTTGGGCTAAACTTCCATGTCTTCAATCTGGTTGGACTTGGTCTTCACTTGTATGATATGGTCTTGAGTCTTCAGTATGTTTGGACAGGACTCAAAAAATAAAATTAGCTCAACATGAGCTGACTAGCATTGGACTGAACTAGCTCAATATGAGCTGACTATTACAGAACTGAAATAATAACTCAAAATACTCAAATAACAACTTAAATAGACTCAGATGGGCTAAGCCCTTATTATAGATGGACTCATAAATTATTGATCAATTCATAGAGGGTTGAAAAGCCTCTGTCTTATTCTGGTGCCTCTGGTGTCCCCACCAATTCTCTCAGGGTGGGAGGAACTCGACCCTGTTAAGTGAAGATCATACTGGCTCACATATCTCTCGAGAAGGTCTGGGTTGAGGTGTTGCAAGTCCTCTCAAGAAACCAACGAATTGTCCGACTCTGACTGGCCTTGCCATCGGACCAGGAAGCGTTGATAGTCACAGCCCCAGGTCGTGATGGCTTGATCATCCAAGATATGCTCGATCCATTCTCCTCTCTCAGGCCAATTTGTTAGTGGACACTCTGGGTTAGGGTCACTCACAATGAAAAGGAATAAGTCCAAAGGCCTCACTAGGTATCACTGCCGGTTCCCTATACTCAACCAGGTCTGTAATATTGAAGGTAGAACTAATGCCCATATCCGAAGGCAAGTCTAACACATAGGCATTTGATCCAATCCTTCTCTATCACTTTAAAAGGTCCGGCTCTGCAAGCATGAAGCTTCTTTTAGGCCTAAGCCTAACCAAGATAGAATCCACTACATCAAATTCTTTGACCCTTCTTCTGGAATTACCCAGTTGTTTTAAGATTAGTGTGGGTGGTGAACATGCTAGGCACATGCAGACTTCTAACAAGATGATGCAAAGGACTCAAACCTATACCTAACAGACTCGACTAAAGAGGTTTATTAGGTCTTAACTACCACTTGGGCATGGGGGCATGAGTCGTGGTTGATGGATGACATGCAGAAGAAAATTTGCTAGTAACTCCTAATAGGTGCCAGAGGGTCTGCCTAAAGTAGGTAGCAAATAGGATGGACTCTATGGATCCTTGCAACTTAGTAACCTCAGCAAAATGTAACCTAGTAGTTCTAGACACATGAGAAAACTCAGGAAAGGGTAGGAAATAGGAAGTGGGTTCATAATTAGTCTGGTAGAGTGGAGAAAAAGGTTCTGGGTTAGTTGGATAATGTAGAATAAAAGAAGGCATGTCAGGGACTAATCCTAAACTAATGAGGCTAACCTTACGGGGTTGCAGTATATCTATGGGCCAGAAAAGGTCCATGCTATGGAAGGATGGGTCAACAATTTCTGGGAAGAGATCTTCAATAGGAATGGCAGGAAGGGATTCATCCTGAGGGCAATGGGTTAAGTAAGCCAAATCCTGAATAAAGTATTCTTGTTCATGGAATTTAGGAATAGGCTCTACAATTAGATCCTTTTCTAGTGTTTCCTCAAGTAAAATCCTAGTATCAGAGTTCTCTTCCTCTACTTGTTCTTCCACTATAGCTTTAGGTTGGATGTGGTAAATGTCAACTAGCTCTGGGTTGGTTTCTACTTGGGTATCTACTGGGTCAGCTAATTTTAGGTCTACTAAAGGTGTCTCCTCTTCTCCTTCATACTCATCCACTAGGCTCGCATCAGCTTCATACATTTCCATGTTAATGTAAGCCTTGTGAATGGTTGGAGAAGGTTGGCTAGTGAGAAATTGGTTAGGTTCTGGTCTCCAATTATGGGTACTACTCCTAGTAGGTTCAGGTTGCCTAAGGGGTAGTGGCTCACTACTGACTTCATATTTAGGGATATTAATCCTATGGGGTTCAAGTTGACTAGGGGAAGCATGACTAGTACTAGGCTGATACCTAGGGGTTATAGGCTCTCTAGGCTCATAGGATTTAGGTTCAACTCTATGGTTCTTGGGTCTACTGGGCTTATAGGGTGTTGGTGCATAGGATCTATGATCATGGGATCTAGAGTCATAGGATCTAGGTTCATAGGTTCTGGATTCATAGGTTCTAGGTTCATAGGATTTGGAGTCATAAGATCTATAGGTTGTGGGTATACTAGGCTTATAGGATGTGGGTAAATAGGATCTATCTTCCTGGTCTACAAAATCCTGATTGGTCCTTCTAAGACTAACCTTAGGGATTGGGTCATGACGATGGGCTCTCCTAGGTTCAGCCTCAAGGTATGGATCAAGGTTTGGGGTCCTCCTAGGTTCAATATCATAGTATGGGTCATGACGATGGGCTCTCCTAGGTTCAACCTCACGGTAGGGATCAAGGTTTGGGGTCCTCCTAGATTCAGTATCATAGTATGGGTCATGACGATGGGCTCTCCTAGGTTCAACCTCACGGTAGGGATCAGGGTTTTGGGTCCTATGGGTTTTCTCTAGGGTCCCTATCCTATTCTCCGTATGGTCAAACTTATTGGCTAAGGGTTGAAGTCTATTATTGGTTTAGGTAGTAGACTGATTCAATTGAGTCATCTGGGTAGTCATCTGGATAGTTAATTGGGTAGTCATTTGGGCCATGGATTTGGTTAGCTGCTCAGCAAAGGCTTTCATCTGGGCTTCTAGCTTATCCATGGATTCAGACAAAAGTGGAGATGGTGGATGATATGAAACCCCTGATCTAGTGCTCATGCAAGACTCGATCAAACCAACTACAACTAACTAGACCTAGAGTCCAAAACTAAGGGCTCAATCACGGTGGCAAACTAGCCTATAGTAACCCTGTACTTAACCAGGCAGGTATAAGGGGAGTGTTAGGTCCCTGATTGCCAATCCTAGACACCAATCATAGATTGGCCAGGTAGGTAAACCAGCACACAAGCCCTTTGGGATTGAATCCCTAAACCACCGTTCTAGACAATGAGCACAAAGCACACACAGGTTAGCTTGACACAATGATCTGACATTTAGTCTAGACCCGACCAATTGGTGTCCCTAGCCCACTAGGGCAAATTAAGTCTAGTTAATTTTAGGTTAAGGCTTGGGACCGAATGCAAGGGATGTGGTTTTGGGCTTAGGAGAGGTGATCAAATCCTCCCCCCATCTGATTTAGCAAGAGTGCCCTTGAAGGTAGATTATGCAATGATGGCAGGCAGATGAGGATGCAAATTAGGGTTTAGAGATTTTTTTTTTTGAAATTTTTTTGGAGAATATGTAATTTTTTTATTTTTTATATTTTGGTATTTTTTAAAAAAGAATAAAACATGTAAATTATGGCCTAATATGCAGGAAATATACTAAAATTAAAAGATATGCAAAAAATGCTAAACAAAACCTTAAAACTTCTAAACTTGTCTTGCTGAAAAAAATAGAGCCAAAAATTTGCAGGCTGTATTTCAGCTTGCAGAAAATTCATAGGACGAAATAAAATCTGAAAAAATCCTGAGAATTACTGTAAATTATTATAAGTCCATAAAAATAAATTTCATAATTTTTAGAGTTTCTATCAGGGAGAAATAATTTAAATAATTGAGTATATACAGACTGAAAAATTGCAGAAAATAAGTCCTAATCTAAGCTCTGATACCAAATGATGCGGGACTAATATGCATGCAAATTTTTTTGTATGTTTTATATATGGGGTTAGGTGATTTATTCCCAAATTTTAGATCAAAATTAGTTGTAGAAAATTTTGTATGAATTTTTGAAGCCAAGCATGCAGATTAGAACATAGAAAAGTACTAAAGAAGGATCGCTGGGGCTGAGAAGCCTTGGTTAGGGCAAGATCTCCTACAATATAAAGATTGGAGGTAAAGGGGGTGTACCTGACAATGTCTGAAGTGCTCGGTGAAGATCGCAGCGAAGGGATCTCTCGTTCCTCGATGGATGCGGCCTGGAAAATCAAGCCAAAGACCTACGGATACCCGACTTTCTGTTCGGTGGTCCGATTAAGGCTTGGCTGGAGTCGTTGGATTCATAGGAACTCGGACACCTATAAAAGACCTATCAGGGGTTACAAAAATCAGAGAAAATCAAGAAAACAAAGGAAAATATCAAAGGGAAGAAAGTTTTGGAGGGGGCTGCAAGGATGGTTGGTGGCAGGAAGATGGTTGCAAACACCAGGAAGAAGAACTCTCAAACCCCTTTATCCACACAGCAGGGTAATCACACAAAATAATATAAGAACTCAAGGTTTATTTCATATCAAAAATTTAGCTTCATACAAGAGGCTAGGGTCCTTTAAATAGACCCTTAACCTTGGGCTCCAAGTAAGGGCACATTAGTCTTTACATAAGAAACATTTTCCCTCTCAAACCCTAGCTAGAAAATAAGGAAACATTAGGTAGAAAAATCTCTAAAAATTCTCTTGACTTGGTCAACACTCCAAGGATGCCTAGGGGGGCGTGTTGGTATTCTAAGAGCTGCAAGAGGCTGGCCCAAATGGGCTCGGGCGCATGGGTTTGGGCCTGTGGAAGCTGGGGTGGCCTGGTAGCCATGTAGCAGGAATATTCCCTGGTATCTTGCTTCTTAGGGGCTTAGGCTTGGTGCTTGGGCTTGATTTCTTTGGGCTAGGAAGTAGATGGACCTCTAAAATCATGGATGCCTTGGTCTATGAATATATTTTGGCATCTGGAAGGGAATCTGGGCATCTGGAGGGCATCTGCAAGGAATCAAGGTTTCTGATTTTCCTCCTGGGGTCTTTAAATCTTCAAGCTGGGTTGGACTTGGGTTAAACTTCCATATCTTCAATCTGGTTGGACTTGGTCTTTACTTGTATGATGTGGTCTTGAGTCTTCAATTTTCTTGGATAGGACTCAAAAAAAATAAAATTAGCTCGACATGAGCTGACTAACATTGGACTGTACAAGCTCAACATGAGCTGACTAGTACAGAACTAAAATAACAACTCAAAAGACTCAAATAACAACTAAAATGGACTCAAATGGGCTAAGCCCTTATTACAGATGGACTCATAAATTATTGATCAATGCACAAAGGGTTGAAAAGCCTCTGTCTTATTCTGGTGCCTCCGGTGTCCCCACCAAAATCACAGAGGGCAAGGTGGAGAGTTTTGTGAAAAACTCCATCATCTTCAGGTTCGGTATCCCACATGTCATCATCACGGACAACGGGGGACAATTCGATAATCCGAAGTTCAAGGACTTCTATGCTTAGTACCATATCCAGCATCGGCTGACATCCATTGCACATCCACAGTCCAACGGAGAAGCCGAAGTCACTAACCGGACCATCCTCCATGGTCTAAGGACAAGGTTGAACACCGCCAAAGGGCTTTGAGCCAAAGAACTGACCTTTGTTCTTTGGGCATACCGAACTACCCCAAGAACAGCCACCGGCGAATCTCCGTTCAACCTAGCCTATGGTACCTAAGCCGTGCTACCTATTGAAGTCTCCCTACAGTCCTTGAGACTTGACAACTATGAAGAGCCCAAGAATTTCGATCGCAGAAGGATCGATCTGGATATTATATCAGGCACCAGGCTATAGGCCCAAATAGGAATGGCGGCCTACCAGCAAAAGGTTGCCAAGTACTACAATGCAAGGGTGAAGGAGCAAACTTTCCGCATGGGGGACATCGTATTGCGAAGAGCAGAAGTGTCCAGGCCAACAGAATAGGATAAACTCTCCCCTAACTGGGAAGGCCCATATCAACTCGAAGAAGTCATTCGACCAGGGACATATCGGCTCAAGACCATGGAGGGGAAGACCCTATCTCAGCCATGGAATGTACAAAACCTTCGCAAATACTATCAATGAAAATGTTCCAAAAAACTCTTGTGCAAATCTTCTCAACCCTACTCAACTCAGAATTGCTAGTTGCATCGACTGAACGACAACAGCCCAAATGATCCGATCTAAAAAATCGGTCAACTGCGCAAAGGAGAGTATGATCCACTCACCTTATCTGTATGCCCGACGAGTGTAATGGATGGCCTAACCAGGCCACCAAAAAGATCAAAGGTGCAAGGATGGTTTTCGTAACCTACCCTACGGTGAATCCGAACACGTGCTGAGGCAGGCCTGAACAGCCTACCTTAATCACGACAGAAAGTGCACAGGGATGATTTTCATAACCTATCCTATGGTAAATCCGAACACGTGCCTAAAAGACCATTGTCGTGCTCTCTATCAACAACAAACACTCTCAGAATGGTCCAATGGATCCTACTTCTTCCCTACAAACCGCAAGTGATTTATGTAGTCTATTATGGATAAATCATGATGCAATACATCACAGAAAATACATAGGAAGAGGTAACAAAAAAGCTCTTTCATTTCTTTTAATTTTTCTTACATAAAGAAAAGAAAAGAAAGAAAAAAGAAAGAAACTCTCCTATAAAGAGAGTAAAAAAAGAAAAGAGAAAAACTCTCTAAAAGAGAGATACAAAAAAAAAAAAATGGCAGCAGCAGCAGGTTGGGAAATTTGCATTAACTCCCCGACGGGTTTTTCCCGTACCATCGGGAAGAGACCAGATGGGACGACGAAGGGCCCCCGGGGTTCCTATCTGAAATCGAGTCTGACCCCTCATCAGAGTCAGAATCGAATTCATGGTCGGGGAAGGGAACGGAGGGTTTGATATTATCCAAGCCCTTTAGGTCATAAAACATGGAGGCTTTCCTCCGACACTCGCGAAACCCCTGGTGGAAGGAGTCCAGGGCCACCCCGGCGACTTCATCCTTGAATGAGGCAGAAGTTCTAAAGTTTGCGACGGCCTCCGCCGCCTCCTTCTTCGCCTCCTTTGCCGTCGTGGTCGCCGCCGTGACTTGGTCCCGGGCCTCCCTCAACTAAGCCTCCAGAAGGCGGACCTTCTTCTCGAGATGGTCAACCAGAGGCTCCTCCTCTTCACCGACGAGCCTAGATGGCCCCGGACTTCGCCTCCTCTTGGGGTTAATAGCCCTCCTCTTCGCTGCATGACGAAGCTCGGAAGTGCTGAACCTTATGGCTGGTAGAAGGAAGACACCGACAGAAATGATGGCCTTCGATAGCAGGGGGTAGGGTCCTACTTATAGAAACCCTGCACCCACAATCGACTGCGGGGAGGCACATCCCACATCCTTCCCGACCAACTAAGAAGGCACCACATGTCTGGGTGATGCTACGAGAACCAAAAAGTTTCTCGGAAGCCATCCCTAGGACCGTAACTGCCATCACTTCAAATCTAGAGAAATCAGCATCATGCGACGACATCATTAATGGACTCTTTTTAGGAAAAAGAGGCCCGACGGCTCATAAGGCGCAAGAGATCGTGACTGTACAAATTTTGACGTGCCACGTGGACAACGGTAATCCTAATCAAATCCCCCTAATTAATGATTGGTGGAGAGATGACTCCTGTCTGCCCCAACGGACAAGCTGATCGTTCGAAGGAAGGCAACACAACGGAGTTCTAGTATGTTCAAGGGTTTGTCCTTACTGACTGAACGGCCTTCGGCCATGACTATTCGACTAAGCGGAAAAGAAAATGATAAAATCGGCTCTTATCAACTGGATGGCCTTCGAAGGCTATCGTTCGACTAGGATGCAGATGGACCTTTGGAATCATGGATGCCCTTATCTATGAATATACTTTGGCATCTGGAGGGCATCTGCAAGGAATCAGGGTTTTCTGAATTTTTCCTCCTGGGGTCTTCAAATCTTCAAGTTGGGTTGGACTTGGGCTAAACTTCCATATCTTCAATCTGGTTGGACTTGTTCTTCAAGTGTATGATGTGGTCTTGAGTCTTCAGTATGCTTGGACAGGACTCAAAAAAATAAAATTAGCTCAACATGAGCTGACTAGCATTGGACTGAACTAGCTCAACATGAGCTGACTAGTACAGAACTGAAATAACAACTCAAAAGACTTAAATAACAACTAAAATAGACTCAGATGGGATAAGCCCTTATTACAGATGGACTAATAAATTATTGATCAATTCATAGAGGGTTGAAAAGCCTATATCTTATTCTAGTGCCTCCGGTGTCCCCACCACTGAGCTCCGGTCTTGGGCAATAAAATGAAGGTTTTGTCACTGCATTTCCCTCTTATTCTCTTTTTCTTTTTAGATGGGTGGGCAGATCAGAGAAGAGGGTCACAAGATTTGATTGCCATGGAGCTAGGCTCGAGGCCTTCTTGGCCGGAGAGCTAGGCCCCGTTCCAAGGGTTGCCCAAGAGCTTGGATCAGGTCTTTGGTGCCTTGGAGCTAGGCTCGAGGTGTTGATAGGAGCTGCTTGGCTCGAGGGTCCTTTGGCCAGAGATCTGGGATCTGGTCTTAGGTTGGCATCTCGTAGCTGGGCTCGAAGATGGTTGAGATTGAGAGTAGCGTGGCTCGAAGATCCCTTGGTCGGAGATTTGAGCTCCGGTCTTGGGTTGGCATCTCGGGGCTGGGCTCGGAGACATTGATGATTGAGAGCGGCGTGGCTTGAAGATCCCTTGACCGGAGGTCTGAGCTCTGGTCTTGGGTTGGCATCTCAGAGCTGGGCTCAGAGACATTAATGATTGAGAGCAGCGTGGCTCGAAAATCCCTTGGCTGGAGGTCTGAGCTCCGGTCTTGGGTCGGCATCTCGGAGCTGGGCTTGGAGACATTGATGATTGAGAGTGGTGTGGCTTGAAGATCCCTTGGCCAGAGTCTGAGCTTCGGTCTTTGGTCGGCATCTCGGTGCTGGGCTCGAAGACGTTGATGATTAAGAGCGGCATGGCTCGAAGATCCCTTAACCAGAGGTCTGAGCTCTGGTCTTGGGTCGGCGTCTCGGAGCTAGGCTCGGAGGTGTTGATGATTGAGAGCAGTGTGGCTCAAAGATCCCTTGGTTGGAGGTCTGAGCTCCGGTCTTGGGTCGGCATCTTGGAGCTGGGCTCAGAGGCGTTGATGATTGAGAGTAGCGTGGCTCAAAGATCCCTTGGCCGGAGGTCTAAGCTCCGGTCTTGGGTTGGCATCTCGGAGCTGGGCTCGAAGACTTTGATGATTGCTTTCCTGCAAGATAGATGGATACTCGTGAAAGGAAAAAGTTATTATCATTATTATTGATGGGAAACCTTACATTATTGATGGCATCCTCGTAGATTATAGGCATTCCATGTTCGAGGGAGCCTGACACAATCGAGGTCTTCGAGGTAATAGGCCCCTTGTGAGGGGGCTTCGGTCACCTTGTGGGGGCCTTCCCAGCTTGGTGAGATGCCTCTGCCTTGTGTAGCATCAAGTCTCTAGGTTTGAAGGCTTCTATCTTGACTCGGGCGTTGTAGTACCGGGCTGCTGACTCTCAATGGGCTTTGTTGAGGTCGGTGTAGTCTACACAGATCCTCATTGTCTCTTGGTAGGGATAATGGCATCGAGCAAGTTAAGCCTGGGCCGGCCCAAGATCACATTGTAGGCGAGAAGGAGCTTGTCGATCATGAAAGTCATCACAACGGTGCTCTGCCAGCGGTGATCTTGAGTGATCCCTCCTTTCATCCTTACGGGATCACCTGTGAAACCAGCAAGGGAGGTATGCACAGGTTTGAGTTGATCGAGAGGAAGGTTCATCTTGGAGAAAGCATCATAAGAAAGCATGTTCGCGGTGCTTCCACTATCAATCATGATGTGTTTTACATGATGCTTCGCGATCGTCTTCTTGACGACCATGGCATCATTATTTACATATTTTTTTATAAAGGGGAGTACATGCTCAAAACCCCCTGCCCCCCGAGTTCTTGGTTGCACGCGCTTCCTAGGAGATCATGCCCACCGGCTTCTCGGTGGGACGGTTGTCGATGACTACAGCTGGCGGGAGAGTGATGAGTGCCTGGGATTCTACTTGTGGTCTGCCCTCCATGATCCTTTTGAGGTAGCCTCTCTCGATGAGCTCCTCAATTTCCCACTTGAGGTTGCGACATTCCTCGGTGTCGTGGCCGTGGTCGCGGTGAAAGTAGCAATACTTTGATTTATCATGGCCAGCGGAGGAGTTCATCGGAAGCGGGCATCTTAGGTAGTCCTTGCCCTCGATCTCCATGAGGATTTCATCCTCAGGGTGAAGAGAGGGGTGTAACTCTCCTCGAGGATGGGAGTGCCTTTCGATATCGGCCCCCTCCGGGAGTTCGGGACTTGGGGTTCTGGCTTCCAGGTCCCGGGCATCTCGATGGGGGTTGCCCTCTTCAGTGGCTTGCCATCAAGCTCCCACCTTATATGGTCTGCCTCCTTAGTGTGGATGTACTTTTGAGCTCAGAGAAAAAGCTCGAAATAAGTCTTGGGGGGCTTCTTGTCCAGCGAGTAGGTCAGGCAGGAGGTCCTAGGCCCTCTCTTCAGTGCCAGCATGGCAACTGGCTCATCGAGGCTATAAATTCCCAACGCAGCAGCCTTGAAACGGGCCATGTAGTCTTACAGGGGCTCGCGGTCCTGCTGCTGGATGGAGAAGAGGTTATCTACCTCTCATGGCAACTTCTTGCAGGCATCGAAGTGAGCCACGAACTTCTGCCCTAATTGGGTGAAGGTGTTGATGCTCCCCGGCTCCAAATGGGTGAACCACACCCGGGCTGCTTTCTAGATAGTGGCAGGAAAAGAGATGTAGAGAAGAGCGTCGGTGGCCCCCTGGACCCTCATGAGGGTCCGGTAACTTTCCAGGTGGTCCAGGGAGTCGGTGTTCTCATCGTAGGGATCCACCTACGGCATCCGGAATCGATGCGGGATCGGCTCCGCTTGGATTTCTTGGGAGAATGGGGGACGGACGTCATAGCCTACTGGCCTGCTAGCGGAGCCCTGCATGTCGACAAACTGGTGGGAGAACAACACCAGCTTGCGCTCATGTTCTTCCAGGCGCTTCTCCGCCATGCGCCTGATGGCTTCGTCAGTAGACTCCTCCGCTGATGGAGACAGAGAACATGACATGTGTGCACACTCTCCGTGATGGGGGGTCTTGCTCTTTCTGCCTCGGTGGGGTCTGGGCACCGCCTGCCCGAGGTTTGGTGAGCAGCACTCCCTGTCAGCAGACCCAGCTCGTTGCCTTTTCACCGGAGTCTGATGACTACCCCAGTTGTCGGTGATGGCCTGCGGCTGCGAACACTTCCTTGGAAGGAACTAGGCTATCACGGGGAGTTGCGGCATGTGCCATCGAGGTCCCTAGCTGCTGGTGAGTGGCTAGGGACCGGTGCTGATACTGAAGCTGGCGCACTGCTATGGCAAGGATCTGCATTTGCTGGGTAAGTGCGGCCAACTAAGACTCCGACAGAGGTGGTTGAACTGGAGTGGATGGCCCTGCCTTAAGATTATATGGGTTTCCTCGGGAAGGGGACTCCCCTGCGTGGCTGGCGGAGGCCTCTCATGCTCGTGTCATGACCATTTTTCTATGGAGCGCTAATCTATTTGGATATGTGGGGCTTGGGCTGAATTAAAGAATGCTCACACTCACCCCCTTCCTAGCATGCCAATCAGTTGCCGCTAAGATCATCGTGGCCCATAGCTGCTAACGACGTCGGAGTGTGCGTCCTTCGCTATCTCACCGTCTGGTGGTCCTGGACCTACAAAACAGGGATTAGTGACCCAAGCCGAGGTTTTTGACGGGGGCACTCTGATGGTCAAGTTAGTGACGATCCAGGGGAACATATCCTCCTGGTCGAGCCCCTCTTGATGGACTTCACACTAGGAGGAGTGATTAGTGTGAGAGTGGGATGCAAGTGTGTCGGGGGAAGTGTGGCCTGGTTAAAGGGAGTCTCTGTGTGGCCCTTCCGCCCGGCCTTGCTTGTGGATGCTGGTGGTGCCGTGCTCCTCTTCTTGGTGGAGCTTGCACTTGTGTTTTAGTGGTGTTGCTTGTGCCTTGCTTGTCTGTGTTGTGGTTGTTACCTCTGAGTTTTTGTGAATTAGGTTACCATTGTGCATTTATCTTGGGATCTCCATCGGTCTGTCAGGCACGTGCGACGGTGTTTCGAGGAGCTTTTCTCGATCCGTGATAGGAGAAGCTGTCATGTGCTCTAACATTTCCCTCGGTCACCTCATTCTGGGAAACCTTGCAGTACCTCGATTGGTTAGCTGCCACCCTCGGGATTCGAATCTCCTGGTTGACTTTCTTTCCTAGGGGTCCAGGCTGTTGGTGAGGAGCGTGGCTCCTCGGTCAACGAGCCTCTCCCCTTTCTGGTGTAACTGGTAGCTGAAGGCGGTCAGTACGGCTCAGTAGCCGTCTCAGCTTAGTCTTCGGGCAGCTCGCCAGTGTCCTGGGAGGGTGGTGCCCAAGCTCGAGCTAGTGCTGAGCTGGAATGGCAGGGCTCGCTCCGACTTAGACGCCCCGAGCTTGCGGGGTTGCCTTGGTGGAGGAGGGCAGAGTGCGGGCCCGGTCTAGAGGGCGCGTGTTTGGAGAGGCTCCACGTGGCGGAGGAGGGCTGAGCTCGACTCCGACCATGGGTCCGATCTCCGAGGGTCTAGCTTTGGAGGGCAGAGTACAGGCCCGGTCAAGAGGGCGCGCGCTCGAAGAGGCTCCACATGGTATAGGAGGGCTGAGCTCAACTCCGACCATGGGTCTCGATCTCCGAGGGTTCTGCTTTGGAGGGCAGAGGGTGGGCCCGGTTCAGATGGCGCGCACTCGAAGAGGCTCCACGTGGCGGAGGAGGGCTGAGCTCGACTTCGACCACAGGGCTCGATCTCCGAGGTTCTCGCTCTGGAGGGCAGAGGGCGGCTCTGGCCTAGGCATCTCGAGCTCACGCGATCGACCTGGCAGAGGACGAAGCTTGGCTCATTGTCTCGAGGGAGCTCAGCTCTGTTCGATAGAGGAGTCTGAGCTGGAGAATTGACATGGCATCCGACGTGGTGGCTTCCTTCGGCGTGGCAACTTTCAGCTCCCCCATGTCAGCGATCCCGCCACATAAATTTGCTTTAATCTGATTTTCCTCATGTTCATCCCTTGCATATCATCCTGCATCATGTTAGAATTCTACCCACGTGCTAAGACTAGGTTAGGGTTTCTAATGTTATTTATATTTAGTTCCCGAAAATAGCTAAGACTAGGGTAGGGTTTCATGCAACAGTTAGAATTCCTATCCACATGCTAGAAATATCAATGAAATAAAACAAGTAAAGGATCCTACGTCTAAGAAGACTTATTAGAAGCATGTTCACCTTCAAGAAATCAGACAAAAAGAGATGGGAATTAGGTTTGGCATACCAGGCAATGATTTCTAGTTGATGTGGAAGAGATTGCTTCGCTCATATCGGTTCCTGGATGATCCGGTCACTTTCTCGTGAATCCGTAGACTTTTTATCAGTTTCATTCGAGGGCAAGGAAGAATTCATCTAGAGGGCATAGAACTAGAGGGATCTTGTGGTGCGGGCACCAGACTCAGAAGAAGACTTCAGGGCTCCATCTGGATCTCTGATTGACCTTGCCCGAAGAATTAGGATTTTCTAATAAGGGTTGACCTGATCAACTCAATTTTGAGTCTGTAATTTTGTCATTTCAATTTTTGTTGGGTCATGTTGACTCGGTCCAAGTCCAAGGCCCAGGTAGGTGACATTCCCTTTGCCATAGGGCACCACATTTTCCAGCTACAAGTGGGTGCCACACTCCCTGCCACATCTCCATCCAGTGTACCTTGGTCCCCACGCCTCAAGTAAGCAGGTTCTTTTTTTCTTGCACCACTTGGGGGAGAAATCCATCAAGATACCTCAATCCAAGGAGGAGCCAACTTCTTTCCAGATAAACCCAAGCCAGGATTGCAAGAATTTTTCTTGAAGAGAGGATCAAGGAGGTGCCCCACAATGTTCCATAAAAATCCAAGTTATAAAAGGGAAGAGAGCATGTCTTGGGGAGAAAATCAAGGAGGCATCCAAAAGTTTCCAAAAGTGCCAAAGCCATGAAAGGAAGAAGCCTAAACTTGTGGAGCAAGACTAGGAGGTGTCCAAAAGAGCCAAACCATGAAGGGAAAATCCTTGATTCATGGAGAGATACTAGGAGACACCCCCATAACCTGCCATTTGGAGCTGATTTTCAAGTTTTCTTGGAGTTTTTGGGCTGCCCACTCATGGAAGGAGTCTTGGAAAGAGAATTTGATGCCTAAAGTGTGGGTTAGTCCTATTAGTCCCACATGGAAAATGTATAAAACTTTATTTTTTTGTTATGTCTATATATTCAACTCTATGTAACTCTTGAATTTAAAAAGATGAATGAAATCAATTTCTGTGTGAGCAACTTTGTGTTTCTCTCTTCCGCACTTGTATTCAGGTGTTGAGCTTCGTGAGGGAGTAAATCCGGGTTCCCTAGGAACCTTGAGGAGGTGTGAGATCTCCAACCCCAAAACCCTAGCTTAGTCCATCCATCTCTACTCCACCACCACCAAACCCTAATTTTCCATCTTCATCCCACGGCCCCTCTCTTCCACATCGAAGCCGGTCACCAGCATTCAGGTTCAGATCAACTGTTTCAACTACAGAGCCAGTTCAAAGGAGAGTCAGATCAGTATCAAGATCTCCAGAACTTCTACATCCAACAATCTTCATTAAATACTCAGGTCAGTGTCTTTCTTTGAGTTTCTGGTTTTTTTTTTTGTTCTTCTTCTTCCAGATCCTGAGTTCAACAAGAAGGACAACCTTGCCATAGGACTACAATCCGAGGATCCATTGCGAAGATACCCCGTCTCCAAGGATCCTACAATCTGCTCGAGAGTGTCCTTCAATTGAAGCAATGAGAGATATCACAGTCAGGTATAAAACCTTCTCTTCTCTCTTCGTCTGTTTCTTGAAAGAGGAGTAAACCCTAGGTCTGGGGATTTCTCAATCCCCAGCGATCCTACTTCTGAGTTACTCTGATAATCCACTCCTTTTAATTGTGCTTTCTGTCATTTCTTAGTTTCTTTCAACATTAGTTTATCTTTCCTTTGAGTCAAAGCCGACTTCTAAAAATAAATAAATAAAAAAAATACATTAATTTTAATTTGCTTCTGCATCGCATCATCTCTCTTTCGTTCTGCATCATTTTTGGTATCAGAGCTTTCGTTCTGCATCATCTTGCAAATATCAGGGGTTAGTATCAAGGATGATGGAAAAAATATAAAACGAGGGATTAGAAGAGAAGAAGAAGTAGGATCGTCGGGGCCGATTTGAGGACTGTAGAAGATGAAGACACCTAGATCCTTGGAGGGCTGATGGTGGGCATCTTAGGGCTCTTGCTTGGATGGGCAATGGCTAGGGTTTAGTAAGAAGGAAAAAGAACAAGTCTCACACACACTTCTAAAGAACACTATTATCACAGGAAAATTCACCAAAGTTTTAATTTATAAAAAAAGATTAGATTACAAGAGGGAGAGGGGTGGGGCATTTATAGATTCACCCAGGGCCCTTTACCTATAAAAATTGGATTACAAGTTTGTATCAGACAAGGAGTATAATGTTTAACTAGAATTAGGTGTACAAAGTTTGATTGAAATTAGGAGGCCTATATTCTAGTAGGACTTGGATATTGGACTCCTTGTAGAACTTGGAAGCTTTGACTTTTCTCCATGGGCTTGGGCTGGGATGAAATCCTCTTGGGCAGCTTTGACTTTTCCACTCCTTCGTGGGCTTGGATGAAATCTTCTTTGATTGGGTCAAAGCCTGGGCATCTTTGACTGGGTCAAATGCTTGGGTGCCTATTGCAGTGGGCCTAGGAGGGGAGGGCACCATGGGTTTGAGGGCTTGGATCTAGGCACCACATCCTTGGGGACTTGGATTAGACGCTATTCAACATGTGAGCTTGTGGGCTTGAGGAGCCTAGGACATGGTATACTGGGGTGCCATCTCCTGGAGGGCTTGGACGACATGAAGGGAGTCCAGATGTTAGGCTAGTGACTTGAGTGTGGGTCCACTGGTTCCTCCTCTTGAATGAAACACACACAACTCTTAACTAAACTAAAACAACTGAACTCAAATGACAGGACTCAATAGACTTAGTGAATCCAACTGACTCACTGTATTATAGGACATAAAAATAAATTCCAATACAGGACTCCAAATTGACCAACACATGACTTAGAGAACAAATTGAAGCTTGAAGTCTATGTTTGATCTGATGTCCCCATCACTCTATCTAATCTAGGTGCCCGCACCAATTCTATCAAAGTGGGAAGAACTCGACCCTATCGAGTAAGGGTTGACTTGGTTTTGGTATTTCTTAAGAAAGTCAAGGTCGAGGCACTGCAAGTCCTCTCGAGTAATCTGCAAATCATCGGATTCCGGTTGGCCTTCGCAATGGATTAGGTAATGTTGACAGCCTTTGCCCCAGGTTGTGAAAGCTTGATTGTCCAAGACACGCTCGATCCATTGTGCTCTCTGGTGTGGGCACTAGACCTCTGATTAGGGTTTAATTTTTGGGTCTTGTAATAAGGCTTCAAGCCTAAACCTTGTAATTTTCTTTAGCTTTGAATTGAGTCTCATGTGTCTATATCTAGTCCTGTAGTTTGACCAATTAGGTCAATATGTGTCCTGTACTGAGTCTGATGCGGGACTAATATGCATGCAATTATTTTTATAGATTTTACATATGGGGTGAAGTGATTAAATCTCGAATATTGGATCAAAATAAGTTGTAGGAAATTCTATATGAAATTTATAAGCTAAGCATGCAGATTAGGACCTAAGAAAGCAATAAAGAAGGATCGCCGGGGCTGAGAAGCCTCGGTTAGGACAAGTTCTCCTACAATAAAATTACTGGTGGCAGAGGGGGTGTACCTGACAATGTTTGAAGTGCTCAATGAAGATCACAGCGAAGGGATCTCTCGTTCCTCGATGGATGCGGCCTGGAAAGCCAAGCCAAAGACTCGCGGATACCCTGCTTTCTGCTCGGTGGTTCGATTGAGGCTTGGCTGGAGTCATTGGATTCGTAGGAACATGGAGACCTGCAAATGACCTGTCAAGGGTTAGAAAACTCAGTATGAAATAAGGAAACAAGGGAAAATAGCAAAGGAGAATAGAGTTTTGTTGGGGGCGGCCAGGGCTCTGGAAGGATGGTTGGCGGCAGGAATTCTGTTACAACACCGGGAGGATGAAAGAACCAATAAAACCCCTTAAGAACAAAGCAGGGTAGCACAAAGCAATAGAAGGGAACTCAAGTTTAATTCATATATCAAAATCAATCCTCATACAAGAGACTAGGGTCCTTTAAATAGACCCTTAGTCTTGGGCTCTAAGTAAGGACACATTAGTCTTTACATAAAAATCCAACTCCTACTCAAACCCTAGGTTAGAAAATAAGAAAACATTAGGTAGAAAAAATCCCTAAAAATTTTCTTGAGTTGGTCAACACTCCAAGGACACCTAGGGCGGCATGTTGGGCTTCTAAGAGCAGCAAGGGGCCGGCCCAAAGGGGCTTGGGCGCATGGACTTGGGCCTCTGGAAGCTGGGGTGGCCTGGTAGCCAGGTAGCAGGAATATTCCTTGGTATCTTGCTTCTTAGGGGCTTGGGCTTGGCGCCTTGGCTTGATTTCCTTGGGCTAAGATGTAGGTGGACCTCTGAAATCATGGATGCCCTGGTTTATGAATATATTCTGGCATCTGGAAGGGAATCTGGGCATTTAGAGGGCATCTACAAGGAATCAGGGTTTTCTGAATTTTCCTCTTGGGGTCTTCAAATCTTCAAGCTGGGTTGGACTTGGGCTTTACTTTCATGTCTTCAATCTAGTTGGACTTGGTCTTCACTTGTATGATGTGGTCTTGAGTCTTCAATATGGCTGAACATGACTCAAAAAAATAAAATTAGCTCGACATGAGCTGACTAACACTAGATTGGACTAGCTCAACATGAGCTGACTAATACTAAATTGAAATAACAACTCAAAGACTCAAATGACAAACTAAAAATGGACTCAAATGGGCTAAGTATTCCATAGAGGGCTATGTAGCCACTGTCTTATTCCGGTGCCTCTGGTGTCCCCACTAGAGTCCATTTTTATATTGAGTCAAATGTGTCCTATACTGAGTCCAGTCAGAGTCGGTTTGAAGTATGGGCCTAAGCAAGATTGTTCATAAAATCTAGTCACTTTGGAGCCAAGCCATGGAAGAAGCCAACTCAGCTCAAGGGCGCCACCTCTTCATCCTATGTGGCACTATGTCAACTGGCCAAGTGGGCGACAAAATTCTGATTTTGGGTGCCCAAAAAGGGGGGGACACATCACTTTATACACTCCCTTTTTCCCTCCCCCCTATCAAGCTATTTTTCAAACAATGGTGGCCGACCAAAGAATGTCAAAGGGAGTTAAAGTTTGGAGAATTCAAATCCCTTACTTCAAGCCTCCTATCAAGCTTTCTTCCCAAACTACTTGAACAACTTTGGAAGGAATAGCAAGATCCATGGGCGCCTCCACTTCCCACTCCCCATATCATGCCTTGTACCAAAGGTGGAAGCACTGAAAGGATTATGCCCTAAAGGCAAATCAAAATGTTGTATTTCAATGAGATTTTCTTTTATAACCCAAACCAGTGTATTGACATTATCAATTAATAAAGGCATTTTATTTTCATCATACGCTGTCTTATTAATTTTATTAAGATATGATAAACCCCGTAGATTAGGACTATGGTTCTAGGGTTATGATGAGATCATACCAGTGAGACCTAAATCCTTAAAACCCTAATCTAGAATATTCCTGGTCGATGGGATATTGAGTAGGGGATCAATGTTTCCGGTATGACCAGCACATCCTATGTATGCTTGGTGAAGAGGGTGACTGATCTCACAGTCACTTGTGTTTGACACTAATACTAGGATGTGGGTGCTCATTAGAGAATGAGTTCATTGAATGGATCTAGCTTGAGAACATCTAATGGAATCTTATCTATTTGTCAATAGATAGTTCTCATAGTGGGAGTAGTGCCTATGGTCCTTTGACCTGAGACTGCCATGGTATCTTGTATGCATGAATCCATACTTTGGTTCACACTCAATCATGACACTGAGTCATGCATGGGGTGATACTGGGTATGGTGGATTGCATATGGAGGTTGTGAGTAGGTCAAAAAAGAATCGATCAACCCTAGTAAGAGGGAAGCGTATCCAGATGATTTCAATCAAATGAAGATTCGGAAAAACTTTGATCAAAGTATGAACATTAGAAATAGTTTCTAATGGTTCATTAATGAATCATCATTATCAGATTGAGCAAGGAATGAATATAAAATTGGATTTGACAAGTATCCATATCCATAGTCATATTCAGGGTGCAAGTAGATCGAAGGACTGAATTGCCCGGTAACTCACCATTGAAGGGTATTTTGGTAAATCCATCAAAATTCCTCATCTTCCGGGTAGGCATGACAAGTTGCTAGACATCAATCTTGTCTTGTAGGTCTTCATGAACCAATTGATTTAGTTTCATGAGTCAATTCGATTTGTGATTCGAATTGGACAATTAGATGAGCCAATTTGACCTAATTAGGTCAATCGGGTTCGATCGGATTGAATTGGCTCAAACCTAAACCTACTGCTAGCTAGTTGTGGAACCCAATGGATCACACACAATAGAGACTTGGCCAAGGAAGTCATTCATGATTTAATTAGGATCATAAGATCCTAATTGGTTATCCGAATTACATACTAGCATATGTAGGCTAACCAAATTCCTAACCCAATTGGATTGGGTCCGATTGCTTGCTAATTGGGCTAACCTAATTATGGGAAACCTAAATTAGGTTGAGTCCTAAGTGGGGCTAACCTAATTAGAGCTAAATATGATTTTAATTTGGATTTAAGGGCATTTTAGGCACCATACATGAAGAGTCCCAATGTCATGGGACTCTTGGTACCTAAATGATACCTTAACTTCAAAAGGGCATAGAATGAGCTATAGATCTCTGATTTGAATATAATTTATATGGTCAGAAAGAAGATTTTATGCTCTTTGCAATGACACCCATATTAACTATGTTTTGATTGGTCAATATTCTTTGAAATTTGTGTGGAAGAAGGATGGCGCGCGCGGTGCATGAAGAGTCGCAACTCTTCATGTGGCACGCAGTTCTGATGGAGAGTCCTTCTGCTATCAGGACTCATCATAATCTCCTATGTTTGGAGATTGAAGAGGTGCCTCTTGGCTTCCTAGGGACTGGTAATTGACATGTGGCAAGTGAGAATTCATCCAGATAAAAGAAGGGATGTGAATAAGGCCTTCGGTGCATGAATGGGCTTATTAGATATGATATTTCCAGCCAGATAACTTCTCTTCAGTCTTGAAAAATCATATATGATAAGTTGATGGGAGGACATATCACACGCCCCTCTTGTATCTATAAATATGGGGCAGTGAAATGAGTCTGATAATGAAGAATTCCACCGAAGTACTATTCTGAGTGTCTCTCTCTCCCTCCTTCTTTCTTCAAGACAAGACTTGTCTTGTTAAGACAAGGTCTTTTCTACTAGGACAAGGCTTTGTTTTAGGACATAAGCCTAAGGGGTCGTAGAGGAGGGTTTTCCTAAAACCAAGAGTGGTTTAGGAGAGTGTCTTTAGTGCCCTACAGTAGGATAGGGTGTCCTACAGTGGTCAATAGACCAAAGGCTACCGAAAGAGTTCCACTTCTCCAAGCAACTTGAAGAAGGAGTTCTTCCTTGGTCCGAGTTTCGTGTGGATCATCGTTGGAGGGTGAACTTTTCGACGCCTGGTAGAGAAGAAGGCCGAATCAGGGTTTTCTTCATCGGATTGGATACTAGCGGTTCAGGTTGGTGCCTAAACTCTAGTTTATATTATATATGCATGTTTGTACATTTTAATTCCTAGTAAGGAGGTCTTGGGTTAAAGGTTTGGTAGTGGTTTCATAATAAATTTTTGAAATTCATGCTTCCACCCTGGTCACCAAAACCCTTATAAGCACAACCAAGGAAAGGAGGACACAAGCCTTGCTCCAAGCCTCACATCAAGCCACATTCATGGTCGGCCAAGAAGGAAGAATTTTTGAATTTTTTGGTGCCCCATCAAGAAAAGATTTGTAATTTTCATTTGAAATCTAAATGGGGTCCTAAGGTGCCTATAAAAGGGACCTTATCCCTCCTTTGTAAAGAAATTTTGATGAATGAATAAACCAAGTCTTTTTGAGAGCCAGTTTTCTCTAGTTGCCATCGTTCACTAGGAACGTCGATCTCCATGAGGGAGCTCCTTCGCCTTCGGGCATCGAGAGGTGTGAGGTCTTAAGTTACTGTCCCTTCTACAACTCCATCCTCCAACTTCGAATCGGAGCCCATTGGGATCATCCACCCGGGTGCCTAGCAAGAAAACTCCACCCATCATCACTCCAACTCTCTTTCCTTCTTCTATTGCTATCTTTTGATCGAAACCTAACTCTTCTTCTTTGAATGCTCACAGGTCCTTCAGGTGACATGAACATAGAGTCGATTGCCCTTGCCATCGAGACCTTTGGATTGTGAGCTGGCGCATCCGCGGGTTGAAGGCTCGATCATCCAGGCCGCATCCGCGAGAGTGAGTGATCTCGGCATCGGGTGCTTCAGATCTTTGAGGTCTACCTCCCTGAACTCCTAAGTCGATATTGTTCTGAGAGCTAAGTCCTACAGTTTTTTCAATCCCGGGGTCTTCTATTTATCATTGCTTAGGGTTACTTGCTTGCCTGAGATTCTTGTTAGTATAGAATCCTAGATTTACTCTTTCTTGTCTTCGGGAATCCTCAACTGAATTCAAAATCCTAAAAGTCAAAAAACAACAAATCTCCTACATCATTTCATCTTACATTTAGTTAGTCCCCCATCATTTATGGTTTCAGAGCATGGTTAGGACTTAGCATTTCTTAAGTACCTGGATTAGGTGCTTCACCAGGCCATCCGGTCTTAGGAGAAAAGTAAGGTTTCAAGACCCTCTCTTCCCATTCCATAGGAATCTCCTAAAGCGTGTAGGGGTGCCACTATGATTGACCTTCAAAGGAGAATACAAGAAGAATAGATTTAAAAAAAAAAAAGAATTGCATCATTAGATCTCATTGTCTTTTAATTTCTGCATTTTTTCATTTCCAAATATAGTCTGTTGTTTCTAGTATTTCTATTTGTAGGAATCTCCAATTTGTCTAATTTTTATTTTGTTAGATCAATCGTAATTGATAATATTTTTGAAAATTTTGTCAGATTTTATTGCAGCTTGTAGAATTTTTACATGCCAGAATATTACCTGAGAAGAAATTCTATTTTGAGAATTTCAGCAAGGCATTTTCTTATGTTTTCATTTGTCATATAGTTTAATTTTGCATTTAGGGTCATATCATTTTATTTCCTTCATCTTATCTCTGTTATCATACATCAAAAACCCAAAAATATAATTTAGACCCATCTCCTTAGAACATTTGTTTGCCTTCATTTTGTATAAATCACTTTAAGGGCAGCAATTTGACATAGGGTCAGGATTTCATTACCTGTCCCTAGCCCAAAAATCACTAACCTGCATCACAAATTCAAGCTCTAATTAAAATTGAGTAAACATAATTTTTCTCTAAAGAGCTTAGGGACACCAACTGGTCGAGTCAAGACAAAGTGTCTATTCATGGCATCAGCCCATTCTGTGTGTGCTGCTGCTCTTGGTGTCTAGGCTTGGTGATTTAGGGCTCGTGAGTTGGTCTGCCTACCTGACCAATCCCAGATTAGTGTATAAGGTTGGCATTCTGGGACCTCCACTCCCCTACACCTACCTGGCCAAGAACAGAGTTACTACAGACTAGTTTGCCACCCTGACTTAGGCAACTGGTTGAGATTCTAGGTCTAGTAGATCATAGACGATTTTGCATTCCTGACTCATGTCGACTAGATCAGGAGTCCCTTATCATCCCCACCATTCCCAATCAAGTGAACCTATGGAGAATGAAAGTGAAGATCAACTCAAGGTTATTCTTGAGCAATTGGCTAGGATAAACAGTAGGCTAGAGAACCTTGATGATAGAGTTGGATCCTTAGAAAAGAATAGTCCTAGACCATCTATTGAACTTGAGTATGAGTCTCCCTTTCCCCTAGGGATTATCCTCACCATGAACCATCTATAGAGGCTATACCCAGGAGAATTCCCCGTTTTAACCTTGCCCAAGAGATTCACCCTAGGAGACTTAATCAGGAGTTCCTGGACCAGGAAGAACTGCATGAGTCTGATGACCTGCTAGGAGTAATTAGGTGCATCCTTATCCAAGACATAGTGCAAGAAGATTGGCATAGGACTAACATCCTACAAACCTTTGCCAGACTAGGGAATAAGGTATGCAAGATCATAGTTGACAGTGGGAGCTGTGTCAATGCCATTTCTTCAAGTACTGCCAAATCCCTAGGATTGACCCCAGTTCCTCACCCTAACCCTTATAAGGTCTTATGGATTGATTCAACCTCCATACCCATAATGTCTAGGTGCCAAGTCTTGATCAAGTTGCAATCTTATGAAGAGATGATTTGGTGTGATGTCCTTCCCATGGGTGTCAGTAGTATTATCTTAGGTCAACCTTGGTTGTACGATCATGATGCCACACTTCATGGTCGGACCAATACCTGTATCTTCAACCACTATGGGAAGAAATTTACTATTTCAATCTAAGGACCAGGTTAAAAGAGAATTGAGTAGCCTTAAGGAAAAGAAACCTGAAGTCAACCTGATTAGTGACAAGGAGTTAGAGAAGGTAAATACTGAGGGAACCCCTACCACTAGTGAAATTCATGAGTCGACCCAGAGAGAACCCCCTAAAGAGGTAGTTGAAGCCCTAAAAGTGAAAGAATTTGATGACATATTTCTTGATGAGTTAACTAATCAACTTCAACCGGATGAGACTACTGAGGGAACCCCTACTACTAAAGAGACTCATGAACAAACCCAGAGAGAGGAACCTTCTAAAGAATTTCAGGGAGAAAAGATTGAGCCCACTGAGAATCTAAATGAAAAAACCCCTGAGCCTACTGAGAAATCCAAAGAAGACATCTCGAAATCCAGTCTAGTGGTGAAGTGTGATGTAGATGGACCCAAGGCTGAAATCACTAAGGAACTTATAGAAAAGGATCCTGAACCCACTATAAAATTTGAAGGAGTAACTAAGCCAGGATCGAACATAGTAGAGGATGTTGAAGGTTCTCAAGTATTGCCCATCGAGAAGGTCCAAGAACAAGAAGTAGACAGTAGTTTAGAGGACTTTCTAGATAAACTTTTCAAAGACCTTCCTGATAACCTTCCACCTTCTAGGAGCACCCAGCCTACCCTAGAACTTGCACCTGTATATCCTTCTAGTACTAATCATGAGGTTAGGACGAGTGCACACATAAAACAATGTCCAAATTTTGAGGTTATCCTAACTAACCAAGGTCTATCTCATGCTTCCCATAGATTGCCCCAAGACTCCGATTCCTATTTCCTACCCTTCCCTGAGCCTTCTCATATTTCTAGAGCCATAGGGTTGCATTTTGTTGAGATTGCTAGGCTGCATGAGTCCTTAGAACCCATCCCTTTTTCCATTTACTTCTGTATACTTTATGGCATTTGTTAGGGATCTATGATAATTTTTCTTGTGCATACCTGACCTGGGTCAAGCCTAGTGAGTCAATAAACTATTAGGTTTATGGTGTGGGCACCAGGCTCAAGAAGAGGCTTTAACTAATGCCAAGCTCTTTATGGTTAGAAGACTATGAATTTAAGTCCTATAATAAGTCTTTGATTCTTGTATTTATTTTATTTGAATAATTGAGTTCTGTTTTATTTTAATTTGGGTCCAATTAGAGTTCAATTAGGCTTTGTATTAAGTTGGGTCCAAAAGCTACTTGAAGCCGGGTTTCAATTAAGCCAGATTAAGTGCAACCAGCTTCACCAACTACTTGGAGCACCACATCATCATTGAACCATGCCACCTTGGAAGACAAGTCATGCCACTTGGAGGAGAGAACATGCCACATCACCAAGACAAGTCAACTATGGGTTCCCACCCAAGAAAAACTCAAATGAAGCTCTACTCTTCTTGGGATGCCACCTTGCAAAAGCCATTCCACCTTCTATGGGATGCCCTTGATTATCTCCCTTGTAAGTAGGAATTTCAAATTTGAAAGGGCCCTCCTTTCTTCATTGGATGCCCCTTGATTTTATCCATGAAAGGCGGTGTAGTTTGAATTTTGAAAGGAAGCTTAAAGTTTATAAAAGCTCCTAAGTTCTCTTGTAATGGGGATGATGAATGAAATGAAATTTTTTCCTAAGAAAGCTTTCTTCCTTTGCTAGCCAAAGACCCTTGAGAGAATGTAGGTGTGAGACCTAGGATACTTAACCAAACAAGCTACTAATCCCTCTTCCAATCCCCTTCGGCCACCCTTGAAGAACCCTCTTCAAGCTTCTCCAAATTTGTCCATCCCACCTTCCAAAGGAGATCATCTACAATGGAGTTCCCCACGCCAACAAGCAAAGCAGATTCAAGCTATGGGTGCCAAATTGGATCTACTTCATTCCAAGCCTAAACCTCTTCTTATATTCCTAATTTTCCACTTCCATTCCTCCAATCTTCCTTCATAACCATTTAATGTTTCCATCTATTTGTGCAGGATCCCCGGGTCTCATGGTTTCTAAGATGAAGCTCTAATGTGCCAAAGATTCAAATACGGAGTGCCTTGAAACCTAGAGTAATCTCTTAGTCATTTAGTACTTCTTCTTGAGTGTCCTTTTCCTCATTTCAGAATATTAACACTGGATAACCATCTTAATCTTCCTTCAGATCTAAAATAGTGAGTATGTTAACCCTAATCAGTGTGGTTTCCTAACCATGAAGATCCCTTTTTTAGTTATTTTGATAGAGTCTTTTCTAGTCTAGTTTATTTCATTATGTTCCTTTCATGTAATCCTGTTCCTTTTACGTAGAATAGTTGCATGTTTATCTATTTCATTTTTGTTTAGTCCCTCTAATTCCTAGAAATGCATCATTCGATACTTGTCCCCCATCAGTTTAGGCCCTAGAGAGTCCAATAAAATTTCGCTCTATAGGAATGTTTAGTTGAGTCTGCATTTTGCAACATGTTAGGATTCTGCATTAAGCACTAATTTTTAAAATAATTTGACTGATTCCCGAAAGTGAACCAAAGAGTTTGATCAAAGGGATTCTATAATGATTTGGCTTAGGCCTGAATGGTTTCCACCTAGAACCGTTAAGAAACTTCATGCTCATGGAGCTGGTCCCTTTAGAGTGATAAGGAGAGTTGGCCCTAATGCCTATGTGCTTGAGTTACCCCGAATTATGGCATTAGCTCGACTTTCAATACCCCACACTTAGTCGAGTTTAGGGAACCAACAAACATACCCAGTGAGCAATTTGGGCCTAACATTTCATTTGAGAGCGAACCCGACCCAGAGTGTCCACCTCCAATTTTACCTAAGAGAGGAGAGAGGATCGAGCGTGTCTTGGATGATCAAGCTATGACCACCTGGGATAATGGCTATCAGCGTTAGTTGATCCGATTGCATGGTTGACCGCAGTCCGATGATTCGTAGGATACTTGAGAGGACTTGCAGCACCTCGACCCCGACCTTCTAGAAAAATATCAAAGCCAAATCAACCCTTACTCGACAGGGTCAAGTTCCTCCCACCCAGGAAGAATTGGTGTGGGCACCAGACCTTTGATTAGGGTTTAATTTTTGGGTATTGTAATAAGGCTTAAAGCCTAAACCTTGTAATTTTCCTTAGCTTTGAATTGAGTCCCATGTGTCTGTATATAGTCCTGTACTTTGACCAATTGGATAAAATTGTGTCCAGTACTGAGTCCAGTCCTGTATTAAGTCAATTGTGTCCTATACTGAGTCTAGTCAGAGTCGGTTTGAAGTATGGGCCCAAGCAAGATTGGTCCTAAAATTTAGTCACTTTGGAGCCAAGCCATGGAGGAAGCCAACTCAGCTCAAGGGTGCCACCTCTTCATCCTATGTGGTGCCATGTCAACTTGCCAAGTGGGCAACATAATTCAGATTTTGGGCACCCAAAAAGGGGGGGACACATCACTTGATACACTCTCTTTTTCCCTCCCCCCTATCAAGCTATTTTCCAAACAAGGGTGGCCGACCAAGGAAGGTCAAAGGGAGTTAAAGTTTGGAGAATTCAAATCTCTTGCTTCAAGCCTCTTATCAAGCTTTCTTCCCAAACTACTTAAACAACTTTGGAAGGAATAGCAAGATCCATGGGTTCCTCCAGTTCCACTCCCCATATCATGCCTTGTACTAAAGGTAGAAGCACAACCAAGGAAAGGAGGAGTACACAAGCCTTGCTCCAAGCCTCACATCAAGCCACATTCATGGTCGGCCAAGAAGGAAGAATTTTTGAATTTTTTGGCGCCCCATCAAGAAAAGATTTGTAATTTTCATTTGAAATTAAAATGGGATCCTAAAGTGCCTATAAAAGGGACCTTACCCCTCCTTTGTAAAGGAATTTTGATGAATAAAAAAACCAAGTCTTTTTGAGAGCCAGTTTTCCCTAGTTGCCTTCGTTCACTAGGAACATCGATCTCCATGAGGAAGCGCCTTCGCCTTCGGGCGTTGAGAGGTGTGAGGCCTCAAGTTACCGTCCCTTCTGCAACTCCATCCTCCAACTTCGAATCGGAGCACATTGGGATCATCCACCCGGGCGCCTAGCAAGAAGACTCCACCCATCATCACACCAACTCTCTTTCCTTCTTCTATTGCTATCTTTTGATCGAAACCTAACTCTTCTTCTTTTAATGCTCGCAGGTCCTCCAGGTGACACAAACATGGAGTTGGTTGTCCTTGCCATCGAGACCTTCGGATAGCGAGCTGGCGCATTCTCAGGTTGAAGGCTCGATCATCCATGTCGCATCCGCGAGAGTGAGTGATCTCAGCATCGGGTGCTTCAGATCTTTGAGGTTTGCCTCCCCGAACTCCTAAGTCGATATTGTTTTGAGAGCTAAGTCCTACGGGGTTTCTCAATCTCGGGGTCCTCTCTTTATCATTGCTTAGGCACTACTTGCTTGCCTGAGATTCTTGTTAGTATAGAATCCTAGATTTATTCTTTCTTGTCTTCAGGAATCCTTAACTGAATTCAAAACCCTAAATGTCACAAAACAACAAATCTCCTGCATCATTTCATCTTGCATTTAGTTAGTCCCCCATCACTCTCTCGGGTAAAATTGGAGATGGACACTCAGGGTCAGGTTCACTCTCAAAGGATAGGTCAAGCCCAAATGACTCACTGGGTATCATTGCCAGCTTCCTATACTCGACTAAGTTTGAGATATTGAAAATCAAGCTAATGCCATAATCCGGGGGTAGCTCATGCACAAAGGCATTAGGGCCAACTCTCCTTATCACTCTAAAGGGGCCAGCTCCTCGAGCATGTAGCTTCTTGACAGTTCTTGGTGGAAATCATTCAGGCTAAGCCTAATCATTACAGAATCTCCTATTTCAAAGTCTTTGGCTCGCTTTCAGGAATCAACCAATTTCTTGTATATATTATTACTTAGATTAAATTTATGACTAATCTCCTTATGCATGCTATGCGAATGACTCTGCGGACTTTGAGACTCATACTGACACCTAACAAATGTAGACTCAACTAGAGCGGACACCAGAGGCATTAGAAAAAGGCATAGGCTTCTCAACTCTCTATGGATTACTTAGAGGTACTTGAGTCCATTTGTAATAAGGGCTTAGCCCATTTGAGTTATTTTTTTATTATTTGAGTCCTGTACCATTCAGCTCATGTTGAGCTAGTCTTCTTTCTGAGTCCAGTACATATTAGTCCAAGTCCAATGAAGACTCATACAAGTGAAGACCCAGCCTGTAAAAGTAAAGATCAACCTAGCCTGAAGTTATGAAGACAATGGAAGGCCCAGTAGAAGAAATTGGAAGCCCTGGAGCCACATCAGAAGCTCTGAAGCCCAAGACTGTAGCCTAAAACAAAATGGGCTAACCAAGGCCTAGGAGAAGAGCTAGGGCACCATCCATCCTATGGTCACCACCCCTTGGTCGGCCACTTAGGGTCACCTCCCTTGGCCGACCAAGGCAAGAGAGGAGAGAGTGATTTGAGGGATTCAAATCCTAGACCTACCATATATTCTAGCTAGGGTTTGGGTGGGATTCAGATTCCTAGGAAATATCTTTTGTAACCTTATTTGGGGCCCAAGTTTGTGAGTCTATTTAAAAGACTCTATTCTCTTGTATGAAGGCACTTTTTTGATGAAATATAACTGAGTTCTTCCAATTGTTGTGTGCTATATGCTGTGTCAAAGAGATTCTGTGTGAGCCCCTCCTTCCTGGTGTCTTGCGCCCAATCTCCAGCCGCCTTCCACCTCTCCAAGCCCTGGCTGCCAAACCTCAAACTCTTCTTCCTCTTGATATTTTCACTTTACTTGTTCATCCTTAATAGGTTGTTTGCAGGTCCCTCGACTTCCACGAATCCAACGACTCCAACCAGGCAGCAATCAAATCACCGGGTTGAAAGCTGAGAATCCGTGGGTCTTTGGCTTGATCATCCAGGCCACATCTGGGAGCGAAAGCGATCCCTTCATCTATGATCTTCATCGGGTACTTCAACCATTGTCAAGTACACCCCCTCTGCTTGCCAGTAGCTTTATTGAAGGGGAACTAGCCCAACCAAGACTTTTCAGCCTCAGCGGTCCTCTTTCTTATTGCTTTTTAGGTTCTACTTTGCATGCTGTAGTTTCTTACTTGCATAGAATTCTCTACTTAGGTTCTTGGTCAATTATTTGGGAATTAAACACATTACTTAATCTATAAAAATTAAAAAAATAATTATGCTTGCATTTTTAGTTCAGCATCATTTGGTATCAGAGCCTGTTTTGGGCTCAGTTCTCTTTGAATATTTGGGTCGGGTGCTTCACCATGGCCGTCCGGTCATAAGAGACAAGTAGGGATGCAAGACCCTCTCTTCCCAATCTACAGGATCTCCTATGGCAGTATGGGTGCCACTGTGAATTGACCCCTGAAGAAGAACACAAAGAGTTCGTTAGGGTTTTTTTGCATCTCAGCCTTCTCAGTACATCACCTAATTTTTTAATTGTTACTGCCTGCATTAAACTCAAAAAAATCTGAAATTTATATTTACAAATTCCTTGTAATTTAAATTAATTTTTAGAATTTTCTCAAGAATTATTTTGGTATGTGGATTTTCTGCTAGCCAAAACACTTCCTGAGAACAGTTCTGCCCTATTTTGGCAGCAAAGTCAATTTCAGCAAGTTTAGGGTTGCTTTAGCATAATTTTTGCATATCTTAAATTTTTGGCATTTTTCCTACATTTTAGGTAATTATTTGAAAATTATATATTTTTTTAAAAATAAATACCAAAACAAAAAAAAATTACAAACACTTAAAAAACACCAAAAATAGTTAAAACCCTAATTTGCATTTTCATATGGTTGCCATCATTGCATAATTCTCTTAAGGACATCAATATCCAAGATTAGGGAAGGAGGTCGTCACCTTTCCTTAGCCCAAAAATCACATCCCTTGCATTCGGTCCCAAGCCTAATCTAAAATTAACAAGACTTAATTTGCACTAGTGGGCTAGGGACACCAACCGGTCGGGTTGAACTATTGTGGGATGACTAGTGCACCCAATTCATCTCCTATTACTGGATGCTGGTGTATAGGCTAGAGGTACAGTGTCAAACGACCTAAGCAAATCGGTGGTTCCTTAATTGGGTCCCTGCGAGAGCAGGGGGGCCTCCCGCCATCCCACCTCTTACTTGGCAAGTTAAAAGACTAGGAGTTGAGTTGTGTGTAAGTTGAGTCAACCCATTTTGTTTGGGCTCTAGGTCTAGGCAACCGTAGTCGAGTTAGTCTTTGAGTCTTGCATGTGCACTAGCTTAGGAAACGATGTGTGTTTGATTACATGACCATTAGATTAGAAGTCCAATACTGATAGCCTCAACCCAACACAACCTAGTGAAACCATGGAGCCCAACCCTAGGAGAACCCCATACCATGACCCCTATTTGGAGCCTCTATCATCATGACCTAATCCAAGAGGTTCGTCCAAGAAGACCCAATCAAGATTTTATAGAACAAGAAGATAGATCCTATAGGAACATTAAACTTGATGCACCCACTTTTGATGGTTGTCTTGACCTAAAGTCCTATATAGACTGGAAGGGAGAGGTGGACCAGTATTTTGAGTGGTACGATATGTCTGAGGAGAGTAAGTTTAGGTTTGCCAAGCTTAAGTTGGTCTGCCAGGCTAGGTTATATTGGGCTAACATTGAGAGAACACTTAGGCTAGGAGGTCATGAACCCATAGTCACCTGGAGGGCCATGAAGGCTAAGCTTAGAGGGAAATACATTCCTACCTCATATCGTTATGGTTTATTGGATCAGCGGCAGTGATTGAATCAGGGTAGCAAGAGTGTAGATGAGTACATCGCGAAATTTGATGAGTATTCCATGCGATGTGACTTAGATGAGGCTGAGGATGTTGTCCTGTCTAGGTTCAGGGCTGGCCTTAGAGATGATATTAAGATGGAACTCTACATGAGAGAGGTTAGTGACCTGGACCTTGCCTACTAGATTGCTAGGGATTATGAGCATTTTTAGAGAGGGTCCATCTACTGTAGACTTGAGCCCACTAGATACCCTAGCTAGTACCCAGAAGCTAGCCCATCCCACCAGAGCTGACCCAATCTTAGCCGACCTAGTCCGAGTCGACCCAGTCTAAGCCACCCTGACCTGAGTTGACCCTAGCCTAGTATGCCTTTGACCCTTGAGATGATAAAGGTAAATCTGTAGAGGTCCACAGGAGTCGCAATCCCCAAAAGACCTGTTTTAAATGTCAAAAACCAGGCCACTTTGCTAGCCGGTGCCAAGTTAGTGCCCTACACTTAGGTGAGCTAGATGAAGAGGAGCCTGAACCCATAGCTGAACCAGAGGGAGAAATCTATGAGGCTGATGACCAGTTGTTGGATGAGTATAAAAGGTGAAGAGGAGGAACCTGAGTCTGAGAACCTATTAGGAGTGGTTAGGTGTATCTTGACCCAAACCCAAGTTAAGGAAGATTGGCGTAGGACTAACATCCTATAGACCTTTGTTAAGGTAGGGGGTAAGGTGCTCAAGATCATCATAGATAGTAAGAGTTGTGTCAATGCCATCTTTGCTAGTATAGTCAAATCTTTAGGATTGACCATAGTTCCTCATCCTAGCCCTTACAAGGTTTCTTGGGTAGATTCCACCTCCATCCAGATCAAGTCTAGGTGCCAAATCTTAGTTAAATTGCAAATCTATGAGGAAAATATTTGGTGTGATGTCATTCCCATGGAAGTAAGTAGTATCTCATTTTAGGTCGACCTTGGCTTTTTGATCATGATGCAACCCTATTTGGTCGAACCAATATTTGTGCTTTTAGCCACCATCGGAATAAGTTTGTTATCCAGCAAACACCTAGAGACCCAGTCAAGAGAGGTTCTAGTAGCCTAATGGATAAGAAAGCAAGAGTTAATCTGATTAAAGCTAAGGAGTTAGAGAGAGATATTGCTAAGGGTAACCCTATTTGGATCTTGACCACCAAAGAAATCTATGAGCCAACCCAAAAAGAACACCCTCCAAAAATTGTTGAGGCTCTTAAAGAATTTGAGGATGTCTTCCCTGGTGATTTACCTGATCAATTACCGCCCCTTAGAGACATCCAACATGCAATAGATCTAGTCCTAAGAGACATTTTACCAAACCTTCCTCACTATAGAATGAACCCCAGTGAGCATCAAGAATTACAGAAACAAGTGAGGGAGTTACTTAGCAAGGGTTTCATTAGAGAGAGCTTGAGTCCATGTGCAGTCCCTACTCTACTGACTCCTAAGAAAGATGGAACCTGCAGGATGTGGGTAGACAGTAGAGCCATCAACAAAATAACTGTGAAGTATAGGTTTCCCATCCCCCGATTGGATGACATGCTAGATATGATGGCTGGTGCTAAAGTTTTCTCAAAGATAGACCTTAAGAGCAGCTACCATCAGGTTAGGATTAGACCTGGGGATGAGTGAAAGACCGTATTCAAAACTAAGGATGGCTTGTTTGAGTGGGTTATGATGCCTTTTGGCCTTTCAAATGCACCAAGTACATTTATGAGGTTATGACCCAAGTCTTGAGATAATATACTGAAAAATTTGTTGTGGTCTATATTGATGACATCTTAATTTATAGCAGGACTAAAAGGGACCACCTTAGTCACCTAAGACTAGTATGCCAGACCCTTAGGGAGAATAACCTCTATGCTAACTTTAAGAAATGTGAGTTCATGACATATAGGGTTATCTTCCTAGGTTTTGTTGTCACCCCTGAGGGAGTTTCTGCATATCCTAAAAAGGTTAGGGCAATTATTGAGTGGCCTGTACCCAGTAATGTCCATGATGTGCATAGTTTCCATGGCCTAGCAACCTTTTGTAGGAGATTTATCAGGGATTTTAGTACTGTCATCGCACCTATAACTGATTACATTAGGAAGGGTACATTCGAGTGGACCAAAGCAGTTGAGGCCTTCCTAGAACTTAAGGATAAGATGACCCATGTACCCATTCTTAGATTACCTGATTTCTCTAAGGTGTTTGAGGTCGCTTGCAATGCCTCGAGAGTAGGAATAGGTGGGGTACTGAGTCAAGAAAATCACCTTGTAGACTTCTTTAGTGAGAAGCAGAATGAGGCTAAACTTAAGTACTCTACCTATGACAAGAAATTTTATGCGGTAGTCTAGACCCTTAGATATTGGAGACATTACTTACTATCATAAGAGTTTGTCATATTTTCTAACCATGAGGCACTCTGGTTCCTGAACTCTCAAAAGAAACTTAACCCACAGCATGGTAAATGGATCAAGTACATTCAGGCATACACTTTTGTCCTAAAACACCATGTCGGAATAGACAATAAGGCAGCAGATGCCCTTAGCCGTAGGTCTTTGCTTTTAGGTTCAGACATCACCCAAATCATAGGGTTTGATAGATTAAAGGAAGAGTATGAAGCCTGCCCAGACTTTGGTGACATTTTCCAGACCCTTAGGCTAGGACCATCCAGTACCCATAGTGAGTATACCATTCAAGAAGGTTACCTTTTTCAAAATAATAGACTTGTATCCCTAGAACTTCTCTTAGAGAATTCCTGATTTGGGAGACCCATGTTGGAGGATTAGCTAGTCACTTTGGTAGGAATAAGACCATTTTAGCGATAGAAGACCAATTTTTTTGACCAGATTTGAAAAGGCATGTTGCTTAGATTGTAGTCAGGTGTAGAACTTATGCTGTTGCAAAATAGCAGAAGCAAAACACTGGTCTCTACACACCTTTACCAGTACCTGATCACCCTTGGCAGGATCTCAGTATGGACTTCGTGTTAGGATTACCTAAGACCCAGAAGAGACACGATTCTATTTTTGTAGTAGTCGATATGTTCTCTAAGATGGCTCACTTCATCCCATGTTCCCAGACCTTTGATGCATCAAGAGTAGACAAGCTTTTCTTAGACAATGTGGTTAGACTCCATGGACTACCCAAGACCATCATATCAGATAGGGATGTTAGGTTCACCAGTTATTTCTAGAAAACCCTCTGGCACGTGTTAGGGACCAAGCTTAAGTTTTCTATAGCCTACCACCCCCAAACAGACGGCCAAACCGAAGTGGTGAACTGTAGCCTAGGAAACCTCCTTAGATGCCTGGTAGGTGAACATATTGGAAACTGGGATATATTATTGCCTAGAGTAGAGTTCGCCTACAATAGCTCAATGAATAGGACAACGGGCAAGAGTCCTTTTGAGATAGTCGATGGGTATAAGCCTAATCACCCCATTGATCTGATTCCTTTACCTATTCATGCACGAGTCTCAAAGTCTACAGAGTCATTCACACAGCATATTGGAGACTTGCACAAGGACATTGGCCAAAAGATTAACCTAGGTAATGAAACATATAAGAAATTGGCTAATTCCCGAACAAGGGCCAAGAAATTTGATGTAGGGGATTCTGTCATGATTAGGCTTAGGATTGAGCGGTTCCCACTTGGGACTGTTAAAAAGCTTCATGCTCATGGAGTCGGACCTTTTAAAGTGATAGAGAAGGTTGGACCAAATGCCTATGTGTTACATTTGCCTCCGGATTTGGGTATTAGTTCTATCATCAATATCGTAGACCTGGTTGAGTATAGGAAACTGGCAGTGATACCTAGTGAGACCTTTGGACCTACTCCTTCAATTGTGAGTGACCCTAGCTTAGAGTGTCCACCAATTATTTGGCCTAAGAGAGGAGAATAGATCGAGCGTATCCTAGATGATCAAGCAATCATGACCCGAGGCCGCGGCTATCAACGCTACTTGGTTCGATGACAAGGCCAGCCAGAGTCAGATGATTCGTGGATTTCCTGAGAGGACTGGCAGCGCCTTGACCCAGACCTTCTCGAAAGATATGTGAGCCAGTGTGATCGTTACTCGACAGGGTCAAGTTCCTCCCACCCCAGAAGAATTGTTCCAGACCAGAGGTATCAGAATAAGACAGAGGCTTCACAACCCTCTGTGGATTACTTAGTGGTATTTGAGTATATTTTTAATAAGGGCTTAGCCCATTTGAGTTGTTTCTTTCATTATTTGAGTCCTGTACCAGTCTGCTCATGTTGAGCTAGTCTTCTTTCTGAGTCCAGTACATGTTAGTCGAAGTCCAATGAAGATTCATACAAGTTAAGACCTAGCCAGTACAGGTAAAGATCAACCCAGCCTAAAGTTATAAAGACCATAGAAGGCCCAGTAGAAGAAATCGAAAGCCCTAGAGCCACATCAGAAGCCCTGAAGCCCTTGACCGTATTATAAAGCAAAATGGGCCAGCCAAGGCCCAGGAGAGGAGCTAGGGTGCCATCCACCCTATGGTCACCACCCCTTGGTTGGCCACTTAGGGTCACCTCCCTTGGCCGACCAAGGCAAGAGAGGAGAGAGTGATTTGAGGGATTCAAATCCTAGACCTACCATGTATTCTAGCTAGGGTTTGGGTGGGATTCAGATTCCTAGGAAAAGTCTATTGTAACCTTACTTGGGGGCCAAGTTTGTGAGTCTATTTAGGAGACTCTATTCTCTTATATGAAGGCACTTTTTTGATGAAATATAACTAAGTTCTTCCAATTGTTGTGTGCTATCCGCTATGTGCTAAGGGGATCTGTGTGAGCCCCCCCTTCTTCCTGGTGTCCTGGTGTGGGCACCAGGATCCGACAGAGGCTCCTCAACCCTCTATGGATCTCAGATTAGGGTTCCCCTTTCTATGAGTCCTGTAATAAGGCCTTGAGCCCAAAAACATTGTTATAATTTCTTATCAAAGTTGTTTAGTCCTGTACCTTAGCTAATATGGGTCAAGTTAGGTCTTGAGTCATGTATTTGTTCGAGTCCGAGTTTGGTCTGGGCCAAAGCCCAATTGAAGTCACTCTGGTTTTCTTCTCCAACTCAAGTTCTGGTGGGCCAAACCACCCCTTCTACTTGGGATAATGCCAACTCAGGTGCCACCTCAGCTACCTACGTGGTGCCACATCAGCTGCCACTTGGGCATCCAAGAAGGGAAACAAAGTGGCCTTCTCTTGCTTTCCACATGCCTTGGACAACATCCCCCTCTTCCCTCCCCAACATCACGCCTTGTTCCATCTAAAGACGGCATTGAAGATCTTTGAAGGAACCAAGCCCCAAAGCAAGCCTCCTCCCAAGTTTTCTTCCCAAAATGCTCATGCAAGGAAGGAAGGTCACATGATACACTCCCCTCTTCAAGCCCTCAACCATGCAATGCCCCATGGAGTTCACCCTTGGTCGGCCAAGAATCAATCCTAGAAGATGGCGTGAAGAGCCCAAGGGAACACATCCCTCCAAGCAAGCCATGCCCCACTCCTCTTCTCAAATTAAGCATGCTAAGGAAGGAAGTCAAGGGACCAATCCCCCTCTCCAAGCCTTTGCTCATGCCACGCCCAACTCCAAAAATTTGGTCAGCCAAAGAAATAGGGATGTGGAAAATTTTTGGCCCCACCATGAGATTTGTATTTTGAATTTCAAAAGGGCCATGGGTGCCTATTTAAAGGACCCAATCCCTACCATTGTATAACTAATAAATGAATGGATGAATGAAGAATTGAGTGATTGAGTTTGAGTTTCTTCCACCCTCCAACCATTGTCTCTTAGGCTAGGTTCGAGTGGAATTGCCTTCGTCCCTAGGGACGTCGAGTGGTGTGAGGCCACCTGTCCGTCGCCCCAGGGCATCACGAATCCTTTGTCCTCCAGGACGTCGCGTGGTGTGAGGCCACATTCCTTCGTCCTCCGAGACATCGCGGGGTGCAAGGCCCCAAGTTATCTCTGTAGGGTTCGGTGGCAAGGCGGAAACATAGATTTCAAAATTTTTATTTTTATGAAATCTTCACCAAACCCTTAACCCAAGATCTCCTTAAAAGAATTAAAACATATAACATGTATATATAAGAATTAAACTCATATAAAAGTACTAACCTGTATTGCTAAAATCCAAACTCTGAATCTTCACCAGGTGCCCAAATGTTCACCCTCCAATGGTGATCCACACAGAAAAAGATGAAGACAACAATTTCTTGTTCTTGGCTCCTCTTCTTGAATTCTTTTTCAAGAATTCAATTCTTGGAATTTTAGGCTGAAATTTTCTTTCTTGAAAATTTCTTTTCTTCCTTCTTTCCTCTTCTTGAATTCTTTTCTTGAATTCCCTTTCTTGAATTCTTTTTCTTTAATTGAATTGGAGGAAGAAATTAAGACAAGTAGTATCTTAATTCAAGAAAGAAAAGAAGAAGAACAGATCCTTCCTTTTACTTTCCTTTACCGTTCAAGACCTTCCTCTTATTCTTGTTTAGGGTCAGAGTTTCGACAGAGATTATCTCTGTAAGGGAAACAATACCCAACAAGCATAAAGGGAAGGAGTATTCCGGAGAGGAGGAGAGGAATATGATCTCTGAATTTGATTATCAGAAAAAACCCTCGAGAACCCAAACCCTTTTATAGATTTCAGAGGGGCGTCTTCTCAAAAAAATGCAACCCTCTAAAACCCCAGGAATCACGATCCCTCATTCCTTACATGTCCCCTCAACCAAAAATAATGATTCTCAGATTTAATTTTCATTTTTCTGACGAGGAGGACTCTCGGAAAAACTTCAGAAATAATCGCGACTTTTGGAGACGGATTTGCGACCAAAAAACGACGGATCTTTTTCCTTAATTTTTCTGGCCATCAGATCCAGATCCAAGGGCATCAGATAAACATCCAAATCGTCCCCCCTGTCTTTTTTTCTCCGACAGAATTTTCTTCCCATGCACGTGAAGAGGAGTCCACACGCGCGTGGACTCTTCTTCTTGGCACGCGCTAGTGAGGAAAGGAGTGGGCAGCTTGGACAGAGGGTCTCAGTGCACTTGATTCACTTGGGTTCAGCCATGGGTTAGCCCAATGTCCTAAAATTTAAATTAGACCTTAATCTGGTTCAATCAGAACCCAATTAGCCCAATTCGAAACCAAATTCGAATCTGATTCGAATAGAAATTTTGTCTGCAACACATGCTAGTGTGTCTATCCTGTAAACATGATTTAATTCCAAATTAAATCCTTCATCAATTTTCTTTTGTGTGTGACCCATTGGGTTCCACACCTATCCAGCAGTAGGTCTGAGTGCTATTTGACTTAATTCGGTTAGATCTCAACTAAGCCGATTTAGGTCAACTCAAACTAGCTCGACTCGGTCAATTAGAATCTAATTCTAATTAACTGATTTGAATTACCATAATTCAATCATATACCTACAAGACAAGATTGATGTCTAGCAACATATCATGTCTACCCGGAAGATGTGAAATTTTGATGGAATTACCAAAATACCCTTCAGTGGTGACTTACCGGGCAATTTAGTCCTTTGATCAACTTGCATCCTGAATATGTTATGAATATGGATACTTGTCAAATCCAATTTCATATTCATCCATAGCTCAATCTTTATAATGATGATTTATTAATGAACCATTTGAAATTAACTCTAATGTTCATACTTTGATCAAAGATTTCCTGAATCCATCATTTAATCGAAATTAGCTGGATGCAATTCCCTCTTACTAGGGCTGATCAATTCCTTGTTGACCTACTCACAACCTCCATATACAATCCACCATACCTAGTATCACCTCATGCATGACTCAGTGTCATGATTGATTACGATCCAAAGTATGGATTCATATATATAAGGTACCATGGTAGTCTCAGGTCAAAGGACCACATGCACTACTCCCACTATGAGAATTATCTATTGACAAACAGTTAAGGTTCCATTAGATATTCTCAATCTAGATCAATTCAGTGAACTCATTCTCTAATAAACACTCACATCCTAGTATTAGTGTCAAACACAAGTGACTGTGAGATCAGTCACCCTCATCACAAAGCATATATAGAATGTGCTGGTCTTGCCGGAAACATTGATCCCCAACTCAATGTCCCACGACCAGGAATATTTTAGATTAGGGTTTTAAGGCTTTAGGTCTCACTGGTATGATCTCATCATAACCCTAGAACCATAGCCCTAATCTATGGGGTTCATCATATAATCATAAAGACACAGCGTATGATGAAAATAATGTCTTTATTATAATAATGTCAATTCATTGATTTTGGGATCGAAATACAATATTTCAATTGGCTTTCAGGGCACAATCTTTCAATCTCCCACTTGCACTAAAGCCAATCTCCTTTAATTCTTAACCCCATACAATCAAGATGGCGATCAAACTCTCGTTGTGATAGAGCCTTAGTGAATGGGTCTGCTATGTTGTTCTTCATTTCTACCCTTTTAATACAGAGACTTCTTGTCTTTCGACAATCTCTCGAACGAGATGGAAGCATCTCAGAATGTGCTTTGATTTGTGATGAGCTCTTGGTTCCTTTGCTTGAGCAACATCCCCCGTATTATCACAGTAAAGTGATACTGGACCTTCAATCTCAAGAACTACGCCCAACTCTGATATGAACTTCTTCATCCAGACAGCTTCCTTGGCAGCTTCACTAACAACAATGTACTCTGCCTCAGTTGTTGAGTCAGCTACAGTTTGTTGTTTAGAACTCTTCCAGCTTATAGCTCCTCCATTTAAGGTAAAAACATACCCATATATAGATTTGCTGTCATCTGGATCTAATTGAAAACTAGAATCTGAATAAGCTTCTAGTTTAAGATCAGATCCTCCATATATTAGAAAAATATCCTTAGTTCTTCTCAAGTACTTAAGAATATTTTTCATAGCCTTCCAATGATCCTCTCCTGGATCAGCCTGAAACCTGCTGGCTATACCTAAGGCATATGCCACATCAGGCCTAGTACATAACATAGCATACATAATAGACCCTACTACCGAAGCATAAGGTATAGAATTCATTCTATTTCTTTCTTCAGGTGTCTTAGGAGACATCTTTTTAGAAAGATGTATGCCATGACCAATAGGTAAGTAACCACTTTTACTTTCCTCCATGCTAAATCTTTTTAGCACTTGGTCAATGTACCTAGACTGGGATAAACCTAGCATCCTTCTAGATCTATCTCTATAGATCTTGATGCCTAGTATATAAGATGCTTCTCCCAAGTCTTTCATGGAAAACTGTTTAGATAACCATACCTTGACTGATTGTAACATTGGGATATCATTCCCAATGAGGAGTATGTCATCTACATACATAACCAAGAAAACTATGGCACTCCCACTAGTCTTCTTGTACACACAAGGTTCATCCTCATTTTTGATAAAGTCAAATTCTTTGACTGTCTTATCAAATCGGATGTTCCAACTCCTAGATGCTTGCTTTAATCCATAAATAGATTTTTTTAGCTTACATACCTGATTAGGTTTAGTCTCCAAGACAAAACCTTCTGGCTGTGACATATAAATCTCTTCCTCAAGGAAACCATTGAGAAATGCGTTTTTCACATCCATCTGCCAGATTTCATAATCATGATATGCTGCTATAGCAACCATGATCTGAATAGATTTGAGCATGGCAACAGGAGAAAATGTTTCATCATAATCTATTCCCTGTTTTTGTCTGAAACCCTTAGCCACTAATCTGGCTTTATAAGTTTCAACTTGGCCATCTGCCCCAATCTTTTTCTTATAGACCCATTTGCATCCAATAGGGTTAACATCCTCTGGTGCATCAACCAAAGCCTAGACTTGGTTGACATACATGGAGTCCATTTCGGATCTCATGGCTTCTAGCCATCTGTCTGAGTCACTACTCATGACAGCATCCATATATGTTAGAGGCTCATCATTATCAATGATTCGGGCTTCATTATTTTCAATAATGAACCCATACCTCTCAGGTGCATGTCGCACCCTATCAGACCTACGAATAGGAGTAGTGTGTTCAGGTTCTATACTAACTATGTTATGATTTGGTTGAGATGTATCTACTTGTTGAACTTCTTCAAGTTCAATATTTCTCCCATTGCCCTTTTGTAGGATGAACTCTTTCTCCATAAAAATGGCATGCCTACTGACTAAAACCATTTGTTCAGTAGGGTGGTAGAACAGATATCCTATACTATCTTTAGGATATCCAACAAAAAGACACTTTCTGCTCTAACATCAAGCTTATGTCAAAAATTTATTTTGACATAGGCTGGACATCCCCATATCTTAAGATACTTAAGATTGGGTTTCTTTCCCCTCCATAACTCATATGGAGTGCTAGATACAGATTTGGATGGTACTCTATTTAAAATATTAGCCGCTGTTTCCAAGGCATATCCCCAGAAAGAAACAGGTAAGTCTATGAAGCACATCATGGTCCGTACCATATCTAATAAAGTATGATTTCTTCTTTCAGCAACACCATTTAATTGTGGTGTGTAAGGAGGAGTCCATTCAGAGATGATTCCCTTTTCTTTAAGATGATCAAGAAACTCGGTGTATAAGTATTCACCTCCTCTATCTGATTGAAGGATCTTAATACTTTTCCCTATTTGTTTCTCTACCATACTTTGATACTCTAAAAATTTTTCAAAAGCTTCGGACTTATGTTTCAATAGATACACAAATCCATACCTTGAAAAATCATCAGTGAATGTGATGAAATATGAGTATCCACCCTTGGCCTGAGTTGTCATAGGTCCACATACATCAGTGTGTATGAGACCTAATAACTTAGTTGTCCTTTCATTATGTCCACTAAATGGAGTCTTGGTCATTTTACCCATGAGACATGATTCACAAGTTCCTAATGATTCATAGTCATAAGGATTAAGGAATTTTTCCTTGTATAACTTGTTAATCCTTTGCTCACTAATATGTCCAAGATGACAGTGCCAAGGTAAAGTATTGTTTACTTCATCTCTTTTTCATTTATTACTAATATGTAGTATATTGTCATCAGAAGATAGAGTTATGAGACCATTGCAAAATATGCCATTAAATATTATTTTATTAGAAAAACTGATTGAGCAGCCACTGCTCATTACATTCATAATATATCCTTGTTTAAGTAACAATGGTACAGATATGATGTTTCTAATGATTCTAGGCATAAAATAATAATTTTTTAACTCTAAAATATTCCCAGAAGGCAACTTCAATATATAAGTCCCTACAGCTTCTGCTTGGATGGAATCTCCTCCAGCACTGTAGAGCTTGAAGTCGCCTTCCTTCAAAACTCTAATGTTTTGTAGTCCTTCCAATGATTTGCAGATATGATGACCATAAGCAGTGTCCAATACCCAAGAGTTTGAATTAGAAGAGCCTAATGATAAAATTGCATGTATCTCATACATACCTTTTGGTGCATCACTAGCACCAGGTGGTGCGGGCACCAGACTCAGAAGAAGACTTCAGAGCTCCATTTGGATCTCTGATTGACATTGCCCGAGAAATTAGGATTTGTAATAAAGGTTGACCTGGTCAACCAGTTTATTTATTTTATTTATTTCTTGAGTCACCATTTAAATTTTGTTGAGTCATGTTGACTCGGTGCAAGTCCCAATGTGGTTTCAATTTGGTCCAAAATGGTGCCACATTTCTCTTCCAATCAACTCAAGGTTCAAGCAAGTGGAGGCCACACTCCAAGCCACACGCCCAGCCACACTCCGAGCACACGCCAGAGTCTAGGAGGCGCCATAGAGGCATCCCAGTGTCATGGTCCCCACATCCAAAGAAGAAAAAATCAAATTGGAGGCTAAATTAAAGGAGGCGCCCACACCTGCCTAATTTACCTAAGCAAAGAAGGAAGAAAACTTCTCTTGGAGAAGAAATCAAAGAAGGACATCCAACCTACTCCTAATTGAAGTTCAAATCAAAATCAAAGAGCTTAACTTGGAGTGGAAGAAAAGAAGAAATACCATAAGAAGAAGAGGACTCCAAATCCAAATCCAACTCCAAAGGAGGTGCCATAAAAGTTCCAAAACAATTCCTTTATGGCCGTCCCAATTTTTTTTGGACTCTTGGTCGGCCAAGGGAGAGGATTTTCTACCTAATCTAGGGGTTGGAAGAGTTTAGTCCCACATGGGAATTTGTACAAGCTAGGAGAAAATTTTAGGTCTATATAATAGACCTCTCTTTGTAACTTTGAAAATCAATGAAGAAAAATTATTTTTGCTATTCTCTTGTGTTGAGTGACCTAGGTTTCTCTTCTTCCGCACTATTCTAAGTGTTGAGCTCTGTGAGGGGGTAATCCGGGTTCCATTGGAGCCTTGAGGAGGTGAGAGATCTCCATCTTTATCCAAAACCCTAGGTTAGCCACTTGAAATTCCAAAACCCTAGCCACCCTTCATTATTTTCAATCCATCAAACCCTAGATCCTCCCATCTCCCACGGCCTCTCTCTCTCTACAAGTCCAGGCCGTCCACCTTCATCCAGATCCAGTCCGGCTACTTCAGATCCAGAGCAAGTTCCAAGGAAAATCACATCAGCTTCCAGGAGAATCCAGTTTTCAGCAATTTCAATCTTCAAGTTCATCAACCTGGTAAATTCTTCCCTTGACTCTCTGATTCCATCAATTGTTTTTCTTCTCTTCCAGATCTTGAGTTCAGGAGAAGCCAACCCGCCAAAGGACCAGTACTGGAGGATCCATTGCAAAGAAATCTGAATCCGAGGATCCAACAATCTGCTCGGGAGAGTTCTTCCACCAAAATCTGTGAAGATCATTGTCTGGTTAGGTAAACCATCTCTTCTCTTTATTTCTGTTCTGCTGAAAGTTCGGAGCGAAACCCTAGGTCTGGGAGTTTCTCAACCCCCAGCGATCCGTTGCTTCTGAACTACTCTGATAATTTAGTTTCCTTAAAATTGTGCTTTCAATTATCATATTAGTATCTTTCAATGTTAGGTTAACTTTTCTTTGATTTGAAGCCAACTTCTACAAACATATAAAAACAACAAAAAAATTAGTTAATCTTAATTTACTTCCGCATCGCGTTCCTTTATTTGTTCTGCATCATTTTTGGTATCAGAGCCCAGTCTAGGGTTTCTGATTTGCTTGCTTGCTTTGATTGTTCTCTTTTTATTTTGTCTGCTCGAAGTAGACTCCCCAGGATGTCCGGTCCTAGGAACTAAGCGAGGTGCAAGCCTCCTCCTCCCATTCCATGGGGTGTTCCTAGGGCGTGTAGGGGATCCATTGGGTTATAACTTCGTAGCAGGGATTATAAACGGGGAAGACAATTTAGTTGCAGCCCGTAATTGCCCTGTTGTCTGAATTATTTCTCCCTACATAAAACTCAGAATTGCATTATTTTTACTTCGTTGAAACCATTATAATTGAACCTATTTTCCATAATTTTTCTGTGATTTATTGGTTTCGGTAAAAATTCTGAGCATTAAAATACAGCAACTCTGTTTTTTGTGTTCTGCAATTCAATTCTTTTTGGAGTGATCATCTCATAATTTACTTAAGGGCAATTGAGCATCTAAGATAAGGGGAGGAGTTGATTACCTCTCCTTAGCCCAAAACCACCATCCAATCATTCGAACCTAGACCTAATTTAAAATCAGTTAGACCTAATTTGCCCTAGTGGGCTAGGGACACCAATTGGTCGGGTCTAGGCTAGTGTTGAGTCAGTTTGCGGAGTTATTCTGTGTGTGCTTAGCACTCAGTGTCTAGAACGGTGGTTCAGGGACTACGTCCCGAAGGGCTTGTGTGCTGGTCCGCCTACCTGGCCAATCACTGATTGGTGTCTAGGATTGGCGATCAGGGACCTAACACTCCCCTTACACCTGCCTGGCTGAGTCCTGAGTTACTACAGGCTAGCTTGCCACTCTGATTGGGCATCTAGTTTGGACTCTAGGTCTAGTGATCCAGTAGTCGATTTAGTCTAGTCTCATTTTGTGTGCTTGCTTGAATCATCATGTCTACCAGAAACGGAGTGCCATATCAACCTGGTCAAACCCAACCTGATTTAGAGGCCATGATCAGAACTCTTACTGAAAGTATGGCTAAAATGAATCAGGATATGACAAACACTGTGGCCCAGTTTAGCGCACAAATTCATGAGGATCTTACCCAACTTAGGGATCGAGTCCAAGTACTTGAAGAACCTAGACATCGGAATTGGACTCCTGACCCCGATTTTAATGTGCCTCAACCTCACCCACATCAAGAGCCTAGAAGGCCTTTATATAGAGATCCCGAACCTAATCATAGGAGGCCTGACCCAGAGCCTGAAAATAGAGATGATAGGTTCATCAGGAACATCAAATTAGATGCACCCACTTTTGATGGAAGTCTGAACCCTAAGGTGTATTCTGATTGGGAGGGTGAGATGGATCAATACTTTGAGTGGTATGCTATGTCTGAGGAGAGGAAATACAAGTTTGCCAAGATGAAATTAGTGCGTCAAGCTAGGTTATACTGGGGGAACATTGAGCTAACCACTAGGAGACGGAATGTTGAGCCCATAACCACTTGGCAGGGTATGAAAGAAAAATTGAGAGATAAATACCTACCCATTTCATACCAGCAAAACCTGTTAGACCAATGGCAAAACCTGAAACAAGGAAACCGATCTGTCTCAGACTACATAACTACTTTTGATGAATACCTAATGAGATGTGATGTGAGTGAAGCCCACGAAGTCACTTTGTCTAGATTTAGGGCTGGACTGAGGGAAGATATCAAGAGAGAATTATTTCTGAGAGAGGTTACTGATCTAGACCAAGCCTACCAGATTGCACTGAACACTGAGAAATTTCAGAGAGGACCTATACCTTCTAGGGTTAGTGCCCCAATCCCAAGGAATGGACCTAGCCAAGTTATCCCTAGTAAACCTTTTCAGGGTACTTCTACCCCTAGGCCCATGGACAAAGGTAAGGCACCTGACACCCAGAGAACCCCTAGTTCAAATATCACCTGTTTTAAGTGTCAGAAACTAGGTCACATTTCCAGTCAGTGTACTGCCATAGCCTGTTTCAAGTGTCATAAGGTAGGTCATGTTGCTAGCCAGTGCCCACGGAGATCCCTTTACATAGAAGAGGGAGAGAATGATAATTCCGAGCCCAGTGAGGAATTTGAAGAAGAAGTTTATGAGGCCGGAATGAATTTGGTTGAGGAGTATGAAGGAGAGGAGGAACCCAATGAATCTGACCAATTAGGAGTTGTAAGATGCATCCTATCCCAGAATCTAGTTCAAGAGGATTGGCGTAGGACTAACATCCTACAAACTTTTCTTAAATTAGGGGATAAGGTATGTAAGATCATCATAGAGAGTGGGAGCTGTGTAAATGCCATCTCTACTAGCACTGTCAAGATGTTAGGCTTAATCCCAGTTCCCCATCCCAACCCCTATAAGGTTTCTTGGGTAGATTCTACCTCCATACCCATCCAATCTAGATGTCAAGTCCAAATCCAAATGCAATCTTATCACGAAAAGATTTGGTGCGATGTCTTACCCATGGGGGTGAGCAGTATAATTCTCGGAAGACCTTGGTTGTATGATCATGATGCCACCCTCTTAGGAAAATCCAATACCTGTGTCTTTAATTTCAAAGGGAAGAAGATTACGATCCATTCCGTTCCCCCTAAGGACAAGGTAACTAAAGGAGTTGGTAAGGTTAAGGAGATGAAAACTGGAGTGAACCTAATCAGTGCTAAGGATCTAGAACAAGAAATTCTTAGTGGTTCACCCATCTGGATGCTGACTGCTAAGGAACTTAGAACTTCGGAACCCTCAGAGCCTCCTCAAGAAGTTAAACCTGTGTTAAAAGAATTTGAGGATGTCTTTCCCGAGGATTTGCCAGACCACCTTCCACCTCTTAGGGATATCCAGCATGCCATAGATCTAATCCCAGGAGTGACTTTGCCCAACTTGCCCCATTACAGGATGAATCCATCTGAGCATGAAGAACTGCAAAAGCAGGTTGGAGAATTATTGAGGAAGGGGTTTATTAGAGAAAGTCTTAGCCCTTGTGCAGTCCCAGCCTTACTGACCCCAAAGAAAGATGGCATGTGGAGGATGTGTGTTGACAGTCGTGCCATCAATAAAATTACAATCAAATATAGGTTTCCCATCCCTAGACTAGATGACATGCTTGATATGATGGCTGGTGCAATGGTTTTTTCTAAGATTGATCTCAAAAGCGGCTATCATCAGGTTAGGATTAGACCCGGGGATGAATGGAAAACTGCTTTCAAAACTAAGGATGATCTTTATGAATGGGTTGTTATGCCTTTTGGGTTGTCCAATGCCCCTAGTACTTTCATGAGAATTATGACCCAGGTACTTAGAGCTTTCATAGGAAAATTTGTGGTGGTCTATTTTGATGACATCCTGATCTATAGTAAGACCCCAACAGATCACCTAGACCACCTTAGAGCAGTCTGCCAAGTTTTGAGGAATGAGAGACTCTACGGTAATCTTAAGAAGTGTGAATTCATGACTAGTAGAGTTATCTTTCTTGGTTTTGTAGTAACCCCTGACGGCGTGGCGGCCGATCCTGAGAAGATTAAGTCCATAGTAGACTGGCCAGAGCCAACCAATGTGCATGAAGTTAGAAGTTTCCATGGCTTGGCTACCTTCTATAGGCGATTCATCAAGGGGTTTAGTACTTTAGCTGCTCCTATCACTGATTGTATTAGGAAGGGAGAATTTCATTGGACTAAGTCAGCCTATAAAGCCTTCCTAGATCTTAAGGATAAAATGACCCAGGCACCCATTCTGAGATTACCCGATTTTTCTAAAGTATTTGAGGTTGCCTGTGATGCTTCAGGTGTAGGAATAGGTGGAGTCCTAAGCCAAGAGAATCATCCCATAGCATTCTTTAGTGAAAAACTTAATGATGCTAAGCTTAGGTATTCTACCTATGATAAGGAATTTTATGCGGTAGTGCAAGCTTTGCATTACTGGAGACATTATTTGCTACCGCAGGAATTTGTACTATTTTCGGACCATGAGGCTCTTAGATTTCTGAACTCCCAAAAGAAGCTTAACCCTAGGCATTCTAAGTGGGTAGAATATATCCAGTCCTATACTTTTGTCCTGAAACATAAGGCTGGAGTTGAGAATAAGGTAGCTGATGCCCTTAGTCGCCGATCTCTGTTATTAACTTCTGTTAGAACTGAGGTCATAGGGTTTGAGCAAATCAAAGAGGAATATGAGTCTTGTCCGGATTTCACAACTGTGTATCAGGATCTAGTTCAAGGACCATCTAGTAATCACCAGGATTATACCCTTGTAGATGGTTTTTTGTTCTTCAAAAATAGGCTTTGCATCCCTAGAACTTCTCTTAGGGAATTTTTGATTTGGGAAATCCATGCTGGAGGTTTAGCTGGACCATTTAGAGTGGTAAAGAGAGTAGGATCCAATGCCTATGTGCTCGAGTTGCCTCCAGAACTAGGCATTAGCTCTACTTTCAACATTACAGACTTAGTAGAGTACAGGGAGCCAGCTGTGATTCCTAGTGAGCCTTTTGAGCCTAACCCTATCATTGAGAGTGATCCCGACCCTGTGTGTCCACCAACAAACTGGCCTGTGAGGAAAGAGCAGATTGAAAAGATCCTGGATGATCAGGTTATCTCTACTCGTAATCGAGGATACCAAAGGTACCTGGTCCGCTGGCAAGGAAGGCCAGATTCTGATGACTCTTGGATCTCCCGAGAAGAATTACAAGAATTGGACCCAGACCTCTTGGAGAGATACCAGAGCCAACTTGAGCCTTACTCGACAGGGTCGAGTTCCTCCCACCCTGGGAGAATTGGTGCGGGCACCAGACTCAGAAGAAGACTTCAGAGCTCCATTTGGATCTCTGATTGACATTGCCCGAGAAATTAGGATTTGTAATAAAGGTTGACCTGGTCAACCAGTTTATTTATTTTATTTATTTCTTGAGTCACCATTTAAATTTTGTTGAGTCATGTTGACTCGGTGCAAGTCCCAATGTGGTTTCAATTTGGTCCAAAATGGTGCCACATTTCTCTTCCAATCAACTCAAGGTTCAAGCAAGTGGAGGCCACACTCCAAGCCACATGCCCAGCCACACTCCGAGCACACGCCAGAGTCCAGGAGGCGCCATAGAGGCATCCCAGTGTCATGGTCCCCACATCCAAAGAAGAAAAAATCAAATTGGAGGCTAAATTAAAGGAGGCGCCCACACCTGCCTAATTTACCTAAGCAAAGAAGGAAGAAAACTTCTCTTGGAGAAGAAATCAAAGAAGGACATCCAACCTACTCCTAATTGAAGTTCAAATCAAAATCAAAGAGCTTAACTTGGAGTGGAAGAAAAGAAGAAATACCATAAGAAGAAGAGGACTCCAAATCCAAATCCAACTCCAAAGGAGGTGCCATAATAGTTCCAAAACAATTCCTTTATGGCCGTCCCAATTTTTTTTGGACTCTTGGTCGGCCAAGGGAGAGGATTTTCTACCTAATATAGGGGTTGGAAGAGTTTAGTCCCACATGGGAATTTGTACAAGCTAGGAGAAAATTTTAGGTCTATATAATAGACCTCTCTTTGTAACTTTGAAAATCAATGAAGAAAAATTATTTTTGCTATTCTCTTGTGTTGAGTGACCTAGGTTTCTCTTCTTCCGCACTATTCTAAGTGTTGAGCTCCGTGAGGGGGTAATCCGGGTTCCATTGGAGCCTTGAGGAGGTGAGAGATCTCCATCTTTATCCAAAACCCTAGGTTAGCCACTTGAAATTCCAAAACCCTAGCCACCCTTCATTATTTTCAATCCATCAAACCCTAGATCCTCCCATCTCCCACGGCCTCTCTCTCTCTACAAGTCTAGGCCGTCCACCTTCATCCAGATCCAGTCCGGCTACTTCAGATCTAGAGCAAGTTCCAAGGAAAATCACATCAGCTTCCAGGAGAATCCAGTTTTCAGCAATTTCAATCTTCAAGTTCATCAACCTGGTAAATTCTTCCCTTGACTCTCTGATTCCATCAATTGTTTTTCTTCTCTTCCAGATCTTGAGTTCAGGAGAAGCCAACCCGCCAAAGGACCAGTACTGGAGGATCCATTACGAAGAAATCTGAATCCGAGGATCCAACAATCTGCTCGGGAGAGTTCTTCCACCAAAATCTGTGAAGATCATTGTCTGGTTAGGTAAACCATCTCTTCTCTTTATTTCTGTTCTGCTGAAAGTTCGGAGCGAAACCCTAGGTCTGGGAGTTTCTCAACCCTCAGCGATCCGTTGCTTCAGAACTACTCTGATAATTTAGTTTCCTTAAAATTGTGCTTTCAATTATCATATTAGTATCTTTCAATGTTAGGTTAACTTTTCTTTGATTTGAAGCCAACTTCTACAAACATATAAAAATAACAAAAAAATTAGTTAATCTTAATTTACTTCCGCATCGCGTTCCTTTATTTGTTCTGCATCACCAGGCTTCACACTTGCAAGGTAAACCTTGCAGTTTCTTTTCCAGTGACCTGACTTGCCACAATGAAAGCAGGTCATTTGTCCAGAGGCCTTCTTTCCTTTCTTTTTCTTGATGCCCCCTTTTAGGTTCAACCTCCTCTTGGAACCCTTTTTGCCTATTTTCTTCTTGTTTACACCATCCACAAGAAGAAGTGGAGCCTTATTTTTCTTTAAATGGCTCTCTGCTGTTTTTAACATATTCAACAGCTCAGGCAAGGAAATGTTAAGTTTGTTCATATGATAATTAAGAACAAACTATGAAAATGACTCTGGGAGTGACTGCAGGATCAAATCCTGATTCAACTCCCCATCCATAACAAAACCCAATTGACCCAATCGGGTGATTAGGTCAGTAACCTTTAATACATGGTCTTGTACGGATGTACCTTCTGTCATCCTTGCACCGAATAACTGCTTAGATATTTCATATCTTGTAGTTCGACTATGTTCTCCATAAAGTTCTTTTAGATTGAGCAATATGGAGTTTGTGTCCATGCTTTCATGTTGCCTCTGTAACTCATTGGTCATAGAGGCAAGCATTATACACTTGACAGTGAGTCATTTTGCCATGTGTAATATGTGGTCTTATCCTCTTACGAGGCATCTTCCCCTAATAGTTCCAAGGTTGGGGTATCAAGAATATAAGAAATTCTTTCTTGGCTGAGTACTATCTTCAGGTTTCTCAACCAATGAACATAGTTTGGTCCAGTCAATTTATTTGCATCAAGAATGCTACGGAGTGAGAGTGAAGAGGCCATTTAATCTACATTTACAAAGAACATTACATAAGCAAACAACCAATGTTGACAAAACATAATTAAATTAGGACTTTAACTTAATTATGTCTCCCACTATTTTTTCAAGCATCATAACCCTCCATGTAATGATCGAGAAAACCCTAATTGGTTCTCTTAGTGGGGTTGAGATCCTAATTCCTTACAAAAGAACTTGTGTGTACACAACAAATCTTATATAAGTTCAAAGGTAGGAAAACTCTTTCCAATTATAACTCATACAATTCTCAACTTATCATGGCCTCTAAAATATTAATAGCCTTGTATGTACACAACAAACTATAATATTTTAGTTAAGTTAGACCCTTCATTGCTATATAGTCATGATATTAATTATAATACCCTTGTGTGTATACAACAAAGTATTATATTAAATCATGCCATAAACATCAAATGTACCAACCCAAAATTATGTTAGTCACCATAAAAGGCCTTGTGTGTACACAACAAACCTAATATGGATCATAACATAATAATGACTTGGCCTGAAGGAAGGCCACATGTAGTGAATATTACACTAAGCATTTCAATCAATAATTAAGTTAATCTTATAGGCCAGGTAAGTGGGAGAGTGGTGGGAGTCCCCCCGTTGCTTTCCTTAGACACCAATAAGAATTGGCCAGGTCAGTCAACGGAACCAATTAAAAACCATGTCCTCTTTACCGATCATGAACCACCTTTTTTAGACACCGAATGATAAACTAATCATATTGATTATTTTGCTTTTGGTATATGATACTACAACTTAATATGTTTTTAAAGAGGGCTTTATTAAAACAAAGCACATTCTTTATATAACCTAGCAAATATGTGCCATAGTGTGCCATCATACTAGGACAACCATTTACCACATAATGGATCCACCATTATGCTAGGGCAACCTTATTTCAGTATGATGACTAGAAGGCTAAACATATCTCTATACAAATTAAGGTTTAAGTGAAAACCTTAATTAGAGGCATACATCAAACATATATGCATAATTAACATAAATATGTGATTAGTGTGTCATCATACTAGGACAACCATTTACCATATAATGGATCCACCATTATGCCAGGGCAACCTTATTTCAATATGATGACTAGAAGTCTAAACATATCTCTACAACAATTAGGGTTTGAGTGAAAACCCTAATTGGTGACATTACATCAAACATATACAATATCATATGTTAATTATATACATATGCATCTAAAAATCAGCATATATATTTTAATCTTAGTAAGGAGGCTCTGATACCACTGTAGGGTTCGGTGGCAAGGCGGAAACATAGATTTCAAAATTTTTATCATTATGAAATCTTCACCAAACCCTTAACCCAAGATCTCCTTAAAAGAATTAAAACATATAACATATATATATAAGAATTAAACTCATATAAAAGTACTAACCTGTATTGCTAAAATCCAAACTCTGAATCTCCACCAGGTGCCCAAATGTTCACCCTCCAATGGTGATCCACACAGAAAAAGATGAAGACAACAATTTCTTGTTCTTGGCTCCTCTTCTTGAATTCTTTTTCAAGAATTCAATTCTTAGACTTTTAGGCTGAAATTTTCTTTCTTGAAAATTTCTTTTCTTCCTTCTTTCCTCTTCTTGAATTCTTTTCTTGAATTTCCTTTCTTGAATTCCTTTTCTTGAATTGAATTGGAGGAAGAAATTAAGACAAGTAGTGTCTTAATTCAAGAAAAAAAGAAGAAGAACAGATCCTTCCTTTTCCTTTCCTTTACCGTTCAAGACCTTCCTCTTATTCTTGTTTAGGGTCAAAGTTTCGACAGAGATTATCTCTGTAAGGGAAATAATACCCAACAAGCATAAAGGGAAGGAGTATTCCGGAGAGGAGGAGAGGAATATGATCTCTGAATTTGATTATCAGAAAAAACCCCCGAGAACCCAAACCCTTTTATAGATTTCAGAGGGGCATCTTCTCAAAACAACGCAACCCTCTGAAACCCTAGGAATCACGATCCCTCATTCCTCACGCATCCCCTCAACCAAAAATCATGATTCTCCAATTTAATTTTCATTTTTTCGACGAGGAGGACTCTCGAAAAAACTTCAGGAATAATCGCAACTTTTGGAGATGGATTTGTGACCGAAAAACGATGGATCTTTTTCCTTAATTTCTCTGGCCATCAGATCCAGATCCAAAAGCTTCAGATAAACATGCAAATCACCCCCCCCCCCTCCTATCTTTTTTTCTTCGATGGAATTTTCTTCCCACGCGCGCGTGAAGAGGAGTCCACACGCGCGTGGACTCTTCTTCTTGGCATGAGCTGGTGAGGAAAGGAGTGGGCGGCTTAGAGAGAGGGTCTCAGTGCACTTGAATCACTTGGGTTCAGCCATGGGTTAGCCCAATGTCCTAAAATTTAAATTAGACCTTAATCTGGTTCAATCAGAACCCAATTAAGCCCAATTCGGAACCAAATTCGAATCTGATTCGAATAGAAATTTTGTTTGCAACACATGCTAGTGTGTTTATCCTGCAAACATGATTTATTTCCAAATTAAATCCTTCATCAATTTTCTTTTGTGTGTGACCCATTGGGTTCCACACCTAGCCAGCAATAGGTCCGAGTGCTATTTGACTTAATTCGGTTAGATCTCAACTAAGTCGATTTAGGTCAACTCAAACTAGCTCGACTCGGTTAATTAGAATCTAATTCTAATTAACTGATTTGAATTACCATAATTCAATCATATACCTAAAAGACAAGATTGACGTTTAGCAACGTATCATGTCTACCCGGAAGATGTGAAATTTTGATGAAATTACCAAAATACCCTTCAGTGGTGAGTTACCGGGCAATTTAGTCCTTTGATCAACTTGCATCCCGAATATGATTATGAATATGGATACTTATCAAATCCAATTTCATATTCATCCCTAGCTCAATCTTTATAATGATGATTCATTAATGAACTATTAGAAATTAACTCTAATGTTCATACTTTGATCAAAGATTTCCTGAATCCATCATTTAATTGAAATTAGCTGGATGCAATTCCCTCTTACTAGGACTGATCAATTCCTTGTTGACCTACTCACAACCTCCATATACAATCCACCATACCCAGTATCACCTCGTGCATGACTCAGTGTCATGATTGATTGCGATCCAAAGTATGGATTCATATATATAAGGTACCATGGTAGTCTCAGGTCAAAGGACCACATGCACTACCCCACTATGAGAATTATCTATTGACAAACAGATAAGGTTCCATTAGATATTCTCAATCTGGATCAATTCAATGAACTCATTCTCTAATGAACACTCACATCCTAGTATTAGTGTCAAACACAAGTGACTGTGAGATCAGTCACCCACATCACAAAGCATATATAGAATGTGCTGGTCTTGCCGGAAACATTGATCCCCAACTCAATGTCCCATCGACCAGGAATATTTTAGATTAGGGTTTTAAGGCTTTAGGTCTCACTGGTATGATCTCATCATAACCCTAGAACCATAGCCCTAATCCATGGGGTTCATCATATAATCATAAAGACACAGCGTATGATGAAAATAATGCCTTTATTATAATAATGTCAATTCATTGATTTTGCGATCGAAATACAATATTTCAATTGGCTTTCAGGGCACAATCTTTCAATCTCCAACTTCGACTTCAGAATCTAGCTAGACACCGGGCTCGAAGCCCCTTCCCAACTCCAATTCAATTCCTTTCCGTACATCTCCACATTCCACTAACCTTTCTTTTGTTTGCCTACAGGTCCTCCCTGGCATCTCGAGCATTGGAGACAATTAGCTTTGCCATCGCGACCTCCAGACCCAAAGCTAGAGCTCCCACGAGTTCGACTGCTCGGGCATCCAGGTCGCATCCATCGAGTTGAGCAATCTCTACACCGGGCGCTTCAGAAGTTTGAGGTTTGCCTTCTCTATATCTCCTAAGTAGATATTGTAGGCCGAGCTAGTCCTACCGGGGTTTCTTAATCCTAGGGTCCTATTCTCGTTCTTACTTTTAGGGCTTTGAACTGCTAGCGTAAGCTTCTCTTACTGCTCTTCATATTTCTTATCTTTGCTTGTGATCGGGAATCGAAACCCTAATCAGCGAAGAAGAACAACAAGAAACATAATAAAAAAAAAAAAAAAAATCATCAACCCTAAAAAAATTCCTTTGCATCGTAAGCATCCTTATTGGCATCCAGCATCCCTAGCCCTAACCCCCTTGTTCTACATCATTTCTGGTATCAGAGCAAGGCTAGGACTAGTGCATTAGTTTCATTTTCTGCATTCTGGTCAGTTCGTATATGGTCTGACCATTGGATTGTTTCTCCATGAAGAGACATCTAAATTTCATGATTTCTATTTGGTTAGATCGAATTCATTTCAATGTATTTTTGTATATTTTTTCATATTTTTTTTCAGTTTGTAGAATTTCTACAATCCGAAATACTACCTGAGAAAATCTCAGGTCTGAAAATTTCAGCAAGCATCTCATTCATCCATCTAGTTTATTTCTTGTATTTAGGGGCACATTTTAATTCCTGCATTTTGTTTAGCATTCACACATCTAAAAGACACAAAAAAACAAGAAATTCTTAAGTCATTTCATTAGTCATTATTGTACTTCATTTTACATAACATATCTTAAGGGCGTCAATTTAACATAGGGTCCGGATTTCATTACCTGTCCCTAGCCCAAAAACCACCACCCGGCATATCGAACCCTAGCCATTAACTATAATCAATTATACATTTAATCTGCTCTAGTGAGCTAGGGACCCCCACGAAGTCGGGTCAACCCAAGTGCCGAGCCAAGCTAGATTGCTTGTTGATGTGTGCTTGTGTAGCTGGTGTCTAGGCAAGTGGTTCAGGGACTAGAGCCCGAAGGGAAGTGGGTTGGTTCGCTTACCTAGCCAATTTCTATTTGGTGTCTAGGCAAGCAAAGAGGAACCTCGACTCATCTAACACTTACCTGGCCAGGTGCCAAGTTACTACTTCCAGGTTCATCATCTTGACTTTACATTTGGAGAGATCTCCGAGGTCTAGTGGTGGGGACACCGGAGGCACCAGAATAAGATAGAGGCTTTTCAATCCTCTATGAATTGATCAATAATTTATGAGTCCATCTGTAATAAGGACTTAGCTCATCTGAGTCTATTTTAGTTGTTATTTGAGTATTTTGAGTTGTTATTTCAGTTCTGTACTTGTCAGCTCATGTTGAGCTAGTTCAGTCCAATGCTAGTCAGCTCATGTTGAGCTAATTTTATTTTTTTGAGTCCTGTCCAAGCATACTGAAGACTCAAGACTATATTATACAAGTGAAGACCAAGTCTAACTAGATTGAAGACATGGAAGTATAGCCCAAGTCCAACCTAGCTTGAAGATTTGAAGACCCCAGGAGGAAAATTCAGAAAACCCTGATTTCTTGCAGATGCCCTCCAGATGCCCAGATTCCCTTCCAGATGCCAAAGTATATTCATAGATAAGGGCATCCATGATTCCAAAGGTCCATCTGCATCCTAGCCCAAAGAAATCAAGCCCAGGTGCCAAGCCCAAGCCCCTAAGAAGCAAGATACCAGGGAATATTCCTGCTACCTGGCTTCTAGGCCACCCCAGTTTCCAGAGGCCCAAACCCATGCACCCGAGCCCCTTTGGGCCGGCCTTTTGCTGCTCCTAGAAGCCCAACACGCCCCCCTAGGCATCCTTGGAGTCTTGACCAAGTCAATAAAATTTTTAGGGATTTTTCTACCTAATATTTCCTTATTTTCTAGCTAGGGTTTGAGAGGGAAAAAGATTCTTATGTAAAGACTTATGTACCCTTACTTGGAGCCCAAGGTTAAGGGTCTATTTAAGGGACCCTAGCCTCTTGTATGAGGAGAATTTTTGATGAATGAAAACCTTGAGTTCTTCTATTGAGTGGTGTGATACCCTGCTGTGTGCATAAAGGGGTTTGTGAGAGTTCTTCTTCCCGGTGTTTGCAATCATCTTCTTGCTGCCAACAAACCCTCCAGATCCCTGGATGCCCACTCCAAAAGAAGCCTTCCCTTGCTATTTTTACTTTGTTTTCTTATTCCTTTGTGAGCTTTCTAACCCCTGACAGGTCATTTGCAGGTCCCTGAGTTCCTACGAATCCAACGACTCCAGCCAAGCCTCAATCGAATCACCGAGCAGAAAGCCGGGTATCCGCGGGTCTTTGGCTCGGTTTTCCAGGCCGCATCCGTCGAGGAACGAGAGACCCCTTCGCTGCGATCTTCACAGACATTGTCAGGTACACCCCTCTACCTCCAGTAGTTTTATTGTATGAGAACTTGCCCTAACCGAGGCTTCTCAGCCCCGGCGGTCCTTCTTTGCTACTTTTCTAGGTCCTAATCTGCATGCTGATATTCAAAAATTCATACAAAATTCCCTACAAATAATTTTGATCTGAAATTTGGGAATTAATCACCTAACTCATCATTTAAAACATACAAAAAAAATTGCATGCGTATTAGTTCCCCATCATTTGGTACCAGAGCTTAGATTAGGGCTTATTTTCTGTAATTTTTTAGTCCATATATACTCTGTTATTTTAATTATTTCTCCCTGTTAAAAACTCCAAAAATTCTGAAATTTATTATCCTAGATTTATCATAATTCACAGTAATTTTAAAAATTTTTCCAGATTTTATTATGGCCTTTGAATTTTCTGCAAGCCGAAATAGGGCCTGCAAATTTTCGGCTCTGTTTTTTTTAGCAAGACAAGTTTGGAAGTTTTAGGGTTTTGTTTAGCATTTTTTGCATATCTTTTAATTTTAGTATATTTCTTGAATATGAGGAAATAATTTGTAAGTTTTCTTCTATTTAAGAAAATACCAAAAAAAAAAAAAAATTGCATGCATATTAGTTCCCCATCATCTAGCAAACCGTAGCATCATTTTGTTACATGTGCACTAGATCAGGAACCCCTTTTCACCCACCTTCTCCACCCTCTACCGACACCATGGACCAACTGCGAGCTGACATTGGAGCCTTAACCCAATCCATGACCCAGTTGATCAATAGATTGGACCAGATGGAGACCAGACTGAGACCCCTAGAGGAAGCTGCGAGGCCCCGACCTGAACCCAGTCCTGAGTCCCCTCACCCAAGGATGAACCTGCTACAAGACCCTTACTTTGAGGATGACTTTTGGAGAGACCTTGACCCCTTTGTTGATACCCGTCCTAGGAGACCCAATCTAGAGGACCATGAAGAAAGAGCCCTTAGGAGCATCAAGCTTGAGGCACCCACTTTTGATGGTAGCTTAGATCCCATGGTGTATGAAGATTGGGAGGATGCCATGGAGCAGTATTTTGACTGGTACTCTATGTCTGAGAGAACCAAGTTTAAGTTTGCCAAGCTTAGGTTGGTTCAACAAGCTAGGTTGTTCTGGAACAGTGTAGAGAACTACATAGAGCAGAAAGGTCAATTACCCATAACCGCCTGGGGGGAGATGAGAGAAAAGCTTAGGAGGAAATACTTACCTGCGTCTTACACCCAGAAACTGTTGGACCAATGGCAGACCTTAAGTCAAGGGAGTAAGAGTGTGGCTGATTACATCGCCAAGTTTGATGAATATGTTTGCGATGTAAGGTTGTTGAATCACCTGAGGTAACCCTGTCTAGGTTTAGGGCTGGCCTACACCCAGACATCCATAGAGAGTTGTATTTTAGATCAACCAGAACCTTGGAAGAGGCTTACCAAGTTGCTAGGCTCTGTGAGCGTTTCCAGAGAGCTCCCACCTATAGAAGACTTGAGCCCTTTAGAAACCCGAGCCGTATCCCTGGATCCACCCAAGGTTACAATCAAGCTTACCCGAGTTGACCAAACCCAAACCGAGCTGACCCAAGTCGACCAAACCTAGCCCGACCCAGTCCTAGTCGTCCCAGCCTGAACCGACCCCAGTATAGTAGAGAGGAAAAGGGTAAGGCTATTGAAGTCCAGAGGAGACCAGATCCCCAAGGTAAATGCTTTGGGTGTCATAAACCTGGACATTTTGCTAGCCAGTGCACCGCCTCTGCCCTACTCATAGAAGAACCAACTGAGACTGAACCCGAACCAACCATACAACCTGAAGAGGACGTCTATGACCCCGAAAACCAGTTGTTGGAAGGGTACGAGGGAGAGGAAGAAATATATGAATCTGAAGACCTTGTAGGGGTAGTCTGATGCATCCTAGCCCAAAACATAGTACAGGAAGACTGGCGTAGGACAAACATCCTACAGACCCTGATCAAGCTAGGAGATAAGGTTTGTAAGGTCATTATTGATAGTGGAAGCTGTGTTAATGCTCTTTCCTTGAGTACAGTCAAATCTTTAGGCCTAGCCATGGTACCCCACCCCAACCCTTACAAAGTGTCTTGGATAGATTCAACTTCGATCCCTGTAAAGTCTAGGTGCCAGATCAAGATCAAAATGAGTTCCTATGAAGAATCGATCTGGTGTGACGTCTTACCCATGGGTGTGGGTAGTATCATCCTAGGATGACCCTGGCTTTTCGACCATGATGCCACCCTTTATGGTCGATCCAATACCTGTGTCTTTCTCCACCAAGGGAAAAAGTTAACAATCAACCCAATCCAACCTAAGGACCCCGTCAAGAAAGGATCTAGCAGCCTTAAGGAGAAGAAAGCTGAAGTCAACCTGATCACACCTAAGGAGCTAGAGAAAGAGATTTTAGAGGGAGCCCCTGTTTGGATTCTAGCCACCAAGGAGAGTCACGAGCCGTCCAATGTAGAACACCCCCAAGAGGTAGTGAAGACTCTAAAAGTGTTTGAGGATGTTTTCTCGGAAGAGTTACCTGATCAACTGCCTCCCCTTAGGGACATCCAACATTCTATAGATTTGGTCCCAGGATCCACTTTGCCCAACCTTCCCCACTATAGGATGAACCCCACTGAACATCAGGAGCTTCAGAAATAAGTGGGTGAGCTGCTTAGGAAGGGTTTTCTTAGGGAGAGTTTAAGTCCTTGTGCTGTCCCTGCCCTACTTACCCCTAAGAAAGATGGGACCTGGAGGATGTGTGTTGATAGCAGGGCTATCAACAAAATTACAGTCAAATATAGGTTTCCTATTCCCCGCTTGGATGATATGCTCGATATGATGGCCGGTGCCACTGTCTTTTCTAAGATAGACCTTAAGAGTGGTTACCACCAGATTAGAATTCGACCGGGGGATGAATGGAAAACAGCCTTTAAAACTAAGGATGGTCTGTTTGAATGGGTAGTGATGCCTTTCGGGTTGTCTAATGCGCCGAGTACCTTTATGAGAGTCATGACCCAAGTCTTGCGCGAGTTCACTGGAAAATTCCTTGTAGTGTATTTTGATGATATCTTGATCTATAGCAAGACCAAAGAGGACCATCTTCACCACCTAAGGCTAGTCTGCCAAACCCTTAGGGAAAATAGCCTTTACGCCAACCCTAAGAAGTGTGAGTTTTTGACAACTAGGGTTATCTTCTTAGGCTTTGTAGTTACCCTTAAAGGAGTTTCAGCCGACCCCGAGAAGGTGAGAGCTATAGTTGAGTGGCCTGTCCCTGCTAGCATCCACGACATACGTAGTTTCCATGGCCTAGCCACATTTTACAGACGATTCATTCGGGGATTTAGTTCAATTGTTGCATCGATAACTGACTGCATCAGGAAGGAAGGTTTTCAATGGACTAAAGCTGTAGATAAAGCCTTCCTTGAAATTAAGGATAGAATGGTACAAGCACCCGTCTTGAGATTGCCAGATTTTTCTAAGGTTTTCGAGGTTGCTTGTGATGCTTCGGGAGTTGGGATTGGTGGAGTGCTTAGTCAAGAAAATCACCCTGTAGCCTTCTTTAGCGAAAAACTTAATGAAGCCAAACTTAAGTATTCGACTTATGATAAGGAGTTTTATGCAATCGTCCAAGCCCTTAGGTATTGGAGGCACTACCTTTTACCCCATGAGTTTGTCCTGTTTTCGGACCATGAAGCCCTTCGATACCTGAACTCCTAGAAGAGATTGAACCCTAGGCACGCTAAGTGAGTCGAGTATATCCAAGCCTATACCTTTGTTCTTAAACATCGAGCTGGTACTGAAAATAAGGTAGCTGATGCCCTTAGCCGTCATGCCCTTTCGTTGAACACAGTTAGGACTGAGGTTGTAGGATTTGACCGACTTAAGGAGCAATAAGAATCTTGCCCTAACTTTAGTGAGATCTTCCAGTCTAAGCTTCAATAACCCTTTAGTGCCCATAGTGACTATACCTTACAGGAGGGTTATCTTTTCAATGGTAATAAGTTGTGCATTCCCAAGACTTCACTCCGAGATATTTTAGTATGGGAAACCCATGCGGGAGGCTTAGCTGGTCACTTTGGTAGGGAGAAGACCATTCTAGCTGTAGAAGATCAGTTCTTTTAGCCTAGCCTTAAGAAAGATGTAGCCAATGTTGTCTCTAGGCGCCGAACCTGTGCTGTGGCCAAGCAGCAGAAACAGAATACTGGCCTGTACACCCCCTTGCCCGTACCTAGCCACCCTTGGCAAGTCCTCAGCATGGATTTTGTGGTAGGATTACCCAAGACCGCAAGGAAGCACGATTCTGTCTTTGTAGTAGTGGATAGGTTTTCTAAAATAGCTCATTTTATACCCTGCTCCCAAACCCTAGATGCTTCCAAAGTTGCCAAGCTTTTTCTGGATCATGTGGTCAAATTATATGGCCTACCCAAGACTATAGTGTCCGATAGGGATGTTTGTTTTACAAGCTATTTCTGGAAAACCCTTTGGCACCTCCTAGGAACCAAGCTCCAATTCTCCACTACCTACCACCTGCAAACCGACGGACAAACTGAGGTGGTCAACCTAGCCTGGGAAACCTTCTTTGATGCTTGATAGGTGAACATACAGGAAACCGGGATCTTCTTTTACCTCGAGCCGAGTTTGCCTATAACAGCTCTGTAAATAGGACCACCGGGAAGAGTCCTTTTGAAGTTGTCTCTGGTTACAAGCCTAACCTACCTCTTGACCTAATTCCCCTACCCATCCATGCACATGTCTCCGAGTTAGCTGATTCACTTGCACAGCATATTAGGGACATGCATAAAAAAATTAGCCAGAAAATTAATATAAGTAATAACACATATAAAAGGCTGGTTGATTCCCAAAAGCGAGCAAAAGAGTTTGAAATAGGGGATTTTGTAATGATTAGGCTTCGGCCTGAACGGTTTCCATCGGGAACCGTTAAGAAGCTTCACGCTCGTGGGGCGGGTCCCTTTAAAGTAATTAGGAGAATGGGCCCTAATGCCTATGTGCTAGAACTACCTCCGGATTACGGAATTAGCTCGACATTCAATATCACTGACATAGTCGAGTATAAAGAACCCGCAAACATACCCAGTGTGTTGTTTGGGCCTGACCTCCCTTTTGAGAGCGAACCTGAACCTGAGTGTCCACCTCCAAATATACCTGAGCGAGGAGAGCGGATCGAGCATGTCCTGGATGACCAAGTCATCACTACCCGGGGCAAAGGCTACCAGCATTACCTGGTCCGATGGCAAGGCCGACCTGAATCCGATGACTCGTGGATCACATGGGAGGACTTGCAGCGCATCGACCCCGACATCTTGGAAAGTTATCAAAGCCAAGCTAACCCTTACTCGACAGGGTCGAGTTCCTCCCATCCCGGGAGAACTGGTGTGGGCACCAGGATCCGACAGAGGCTCCTCAACCCTCTGTGGATCTCAGATTAGGGTTCCCCTCTCTATGAGTCCTATAATAAGGCCTTGAGCCCAAAAACATTGTTATAATTTCTTGTCAAAGTTGTTTAGTCCTGTACCTTGGCCAATTTGGGTCAAGTTAGGTCTTGAGTCCTGTATTTGTTCGAGTCCGAGTTTTGTCTGGGCCCAAGCCCAATTGAAGTCATTCTGGTTTTCTTCTCAAACTCAAGTTCTGGTGGGCCAACCCACCCCTTCTACTTAGGATAATGCCAACTCAGGTGCCACCTCAGCTACCTACGTGGCGCCACATCAGCTGCCACTTGGACATTCAAGAAGGGAAACAAAGTGGCCTCCTCTTGCTTTCCACATGCCTTGGACAACATCCCCCTCTTCCCTCCCCCATATCACACCTTTTTCCATCTAAAGAGGGCGTTGAAGATCTTTGAAGGAACCAAGCCCCAAAGCAAGCCTCCTCCCAAGTTTTCTTCCCAAAATGCTCTTGCAAGGAAGGAAGGTCACAAGATACACTCCCCTCTTCAAGCCCTCAACCATGCAACACCTCATGGAGTTCACCCTTGGTCGGCCAAGAATCAATCCTAGAAGATTGCGTGAAGAGCCCAAGGGAACACATCCCTCCAAGCAAGCCATGCCCCACTCCTCTTCCCAAATTAAGCATGTTAAGGAAGGAAGTCAAGGGACCAATCCCCCTCTCCAAGCCTTTGCTCATGCCATGCCCAACTCCAAATATTTGGTCAGCCAAAGAAATAGGGATGTGGAAAATTTTTGGCGCCACCATGAGATTTGTATTTTGAATTTCAAAATGGCCTTGGGTGCCTATTTAAAGGACCCAATCCCTCCCTTTGTAGAACTAATGAATGAATGGATGAATGAAAAATTGAGTGATTGAGTTTGAGTTTCTTCCACCCTCCAACCATTGTCTCTTAGGCTAGGTTCGAGTGGAATTTCCTTCATCCCTAGGGACGTCAAGTGGTGTGAGGCCACCTGTCCGTCGCCCCAGGGCATCGCGATTCCTTCGTCCTCCAGGATGTCGCGTGGTGTGAGGCCACATTCCTTCGTTCTCTGGGACGTCGCGGGGTGCGAGGCTCCAAGTTATCTCCAACTTCGACTTCGGAATCCAGCCAGACACCGGGCTCGAAGCCCCTTCCTAACTCCAATTCAATTCCTTTCCGTACATCATATTCCACTAACCTTTCTTTTGTTTTCCTATAGGTCCTCCCTGGCATCTCGACCATTGGAGACAGTTAGCTTTGCCATTGCGACCTCCAGACCCAAAGCCAGAGCTCCCACGGGTTCGACTGCTCGGGCATCCAGGCCGCATCCACCGAGTTGAGCGATCTCTCCACCGGGCGCTTCAGAAGTTTGAGGTTTGCCTTCTCTATATCTCCTAAGTAGATATTGTAGGTCGAGCAAGTCCTACCGGGGTTTCTTAATCCTGAGGTCCTGTTCTCGTTCTTACTTTTAGGGCTTTGAACTGCTAGCGTAAGCTTCTCTTACTGCTCTTCATATTTCTTATCTTTGCTTGTGATCGGGAATCGAAATCCTAATCAGCGAAGAAGAACAACAAGAAACATAACAAAAAAAAAAAAAAATCATCAACCCTAAAAAAATTCCTTTGCATCGTAAGCATCCTTTTTGGCATCCAGCATCCCTAGCCCTAACCCCCTTGTTCCACATCATGTCCTGTGCCTAGTTTCTAGCTGCCATCCACCTCTCCAAGCCCTCGCCGCCCAACCTCAAACTCTTCTTTCGCTTGCTATTTTCACTTTACTTCTTCATCCTTGCTTTGTTTTCTCACCCTTGATAGGCTATTTGCAGGTCCCTCGATTTCCATGAATCCAACGACTCCAGCCGGACAGCAATCGAATCACCTGGTTGAAAGCCAAGAATCTGCTAGTATCTAGCTTTATCATCCAGGCCACATCTAAGAGCGAGAACAATCCCTTCATCTACGATCTTTATCAGGCACTTCAACCATTGTAGGTACATGCCCTCTACTTGCCAGTAGCTTTATTAAAGGGGAACTTGCCCAACCGAGACTTCTCAGCCTTGGCGGTCCCCTTTCTTATTGTTTTTAGGTTCTACTTTGCATGCTGTAGTTTCTTACTTGCATAGAATTCTCTACTTAGGTTCTTAGTTTGTTCTTCAGGAATTAAACACATCACTTAATCTATAAAAATTAAAAAAATAATTATGCATGCATTTTAGTTTTGCATCATTAACTATGCATTCCTATTAAGAGGAATTTTATTGGACTCTCTGGGCCTAAACCTAATAGACTAAAGACTCTCTAGGTTTGACCCTGGTTTGGTATGCACACAAAAATTTGCAATGGAGTCCTAGCAAATGCCATAAGGTCCTCCAAAAGTAGGTCGCAAACCTAACATACTCAAAGAACTGATGCAACCGAATGACCTCAACTCGGTGTGATTTGAAAGTTTAGGGAACATTGGAAGCCTTAGGGTATGACAGGAAATAAGAATCGGAGTCTTGGGACAATCTCTTGGAAGCATGAAACAGACCTTGGTTACTCGGGATGACCTTAAGATTTGAACATTGATCTATGGGTGAACATTGATTTATGGGTGTCATATGGTCCACTTATTTCTATAGTTCTTGGGGCTCGGTGGGGTTCATCCCATAGAAAGTAAGGTTTGGTAATGAGGATTCTGGGACCAAGCTTATAGTGATAGAAAAAGTGCCCTAAGAGCCAATCACTATAAGGGCCTTTTTATAAACTTCCAACTCATGTATGACATACTTTCATATTAATAAAGGCATTTGATTCATCATATAGTGCCATGTCATATTTCCTTATTGATTATGATGAACCCCATAAATTCGGGCAATGGAGTTAGGGTTATGATGGAGTTCATAACAGTGAGACCTAATTCCTATAAACCCTAATCTAGAATGTTCCTAGTCGTTGGACCATCGATTTGGGGATCAATGAATCCGGAAAGACTAGCTTATCCTATGTATGCTTAGTTGATGAGGGTGGTTGATCTCACAACCACTTATGTAGAGACACTAATATAAGGATAAGGGTGCTCATTAGGGTATGAGTACATGATGGGGATCCAGGGTATGTCCAGGTATTTTTTCATTTTTCTCTTATTTTCTTGCATTCTTTTTATTTTTCCTATTCCCGCTATTCCACTTATTCCTACTATTCCACCTTTATCCCGATCTTATTCCCGATTTATTCATACACTATTCCATCTTCTCCCGTGATCTTTTTTAAAACTTTCGAACACTAGCCGCCGCCCCCTCCGGCCCTAGATCCGGGCTGCTCGACCCTCGACCGCCCCCGCCAGACCACCGCCGACGCTCGCCGGCCCCCACTGTCGCCGGAGAAGTCTCCGCCGCCGTCGCACATGCCCGTGGGAAGACGAATGGACATGGAGGCGTCCACCCGTCACAGCCCACAGTCATCGCTGCCGCCACCGCCGCCAGCCTGCTGCCCGCCACCGTTCCCGTTGCCCGTCGGCCCTCGCCCGGTCGCCGGTGGGGTCCGCCGCCGCCCATGCCCGTGGGAAGATGAACGGATGCGGGAGGCGTCCGTCCGCCCACGTCCGCCGGCCCATCTGCCACCCACTTCCCAGCTGTCTGCTAGTGCCTTACCGGAGACCATTCTTCCCTTCCACGACCGTTAGATGTAGTTGCACGGATTTCAGAGCAGTCCAATTTTCAGAGCAACATGCTTTCTGGAGCAGATCATCAAGCCGACATGCTTCTCAGAGCAGATCAACACCACTTTTGAAGCAACACAAATTTTGATGTAATTTATTTTTCTTTTTTAGTTTTCTTAGAGGCTAAGAAATTGAGGGTTTTGGTTTTTCTATATAAAGGCCCCCTCTCCCCCATGTAATAGATCAAAAATTTTTGATATAAACTTTTGAGGTTCTCCATTGGTTCTGGTTTTGGGCTGAGGCCCGTTTGCCTTCGTTCCCTACTTTGTGGATGATGGGTTCGTTGGGGGGTGTGAGAGTCCTACTTTGTGGATGATGGATTCGAGCATCCTAGTTATCTCCTATCTCGTCTTCTTTATCCCCTCGTGTCCTTTGAGAGTCATCCTAGCGCATCTATGTGAGAGCCCTGCTATGTGCATTATGGGTTCGATGAGAGCTCAGGGTAGCTGGTGATGTGATCCTTTGGGAGGGTAGCTTTATGCTTAGGGTAGCTGGTGCTGTGATCCCTCAGAAGGGCAGCTTTAGGCTTTGACCCCTGACTTTCTATATGCAACCCCCGCTAGAGTGAGTCTCAGGGCCATGAGTTCCACTTCCCGGTCCCCCATCTCCATCCTTCCTTCGCCACCTCCACCAAGAAAATCGAAAACCAAAAAGAGATCAGTTGTTTTAGGGTTTTAGTTTCAGTGTCACCCTAGTCCTGGGAGGCTTCTTAGCCCTCCCATAGTCCTAGTTTGTTAGGTGTCTTTCCCTTTTCCAAATAACCCAGGTTACATCGATTTTCGTCCCGCATCAATTTTGGTATCAGAGCGAGTTGTGGATTAGGGTGTGCTCCATTTTTCGAACTCGACGGAGTCGAGTTCTTCACGGTCGAGGAGAATGATGGGTATCTAGAGCAGGTCCAAGTATTTTTCCATTTTTCTCTTATTTTCTTGCATTTTTTTTATTTTTCCTATTCCCGCAATTTCAATTATTCCTGCTATTCCACCTTTATCCCGATCTTATTCCCGATTTATTCCTAAACTATTCCATCTTCTCTCATGAATTTTTTTAAAAACTTTCGAACCCTAGCCGCCACCCCCTCCGGCCCCAGATCCGGGCCGCCCATGCCGGAACGCCGCCGACACTCGTCGGCCCCCTCCTTCGCCGGAGAAGTCGTCGCTGCCGCCCATGCCCGTGGGAAGATGAACGGACGTGGAGGCATCCGCTCGCCATGGCCCACGACCGTCGTCGCCGCCGTCGGCTTGCTGCCCGCCGCCCGTCGGCCCTCCCCTGGTCGCCGGTGGGGTCCGCCACTGCCCACGCCCGTTGGAAAATGAACGGACGCGGGAGGCATCCGTCCGCCCACGTGCGCCCCTATGCCATCGCCATCGTTGCTGCCTGCCGCCGTCGCCCGCACGTCCGCCGACCACCATCCCGCCGACCCTGGCATCCCCCACCGTCCACCGGCCATGCCGGCGCTCTGAGGTCTCCCACGACCGTGGGAGACCAAACAGCATGCCCTGGGGCGTGCCATGCCATTCTTGTGCCGCCTCGCCCGCAGCCCGCCACCAGCCATCTACCGCTCGCTGTCCACCACTCGGTTCCTGGCTGTCCACTGGTGCCCTGCTGAAGACCGTTCTTCCCTTCCACGGCCATGAGATGGAGTTGCACGGAGTTCAGAGCAGTCTCATTTTCAGAGCAGCATGCTTTCTGGAGCAGATCATCAAGCCGACATGCTTCTCAGAGATATTAGCACCACTTTTGATGCAACATGAATTTTGATGTAATTTATTTTCCTTTTTTAGTTTTCTTAGAGGCTAAGAAACTGAGGATTTTGTTTTTTCTATATAAAGGCCCCCTCTCCCCCATGTAATAGATCAGAGAGTTTTGATATAAATTTTTTAGGTTCTCCATTGGTTATGGTTCTGGGTTGAGGCCCGTTTGCCTTCGTTCCCTACTTTGTGGATGATGGGTTCATTGGGGGGTGTGAGAGTCCTACTTTGTGGATGATGGATTCGAGCATCCTAGTTATCCCTTATCTCGTCTTGTTTATCCCCTCGTGTCCTTTGAGAGTCATCCTATCGCATCTATGTGAGAGCTCTGCTATGTGCATTATAGGTTCGATGAGAGCTCAGGGTAGCTGGTGCTGTGATCCTTCGGGAGGGTAGCTTTATGCTCAGGGTAGCTAGTACTGTGATCCCTCAGGAGGGTAGCTTTAAGCTTTGACCCCTGACTTTCTGTGTGCATCCCCTGTTAGAGTGAGTCTCAAGGCCATGAGTTCCACTTCCCGGTCTGCCATCTCCATCCTTCCTTCACCACCTCCACCAAGAAAACCGAAAACCAAAAACAGATAAGCTATTTTAGGGTTTTAGTTTCAGTGTCACCCTAGTCCCAAGAGGTGTCTTAGCTCTCCCATGGTCCTAGTTTGTTAGGTGCTTTCCCTTTTCCAAATAACCCAGGTTACATCGATTTTCGTCCCGCATCAATTTTGGTATCAGAGCGAGTTGTGGATTAGGGTGTGCTCCATTTCTCGAACTCGACGGAGTCGAGTTCTTCACGGTTGAGGCGAATGATGGGGATCCAGGGCAGGTCTAGGTATTTTTCCATTTTTCTCTTATTTTCTTGCATTTTTTTTATTTATCCTATTCCCGCTATTCCACTTATTCCTGCTATTCCACCTTTATCCCGACCTTATTCCTGATTTATTCCTACACTATTCCATCTTCTCCCATGAATTTTTTTTAAAACTACCGAACCCTAGTTGCCACCCCCTCCGGCCCCAGATCCAGGCCGCCCCCGCTGGACCGCCACCGATGCTCGTCTGCCCTTGCCCTCGCCGGAGATACCGCCGCCACCGCCCACGCCCGTAGGAAGATGAACGGACTTGGAGGCATCCGCCCGCCATGGCCCATGGCCGTCGCTACCGCCGCCGCCGCTGGCCTACTGCACACCACCATTCCCATCGCCCGCTGGCCCTCACCTGGTCGCCGTTGGGGTCCGTCACCGCCCATGCCCGTCGAAGACGAACGGACACGGGATGCGTCCATCCGCCCACGTGCACCCCTGCACTGTCACCGTCGTTGCCGCTGCTGCCCGCACGTCCGCCGGCCACCATCCTGCCGGCCCTAGCATCCCCCGCCGTCCACCAGCCAAACTGGCGCTCTGAGGTCTCCCACGATCGTGGGAGACCAAACGGCATGCCCTCGGGCATGCCGTGCCATTCTTGTGCCGCCTCGCCCGCAACCCGCCACCAACCGTCTGTCGCTCGCTGTCCGTCGGCCCGTCCGCCACCCATTTCCTGGCTATTCGCTGGTGCCCTGCCGGAGACCATTCTTCCCTTCCACGACCATGCGATGGAGTTGCACTAATTTCAAAGCAGTCCCATTTTCAGAGCGGCATGCTTTCTGGAGCAGATCATCAAGCTGACATGCTTCTCAGAGCAGATCAGCACCACTTTTAATGCAACATGAATTTTGATGTAATTTATTTTTCTTTTTTAGTTTTCTTAGAGGCTAAGAAATTGAGGGTTTTGGTTTTACTATATAAAGGCACCCTCTCCACGCTGTAATAGATCAGAGATTTTTTATATAAATTTTTGAGGTTCTCCATTGGTTTTGGTTCTGGACTGAGGCCCTTTTGCCTTCGTTCCCTACTTTGTGGATGATGGAATCGTTGGGGGGTGTGAGAGTCCTACTTTGTGGATGATGGATTCGAGCATCCTAGTTAACCCCTATCTCGTCTTCTTTATCCCCTCGTGTCCTTTGAGAGTCATCCTAGCGCATCTATGTGAGAGCCCTGCTATGTGCATTATGGGTTCGATGAGAGATCAGGGTAGCTGGTGCTGTGATCCTTCGGGAGGGTATCTTTATGCTCAGGATAGCTGGTGCTGTGATCCCTCAGGAGGGTAGCTTTAGGCTTTGACCCCTGACTTTCTGTGTGCGTCCCCCGCTAGAGTGAGTCTCAGGGCCATGAGTTCCACTTCCCGGTCCCCCATCTCCATCCTTCCTTCGCCACCTCCACCAAGAAAATCGAAAACCAAAAAGAGATCAGCTATTTTAGGGTTTTAGTTTCAGTGTCACCCTATTCTTAGGAGGCTTCTTAGCCCTCCCACAGTCCTAGTTTGTTAGGTGTCTTTCCCTTTTCCAAATAACCCAGGTTACATTGATTTTCGGTCCCGCATCAGTACACTGAACTGATCCACATCGGGATTATCTTATGGAAGTCTTACTACTTGTCAAAAGATAGATCCTAGAGTCGAAGTTGTGCATATGATCTTTAGACCTGAGGTCACCATGGTTCCTTGTGCACACTAAGCCATACTTTGGTTCATACTCATTCATGCCATTGTGGCATGTACGGGGTGTTCTGGGTATGGTAGAAGGTGTATGAAGGATGTGAGTGGACCAACAAGGAATCGATCATTCCTGGTAAGAGGAATTGTTATCCCATGCAATTTCTTCGATGAGTGACTCAAGGAGCCTTTGATCAAAGCAGGATGAGATTAGTGGAATCTAATTAGTCATCAGCTAAGTTCTCATGATCGAGCTGAGATTTGATATGATGAAGTGTTAGGGTTTGACATATGTCTATACCTATCACTTAATCGGGAAAATGAAAGATCAAAAGATTGAATTGCATGGTAACTTACTACTGAAGGGTATTTTGATATTTTCCATCAAATTCCTCATCTTCCGGGTAGGCATGACACGTTGCTAGATGTCAATCTTGTCTTGTAGGTTTTCATGAACCAATTGGTTTGATTTCATGAGTCAATTCGATGTGTGATTCGAATTGGACAATTAGGTGAGCCAATTTGATTTAATTAGGTCAATCGGGTTTGATTGGATCGAATCGGCTCAAACCTAAACCTTCTGCTGGCTAGATGTGGAACCCAATGGGTCACACACAATAGAGACTTAGCCAAGGAAGTCATTCATGATTTAATTAGGGTCATAGGATGCTAATTGGTTAGCTAGATTGCATATAGCATATGTAGACTAACCTAATTCCTAACCCAATTGGATTAGGTATGGTTGCTTGCTAATTGGGATAACCTAATTATGGGAAACCTAAATTAGGTTGAGTCCTAAGTGAGGCTAGCCAAATCAAAGCTTGATCTGATTTTTATTTGGATTTTTGGGCATTTTAGGCACCATATATGAAGAGTCCCAAGCCATTGGGACTCTTGGTACCTAAATGATACCTTAACTTCAAAAAGGCATAGAAGGAGCTACAGACCTCTGATCAAAAAATAAAAGATATGATCAGAAAGCTTATTTGATGCCCTTTCCAATGACACCCATATTGCATATGTTTGACAAAGTCAATTTGATGCTTTGGGTGGACTAAATGGAAAGGGAAAGACTATTGGCGCTCTTTGGCAGACCCGCGAGAAGGTGTGGCATGTAGATGGACTGAGAGTCCTTCTGCAGATGAGACTCTTGAAGTTTCATCAGGAAGGTGCCTCTTAGCTCAATTCCCATGCCTTGATAAGTCAAAAGACCAGTTTAAAGTTTGACTGGGATGGCTTTAAGAGGTGTGAAAGGTGGCACGCACATGAAGAGTCGCGCCTCTTCATATGTACGTGCACAACAGAGGGCAGAGTCCTTCTGCCACTGAAACTCTTCAAGCCTCGCGTTACCTCGGATTAGAAGAGGCATCTCCCTATCTCAAAAATTGGTATTCGACACATGGCATGATAGGGATTGATCTGGTAGTGAAAGAACACAGATATGACTCTCCATTCCCGAAGAGTCTTATTAGATATGATGCTTCATATCTGATAAGTGTTGTCGGGATGCATTTCATGCCCCATCTGAGATTATAAATAGGGGGTACGTTGAAATGAGAAACACTACGACTTCTTCTTCTTCGATCTTCTGAAATCAGTGTTTTTATTTTCCCGAGAGTCTGTTCGAGAGTCTTCCACTTTCTCCCTCCCTCCTTCCTGTTTTAGGACAAGATTTGTCTTGTTAAGATAAGTTCTTCTATACTAGGACAAGGCTTTGTTTTAGGACATAAGCCTATAGGGTTTAGAGGAGGGTAGTTCTAGAACCTAAAGTGGTTTAGGACAGTGTCTTTGAAAGATTGTGCCCCGAAAGCCAATTAAAATATTGTAATTTTGATCCCAAAATCAATGAATTGACATTTTATAAAGGCATTATTTTCATCATTTGCTGTGTCTTTTTGATTTTATGATGAACCCCATAGATTAGGGCTATGGTTCTAGGGTTATGATGAGATCATACCAGTGAGACCTAAAGCCTTAAAACCCTAATCTAAAATATTCCTGGTCGATGGGACATTGAGTTGGGGATCAATGTTTCCGGCAAGACCAGCACATCCTATATATGTTTTGTAATAAGGGTGACTGATCTCACAGTCACTTGTGTTTGACACTAATACTAGGATGTGAGTGTTCATTGGAGAATGAGTTCACTGAATTGATCCAGATTGAGAATATCTAATGGAACCTTATCTGTTTGTCAATAGATAATTCTCATAGTGGGAGTAGTGCATGTGGTCCTTTGACCTGAGACTACCATAGTACCTTATATACATGAATCCATACTTTGGTTCGCAGTCAATCATGACACTGAGTCATGCACGAGGTGATACTGGTTATGGTGGATTGTATATGAAGGTTGTGAGTAGGTCAACAAGGAATTGATCAGCCCTAGTAAGAGGGAATAGCATCCAGCTAATTTCAAATGATGGATTCAGGAAACCTTTGATCAAAGTATGAACATTAGAGTTATTTTCTAATGGTTCATTAATGAATCATCATTATAAAGATTGAGCTAGGGATGAATATGAAAATTGGATTTGACAAATATCCATATTCATAATCATATTCGGGATGCAAGTTGATCAAAGGACTGAATTGCCCGGTAACTCACCACTGAAGGGTATTTTGGTAATTCCACCAAAATTCCACATCTTCCGGGTAGACATGATACGTTGCTAGACGTCAATCTTGTCTTGTAGGTATATGATTGAGTCATGGTAATTCAAATCAGTCAATTTGAATTAGATTCTAATTGACCGAGTCGAGCTAGTTTGAGTTGACCTAAATCGGCTTAGTTGAGATCTAACCGAATTAAGTCAAATAGCACTCGGACCTACTGCTGGCTAGGTGTAGAACCCAATGGGTCACACACAAAAGAAAATTGATGAAGGATTTAATTTGGAATTAAATCATGTTTGCAGGATAAACACACTAGCATGTGTTGCAGACCAAATTTCTATTCGAATCAGATTCGAATTTGGTTCCGAATTGGGCTTAATTGGGTTCTAATTGAACCAGATTAAGGTCCAATTTAATTTTTAGGACATTGGGCTAACCCATGGCTGAACCCAAGTGAATTTAATTCACTGAGACCCTCTCTCCAAGCCGCCCCCTCCCTTCTCTCACCCGCGCGCGCCAAGAAAGAAAGTCCACGCGCGTGGACTTCTCTTAAAACGCGTGAGAAGAAAAAATGTCGGAGAAATTTCTGAAGAGAAGCATTTCAGATCCTTGTCTGGCGCCCTTGGATCTAGATCTGATGGCCAGAAAAATTTAAGAAAAAGATCCGTCGCTTTTCGGTCGCAAATCCGTCTCCAAAAGTCGCGATCCTTCCTAAAGTTTTTCCGAGAGTTCTCCTCGTCGGAAAAACGAAAATCAAATCGGAGAATTATGATTTTTGGTTGAGGGAACGCGTGAGGAATGAGGGATCATGATCCCTGGGGTTTCAGAGGGTTGCGTTGTTTCGAGATGACACCCCTCTGAGATCTATAAATAGGGTTGGGGTTCTCGGGGGTTTTCACGCAACATAGTTCAGAGATCCAATTCCCTCACTTCCTCTCCAGAATACTCCTTCCTCTTGTTCTTGTTGGGTATTGTTTCCCTTACAGAGGTATCCTCTGTCGAAACTCTGACCCTAAACAAGAATAAGAAGAAGGTCTTGAACGGTAAAGGAAAGAACAGGGAAAGGATCTTTTCTTCTTTTCTTTCTTGAATTAAGACTTTGACTGTCTTAATTTTTTCTTCCAATTCAATTCAAGAAAAGGGATTCAAGAAAGGGAATTCTTGAAGAAAATTCAAGAAGAGGAAAGAAGGAAGAAAATGAAATTTTCAAGAAAGAAAATTTCAGCCTAAAGGTCCAAGAATTGAATTCTTGAAAAAGAATTCAAGAAGAGGAACCAAGAAATAGAAATTTTGTCTTCATTGTTTTTCTGTGTGGATCACCATTGGAGGGTGAACATTTGGGCACCTGGTGGAGATTCAGAGTTTGGATTTTGCGATACAGGTTAGTATCTTGATTTGAGATTAAATCTTATATAAACATCCTATATGTTTTAATTCTTTTAAGGAGATTTTGGGTTGAAGGTTTGGTGAAGATTTCATTAAGATAAAAATTTTTGAAATCTATGATTCCGCCTTGCCACCGAACCCTACAGTGGTATCAGAGCCTCCTTATTAAGATTAAAATATATATTCTGAATTTTAGATGCATTTTTATAAAAGTAACATGAGATGTAATATATGTTTGTTATAATGTCACCAATTAGGGTTTTCACTCAAACCCTAATTGTTGTTGAGATATGCATAGAGATCTAGTCATCATACTGAAATAAGGTTGCCCTGGCATAATGGTGGATCCATTATGTGGTAAATGGTTGTCCTAGTATGATGACACACTAATCACATTTTTGTGTTAATTATGCATATATGTTTGAAGTATGCCACTAATTAAGGTTTTCACTTAAACCTTAATTTGCATAGAGATATGTTTAGCCTTCTAGTCATCATACTGAAATAAGGTTGCCCTGGCATAATGGTGGATCCATTATGTGGTAAATGGTTGTCCTAGTATGATGGCACACTATGGCACATATTTGCTAGAATGTGCTTTGTTTTAATAAAGCCCTCTTTAACAACATATTAAGTTGTAGTGTCATATACCAAAAGCAAAAATAATCAATATGATTAGTTTATCATTCGGTGTCTAGGAAAAGTGGTTCATGATCGGTAAAGAGGATGTGGTTTTTAATTGGTTCCGTTGACTGACCTGGCCAATTCTTATTGGTGTCTAAGGAAAGCAACGGGGGGACTCCCACCACTCTCCCACTTACCTGGCCGGTATGATTAACTTAATTATTGATTAATATGCTCAGTGTAATATTCACTACATATGGCTTTCCTTCATGCCAAGTCATTATTATGTTATGATCCATATTAGGTTTGTTGTGTACACACAAGGCCTTTTCTTTATGGTGACTAACATAATTTTTTCTTGGTACATTTGATGCTTATGGAATGATTTAATATAATACTTTGTTGTGTACACACAAGGGTATTATGATTAATATCATGACTATATAGCAATGAAGGGTCTAACTTAACTAAAATATTATAGTTTGTTGTGTACACACAAGACTATTAATATTTTAGAGGCCAAGATAAGTTGAGAATTGTATGAATTACAATTGGAAAGAGTTTTTCCTACCTTTGAACTTATATAAGATTTGTTGTGTACACACAAGGTCTTTTATAAGGAATTAGGATCTCAACCCCACTAAGAGAACCAATTAGGGTTTTCTCGATCATCACATTGAGGGTTATGATGCTTGATAAAATAGTGGGAGACATAATTAAGTTAAAGTCCTAATTTAATTATGTTTTGTCAACATTGATTGTCTGCTTATGTAATGTTGTTTGTTAATGTAGATTAAATGGCCTCTTCACTCTCACTCCGTAGCATTCTTGATGCAAATAAATTGACTGGACCAAACTATGTTGATTGGTTGAGAAACCTGAAGATAGTACTCAGCCAAGAAAGAATTTCTTATATTCTTGATACCCCAACCTTGGAACCATTAGGGGAAGATGCCTCGCAAGAGGATAAGACCACATATAACACGTGGCAAAATGACTCACTTACTGTCAAGTGTATAATGCTTGCCTCTATGACCAATGAGTTACAGAGGCAACATGATAGCATGGACACAAACTCCATATTGCTCAATTTAAAAGAACTTTATGGAGAACATAGTCGAACTGCAAGATATGAAATATCTAAGCAGTTATTCCGTGCAAGGATGACAGAAGGTACATCCGTACAAGACCATGTATTAAAGGTTATTGACCTAATCACCCAATTGGGTCAATTGGGTTTTGTTATGGATGGGGAGTTGAATCAGGATTTAATCCTGCAGTCACTCCCAGAGTCATTTTCACAGTTTGTTCTTAATTATCATATGAACAAACTTAACACTTCCTTGCCTGAGCTGTTGAATATGTTAAAAACAGCATAGAGCCATTTAAAGAAAAATAAGGCTCCACTTCTTCTTGTGGATGGTGTAAACAAGAAGAAAATAGGCAAAAAGGGTTCCAAGAGGAGGTTAAACCCAAAAGGGGGCATCAAGAAAAAGAAAGGAAAGAAGGCCTCCGGACAAATGACCTGCTTTCATTGTGGCAAGCCGGGTCACTGGAAAAGAAACTGCAAGGTTTACCTTGCAAGTCTGAAGCCCGGTGCTAGTAATGCACCAACAGGTATGTATGAGATACATGCAATTTTGTCATTAGACACTTCTAATTCAAACTCTTGGGTATTGGATACTGCTTGTGGTCATCATATCTGCAAATCATTGCAGGGACTACAGAACATTAGAGTTTTGAAGGAAGGCGACTTCGAGCTCTACGGTGCTGGAGGAGATTCCATCCAAGCAGAAGCTGTAGGGACTTATATGTTGAAGCTGCCTTCTGGGAAGATTTTAGAGTTAAAGAATTGTTATTTTATGCCTAGAATCATTAGAAACATCATATCTGTACCCTTGTTACTTAAACAAGGATATATTATGAATGTAATGAGCAGTGGCTGCTCAATCAGTTTTTCTAATGAAATAATATTTAATGGCATATTTTGCAATGGTCTCTTAACTTTATCTTCTGATGACAATATACTACATGTTAGTAATAAACGAAAAAGAGATGAAGTAAACAATACTTTACTTTGGCACTGTCGTCTTGGACATATTAGTGAGCAGAGGATTAACAAGTTATACAAGGAAAAATTCCTTAATCCTTATGACTATGAATCATTAGGAACTTGTGAATCATGTCTCATGGGTAAAATGACCAAGACTCCATTTAGTGGACATAATGAAAGGACAACAGAGTTATTAGGACTCATACACACTGATGTATGTGGACCTATGACAACTCAGGCCAAGGGTGGATACTCATATTTCATCACATTCACTGATGACTTTTCAAGGTACGGATTTGTGTATCTAATGAAACATAAGTCCGAAGCTTTTGAAAAATTTTTAGAGTATCAAAGTATGGTAGAGAAACAAACAGGGAAAAGTATTAAGATCCTTCGATCAGATAGAGGAGGTGAATACTTATCCACCGAGTTTCTTGATCACCTTAAACAAAAGGGAATCATCTCTGAATGGACTCCTCCTTACACACCACAATTAAATGGTGTTGCTGAAAGGAGAAATCGTACTTTATTAGATATGGTACGGTCCATGATGTGCTTCACAGACTTACCTGTTTCTTTCTAGGGATATGCCTTGGAAACAGCGGCTAATATTTTGAATAGAGTACCATCCAAATCTGTATCTGGCATTCCATATGAGTTATGGAGGGGAAGGAAACCCAATCTTAAGCACCTTAAGATATGGGGATGTCCAGCTTATGTCAAAAGAAATTTTGGACAAAAGCTTGATGCTAGAGCAGAAAAATGTCTATTTGTTGGATATCCCAAAAATAGTATAGGATATCTATTCTACCACCCTACTGAACAAAAGATTTTAGTCAGTAGGCATGCCATTTTTATGGAAAAGGAATTCATCCTACAAAAGGGCAGTGGGAGAAATATTGAACTTGAAGAAGTTCAACAAATAGATACATCTCAACAAAATCATAACACAGTTAGTATAGAACCTGAACACACCACTCCTATCCGTAAGTCTGATAGAGTGCGACATGCACCTGAAAGGTATGGGTTCATTATTGAAAATAATGAAGCCCGAATCATTGATAATGATGAGCCTCTAACATATACGGATGCTGTCATAAGTAGTGACTCAGACAAATGGCTGGAAGCCATGAGATCCGAAATGGACTCCATGTATGTCAACCAAGTCTGGACTTTGGTTGATGCACCAGAGAGTGTTAACCCTATTGGATGCAAATGGGTCTATAAGAAAAAGATTGGGACAGATGGCCAAGTTGAAACTTATAAAGCCAGATTAGTGGCTAAGGGTTTCAGACAAAAACAGGGAATAGATTATGATGAAACATTTTCTCCTGTTGCCATGCTCAAATCTATTCGGATCATGCTTGCTATAGCAGCATATCATGATTATGAAATCTGGCAGATGGATGTGAAGACTGCATTCCTCAATGGTTTCCTTGAGGAAGAGGTTTATATGTCACAGCCAGAAGGTTTTGTCTTGGAGACTAAACCTAATCAGGTATGTAGGCTAAAGAAATCTATTTATGGATTAAAGCAAGCATCTAGGAGTTGGAACATCCGATTTGATAAGACAGTCAAAGAATTTGACTTTATCAAAAATGAGGATGAACCTTGTGTGTACAAGAAGACTAGTGGGAGTGCCATAGTTTTCTTGGTTCTGTATGTAGATGACATACTCCTCATTGGGAATGATATCCCAATGTTACAATCAGTCAAGGTATGGTTATCTAAACAGTTTTCCATGAAAGACTTGGGAGAAGCATCTTATATACTAGGCATCAAGATCTAGGAGGATGCTAGGTTTATCCCAGTCTAGGTACATTGACCAAGTGCTAAAAAGATTTAGCATGGAGGAAAGTAAAAGAGGTTACTTACCTATTGGTCATGGCATACATCTTTCTAAGAAGATGTCTCCTAAGACACCTGAAGAAAGAAATAGAATGAATTCGGTACCTTATGCTTCGGCAGTAGGGTCTATTATGTATGCTATGTTATGTACTAGGCCTGATGTGGCATATGCCTTAGGTATAGCCAGCAGGTTTCAGGCTGATCCAGGAGAGGATCATTGGAAGGCTGTGAAAAATATTCTTAAGTACTTAAGAAGAACTAAGGATATTTTTCTAATATACGGAGGATCTGATCTTAAACTAGAAGCTTATTCAGATTCTAGTTTTCAATCAGATCCAGATGACAGCAAATCTATATCTGGGTATGTTTTTACCCTTAATGGAGGAGCTGTAAGTTGGAAAAGTTCTAAACAGCAAACTGTAGCTGACTCAACAACTGAGGCAGAGTACATTGCTGTTAGTGAAGCTGCCAAGGAAGCTGTCTGGATGAAGAAGTTCATATCAGAGTTGGGCGTAGTTCCTGAGATTGAAGGTCCAGTATCACTTTACTGTGATAATACGGGGGCTGTTGCTCAAGCAAAGGAACCAAGAGCTCATCACAAATCAAAGCACATTCTGAGACGCTTCCATCTCGTTCGAGAGATTGTCGAAAGACAAGAAGTCTGCATTAAAAGGGTAGAAATGAAGAACAACATAGCAGACCCGTTCACTAAGGCTCTATCACAGCGAGAGTTTGATCGCCACCTTGATTGTATGGGGTTAAGATTTAAAGGCGATTGGCTTTAGTGCAAGTGGGAGATTGAAAGATTGTGCCCCGAAAGCCAATTGAAATATTGTAATTTTGATCCCAAAATCAATGAATTGACATTTTATAAAGGCATTATTTTCATCATTTGCTGTGTCTTTTTGATTTTATGATGAACCCCATAGATTAGGGATATGGTTCTAGGGTTATGATGAGATCATACCAGTGAGACCTAAAGCCTTAAAACCCTAATCTAAAATATTCCTGGTCGATGGGACATTGAGTTGGGGATCAATGTTTCCGGCAAGACCAGCACATCCTATATATGTTTTGTAATAAGGGTGACTGATCTCACAGTCACTTGTGTTTGACACTAATACTAGGATGTGAGTGTTCATTGGAGAATGAGTTCACTGAATTGATCCAGATTGAGAATATCTAATGGAACCTTATCTGTTTGTCAATAGATAATTCTCATAGTGGGAGTAGTGCATGTGGTCCTTTGACCTGAGACTACCATAGTACCTTATATACATGAATCCATACTTTGGTTCGCAGTCAATCATGACACTGAGTCATGCACGAGGTGATACTGGTTATGGTGGATTGTATATGAAGGTTGTGAGTAGGTCAACAAGGAATTGATCAGCCCTAGTAAGAGGGAATAGCATCCAGCTAATTTCAAATGATGGATTCAGGAAACCTTTGATCAAAGTATGAACATTAGAGTTATTTTCTAATGGTTCATTAATGAATCATCATTATAAAGATTGAGCTAGGGATGAATATGAAAATTGGATTTGACAAATATCCATATTCATAATCATATTCGGGATGCAAGTTGATCAAAGGACTGAATTGCCCGGTAACTCACCACTGAAGGGTATTTTGGTAATTCCACCAAAATTCCACATCTTCCGAGTAGACATGATACGTTGCTAGACGTCAATCTTGTCTTGTAGGTATATGATTGAGTCATGGTAATTCAAATCAGTCAATTTGAATTAGATTCTAATTGACCGAGTCGAGCTAGTTTGAGTTGACCTAAATCGGCTTAGTTGAGATCTAACCGAATTAAGTCAAATAGCACTCGGACCTACTGCTGGCTAGGTGTGGAACCCAATGGGTCACACACAAAAAAAAATTGATGAAGGATTTAATTTGGAATTAAATCATGTTTGCAGGATAAACACACTAGCATGTGTTGCAGACCAAATTTCTATTCGAATCAGATTCGAATTTGGTTCCGAATTGGGCTTAATTGGGTTCTAATTGAACCAGATTAAGGTCCAATTTAATTTTTAGGACATTGGGCTAACCCATGGCTGAACCCAAGTGAATTTAATTCACTGAGACCCTCTCTCCAAGCCGCCCCCTCCCTTCTCTCACCCGCGCGCGCCAAGAAAGAAAGTCCACGCGCGTGGACTTCTCTTAAAACGCGTGAGAAGAAAAAACATCGGAGAAATTTCTGAAGAGGAGCATTTCAGATCCTTGTCTGGTGCCCTTGGATCTAGATCTGATGGCCAGAAAAATTTAAGAAAAAGATCCATCGCTTTTCGGTCGCAAATCCGTCTCCAAAAGTCGCGATCCTTCCTAAAGTTTTTCCGAGAGTTCTCCTCGTCGGAAAAACGAAAATCAAATCGGAGAATCGTGATTTTTGGTTGAGGGGACGCGTGAGGAATGAGGGATCGTGATCCCTGGGGTTTCAGAGGGTTGCGTTGTTTCGAGATGACACCCCTCTGAGATCTATAAATAGGGTTGGGGTTCTCGGGGTTTTCACGCAACATAGTTCAGAGATCCAATTCCCTCACTTCCTCTCCAGAATACTCCTTTCTCTTGTTCTTGTTGGGTATTGTTTCCCTTACAGAGGTATCCTCTGTCGAAACTCTGACCCTAAACAAGAATAAGAAGAAGGTCTTGAACGGTAAAGGAAAGAACAGGGAAAGGATCTTTTCTTCTTTTCTTTCTTGAATTAAGACTTTGACTGTCTTAATTTTTTCTTCCAATTCAATTCAAGAAAAGGGATTCAAGAAAGGGAATTCTTGAAGAAAATTCAAGAAGAGGAAAGAAGAAAGAAAAGGAAATTTTCAAGAAAGAAAATTTCAGCCTAAAGGTCCAAGAATTGAATTCTTGAAAAAGAATTCAAGAAGAGGAACCAAGAAATAGAAATTTTGTCTTCATTGTTTTTCTGTGTGGATCACCATTGGAGGGTGAACATTTGGGCACCTGGTGGAGATTCAGAGTTTGGATTTTGCGATACAGGTTAGTATCTTGATTTGAGATTAAATCTTATATAAACATCCTATATGTTTTAATTCTTTTAAGGAGATTTTGGGTTGAAGGTTTGGTGAAGATTTCATTAAGATAAAAATTTTTGAAATCTATGATTCCGCCTTGCCACCGAACCCTACAGTCTTGAGTTCCCTTCAGTACGACAGGGTGTCAATAGACCAAAGGTTGCTGAAAAAGTTCCACTTCTCCAAGCAACTTGAAGGAGTTCATCCTTGATCCGAGTTTCGTGTGGATCACCGTTGGAGGGTTTGCACTTGTGAACCTTATGGAAAAGTTGGGTTTCAATGATCCAGGTATTTTTCTTAACTCTATTTTATGATTCATTAGTTGATATTGCACAAGGGGTTCCTGGGAATTAGGATTTTCGATACATGCTATACATGTTAGGGTATCATGCTATAAAATTTTATTTTGAAAGTCAATTCTGCATGCTGCATGATCCCCGGCACCCTGGGAGAATTCCCATCATATAGCATGCTGGATGTTCTTAAGGGGTGGAAGTTGATCAAGTAACTCATCGGGAAACACATCCTCAAATTCTTTCAAAGCCTCAACTACTTCTTGAGGGTGTTCTCTTTGGGTCGGCTCTTGGAACTCTTTAGTGGTAGGGGTTCCCTCAGTAATCTCATGGGGTGGTAGTTGATTAGGTAATTCATTGAGAAGTACATCCTCAAATTCTTTCAGAGCTTCAACTATTTCTTGAGGATGTTCTCTTTGGGTCGGTTAATGAATCTCTTTAGTGGTAGGGGTTCCCTCAGTAATCTCCTTCTCTAACTCCTTGGCCTTGATCAAATTAACTCCTGGCTCCCTTTCCTTTGGGCTAATAGATCCTCTTTTAACCGATCCTTAAGTTGAGTTAGACTGTGATGGGGACCGAGAGTCTATTTTTTTTTATTTTATTTGAGTCCATTAGTCCTGGTCACTAGTCCTGGTCACTTTAGTCAAAGTGAGCCAATTGAGTCCTATAATAAAGTAGTCCTGTGAGTCGTTTATTTCAAGTCAAGAGTCTAGTTGAGTCATTCAAGTCAAGAGGAGAGTCAGCAAACCAGGAGATTCACTAGGCCTCCCCAACTAGAGCTAGCCTTCATGCACCTGGACCCTTTCATGCCACTAGGCCGGCAAGAGAAAGCTCCAGCCTAAGACAAAGGCCCACTATTGACTAGGTCCACCAGGGTTTCTTGGCCCACAAGTCAAGGTTTCTTAGCACTCAAGTCAAGTACCCTGGGATGAATCTATAAATACCACCCCTCCCCTCTTGTATGAAACATCTTTTTCCTATGAATACAAATTAAAGTTATTTTGATCTGAGTTTTGAGTTTTTCTCCAGATTGGAGTGGGTGTGATGCCCTGGTTCCTTGTTCTTAAGTGCAAACCCTAATCCTTGGTAATTTCTACGCTCGCCAGTGATCCATCCCCATGCATCTGTCCTGCATCAACTTGGTATCAGAGCCTAGTGGATTAGGGTTTTCTATTCCTCCCCGACTTCCCATCGTTCCTCCTGTCCATATCTCCTTGAGCAAGACTTCTCAAACCTCGGTCAGCCGCCGGCCTCCATCTGTGGTCCATCAACGGCCTGGCATCCACTTCCCTCTCCTAATCATCAATGCCCGCATGGGATGTCCTTGTTCTAAAGCTACGCCCAAGCATTGCCATAAACATCTCCCTCGCGTGCCAAGATCCCCCGCACCGAGGACCTGAATCACACTGCGGTCTGCTCCATGCCCCGCCTCTTCAGGATCCACCTCACCGACCCAAATCTCGTCGTCAAGCACCTCTCGCACGATGCCTTTCATGGCCCACGGGAGTTCCGTGCCGAGATGGAGATCCTCGACTGCATCCACCACCCCAGCCTCGCCCGCATCCTTGGCTACTGAATCTCCGGCGCAGACCGCCTCCTCACCTATGAGTTCCATGAGCGCGGCTCCTTACCACTGGCTCCATGAGTCCAACTCGGTCTCCTTCCCGCTCCCGTGGTCGATCCGTCTCGATATCATCCGCAGGGTCGCCGCTGGCCTCATCTTCCTCCATGTGGGATGCCAGCCATGGATCATCCACCAGGACATCAAGTCCAGCAATGTCCTTCTCAACGCCGACAAACCCCACCGCCAGCTTGTAGATCTCCACCTCCATCCTCATCGCTTGTGTACCCTCCCACGGTGAGCCGAGCCCTGCAACAGGGCCTCGGAACTGAGTCCCCTACACCACCAAGCGATGCCGACTATCGTCCGGCCATCTTCTTCCCATCCATGTCGCTGTCTCTGCCCCAACCTCATCGCCAGCAAGGTCCACTGGGAGTCCCTCCTCCATTCCACCCAGCCTCCATCCGAGGTTGAGGGAGATGCCCGCATAATCGTGAAGGCAATTTCCTTCACTATTGCTGACTTCAGTGCATGATTTCTCGAGCAGCATGATTTTCGGAGTAGCACGGATCTCATTGCTATACAATCTTCAAAGCTACACTAATCTCAGAGTAGCTAATAAAAAAATGAAAATATGAGAAAAATAAAGAAACAAAAAAAAGCAATGAAAAGTAAAGAATAGTGAAGAACCTAGTCTTTTAGTAATTGGTTTCGGTTCCATCAAATCCCCGCTCACCCAAACTCGATGGAGTCGAGTTCTCCCCACTCCAGGGAAATGATGGGGACTGAGAGTCTTTTTTTTTTTTATTTGAGTCCATTAGTCCTGTGTCACTTTAGTCAAAGTGACCCAACTGAGTCCTGTAATAAAGTAGTCATGTGAGTCTTTTGTTTCAAGTCAAGAGTCCAGTTGAGTCGTTCAAGTCAAGAGGAGAGTCAGCAGACTAGGAGATTCACCAGGCCTCCCCATCCAGAGCTGGCCTTCATGCACCTGGACCCTTTCATGCCACTAGGCCCGCAAGTGAGAGCTCCAGCTCAAGATAAAGGCCCACTGTTGACCAAGTCCACCAAGATTTCTTGGGCTATAAGTCAGGGTTTCTTAGCCCTCAAGTCATGTACCATGGGATGAATCTATAAATACCGCCCCTCTCCTCTTGTATGAAACATCCTTTTCCTATGAATACAAATTAAAGTTATTTTGATCTGAGTTTTGAGTTTTTCTCTGGATTGGAGTGGGTGTGATGCCCTGGTTCCTTGTTCTTGAGTGCAAACCCTAATCCCTGGTGACTTCTATGCTCGCCAGCGATCTGAACCTTGATCTCTGTCTCGCATCAGACTAATTACAAATTTCTTCTCATGGTGACTAAAGGCACGGATATTGGTCCGACTAAAAAGGGTGGCATCATGATCGTAAAGCCAGGATCATCCTAGGATAATGCTACTGACTCCCATGGGAAGGACATCACACCAAATATTTTTCTTATATGATTGCAATTTGATCAAGTCTTGGCATCTAGACTTGATAGGTATGGAAGTCGAATCTATCCATGAGACCTTTTGGAATGGAGAACTAGGGTCAATCCTAGGGACTTGAAAGTACTTAATGAGATGGCATTGACACAGCTCCCACTTTCTACTATGATCTTGGACACCTTATCCCCTAACTTGACAAAAGTTTGTAGGATGTTAGTCCTATGCCAATCTTCTTGCACTATGTTCTAGGTTAAGATGCACCTAACTACTCTTAATAGGTCATCAGACTCGAGCAGTTCTTTCTCTCCCTCATACTCATCTAACAATTGATCCTCAGCTTCATAAACTTCTCCTTCCGGTTCAGTAGTGGGTTCTAACTCATTTTCAGCTGGCTCTTCTATAAGTAGTGATGCGGCAAGCATATGATTAATATTTAGATTATGGTTTGTAGAGCAATGAAACCTAATTACACTAGCATTATACTCATCATAATAAGACTTAAGGATTACAAGAAATGGAACTTTTACTTGATTAGACACAATCCTAAACTAAGAAGGAAGAAGATCTAGATAATAGGGGCTAATGATTGTGGACTTACTGTGATGAGCTTTCCAACCTTCTTTTGATTCATACCTTGAAACTACCAACACTCAGAACTGAAGAACCTGGATAACAGAGATCAGAACCCTGGACTTGGGCTTCAGCTTATTGGTTCCTTGTCAAGGAAGACCTTGCTTGCAACTCGAAAACCTCGAAGGACCCTGCACATAAAGAATAAGAGTTAAGGAAGAAGAAAGGCATGCATATGGAAGGGATGGAAAATTTATGAGCAAAGAAAGAGATTTGAGATTGCTTGGCCGACTCCAAGGCCTTCTTCTTGACTTGGGCGTTGGATGGTTGGAAGAGAGAATAGTTTGGTGTGGAAGAGGGGCTTAGAGATAATCAATCAAAACAATAAACTTCAATTCAACTTCAACTTTTATTAATCTCCAAAAATCCAATCCCCTTCATAATGGGGCGTCCAAGGCTTTTTAATAGCCTTACAAAACTTTTGAAATTTGAAAACTCCCCAAATTGTGGAGGATTACAAGGGAGGTTGGAGGATATGGGGCCTTGTTACATTGGATAAGGAGAAATTCATAGAGATTCTCCCCAATTTATGGAGGATTACAAGGGAGGTTGGAGGATATGGGGCCTTGTTACATGGGATAAGGAGAAATTCATGGAGATTGGCCGGTTTCTTCGAATTTAAAATGCTTGGTCGATCTCCCCTTTAGGCGCCCATTTGAAGGTGACGTGGCTGATGATGTGGCATCCCTGGTGGCTGCTTTGTTGGCATGGTGATGTGGAATTCCAGCTTGGTGGACCAAGGTCTTGATTTGGAAGCTCCAAGTGGTTTGGTGAACCTCAACTTGAAGTAGCTTGGACTTAATTTAAATAAACCTAATGGAACTCTAATTGAGTTCTTATTTGAACCCAGATTGAGACAGAACATAATTACAGGACTCGATTGGACATAATTACAGGATTCATGAAATTGAAACTAAGTAATTACAGGACTCTTGAAGGTAAATTGCCCTTTACAAGAAAAATTTAACCTAGTGATCTTCGATCCAAAGTGGAATCCGGTTAACCTTATTTGAGTCAGGTTTTATTCTGCTTCTATTTCTGGTGTCCACACCAATTCTCCTGTGGTGGGCAGAACTCGACCCAGTCTAGTATGGTTCAATTTTGCCCTGGTAATGCTCGAACAAGTCTGGGTTAAGTCTTTGCAGGTCCTCTCGAGTAATCCAAGAGTTGTCGGACTCAGGTTGACCTTGCCATTGAACCAGGTATCGCTGATAGTCCTTATTCCTGGTAGTAATGGTCTTGTCATCCAGGATTCTCTTAATCCTCTCTCTCCGCTCAGGTAGGGTTCGTGGTGGACACTCGGAAATATATTCACTCTCAATGAAAGTTTCTGGCCCAAAAGGCTCACTAGGTATTAGTACTGGTTCTTTGTATTCTACTAGGTCAGAAACATTAAAGGTTGTACTGATACCCATATCAGGTGGAAAATCCAAAACATATGCATTAGGCCCTATTTTCTTTAAGATCTTGAAAGGTCCCGCTCCGCGGGCATGCAGCTTCTTTATGGTTCCAGGGGGAAACCGTTCAGGGTTGAGCCTAATCATCGCATATTCCCCTTCACATAATTCTTTAGCCCTCTTATGTGAGTCAGCTAAGTGTTTATAAGTTTCATTGCTCAGGTTGATCTTATTACTGATTTCTTTATGCAAATTTGTGACATGCTGTGCGAAAGATTCAGCAAACTTAGAAATTTACACAAGCACTTACAAAATGCAGACTGAACTAGGCATCCTTATTGAGAGAAATCTTATTGGACTTTCTAGGACCTAAACCTAATAGATTATTGACTCTCTAGGTTTGACCCTGGTCTAGTATGCACATGAGAATTTACCATGGGTTCCTAGCAAATGCCATAAGGTTTTCCAAAAGTAGGTAGCAAAAGGAATAGGCTTTAAAAGCTCATGCATCCTAGTAATCTCATCCAAATAAAACTTAATGTCTCTAAAATTATGATAAGTCTCAGGGAAAGGCAAGAAATAGGAATCCGAGACGTGGGGTAATTTAGAGGAATCTTGAAACAGACCTTGGCTACTCATGATGACCTTAAGATTAGAATTTTGATCTATAGGCGGGATGCTTCTAGGTAGTTGAAGGTCATCAGGAAAGTCTTCTAAAATAATGATTGGGTTCTTCTCAGGTACTTGAAGGAGTTCTTGTGTCGTAGCTGAAGTATTGGATTCTTACTGAGGGCATTGTCTTACGGGAACCAAGTCCTCACTAAATTTTGGTTGTTCTGATGTTTCAGGACTAGGCTCAATAATCTTTTCTTTACCAAAGGTTTCCTCAGGTAAGGTACTAAAGTTGTTCTCTTCACAGTCTTCCCCTTCATATTCATCTATTAAACTTATGTCAGTCTCATACACATATTTACTAGGTTGTTCAAATTTGCTTTCTTCCTTCCCTAGCCCTTCAGTTTGAGGATACCCTAAGTTTTGAGTATCAATGAACTCAACTTGTACTTCAGGGTTCTTACTCCTATCATTCATATGAGTTAATGGGATAGTAGGAGTTGGTTTGTCTAAGTAAAATTGTTTAGCCAGCATTTGGTTCAATTGGGCCATTTGATCATTTAGGGCTTTCAGCATGGTTTCAAGATTCGGGTCCATGGCTACACTGGACTGGGTCTGGACTGATGAATATGAGGCTCCTGATCTAGTTTTCATGCATGCAAGTAGACTCAAGCTCGAGCTAAGGTTTCCTAGACCTAGAGCACAAATTAGAAGTCTAATTAAGTGAACCAACTAGCTAGTAGTACTTATGGGACTTAGCCAGGTAGGTGGTGGGGTGTGAAGGTCCCTGATTGCCTATCCTTAGACACCAATCTTAGATTGGCCAGGTAGGCAGACCAAATCACAAGCCCTGATGCACCAATCCTAGACACCAAACCTATAAGCACACACCAATTAGCTGACACAGTTAACTTGACCCTAACCTGAACCCAATTTGTTGGTGTCCCTAACCCACTAGGGCAATAAATGTTCTACTCAATTTTAATTAATGGGCTGGGATCGATATGCTGGTTGGTGATTTTTGGGCTAGGGACAGGTGATGAAACCCTGACCCTATGTCAAATTGATGCCCTTAATTTGATTTCCCATAAGATGAATGAAATGCAAAGGTGCTGCAGAAGTGTGTTGCAGTTTGAAAGTGGTGTGGAAAACGTGATGAAAAAAATGTCCAAAAATTCTGAAGAATTCACAGAGAATTTCTAACTTATATGTTTCAATGTAGATGAAAGGAATTTTAAAATTAAAATCTGTACTACTCTAAGTAGATCCTACAAATGAAGATAAATAAAAAGGACAAAACAGAACCCTAATGACAGTGTCGAACTGCAGAAATTTTTATTTTTTTTATAATTTTTTCTGATGATGAAATTTAATATGGTGATAAATGACTTAAAAAGGAACAAGAAAAAAAATATTTCAATAAAAAATTAGCGACTTGACTTTGGAGCTGCAGGTGGATTACAGTAAATAGATGCAAATTTTCAGAAAACATAACCTAATCAAACAAGTGCAATGGCTTACCCAAAACATCAATCTAAAAATTCACGTCCGGCCAGGGGCTCATTATTCCCATGGGTCGTGACAGTGTACTGGATTACACCCACTCAGGAGGCGTGAATTTTAGATCTTGCTTAGATTTAAAGAAAACTATTCTACCCTAATGCAACCATGCTCTGATACCAAGATGATGCGGCAAGCATATGATTAATATTTAGATTATGGTTTGTAAAGCAATGAAACCTAATTACACTAGCATTGTACTCATCATAATAAGACTTAAGGATTACAAGAAATGGAACTTTTACTTGATTAGACACAATCCTAAACTAAGAAGGAAGAAGATCTAGATAATAGGGGCTAATGATTGTGGACTTACCGTGATGAGCTTTTCAACCTTCTTTTGATTCATACCTTGAAACTACCAACACTCAGAACTGAAGAACCTGGATAACAAAGATCAGAACCCTGGACTTGGGCTTTAGCTTATTGGTTCCTTGTCAAGGAAGACCCTGCTTGCAACTCGAAAACCTCGAAGGACCCTGCACATAAAGAATAAGAGTTAAGGAAGAAGAAAGGCATGCATATGGAAGGGATGGAAAATTTGTGAGCAAAGAAAGAGATTTGAGGTGGCTTGGCCGACTCCAAGGCCTTCTTCTTGACTTGGGCATTGGATGCTTGGAAGAGAGAATAGTTTGGTGTGGAAGAGGGGCTTAGAGACAATCAATCAAAACAATAAACTTCAATTCAACTTCAACTTTCATTAATCTCCAAAAATCCAATCCCCTTTACAATGGGGCGTCCAAGGCTTTTTAATAGCCTTACAAAACTTTTGAAATTTGAAAACACCCCAAATTGTGGAGGATTACAATGGAGGTTGGAGGATATGGGGCCTTGTTACATGGGATAAGGAGAAATTCATGGAGATTCTCCCCAATTTGTGAAGGATTACAAGGGAGGTTGGAGGATATGGGGCCTTGTTACATGGGATAAGGAGAAATTCATGGAGATTGGCCGGTTTCTTTGAATTTAAAATGCTTGGTCGATCTCCCCTTTACGCGCCCATTTGAAGGTGACGTGGCTGATGATGTGGCATCCCTGGTGGCTGCTTTGTTGGCATGGTGATGTGGAATTCCAACTTAGTGGACAAAGGTCTTGATTTGGAAGCTCCAAGTTGTTTGGTGAACCTCAACTTGAAGTAGCTTCGACTTAATTTAAATAAACCTAATGGAACTCTAATTGAGTTCTTATTTGAACCCAGATTGAGACAGAACATAATTACAGGACTCGATTGGATATAATTACAGGATTCATGAAATTGAAACTAAGTAATTACAGGACTCTTGAAAGTAAATTGCCCTTTACAAGAAAAATTTGACCTAGTGATCTTCGATCCAAAGTGGAATCAGGTTAACCTTATTTGAGTGGGGTTTTATTCTACTTCTGCTTCTGGTGTCCACACCAAGTAGGGCTTTGGATGTACCTTGGCTAGCATAATGACCAGGTTTATGGCATCTAAAGCATGTGTTGTGAGGGTTTGGGCTTCTCTGGACCTCAATTGACTTTCCCTTGTCCTCTCTATTAAAACTTGGTCAACATGGGTCAGGTTGGCTCGGACTGGGTCGACTCGGGTTGGGTCGACTCGAGTAGGCTTGACCAGATCCAGGGGTTTGACTAGGGTTTCTAAAGGGTTCAGGTCTATGATAGGTGTATGTCCTCTGGAATCGCTCATAATACCTAGTGACTTGGTAAGCCTACTCTAGGTCATTAACCTCTTTAAAATAAAGCTCTCTTTTGATATCCTCATGTAGGCCAGCCCTAAACCTAGACAGGGTCACAGATTTAGATTCGTTGATATTACATCGCATGACATACTCATCAATCTTTGCGGTGTACTCAACTATGCTCTTGTTCCCTTGATTCAATTTTTGCCATTGATCCAACAAATTCTGGTGAAAATACAATCGGAGGTACTTATCTCTAAGCCTAGTTTTCGTGGCCCTCTAGGTTGCTACGGGCTCTTCTCCTCTTCTCCCGATCATCCTCTCAATACTATTCCAATATAACCTAGCCTAGCGAACCAACCTAAGTTTGGCAAATTTGAACTTCATCCCTTCCGACATCATATACCACTCGAAGTATTGTTCCATGTCTCCCTCCCAATCTATGTAAACTTTGGGACATAAGCTACCATCGAAGGTGGGTGCCTCTAGCTTGATATTCCTGATGGTTCTCTTCCTGATCCATGAGCTCTTGATTGGGTCTCCTTGGGTGAATCTCTTGGGATGGGTTTAGATGTGGAACTCTTCTGGGCTTAGCCTCTAAGGAAAAATCATGTTGAGGGAAATCCCTAGGGTGTGGAGATGACTCAAACTCAGGTCAGTGTGGTGCTCCTAGACCCTTTCTAGAGTTCCTAACCTAGTTTCAAAACCATCAAATCTTTGGGTCAACTTGGCAAGTTGCTCAGCAAGGAGCCAAATTTGATTCTTGAGGTTATTCTCCATGAGTTCACCTAACTGAGAGTGATGTGGGTGATACGAGACTCCTGACCTAGTTGACATGCAACACACAAAGGAAGGTGCTACAGTTTTGCCAGTCTTAGGAGTTCAAACAGAATGGGTTAACTTAGATGACACACAGCACAACAACTAGCCCTTTCACCAAACAGGTAAGAGGTGGGAGTGTGGGAGGCCCCCTGCTATTTGTAGGGACATAATTAAGGAACCACAACACCACTTAGGTCGTTTAACACAAGACCTCTTTCCTTAGACAACAGCTTCCCAGTGCTAATTGAAGGGTTGCATGCACTAGTTTCCCCACAATGGTTAAACTCGACCTATTGATGTTCCTAAGCTATTAGGTTGCTTATAGATTTTATGTTAGGCTTAGGTTCGAAATGTAAAGGTTGTAGTTTTCAGGCCAAGGAAAGGTAATGACCTCCTTCCCTTATCTTATGATATTGTCGCTCTTAATGTAAGTTATGCATATGATGGCATACACATGAAACCTAATGAAGTGTACTAAAGTTTTTTTTGTGTTTTGATGTGTATAGGCAGAAATATGAGTTGCTAAAAATTATATGAGATGAACCTAAGTGCAGAAATTAAACTATGCATAAATGAAAGTATGCTAAAATTAGACTTGCTGGAATTTTAGGGCAGAATTATTCTCAGGCAAAATTAGGCATGCAGAAGTTCTACAGACTAAAATAAAATCTAAGAGAGTTTTAAAAAATACTATCAATTATTAGGAATCTAACAAAACAAGAATCAGTAGTTTCTAAATTTTCTATATGTAGAAACAATTAAAACAACATACTATGTATTTGGTTGGACATGATGCATAATTTAATGATGCAGAAATCTAATGTTGCTGAATTTAATTATGCAAAGATTTTCTTTAGGGCTTAAGATACCTATCTCCTTGTTTTCTTCTTCAAGGGTCAATCACATCGGCACCCCTATACGCCATAGGAAATCCTCTTTGAATGGGATGTGAGGGTCTTACAGCCCTACTTTTTTCTATGACCGAACGACCATGGTGAAGCATCCGATCTGAGTACTTAAAGAAAAACTAAGTCCTAACTGTGCTCTGATACCAAACATGATGCGGGACCTGGGATGCATGCAGGTGATTTCTTTTTGTTTTTATGTTTTAATAGATTTATCGATTCCCGAAATCAAGCTAAGAATGGATCTAGAGATTCGCATAAGGACAAGAAACTCTAGCATGCAGACATAGCCCCTAAACAGTGATAAAGAAAGGACCCCTGGATTGAGAAACCCCGGTAGGACATAGCTCTAAATCAATATCTGATGTGGGATGAAATGGAATGATGCAATCTTGGAGGAGCTAGTAGTAACTAAATGAAAAATGAAGTAAAAGCTAGGCTACTTTTCCATGTAAACAGAATTAAAATCTTCATGAAAGGATTTGCATGTTAAACTAAACTTGAATGAGAATCTTCAAAGTAGTAAAGAGAAAGGATCTTTGTGGCTAAGAAACCACACAGGCTAGGGCTTGATTACTCTAATATTTCAGATCTGAAAATAATTAAAGAGGGATACCCAGTCATTAATATTTCAGTGATTGGAAGGATTACACTCAAGGATGAAGCTTTTGGATGACAAGGTGATTCCTTTAGATGGTAGGGCTTCTTGTCTCTGTTTCTTGTCTTGGAAGACCTTCTTCTTTGGAACCTGGAAATCCCGAGGATCCTACACAAACCATATTAGGGTTAAAACTAAAATTGAATGATGGAATACTAAAGAATTGAAGGTTGGAGTTGAGAAGAAATTTGGTGGAGTGGAAGTAGCTTGTCCGGTCTCCCTTGTTTGTTCTTCCTTGCACTTTGAAAATGATTGGATGGTATGGAAAATAGGCTAAGGACTTTTGGCATGGAAGATGCTTTTGTTTGAAGTTGCTAAGGGCCTCTCACCCACTCCCTCTCAGAGGACATTTGAACACACAAATGGAATGGAAGAAAATTTCAACTTTTCATTCATATCAAGTACCCTTTACAAGAGAACTTGGAGTATTATTTATAAGCCTCCAAGGAACTTTGAAAATATGAAATACATGGAGCTTTTCATGGGAGGTTGCTAGCTATAAGGGTGGAAATCAAAAATACATGGAGATTTTCATGGAAGCGGTAACCTTAGCTAGCTATAAGAGTGGGAATTCAAAATAACCTTGGCCACCCCCTTTTAAATTTGAAATCCCTTGGTGATGTGGCATTTGGTGATGTGGCTTGATGAGGTGTACACCAAGTGGTTGTGAGGATGACATGGCATCCAATATTGCTTGTTGAAGTGGCATCCTCCTTGGTTTAATTTGATGGAGTGATTGAATGAATCAAATCTTCAAGTGATCTTCAAGTGAGCTTGCTTACATTGAACAAATTTCAAATCTCTCTTGGACCGAATTACTAAACTCACTAAATACAAGACTATTTCGATCCTAATTATACTCAAAAACCCAAATGGACTCAAAAGAAACCTAATTGAAATAAACCCAAACTAATTACATGACTTAAATTAAATTAAAGAAGTAAAATACTCTATTTACAGGACACAAGTTCAATAAAAAAATTAAAGCCATACTGAATTAGACTGAAGCCTCTTTCGAACTTTGGAGCCTGCACCAATATCCAACTTAGGAGACTAGGAAGTGCAAACCTCTCAAAGCTCTGAAGTGCTCGATGCCGAGTTCGATCACATTCACGGATGTGGCTTGGAAGATTAAGCCCTCGACCCTGTGGATTCATTGGCTTTCCGTCAGATGGTCCTAAAGGCAAGGAAGGCTGACTCCTTTGTCCATGGTACTTGAAGGACCTGCGAGCAACCTAGAGACGAGTTAGAAAATAGCAAGAAAGAAGGGGAAGGCAATGAAATAAGGGAGGGTGAAGAGAAGGTGGTGATCGAGGAAGGCTCTTCTTATTGGGCATCCCAGAAGATCTTCTAGGGGGCGGCCAAGCTTGGGAAGAAAGGTTGGTAGCTTGCATAGGAAGAAGGTAACCCGGGGCCTCTCGCCCATCGATGTCCCGAAGGACAAAGGCACACTCTCTCATAGAGTTCCAAGTCAAAGACAATGGCTAGGAAGAAGAAACTTCAGAATTTTTTTTTCATTCATCAATTATTATTTTACAAGAGGGTTAGGATCCTTTTTATAAGCACCCAAGTCCTTATTTGAACATTTGAATTCAAATTTGAAAGAGGCGGTTACAAGATGTGATTTGGGGAGGAGAAAAGGGTGGGTTGTCTACATGAATCAAGGGGCACCCATTTAAATTTTGAATTTCTGCTCTCATGAAGCATGGCCAACCAACTTTGAAATTTAAATCCTTTCATGAAGCTTGGCATCCAACTTTGAAATTTGAATCTCTTCTTGGCCGACCACGATGCTTGATCTTGGTAGCTTGATTTGGGGAGTGTTGTGTAGATATTGTCTACCTGGATCAAGGGGAGAATAATGGGTGTCCCACATTTGAATTTTGTTTCATCTTGAACTTGGCCACCCAAGGTGCATGGCGAAGTGGTTCCTCCCATGCCATGTGGCATTGATGATGTGGCATTCCATGAGCTGAAGTGGCACCTCCCATGCCACGTGGCATTGATGATGTGGCACTCCATGAGTTGGCACTCCTACTTGGCATGGAGGAGAGGTGGCTTGACTCATCTTTAATTGTACTTGACTTGATTGCCCACCTGTGGACACATCTTCAAACTAGCTTGAGCCCATCTTCAAATTGACTTGAGCTTGAGAACCAATTTAGCTAATTATAGGACCAATTGATCCTAACTTGACTAAATTAGCCAAATTACAAGACCAAACCAATAATTGAATCCAACTAGATACTAAATACATGACTCAAAAGCAAATTACTCGGGCTTTAAGCCTTATTACAGGACCAAAAAGACTTAGAACCCTAATCATAAATCTACTGAGGGTTGAGGAGCCTCTGTCTAATCTTGGTGCCCACACCACAACCCCTTTAGTGTAATCATCTTCTACTTTCTTTCCTTGCTCCATAGAACCCATCCTATAACTAATCTATCTCAGTTCAGTTCTGAACTCTTCAATGCTGTGATCAACAGATTTTTTTAATTTCTTCAAAAGCTACCTTGAAAGAGTCTGTGACAGGTTATAAATCCACTTGTGGAGTAGGTCCTATGGACTGAACACTATCCACTCTGGAGTGAAGATGTCTGATCTCACCATGTATGTCATCAAGTTTGGTTTCGATTGTTTGGCGAAGGTCACCAATCATCGAACCTAAAGAACTAGTCAAGGACTCAGTAGGTAGTCTCATCTGATTTGCAATGAAGTCCTGAGACACTAAAACTCCTGATGTATCAACAGATGGTCCCTGAGTAGAAGTCACAAAAGGAGCAAGTGGTGGAATCAGTGGAGATGAAGGTGCTGGCAGAGAAGCTAGTGATGGAGAGATCCTGGGACTCCCATACTCTCTATGCTCTATCTCCATAGTATCATGAGTAATAGGCTCAGTAGCAATAGCGGCAGTGGCAGCGATAGCAGTCTCCTCATGTGTGGAAGGGCCAGTAGTATTATCAGTGATAATCTCCCTATGTAGCTAATCATCATCATCATCCTCATCACTGCTGGATGATCCAATATGGTGCGGGCACCAGACTCAGAAGAAGACTTCAGAGCTCCATTTGGATCTCTGATTGACATTGCCCGATAAATTAGGGTTTGTAATAAAGGTTGACCTGGTCAACCAGTTTATTTATTTCTTGAGTCACCATTTAAATTTTGTTGAGTCATGTTGACTCGATGCAAATCCCGATGTGGTTTCAATTTGGTCCAAAATGGTGCCACATTTGTCTTCCAATCAAATCAAGGTTCAAGCAAGTGGAGGCCACACTCCAAGCCACACGCCCAGCCACACTCCGAGCACACGCCAGAGTCCAGGAGGCGCCACAGAGGCATCCCAGTGTCATGGTCCCCACATCCAAAGAAGAAAAAAATCAAATTGGAAGCTAATTTAAAGGAGGCGCCCATACCTGCCAATTTTGTCTAAGCAAAGAAGGAAAAGACTTCTCTTGGAGAAAAAATCAAAGAAGGACATCCAATTGAAGTTCAAATCAAAATCAAAGAGCTTAACTTGGAGTGGAAGAAAAGAATAAATGCCATAAGAAGAAGAGGACTCCAAATCCAAATCCAACTCCAAAGGAGGCGCCATAAAAATTCCAAAAAAAAATTCCTTTATGGCCGTCCCAAATTTTTTTGAACTCTTGGTCGGCCAAGAGAGGAGATTTTCTACCTAATCTAGAGGTTGGAGGAGTTTAGTCCCACATGGGAATTTGTACAAGCTTGGAGAAAATTTTAGGTCTATATAATAGACCCCTCTTTGTAACTTTAAGAAATCAATGAAGAAAAATTATTTTTGCTATTCTCTTGTGTTGAGTGACCTAGGTTTCTCTTCTTCCATACTATTCTAAGTGTTGAGCTCCGTGAGGGGGTAATCCGGGTTCCATTGGAGCCTTGAGGAGGTGAGAGATCTCCATCTTTATCCAAAACCCTAGGTTAGCCACTTGAAATTCCAAAACCCTAGCCGCCCTTCATTATTTTCAATCCATCAAACCCTAGCTCCATCCATCTCCCACGGCCTCTCTCTCTCTATAAGTCCAGGCCGTCCACCTTCATCCAGATCCAGTCCGGCTACTTCAGATCCAGAGCAAGTTCCAAGGAAAATCACATCAGCTTCCAGGAGAATCCAGTTTTCAGCAATTTCAATCTTCAAGTTCATCAACCTGGTAAATTTCTCCCTTGACTCTCTGATTCCATCAATTATTTTTCTTCTCTTCCAGATCTTGAGTTCAGGAGAAGCCAACCTGCCAAAGGACCAGTATTGGAGGATCCATTGCGAAGATATCTAAATCCGAGGATCCAACAATCTGCTCGGGAGAGTTCTTCCACCAAAATCTGTGAAGATCATTGTCTGGCTAGGTAAACCATCTCTTCTCTTTATTTCTGTTCTGCTGAAAGTTCGGAGCGAAACCCTAGGTCTGGGAGTTTCTCAACCCCCAGCGATCCGTTCCTTCTGAACTACTCTGATAATTTAGTTTCCTTAAAATTGTGCTTTCAATCATCATATTAGTATCTTTCAATGTTAGGTTAACTTTTCTTTGATTTGAAGCCAACTTCTACAAACATATAAAAACAAAAAAAAATAAAAAAAATTAGTTAATCTTAATTTACTTCCGCATCGCGTCCCTTTATTTGTTCTGCATCATTTTTGGTATCAGAGCCCAGTCTAGGGTTTCTGATTTGCTTGCTTGCTTGTTTTGATTGTTTTCTCTTTTTATTTTGTCTGCTCGAAGTAGACTCCCCAGGACATCCGGTCCTAGGAACTAAGCGAGGCGCAAGCCTCCTCCTCCCATTCCACGGGGTGTTCCTAGGACGTGTAGGGGATCCATTGGGTTATAACTTCATAGCAGGGATTATAAACGGGGAAGACAATCTAGTTGCAGCCCGTAATTGCCCTGTTTTCTAAATTATTCCTCCCTACATAAAACTCCGAATTGCATGATTTTTGCTTCGTTGAAACCAGCATAATTGAACCTATTTTCCTTAATTTTTCTATGATTTATTGGTTTCGGTAAAAATTCTGAGCATTAAAATACAACAACTCTGTTTTTTGTGTTCTGCAATTCAATTCTTTTTGGAGTGATCATCTCATAATTTACTTAAGGGCAATTGAGCATCTAAGATAAGGGGAGGAGTTGATTACCTCTCCTTAGCCCAAAACCACCATCCAATCATTCGAACCTAGACCTAATTTAAAATCAGTTAGACCTAATTTGCCCTAGTGGGCTAGGGACACCAATTGGTCGGGTCTAGGCTAGTGTTGAGTCAGTTTGCCGAGTTATTCTGTGTGTGCTTAGCACTCAGTGTCTAGAACGGTGGTTCAGGGATCCATTCCCGAAGGGCTTGTGTGCTGGTCCGCCTACCTGGCCAATCTCTGATTGGTGTCTAGGATTGGCAATCAGGGACCTAACACTCCCCTTACACCTGCCTGGCTGAGTCCTGAGTTACTACAGGCTAGCTTGCCACTCTGATTGGGCATCTAGTTTGGACTCTAGGTCTAGTGATCCAGTAGTCGATTTAGTCTAGTCTCATTTTGTGTGCTTGCTTGAATCATCATGTCTACCAGAAACGGAGTGCCATATCAACCTGGTCAAACCCAACCTGATTTAGAGGCCATGATCAGAACTCTTACTGAAAGTATGGCTAAAATGAATCAGGATATGACAAACACTGTGGCCCAGTTTAGCGCACAAATTCATGAGGATCTTACCCAACTTAGGGACCGAGTCCAAGTACTTGAAGAACCTAGACATCGGAATTGGACTCCTGACCCCGATTTTAATGTGCCTCAACCTCACCCACATCAGGAGCCTAGAAGGCCTTTATATAGAGATCCTGAACCTAATCATAGGAGGCCTGACCTAGAGCCTGAAGATAGAGATGATAGGTTCATCAGGAACATCAAATTAGATGCACCCACTTTTGATGGTAGTCTGAACCCTAAGGTGTATTCTGATTGGGAGGGTGAGATGGATCAATACTTTGAGTGGTATGCTATGTCTGAGGAGAGGAAATACAAGTTTGCCAAGATGAAATTAGTGCGTCAAGCTAGGTTATACTGGGGGAACATTGAGCTAACCACTAGGAGATGGAATGTTGAGCCCATAACCACTTGGCAGGGTATGAAAGAAAAACTGAGAGATAAATACCTACCCATTTCATACCAGCAAAACCTGTTAGACCAATGGCAAAACCTGAAATAAGGAAACCGATCTGTCTCAGACTACATAGCTACTTTTGATGAATACCTAATGAGATGTGATGTGAGTGAAGCCCACGAAGTCACTTTGTCTAGATTTAGGGCTGGACTGAGGGAAGATATCAAGAGAGAACTATTTCTGAGAGAGGTTACTGATCTAGACCAAGCCTACCAGATTGCACTGAACACTGAGAAATTTCAGAGAGGACCTATACCTTCTAGGGTTAGTGCCCCTATCCCAAGGAATGGACCTAGCCAAGTTATCCCTAGTAAACCTTTTCAGGGTACTTCTATCCCTAGGCCCATGGACAAAGGTAAGGCACCTGACACCCAGAGAACCCCTAGTTCAAATATCACCTGTTTTAAGTGTCAGAAGCCAGGTCACATTTCCAGTCAGTGTACTGCCGTAGCCTGTTTCAAGTGTCATAAGGTAGGTCATGTTGCTAGCCAGTGCCCACGGAGATCCCTTTACATAGAAGAGGGAGAGAATGATAATTCCGAGCCCAGTGAGGAATTTGAAGAAGAAGTTTATGAGGCCGGAATGAATTTGGTTGAGGAGTATGAAGGAGAGGAGGAACCCAATGAATCTGACCAATTAGGAGTTGTAAGATGCATCCTATCCCAGAATCTAGTTCAAGAGGATTGGCGTAGGACTAACATCCTACAGACTTTTCTTAAATTAGGGGATAAGGTATGTAAGATCATCATAGATAGTGGGAGCTATGTAAATGCCATCTCTACTAGCACTATCAAGATGTTAGGCTTAATCCCAGTTCCCCATCCCAACCCCTATAAGGTTTCTTGGGTAGATTCTACCTCCATACCCATCCAGTCTAGATGTCAAGTCCAAATCCAAATGCAATCTTATCACGAAAAGATTTGGTGCGATGTCTTACCCATGGGGGTGAGCAGTATAATTCTCGGAAGACCTTGGTTGTATGATCATGATGCCACCCTCTTAGGAAAATCCAATACCTGTGTCTTTAGTTTCAATGGGAAGAAGATTACGATCCATTCAGTTCCCCCTAAGGACAAGGTAACTAAAGGAGCCGGTAAGGTTAAGGAGATGAAAACTGGAGTGAACCTAATCAGTGCTAAGGATCTAGAACAAGAAATTCATAGTGGTTCACCCATCTGGATGTTGACTGCTAAGGAACTTAGAACTTCGGAACCCTCAGAGCCTCCTCAAGAAGTTAAACCTGTGTTAAAAGAATTTGAGGATGTCTTTCCCGAGGATTTGCCAGACCACCTTCCACCTCTTAGGGATATCCAGCATGCCATAGATCTAATCCCAGGAGCGACTTTGCCCAACTTGCCCCATTATAGGATGAATCCATCTGAGCATGAAGAACTGCAAAAGCAGGTTGGAGAATTATTGAGGAAGGGGTTTATTAGAGAAAGTCTTAGCCCTTGTGCAGTCCCAGCCTTACTGACCCCAAAGAAAGATGGCACGTGGAGGATGTGTGTTGACAGTCGTGCCATCAATAAAATTACAATCAAATATAGGTTTCCCATCCCTAGTCTAGATGACATGCTTGATATGATGGCTGGTGCAATGGTTTTTTCTAAGATTGATCTCAGAAGCGGCTATCATCAGGTTAGGATTAGACCCGGGGATGAATGGAAAACTGCTTTCAAAACTAAGGATGGTCTTTATGAATGGGTTGTTATGCCTTTTGGGTTATCCAATGCCCCTAGTACTTTCATGAGAATTATGACCCAGGTACTTAGAGCTTTCATAGGAAAATTTGTGGTGGTCTATTTTGATGACATCCTGATCTATAGTAAGACCCCAGCAGATCACCTAGGCCACCTTAGAGCAGTCTGCCAAGTTTTGAGGAATGATAGACTCTACGGTAATCTTAAGAAGTGTGAATTCATGACTAGTAGAGTTATCTTTCTTGGTTTTGTAGTAACCCCTGACGGTGTGGCAGCCGATCCTGAGAAGATTAGGTCCATAGTAGACTGGCCAGAGCCAACCAATGTGCATGAAGTTAGAAGTTTCCACGGCTTGGCTACCTTCTATAGGCGATTCATCAAGGGGTTTAGTACTTTAGCTGCTCCTATCACTGATTGTATTAGGAAGGGAGAATTTCATTTGACTAAGTCAGCCCATAAAGCCTTCCTAGATCTTAAGGATAAAATGACCCAGGCACCCATTCTGAGATTACCCAATTTTTCTAAAGTATTTGAGGTTGCCTGTGATGCTTCAGGTGTAGGAATAGGTGGAGTCCTAAGCCAAGAGAATCATCCCATAGCATTCTTTAGTGAAAAACTTAATGATGCTAAGCTTAGGTATTCTACCTATGATAAGGAATTTTATGCGGTGGTGCAAGCTTTGCGTTACTGTAGACATTATTTGCTACCGCAGGAATTTGTACTATTTTCGGACCATGAGGCTCTTAGATTTCTGAACTCCCAAAAGAAGCTTAACCCTAGGCATGCTAAGTGGATAGAATATATCCAGTCCTATACTTTTGTCCTGAAACATAAGGCTGGAGTTGAGAATAAGGTAGCTGATGCCCTTAGTCGCCGATCCCTGTTATTAACTTCTGTTAGAACTGAGGTCATAGGGTTTGAGCAAATCAAAGAGGAATATGAGTCTTGTCCGGATTTCACAACTGTGTATCAGGATCTAGTTCAAGGACCATCTAGTAATCACCAGGATTATACCCTTGTAGATGGTTTTTTGTTCTTCAAAAATAGGCTTTGCATCCCTAGAACTTCTCTTAAGGAATTTTTGATTTGGGAAATCCATGCTGGAGGTTTAGCCGGCCATTTTGGAAAAGACAAGACCATTCTAGCTATTGAAGACCACTTTTTCTGGCCTAGCTTGAAAAGGGATGTAGCTAATATTGTAGCTAGATGTCGAACCTGCGCTGTTGCCAAACAGCGAAAACAAAACACTGTTGGCAACAGCGAAAACAAAACACTGGCCTTTATACCCCACTCCCTGTCCCAGATCGTCCTTGGCAAGATGTGAGTATGGATTTTGTGTTAGGTTTACCTAAGACCCAGAGGAGACATGATTCTATCTGTGTCGTAGTCGACCGATTCTCTAAAATGGCCCACTTCTTGCCTTGTTCCCAAACCTTTGATGCGTCTAAGGTAGCCACACTTTTCTTCAATGAGATAGTTAGACTCCATGGCCTACCTAAGACAATCGTTTCAGATAGGGATGTCCGGTTCACCAGTTACTTTTGGAAGACCCTTTGGCATAAGTTAGGGACAAAACTTAAGTTTTCAACTGCCTATCATCCCCAAACTGATGGCCAAACTGAAGTAGTGAACCATAGCCTAGGAAATCTGCTAAGATGTCTTGTTGGTGAAAACACCAGAAATTGGGATTTATACCTACCAAGGGCAGAATTTGCGTACAATGACTCGGTCAATAGGTCTACGGGTAAGAGTCCATTTGAAATTGTACATGGGTACAAACCTCACACACCTCTTGACCTAGTCCCTTTACCTGTCCACACTCGAGTCTCCGAGTCTGCTGAGAATTTTGCACAGCATGTAAAAGACTTGCATAAAGAAATTCATGCCAAAATAAATTTAAGTAATGAAACTTATAAGAAGTTGGCTGATACTCAAAGGCGAGTCAAATCTTTTGTTGAGGGAGACTATGTGATGATTAGGTTAAGGCCTGAACGGTTTCCTCCTGGAACCGTTAGAAAGTTACATGCTAGGGGAGCTGGACCATTTAGAGTGGTAAAGAGAGTAGGATCCAATGCCTATGTGCTCGAGTTGCCTCCAGAACTAGGCATTAGCTCTACTTTCAACATTACAGACTTAGTAGAGTACAGGGAGCCAGCTGTGATTCCTAGTGAGCCTTTTGAGCCTAACCCTATCATTGAGAGTGATCCCGACCCTGTGTGTCCACCAACAAACTGGCCTGTGAGGAAAGAGCAGATTGAAAAGATCCTGGATGATCAGGTTATCTCTACTCGTAATCGAGGATACCAAAGGTACCTGGTCCGCTGGCAAGGAAGGCCAGATTCTGATGACTCTTGGATCTCCCGAGAAGAATTACAAGAATTGGACCCAGACCTCTTGGAGAGATACCAGAGCCAACTTGAGCCTTACTCGACAGGGTCGAGTTCCTCCCATCCTGGGAGAATTGGTGCGGGCACCAGACTCAGAAGAAGACTTCAGAGCTCCATTTGGATCTCTGATTGACATTGCCTGAGAAATTAGGGTTTGTAATAAAGGTTGACCTGGTCAACCAGTTTATTTATTTCTTGAGTCACCATTTAAATTTTGTTGAGTCATGTTGACTCGATGCAAGTCCCGATGTGGTTTCAATTTGGTCCAAAATGGTGCCACATTTGTCTTCCAATCAAATCAAGGTTCAAGCAAGTGGAGGCCACACTCCAAGCCACATGCCCAGCCACACTCCGAGCACACGCCAGAGTCCAGGAGGTGCCACAGAGGCATCCCAGTGTCATGGTCCCCACATCCAAAGAAGAAAAAATCAAATTGGAAGCTAATTTAAAGGAGGCACCCATACCTGCCAATTTTGTCTAAGCAAAGAAGGAAAAGACTTCTCTTGGAGAAAAAATCAAAGGACATCCAATTGAAGTTCAAATCAAAATCAAAGAGCTTAACTTGGAGTGGAAGAAAAGAAGAAATGCCATAAGAAGAAGAGGACTCCAAATCCAAATCCAACTCCAAAGGAGGTGCCATAAAAATTCCAAAAAAAATTCCTTTATGGCCGTCCCAAATTTTTTTGAACTCTTGGTCGGCCAAGAGAGGAGATTTTCTACCTAATCTAGAGGTTGGAGGAGTTTAGTCCCACATGGGAATTTGTACAAGCTTGGAGAAAATTTTAGGTCTATATAATAGTCCCCTCTTTGTAACTTTAAGAAATCAATGAAGAAAAATTATTTTTGCTATTCTCTTGTGTTGAGTGACCTAGGTTTCTCTTCTTCCGCACTATTCTAAGTGTTGAGCTCCGTGAGGGGGTAATCCGGGTTCCATTGGAGCCTTGAGGAGGTGAGAGATCTCCATCTTTATCCAAAACCCTAGGTTAGCCACTTGAAATTCCAAAACCCTAGCCGCCCTTCATTATTTTCAATCCATCAAACCCTAGCTCCATCCATCTCCCACAGCCTCTCTCTCTCTACAAGTCCAGGCCGTCCACCTTCATCCAGATCCAGTCCGGCTACTTCAGATCCAGAGCAAGTTCCAAGGAAAATCACATCAGCTTCCAGGAGAATCCAGTTTTCAGCAATTTCAATCTTCAAGTTCATCAACCTGGTAAATTTCTCCCTTGACTCTCTGGTTCCATCAATTGTTTTTCTTCTCTTCCAGATCTTGAGTTCAGGAGAAGCCAACCCGCCAAAGGACCAGTATTGGAGGATCCATTGCGAAGATATCTGAATCCGAGGATCCAACAATCTGCTCGGGAGAGTTCTTCCACCAAAATCTGTGAAGATCATTGTCTGGCTAGGTAAACCATCTCTTCTCTTTATTTCTGTTCTGCTGAAAGTTCAGAGCGAAACCCTAGGTCTGGGAGTTTCTCAACCCCCAGCGATCCGTTGCTTCTGAACTACTCTGATAATTTAGTTTCCTTAAAATTGTGCTTTCAATCATCATATTAGTATCTTTCAATGTTAGGTTAACTTTTCTTTGATCTGAAGCCAACTTCTACAAACATATAAAAAAAATAAAATAAAATAAAATAGTTAATCTTAATTTACTTCCGCATCGTGTCCCTTTATTTGTTCTGCATCATAATAGCCCTTAGATCTGATCCCTTTTTCCTCCAAGCTCCTTTTGTTAATTGATAACCCATTCATTGTAAAGATTTGGTGTAGGTATCAGTTTGGTGAAGGGGCCTACCATCTTCACCATCAAGGTTCACTCTAAAGGCCTGGAAAAATAAGGTAAGAACCATTCCATAAGGCAAACAAGCCTTCACTTTCTTGACTGCTTCTTTCATCTGCAACAGCATAATGTGAGGTAAGTTGAGGACCTTCCCCTCAATTACATGCCTCATAATGCTAAGATCCCTCTCTCTTACCCAATCAAACCTTCCAGTTCTCGGGAGAAATATCCTACAAATAAAATTGAGCAATAGTCTCATTTCTAGGGATACTGTATTGGCCATTACATTGCCAATACCACTCACATCTACCCTGTTCAAAATTGTCCCGAGGGTTTTCTCCTTACCTTTTAGAATTAAGTGTCTCAAACCCTCGTTAGGCATTTTAAGTAAGCTACACAGTCTTTCTTCTATCACTATGATCCTCTTTCCTTTAACTATAGACTTAGTATGCTGTTCATCTAATCTTAAATGTTCATAAAAACTCCTTACCAAATTTGGATAGGTTGGCACATTCAATGAGCAAAAGAAGCTCCAACCCTGGTCTTCAATTAGATCTCCAATCCATAGCCATAGCTCTTTCAAGAATGAGAAGATGATTCTTCTTCCGCTAGTCACGGGTCGGTTGGACGTTGAAATGGGTTGTCTCGGAGAAGGAGCTATAATAGGTTCCATTTCTTGTTCTTCCACTTAAACTAATCGAATTGGCTCTTCTTGCTGATGCTTTGTCCTCCTTTCCATTTCAATAGAAGGTGCATCTCTTTTTGATCTCTTTTAGACTACCCTTTTTGGAGCCATTGCACGAGCTCAAGGAGAAAACATGTGAGCAAGCTAGAGAAGGGAGTTCTTGAAGGTAGGAAGGGATTTTTAGGTCGGAAGCAAGGGTTCTAAGGTAGTACGAAGTGAACTCTTAAGGCATAAAATCCAAGATTAAGTCCTACAGTCCTATTAAAAAATAGCTTGCCTGACATCTAAGTTAGCTCGACAAGCCCTAATTTGCTCGAGTTGGCTTGAGCAGAGATGTAATTAACTTAATTAAGAATTCGAGTCTGCTTGACTTGAGCACAGTTGCTCGAGTCGACTTGAACTAGAACTCTCCAGAAGAGTCAAAAAGTTTCAAAATTGAGAATTAATGGCAAAAATTTATAAGAAGAGATGGTCAAAGATCTTGGTTTGATGTAGGAGGCTTTCTAGATAATGTTTCCTTAAATTTTGAAGAGAGTAGGTTAGGTTTTCTAAGGAAGGTCATAAAGTCCTAATTCTTCTCTAATCATTTCAAATCTATCTTGATTGAGTGGTTTAATGAAAATGTTAGCAAGTTGGTTTTCAATAGGAACAAATTCAAGCACAATGTCACCATTCAAAATATGATCTCTAATAAAATGATGTCTAATTTTATGTGCTTTGTTCTAGAATATTGAATTGGATCTTTAGACAAATTTATAGCACTTATGTTATCTCATTTAATGAAAATTTTAGATTGTGTAACACCAAAGTCTTTTAGTTGTTGTTTAACCCATAACACTTATGCACAATAACTCCTAGTAGCAACATACTCTGCCTTAGCATTAGATAGTGCTATCAAGTTTTGTTTCTTACAGTGTCATGAGATTAAATTCAACCCTAGAAATTGGTATGTGCCACTAGTGCTTTTTCTATCTATTTTGCATCCACCATAACCAGCATCAGAAAATCCAATCAAATTTAATGAAGAATGCTTTGAGTACCGTAGACCTAAGTTACTTGTTCCTCTTAGATATCTTATAATTCTTTTTACAGCAAGCATATGTGATTCTTTTTGATTAGATTGAAATCTAACACAAACACATATGCTAAACAAGATATCATGCTACTAGCAGTCAAGTACAACAGAGATCCAATCATTCCTCGATACAGCTTTTGATCAATGTTGGTGCCATCTTCATTTTCATCCAATCTGCAAGTAGAGCTCATGGGTGTGCTCATTTCTTTGCTTGTCTCCATACCAAACTTCATGATGATTTCTTTGATGTATTTAGCTTGGTTTATGAAGATCCCTTCCTTTGATTGTTTTACTTGAAGTCCAAGGAAGTAGTTTAATTCACCCATTAGACTCATCTCAAATTCATCCTGCATCAACTTAGCAAATTCTCCATTAAGTTTTTCGTTTGCACCAAATATAATATCATCAACATAGATTTGTACAACTAATATATCATTATTTTTCTTTTTGATAAAAAGAGTTTTATTTATATTTTCTCTTGTAAAATTATTTTCAAGCAAGAATTTGCTTAATCTATCATACCAGACTCTAGGTACTTGTTTCAAACCATACAATGCTTTATTGAGTTTAAATACATGATTTGCAAAAGCATGATTTTCAAAACCTGGTGGTTGTTCTATAAAAACTTGTTCAAAAATAAAACCATTCAAAAATGCACTTTTCACATCCATTTGAAAAAGTTTGAAATTCATGTAGCAAGCAAATGCAATTAATAATCTAATAGCCTCTAATCTTGCTATGGGTGCATAGGTTTCATCAAAATCTATACCTTCCTCTTGGTTATATCCTTTGGCTACTAATCTAGCTTTATTTCAAACTACATTGCCTTGTTCATCTAGTTTGTTCCTATAGAACCATTTGGTTCTTATGATAGGATTGTTTGAGGGTCTCTCAACTAAAGTCCACACATTGTTTCTTTCAAACTGGTTTAGTTTATCATGCATGGCCATCATCCAGTTTGGGTCAGATTCAGCCTCTTCTAAGCTATGTGGCTCTATTTGGGATACAAAGGCTAGGTAATCATGTGCATTTCTATGTGATGACCTAGTCTTGACACCTTAAGAAGGATCACCAATAATTAAATCTCTTGGATGAGAAGTAACATACCTCCATTCCCTTGGCAGATCAGCATGATCCTTACTAACCATTTCTTCTTCTTCTTGAGTTAGTCTCTCTTGAATGCTCATGTCTTCTATTTCTTTTTTAATTATACCTGCATCATTATCTTTGCACTCTTCTGGTGTGGACACCAGAGGTACTAGAATAAGACAGAGACTTCTAAATCCTCTATGGATTACTTAATAGTGTTTGAGTCCAATTTGTAATAAGGGCTTAGCCTATTTGAGTTGTCATTTTCATTATTTGAGTCGTGTACCAGTCAGCTCATGTTGAGCTAGTTTTCTTTCTAAGTCCTGTATATGTTAGTCCAAGATCAATAAAGACTTAATACCAAGCCAGTAAGAGTGAAGACCAACCCAGCTTGAAGTTATGAAGACCATGGAAGGCCCAACAAGAAAAATTCAAAGCCTTGGAACCCTGGAGAGTAGCTTGGAGCCCTAGACCACAGCCTGAAGCAAAATGGGCCAGCCAAAGCCCATGAGAGAAACCAAGGGGCGCCACTTTCTTATGCTTACCACCCTTGGTCGGCCACTTAGGGTCACCTCCTTTGGCCAACCAAGGCAAGTGAGAGAGGGAGAGTTTGAGTGAAAGTGGGAGAGTGGGATACCATGTATTCTAGCTAGGGTTTGGATGGGATTCAAATTCCTATGTAATGACTCTTATATCCTTACTTGGGGGGCAAGCTTAAGAGTTTATAAAAGAAGCCCTACTCTCTTGTACGAAACACTTTTGAATGAATATTATTGAGTTTTCATCTTTGCTATGTGCTAAGGGAATTCTGTGTGAGCCCATCCTTCCTCCTTGTCTCCTGCGCCCAACCTCCAGCCGTCATCAAATCCTAGAAGCCTCTTCTCCAAGCCTTGGCCGCCCAACATCAATCATCCCTTTCCCTTGCTATTTTTCAATTAATCCTTCATCTCTTCATTGATTTCTAACCCTCGATAGGCTATTTGTAGGTCCCTTGAAGTCTACAAATCCAACGACTCCAGCCAGGTAGCGATCGGATCACCGGGTTGAAAGTTGCGAATCTGCGGGTCTTTGACTTGATCATCCAGGCTACATCCGGGAGTGAGAGTGATCCCTTCGTATATGATCTTCATCAGGCACTTCAACCATTGTTAGGTACACCCCCTCTGCTTGCCAGTAGCATTATTGAAGGGGAACTAGCCCAACCGGGGCTTCTCAACCTTGACGGTCCTCTTTTCTATTGCTTTTTAAATTCTATTTTGCATGCTGATTGCTTCTTACTTGCATAGAAGTCTCTACATAGATTCATGGCCTGATCTTCGGGATTTAGGTATATAACTTAACCTATAAAAAAACAAAAATAACTATGCATGCATTTTAGTTCCGCATCATATCGTATCAGAGCCTGTTTGGGTGCAATTCTCTTTGCATATTCGGATAGGGTACTTCACCATGACCGTCCGGTCATGGGAGACAAGTAGGGCTGCAAGACCCTCTCTTCCCAATCTACGGGATCTCCTATGGCATGTAGGGGTGCCGTTGTGATTTGACCCCTGAAGAAGAAAACAAAGAGTTCATTAGGATAATTTTGCATCTCAGCCTTCTTAGTACATAGCCTGCTTTTTTAATTATTTATGCCAGTAGAGAACTCAGAAAAAATTTATTTTTGTTTTTCTGAATTTCTTGTAACTGAAATTAATTTTCATAATTTGTTTATGAATTATTTCAATATGTAGATTTTCTGCCAACCAGAATATTGCCTGAGAACAGTTCTATCCTATTTTTGGCAACAAAGCTAATTTCAGCAAGTTTAGGGTTCTTTTATTATAATTTTTGCGTATCTTAAATTTTTGGCATGTTTCCTTCATATTAGGCCATTATCTAAAAACTATATTTCTATTTAAAAAATACCAAAAAAAATTTACATATACTCATAAAACACCAAAAATACTTAAACCCCAATTTGCATTTTCATCTACTTGCCATCATTGCATAAAATACTTTAAGGGCACTTTCAATATGTCAGATGGGGGGAGGAGTTGATAACCTCTCCTTAGCCTAAAACAACATCCCTTGCATTCAGTCCCAAGCCTAATTTAAAATTAATTAGACTTAATTTATCCTAGTGGGCTAGGGACACCAATCGGTCTGGTCCAGCCTTTATGGGAAGACTAGTATACCCAATTCATCTCCTATTACTAGATGTTGGTGTCTAGGCTAGAGGTATAGTGTCAAACGACCTAAGCGGATTGGTGGTTCCTTAATTGGGTCCCTACGAGAGGCGGGGAAACTCCCACCATCCCACCTCTTACCTGGCCAGTTGAAGGACTAGGAGTTGCATTGTGTGTAAGTTAAGTCAACTCATTCTATTTGGGCTCTAGGTCTAGGCAACCATAGTCGAGTTAGTGTTTAGTCTTGCATGTGCACTAGATTAGGAGTCCCATTTCATCCACCATCTCCACCTCTGGCTAAATCCACGGATAATCTTGAAGCTTGGATTAAAGCCCTTACTGAGTAGCTAGCCCAATCCTTCACCCAGGTGAATCAGAGGTTTGACCAGATGGAGAACAGGCTAGGAACCCTAGAATAGAAATGTAGGTCCCATTGTGAAATAGGTCTTGAGCCACCTCCCCATCCTAGGAGAACCCCTCACCATGATCCTTACTATGAGGCTGGCCCTAGGAGGACCCCAAACCTTGATCCCTACTTTGAGGCTAAACCTAGGAGAGCCCATCGTCATGACCTAGTCCTTGAGGTTCGTCCAAGGAGACCCAATTAGGATTGTATAGACCAAGAAGACAGAGCCTATAGAAACATTAGACTTGATGCACCCACTTTTGATGGTTGTCTTGACTTAAAGGTTTATATAGATTGGGAGGGAGAGGTTGATCAGTATTTTGAGTGGTACGATATGTCTGAGGAGTGTAAGTTTAGGTTTGCCAAGCTTAAGTTGGTCCGCCAGGCCAGGTTATATTAGGCTAATGTTGAGAGAGCACTTAGACTAGGAGGCCATGAACCCATAGTCACCTGGACCCATGAAGTCTAAGCTTAGAGGGAAATACGTTCCAACCTCATATAGTCATGGTTTGTTGGATTAGTGGCAAAGATTGAATCAGGGTAGCAAGAGTATAGATGAATACATCATGAAATTTGATGAGTATTCCATGCGATGTGACTTAGATGAGGATGAGGATGTTGTGCTGTCTAGGTTTAGGGCTGGCCTTAGAGATGATATTAAGAGAGAGCTCTACATGAGAGAGGTTAGTGACTTGGACCATGCCTATCAGATTGCTAGGGATTATGAGCATTTTCAGAGAGGACCCATCTACCATAGACCCGAGCCCACTAGATACCCTAATCAGTACCGAGGAGCTAGCCAATCCCACCAGAGCCGACCCAGCCCTAGTGGACCTAGCTTAAGTTGACCCAATCCGAGTCACCCTGACCCGAGTCGACCCCAGCCTAGTACACCTTTGACCCATACAGATGATAGAGGTAAATCTATAGAGGTCCATAAGAGTCCTAATCCACAAAAGACCTATTTTAAATGTTAGAAATCATGCCACTTTGCTAGCTAGTGCCCAGTTAGTGCCCTACACTTAGGTGAGCTAGAGGAAGAGGAGCCTGAACCCATAGCTGAACCCGAGGGAGAAATCTATGAGGCTGATGACCAGTTGTTAGACAAGTGTGATGAAAAGGAAGAGGTACCTGAGTCTGAGAAACTATTAGGAGTGGTTAGGTGCATCTTGACCCAAACCCAAGTTAAGGAAGTTTGGCATAGGACTAACATCCTACAAACCTTTGTTAAGATAGGGCGTAAGGTGCTCAAGATCATCATAGACAGTGAAAGTTGTGTCAAGCCATCTCTGCTAATACAGTCAAATCTTTAGGGTTGACCACAGTTCCCCATCCTAGCCCCTACAAGGTTTCTTGGGTAGATTCCACCTCCTTCCAGATCAAGTCTAGGTGCCATATCTTAGTTAAATTGCAATCATATGAGGAAAAGATTTTGTGTGATGTCATTCCCATGGAAGTAAGTAGTATCATTTTAGGTCGACCTTGGCTTTATGATCATGATGCAACCCTGTTTGGTCGAACCAATGTCTATGCTTTGAGCCACCATGGGAATAAGTTTGTTATCCACCCAACTCCACCTTGAGACCCAGTGAAGAGAGGTTCTAGTAGCCTTAAGAACAAGAAACTAGGATTTAATCTAATTAAGGCTAAGGAGTTAGAGAAAGAGATTACTGAGGGTAACCTTATTTGGATCTTGACCACCAAAGAAATTCATGAGCCGACCCAAAAAGAACACCCTCCAGAAATTGTTGAGGCTCTTAAAGAATTTGAGGATGTCTTCCTTGATAATTTACTTGATCAATTACGGTCCCTTAAAGACATCCAACATGCCATAGATCTAGTCCTAGGAGCCACTTTACCAAACCTTCCTTACTATAGAATGAACCCTATTAAGCATCAAGAATTACAAAAACAAGTGGGAGAGTTACTTAGAAAGGGTTTCATTAGAGAGAGATTGAGTCCATGTGTACTCCCCACTCTACTGAGCCCTAAGAAAGATAGTACCTAGAGGATGTGCATAGACAGTAGAGCCATCAACAAGATAACTATGAAATATAGATTTCCCTTTCCCTCGATTGGATGATATGCTAGATATGCTGGCCGGTGTTAAAGTTTTCTTTAAGATAGACCTTAAGAGTGGCTATTATCAGGTTAGGATTAGACCTAGAGATGAGTGAAAGATCGCATTCAAGACTACGAATGGCCTGTTTGAGTGGGTTGTGATGCCTTTTGGCCTTTTGAATGCACCAAGTACATTTATGAGGATTATGACCCAAGTCCTGAGAGAATACACTGAAAAATTTGTTGTGGTCAATTTTAATGATATCTTGATTTATAGCAGGACTAAAAAGGACCACCTTAGTCATCTTAGGTTAGTATGCCAGACCCTTAGGGAGAATAGCCTCTATGCCAACATCAAGAAATGTGAGTTCATGACAAAGGGTTATCTTCCTAGGTTTTGTTATCACCCTTGAGGGAGTTTCTACAGATCCTGGAAAGGTTAGGACAATTATCGAGTGGCCTGTACCCTCTAGTGTCCATAATGTGCATAGTTTCCATGGCCTAGAAACCTTTTACAGGAGATTTATTAGGGGTTTTAGGATTGTCGTCGCACCAATAACCGATTGCATTAGGAAGGGTACATATGAGTGGATCAAAGTAGCTGATAAGGCCTTCCTAGAATGTAAGGATAAGATGACCCATGCACCCATCCTTAGATTACCTAATTTTTCTAAGGCGTTTAAGGTCGCTTGGGATGCCTCGAGAGTAGGAATAGGTGGGGTACTAAGTCAAGAAAATCACCCTATGGCCTTCTTCAGTGAGAAGCTGAATGAGGCTAAACTTATATACTCTGCCTATGACAAGAAATTTTATGCGATAGCCCAGGCCCTTAAATGTTGGAGACATTACTTTCTACCATAGGAGTTTGTCTTATTTTTTGACCATGAGGCACTCCGGTTCCTGAACTCCCAAAAGAAACTCAACCCAAGGCATGGTAAATGGATCGAGTACATTTAAGCATACACCTTTGTCCTGAAACACCATGCTGGAATAGATAATAAGGTAGCAGACGCGCTTAGCCGTAGGTCTTTGCTTTTAGGTTCAGTCAGCACCCAAGTCATAGGGTTTGATAGGTTAAAGGATGAGTATGAAACCTGGCCAGACTTTGGAGACATTTACCAGACTCTTAGGCTAGGACCATCCAGTATCCATAGTGAGTATATCATTCAAGATGGCTACCTATTCCAAAATAATAGACTCTGCATCCCTAGAACTTCTATTAGAGAATTCCTGATTTGGGAGACCCATGCTGGAGGTTTGGCTGCTCACTTTGGTAAGAATAAGACCATCTTAGTAATAGAAGACCAGTTTTATTGGCCAGGTTTGAAAAGGTATGTTGTTCAAATTGTAGCCAGGTGTAGAACTTGTGCTGTTGCAAAATAGTAGAAGCAAAACACTGGTCTCTACACACCTTTACTAGTGCCTGATCGCCCATGGCAGGATCTCAATATGGACTTTGTATTAGGATTACATAAGACCCAGAAAAGACATGATTCTATCTTTGTAGTGGTCAATAAGTTCTCTAAGATGGCTCACTTCATCCCATGTTCCCAGACATTTGATGCGTCTAGAGTAGCCAAGCTTTTCTTAGACAATGTGGTTAGACTCCATGGCCTACCCCAGACCATCGTATTATATTGGGATGTTCGGTTCACCAGTTATTTCTAGAAAATCCTTTGGCGCCTATTAGGGACCAAGCTTAAGTTTTCTACAACCTATCATCCCCAAATAGATGGCCAAACTGAAGTGGTGAATAGTAGCCTAGGAAACCTCCTTAGATGCCTGGTAGGTGAACAATTGGAAGTTGGGACCTATTGTTGCCTAGAGTAGAGTTCGCCTATAATAGCTCAGTAAATAGGACCATGGGCAAGAATCCTTTTGTGATAGTCCATGGGTATAAGCCTAATCGCCCTATTGATCTGATTCCTTTACCTGTTCATGCACGAGTCTCAAAGTCTGCAGAGTCATTCGCATAGCATATTTGAGACTTGTATAAGGACATTAGCCAAAAGATTAACCTAAGTAATGAAACATATAAGAAACTGGCAAATTCCTAAAGAAGGGCCAAGGAATTTGATGTAGGGGATTCTATCATGATTAGGCTTAGGCCTGAGCAATTTCCACCTGGAATCATTAAGAAGCTACATGCTTGCAGAGCCAGACATTTTAAAGTGATAGAGAAGGTTGGACCAAATGCCTATGTGTTAGATTTGCCTCCAGATTTTGGCATTAGTTCTATCTTCAATATTGCAGACTTGGTTGAGTATAAGGAACCGACGGCGATACCCGGTGAGGCCTTTGGACCTACTCCTTCCATTATGAGTGACCCAAGCCTAGAGTGTACACTAATTAATTGGCCTGAGAGAGGAGAATGGATCGAGCATATCCTGGATGATCAAACCATCATGACTCGGGGTCGTGGCTATCAACGCTACCTGGTCCGATTGCAAGGCTGGTCAGAATTGGACGATTCATGGATTTCTTTTGAGGACTTGTAGTGTCTCGAGCTAGACCTTCTCGAGAGATATGTGAGCCAGTGTGATCCATACTCGACAGGGTCGAGTTCCTCCTATCTCGGGAGAATTGGTGTGGACACCAGAGGCACCAGAATAAGACAAAGGCTTCTAAATCCTCTATGGATTACTTAATAATGTTTGAGTCCAATTTATAATAAGGGCTTAGCCTATTTGAGTTGTCATTTTCATTATTTGAGTCCTGTACCAGTCAGCTTATGCTAAGCTAGTTTTTTTTGTGAGTCCTATATATGTTAGTCCAAGGTCAATGAAGACTCAATACCAAGCCAGTACAAGTGAAGACCAACCCAACTTGAAGTTATGAAGACCATGGAAGGCCCAGTAGGAAAAATTCAAAGCCCTAGAACCCTGGAGAGCAGCTTGGAATCCTAGACCATAGCTTGAAGCAAAATGGGTCAGCAAAAGCCCATGAGAGAAACCAAGGGGCGCCACTTTTTTAGGCTTTCCACCCTTGGTCAGCCACTTAGGGTCACCTCCTTTGGCCGACCAAGGCAAGTGGAAGAGGGAGAGTTTGAGTGAAAGAGGGAGAGTAGGATACCATGTATTCTAGCTAGGATTTGGGTGGGATTCAAATTCCTATGTAATGACTCTTATATCCTTACTTGTGGGGCAAGCTTATGAGTTTATAAAAGAAGCCCTCCTTTCTTGTATGAAACAATTTTGAATGAACATTATTGAGTTTTCATCTTTGTTGTGTGCTTTTTACTGTGTGCTAAGGGGATTCTGTGTGAGCCCCTCCTTCCTCCTTTTCTCCTACGCCCAACCCCCAGCCGCCATCAAACCCTAGAAGCTTTTTCTCCAAGCCTTGGCCGTCCAACATCAATCATCCCTTTCCCTCGCTATTTTTTAATTAATCCTTCATCTCCTCATTGATTTCTAACCCTTGATTGGCTGTTTGCAGGTCCTTCAAAGTTTATGAATCCAACACTCCAACCGGGCAACGATTGGATCACCAGGTTGAAAGCCGAGAATCCACGGGTCTTTGGCTTGATCATCTAGGCCGCATCCGAGAGCAAGAGTGATCCCTTCATATATAATCTTCATCAATCACTTCAACCATTATCAGGTACACCCCCTCTACATGCCAGCAGCATTATTGAAGGAGAACTAGCCCAACTGGGGCTTCTCAACCTCGACGATCCTCTTTTTTATTACTTTTTAGGTCCTATTTTGCATGCTGATTGCTTCTTACTTGCATAGAACTCTCTACTTAGATTCGTGGCCTGATCTTTGGGATTCAGATAAATAACTTAACCTATAAAAATATAAAAATAACTATGCATGCATTTTAGTTCTGCATCATCTTCTTTCTTAGAAGGTGAGGGGTTAGTTTCATCAAAAATAACATATACTGATTCTTCCACGTCAATGTTCATTTATTAAATACTCTATATGCTTTGCTATGTATTGAATAACCAAGAAAAATTACTTTATCAGATTTAGCATCAAATTTTCCTAGATTATCCTTACCATTATTCAGTACAAGGCATTTACAACCAAAGACATGAAAGTAATTAATATTAGGTTTCATTTCATTCCAAAGCTCATAAGGAGTTTTCTTTAAAATTGGATGAATCAAAACATGATTTAAAATATAACAAGCAGTGTTCACCGATTATGTCCAAAAGTACCTTGGAAGATTGCCTTCAAATAATATTGTTTGAGCCATCTCTTCCAAAGTCCTATTCTTTCTCTCTAAATACCATTTTGTTGTGGTGTTCTAGGAGTGGAGAAGTTGTGATCAATGGCATTTTCTATGCAATAATCATCAAAAAATTAATTTTCAAATTCCGTGCCGTGATCACTCATAATAGAAACTATTGAAAGGATTTTCTGATTCATAACTTCTTTGTGAAATTTTTGAAAAACTTTAAAAGTTTCATCTTTATGAGCAATAAACAAAATCCAAGCAAATCTAGATAAATCATCTACTATCACAAGTATTTCATGCCATCTAGGCTTGTAGTCCTAGTTGGTCCAAATAAGTCTATGTGATGTAGCCTAAGGGGTCTAGAAGTTGATATCATATTCATGGATTTGAAACTCCCCTTAGTTTGTTTACCTAATTTGAAAGCATGACAAACATGTTCAAAATCTACTTTAAATTTAGGCAAACCTCTACAAGATTCTTGGTAATTAACTTGGCAATAGTGCGCATGCTAGCATGACCTAGTCGTCTTTGCCAAAGTAAACAAGACTCCTTAGTTTTAGCATTCATTGCTACTATACTGGAATTACTAGACATAACTAGATCATTAAGATCTACTACATAAATATTTTCAAGTCTATGTCTAATAAATTTGTTGCTAGAATCAAGAGAGTTTGTTACAATACACATAGATGATTCAAAGACAACCTTAAAGCCTTTATCACATAATTGACTAATACTTAACAAATTATACTTCAATTTATCTACTAGCAATATATTTTTAATAAAAGTGCAGGGGGTCAATTTGATCTTACCAATATCGATTATTTTTTCCTTGCAATTATCTCCAAAGGTTACCAAACCTCCTTGTTTTACCTCTAGGATGATGAATTGATCCTTGTCACCCATCATATGCCTTGAATAGCCACTGTCGAGATACCATCTTTTTTTTAATTTTTGGGTTACAAGACATTCCTACAAAATAATCAGCAAGTTTTTTTAGGTACCCAAGCTACCTTGGGTCCTTGCAGGTTAGCAGAGGTGGTTCAAATAATTAAGAGCGAAAGCAGATGCAAACAGAGAAAGGCATAATACAAACATAGCAAGTTATAGTGGTTCGAAGTAACCCAGCTCCTATCTCCACTACCCAAGATATCACTTGAGATTTTCACTATATTCACCATCGAAATACAGGAGGATTATTTTACCAGGCTCACAATCCAAACCCAACACTTGATTTTGCACAGGATCACCAAGAACCCAACTTGGTTTTGAACAGGATTATCAAGAACCCAACTTGGTTTTGAACAAGATCACCAAGAACCAAACTTGGTTTTGAACAGGATCACCAAGAATCCAACACTTGGTTTTGAACAGGCAAACCAAGAACCTTCTTGGTTTTTAAATCGGGCTCACCAATAACCCAACAACTCACAAAAAGAGTTAAAGAAAAGAAGCAACAAAATGATAAACTATTGTTGTCTGATGGTTGCCGATGTAGCTCAAGATAAGCCTTCTTAATTGTACTTTAATGCTCTTCAGTGGCTTCTTCAACTTCTTCAATGTAAGCTTCAAGCTTCAAATTGGAGTTGGTGAAGTCTTGAAGACAGACTTGAATGCTTTCTTTAGTGCTCTCTTGCTCATGAGCTTAATAAATATTCAAATAAGCATTAGACTTTGAAAAGTTGTTCCAATCCCTCATTTATAGAGTCTTGTACTCTTCTTAAGTGAAAATAGTTGTTGTAGACCATTGGGATGTGACATTTGACCGTTGGAGCACTTTTTAAATTCAAAAATGGAGTTCTGGAACTAGCCATTATTTGCCTGGAATTGACCATCGAGTCGGCTCGAATCCCTCGAGTCGGCTCGGATCCTCAAAGAAGTTCTGGTCGAGTTGTCTCACTTCATTCAGGTCAGCTCGATTTTACAATGTTCTTGATTCCTTACTCTGGGTGAGTCGACTCACCTTTGTTCGAGTCAGCTCAAATTCATAGATCTTCAAAACTGTACTCTAGAAGAGTCGGCTCTTCTCATTCGAGTCGGCTAGTCTAGCTATTCTCTTAGAACTGATTCTTCATGGATTCTAGAGGTGTCGGCTTGGATCTCTAAAGGGTCGACTCGGATGTTTGACTTAATGTTTGAGTCAGCTCGGACTTCTTTCGGGTTAGCTCGCCTGTCTGTTTCAGGAAATGGTACTCTAGACGAGTCGACTTGGGTTCCTATGAGTTAGCTCGGATCTTTGTGTGCTAGAATCGTTCATGCATGCCATGAACTAGAGTCGGCTCGGATGAATTTTTTAGAAAATCTTCCATTTATTATCCAAATTATATCCAGCAATACTTTTAACATTCAAGATACTTCACAACTCAACTAACAATTAAATCTAAGAGATTTAAGCTTGAAAGCACTTAGAAGTAACCTATTTTCGAGAATATTTTTTTAACTTTTCTTTTGGGCTCTTCTTTACATGACACATTTACAACACAACTCATAACACATAATAAGATTATAGGAGTTGCAATTGGGCATATAGATCATCCTACAAAAACTTGTAACTCATTTGAAGAGTTGTTAGTATAACAAATGCATGCTCCAATATTTTGTTATCATCAAAATCACTCAAGGGGTCAACAGATTTCTTACAATAGAATATGGACATGAATTATTCCTCTAACTTGAGATCACTATGGTAACTTGCGAGCAACTCACTATGCTTAGGTGCCAGACTACCCGAATTTCTAATCCAGTGATAAAAAGTTGCTGGGTACAGTCAAGTACTTGTGTAGCGATAGTAGGATCGAGATAGGATTGATCTCTCCAAATGATTTGGATTGAATGCTTAATATGCCTCAATTGAGAAAGACCTTGGCCAAGGCATTCCTTGTAAGGAGTTACACGGATTCTTTGTTTGAGAGATATTGAGATGGATTGATTAGGGTTGGGCTGTTCAATCCTAAGCCATCCAGAGCATTAGAAGATTAAAGGAATAAGTTCACTGATATTCCATATTCGACAAGTTCATGTTACTTTACAACCTTCAACATATCTGAACGCCGGGTGTCATTGCTAGATGGTGACTTTGGCTGGTACTGGAAATATTCATGTGCTACTGGTTTAGGGTTTAAACCTACGGGGTCAAACACCGTGGGGTTTCTTCTTGCTTTGTTGGCATGCAAATGATTAGAAATCATTTCGGACTAGTTTGACATGAGTTGTCAATACTACTCTCGAGCTGACTCGAATGGTCGAGTTGACTCAGCTCGAGCCAACTCGAATAGTCAAGTTGACTCGTTTGACAAACTGCTAAAATTCAAGAATGCCTTATTAAATGCTGTAATGGTTATGCGATTTAATGCTGGGCATTTCGAGGCTTTAATTATTACTGTTACTGAATCCCAAGGGGCTTGTAACTCCCCTGAATCCCAAAGGTCTCAACTCTCTTAATAATCTCTTCAGATCTGATTATGAAGTATTCACATTCATGTTTCCCTTTAGCTTCCTGATTTTCTATTCTTGGTTTCTTCAAAGAACAAAGAACGAGACCAGTAGCTCACTTTTGATCTCTAAGAGATTATCTTAGAGAGGGATAGTGAGGTTTGGGTGGGATCTTTGAGTGCATACCTTCTATTGAAGGTTTGGGATAGAGCATTGGGAAGAGGTTCTCAAGGACCTTTGTTCCAGCACCACTGCACCAACAGCCCTTCAAGGAGTTGAAGGAGTCTACACATCTTCAAGGAGTTGAAGGAGTCACTGCTACCAACATTGTTTCTTATGGGGCTAGTACCCCAAAGGAAGGAGGAGAAGTCCCTCTATCCGGTGTGAACCACCCATAGAGGTGGTATACGTGTGCTGCTTGTAGAACCTGATCATCTATTTGCAGGGCTGATCTCCATCGGGTGCTGTTCCACCTTGCTGTCGGAGCACGTGCCTTCCAGGTGATCATCATCTCAAAGGTACACCTTTAGATTATTTGTTTGGCACATTATAATCTATTGCATCATTGTGTGAATCTAAAATAGTTCTGTTTTTCATTTAATGGATGCTTTATTTCATACATACATTATTCTACACATGTATCAAGATCTACTTAGGTTGATGTTAATTAGATTGACATTCTTTGATAAAATTGTTTTATCATTTTCCACTGTACCATGCATTTAGAAAAAGTTTTTAAATTGCATGCTCTTGCCCTATACCTTGGTTCCCTAATTATGGTATCAGAGCATCCAGGTTGGATGCACATGTAGTTTAATGTTTTTGTATGAAATTGGATTATTTCTTTCATAATGTACTTGGATTAAGGTGGATTCGCCATGATCGTCTAGTCATAGGAGATAAGCATGGTTTAAAGACCATCTCTTTCCATTCCAAAGGGTTCTCCTATGATGTGTAGGGGTGCCACTGCATCACAACCTTATGAAGAAGAAAGTGAAGGAATTTGATGGATTAAAATGGTTTTAATCTATGGTTAATAGATCATAACTATGTTTAGATGAGATCTAAAAGATGTTTGATCTAAAACTTTGAAAAGTTCAAGTGGAAATGATTGAAATTTGAAGATACTATTTCTGACTGGAGTTGACTCGACCTGCAAGAGCTGACTCGATTTTGCAGATAGTTCATTATGTCTTTTTTTTGTGTTCTGGAAGAGCTGACTTGACCTGCAAGAGCTGACTCAACCAGAAAACTATGAAACGGTAATTTTAAGCTTCAAATTTTTATGAAATTGTTTCACTTGATTTTGAAAATGTTTTAATTAGTGTGATACACTTAATTGGGAATTAAGTTGTATATTTTTAAGATTTAGGATAAGATTCTAATATTAAGTCATGATTGATAAACCATGGGTTGATCAGGTTAGCTAGAATTAAGTCCTTAAATGGGTTATGAATTATCAATAAAGAAAATATTTGCTACATCACTTTGAATGGTTCTAATGTGATGAATGGATAAGTAAAGAATGGCATATATATATTGTCATAGCCTGTTACTGTACTGTATACTGCTAATAAATGTCCAAGGTTAGATAAGGTTAGTGATATTTATCTCTAGCACTATAGTCTAGGTCATATAAACAAGAACATGATAAATAAGTTGGTGGGATGAGGTCTCCTAGATATCATTGAGAGTGAATCTTTACCAACTTGTGAATCTTATCTTCTTGGAAAAATGACCAAGTCACCTTCTAGTGGAAAAGGTGAAAGAGCTGGTGATATTCTAAGTCTGGTACATACTGATGTATATGGACCTATGAATATCAGTGCAAGAGGAGGATATAGTTATTTCATTACATTTATAGACGATCTTTCGAGATACGGTTATGCCTACCTTATGAGACATAAATCTGAATCATTTGAAATGTTCAAATGTTATCATAATGAAGTTGAAAAATAAACTGGGAAGTTTATTAAAACCCTTTGATCAGATCAAGGTGGTGAATATCTTTCTAGTGAGTTTCTGACTTATCTTGAGAAGAATGGGATTCTCTCTCAATGGACCCCTCCAGGGACACCTCAGTTAAAAGGTGTGTTTGGAAGGAGGAATCAAACTCTATTGGACATGCTTCGATCCATGATGGGCTTAGCTAATGTGCCTAAATCCTTTTAGGGATATGCTCTTAAGTCAACATCCTACCTTCTGAATAGAGTTCCAAGTAAGTCCATTAATAAAACACCATATGAGATATGGATCGAATGCAAGCCAACTCTCTCTCACCTTCGGGTTTGGGGCTATCTGGCATATGTCAGACATTTGGAGATGGATAAATTAGGATCTAAGTCTGATGGTTGTCTTTTTGTTAGGTATCCTAAAGAATCTAAAGGGTATTATTTCTATCTGCTTGAGGAACAAAAGTTCATCAGTATTAGGGCAACCTTTTTAGAAAGGGAGTACCATGATGAAGGCACTCAAGCTGCTGAGGTTGAACTTGGGGAAGTTCAACAGATAGAAAAATCTTCTCACTCTAAGGCCACTATAAAACCGGATTTGATTAGATCAGATTTAAAGCCAATAGTGCAGTCATTAAGGAGATCTAGTATATTACCCCATCAACCGGACAGATACTATGGTTTCTTGGTCCAGGACAATGATCCTATTGAACTCGATGAGAACAATGAGGATCTGAACACCTATATGGATGCTATGTCAAGGTCTAATTCTGAGTTATTGCCCAGTTGGCTTTTCCAAGAGGGGAGTGAATTGGAAATTAAAAATTTTAGCAAATATGTGCTTTTTGAAATCCCTTTCAGAGTGTTAGGTGCTATGATAATGTAATTAACTGCAGAAGCTAGGTCAAATCAGAGAAGCACAACTCAAACACAATAATTATAGTGGTTTGGAGCAACCCAGCTCTTATATCCACTACCCAAGATTACTACTTTGGATTTTCATTATATCCTCCACTGGAATACAGTCGGATTATTTTCACAGGCTCACAATCCAAACCTCTACACTTTGATTTTACCGGGATCACCAAAGAAATCCAACTTAGTTTTACCAAGATCACCAAGAACCCAACACTTGGTTTTTTAACAAAGGCTCACCAAGAACCTATTTGGATTTTCAATCGGGCTCACCAATAACCCAATAATTCAAAAATGAATTGAAAAGAAAAGCAACAAAATGACAAACAATTTTTTGTTGAATGGTTGTCGATGCAGCTCGAGAGAAGCCCACTTGAATGTACTTCAATGCACTTGGATGGCTTCTTTTATTTCTTGAATAAGTGCTTCAAGCTTCAGATGAGAGTTGATGAAATCTTGAAGGCTATCTTGAATGCTCTCAGTGCTCTCTTGCTTGTTGGCCCTTTTAGAAATTCAATAAACCATTTACTCTTTGAAAACTCTCAAAAACATAATTGTCCTATTGTCAAAGAAGTTCTAATCCCTCAAATATATGGCCTTCCATAATTCCAAGGTAGTTTAAGTCATTAAAGACCATTGGGATGTGACATATGATTGTTGGAGCATTTCTTGGATTCAAAATCCAAGTTCTAGAACTAGTCGTTGTAAGTCTAAAATCGACCATCGTGTTGAATCGAATTACTCGAGTTGGCTCGGATCCACAGAGGAGTTCTAGTTGAGTCGACTCTCTTCAATCCAGTCGACTCACCTGCACTGTGTCTTGATTCCTCACTCTATAAGAGTTAGCTCACCTTGATTCTAGTCGACTTGGATCCTCAGGCCTTCAGCATGCCAATCTGGACGAGTCAGCTAACTTCCATTCCAGTTGACTCAGTTGGCTATGATCATCAGAATGCATTTTCTGGACTCTAGAAGAGTCGGCTCAATCTTCTGAAGAGTTGGGTTGGATGTCTGACTATATGATAAAGTCGGCTCGGACTCCCTTTGGGTCGGCTCGCCTGTCTGATTCAAGATGTAGTGCGCTAGACGAGTCGGCTCGGATATCTGTGTGCCAGAATCCTCATGCGTGCCATGTGCCAGAGTTGGCTCGCCTTCTTCTTCAAGTCGGCTCAGATGAATGTATCAATGATTTCTTCATCTATCTCCAGAATTTATTCAGCATGTCTTCAAGCTTCAAGATGTCTTCAAGCTTCAAGATGTCTTCAAACTCAACACATTTCTAAAAAATTAAAAGCTTGAAACACATTTAGAAGTAACCCAATTTTATGATGTTTCTTAACTCTTTTCTTTGGGTTCTTCTTTACAATTTTCACTTACAACACAACTCAAAACAAGAAATGAAAATGTAGGAGTTGAAATTTGAACAATGAATTCATCCTACAAAAACTTGTAAACTACTTGAAGAGTTGTTAGTAAAATAAATGCATGCACCAATGTTTGGTCATCATCAAAATCACTTATGGGGTCAACAATCTTTCCCTTTTTGATGATGATAAAACACCAAGCATAAAAAATTCTTTACAATTACATGTATAAAAGTATTTGAGAGTAAGTATGCACATGTATCAAAGCTGATTATTTTGTAAATAAATCTTAGATCTCTTGTAATGAAACTATACAGTGTCAATGTTAGTGCTTTAGTGTGTATCAGAGTATTAACATTTGTATGCTTTAAAGTAATAGCAATAGCACAAACATGAAGTATCATAGCTTAAAATTGAAAGAATTAAAGCTAATTCTAGAGTTTAAAATTTAGAGCAATCAGAGCAAAGAGTAATTTTTAATCTAAAGCCATTTGTTTTCAACTTCTCCCCCTTTCTATAGGTTTTTAAATAGTTAAGCTCATTTGAACACATACATTTATACTCTCCCCCTTTTTCATTCTTTTCATGCACTTTATGAACATTCTCCTTTTTATATAATTTCCAATGCATGAAACCAGTTGCAGATATTTTCAAGAAAGCTCAAATTTCTTCCATTAGTTCAAGTTTTTTCATTTCAAAAAAATTTTCATGACAGCACAAAATTCTCCCCCTTTTTGTCAAGAAATCAAAAAGATATTTCAATAAAGCTCAATGTTTGAAATAGAATGAGAATGTTTTGAATATTTGTTTGAAATAATTTTACTTTCTTAATTTCATTTGAATATTCTAATTAAAATTCATCACATTGGTAATATAAACATTGCATAAGCTCGAATCAACTAAAGACAATGCTAGCAGATACCAAAATAACTTTTATTTCATTTAAATTGTTTAATGCAAGGTACAAAATATGAAAGAAAGTACAATCAATCACTGTCTAGATCTACTTTAGTGCTAGTGAAACGGCAAAGTATTTGAATGCCAGCAGGCATGGAAGCTATGGGATCATGATCAAGTACATCAGAAGGTGTAGAAGTGGGGTGTGAACCCTGAGGCCTAATGTGAGGAGCTGACTATCTGGGATGTCCAGACTTACCAGCAAAGGAGTGGACTGAGGCCTAGGATTGGAATGGGACCAGGTCTAAATGCTATAATAACTTTGCTGGATAGCGGATCAAGCTTGAACTGCACTGGGTCAATCTCTTCATCTAGTTTCTTTTTTTTCTTGTGTAGTTGACAAGTTCAGTGGCCTGTGCATTGGGAAATGCCACAGCTGATCCTCTCAATCTTCCAAACTCTGCTATTAGAATTCCAATTCCTTTAGTATAGTCTTCTTCCATTCTTCTTCCTTCTTCCACTGAACCCATTTTAAATCTAAGATCATTCAATTCAGTTTTGAATGCTTCAAGTGTATCATTGATAGAGTTTTTAATGGATTCAGAACTAGATGACTTCAAGAATGGGTTGAAGATCAGGCTGTGATACACCTTTGGAGGTCTCAAGAATGTCTACTCTGCTGCGTAAATCTCTTATTTCCCCTCCAAATTGGTCTAGCCTTGTCTCTATTGACTGGCAAAGCTCACCAAACATATTGGATAGAGTGCAAGTAAGTGAGTCAGTTAGAGTGTTCAATTGCTGAGAGATAAAATCCTGCAAAACTGATGTGTCAACAGAAGGTGCAGGTGGTATAGGAGCAGTAGGTGCAGATGGAGATGTAGGTAAACAAGTCTCATGGTGCACTGTCTCCATGGTTTCAAATAAGGTATGCTCAAACCTAGTAGATGCAAACTCAGTCTCAGCTGGCTCAGAAAAATATTCGATAGAAGTCCCAAACTCACCAAAAGGAATGTTAAATATCTGCTCTAAGCTGGGAATAGTTTCCTCAAGAGCTGCTGGTTCTACAGTGGAGATTTTTCTTGGAATTTCTTCACTGCCATCTTCAAAAATGCTGCTACTGGCTGCAACTGCTCTTTCATCTATCCCCTTTTTCCTCCATACTCCTTCAGTACAAATATAGCCCATTCTAAATAGTGACTTGGAGGTGTATGTATATGTATGGTTTAGGGGCTTACCAACTTCCCCTTCAAGGCTTATTCTTGAGGCTTGAAATAGCAAAGTTAAGACCATTCCATAAGGAAGACAAGCTTTTACCTTTTGGAGTGCCTCTTTTATCTGCATGATCATTATGAAGGGTAGGTTAAGTGATTCTCCTTGAATAACATTTTCCATGAAGCTTAAGTCTCGTTTATTGACCCAGTCAAATCTCCCAGTCCTTAGGAGGAAAAGTCTACTTATAAAATTGTATAGTAACCTCATTTCCAATGGCAATGTGTTGGCCATCGCAATACCTATTCCACCAACATCTTCTCTGCTAAGAATTATTTGCAGAGCTTTTTTTCTATCTTTTAAAATTAAATGCTTGATTCCATTAGCAGGCATTTCTAGTAAACTACTTAACCTCTCTTCAGTTACTACAACCCTCTTTCCTTTCATAGTTGATTCAATGTGATTGGGCTCTAAGTTGAGGTTTTCATTAATGGATCTTGTTGGCGTGGAGTCCCTGGATTGGCCGGTCGGAGCCACTGCGTCGCAGGACCGCTCCCTGGTTCACCTGCAAAACAGGTCCCTTGCCAGAGTTGTTCCGGTAGAGGATACTCCGATGCCTAAGTCAGTGGCGGATTCCAGCCACAAAATAGGGAAGATGTCGAGAGTGGAAGAGAAAAAATGTTCTTGGAGATTGAAAATGTGTATATGCGAGATTATTCACGCATACCTCTCGAGCCATCCTCCTTACCCATATTTAAAAGATGGCCTCTAGTTTGTGGCCTGCACTTTTCCCGGAGATCATGGGGAGCCATTCACTCCCATGATAGTTGATCGTGGGTTGTCAATGAGCGGTTTCGGCCAGATCGGAGGCGTGGCTACTGTAATTGCATGCCATGATCATGGCATGATGAGTGTTGATTGTAACTGTTGGTTACAGTTTCCTTTTGGAACAGATTGTGGTTCAAGCTTTGGGTTTCCCCTTGCATGGGCCGAAGGCTTGATATTTACCCGAGGCCGGAGATCATGTCTATGGCGGGGATCGAAGTTCGTGTCTTCAGAAGTCGATGAGTAGTTCAGACTTCGGCCGGGGCCGAAGGTGCTACCCGAAGGACTGGCTTCGGATGCTGTAGTTCGGTGTGAAGCCTTGAGTTGCTTACAGTTGGCCTTTGCTTAGTCCGAAGTCCATAGTTCGAAGAACCGGGACTTCGATAAGTCAAACCGGAGCCTGGTTCGTAGCTAAACCAGGATATCCCAACAGTTGCCCCCTACTCTTAGTTGTCGAAGTGAAGATCTGCCTCGAGAAGTGAGAGTATTATTGCCTTATTGCTTTCTTCCTGAGAGACGGCGCAGTAAATGATTACGAGACCTTTATTGAGCTGCCCATCACAATCTGAGAATCAGATGGTGGACAGGTACCATTCCCTTATTGGGGAAGAGTAGGTGGCCCTAAGGCTATCTCTTCTCGTCCTGTTGCGTAGTGGTTGAGGCAATCTTTTGGTTGGGATTTGGATAGTTGTGGTGGCTGTTCTCTGCCTGTTGGATGAAGGATAGATCTTATCCTGGCGGTCAGTCATAAGTGGGTTACCTCCAAGGGTAGCCTTGAGTCAAATTAACCCTCTGCGGGGATCTAGAGGCCCTTACTTTTCTTTTGGGGAAGAGTGAAGGTCTGGGCAAGGAAGCTTCTTCAACCTCATCTCATTCTCTGCCCAAACTGTTCTGGAGTACCAGTCTATTCTTCCGGTAGAATCCTCTTTCCACCCCTTTGCTTCATTCCTTTGTCATGGAAGAGACCATAGAGAGTTAGGGGAAGGAGGTTGGGACCTCGGGGGCCGAAGATATAGTAGGTCCGGAGTCGGTCCCCAGCTCGGTTTCTTAGAGCAAGGCAACCCTTCTCTAGGAACGCTACCGCATTCTTGAGGAATTTTCCTTCGTCCTCTCTGTGCCCGAGGAGCTGGCGAACGAAGCTCCCCTTGGGTGCCTAGCTGTATATGAAGATCACCTGAAGACTGGTCTTCGATTTTCCCTGCACCCCTTCTTTGTTAGGAAATTTTTGCTTGTACCAAGTGGTGCCAGCGCAGTTAACTCCAAACAGCATCAAGAACATCTGCGGGTTCCTGGTCATGTGCAGCATCGCCAATGTAGAGCCTAGGACCAACTTGTTCTCGACCCTTTTCATCCTCAAGAGGGACTTCCACAACAACGGATGGTGGGTCATCTGTCCCAGATCGGGCCGCAGAGTGATTAAGGATATGCCCAGCGCCGTCCACGGGTGGAAACCTGTCTTTGTATTTATGTTATCCTTCGACCCATGGGGCTTCGACACTGAGTGGAAGAAACCTCGCCTGACCGCCAATGATGGAAAGAGAGTCTTAGCGGCCGATCAGTCGGATTATGATCTTCTGACCAACTCGGAAGTTGCTCCTATCCGGGAGTTGTTGGAGGAGAGGAACCTTTATCAAGCAGGAATCAGTAAATTCCCCTCACTAGGTATAGCAGTGAAAATTTCTGCTCTTCTTCTTTAAGTTTCATTGTAGCTCATTTAACTGAGGTGATCCCCTTTGCCTGCAGGTGGTGGGATGAAGCACAATTTGAGCTGGCTTCACCAGACTTCGGAGAGGAGGGTGGCACAGGCCCCTTCCACCAGGTCTGCAGCTTGGAAGAAAGCTCGGAGAGATGGTCCCGAAGGGGACCAAAGCGCTTCATCGTCCCGAGGCATCTTGGAGAAAAATGCAGCTGCCGCGGAAGAGGTTCCAGCGAGGCCCTGCCCAGTCGAGACTCCAGTGGCGGTCACCTCCCCAATTGACACAACGGGGGGCCCGCCTCAAGGAGTGGATGTGCCGCCGGTTTGTCCCTCTGCCGCTGATAGGGGCAAGGTGCAGCAAGTCGAAGGAGTGTCGGTCTATGGAGCTTCTTCAGTCGAAGGTCGCTCGATGAACCCTTCGGAGCTCCTGCCTGTGGGAGAGCTGCTAGTTCTGGAGGAGGCCAGATAGGCGTTGAAGCGTACGATACAGCCCCGTAACCTGGCAATTCTCCAGAACCGGAGCTTTCATAAAGTGTCCGATTCCGGCTTCGCCGCCCTGCAACAGGTATGACTATCACCGCCTCCTTTGCCTTGAGAGTTATTTGACCCTCGATTCTTCTTTTTGATGTAGTTGGTCTATGACTTCGCCTTCATGGAGGAAGGCCTGGGGAACATGGACAGCCTCATCTACGACCTCAAGGAGGAGCTTCAAACTGCTAGGGCTGCCAGGGAAGTAGCCGAGGAGCTGAAGAAATCCATGGAGGACCATCTTGTCTGGGTGACTGATGCAGTTCGCGACCTGAAGGGCGAACTGAAAAGCTCCCACTCGAGGATAGTGGGACAAGAGACAGGTTGGAACAGGAGCAGGAGGCAAGTTGAATCCCTGGAGCGGACTGCCAGGGAGAACCAAGAGAAGATGGAGAGCCTGTCCAAGGTGGCGGAGGAGGCTTCTAGGAGGGCTGAAGAGGCAATCCTAGAATCTGAAGCTACGAAGAGGGAGGCCGAAGCCACCAAGAGGGAGTCCGAAGCTTTGAAGAAGCAGATGGACAATGCCGTGGCTGACTTCAAGATGTCTTCGCAATTTCAGACAGAAATTGATGAAGCATCATTGTATGCCTACTAGCACGGCTTCAATGATGGGCTTTCCAAGGTGAAGGAGACCCTCCCTCACCTTGACCTTTCAAAGATCCCCTCCTTCAACATGATTAGAGAGGAAGGAGAAGAAGCAAAGGAGGCCGAAGCCACAAGGGAGGTCGAGGAGTAACCATGTCCGGCGGAGGAGACTGCTACCTCAGTCGAAAACCCGAAGGTGATCCCAGCTTCGATCTTGGCCCAGGAGGCGACTCAGGCTGGAGGAGTCCAGGCTGAAGGTTCTCCCATCCCGGCCCAGATTGATGAGACCTTCTCCGATCAAGTTGATAGGTTGCTCCAGTCCTGTGGTGTGGAGCCCTCTCCTGTTGATGTTGAGTGACCTGGATCACTCTGAATGTATTTTCTTCTTTTTTTTTTTTTTACTTGTATTGCCAATGAACTTTGTATTGCAATTTTTTCAAATTTTGGAATGAATTCTCCTTTCTTTGCATATGCATTGTTGTGCCTCATGTGTTCATGTGTAGCCTGAAACGGTTCTGTCATTTCTCCTTTGGCCTAGTAAAACGATAGCCTTCGAAGGCCATCCAGTTGATAAGAGCCAATTTTACCGTTCTCTTTTCCGCTTAGTCGAATAGTCATGGCCGAAGGCCATTCAGTCAGTAAGGACAAACCCTTGAACGGACTAGAACTCCGTTGTATTGCCTTCCTTTGGACGATTAGCTTGTCCGTTGGGGCGGACAGGAGTCATCTCCCCACCAATCAATAATTAGGGGGATTTGATTAGGATTTCCGTTGTCCATGTGGCACGTCGAAATTTGTACAGTCACGATCTCTTGTGCCTTATGAACCATCGGGGCTCTTTTTCTCAAAAAGAGACCATTAATGATGCCGTCGCATGATGCAGATTTCTCTAGATTCGAAGCGATGGCAGTTACGGTCCTAGGGATGGCTTCCGAGAAACTTTTTGGTTCTCGTAGCATCACCCAGACACGTGGTGCCTTCTTAGTTGGTCGGGAAGGACGTGGGATGTGCCTCCCCGCAGTCGATTGTGGGCGCAGGGTTTCTATAAGTAGGACCCTACCCCCCTGCTATCGAAGGCCATCATTTCTATTGGTGTCTTCCTTCTACCAGCCATAAGGTTCAGCACTTCCGAGCTTCGTCATGCAGCGAAGAGGAGGGCTATTAACCCCGAGAGGAGGCGAAGTCCGGGGCCATCTAGGCTCGTTTGTGAAGATGAGGAGCCTCTGGTTGACCATCTCGAGAAGAAGGTCCGCCTTCTGGAGGCTTAGTTGAGGGAGGCCCGGGCCCAAGTCATGGCGGCGACCACGACGGCAAAGGAGGCGAAGAAGGAGGTGGCAGAGGCCATCGCAAACTTTAGAACTTCTGCCTCATTCAAGGATGAAGTCGCCGGGGTGGCCCTGGACTCCTTCCACTAGGGGTTTCGGGAGTGTCGGAGGAAAGCCTCCAGGTTTTATGACCTGAAGGGCTTGGATAATATCAAACCCTCCATTCCCTTCCCCGGCCATGAATTCGATTCTGACTCTGATGAGGGGTCAGACTCGAGTTCAGATAGGAACCCCGGGGGCCCTTCGTCGTCCCATCTGGTCTCTTCCCGATGGTACGTGAAAAACTCATCGAAGAGTTAATGCAAATTTCCCAACCTGCTGCTGTTGCCATTTTTTTTTTTTTTTTGTATCTCTCTCTTAGAGAGTTTTTCTCTTTTCTTTTTCTTACTCTCTTTATAGGAGAGTTTCTTTCTTTTTCCTTTCTTTTCTTTTCTTTATGTAAGAAAAATTAAAAGAAATGAAAGAGCTTTTCTGTTACCTCTTCCCGTGTATTTTCTGTGATGTGTTGCATCACGATTTGTCCATAATAGACTCCATAAACCACTTGCGGTTTGTAGGGAAGAAGTAGGATCCATTGGACCATTCAGAGAGTGTTTGTTGTTGATAGAGAGGACGACAATGGTCCTTTTGGGCACGTGTTCAGATTTACCATAGGATAGGTTATGAAAACCATCCATGTGCACTTTCTGTCATGATTAAGGTAGGCTGTTCAGGCCTGCCTCAGCATGTGTTAGGATTCACCATAGCGTAGGTTACGAAAACCATCCTTGCACCTTTGATCTTTTTGGTGGCCTGGTTAGGCCATCCATTGCACTCGTCGGGCATATCGATAAGGTGAGTGGATCAGACTCTCCTTTGCGCAGTTGATCGATTTTTTAGATCGGATCATTTGGGCTATTGTCGTTCAGTCGATACAACTAGCAATTCTGAGTTGAGTAGGGTTGAGGAGATTTGCATAGGAGTTTTTTGGAACTTTTTCATTGATAGTATTTGTGAAGGTTTTGTACATTCCATGGCCGAGAAAGGGTCTTCCCCTCCAGGGTCTTGTGCCGATATGTCCCTGGTCGAATGACTTCTTCGACTTGATATGGGCCTTCCCAGTTAGGGGAGAGTTTATCCTGTTCTGTTGGCCTGGACACTTCTGCTCTTTGCAATACCATATCCCCCATGCGGAAAGTTTGCTCCTTCACCCTTGCATTGTAGTACTTGGCAACCTTTTGCTGGTAGGCCGCCATTCTTATTTGGGCCTATAGCCTGGTGCCTGATAGCAGATCCAGATCGATCCTTCTGCGATCGAAATTCTCGGGCTCATCATAGTTGTCAAGTCTCAGGGACTGTAGGGAGACTTCAATAGGTAGCACGGCTTCGGTACCATAGGCTAGGTTGAACGGAGATTCGTCGGTGGCTGTTCTTGGGGTAGTTCAGTATGCCCAAAGAACAAAGGTCAGTTCTTTGGCTCAAAGCCCTTTGGCGGCATTCAACCTTGTCCTTAGATCATGGAGGATGGTCCGGTTAGTGACTTTGGCTTCTCCGTTGGACTGTGGATGTGCAACGGATGTCAGCCGATGCTGGATATGGTACTGAGCATAGAAGTCCTTGAACTTCGGATTATCGAATTATCTCCCGTTGTCCGTGATGATGACATGTGGGATACCGAACCTGAAGATGATGGAGTTTTTCACAAAACTCTCCACCTCGCCCTTTGTGATTTTGGTGGGGCCACCGGAGGCACCAGAATAAGATAGAGGCTTTTCAACCCTCTGTGCATTGATCAATAATTTGAGTCCATCTGTAATAAGGGCTTAGCCCATTTGAGTCCATTTTAGTTGTTATTTGAGTCTTTTGAGTTGTTATTTTAGTTCTGTACTAGTCAGCTCATGTTGAGCTAGTACAGTCCAATGTTAGTCTGCTCATGTTGAGCTAATTTTATTTTTTTTGAGTCCTGTCCAAGCAAATTGAAGACTCAAGACCACATCATACAAGTAAAGACCAAGTCCAACCAGATTGAAGACATGGAAGTTTAGCCCAAGTCCAACCCAGCTTGAAGATTTAAAGACCCCAGGAGGAAAATCAGAAACCTTGATTCCTTGCAGATGCCCTCCAGATGCCCAGATTCCCTTCCAGATACCAAAATATATTCATAGACCAAGGCATCCATGATTTTAGAGGTCCATCTGCTTCCTAGCCCAAAGAAATCAAGCCCAGGCGCCAAGCCTAAGCCCCTAAGAAGCAAGAAACCAGGGAATATTCCTGCAACATGGCTACCAGGCCACCCCAGCTTCCACAGGCCCAAATCCATGCACCCGAGCCCCTTTGGGCCAGTCTCTTGCTGCTCTTAGAAGCCCAACACGCCCCCCTAGGCATCCTTGGAGTGTTGACCAAGTCAAGAGAATTTTTAGGGATTTTTCTACCTAATGTTTCCTTATTTTCTAGCTAGGGTTTGAGAGGGAAAATGTTTCTTATGTAAAGACTAATGTGCCCTTACTTGGAGCCCAAGGTTAAGGGTCTATTTAAAGGACCCTAGCCTCTTGTATGAAGCTAAATTTTTGATATGAAATAAACCTTGAGTTCTTATATTATTTTGTGTGATTACCCTGCTGTGTGCATAAAGGGGTTTGAGAGTTCTTCTTCCCGGTGTTTGCAACCATCTTCCTGCCGCCAACCATCCTTCCAGCCCCCCTCCAAAACTTTCTTCCCTTTGCTATTTTTCTTTATTTTCTTGATCTTCTTTGAGTTTTATAACCCCTGATAGGTCGTTTGTAGGACCTCGAGTTCCTACGAACCCAACGACTCCAGCCAAGCCTCAATCGGACCATCGAGCAAAAAGCCGGGTATCCGTAGGTCTTTGGCTCGATTTTCCAGGCTGCATCCATCGAGGAACGAGAGATCCCTTCACTGTGATCTTCACCAAGCACTTCAGACATTGTCAGGTACACCCCCTCTACCTTCAGTCTTTATATTATAGGAGAACTTGCCCTAACCGAGGCTTCTCAGCCCCGGCGATCCTTCTTTAGTACATTTCTAGGTTCTAATCTGCATGCTTGGCTTCAAAAATTCATACAAAATTCCCAACAACTAATTTTGATCTAAAATCTAGGAATTAATCACCTAACCCCACATATAGAATATACAAAAATAATTGCATACATATTAGTCCCACATCATTTGGTATCAAAGCTTAGATTAGGGCTTAATTTCTGTAATTTTTCAGTCTGTATATACTCTGTTATTTAAATTATTTCTCCCTGATAAAAACTCCAAAAATTCTAAAATTTATTTTTTAGGATTCAACATATTTCACAATAATTTTCAGAGTTTTTTCAGATTTTATTTCAGCCTATGAATTTTTTTCAAGCCGAAATACAGCCTATAAATTTTTGGCTCTGTTTATTTTAAGCAAGACAAGTTTGGAAGTTTTAGGGTTTTGTTTAGCATCTTTTGCATATCTTTTAATTTTAGTATATTTCCTACATATTAGGCCATAATTTGAAAGTTTTCTTCTATTTAAGAAAATACCAAAATAAAAAAAAATTACTTATTCTCCAAAATACCAAAAATATCTAAACCCTAATTTGCATCCTCATCTGCCTGCCATCATTGCATAATTTACTTTTAAGGGCACTCTTGCTATATCAGATGGGGGGAGGATTTGTTCACCTCTCCTTAGCCCAAAATAACATCCCTTGGATTCGGTCCCAAGCCTTAACCTAAAATTAACTAGGCTTAATTTGCCCTAGTGGTCTAGGGACACTAACTAGTCGGGTCCGGACTAAATGTCAGATCATTATGTCAAGCTAACCTGTATGTGCTTTGTGCTCAGTGTCTAGAATGGTGGTTTAGGGATTCAATCCTGAAAGGCTTGTGTGCTGATCCGCCTACCTGGCCAATCTCTGATTGGTGTCTAGGATTGGCAATCAGGGACCTAACACTCCCCTTACACCTGCCTAGCTGAGTACAAGGTTACTATAGGCTAGTTTGCCACCCTGATTGAGCCCTTAGTTTTGGACTCTAGGTATAGTTAGCTGTAGTCAGTTTGATCGAGTCTTGCATGAGCACTAGATCAGGGGTTTCATATCATCCACCATCTCCAGTTTTGTCTGAATCCATGGATAAGCTAGAAGCCCAGATGAAAGCCTTTGCTGAGCAGCTAACCCAATCCATGGCCCAGATGACTACCCAGTTAACTACCCAGATGACTACCCAGATGACTCAATTAAATCAGTCTACTACCCAAACCAATAATAGACTTGAACCCTTAGCCAATAAGGTTGACTAGACGGAGAATAGGATAGGGACCCTAGAAAAAACCCATAGGACCCCAAACCCTGATACCTACCATGAGGTTGAACCTGGGAAAGCCCATCATCATCACCCATACTATGATACTGAACCTAGGAGGACCCCAAACCCTGATCCCTACCATGAGATTGAACCTAGGAGAGCCCATCGTCATGACCCATACTATGATACTGAATCTAGGAGGAACCCAAACCCTGATCCCTACCGTGAGGTTGAACCTAGGAGAGCCCATCATCATGACCCATACTATGAAATTGAACCTAAGAGGACCCCAAACCCTGATCCATACCTTGAGGCTAAACCTAGGAGAGCCCATCGTCATGACCCAATCCCTAAGGTTAGTCTTAGAAGACCCAATTAGGATTTTGTAGACCAGGAAGATAGATCCTATTTACCCTCTCCCTATAAGCCTAGTATACCCACAACCTATAGATCTTATGACTCCAAATCCTCTGACAGGAACTAAATCTATGGCATGTTGTATGTCCCTTAAAGGTGGAAGATTGTCGGGAAGATCCTCGGGAAACACGTCTTCAAAGTCTTTCAATAATTGGACCACCTCTTGAGGGTGTTCTACAGGGGTGTGGTCCATAGTTTCCTTAGCAGCTACCATCCAAATAGGTGCTCCCTCATTAATGTCTTTTTCTAATTCTCTTGCACCTATCAAATTTAATCCAGTCCTTTTTTCTTTCAGGCTGCTAACTCCTCTTTTGGTGTTGTCCTTAGGCTGGGTTGAATGAATGACAATTTTCTTGCCATTGAAATTGAAAGCACAGGAATTTGATCGACCAAAAATTGTCACATCATGGTCAAACAGCCATGGCCTACCTAGGATGATGCTACTTACTCCCATAGGGAGTACATCACACCAGATTCGTTCCTGATAGGACTGAAGTTGGATTCGGACCTGACATCTCTGTTTGATTGGGATAGAAGTGGAATCGATCCAGGATACCTTATATGGATTGGGATGTGGTTCAGTGGGTAATCCTAGACTCTTGGCTGCACTAGTGGAAATGGCATTGACACAGCTTCCACTATCGATCACGATCTTACAGACCTTTTCTCCTATTTTGACAAATGTGTGTAGGATGCTAGTCCTACGCCAGTCTTCCTGCTCCTTGGTCTGTGTCATGATACATCTCACAACTCCTAACACATCTGATGAGTCTACATTTTCTTCATCTCCTTCATACTCATCAGCCAAGCAATCCCCTGCTTCATAAACCTCCTCTTCAACATTCTCCAAGGGTTCTGATTCACCTTCTTCTGCCTCCCCTATATGTAAAGCTCTAGAGGGACATTGGCTCACGAAATGACCTGGTTTACGACACTTATAGCAAACTCGCTCCCTCTCACCTCGAACTTCAGGGCTCTTTCCTTTGTCTTCTCTAGGAATTGGGGAAATGGCAGGGTTGGTCCTAGGGGTTGGATTCGAGCTGGATCTTGGTCTTTGGTTGTACCAGGGACTGAACTAGGTCGACTAACAGGAGGATTAAACCTAATGGGCTCAGGTCGCCTAAATGTAGCTCTCCTTTGAAACCTCTCATAGTCCATGGCAACTTGGTATGCCTGATCTAAATCATGGACTTCTCTCAAAAACAGTTCTCCTTTTATATCTTCATTCAATCCTGATCTAAACCTCGACAATGTGGCTGCCTCAGACTCGACTACGTTGCATCGCATTACAAACTCATCAAATTTAGCAACGTACTCAGAAACGGTCTTATTTCCTTGTGTCAATCGTTGCCACTGATCTAACAACCTTTGCTGATAAGACATAGGCAAATATTTCTCTCTAAGCTTTCTCTTCATGTCTCTCCAGGTCACTATAGGTAAGTCTCCCCTCTGCCTAGCTATGCGTTCGACATTTCCCCAATACAACCTAGCCTGACGGACTAGTCTGATTTTGGCAAACTTGAATCTTCTCTCTTCAGACATATCATACCAGTCAAAATATTGGTCCATGTCAGCTTCCCAGTCTATGTACACCTTAGGATCTAGGCTTCCCTCAAAGGTTGGTGCATCTAGACGTATATTCCTTAAGGCCCGATCATCCTGATCAAAAGTATCATGGCGAGGTCTTCTAGGATTTGGCTCCGGAGTGTGATCAATATAATCCTGATGTGGCCTTCTATGAATTGGATCAGGTGTATGTTCCTGTCGTTGGGCTCTAGGGTGAACTGAAGGTAATCTGGGTGAAGGTGGTTCAGTTGGGGTCAACCTAGATTCCTCTAGGGTTCCTATCCTTTCCTCGAACTGGTCAAACCTAGCATCCAAACGGTCCATCTTCTCGATCATAGATCTCATAAGGCTTTCCATACTAGTATCCATGGATGAACTAGGTTGGGCTTGTGAAGGGTGGTAAGGTGTGCCTGACCTAGTTGTCATGCAAACAATTAGACTCAGACCCGAACTACGAGTTTTCTAAACCGGTTAGTCCAAATAAACTGAGTTGACTAGATACAATCAAATCAACAGCTACTCTCTTCCACTGGCCAGTCAGGAGGTGGGTCTGTGGGAGGTTCCCCCAGCTTTCACTGGGTCCTAATTAAAAACCACAAGAACCGCTTAGGCTTGAGCCACTTAACCTCTATCCTTGACACCAGCTTCCAATAATAGATGAAGAAATGGGTTGCACAAGCTTTCCCAATTGAATTGAACTGGACCTAGAGTTCCAAGCTAGTTGCCTAATCAAGGTGGCAAGCTAGATTGTAGTAACTCTATACTTGGCCAGGTTTTAGAACAAGGGGAGTGTGAGATCCTGTCTCTGGCCTACCTAGGCCCGGTGGAATTGGCCCGATAGACGGATCAGCACCCAAGCCCTTAGTCCCAATTCTAGACACCAAGTAATAGGGCACACACAAGACTAGTTGACACAATGAGTTGACAATAACCTGGGCTCGACCAAATTGATGTCCCTAACCCACTAGGGCAATTAATGTCTAATCAATTTTAGTTAGGGATTGGATCGATATGCAATTTGGTGATTTTTGGGCTAGGGACAGGTGATGAAATCCTGACCCTATGTCAATTTCATGCCCTTAATTTGATTTGTCATGAGATGCATGCAAATTTCAAATTTCAGGTGCAGAAGTAGTGTGTTGCAGTTTAAATGTGGTATTGATAAGTGCAGAAAAAAATATCAAAAAAATCTAAAAAAATCACAGAAAACTCCTAACTTATAGATGACATACCAGATGAAACAGAATTTCAAAATAAAATCTGTACTATTCTAGGCAGATTCTGAAATGAAGATAATGAAAAGGAACAGAACAGAACAGAAACCTTAATTACACTGATGGACTGCAGGAATTTTCATTTTTTTGTAATTTTTTTCTCAGATTAAAATTTAAAACGGTGATAAAAAACTTAAAATGGAATAGGAAAAAAAATATTCCAACGAGGAATGTGATACTTGCCTTTGGAGTTGCAGGCGGATTACAGTCAGCCTACAGAAAATACAGCAAGCAGAAAAACAGAACGTGACCAATACAAAATTCACAAATGAAATCTAAAAAGTCCTTTGGCTTTCTTTTTCACGGGTCAATCACAATGGCACCCCGACACGCCTTAGGAGATCCCCGTGGAATGGGAAGAGAGGGTGTTTAAACCCTACTTTCTCCTAAGACCGGACGGCCTGGTAACGCCCCCGATCCAAGTACTTCAAGGACTTAATGCTATGCAATCAGGAACTTATTCTACCATGCTCTGATACCAAGATTGGTGGGGACATGCAAGATGAGAATGCAACTATGCAACCCTAAAGGAGATTAGCAAAGATTAACTTAGCAATTTCTTATTTGCATATGATTAGTTCAGCATATAGTATCAAAGGAGGTCTAATAAAGAGAACTCGAACGATCAAACGTAAACCTAATTAATAAGACTATCAAAATAACAAAGAAATAGGAATAAGATTCGAACCACACAAGTTAAGCTAGGCAAATTTAATATTTCAGACCTAATCGATACTAGAACATACCTAGCATTAATCTTTCAAGTAGATCAAGATCACTCATGAAGAGACCTCCCAAATGACAAGACCATACTACAAATTGAGGGCCCTTCTTGTTTTCTGGATTATGGCAAATAATTCCTTCCTCTTGAGTTCGGAATCCCGGAGAACCCTACAACAAAGAAACCTTGAGATTAGGAACTTGGTAAAATACGTTAGTCATGAAATGGAGAAACTAAAGAAGAGTCGAGGAAGCAGTGTTGAAGAATAATCTTGGCGCCATGGTAGATCACTTGAAATGGATTTGGCCGGCCTCCTTGTGATGGTCTTCTTGATCAACCTTAGATATTGAAGAGCTAGCTTGAGATTGGAGAAGAAGAAGAGTGTCTTAGGCGTTGGAGATGGAGGAGGAGAAAGTAGGGTTGGCGTGGGATAGGGAGAGGAATTTAGAACTACCACTTAGGCACATAGAACTCACATAGAAGAAAACTTTTATTTTTTTTCTTTTCCATCCCTCTCTTTACAAGAAGACTAAGAGTCTTTTATAGACTATTAAGCCATTTTGAATTCAAACTACACCAAATATCATGGAGAAAAATTTGTGGAGAAAAATATGGGGCATCCCATGAGTAGTGGAGGAAGTTGTGGAGGAGGTTGTAGCTAATTCAAATTCAAATTTCCCTTTTCTTCTCTTGGGTGGCAACCTTGGATGGTGAGGTGGCATGTGTGATGTGGCAGCAACCTTGGATGGTGAGGTGGTATGTGTGATGTGGCAGCAACCTTGGATGATGAGGTGGCATGTGGTCCCCACTTGAGGTGGCTTTGGTCTTGCTTTGGAGTATAAGTCTTGAGTCTTCTTTAGTCTTCAAATGTGGTTTGGTTTGATTCTTCATGGAGGTTTGGTTTGATTCTTCATGGATTGGACTTGACTCATTTGGACCCAACTCTCAAATACAAGATTAATCAGGCTGGACTAGTTCCAACATAAAATTGAAATGGACTCGAATTACATAATTATTTGGACTCAAAATTAAAGAAAGAAAAAAATTACAGGACTTTCTTTTACTCATCCAACCATAAGGACTCGGATTTGACTTGAATTGGTTGGAGTCTCTTCCTGATTCTGGTGCCCACACCAATGTGTCTAGAGCTATTAGGTTATATTTTGTTGAGGTTACTAGGTTGCAAGGATCCATAGAGCCCATCCCATTTGCTACCTACTTTCGGCAGACCCTCTGGCACCTATTAGGAGTTACTACCAAATTTTCTTCTACATGTCATCCATCAACCACAACTCATGCCCCCATGCCCAAGTGGTAGTTAAGACCTAATAAACCTCTTTAGTCAAGTCTGTTAGGTATAGGTTTGAGTCCTTTTCATCATCTTGTTAGGAGCTGCATGTGCCTAGCATGTTCACCACCCGCACTAATCTTAAAATAACTGGCTAATTCCTGAAGAAGGGTCAAAGAATTTGATGTAGTGGATTCTATCTTGGTTAGGCTTAGGCCTAAAAGAAGCTTCATGCTCGCAGAGCCGGACCTTTTAAAGTGATAGAGAAGGATTGGATCAAATGCCTATGTGTTAGACTTGCCTTCAGATATGGGCATTAGTTCTACCTTCAATATTACAGACCTGGTTGAGCCTAGGGAACCGGCAGCAATACCTAGTGAGGCCTTTGAACCTATTCATTTTCATTATGAGTGACCCTAACCCAGAGTGTCCACTAACAAATTGGCCTGAGAGAGGAGAATGGATCGAGCGTATCCTAGACGATCGAACCATCACGACCTGGGGCCATGACTATCAACGCTTCCTGGTCCGATGGCAAGGCCGGCCAGAGTCGGACGATTCATGGATTTCTTGAGAGGACTTGCAATGCCTCAACCCAGACCTTCTTGAGAGATATATGAGCCAGTCTGATCTTCACTCGACAGGGTCGAGTTCCTCCCACCCTGGGAGAATTGGTGGGGACATCGAAGGCACCAGAATAAGACAGAGGCTTTTCAACCCTCTGTGGATTGATCAATAATTTATGAGTCCATCGATAATAAGGGATTATCCTATTTGAGTCCATTTTAGTTGTTATTTGAGTCTTTTGAGTTATTATTTTAGTTCTGTACTAGTCAGCTCATGTTGAGCTAGTACAGTCTAATGTTAGTTAGCTCATGTCGAGCTAATTTTATTTTTTTTGAGTCCTGTCCAAGCAAATTGAAGACTCAAGACCACATCATACAAGTGAAGACCAAGTCCAACCAGATTGAAGACATGGAAGTTTAGCCCAAGTCCAACCCAGCTTGAAGATTTAAAGAGCCCAGGAGTTAAATCAGAAATCCTGATTCCTTGTAGATGCACTCCAGATGCCCAGATTTCCTTCTAGATGCCAGAATATACTCATAGACCACGGCATCCATGATTTTAGAGGTCTATCTGCATCCTAGCCCAAAGAAATCAAGCCCAGGCACCAAGCCCAAGCCCCTAAGAAGCAAGATACCAGGGAATATTCCTACTACATGGCTACCTGGCCACCCCAGCTTCTAGAGGCCCAAACCCATGTGCCCGAGCCCCTTTGGGATGGCCTCTTGCTGCTCTTAGAAGCCCAACACACCCCCTAGGCATCCATGGAGTGTTGGCCAAGTCAAGAGAATTTTTATGGATTTTTCTACCTAATGTTTCCTTATTTTCTAGCTAGGGTTTGAGAGGGAAAAGGATTCTTATGTAAAGACTAATGTGCCCTTACTTGGAGCCCAAGGTTAAGGGTCGATTTAAAGGACCCTAGCCTCTTGTATGAAGCTAGATTTTTGATATGAAATAAACCTTGAGTTTTTATATTGTTTTGTATGATTACCCTACTGTGTGCATAAAGGGGTTTGAGAGTTCTTCTTCCCGGTGTTTGCAACGATCTTCATGCCGCCAACCATCCTTCCAGCCCCCCTCCAAAAATTTCTTTTCTTTGCTATTTTTCTTTATTTTCTTGATCTCCTTTGAGTTTTCTAACCTCTGATAGGTTGTTTGTAGGTCCCCGAGTTCCTACGAATCCAACAACTCCAGCCATGCCTTAATTGGATCACCGAGCAGAAAGACGGGTATCTGCAGGTCTTTGGCTCGATTTTCCATGCCACATCCATCGAGGAATGAGAGAACCCTTCACTGCGATCTTCACCGAGCACTTCAGACATTGTCAGGTACACCCCCTCTACATCCAATCGTTATATTGTAGGAGAACTTGGCCTAATCGAGGCTTCTCAACTCCGGCGATCCTTCTTTAGTACTTTTCTAGGTTATAATCTGCATGCTTGGCTTCAAAAATTCATACAAAATTCCCTACAACTAATTTTGATCTGAAATTCAGGAATTAATCACCTAACCCCACATATAAAACATACAAAAAGAATTGCATGCATATTAGTCTCGCATCAGATTTGGGCCAATGGTTCGGCTTCCACCCATTTTGTGAACTAGTCGATGGCTACTAGGAGAAACTTTCTTTGCCCTGATGCTGGTGGGAACGAGCCAAGAATGTCCATCCCCCACTGGAAAAAGGGCCATGGGGCTGCCAACTGAGTCAGGTGACTCGCAGGTTGTCTCTGTACATTGGCATACCTTTGGCATTGGTCGCACTTCCGCATGAAATCAGTTGAGTCCTTCTGGATGGAGGGCCAATAATACCCTTATCGAATAATCTTGTATGCTATAGATCTGCCTCCCAAGTGATCCCCGCATATGCCCTCGTGGACCTCTCTCAATGCATAATCTGCATCGATGGGTCCGAGGCATTTCAGCAGTGGTTGAGAGAATGATCTCTTGTAGAGGGTTCCGTATATGATGACGTACTGAGATGCCATCCAGCAGATCTTCTTGACCTCTGCCTTATCTTCAGGCAGTTCTCCTTCATTCAGGAATCTGATGATGGGATCCATCCAGCTTGGCTCAGCATCAATCTGGCGCACCTCTGCAGCCTCTTTGACAATGCTTGGAGTTTTAAGATGTTCAACAAAGGTGCACCCGAGAGTCTCCGGTGCTGTAGTTGCCAGTCGAGACAGTGCATCTGCCCAGGAGTTCTCTGATCCGGGAACATGAATAATTTCAAATGTTCCAATTGAGACGATAAGGCCTGAACCTTCTCCAGGTATTGCACCATGGTTGGATCTTTGACTGCGTACTCTCCATTGACTTGATTTACAACCAGTTGAGAGTCGGAGAAGGCTCGGAGTTGCCGAACTCCCAGATCTTTGGAGATCCAAAGTCCGGCGAGTAGGGCCTCATATTCGACCTGATTATTGGAGGCGTGGAAGGAGAAACGAAGTGCATACTTTATAATCTACCCATCAGGTTTGGCCAACATGAGTCCAGCCCCGCACCCGGTAGCATTGGAAGTTTCGTCCACCTGAAGCACCCAAACATACTTCATCTCCTTCGGGGCTTCATTTTCATCCGAAGAGGCTTCATCTTCAAACTTCCAGGTGCACTCGGCCAGAAAATCGGAGAGCACCTGGGCCTTCATTACCGCTCGGGACTGGAAGCTAATGTCAAATTTGCTTAGCTTCACAGCCCACTTGGCTATCCTTCTAGAAGTGTCCAGAGATCGGAGAACGGCCTTGAGAGGTTGATCAGTCAGCACCATGATTGTGTGGGCCTGGAAATATAGCCGTAGTCGCTTTGCCGCAATCACTAAAGAGTAGATCAGCTTCTGCATCCTTGCATAGCACATTTCTGTGTCTTGCAAGATCTTGCTGATGTAGTAGATCAGCTTGTGGGACCCGTCTTCCTCCTTCTAGACAAGAACCGAGCTCACTGCTTCGTCTAAAGCAAAGAGGTACAGGTAGAGGACCTCGCCTTCTTTTGGCTTGGAGAGCAATGGCGGGGTCTCCAAATACTTCTTCAATTCCTCAAAGGCAGCGCGACAGTCTTCGGACCATTCGAATCCCTTTGATTGTTGAATTACCTTGAAGAACGGAAGACATTTCTCGGTGGACCGAGAGATAAATCTACTTAGGAAGGCAATCCTCCCTATCAACTGTTGGACTTCCTTTTTACAGGAGGGATGTCGCATATCCTTCAAGGCCTGGATCTTCTCGGGGTTGGCCTCAATCCCTCGTTTGGTGACAAGGAAGCCCAGGAATTTACCCGACGTGACCCCAAAGGTGCACTTCGCCGGGTTTAGCTTCATTTTGTAGTGCCGGAGAGCACTGAATGACTCCTCCAAGTCACAGATGTGGTCTCTCCGGTGGAGACTCTTGACGATCATGTCGTCAACATAGGCCTCCATATTCCTTCCTAGTTGCTTTTCAAACACCTTATTGATGAGTCTTTGAAATGTTGCTCCGGCATTCTTGAGGCCGAACGACATCATCTTGTAGCAGTAGAGACCTTTGTCGGCGATGAATGCCATCTTCTCCTTATCTTGCGGATCCATTCTGATCTGGTTGTAGCTAGAGAAGGAGTCCATAAAGCTCAGCAACTGGTGGCCGGTGGTAGCATCGACCAGTTGATCAATCTTTGGGAGAGGGAAGCTATCTTTTGGGTAAGCCTTGTTGAGGTCTGTATAGTCGATGCAGATCCTTTACTTGGCGGTAGCTTTCTTCACCATTACCACATTGGCCAGCCACTCGGGGTAGCAGGCCTCTCTGATGAACCCTACCTTGAGGAGCTTGCCAAACTCTTCACTAACAGCTTGCTATCTTTTAGGGGCGAAGCTCCTCTTTTTCTGTCGCACCGGCTTGTACCTAGGGGTTACCTCCAGTCGATGAGTAATCACTTCGATGGGAATCCCGGGCATATCCGAAGCCGACCAGGTGAAGACATCGGTGTTGTCCCTGAGAAAATAGATCATCTTCATTATGGTTTTCTCATCAAGTGCATTCCCGATTTGCACAACTCTGGAGGGATCTTCCTCTTTCAAAGGTATCGGGATGGTCCTCTCCATGGGTTCACCAAGGTTTGTGGTTGAATCCCTTGGATCCAGCTGATCTAGGATAGTCGAATCTTTGAAATGCCTATCTTAAATCATTAGACATTGCCGTGCCGTCCTTTGGTTCCCTCTAACTTCTCCAACACCATTCCTAGTGGGGAAGCGTACTAAGAGGTAGTGAGAGGAGATCACGGTGCGGAATCTGTTCAAGGTGGGCCTCCCCAGAATAATGTTGTATGTAGAGGGGATCTAGACCACCGTGAAGTTGATCGATAATGTCTTTTGTCGAGGCTCGGAGCCGAGGGTTACAGGCAACACTATCTCCCCTTCGGCATAAACTTGGTTACCCCCGAAACCAGAGAGTGGTATGGGGGATCTCTATAGTTGATGTATAGGCAAACACATTTTGGAGAATGCATCATACATCAAGACATCAGTCAAACTTCCATTATCAATAAGAACTCTCTGTACATCATAGTTGGCCACTACGGCCAAAATTATAAGAGGGTCGTCGTGCGGGAGCCGGACTCCCGCAAGGTCATCATAGGAGAAGAGGATGGAGTTGTTATCTTTCAGTCGCTTTGAAGCTTCATCTTCATCCCTTCTCTAGTTGGTGAGCCGGTGTATCATCCCTACACCTCCGTTGGTGGGCCTTTGGTTTGGCAATTCGGCCTCTTCGGAAGGTGGTTGGGGAATAGTTGCTTTCGACCAGGGCCCCTGGCGACTGATGGACCGCCCCAGGTACCCCCTCTTGATGAGATCCTCGATTGCATCTCTCAACTGGATGCATTTTTCTGTGTTGTGTTCATGGTCCCGATGGAATCGGCAGAATTTGTTCCTATTCCTTACGAAAGAGGAGGCCTTCATGGGATGGGGCCATTGGAGATAGTTTTCTTTTTCTATCTCCATGAGGATCTTTTCTTGAGGGAGGTTGAGGGGGGTGTATGAGTCAAATCTTCCTCCTAATGCTCTGGACTTGGGAGGGCTTCTCCGGCGGTCTGCATATCTGCCGCCATTGTTATTGGAAGTTTTGGGGCCTTGCCTCCTATTATTCTTTTTCTTTGAAGAGGGTTTCCCTTCAATCAAACGTCGATTCGCCGCCTGCTTTTCAGCATCGACGTATTTCTGAGCCCTTGATAGGAGCTTAGCATAGCTTTTGGGGAACTTCTTGTCCAGGAAAAAAGTAAGCCTGGAAGTTCGAAGCCCCTTCTTCAGAGCTGACATGGCCACGTGCTCGTTGAGATCGGGGATCTCAAGCATGGCTGCATTGAACCTAGAGATGTAATCTCTCAGGCTCTCTCCTTCATTCTGGTGAAGGAGGAAGAGTGTGTCCATATTCCAAGGAGTCTTGCGACAAGTCCTGAAATGCAAGACAAACAATTTTTCTAACTCGGAAAAGGAATCGATGGTACCTGGGTGCAGGCTCGAGTACCACATTCGAGCAGACTTCTTCAAGGTACCCAGGAATGCAAAATAGTACATCCCGTCCGAAGCTCCTTGAATCATCATATGGGCTTTGAAGCTGCCCAAATGGTTGAAGGGGTCGGTGGTGCCGTCGTAGGGTTCCATCTGGGAAACCCTGAAGTGTCGAGGAATGTCCTCAGCCATGATGCGGTCGGTGTAGTATGGGCGTAGATCACCCACAATCAGGTCCTCGAGATCCCTCTAATCCCGCATTCTCTACTCTCGCGCCCTTGCCATCTCTGATTCGATGGCTCTAAACCTCCCTTCATAATCGGGAGTCTACTTAGACGCTCTCTCCACCGGAGTGGAGTCTTCGGAGGAGGAGGTGGAAGTTTGCTTAGGCATTTTCCCTTTTTATGGGGAATCGATGGACCTAGGCAATCTCGAAGTTCGGCCTTCAGGAGAGGGCCGAGAATGGGAGGAGGGATGCGTTGAATCCTCCCGTGGTGCTCTCCTTCTTCGGGATCGAGAGCTATGTCTAGAAACAGCCGGTGGGTTTGCCACCGGGAAGGCTTTGTCTTGAAACTCTTGAACCATGGCCGTCAGGTTAGCGACCTGGTTCAAAAGAGCTTCGAACTGCTGTGCTCCCACAGTAACCATGGGAGGTGGAACATCGTTCACCTCCGGGGGTGCACCCCCCTAAGACGGAGCATGACTCCAGCTTGTAGAAGCATTTTGAGCTTTTTCTCTTGCCATCAAAGAATTCTTTGTTTTTTCCCCTTGTCTGGGAGGGAGCTTAACAAATGTTAGTAAAACTGCTCCCCCTTCCTAGCATGCCAATTTATTGGCATGGAGTCCCTGAATTGACCGGTCGGAGCCGCTGCATCGCAGGACCGCTCCCTGGTTTACCTACAAAATAGGTCCCTTGCCGGAGTTGTTCTAGCGAAGGACACTCCGATGCCTATGTCACTTGCAGATTCCAGCCATAGAATGGGAAAGATGTCGAGAGTGGAAGATAAAAAGTATTCTTAGAGATTGAAAATGTGTATGTGCAAGATTATTCATGCGTACCTCTCGAGCCATCCTCCTTACCCATATTTAAAAGATGGCCTCCGGTCTGTGGCCCGCTCTTTTCTCGAAGATCATGGAAAGCCATTCACTCTCATGATAGTCGATCGTGGGTTGTTAATAAATGGTTTCGGCCAGATTGGAGGCGTGGCTGCAGGAATTGCGTACCATGATCATAGCATGATGACTGTCGATTGTAACCGTTGGTTATAGTTTCCTTTTTGGAACAGATTGTGGTTCAACCTTCGAGTTTCCCCTTACGTGGGCCGAAGGCTTGATATTTTCCCGAGGCCGGAGATCATGTCTACGGTGGGGACCAAAGTTCGTGTCTTCGAAAGTTGATGAGTAGTTCAGACTTCGGCCGGGGCCGAAAGTGCTACCTAAAGGACTGGCCTTCGGATGCTGCAGTTCGGTGTGAAGCCTTGAGTTGCTTACAGTTGGCCTTTGCTTAGTCCGAAGTCTAGAGAACCGGGGCTTCGATAAGTCAAACCGGAGCCTAGTTCATAGCTGAACCAAGATATCCCAACAGATCTCACAACCGATGGATATGTGGAGATATTCAATGAATAGAAATGAATCCAACCTTGTGTTTCAATTAGATTTCCAATTTCCAAACCAATCTCTTCTAGAAAGTTAAAAAGAATTCTCCTACTGCAAGTCATAGGTCTGTTTGATAGAGAGACTACCTATCTCGGAGATGGATCCATGGCCATTGGTTCACTTTCTTCTTCTTCTTCTTCTCCTGCTAGAGTCGGCTCTTCTTGTCGACATTTTGTTCTTCTTTTTATCTTTACAGAGGGTGCCATCCGTTTTGATCTCTTTCCCATAGCCATCTTGGGAGCCATTGCAGTAATTAGGCAAGTGAGGGGAATTTGAGGCTTCGAGATAAGGATTTAGGAGGATTGGTGAAGGTTTCAAGTGGAATGACAAAGTTCAGAGTAGAAAAGAATAGCATGAGAAGTGAGGAAAAGTTACTCGGCTCTATTAAAAAAGTGTTTACCTGATATCCGAGTCAACTCACTCAACCCTAAAATCATCCGAGTCAGCTCGACCAGAGCGAACTCAAAGCAAATAGAGATTCGAGTCGGCTAGGCAAACCCTAAATTGACCTAGTCAGCTCGACTAGAGCAAGAGCAAAAATAACAAAAATTCAAGCCGGCTCGACCAGAGCAATATTGCTCGAGTTGACTCAAACAGAAACATTCCACAAAAGTTGAAATGATTCAGAAATTAAAATTAATTCAATGATATCTCAAGGAAAGTTGTTCAAAGATCTTGAATAGTTAGAGGAGGTTTTCTAGATAATTTTTCCTTAATTTTGAGGAAATTAGGTTAGCAAAATCTAGAAAGGATCACAAAGTCCTAATTCTCCTCTAAGCAATTCAAATGTATCCTGGTTCAGTGGCTTAGTAAAAATGTCAGCTAATTAGCTTTCAGTTGGGATAAATTCTAGTTCAATATCACCATTCAAAACATGATCTCTAATAAAATGGTGTCTAATCTCCAAATGCTTAGTTCTGAAATGCTGAATTAGATTTTTTTTCAAGTTTATAACACTTGTGTTATCACACTTGATTGGAATTTTAGATTATATAACACCAAAGTCTTCTAGTTGTTGTTTAATCCATAACACTTGTGCACAACAACTCCCTGCAGCAACATACTCTGCCTTAGCAGTAAAAAGTGCTATCAAGTTTTGTTTCTTACAGTGCCATGAGATTAAATTCAACCCTAGAATTTGGAATGTGCCATTAGTGCTTTTTCTATCATTTCTACAACCATCATAATCAGCATCCAAAAATCCAATTAAATTCAATAAAGAATGTTTTGAAAACCAAAGACCTAGATTACTTGTACCTTTCAAATATCTGATAATTCTTTTAACAGCTAGCATATGTGATTCTTTAGGATTAGATTGAAATCTAGCACATACACATACACCATACAATATATCAGGTCTACTTGCAATCAAATATAATAAGGATCCGATCATACCTCTATAGAGCTTTTGGTCAACATTGGATCCATTTTCATCTTTGTCCAATCTGCAAGATGGGCTCATGGGTGTGTTCATTTGTTTGCTTGTCCCATACCAAACATTTTGATTATTTCCTTGGTGTACCTGGCTTGGTTGATGAAGATTCCTTTGTTTATCTCACTTGAAGTCCAAGGAAGTAGTTAAGCTCACCCATTAGGTTCATTTCAAATTCTCCCTGCATTAACTTAGCAAATTCTCTACAAAGAGTTTCATTAGTTGCACTAAATATAATATCATCAACATAAATCTATACAACTAATATATCATTATCTTTCTTCTTGATAAAAAGAGTTTTATCAACATTTTCTTTTGAAAAATCATTTTCAATCAAGAAAGTGCTAAGTCTATCATACCAAGCTCTAGTGATTGTTTCAAACCATACAATGCTTTATTCAATTTATACACATGGTTTGGAAAAACATGATCTTCAAAACCTGGTGGTTGTTCTACAATAACTTGTTGTGAAATGAAACCATTTAAAAATGCACTTTTCATATCCATTCGAAAAAGTTTAAAATTCATGTAGCAAGCAAATGCAAGAAGTAATCTAATGGCTTCTAGTCTTGCTACAGGTGCATATGTTTCATCAAAATCAATGCCCTCTTCTTGGTTATATCCCTTAGCTACTAATCTAGCTTTGTTTCTAATAACATTTCCTTGTTCATCTAATTTGTTCCTATAGACCCATTTGGTTCCTATAATTGGATGGTTTGAAGGTCTATCAACTAATATCCAAACCTTATTTCTTTCAAACTGGTTTAGTTCTTCATGCATCGCCATCATCTAGTTTGAACATTTTCAGCTTCTTCTAAGCTATGAGATTCTATTTGTGATAAAAGGCTAGGTAATCATGTGCAACTCTATGTGATGACCTAGTCCTAATACCTTGTGAAGGATCACCAATAATTAATTCTCTTGGATAGAAAGTTATATACCTCCATTCTCTTGATAGATCTGCATAATCCTTACTTACCATTTCTTCTCCTTCTTCAATTGGACTTTCTTGTATGCTCATGTCTTCCATTTCTTTTTGAATTATACCTGCATCATTGTCTATGCACTCTTTTTTCTTAGAAGGTGAGGGGTTAGTTTCATCAAAAATAACATGCATAGACTCTTCTACAGTAAGAGTTATTTTATTAAATACTCTATATGCTTTGCTATGCAGTGAATAACTAAGAAAAATTGCTTTATCAGATTTAGCATCAAATTTTTCGAGATTATCTTTACCATTATTGAGCACAAAGCATTTACATCCAAAAATATAAAAATAATTAATATTGGATTTCTTTCCATCCCAAAGCTCATAGGAGGTTTTCTTCAAAATAGGATGGATCAAAACACGTTTTAAAATGTAACAAGCAGTATTCACTGCTTCTGTCCAAAAGTACCTTGGAAGATTGCCTTCACACAACATTGTTCGGGCCATCTCTTCCAAAGTCCTATTTTTTCTCTTTACAACACCATTTTGTTGTGGTGTTCTAGGAGCGGAGAAGTTGTGATCAATGCTGTTTTCTATGCAATAATCATCAAAAAATTGATTTTCAAGTTCGGTGCCGTGATCACTCCTAATTGAAATTATTGAAAGATTTTTATGATTTGAAGCCTTTTTATAAAATTTTTGAAATACTTTAAAGGTTTCATCTTTGTGAGCAATAAATAAAACCCATGTAAATCTAGAAAAATCATCTACTATCACAAGGGCATATTTCATACCTCCTAGGCTTGTGGTCCTAGTTAGTCCAAATAAGTCCATGTGAAGTAGCTCTAGAGGTCTAGTAATTGAAATCATATTTTTGGATTTAAAGCTCCCCCTAATTTGTTTACCCATTTGGCATGCATCACAAACATGATCAAAGTCTACTTTAAATTTGTGCTTGCCTCGAACTAAGTTTTTGGTAATTAACTTGACAATAGTATGCATGCTAGCATGACCTAATCGTCTATGCCAAAGTAAACAAGTCTCCTTGGTCTTAGTATTCATTACAACTAGACTAGAACTACTTGACTTGGCATGATCATTAAGGTCTACCACATAAATATTTCTAAGTCTATATCCAATGAACTTACTACTAGAATCAAGAGAGTTAGTTACTATACATATAGATGATTCAAAGATAACCTTGAAGCCTTTATCACATAATTGACTGTTACTCAATAAATTATTCTTCAATTTATTTACTAGCAATATATTTTCAATTCAAGTAGAGGGGGTTATCTTAATCTTACCGATTCCGATTATTTTTTCCTTGCCATTATCTTTAAAAGTAACCATACCTCCTTCTTTCATTTCTAGGATGATAAATTGATCATTGTCACCCGTCATATGCCTTGAACAACCACTATCGAGATACCATCTTTTCTTCAATTTTTGGACTGCAAGACATTTCTGCAAGACAATCAACAAGTTATTTTAGGTACCAAAGCTAACTTGGGTCCTTGCAAGTTAGCGGAGGTAGTTCCTTTGGGAATCCAAATCTTTCTTATTTTACTTTGGATATTTCTAAAAATATTGCATTCAAAAGCTTTATGTCCAATCCTTTTGCATGCGAAACATTCAACTCTAGAATTCTGAAAATATGTAGATTTTAAAGTTCTAGATGTTAATGCAGGAGATGCAGATATAAAAGATTTTTTATTTGGGCTCTTTGGAACATACAATATAGTTTTAGAAGTAGAAGTAGAACCATTTGTTGCAAAAGCATTTTGAGATGTAACTTTTGGAATATAAGCTTTTGGTTTCACAAAAGTAGTAGCTGAAATACCATTTGAAATTGAAGAATTAAAACCGATTCCAGCTTTATTTCCAAAAATTCTTTGTTCTTTTAAAATCAACTAAAGCTTGTTAGAAGATAATATAAGTTTTTCAATAAGTGGCTTGAGTTTTTCAACCTCATTTTTCAACTCATTATTTTCATTCATCAAAGCTTTGTTTTTGTTAAGATATGCACTATTCTCAGTTTTCAAAGCTTTATATTTTTCAGAAAAGTCATGTAATTCTTTTTGCAATAAATTTTTCTTTTCTAAAGTCTCTTCTTTCTCTTTTAGTAAAGAATCATTGATAATCTTTAAACATCTAATCTTTACTCCAGCCTTTTTAAATTTAGACAATAAATCATTAGAAGCAGAATTTAATTCATCAAAAGTAAATTCTATTTGAGCATTAGGGGATGTTACCTCATCCTCGAGACCCATTAGATATAAATTTATAGTTTTCATGGTCTCTTCCTCTTTAGTTGAGGTGGATTCCTCACTATAGCTCCATGTGGCAACCACCACCTTCTTCTTCTTTTTCTTGAAGAATTTCTTTAATAATGGACAATTTGGATGAATATGTCCTGGTTTCTTACATTCGTAGCAGGTGGGGACTTGTTTCTTTTCTTTTTCTTTGTCCTTGTACTTGTCCTTGGAGTGCTCTCCTCATTTATGAAATTTTCTATTGAATCTTCCTTTCTTCTTTCCCATAAACTTTCTAAATCTCCTTATGACCATTGCGATATCTTCATCTTCTAGATCATCTTCAAAGGAGGTGGAATCATCTTCCGATTCCTCATCTTTCTTTGAGTCCAATGCAGCTTTGAAGGCAATTGTCTTCTTCTTCTTTTGATCATCATCAGTTCTGTGCTACATGGCCAATTCGTGTGTGATTAGTGAACCCATTAATTCATCAAGAGGTAAGGCATTTAAATCTTTCGCTTCATGGATGGCAGTCACTTTGGGGTCCCATTTATCCGAAAGTGATCTTAAGATCTTCTGTACCAGGTCAGCATTTGAGTAAACCCTGTCAAGACTTTTCAAACCATTAATAATATCAATAAATCTAGTGTACATGATAGAGATATTTTCAGTAGGTTCCATTTTAAATAATTCTTAACTATGAATAAGAAGATTTATTTTTGAAGACTTCACTTGGAAAGTTCCTTCATGGGTCACTTTGAGTTTGTCCCAAATTTCCTTTGCTGAAGAGCATGTGAAAATTCGATTAAACTCATTAGAATCCAAAGCACAGTATAACAAGTTCATTGCTTTGGCATTTAATTCTCCCATCTTCATGTCATGTTCATCCCAGTCTTCTTCAAGCTTATGGACAACCATGGAAGCAATTTTAATCATGAGAATTTGTGGCCCTTTAAGAATGATCTTCCATAATTGAAAATCAACTGCTTGTATATATGATGGGGGACTAATATGCATGCAATTTTTTTTGTATGTTTTACATTTTGAGTTAGGTGATTAATACCCAAATTTCATATCAAAATTATTTGTAAGGAATTTTGTATGAATTTTTGAAGATCATCATGCAGATTAGGACCTAGAAAAGTAGCAAAGAAGGACCGCCGAGGTTGAGAAGCCTCGGTTAGGGCAAGTTCTCCTATAATAAAACTACTGGAGGTAGAGGGGTGTACCTGACAACGTCTGAGAAGATCACAGCGAAGGGGTCTCTCGTTCCTCGATGGATGCGGCCTGGAAAACCGAGCCAAAGACCCACGGATACCCGGCTTTCTGCTCGGTGATCCGATTGAGGCTTGGCTGGAGTCGTTGGATTCGTAGGAACTCGGAGACCTACAAACGACCTGTCAAGGGTTAGAAAATTCACAAAGGAACAAGAAAATAAAGGAAAAACAGCAAGGGAAGGCTTCTTTTGGAGTGGGCGTCCAGGGATCTGGAGGGTTTGTTGGCAGCAGGAAGATGATTGCAAACACTGGGAAGAAGAACTCTCACAAACCCCTTTATGCACACAGCAGGGTATCACACAACTCAATAGAAGAACTCAAGGTTTTAATTCATATCAAAAATTAGGTTTCATACAAGAGGCTAGGATCCCTTAAATAGACCATTAACCTTGGGCTCCAAGTAAGGGTACATAAGTCTTTACATAAGAATCCTCTTCCCTCTCAAACCCTAGTTAAAAAATAAGGAAACATTAGGTAGAAAAAATCCCTAAAAATTATCTTGACTTGGCCAACACTCCAAGGACGCCTAGGGGGGCATGTTGGGCTTCTAAGAGTAGCAAAAGGCCGGCCCAAAGGGGCTCGGGTGCATGGGTTTGGGCCTCTGGAAGCTGGGGTGGCCTGGTAGCCACGTAGCAGGAATATTCCTTGGTATCTTGCTTCTTAGGGGCTTGGGCTTGGCACCTGGGCTTGATTTCTTTGAGCTAGGATGTAGATGGACCTCTGAAATCATGGATGCCCTTATCTATGAATATACTTTGGCATCTGGAAGGGAATCTGGGCATCTAGAGGGCATCTGCAAGAAATCAGGGTTTTCCTGAATTTTCCTCTTAGGGTCTTCAAATCTTCAAGCAGGATTGGACTTGGGCTATACTTCCATGTCTTCAATCTGGTTGGACTTGGTCTGCACTTGTATGATATTGTCTTGAGTCTTCAGTATGCTTGGACAGGACTCAAAAAAATAAAATTAGCTCAACATGAGCTGACTAGCATTGGACTGAACTAGCTCAACATAAGCTGACTAGTACAGAACTGAAATAACAACTCAAAAGACTCAAACAACAACTAAAAAAAGGACTCAGATGGGCTAAGCCCTTATTACAGATAGACTCATAAATTATTGATCAATTCATAGAGGGTTGAAAAGCCTTTGTCTTATTCTGGTACCTCCGGTGTCCACACCAATTCTCCCGGGGTGGGAGTAACTCGACCCTGTCGAGTGAAGATCAAGCTGGCTCACATATCTCTCGAGGAGGTCTAGGTTGAGGTGCTGCAAGTCCTCTCGAGAAATCCATGAATCGTCCGACTCTGGCCAGCCTTACCATCGGACCAGGAAGCGTTGATAGTCACGGCCCCGGGTCGTGATGGCTTGATCGTCTAGGATACGCTCGATCCATTCTCCTCTCTCAAGCCAATTTGTTAGTGGACACTTTGGGTTAGGATCACTCATAATGAAAAGGAACAGGTCCAAAGGCCTCACTAGGTATCGCTGCCGGTTCCCTATACTCAATCAGGTCTATAATATTGAAGGTAGAACTAATGCCCAAATCCGAAGGCATGTCTAACATATAGGCATTTGATCCAATCCTTCTCTATCACTTTAAAAGGTCCGGCTCTACGAGCATGAAGCTTCTTTTAGGCCTATGCCTAACCAAGATAGAATCCACTACATCAAATTCTTTGACCCTTCTTCGGGAATTAGCCAGTTGTTTAAAGATTAGTGCGGGTGGTGAACATGCTAGGCACATGCAGACTCCTAACAAATGATGCAAAGGACTCATACTGACACCTAACAGACTCGACTATGCATTCCTATCGAAGGAAATTTTATTGAACTCTTTGGATCTAAACCTAATAGATTATAGGTTCTCTAGGTTTGATCCTAGCTTGACATGCACATGAAAATTTACAGTGAACTCCTAGCAAATTCCAAAGAGTATGCCAGAAGTAAGATGCAAACCAAACATGCGTGATGAATATATGCAGTATGCTAATCTCAGCTAAATGCAATCTAATGATCCTAGAAATGCTGGAGGTGTCAGGAAAGGGCAGAAAATAGGAAGTGGGTTCAGAAGTAGTTTGGTAGGGTAGGGAAAAAGGTTCAAGGTTAGTTGGATAAAGTTCGATAAAACATGTCAGGGACTAATCCTAGACTAATGAGACTAACCTTACGAGGTTGTGGTATATCTATGGGGTTTGCATAATGGAAGGATGGGTTACTAATCTCAGGGAAGAGGTCCTTAATGGGAACTATAGGAGGAGGCTCATCCTGAGGGTACTGATTCAAAGAGATCAAGTCCTTAACAAATTCTTCTGGTTCTTGTATTTTAGGACTAGATTCTATAATTTGGCTCTCCTCTTCGGTTTCCTCAGGTAAGGCTCTAGTAGCAGTACCTATGTTCTCTTCCTCTAATTGTTCTTCTACTATAGCTTAAGGTTGGATGTGGTCAAGGTCAACTAGCTCTGGGTTGGTTTCTATCTGGGTATCTACTAGGTCAGCTAATTTTAGGTCATCTAAAGGTGTCTCCTCTTCTCCCTCATACTCATCCACTAAGTTTGCATCAGCTTCATACACTTCCGCGTTAATGTAAGCCTTGTCAATCTCAGGAATGGTTGAAGAATGTCAGCTAGGGGAAAATTGGCTTTTGATTATGGACACTAATCCTAGTAGGTTCAGGTTGCCTAAGGGGTAGTGGCTCACTATTGGGCTCATATTTAGGGGTGCTAATCATATGGGGTTCAAGTTGACTAAGGGAAACCTGACTAGTACTAGATTGATACTTAGGGGTTATGGGTTCTCTAGGCTCATAGGACAAGGGTGCAGAGCTATGGGTCATAGGATTATAGGATCTAGGGTCATAGGATTTTGGGTCAGCTCTATGGTCAGGTTCTAAGGATGGATCATGGTATGGGGTCCTCCTAAGGTTGGGCTCTCTATATGGGTCAGGATATTGGGTCCTCCTAGGGTTGGACTCCCTATATGGGTCAGAATACTGGGTTCTCCTAGGGTTGGAATCCCTATATGGGTCAGAATATTGGGTTCTTCTAGGGTTGGACTCCTTATATGGGTCAGAATATTGGGTGTTGGGTCTACTATGCTCATAGGGTATGGGTGCATAGGATCTATGATCATGGGATCTAGAGTCATAGGATCTAGGTTCATAGATTATGGATTCATAGGTTCTAGGTTCATAGGATTTGGAGTCATAAGATCTATAGGTTGTGGGTATACTAGGCTTATAGGGAGAGGGTAAAAAGGATCTATCTTCCTGGTCTATAAAATCATGATTGGGTCTTCTAGGACTAACCTTAGGGATTGGGTCATGACGATGGGCTCTCCTAGGTTCAGCCTCAAGGTATGGATCAGGGTTTGGGGTCCTCCTAGGTTGAGGATTGTAGTACGGGTCAGGATAAGGGGCTCTCCTAGGTTCGACCTCATGGTATAGATTAGGGTTTGGGGTCCTCCTAGGTTGAGGGGAATCAGGATCTGGCTCAGACTGTGACCCATGGGATTTTCTTGGGGTCCCTAACCGGACTTTTAACTGATCAAACCTATTGGCAAGATGGTCAATTCTATCATTGGTTTGAATACGAGACTGAGTTAACTGGGTCATCTGTGTAGCCATCTGCCTCATTTGATCAGCTAGGGCTTTCATTTGGGCTTGCAAATTTTCCATGGGTTCAGACATTTGTGAAGGAGGTGGATGATATGAAACTCCTGATCTAGTGCTCATGGAAGACTTGATCAGACCGACTACAGCTAACTAGACCTAGAGTCTAAACTAGATGCTCAATCAGGGTAGCAAACTAGCCTATAGTAATCCTGTACTCAGCCAGGCAGGTGTAAGGGGAGTGTTAGGTCCCTGATTGCCAATCCTAGACGCCAATCAGAGATTGGCCAGGTAGGCGAACCAGCATACAAGCCCTTCGGGATTGAATCCCTAAACCACCATTCTTGACACCAAGCACAAGGCACACATAGGTTAGCTTGACACAGTGATCTAACACGTAGCCCGGACCCGACCAGTTGGTGTCCCTAGCCCACTAGGGCAAATTAAGTCTAGTTAATTTTAGGTTAAGGCATGGGACCGAATACAAGGGATGTGGTTTTGGGCTAAGGAGAGGTGATCAAATCCTCCCCCCATCTGATATAGCAAGAGTGCCCTTAAAAGTAAATTATGCAATGATGGCAGGCAGATGAGGATGCAAATTAGGGTTTAGATGTATTTGGTATTTTTGGAGAATAAGTAATTTTTTTTTTGGTATTTTTTTAAATAGAAGAAAACATGCAAATCATGGCCTAATATGCTGGAAATATACTAAAATTAAAAGATATGCAAAAAATGCTAAATAAAATCCTAAAACTTCCAAACTTGTCTTGCTGAAAAAAAACAGAGCCAAAAATTTGCAGGCTGTATTTCGGCTTGCAAAAAACTCACAGGCCATAATAAAATATGAAAAACTTTTAAAAACTACTGCGAATTATGATGAACCCAGAAAAATAAATTTCAAAATTTTTGGAGTTTTTATTATGGAGAAATAATTTAAATAACAGAGCATATACGGACTTAGAAATTGCAAAAAACAAGCCCAAATATAAGCTCTAATACCAAATGATGGGGGACTAATATGCATGCAATTTTTTTGTTTTTTTTTTTCATGTTGAGTTAGGTGATTAATTCCTAAATTTTAGATCAAAATTATTTGTAGGGAATTTTGTATGAATTTATGAAGATCAGCATGCATATTAGGACCTAGAAAAGTAGCAAAGAATGACCGTCGGGGCTGAGAAGCCTCGGTTAGGAAAAGTTCTCCTACAATAAAACTACTGGAGGTAAAGGGGTGTACCTGACAATGTCTGAGAAGATCGCAGTGAAGGGGTCTCTCGTTCCTCGATGGATGCGGCCTGGAAAACCGAGCCAAAGACCCGCGGATGCCCGGCTTTCTGCTTGGTGATCCGATTGAGGCTTGGCTGGAGTCGTTGGATTCGTAGGAACTTGGGGACCTGCAAACGACCTGTCAGGGGTTAGAAAACTCACAAAGAAACAAAAAAACAAAGGAAAAATAGCAAGGGAAGGCTTCTTTTGGAGTGGGCATCCAGGGATCTGGAGGGTTTGTTGGCAGCAGGAAGATGATTGCAAACACCGGGAAGAAGAACTCTCACAAACCTCTTTATGCACACAGCAAGGTATCACACAACTCAATAGAAGAACTCAAGGTTTTAATTCATATCAAAAATTAAGTTTCATACAAGAGGCTAGGGTCCCTTAAATAGACCCTTAACCTTGGGCTCCAAGTAAGGGTACATAAGTCTTTACATAAGAATCCTCTTCCCTCTCAAACCCTAGCTAGAAAATAAGGAAACATTAGATAGAAAAAATCCCTAAAAATTCACTTGACTTGGCCAACACTCCAAGGATGCCTAGGGGGGCTTGTTGGTCTTCTAGGAGCAGCAAAAGGCCGGCCCAAAGGGGCTCGGGTGCATGGGTTTGGGCCTCTGGAAGCTGGGGTGGCCTGGTAGCCACGTAGCAGGAATATTCCCTGGTATCTTGCTTCTTAGGGGCTTGGGCTTGGCACCTGGGCTTGATTTCTTTGGGTTATGATGCAGATGGACCTCTGGAATCATGGATTCCCTTATCTATGAATATACTTTGGCATCTGGAAGGGAATCTGTGCATCTGGAGGGCATCTGCAAAAAATCAGGGTTTTCTTGAATTTTTCTCTTGGGGTCTTCAAATCTTCAAGCTGGGTTGGACTTGGGCTATACTTCCATGTCTTCAATCTAGTTGGACTTGGTCTTTACTTGTATGATATAGTCTTAAGTCTTCAGTATGCTTGGATAGGACTCAAAAAAATAAAATTAGCTCAACATGAGCTGACTAGCATTGGACTGAACTAGCTCAACATAAGCTGACTAGTACAGAACTGAAATAACAACTCAAAAGACTCAAACAACAACTAAAAAAAGGACTCAGATGGGCTAAGCCCTTATTACAGATGGACTCATAAATTATTGATCAATTCATAGAGGGTTGAAAAGCCTCTGTCTTATTCTGGTACCTCCGGTGTCCCCACTAATATAGATCTTCATTTTAGCCTTCCAATAAGAATAATTTATGCTAGTGAAGAGCGAAGGTCTATTGGTTGATTGGCCTTCGGCCAAAGATGTACTCATGGGATGAGCCATCAAACTTTATTCTTATGTATTCAAAGACACTGCTCTGATACCAGTTGTTGCCCAGGTAGCTTTCCAAGAGGGGGGTGAATTGGAAATTAAAAATTTTAGGAAATATGGGCTCTTTGAAATCCCTTTTGGAGTGTTAGGTGCTATGATAAAGTAATTAACTATAGAAGCTAGGTCAAATCAGAGAAGCACAACACAAACACACAATAATTATAGTAGTTCGGAGCAACCTAGCTCCTGCATCCACTATCCAAGATTATCACTTGGGATTTTCACTATATCCCCCACCGAAATACATTCGGATTGTTTTCACATGCTCACAATCCAAACCTCTACACTTTGGTTTTACCGAGATCATCAAACAAACCCAACTTGGTTTTACCAGGATCACCAAGAACCCAACACTTGGTTTTTTAACAAAGGCTCAACAAGAACCTATTTGGTTTTTCAACCGGGCTCACCAATAACACAACAATTCAAAAATGAATTGAAAAGAAAAGCAACAGCGTGACAAACAAATTTTTGTCGAATGGTTACCGATGTAGCTCGAGAGAAGCCCACTTCAATGCACTTGGATGGCTTCTTTTCCTTTTTCAATCAGTGCTTCAAGCTTCAGATGAGAGTTGGTGAAATCTTGAAGGCTATCTTGAATGCTCTCAGTGCTTTGTTGCTTGTTGGCCCTTTTGGATATTCAATAAAGCATTTACTCTTTAAAAACACTCAAAAACTTACTTGTCTTGTTGTCGAAGAAGTTCAAATCTCTTAAATATATGGCCTTCCATCATTCCAAGGTAGTTTAAGTTGTTATAGACCTTTAGGATGTGACATATGACCATTGAAGCACTTTTTGGATTCAAAATCCAAGTTCTGGAACTAGCCATTACAAGTCTAAAATTGACCTTCGAGTCAACTCGGATCACTCGAGTCGGCTCGGAACCATAGAGGAGTTCTGGTTGAGTCGGTTCTCTTCAATCCAGTCGGCTCGCCTATACTGTGTCTTGATTCCTTACTTTGTAAAAGTCGGCTCGCCTTGATTCTAGTTGACTCGGGTCCTCAAGCCTTCAGCATGTCAGTTTGGACGAGTCAGCTAACTTCCATTCCAGTTGACTCGGTTGGCTGTGAGCTTCAGAATGCATTTTCTGGACTCTGGAAGAGTTGGCTCGATCTTCTGAAGAGTCGGCTTGGATGTCTGACTATATGATAGAGTTAGCTCAGACTCCCTTTGGATCAGCTCGCCTGTCTGATTCAGGATGTAGTGCATTGGACGAGTCGGCTCGGGTCCCTTAGAGTCAGCTTGAATATCTACATGCCAGAATCCTCATGCATGACATATGCCCGAGTCGGCTCGCCTTCTTCTTCGAGTCAGCTCGGATGAATATATCAGTGATTTCTTCAATCTATCTCCAGAATTCATCGAGCATATCTTCAAGCTTCAAGATGTCTTCAAACTCAACATATTTCTAAGAAATTAAAAGCTTGAAACACATTTAGAAGTAACCCATTTTATGATGTTTCTTAACTCTTTTCTTTGGGTTCTTCTTTACAATTTTCACTTACAACACAACTCAAAATAAGAAATGAAAATGTAGGAGTTGAAATTTGAATAATGAATTCATCCTACAAAAACTTGTAAACCACTTGAAGAGTTGTCAGTAAAATAAATGCATGCACCAATGTTTGGTTATCATCAAAATCACTTATGGGGTCAATATGAGTCATGGCTGAGAGCTATGAAATCCGAATTGGAATCCTTGGAAATCAACAATATATGGACATTGGTTGATCCACCATATGGGATAAAACCCATTGGGTGCAAGTTTATCTTCAAGCAAAAGCAGGGCGTAGATGGGCAGGTGGAGACCTATAAAGCCCATTTGGTTGCTAAGGGATATCTTCAACATTATGGTATTGATTATGATGAGACATTTCTTCCTGTGGCAATGCCCAAGTCCATTCGAATTATGCTTGCTTTGGCAGCATATTTAGATTATGAAATCTGGCAAATGGATGTTCGAACAGCTTTCCTAAATGGTGAGCTAGAGGAGGAGGTGTATATGATGCAACCAGAAGGGTTCACATCCATAGATAAGTCTAAGTGCAAGCTTCAGAGGTCCATCTATGGACTGAAGCAAGCTTCTTGTAGTTGGAAAATGCATTTTGATAAATGTGTCAAGACGTATGGCTTCGTTAGAAACGGAGTGAAACCTTGTATACATAAATGGACAAATGGTTCTGTAGCTGTATTTCTTATTTTGTATGTGGATGACATTCTCCTAATCGGGAATGACATTTCAGCATTACAAGGAATAAAGGTCTGGATTTCATCTCAATTCTTTATGAAAAACTTGGGTGAAGCCTCATTCATAATGGGTATGAAGATCTTGTTGGAAACTGTATTCCAAAGCCAATCGTCTAGACCTAGATGATTATGCTATTTGTATATTGGATATGAATTTTGATAAAAACAAAAGTTATCTTTTAATAGTTCATCACAGGTGCATTTTCCTTAATATAAACTCTTATGTGATGAAGTCCTTAGAACTTTCTTTTACTCGATATAGAGAGGATATATCTAGTAGTTCTTAAATTGTTCATGATCGAATGATGCATTATTATAGGATAACTATGTGTCAAGTATAGATCGTTGTATGTCATATAGGTTGGTTATCCTCTTAACCAAGGAATATGCAGACATTGGTATGACATGCAAGTGGAGTGTATGACATTTTACTAAACGTGACCCACCTAACATAACTCCCTATTCTGTCAAAGGGTTATTTACTAAGGGATATGGATATATGTGTCCCTCAGACCTGAGATCATCACTGTAACTTATAAGCAACTCACTGTACTTTGGCACCAGACTCCCCAAATTTCTAATTCGATCTTGAAAGGATGCTGGGTGTAGTCAACCACTTATGGAGCAATGGTAGGATCAAGATGAGATTGAACTCTCTGAATTAATTAGAGTGAATGACTCACTGATGTCTCAATATAGCACAACCTTGGCTAGGGTAGTTCTGGTAAAGAGTCACTGAACTTGCAAAATTGAGATATATGTTTGGATGAGCTGATCTAGGGTTGGCAGTATAATCCTAAGTTATCCAAAGCATTAAGTGGTCAAAGGGATGAATTATATAGTAACCGTATGCCAGAGGTTTTTGATGGTTGCTCTACAACTTCGACCTTTACGGATGTTAGGTGTCATTGCTAGATGGTGACTTCGATTGGTACTGAAATTGTTCCAGTGCTACCAGCTTAGTGTTTGAACCTACGAGATCACACGCCATAGGGGTAACTACTTAACCTAATAGCCGATTGATGATTGGGAATCTTCTAGGGGTCAAAATTTCATTAGATAAAATTTTACCTATGTGTCGACATTTCAATATGTCGACACATGGACTTATCTCATGAGTTGACACTTGGCTTCATAAAAGTTGTGAAATTATTCTTATCAATTGTTAATGATGTCTCGGAGGTCTAATGTGCAATATGATTGCTTCTAGACTCAATTTGATTGAGTTGCAAATTGACTAGCTCGTGTCGAATCAAATTTGATTTGGACTAGGTTTAGGTCAACTCGGGTTGAACCAAAATTGGTGCACCTTATCCATCTGAGTTTGAAAATGAATTTTAAACTAAAACATCATTTAATTTCAAATTATCAATTTAATTTTTTAATTTAACCTGATATTTGAAATTAATGGTTGAATAATTGATGGCATGCATGATGATGTAGAGCGTACAGGACTTCCTCTGCCATCTATAATGCCTATATGCGAGATGAGGCATCAATAACTGATCATGTATTGTACATGATCAAGTTGTTTGAATGCCTGACCAAAGTCAGATGTCCCCTGCATGAACAACTAGGAAAAGATGCTATACTGAATTCTCTGCCCCCATCTTACCTTGGTTTCCATGATCACTTCCAGATGCATAGGCCTATAGTAAACTACCACAGTCTGTTGGGGTTACTACAGAACTATGAGAAGGACCACAACCTCAATAAGGGGTTGGTGTACTTGGTGGGAGGAAATAGGGCAATGCATTATCCCCTTGGAAAGAGGAAGAAAATTAAAAAGAAAAAAACCAAAAACGTGCAGAGTGTTGGTGGGGCCAGTCAGGCTAGGAAGAAAATGGTTGACCAGAGTCAGGCGGAGTGCTTCTACTATAAGAAGTAGGGTCACTGAAAGAGGAATTGTCCTCTGTATATTGCATCCCTTGACCATAACAGGCCGAAGATGAGAAAGCAGCAAGATGTTGCTGATCAAGGTATTTATATGATAAATCCTTGTACCTATTCTTTTTGTGATACTACTAATTGGGTACTTGATATTGGAATTCTTTTCGTATTTGCAACAAATTGCAGGGACTTCGAATTAGTAGGAAGTTCGACGGTGAAAGGTTTCTGAATGTTGGAGATGAAAGTCGAGTTTCAGTTCTGGCGTTAAAAGAATTCTCTTTTATTTTTGAATCTTGTAAAATCATTTTACATGACTGCCATTATTGTCCTGCATTTCTTATAAACATTGTCTTTATAAGCTTGTTGGCCAAAGAATGTCTTGAACTTTCAATAAAGAGAAATGTTTGCAATATTATTTTGAATGGTTCAGTTGTAATGAATGGAAATTTGGTAAATGGCATTTATTTGCTATCACAGCCTATGAGTATAATGTACACGACAAGCAAATGCCCTAGAATAGATAATGTCAGCGATGCGTATCTCTGGCACTGTAGGCTAGGTCATATAAACAAGAATAGGATAAATAGGTTGAGACATGAAGGTCTCCTAGAGGTAAATGATTATGAATCATTACCTATCTATGAATCTTGTTTACCTGGGAAAATGACCAAGTCATCCTTTTCTAGAAAAGGTGAAAGATCCAAAAAAATTCTAAGTCTAGTACAAGCAGATATATGTGGACCTATGAATGTCAGTACTAGAGGCGGATATAATTATTTCATTACTTTTACAGATGACCTATCTAGGTTCGGTTATGTCTACCTTAGGAGACATAAGTATGAGTTGTTTGAAATATTCAAATGGTATCGTAATGAAGTTGAAAAGCAAACTAGAAAGAGTATAAAGACTCTTCAATCTGATCGACAAGGCGAATATCTTTCCAGTGAGTTTCTGACTTATCTTCAAGAGAATAAAATTCTCTTTTAATGGACACCTCCGAGGACACCCCAACTGAATGGTATGTCTGAAAGGAGGAATAGGACTTTACTGGACATGATCTGGTCCATGATGGGCTTTGCCACTTTGCCTATCTCTTTCTGGGGTTATGCCCTGGAGTCTACCTGTTATCTTCTTAATAGGTCTCCTAGCAAGTCTGTGAACAGGACTCCATATGAGATGTGGTCTAAACGGAAACCGATGCTCTCATACCTTAGGGTCTAGGGGTGTCCAGCCTATATTAAGCATTTGCAGACTGATAAACTAGGACCTAGGTCTAACTAGTGCCTATTCATTGGGTATCGCAAAGAGTCTAAAGGGTATTTCTTTTACCTACCTGAACTTGGTCTTAGGGCTATCTTTTTGGAAAATGAGTTCCTTAGTGAAGGAACTGTAGCCATTAACATTGAACTTAGTGAAGTTCAACAGGAGGAAAAATCAACACATTTAAGAGACACCTCAAAATCGGACTTGATTAATTCAAATCTGGGACCCATTGAACACCCATTAAGGATATCCGGTAGAGTACCGCATCAACTGGATAGATACTTTGGTTTCTTGGTCCAGGATAGAGATCCCATTGAACTTGTTGAAAATAATAAGGATCTGATCACCTATATGGATGCTCTACAAAGGTCCGACTCTAATAAGTGGCTAGAAGCGATGAAATTCGAAATGGATTCCATGGAGATCTATAATGTGTGGACATTAGTTGATCCACCTGAAGGGATAAAACCCATTGGGTGTAGATGGATTTTTAAAAGAAAATGGGGCGCAAACAGAAAGGTAGAGACTTACAAAGCCCATTTGGTTGCTAAAGGGTATCATCAACATTATGGTATTAACTATGATGAGACATTTTTTCATATGGCAATGCTCAAATCCATTCGAATTATGCTTGCTTTGGCTGCATTCTTCGACTATGAAATCTAGCAAATGGATGTTTGAATAGCCTTCCTGAATGGTGAGCTAGAAGAGGAGGTGCATATGATGCAACCTGAAGGGTTCACATACACAGATGAGTCTAAGGTTTGCAAGCTCCAAAGGTCTATCTATGGACTGAAGCAAAAGCTCCAAAGGTCTATCTATGGACTAAAGCAAAAGCTCCAAAGGTCTATCTATGGACTGAAGCAAAAGCTCCAAAGGTCTATATATGGACTGAAGCAAGCTTCTCGGAGTTGGAACATGCAATTTAATAAGTGTATCCAATTGTATGGCTTTGTTAAGAAAGGAGAAGAACCTTGCATTTATAAGTGGGCTAATGGTTATGTCGTTGTATTCCTTGTATTATATGTAGATAACATTCTCTTAATCGAGAATGACATCCCTACACTACAAGGAATAAAGGTCTGGTTATCATCTCAATACTCTATGAAGGACTTGGGTGAAGCCTCCTACATCCTAAGGATGAAGATCTATAAAGATAGATCTTCAAGACTTCTGGGACTATTCTAGTCAATGTACATTGATATCGTGCTGAAACGATTCAGCATGAAAAAATCCAAAAAAGGCTATCTTTCGATAGGCCATGGAATTACTCTCTCCGAAAAGAATTGTGCATCAACTCCTGAGAAGAGAGAGCGTATGAGTAGAGTCCCATATGTTTCGGTAATGGGATCCATAACGTATGCAATGACATGTACTAGAAAAGACGTGGCATACTCACCAGGAGTAGTGAGCAGATACCAGTCTAACCTAGGTGAAGCACCTTGGAAGGTAGTGAAAACCATCCTAAAGTATTTGAGAAATACTGAAGACCAATGGCTTATCTATAGAAAGCCTAATTTAAACTTATTAGTTATACTGATTCAAGTTTTCAATCGAATAGAGATGATAGCAAAAGTGTGTCTGGCTTTGTATTTACCCTAAATGGAGGAGCCATCTAGATCTACTGAAAAAGTTCCAAAAAATTTACAATGGCGAACTCAGTTTGCTAAGCAGAATACATTGCAGCATCAGATATAGCAAAGGAAGCTATGTGGCTACAAAAGTTCCTACGTGAGCTGGGAGTGGCTGATGCGGGACAAGGGGGCTAGGAGGATCATTGGAGAGCTGAGAAGTCTCCTATGATTCGGGTCAAGAAGGTGGAAAAAAGATGTAGGGGAAAGAAAGATAGATACTCCATGTACTTGGGACATACCTTCATGGAGAGACGTCACACCTCTAGGGCATCTCTCCCACCCTACTACATGCAGTCTAGAACATCCCACCCATCTCACTACATGCAGAGCCTAGGGCATCCCACCCAAATCACTACAAGGGCCATGAAGGAGAAGCTCTAAGATCATAGAGGGGACTCAGCAATGGAAAAGTTAACTAGGGCCTCACATCCCTCGATGCTCGAAAGCGAAGGAAGTGGGGTCTCACACCCCTCGACACCAGCAGGTGAAGGGAAGATGGGCCTCATGCCCACTCCTAATGGTGTCAGAACCAAGAACACTCTTTTCAAAAATTAATATTTGGTGCGGACACCAAAGTTCGAAAGAGGCTTCAGTCCAATTCAATATGGCTTTAATTCTTTCATGTCTTGTAAATAGAGTTAGTTTACTTCTTTAATTGAATTTGAGTCTTGTAATCATAGTGGGTTTATTTCAATTTAAGTTTTTTTGAATCCAATTAGGATCAAATTAGTCTTGTGATGTAGGGGGCAAGGGATAGGGTTAGGGATGCTGGATGCTAATAAGGATGCTTACGATGCAAAGGAATTCTTTTTTTTTTAGGGTTGATGATTTTTTTTTTTTATGTTTCTTGTTGTTCTTCTTTGTTGTTTTAAGGTTTCGATTCCCGATCACAAGCAAAGATAAGAAATAAGAAGAGCAGTAAAGGAAGCTTACGCTAGCAGTTCAAAGCCCTAAAAGTAAGAACAAGAACAGGACCCTGGGATTAAGAAACCTCGGTAGGACTAGCTCGACCTACAATATCTACTTAGGAGATATAAAGAAGGCAAACCTCAAGCTTCTGAAGCGCCCGGTGCAGAGATCGCTCAACTCGGCGGATGCGGCCTGGATGCCCGAGCAGTCGAACCCGTGGGAGCTCTGGCTTTGGGTCTGGAGGTCGCGATGGCAAAGCTAACTGTCTCCAATGCTCGAGATGCCAGGGAGGACCTGTAGGCAAACAAAAGAGAGGTTAGCAGAATGTGGAGATGTACAGAAAGGAATTGAACTGGAGTTGGGAAGGGGCTTCGAGCCCGGCGTCCGGCTGGATTGCGAAGTCGAAGTTGGAGATAACTTGGTGCCTCACACCCCGCGATGTCCCGGAGGATGAAGGAATGTGGCCTCACACCACGCGACGTCCTGGAGGACGAAGGATTCGCGACGCCCTGGGGCGATGGACTGGTGGCCTCGCACCACTTGACATCCCTGGGGACGAAGGCAATTCCACTCGAACCTAGCCTAAGAGACAAGGGTTGGAGGGTGGAAGAAACTCAAACTCAATCACTCAAATTTTCATTCATTCATTCATTAATTCAACAAAGGGAGGGATTGGGTCCTTTAAATAGGCACCCAAGGCCCTTTTGAAATTCAAAATACAAATCTCATGGTGACGCCAAAAATTTTCCACATCCCTATTTCTTTGGCCGACCAAATATTTGGAGTTGGGCATGGCATGAGCAAAGGCTTGGAGGGGGGGATTGGTCCCTTGACTTCATTCCTTAGCATGCTTAATTTGGGAAGAGGAGTGGGGCATGGCTTGCTTTGAGGGATGTGTTCCCTTGGGCTCTTCACGCCATGTTCTAGGATTGATTCTTGGCCGACCAGGGGTGAACTCCATGGGGCGTTGCATGGTTGAGAGCTTGAAGAGGGGAGTGTATCTTGTGACCTTCCTTCCTTGCAAGAGCATTTTGGGAAGAAAACTTGGGAGGAGGCTTGCTTTGGGGCTTGGTTCCTTCAAAGATCTTCAACGCCCTCTTTAGATGGAACAAGGGGTGATGTGGGGGAGGGAAGAGGGGGATGTTGTCCAAGGAATGTGGAAAGTAAGAGGAGGCCACTTTGTTTCCCTTCTTGGATGCCCAAGTGGCAGCTGATGTGGCGCCACGTAGGTAGCTGAGGTGGCACCTGAGTTGGCATTATTTCAAGTAGAAGGGGTGGGTTGGCCCACCAGAACATGAGTTGGTGAAGAAAATCAGAGTGACTTAAATTGGGCTTGGGCCCATACCAAACTCAGAATCGAACAAATACAGGACTCAAGACCTAACTTGACCCAAATTGGCCAAGGTACAGGACTAAACAACTTTGACAAAAAATTATAACAATGTTTTTGGGCTTAAGGCCTTATTACAGGACTCATAGAAAGGGGAACCCTAATCTCAGATCCACAGAGGGTTGAGGAGCCTCTGTCGGATCCTGGTGCCCACACCAATTCTCCCGGGGTGGGAGGAACTCGACCCTATCGAGTAAGGGTTAGCTTGGCTTTGATACCTTTCCAGGATGTCGGGGTCGATGCGCTACAAGTCCTCCCGTGTGATCCACGAGTCATCAGATTCGGGTTGGCCTTGCTATCGAACCAAGTAACGTTTATAGCCCTTGCCCCGGGTAGTGATGGCTTGGTTATCCAGGACACGCTCGATCTACTCTCCTCGCTTAGGTATATTTGGAGGTGGACACTCAGGTTCAGGTTCACTCCCAAAAGGGAGGTCAGGTCCAAATGGCTCACTGGGTATGTTTGCGGGTTCCCTATACTCGACTAAGTCAGAGATATTGAATGTCGAGCTAATTCCATAATCCAGAGGTAATTCTATCACATAGGCATTAGGGCCCATTCTCCTAATCACTTTAAAGGGACCAGCCCCACAGCATGAAGCTTCCTAATGGTTCTCGATGGAAACCGTTCAGGCCGGAGCCTAATCATTACAAAATTTCCTATTTCAAACTCTTTGGCTCCCTTTCGGGAATCAGCCAAATTATTTTAAAATTGTATTTAATGCATAATCCTAACATGATGCAAAATGCAGACTCAACTTATGCATCCCTACTGAAAAAAAAAAAAAAAATTTATTGGACGCTCTAGGGCCTAGACCTAACAGATTATGGACTCTCTAGGTTTGACCCTAGTCTAGTATATACAAGAAAAATTATAAGGATCCCTAACAAATGCCATAAAGTGTACCAAAAGTAAATGGCAAAAGGGATGGGTTCTAATGAGTCATGCAGCCTGGTGATTTCAACAAAATGCAATCCCATGGCTCTAAAAATTTGAGACGGCTCTGGGAAGGGGAGAAAATAGGAGTCGGAGTCTTGGGGTAATCTCAGGGCGTCATGAACTAGACCTTGGTTGTTAAGGATAATCTTAAGATTTGGACATTGTTCTACAGGTGCAAGTTCTAAGGCTAGATGGGTGTTCCTAGATGGTGGAAGGACATTAGGAAGGTCTTTGGGAATGTTATCTTGAGAGTCCTCAAAATTGATGTCTACCTCCTGGGGTAGTTCTATAGGGACTTGTTCCTGGACCTCCTCTGAGGGCAATACTTGTGAACCCTCACCATCCTCTACCATGTTCGATCCTGGCTCAATTACTCCTTCACAATCTCTAATGGGTTCAGGATCTTTTTCTTTTGGTTCCTCGATGAATTCTACCTGGGGCCCATCTACACCATATTCTACTAAACTGGATTCACAGATGTCTTCTTTCAATTCTTTAATGGGCTCAGGAGTTTCTTTCCCTAGATTTTTAATGGGTTCAACCTTAAAGTCTTCAAGGTGTTCAACAATGGGTTCAGGTTCAGTTTCAGTCGGTTCATCTATTAGTAGGGCAGGGGCAGTGCACTGACTAGGAAAATGCTCAGGTTTATGGCACCTATAGCTGTTACCTTGGGGATCGGGTCTCCCCTGGACTTCAATAACCTTACCCTTGTCCTCTCTACTGTATTGGGATCGATTCAGACTAGGAAGCCTAGGACTAGGTCGGGCTAGGCTTGGTCGACTGGGGTCAGATCGGTTCAGGCTTGGTCGACTTGGTTAAGCCTGGCTATAACCTTGGGTGGATCCGGGGATACAGCTCTGGTTCCTAAAGGGCTCAGATCTTCTGTAGGTGGGAGCTCTCTGGAAACGCTCACGGAGCCTAGCGGCTTCCTCTATGGGTCCTAGTCTGGCCTCTATTTAATCAACTCTATTAATCAACTGGTTGCTTAAATGAGTCATGGATTGAGTTAGGGATTGAGTTAGGGCTCCAATGTCAGCTCGAAGTTGGTCCATGGCTTCAGTAGGGAGTGGAGAAGGTGGGTGAAAAGAGGTTCCTGATCTAGTGCACATGTAACACACACACAGAACGGTGCTACGGTTTGCTAGACCTTAGAGATCTCTCCAAATGTAAAGTCAAGAAGATGAACCTGGAAGTAGTAACTTGGCACTTGGCCAGGTAAGTAAAAGGTGAGTGGAGGTTCCTCTTTGCTTGCCTAGACACCAATTAGAAATTGGCCAGGTAAGCGAACCAACCCACTTCCCTTTGAGCCCTAGTCCCTGAACCACTTGCCTAGACACCAGCTACACAAGCACACACCAACAAGCAATCTAGCTTGGCTCGGCACTTGGATTGACCCGACTTCGTGGGTGTCCCTAGCTCACTAGAGCAGATTAAATGTCTAATTGATTTTAGTTAATGGCTAGGGTTCGATATGCCGGGTGGTTGTTTTTGGGCTAGGGACAGGTAATTAAATCCTGACCCTATGTTAAATTGACGCCCTTAAGATACGTTATGTAAAATGAAGTACAAGAATGACTAATGAAATGACTTAATTTTTTTTTTTTGTTTTTTTGTGTCTTTTAGATGTGTGAATGCTAAACAAAATTCTGGAATTAAAATATGCCCCTAAATGCAAGAAATAGACTAGATGGATGAATGAAGTAAGAAATGAGATGCTTGCTGAAATTTCAGACCTGAGATTTTCTCAGGTAGTATTTCGGCTTGTAGAAATTCTACAAACTGAAATAAAATTTGAAAAAATAGACAAAAATACAGTGAAATGAATGAGATCTAACAAAATAGAAATTATGAAATTTAGATGTCTTTACAGGGAGAAACAATCCAATGATCAGACCATATATGGACTGACCAGAATGCAGAAAATGAAACTAATGCACTAGTCCTAGCCTTGCTCTGATACCAAAAATGATGCGGGAGGCAAGGGGGTTAGGGATAGGGATGCTGGATGCTAATAAGGATGCTTACGATGCAAAGGAATTCTTTTTTTTTTAGGGTTGATGATTTTTTTTTTTATGTTTCTTGTTGTTCTTCTTCATTATTTTAGGGTTTCGATTCCCGATCACAAGCAAAGATAAGAAATAAGAAGAGCAGTAAGGGAAGCTTACACTAGCAGTTCAAAGCCATAAAAGTAAGAACAAGAATAGTGGTGCAGGCACCAGAATCAGAAGAAGACTTCAGGGTTCCATCTGGATCTCTGAATGACCTTGCCCGAAGATTAGGGTTTGTAATAAGGGTTGACCTGGTCAACCAGATTATTTTATTTCTTTGAGTCTGCATTTCATTTTGTTGAGTCATGTTGACTCAGTCTAAGTCCAAGTCAAGTCCAGTTGGTGCCATTCCCTAGGGCATCATTTTTTCTTCCAAGGCCAAATGCAAGTGGATGCTACACTCCCAGCCACACTCCCAAGACCAGTTGGCGCCACATTTCATCCCAGTATCCCTGGTCCCCACGCCCAAGAGAGCAAGAAAATTTTCTTAGGAGAAGTCAAGGAAGGCGCCCACAAGCTGCCAAAAGTAACCAAGCCAAAGGAGCAGGGGATTTTTCTTGGAGAGGACTTCAAGGTAGGCGCCCATACCTGCCTAAAGTACCTGGCTATGAATGGAAGGAGCCTAGTCTTAGGGAGAAAGACTAGGAGATGAGTATTTTCTTCCAAGAAAGATCAAGTCATGGAAGGAAAACCCATGACTTAAGGAGAAGACCTAGGAGGTGCCCCACATACCTGCCATATGAAGCCATCACCTTGCATTTGAGGCCGCCCACTCCAAGGAAACAAGCCTGGTCGGTCAAGGGAAAGTTTTTCATGCTTAGGATGAATGTTTAGTCCCACATGGGAAGTAGGGTAATTTTATTTCTCTTGCAAGATCTATATATTGGACCCTTATGTAATCTTTTGATTTTAGAATGAGTAAATGAAATCTTTTCTTGTGTTGAGCAACCTTGTGTTCTCTTCTTCCGCACTTCTTTGAGTGTTGAGTTTCATGAGGGAGTAAATCCGGGTTCCATTGGAGCCTTGAGGAGGTGAGAGATCTCAAAAGTTACCAAAACCCTGCCCCGCTTTCATCCCTGGCCACCAACACTAATTTCCTTTCATCATCCTAGCCGCCAACACCCAAATTCCTAAACCCTATTCCCACTTCATTCAAGGCCCCCATCTCCTTCTCCAAGCCATCGCCCACTATATCAAGCCCTAGGTCATTTTCATCTGCAAGCCGCCGCCCTACCAGCCAAACCCTAAATCCACTCCATCTTCCACCGCCACCTCCATACTCTTCCCTCATCTTCAAAGTTCGAGCAGTCCGGAGCTATCCCAGGTAAAGGTCTCTTCCTTGAGTTTCTTACATCCTTATCTTGTTCTTCATCCTTTCCAGATCCAGAGTACGAGAAGAAGGCCAACCTTGCCATAGGACTACAATCCGAGGATCCATTGCGAAGATACCCCATCTCCAAGGATCCTACAATCTGCTCGAGAGTGTCCTTCAATTGAAGCAAAGAGAGATATCACAGTCAGGTATAAAACCTTCTCTTCTCTCTTCGTCTATTTCTTGAAAGAGGAGTAAACCCTAGGTCTGGGGGTTTCTCAATCCCCAGCTATCCTACTTCTTTATTACTCTGATAATCTACTCTTTTGAATTATGCTTTCTTTCAGTGCATATTTTCTTTCAATATTAGTTAGCCTTATTTTTGAGTCAAGCCAACTTCTAACAAAAAAAAAAAAAAAAAAAAATTATTCTTAATTTACTTCCGCATCGCATCATCTTATTTGTTATGCATCATTTTTGGTTTCAGAGCCCTGTCTAGGGTTATTGCTTGTTTGATTATTTTTTCGTTCCTTTTTACTTTTGCTGCCTGGAGTAGACTCCCCTAGCCATATGGTCCTAGGGTCAAGCGAGACGCAAGTCTCCTCCTCCCATTCCACAGGGGTTCCTAGGGCGTGTAGGGGTGCCACTAGGTTATAACTTCTAGGCAGGGATTGTAAACGGGACACACGTTCTGTTTTCTGCCAGTAACTGCCCTATTATTTGAATTGTTTCTCCCTGCAGAAAATTCCAAATTAAGTAATTCTTGTTTTCTTGGAACCAAATAATTAAAAGTAATTTACATAAAATTTTCATGATTTATTAATTTCTGTAGATTTTCTGAGATCAATTTTACAGCTGTTCTGCTTTTTTTTATTTTCTGCAAGCTATTTTTTTATTTGAGTGTGCATAAATTGAATCCATCTTAAGGGTACCGAAGTTGCAACATAAGGGGAGGATTGAGACCCTCTCCTTAGCCCAAAACCACCTCCCGTGCATTCGAACCTAAGCCTTTAATCTTAAAATTAATTAGACCAAATTTGCCCTAGTGGGCTAAGGACACCAACTGGTCGGGTCTAGGCTAGTGTTGAGTCAGTTTGTCTAGTTACTCTGTGTGTACTTTGTACTCAGTGTCTAGAATGGTGGTTCAGGGATTCTATCACGAAGGGCTTGTGTGATGGTCCGCCTACCTCGCCAATCACTGATTGGTGTCTAGGATTGGCAATTAGGTACCTAACACTCCCCTTACACCTACCTGGCTGAGTCCTGAGTTACTATAGGCTAGCTTGCCACTCTGATTGGGCATCTAGTTTGGGCTCTAGGTCTAGTTAGCCCACAGTCGTTTCAGTCGAGTCTCATTTGCTGTGCTTGCTTGCATCTGAAAGGGATATGCCCTACAAGCCAATCAATATTATATCTCCCAAATCAATGTAATTGACAATATTCTAATAAAGGCATTATTTTTTCGTCATATGCTGTATTTTATTATGATGAACCCCATAGATTAGGGCTATGATTTTAGGGTTATGATGAGATCATACCAGTGAGACCTAAAGTCTTAAAACCTTAATCTAAAATATTCCTAGTCAAAGGAACCCTGAGTAGGGGATCAGGGTTTTTCCGGTTAGACTAGCACATCCCATGTATACTGGAAAGGGTGACTGCTCTCACAGTCACTTGTGTATGACACTAATACTAGGATGTGGGTGCTCATTAGTGAATGAGTTCACTGATATGATCCAACTTGAGAACATCTAATGGAGTCTTAGCTACATGTCAATAGAAGGTTCTCATAGTGGGAGTGGTACAAGTAATCCTTTGACCTAAGACTGCCATAAGTACCTTATGTACATGAACCCATCCTTTGGTTCAATCCTAATCATGACATTGAGTCATGCACAGGATTGATACTGGGAATGGTGAATTGCATATCAAGGTAATGAGTAGGTCAACAAGGAATCGATCACTCTTAGTAAGAGGAGATTGCATCCAGCTAGTTATCAATCGGATGATGATTCAGGGAATCTTTGATCAAAGTAAAGATATTAGAGATGGTTTTTAATATCAAGATAATTGAATCATCAATATAAGATTGAGCTAGAAATAAATATAATATTGGATTTGACATATATCCATATCCATAGTTATATTTTAGGTGCAAGCTGATCGAAAGATTTAATTATACGGTAACTTTCTACTGAAGGGTAGTTTTGGTATTTCACCTGAATTTTCATATCTTCCAAGTAGACATGACACGTTGCTAGACGTCAATCTTGTCTTGTGGGTTGATCAAATTTAAAGATCACTTATTAGGAAGAGTCCTAATTGATCAAGTCGGGTAAGCTCGTTTTGACCAAAATCGATTAGAAAGAGTTCTAATCAAGTTAGGTCAACTTGTACTCAGACCTACTGCCGGTTGGATATGGAACCCAATGGGTCACACACTTAAGAGGATTGATCAAGAGTTTAATTTGTAATTAAATCATCTTTGCATGATAACACTCTAGCAGGTGTTGCAAACCCTAGCTTCTATTCGAATTGGATTTGAATTAGGGTTCCGAATTGGATCAATTTGGGTTCTAATTGGACCTAATTAGACCCTAATTAAATATATAGGACTTTGGGATAACCCATGGCTAAGACTACATCTTAATTAATGAAAGGGATATGCCCTACCAGCCAATCTATGTTGTATCTCCCAAACCATTGTAATTGACAATATTCTAATAAAGGCATTATTTTTCATCATACGCTGTGTTTATATTATATGATGAACCCCATAGATTAGGGCTATGATTTTAGGATTATGATGAGATCATACCAGTGAGACATAAAGTCTTAAAACCTTAATCTAAAATATTCCTAGTCAAAGGAACCCTGAGTAGGGGATCAGGGTTTTTCCGGTTAGACTAGCACATCCCATGTATACTGGAGAGGGTGACTGCTCTCACAGTCACTTGTGTATGACACTAATACTAGGATATGGGTGCTCATTAGAGAATGAGTTCACTGATATGATCCAACTTGAGAACATCTAATGGAGTCTTAGCTACATGTCAATAGAAGGTTCTCATAGTGGGAGTTGTACAAGTAATCCTTTGACCTGAGACTGCCATAAGTACCTTATGTACATGAACCCATGCTTTGGTTCAATTCTAATCATGACACTGAGTCATGCACAGGATTGATACTGGGAATGGTGAATTGAATATGAAGGTAATGAGTAGATCAACAAGGAATCGATCACTCTTAGTAAGAGGAGATTGCATCCAGCTAGTTATCAATCGGATGATGATTCAGGGAATCTTTGATCAAAGTAAAGATATTAGAGATGATTTCTAATATCAAGATAATTGAATCATCAATATAAGATTGAGCTAGAAACGAATGTAATATTGGAATTGACATATATCCATATCCATAATTATATTCTGGGTGCAGGCTGATCGAAGGATTTAATTGTACGATAACTTTCTACTGAAGGGTATTTTTGGTATTTCACCAGAATTTCCATATCTTCTGGGTAGACATGACACATTGCTAGACGTCAATCTTGTCTTGTGGGTTGATTAAATTGAATGATCACTTATTGGGAATAGTCCTAATTGATCATAATCGGGTAAGCCCGATTTGACCTAAATCGATTAAAAAGAGTTCTAATCAAATTAGGTCAACTTGTATTCGAACCCACTGCGGGCTAGATGTGGAACCCAATGGGTCACACACTTAAGAGAATTGATCAAGGGTTTAATTTTGTAATTAAATTATTTTGCATGATGTCACTCTAGCAGGTGTTGCAAATCCTAGCTTCTATTCGAATTAGATTCGAATTAGGGTTCCGGATTGGTTCAATTTGGGTTCTAATTGGATCTAATTAGACCCTAATTGAGTTCATAGGGATTATGGCTAACCCTATTGGCTAACCAAGTATTTAGGCTAGCCCCTCCACCCGCTCCATTGAGTTTTTCATGCCAAAATGCAAAGAGTCCATGCGCTAATGGACTCTTGGCGCGCCATTTAAAAGAAAGCGTTGTTTCTTCCCGGTCGCGCGAAATAACATCTCTTTGGAGATTTAAATTCGTGACTCCTTTCTTTTAAAAACATCATGACTTTTCCTTTAAGAAAGGCTGTGGGATTTAATCTAGAAGGCCGTGAGAAGGAGGGAAGGGGTGTGAGAAAATGAGAAGGGCATGAGAAAGAGTTTATGGAGAGTTGTGTGGGCGCCTCTCTGAAATCTATTTAAGGGGTCAAGAAAATCAGAACTCGGGGATTGTAATCTGTAATGCTTTTATTTTTTTTCTTCCTCTCCAAAAGACTCCATCTCTCTTTTCTTGTTTTACAATGTTTCCTTTACAAAGGACTTCTCTGTCGAAACTCTGTTGCTGAACAAGAATAAAAGAGAAGGTCTCTGACGATAAAGGAAAGAAGGAGTTCTGATTTTCTTTCCTTTCTTTCTTACATTAAGACATTCTTGTCTTAATTTCTCCTCCAATTTAAGACAAGCCTAAATCCTCTTAGGACAAGGTCTTATCTTCAAGACAAGGGTGTCTTAGAGGGCCAAGGTCTTAGTGGAAGGAGGAGAAGAGATCAAAGAAAGGGAGGCAACCTCTTGTGTGGAAGAATTCCAGCCATAATCCGAAGAATTGAGTTCTAGGAAGAAGAATTCAATAGGAGGAACCATTGGACAAGAAGATAGTGTTCTTGATCATTGCTCTATATGGATCACCATCGGAGGGCGGACACCTAGACGCCTGGTGAATTCAGTTATCCCGTTCAACTTTAAGTTTGTTGGAATAAGCGATTACAGGTTGGCACCCTAATCCTAATTTGCATAGATATGCTTGTCATATATTCTAGTCTTATTTAAGGAGTTCCTGGTTTAGGGTTTTTGGTATGAATTTAGTTTCAATTTTGAAATTACCCTTCCGCTGCATTGCACCGGAACCCCTATAGTGGTATCAGAGCCACCTTAATTAGGACTATAATTTATGATAGCTTGTATGTCACATCTTAGGGTTTTTAAATCCTAATATGTTACTACACTTAGCATATCTTTGATTGTATATATGTTTTGATGTATGCCACTAGTTAGGGTCTTTCACTCAAACCCTAATTATTATAGAGTTATGTATAGTTTTTGAAGTCATCATACTGAAATAAGGTTGCCCTGGCAAAATGGTAGATCTATTATGTTGTAAATGGTTATCCTAGTATGATGACACACTTAGCACATATTTGTTTATTTATAAGAGTGATATGTTGATTGTGATACGTTCTATAAGAATGTGCTGGCAATTTATAAATCCCTCCTTTTAAAAAATTATATTAAGTCTTAGTATATTTAACTAATAAGCATCACTAGTCATGATGTACAATTGATCATTCGGTGTCTAGAAAGGTGGTTTTGGGAAGGTAAAGAGAATTGTGGTTTTTAATTGATTCCATTGACAGACCTGGCCAATTTTTATTGGTGTCTAGGAAAGCAACGGGGGGACTCCCACATCTCTTCCACTTGCCTGGCCGATTTGATTAAATTTAAATCTTGACTAAAATGCTTAGTGTTAAAAATACTATATATTGGCCTTCCTTCATGCTGGATCATTATTGTGTTATGAACCACATTAGGTTTGTTGTGTTATCTGCAAGGCCTAATATGGTGATTGACATGATACTAGTTTAGTGCATAGATATGCTTACAGTATATTCAGTATAATGCTTTGTTGTGTTATCTGCAAGGGCATTATATTTGAGTATTGACTGTATAGAAATGAAAGGGTCTTGACTTAACTAGAACATTATGGTTTGTTATGTTTTCTGGAAGACTAATAATGTTCTAGAGGCCAAGTTACTTCTTGAGAATTATATGAGATATAATTGGAAGAGTTTCCTACCTTTGAGCTTATAAAAGATTTGTTGTGTTTTCAGCAAGATCTTTTATAAGTTATTAGGATCTCAATCTCACTAAGAAAAATCGATCATGGTTCTTCTCGATTATCATTGTGAGGGCTATGATTTTTGATAAAATAGTGGGAGACATAATTAAATTGAAGACCTAATTTAATTATGTAAGTCATTTCATGGTTGTTTGCTTATGTATTGTTCTTTATTAAATGTAGATAAATGGCATCTTCATTATCACTGCGAAGTATCTTAGACACCAACAAACAGACTGGTCTGAACTATGTGGATTGGTTGAGAAATTTAAAGATTGTACTGAGTTCAGAAAAACTTTCTTATATTCTTGATACCCCTAGTCGTAATCCACTAGGGGATGATGCCACAGAGGAAGATATGGCCACATACAAAATGTGGCAGAATGACTCCCTTACTGTCAAGTGTATCATACTAGCCTCTATGACCAATGAGTTACAGAGATAGCATGAAAGCATGGATACTCAATCCATAATGCTCAATTTAAAAGAGCTTTATGGAGAACATATCAGAACTGCTAGATATGAAATATCTAAGCAGTTATTCCGTGCTAGGATGATAGAGGGAACATCCGTTCAGGATCATGTTCTGAAGATAATTGACTTAATCACCAGATTGGGTCAATTAGGTTTTATTATAGATGGGGAGTTGAATCAGGATTTAATCTTGCAATCACTCCCGGAGTCATTTTCTCAGTTTGTCTTGAATTATCACATGAACAAACTGAACACTTCCTTGCCTGAGCTGTTAAATATGTTAAAAACAGTGGAGAGCCACGTTAAGAAAGAAAAGGCTCCACTTCTTCTTGTTGATAAGACCAATAAGAAGAAATCAGGCAAAAATTGTTTTAATAGGAGGCTAAACCCTAAGGGTGGCATCAATAAGAATAAGAAAGGAAAGAAGGCCTCAAAACAGTCAACCTGTTTCTTCTGCGGCAAAGTGGGACATTGGAAAAGGAATTGCAAGGCTTACCTTGCAACTGTGAAGCCTGGTGCGTCAGATGCACCAAAAGGTATGTATGAGATACATGCTATATTGACATTAAATTCGTCTATATCAAATACTTGGGTATTGGATACCGCTTGTGGTTACCATATATGCAAATCTTTGCAGGACCTCCACAAGCTTAAAGTATTGAAGGAAGGTGACTTCAATCTCTACGATGCTAGTGGTGATATCATCCAAGCAGAAGCTGTAGGGACCTATATTTTGAAGTTGCCTTCAGGGAAGATCTTGGAGTTAGAAAATTGTTATTATATGCCTAAGATTATTAGGAACATTATATCTATTCCTTTGTTATTAAAACAAGGATATGTAATGGACGTAACGAGCACTGGTTGCTCGATAATGTTGTCTAATAAAATTATTTGTTCTGGCATATTTAGCAATGGGCTCTTAACTCTTTCTTCCAATGATAGTGTTTTTCATGTCAATAATAAAAGAAAAAGAAAAGACTTTAATGATACTTTACTTTAGCATCATCGACTTGGTCATGTTAATGAGTCTAGGATAAGCAAGTTATACAAGGAAAAATTCCTTGATCGTTATGAGTATGAATCATTAGGAACTTGCGAAGCATGTCTCATGGGTAAGATGACCAAGACTCCATTTACTGGACATGGAGAAAGGTCAACTGAGTTATTAGGACTTATACATACTGATGTATATGGTCCATGACAACTCAGGCCAGAGGTGGATACTCATATTTTATCACTTTTATAGATGATTTATCTAGGTTTGGATGTGTGTATCTTATGAAACAGAAATCTGAAGCCTTTGATAAATTTAAGGAGTATCAAAGTATGGTCGAAAAACAAACCGAGAAAATTATTAAAGTTCTTCGTTCTGATCGAGGAGGAGAATACTTATCCACGGAGTTTTTAGACTATCTTAAAGTTAATGGAATTCTTTCTGAATGGACCCCTCCTTATACACCATAGCTAAATGGTATAGCTGAAAGGAGGAATCGTACCTTATTAGATATGGTACGATCCATAATGTGCTTCACAAATTTACCCATTTCCTTCTAGGGTCATGCCCTAGAAACTGCTGTTTACATTCTGAACAAGGTACCTTCTAAATCTGTTGTTAGTACTCCATATGAAATTTGGAGTGGAAAGAAACCATATCTTAAATATTTTAAGGTTTGGGGATGTCCAGCTTATGTTAAAAGAAATTTTGGACATAAGTTGTAACCTAGAGCGAATAAATGTCTATTTGTAGGATATCCTAGAGAGGGTAGAGGATATCTGTTTTACCATCCTACTGAACAAAAGATTTTTGTCAGCAGGCATGCCACTTTTCTAGAAAAAGAGTTCATTTTAGAAAAGGGCAATGGTAGAACTGTTGAACTTGGAGAAGTACAAGAAACACAGATAGACAGTTCTCAACCATTAGAACATATAGTTAGGACAGAACCAGAACACAAAACTCCTCCCCGTAGGTCTGATAGAGTGCCACGAGCACCTGAGAGGTATGGGTTTATTATTGAAAATAATGAAGCCCAAGTCATTCAAAATGATGAACCTCTGACCTATACGGAAGCTATCTTGAGTACTGATTCAGATAGATTGCAAGAAGCCATGGAATCTGAGATAGACTTTATGTATGTAAACCAAGTATGGTCTTTGGTCGATGCACCAGAGGGTGTTAATCCTATTGGGTACAAATGGGTCTATAAGAAAAAGATTGGGGCTGATGGCCAAGTTGAAACCTATAAAGCCAGATTAGTGGCAAAAGGTTTTAGACAAAAACATGGAATTGATTATGATGAAACATTCTCACCTGTTGCCATGCTCAAATCAATCCGGATTTTATTTTCTATAGCAGCATACCATGATTATGAGATCTAGCAGATGGATGTGAAGACTACATTCCTCAATGGTTTCCTTGAGGAAGAAGTCTACATGTCACAGCCAGAAGGTTTTGTTTCAAAGAATAAACCTAATCAAGTATGCAAGCTAAAGAAATCTATTTATGGATTAAAGCAAGCTTCAAGGAGTTGGAACATCCACTTTGATGAAATTATTAAAAGGTTTGGTTTTATCAAAAATGTGGATGGACCCTGTGTTTATAAGAAGACTAGTGGGAGTGCCATAGTCTTCTTGGTTCTGTATGTAAATGACATACTCCTCATTGGGAATGATATCCCAATATTGCAATCAGTCAAGGTTTGGCTATCAAACCAGTTTTCCATGAAAGATTTGGGAGAAGCATCCTATATACTAGGTATTAAGATCTATAGAGATAGATCTAAGAGGATGCTAGATTTATCCCAATCTAGGTACATTGACTTAGTGCTGAAAAGATTCAGCATGGATGGAAGTAAAAGAGGTTATCTTCCTATGAGTCAAGGCATACATCTTTCTAAAAGGATGTCTCCTAAGACACCTGAAGAAAGAAATAGAATGAATTCTATGCCTTATGCTTCGGAAATAGGGTCCATAATGTATGCCATGTTATGTACCAGGCCTGATGTGGCATATGCTTTAGGCATTGTCAGTAGGTTTCAGGCTGATCCAGGAGAGGATCATTGGAAAGTAGTTAAAAATATTCTTAAGTACCTAAGAAGGACTAAGGATATTTTTCTGGTTTATGGTGGTTATGATCTTAAACTAGAAGCTTATTCTGATTCTAGTTTTTAATCAGACCCTGATGATAGCAAATCCATTTCGGGATATGTTTTTATCCTAAGTGGTGGAGCAGTGAGTTGGAAGAGTACAAAGCAGCAGACTGTAGCTGACTCAACCACAGAGGCAAAATACAAAGCTGTCAGTGAAGCCGCCAAGGAAGCAGTCTGGATGAAGAAGTTCATCACAGAGTTGGGTGTTGTTCCTGAGATAGAAAACCCAGTGCCACTTTACTGTGACAACACTGGGGCTATTGCTCAAGCTAAGGAACCAAGAGCTCATCATAAGTCCAAGCACATTCTGAGACACTTCCATCTCGTCCGAGAAATAGTAGAAAGACAAGATGTCTACATAAATAGAGTTGATACAAAGAACAATGTAGCAGACCCGTTCACTAAGGCTCTACCACAGCGAGAGTTTGATCGCTACCTCGAGTGTATCGGATTACGATTTAAAGGCGATTGGCTTTAGTGCAAGTGAAAGATTGAAAGGGATATGCCCTACAAGCCAATCTATGTTGTATCTCGCAAACCATTGTAATTGACAATATTCTAATAAAGGCATTATTTTTCATCATACGCTGTGTTTATATTATATGATGAACCCCATAGATTAGGGCTATGATTTTAGGGTTATGATGAGATCATACCAGTGAGACCTAAAGTCTTAAAACCTTAATCTAAAATATTCCTAGTCAAAGGAACCCTGAGTAGGGGATCAGGGTTTTTCCGGTAAGACTAGCACATCCCAAGTACACTGGAGAGGGTGACTGCTCTCACAGTCACTTGTGTATGACACTAATACTAGGATGTGGGTGCTCATTAGAGAATGAGTTCACCGATATGATCCAACTTGAGAACATCTAATGGAGTCTTAGCTACATATCAATAGAAGGTTCTCATAGTGGGAGTGGTATAAGTAATCCTTTGACCTGAGACTCCCATAAGTACCTTATGTACATGAACCCATGCTTTGGTTCAATTCTAATCATGACACTGAGTCATGCACAGGATTGATACTAGGAATTATAAATTGAATATGAAGGTAATGAGTAGGTCAACAAGGAATCGATCACTCTTAGTAAGAGGAGATTGCATCCAACTAGTTATCAATCGGATGATGATTCAGGGAATCTTTGATCAAAGTAAAGATATTAGAGATGATTTCTAATATCAAGATAATTGAATCATCAATATAAGATTGAGCTAGAAACGAATGTAATATTGGAATTGACAAATATCCATATCCATAATTATATTCTGGGTGCAGGCTGATCGAAGGATTTAATTGTACGGTAACTTTCTATTGAAGGGTATTTTTGGTATTTCACCAGAATTTTCATATCTTCCGGATAGACATGACACGTTGCTAGACGTCAATCTTGTCTTGTGGGTTGATTAAATTGAATGATCACTTATTGGGAATAGTCCTAATTGATCATAATCGGGTAAGCCCGGTTTGACCTAAAATGATTAAAAGAGTTATAATCAAATTAGGTCAACTTGTATTCGAACCCACTGCGGGCTAGATGTGGAACCCAATGGGTCACACACTTAAGAGAATCGATCGAGGATTTAATTTTGTAATTAAATTATTTTGCATGATGACACTCTAGCAGGTGTTGCAAATCCTAGCTTCTATTCGAATTAGATTCGAATTAGGGTTCCGGATTGGTTCAATTTGGGTTCTAATTGGATCTAATTAGAACCTAATTAAGTTTATAAGGATTATGGCTAACCAAGTATTTAGGCTAGCCCCTCCACTTGCTCCATTGAGTTTTTCACGCCAAAATGCCAAGAGTCCATGCGCTAATGGACTCTTGGTGCGCCATTTGGAGGAGTCCATGGGCGCATGGACTCTTGGCGCGCCCACTTTATTCTCCGATGAATTAAGATGGGGTGGCCTTTCTTTCTCACCTTAGCACCTCACTTGTCCTCCCTTAGATGGAAATCTAACGGGTGGTGGGGTTTTAAGAAAGAAAGAAAGTGTTGTTTCTTCCCGGTCGCGCGAAATAACATCTCTTCGGAGATTTAAATTCGTGACTCCTTTCTTTTAAAAACATCATGACTTTTTCTTTAAGAAAGGCCGTGGGATTTAATCTGGAAGGCCGTGAGAAGGAGGGAAGGGGTGTGAGAAAATGAGAAGGGCGTGAGAAAGAGTTTACGGAGAGTTGTGTGGGCGCCTCACTGAAATCTATTTAAGGGGTCAGGAAAATTAGAACTCGGGGATTGTAATCTGTAATGCTTTTATTTTTCTTCTTCCTCTCCAAAAGACTCCTTCCCTCTTTTCTTGTTTTACATTGTTTCCTTTATAGAGGACTCCTTTGTCGAAACTCTGTTGCTGAACAAGAATAAAAGAGAAGGTCTCCGACGGTAAAGGAAAGGAGTTCTGATTTTCTTTCCTTTCTTTCTTACATTAAGACATTCTTGTCTTAATTTCTCCTCCAATTTAAGACAAGCCTAAATCCTCTTAGGACAAGGTCTTATCTTCAAGACAAGGGTGTCTTAGAGGGCCAAGGTCTTAGTGGAAGGAGGAGAAGAGATCAAAGAAAGGGAGGCAACCTCTTGTGTGGAAAATTCCAGCCATAATTCGAAGAATTGAGTTCTAGGAAGAAGAACTCAATAGGAGGAACCATTGGACAAGAAGATAGTGTTCTTGATCATTGCTCTGTGTGGATCACCATCGGAGGGCGGACACCTGGATGCCTGGTGAATTCAGTTAGCCCCTTCAACTTCAAGTTTGTTGGAATAAGCGATTACAGGTTGGTACCCTAATCCTAATTTGCATAGATATGCTTGTCATATGTTCTAGTCTTATTTAAGGAGTTCCTGGTTTAGGGTTTTTGTTGTGAATTTAATTTCAATTTAGAAATTACCCTTCCACTGCGCACCAGAACCCCTACAATTAACACCCAAGCCCATCCATATAGGCCGCCCACATTATTTGTGCGCGTGGATAAGAGGAAAGACTCCACGCGCGCATGGACTCTTCATGCGCGCGTGAAGTCTTCTTATTTCACCATAATTTTTGCATTTTGGCTGGTTATTCTCTATTAGCGCATCTCCTAATGACCATTAGATGGTCATCTAACGGTTTGGGGGATTTTAAGAAAGATAAAAGGCACTAACTCTTCCCGGTTGCGCGGTATAATGTCTCTTCGGAGACCGAAACATCGCGACTTCCTTGTTCTTAAAACTTTACGACTTTTCTTTTAGGAAGAGCCGTGAGTTTGAATATGAAGGGCCATGAGAAGGAAGGAGAGGGCATGAGAAATGTGGAAAGCTGTGAGAAATAGTTTACATAGAGTTGTGTTCTTTTGAAAAGACATCTTTTTGTAGTCTATTTAAGGAACAGAGGCTTCGGGTATTTTTTGGGGATGTACGACAGAAGTTTTTTTTTTTTTTTTTTTCTTTCCTTTCCAGGAGACTGATTCCTCCTTAGCTTGTTTAGGACACAAGAGTTTCCCTTTTACAGAGTTCTCTTCTCTGTGAAACTCAAGTCTAAAACATGAGATAGGAAGAATCTCTCGAACGGTAAAAGAAAAGAAGATATACTCTGTTTTTATTTCCTTTTAAATTAAGACATTAGTGTCTTAAATCCTCCTCCTCCTTCAAGACAAGAGTGTATTCTTAGGACAAGGTCTTAAGAAAGGGAGAGGAAGAAGAAAGAAAGGAAGTAAGAAGTCCCTGCCGTGGAGTTTTTCAGCCATAGTCCTCTTGAGTTCTAGGAGAAGAATTCAAGTGAAGGAACTTTTGAAGAAGCAAGCATCTTGATCAATTTTCTTGTGGATCACCATTGGAGGGTGGACATTTTGACGCCTGGTGAAGTCAAAAGGGTCATTCAACATCAAGTCTTGATTCTACATCAAAATTGGATTTAGCAATAACAGGTTGGTGCCCTAATTATAATAGTGTAGGTTTGCATGTTTCTCATATATTTTAATCCTGAATAAGGAGATCCTGGCTAAGGGTTTTGGTGTAAATTTCATCATTTTGAAATTATCTTTTCACTGTGGTGCACTGGAAACCTTTCAGTGGTATCAGAGCCACCCTTATTACAGTTAAAACATATGGAAATTATTTATATGTGTTTATGTTGTAGTGTCGCATGTTAGGGTTTTAAACCCTTGAATGCTGATACACTTAGCACATTTATGGGATGCATGTATGTTTGATAATTTATATTTGATGTGTGTCACTAATTAGGGTTTTTCACTCAAACCCTAATTATTATAGAGATATGTTTAGTTTTGAAGTCATCATACCGAAATAAGGTTGCCCTGGCATAATAGTGGATCCATTATGTGGTAAATGGTTGTCCAAGTATGATGTCATACTTAGCACATATTTTCTTATTTATAAGAATGATATGTTGTGATAAATTTTATAAGGATGTGCTGGAAATTTATAAATCCCTCCTCTTAAAAAATTATATTAAGTCTTAGTATATTTAACTGATAAGAATCACTAGTCATGACGAACAATTGATCATTTTGGTGTCTAGAAAGGTGGTTCTGGGAAGGTAAAGAGAATTGTGATTTTTAATTGGTTCCGTTGACTGACCTAGCCAATTTTTATTGGTATCTAGGAAAGCAATGGTGGGACTCCCACATCTCTTCCACTTGCCGGGCCGATTTGATTAAATTTAAATCTTGACTAAAATGCTTAGTGTTAAAAATACTATATATATTGGCCTTCCTTCATGCTGGATCGTTATTGTGTTATGAACCACATTAGGTTTGTTGTGTTATCTGCAAGACCTAATATGGTGATTGACATAATACTAGTCTAGTGCATAGAGATGCTTACAGCATATTCAATATAATGCTTTGTTGTGTTATCTGCAAGGGCATTATATTTAAGTATTGACTGTAAAGAAATGAAAGGGTCTTGACTTAACTAGAACATTATGGTTTGTTGTGTCTTCTGCAAGACTAATAATGTTCTAGAGGCCATGTTACTTCTTGAGAATTATATGAGATATAATTGGAAGAGTTTCCGACCTTTAAGCTTATAAAAGATATGTTGTGTTTTCTGCAAGATCTTTTATAAGTTATTAGGATCTCAATCTCACTAAGAAAAACCTATCATTTTTTTTTTTTTCGATTATCATAGTGAGGGCTGTGATTTTTGATAAAATAGTAGGAGACATAATTAAATAAAAGACCTTATTTATTTATGTAAGCATTTCATGATTGTTTGCTT